>CM069438.1:35938836-38438836 GCA_035610365.1 Aquatica leii | reverse complement strand
AACGTCGACAAACACCTAAAATCCCGAAAAAGCTTCATACCCGAGAAACCCCTGGACTCAACAGCTAAAGCAGCGAGGTTGGATTCATGGCGCGAACGCGTTAAAAACACCGACGCAATCGACGGTACCAGCCTAGAAGTGGGAGAACACCTACCCGCTGGCGGTGATCTGGACTGGACTACGTGGAAAAGCCTAAACCGCCTACGCACTAGAACTGGCAGATCCAAAGTCAACATGACCAAGTGGGGGTACTCTAGCGACAGCGATTTATGCGACTGCGGGGAAAGACAGACCATGGAACATCTTCCGATCTGCCGACTCCTCGACGAAAAATGCACCATGGAGGACCTCACCGCAGCCACCGACAGGGCCTTAGCCTGTGCTCGCCACTGGAGGGACATATGAAACTTTTGGTTTAAGGACTCGAGAAGAAGAAGAAGAAGAAGAAGAAGTAGAACCTCTTTTAGTTCATCGCTGATTGTTCTGGCGTTTTGCACATTTACTTGTGCCATGCGAATTGTTTTGCTGCCTTTCTTTTTATGGTTGTTATTTCGTATATCCATAGTCTATCTTTAATAAGGCCTGCTCTAACGCGTGCTTATATGAAGGGCACTTTTTGTCTACAACTTCGTGGTCAGCATCGTTTTTGCCATGGTTTTTACAGTTTACGCATGTGGGTTCTTCGCTTTTTCGGTTACAGTCTTGGTATGCGTGCCCTTTTTGTGCGCAGTGTCCGCAGGTTTCTTCCTTTGCCTTGAGTGCCCAAATTCCTGGCATTTAAAGCACCTTGTTATGCCCAGGAAGTCTTTGGTTTCACATCGCTGCCAATTTACGTATAGCGTTCTCCTTTCAATTAAGAGCTTTCTCACTTCTTGGTCCGTTTCGATTACCCAGTTTACTACATCTTTGTTTTTGCGTTCGGTTCTAAAGCTTGTTTTTATTCTGGTTTTTAAATTGAGGTTCTTCTACCTCTTCCGGTGTATTTTCGGCGTTAACTCCATATATGATGACTTTTGGGTTTGAAGTTTTAAGTTTTTTAACTGAGAGACCGAGTTCGGCCAGTTTTTTGTTATTCATGATCATTTTTGTATGCTTTGCACTGCTTGTTTCTATTAGTAATCCGTTGTTTCTAGTTGCTTTTACTCTTTTTACGTTTATCCCTTCCTTCGTAGAGTTTATGTTTTGTGTAACTACTTTTTTGATCTCTTCGCTGGTTTTTATTGTCGACTCGTTGTTGGCTTTAATAATTACGACTTTCTGATTTTGCCACCTTATTGCCTGTTGCTTCTGCGTATGTCTTTTTATGAGTCTTTATTTATTCTGCCTTGTTCCTTGATTCGTTAAATTGATTCGCTTGCTCTAGTTTGCCTTCCAATTTTATCTGGTTTAGGCTTAGTTCCATGGCTTCGTTTCTTATTTTACCTGTCATTAGCATTAGATGTTTTGTGTTTTCCTTCGTTAGTTTTGAAGAGCTGCTTGAACGTAATTTTATTATTTTACTTTCCAATGTGGAAATGTAGTGAAGTAGGTTTCCGGCTATCCCGAATTCGTTTCTGGATTCCGAGTCTTTCAACATCATTGGCGTGCCTAGGGTTAAGCTGTTATTCATCGTTTCGTGGTTCAGATCGACGTTTCTTAATCTAAAGTTAGTTCTTCTCACTTGTCTGAGTGCGAGTATTGTTTCTATTGCGGCATTTGCGCGCTCTATATTCACTGGTGTTTGGCTAGCGCCAGTCTGTTCTGTATGTGGCGGGGAGTCCATTATGGGTAGAGATTTACTAAAAGTCTTTGGGGAATCGCGATAATTGAAGTTTGGCCGGGACAGGGATATTTATTTCTCCCTATAAGTGTGACCCTGTCATCGTTGTCCCGCTTCGGCCCCGGAGAGGCACTCAACTTTGGGTGGCGCCTGTTTGATCGTTTGTTTATGAGCACTTTTGTCTTTAAGTATTGCAGTTACTCAGCTGCACTAAGTCTTTTATCACTAGTTATTCACTTAATCACACGCGTAAGGCGCTCTACAACGAATAGGCAACACTATTCCGTTGTCCCCGAAGGGAGAGTGACTATTATGCTAAGGGAACCGGTCATATAACAAATCTCTCCCTCACGTATAGATCGTACACAATTAAGTCCACAATCCACGCACGTTATGCCGCCGTAGAGGGGAGCCCATTAAAAGTAAGGCGTCAACACAACTACTACCACTACCAAACCAGTACGTAAGGTGTTAAGCCACCGTCAACAACGATAAACAAAAGCACACATAGGTATAAACTTACTAAATTGTAAACGGTATGCAGATGAATGAATTCGGTAATGTAATGTTGGCGAGTGATTGAATCGAGTCACCGGAAACGGGTCTTGGAGAACAGGTTTTACCGGGAGCAGGTCTCGGGAAACAAGTTAATTGTTAGAAGCTCTTTCCGGTTATAAAAGCCAGCAAGTAACTACTAATCAGGCCAGTTTTAAAAAAATTAACCAACAATACACTGATTGTTTTTGTTATAATTAAGATCACGAACTATAGAAAAAAAAGCGTCAAACGTCTGTTGCAATCAACCACATAAAAAATTAACTATGCAGCATAATTTTACTAGCGACAACAGTAATTCAAGTAACATATGCATCCGAAATAATTTTACTAATCGAACTAACTTCTTAGGCATTTACAGAAGAAACAGCCCACGGTCTAAAACTACCAAAACAAAAAATCAAAACTGAAGTAACTGGTTTAAAAAAAGAACCAAAAACAACGCCATACCGCAGAGTCTGATCTTGCTATCTATGAGAAGTGTGCGGCCTGGCGTTGCATCAAAGTTCGTTATGTTATGTTTCACTTTTGGTTCTTGTTACATAAATTATAATTCAAAATATATACAGTCATAGTTCCTTTTACACTTAAATTTTTTAAAATAAACACAATCAAGTCTACGTACAACAAAGCACGATTTTATTGACTTTTTTTGCTTAAAACGTTAACAACTTACGTTAAAGAACTACAAGGCGAAAGTAAACCTAAAATTAAACGTACAACGACAAATTATTACTTCTTCGCAAGATAAATTCCATTCTAAAAAACTTTAAAGGTGATAAAGCAACAGGCTCTGATAGGATTTATTCAAGTATGGTACGAATTTCTGCAACATTTTCCCTTCATTGTTATTAATCATAGAAAAGCTCCAGTAAAAGTAAATATACCAGCACAATCTTGTCGTTTTACTATAAAAAGAATACATTTAAAAATACACAAAGAACATCTTTGCTTCAATAAAAATTTACGTTCTGTGTGTATACGACGCTTACAAATATTCCTTTATTCACATGCAAAAGACGTTGATTTATCTCGAGAATCTAACGAAATCTGTAATTTATTGTGTTTTCAAAAAAATAAAATTTTTAATAATGTGATATACGACTTTTTTATAGTAGTCAGCTGTACTTCGTATAAAATTATAATATAGTTTACTTTTTACATCTTTAGCTTTTGGTAGGTTTTTTTTTGGATAAAATTTATTAGCTCCGTCGACAAATACTATATTTCTACATCCGTTTTCATTTTGTTTTTAAAATTATAAGATTTTACTATATATAAATAAAAATAAATTTTATAAATACGTAGCATGATATTACTGAATTTTTTTCATAAAAGTGTTAAAAACAGTATGTAATTGTTTTATTGATTAGAATCAAATTTATTATAGAAAAAATAAGTAAAAAACGCGTAGATAATGTAGAAAATGTGGAATAAACGCCATTTTAAAACATATCGCCAGGTGACATCTGTTAAAATTACAATTTAACCGTTGTCTCGACTCGAACCAAAATGTGCCAAAATAAATTTATTTAGTCACACCCGTTTTTTATCTTTTTATTTTTTTTAGTTTTATTGTCAAAGTAGTAAACATAATTAAACGTAACAGCTTGAGATTTTTAGATAGTCAGGTTCAAATTTATTTACTCGGCAACACGTTTTGTAACCGATTTTAAGCTTTCGTGGTTTTTAATTGTTTAGAGGTTAAGCGACTTCCGGCTAAGACGCAAACTTTTTATGCATAGTCTTAGTTTTTTCTTGTAAAGCTGTAACAAACTATTTCTCCAGAGGGTCGTGTTATTATTATAAGATGGGGTGAAGAAAGTTTCTTTTAAGTACTACGACCAGAAGAGATCTTTTGTGTCTCTTCGTCTAGTTGGCAGTTGTTGAACTGCATCCTCCGCAATGAAGTATGGTTCAAGGTGTTTGCTTCATTTCAAGCTTAGAGTTGGACAACTCATGATGTGTTTTATATGTTCCATCTTTTTACTACAATACCAGCCTTTGTCATCATCCACTAGTCCTGTCTTTTTAAGGTGATATTGACAATGGATATGTCCCGTTAGTGCTCCGCATAGAAGTCTCAACTTCTTTCTGCTAAGTCTCATAATTTTCTTCATCCTTTTCTAATTGTGGTTTACGAATTTCTTAGACTGTTTGGAACCTGGAGTTTTTTTCTAGATCCTGTTGACTTCTATGTTTGCCCAGTTCTTTATAAGTTCCTAGAAGTTTGTCTGACCAAAGCCAAAATAAAAGGTTCGGCTGCTTCTAGTTTAAACTTTGATGCAGTAAATTTTCTGCAAAACGAGATATAGATGAAGATGCTTGGATTTTACACATAAGGTATCTAGGGGAACGGTGCGATATGCGCAATGCTTTACAAATACTCAACTTGTCGTCTAGTAAATGTCCAAAGTACTATTTAATTTGAAAACCTTACAGACGGAAATATTGTTGAGATGCAGCGAAGGATCTCATTTGGAAAAGGAACCAAAAACCAGATACTTTGTCATTGAACTATATCAATTTTGCCTGGGTTTCTGCTCGTGTAATGAATGTCTTGGTTCTTCCATCATAATCAACCGTTTAGCGTTTGCTAAGATGTTACGTCGTATTCTTGGTGGGGAAATTCCTACAAGCACGTAAAATTTGCCAATTGGAGTAAGTTTGAAGCGTTCGGATATTATCTTTGCCATTTCGTTTACTGCAGTGTTCACTATTTTCGAGTGTGCTGGTCTGCTCTACACAAGCACAAGACATAGGCCTAAAGCTGATGTACAGATTGTAAATGATTTTTCTTCCCAGTTGCATTCAGTAAGCTTCCTGACAATGTTGTTTCTGGCACACACTTTCTATTCGTATTTTAGATGGAAAGCGCACACTTACGTTTTGGTCGGATTGGGCCAAAGATGGTAGTCAGCATAATAGCGGCTCATAGTTCCGAGTCTTGCCTCAAGAGTTTTCTCTACTTTTTCGAAGATAGAGTATTGAGCGCCCAAAGCGATATCGTCGGCGTAGATAAAATGACGCAGGTTTACCAGAGTGGGTTGGTCGTCGGTATAGATGTTAAAAACCAAGAGAGGCAAAACTCCGCCTTATAGTAAACCATCTTCTTGCCTACGCCACGACGCCAGACAAACTGAAAACATTCTATTGCGGAATAGGCAGTCAAAGATAATAAGTTTGAAGTTTTTATTGAGTTTGTACACTTTGGGAAAGAGAAGATTGTGGATTATTGCGTCGTACGCCGCACACAAGTTTATGTTATTTTTCTTCTTTGGTAGTCATCTTCAACATATTCGATGAAGTTCAGAAGTTGTCCACAGGAAGATTTGCCAAGACAAAAACCAGCTTGTTCTGAATTAAGTTTTTTGTCGATGTTGTCCTGAGAATCGTTCTTTGTAAGAGTTTGTACCGATGACATAGAAATGATCTAGGGCGGTTTATTACGTTTTTTGAGTGTTTTTGAAGATTTCAAATGGCAGAACTTTCAGCTTTTGTTTCTGTGGAATTTGTTTCCGTTGAATATAAGTGTTCGTCATTGCAAGAAACTATGATTTGGTTGTCATGTTACGGTTTGCTATTTGCTGTGTTTGCAGGGTATCTGGACTAGTAACTTGGTTTAGTTTGATAGTTTTTATGACGTTTTCTAGTACTGTAGCATTGGAAAGCTGGAGTAGACATTTGGTTTCATTCTCGAGACAGTTTTATTCTGGGGTTCTTCTTCTGGGTTTTGCGGTTTAAGCACAGTTGCGTGGCTATTTGATTGACTGTTACATCAGTGTGGTTTTGGGGTAGTCACTAAGATTCTGAAGCACTTGTCATGTTTTCCTACTACTATTTATGAATTGAGTTTACAAAGAAAAATATTTTGTAACGCTTTGAATTCTAATAAAAAAATTCTCTTTGCAAAGTGGAAAGAATTAAGAAAAGATTATTTAATAAGCGCAGAAGTATTGCGTAACCGGAAACTGAACATTTTGAACAAAGTACTGTAAAACAAAAGAATGTTATAGACGATATATAATGAGTTCGAAAATGTGCCAACAAGGAGCAAAAGAGGGAGTAGGGTTAATTATAACCGAAAAATAAATATAATACAAATATATGCACCATTAGTAGGAGCAAGAAAACAAGAAATTTTAGGCTTCTACTCCGTTCTACAAATATTTTTAGATCAAATTAGAGAAGAACATGATCAAGTAGCTAGCACGAGCGACTGGAATGCGAGAATTGAAATACAAGTGTAGAAGTTGCAGAAGATAGTGAGTGAAGCAACTGGAGTTAGTAGTGGTAGTAAGAGAGAAGAAGGAGAGAAAAAGGGGTGGGTAAAGGAGGAAGGGTGTAAAATAATAAATTAATTAAGTGAAAAATAGAAACCGTGGTGGAAAAGTATAAAACTGTGACGAACAAGTGAGATTAAGGTAAATAAACAGTATAATCGAGGTCAGCGATAGATAACCTCTTACATTAATAGAAGTTATTGCATTTAAAACAAAAATAAAGAGAAATCATTAGAAGTGGGACGTTTTAAACACGAAAAAGTAAGAAAAGAAGGCAAGGATGAATAAAAAAGGGTAAAAGAATGAATAAAAGAGACAGAGAGGAAGAGGAAAAGGAAAGACAACAAATATTCGAAAGAGGAAAAAAACAATAAGATCACCGGGCTTTAAACAGATAACGGAGGAAATCGAAGGAAAAACCTCAAGAACAAAAGGAGGAAGGAAAGAACTAGAAGAGTTAAAAAAATTAATAAGAGAAATCATAAAACAGATGGAAGAAAATATGCAAGGAATAAAGCAAGAAATCAAAAAAATCAAAAAAGAAATAGGAGAAAGAAAAAAGAAGTTAAAGAAAGAAAAACAGGAACTGGCGAAAAGAATAGAAAAACTGGAGAAAAAAGCGGAAGATGAGGAAAGATGGAAAAGAAAGAATAATATTGTTATAAAAGGGCGGAGAAGTGAAGAACCACAAAAATATTTAGCATTGATGCTGAAAGAAAAATTAAATGTAAAAGTAGAAGTGAAAAAGATGACAGTAATAAACAAAGAAAAAAAAATGAGATGGTTGTAGCGGAATTGGGAGGATGAGAGGAAAAGCAGAAGGTGATGGCAGAGAAGAAGAAATTAAGGAATACAAGAATATATATAAGTCACGATTTGACATGGGAAGAAAGAAGAGTACAAAGCGAAATAATGAACATAGCGGTGGAAAAAAGAGCGCAAGGGAAAAGAGTATGGGTAAGAGACAGGAAAATAGAGATAGGCGGAGGAAGATACATATTAAAAGACAGAGATAGGGGCCTGAGCAAAAAAAAGGGAGAGACAATAGGTACCCAAAAGCCAAAAAACTAAAGGGCGAAAGGGGGGCGATAAAGACGAAAGGTTGACGAAATGGCAAAGAAAATGAATAATAAGTGATGGAAAGGAAAAAAAGGAGGAAAAAAGAAAGTAAGGAAGAAGCACAGAGTAAGGTGAGTGAGCTGAGAGCATTGTTCTGGAACGTAGCGGGAATAAAGAACAAGGAACACGAGACATCGATAAAAGAAAAAGAATAAAAGTTGTGGGAAAAAGAGTTGCTGGAGGAGTTTTAGTGGGTGGTGCAACATACAGAAAGAGAGAAGAGTAAAAGAAAAGCAAAGGGGAGTATAATAACGGGAATAAGAAAAAAATGGTTGAGTCAGGAAAAGAAAGAGAACGTGCAACAGAGAAGAGAAGTTGTAGAAAGGAACATACAGTGGGAAATAACAAAAATTAAAATAGTGACGGTGTATAGCAGTAAAATGAAAGAGACAAGCAAGAACATAGAAGAGATGATAGAAGAGAGAGAGGAAGGATTGATAATAGTAGAAGGAGATTTCAAGGCAAAAATAGGGAAAGAAGGGGAAATAAGAAAAGACGGGAAAAAGACAAACAAAAGACAAAGTGATAAATAAAGAAGGAGAAGAACTGCTAGAAATGTGCAACGAAAAAGGGTGGGCAATAATGTATCGGAACAGAAAAGAAGAAGGAATGAGGGAATATACGTACTTAGGAGGAAGGGGAGCATCAATAATAGATTTTGTAATGACAAATGAAGAGGTTGGAGAAAAGGTAAAGACATTTAAAGTAAGAGAAAGAGTAGAATCAGACTACCAACCACTGGAACTGACAATGAAAGGAAGAGAAGAGAGAGAAGAAGATGAAGAATACATAACGAAAAAAAGGTGAACAGAAGAAGGTATATAAAAATATAAAGAGAGAATACTAAAAATCGCTATGGGTAAAAAAGGGATTACAAGAGAGTGTGGGGGAAATGAGAGAGACAGAGTCAGATATAGAAAGTGGAATATGGAGAAAACAGGATGAAAGAAATGGTGGGATAGACAATGTAAGAAAGCAAAGAAGAATGCAAGGGGAGCATTAAGACAGTGAAAAAAAGAGTAAAAAAGAAGAATACAAAAAGCAGTAAAAATATACAAGAAAACATACCTGAGCAAGAAAGCAAAAAACAAACAGAAACAAGAAGAGCAGATTAAAAGAATACAAACGAAAGAAGATGTATGGGACCTAAAGAAAAAAAAGAAAAAAAAAACATGACAACAAAGGGAATACAAATTAAGGAATGGGCGACAGGAGAAGATGGGATACAAGGCGAAAAGTGGGTATACGGAGAAGAAAAAGTAGCAAAAAGGATGACGCAAATACTAAATAAAATATGGAAAAGGGAAGGATTCCCGAAGAGATGGAGAGAGGGAATAATATGCCCGATCTATAATAAAGGAGAAAGAAATAAAACCAAGAATTACAGAGGAGTAACATTATTAACCACGGCATACAAAGCATGGCATACAAATTATATGCGACAGTGCTACAATGAAGACTACAGAAGGAAATAGAAAAAAAAAGTTTGATACCAGACGGACAAGCGGGATTCAGAAAAGGAAGAAGAGTGATAGACAACATATATATATACTGAAACGCTTGGCGAATAGAAAACTAAAAAAAAGAAGAAAAATGGTGGCACTATTTGTAGATCTAAAAGCTAAAAACTGTGGGAATACATGAAAAGAAAAAAAATCAATAAAACATTAATAGAAAGAATATAGGAAATCTACGAAGAAACGAGAAGCAGGGTCAAAGTGAATGGGAAAGAGAGCGAAAAATGTATTACAAAGAGAGGGTGAGACAGGGATGCCCACTGAGCCCAACTGTGTTTGCAGTATATACGGGAGATCTGGAGGAGACAATGAGAGGACAACAGACAGGAGAGATAATGGTACGGAAAGCAAAGGTATAGTCGTTGGCGTATGCGGATGACATAGTGTTGGTGGCTAAGAAGGAATAGGAAATGAAAAAAATGATGAAAACGCTTGAAAAATACATGAGAAAAAAAGAAATGTAAGTAAACACGGAGAAAACAAAAATAATGGTATTTAGAAAAGGAGGGGGGAAAAGAAAAAGAGAGAAGTGGAAAAGGAAGAAGTGGAAGTGAAAGAATTTACATACCTGGGCTACACGATGAAGCAGGTTGTTATTTGAAAAGTTAATAAAAGGGGTGGTAATGTATGGGGCGAAAATATGGTGGTGGAAGGAGTGAAGGAAGGTAGAGGGGCTACAGGAAAATAGTGGAGATGGGTTTTGCGACTGGACAGAGATATACCAAGGTATATTGTGAGAGAGGACGTACTGGTACCAAAAATAAGAGTAGAGACGGGAAAAACGGCAATAAAATACTAGGAAGAACTGAGCGAAAGAACAGAATGCAAAATACTGCGAGAATGTTGGAAAGAGATAAAAGGAGGAAAATTATAATAATATAATATAATATATAAAAATTAATGCGGCAGAAATGAAATTTCTCAGAAAGATTGCAGTAAAAACAAAGATGGATAGAAAGAAAACGAAAAAATAAGACAAATGACACAAAAAGAAAGAATAACAACGTAAATAAAAATGAAGCAGCTTAAATGCTATGGACACATAATACGGATGAATCAGAATAAATTGGTGAAAAAGATAGTAGAAATGAGCAGAGTAGGCAAAAGAAGAGTGGGAAGACCTAAAAAGAATTAGATACAAAGAATAGAAGAAATAGGAAAAAGAAGAGCGAAAACGATAGCAGAAATGAGAAAAACGGGATGGAAAAAGTGGGTATCAGAAGAAATCTAATCTAACACTCTTAAGGGTATTAGGAGTATAGAAGAAGAAGAAGATTGTGTCAAGCTTCATAATATACACTCTAAAGTTATTAATAAGTACTGTGGTAAAAGATATAAATCGACATACGCAGGACAAGTAAGTCCCATGCTGTTTGTCTCGTTTATTTATGAGTCGAGTGTACTTTTATCTTTTAGTGTTTTTAAAACTAATCCTTTTTGTAGTTTAAAAATATATGTCACATTGATATAATCTGGCGCCCCGTGTTTAATAAGTAAATTAAAAACTCAATTTTATTTAGGTAAGATAACTACTTTATTAAAATATCTAAAACGGTAATTTGTTACAAAATTAGCACTTTATTATGAAATCAATACATTTCATTTCATAAAAATATCAGCAACAAAAATAAATTTATCGGCGTTTTTATTATGTTTGTTTAGCTCTAATGTTTTAATTGGTGTTTATTTTAATGCCGTGTATTTAAAAGAAACGATAAATAAACAAAAACGTTTGTGCGTAAAATAAATAATTCCGTTCGGAATTGTCAAAACAGTAAATGATAATATAATTAAAGAAATTCGTACAAAATTTTGAGTGCAATAATTAGCTAATTGCATTATGGTTTGATGAAGCTTTACTTAATTCAAAGTTGCGGCGAGTGAATATTAATGAATTTGCGATTTAGAACAGACACAATGAAGCGAATGTTAAAGTGACTCGATGCAGATATAAATAATTTTAATATTAAATTCGTTAGCAATTTATAAAATGCATTTGCATCGGCATCTTCTACGTTACGTATTTTCTACCACCGAGGGACGTCGCCATTTTGCTCCAGAATATATTTGGAATGTAATACTGTGTACAACTGTTACGTAAAGCCTCCAGAGGTTTGAAATTCAATTCACAATGTCAAGATGTCCCGTCGAGGTGAAACAGGTTCGCCTTCTTCCCCCAAATTGATATTGAACGCCACTAATATTAAACGAGCTTTACTTAAGTTAATTATTACAAACCAAAAAATGAAAAACATTTCCGCTATTTTTATAATTGGAAATCGACGCAACCATTGATAGGAAATAGAGAAACTAAATATAAATTTAAATCGAAACTTTAATTTGCAATTCAAATATAAATCAGTTTAAATTTTATTAACTGTTATTTATGTGTAACAAATGTGTTACACAAAAAACGTTTAATCTATTTTCTATCAAACATAAATGAAATTGTAATCGCTGAAATTGCTAATCACGACAATCTCGTTGAAATTTCCAATCGCGCGTTTTAATTTTCAATGCAAACACAAACATTTACTTAACTTCTTTATTTATGCAAATCGGTCAATTTTCGAATTCTTGTAATTAAAGTGCTTCGGTTGACGATCAATAATTTGAACGTGCATTTTGTGAGTATTCATAAATAGACAAAAAACACGTCAACAAACATTTTCTTCAATTAAAGTTAAAACTAACACTGCTGTCAGTATTTAAAGTTTTTGGTCCTTCGAACCAGTATATATTATTTTTTCTACGATACGTTTGTTATTTTTTGTTGTAGTTTGTGGTTTTTTACGTAATGTGGCGGAGTTCTCCAATTCTAGTTTGCAAGTTAAAAATGGAGATACATGACATTAAAAAGTTACGTGTTGCAAAAACTAGACTCTGTAAACATTTACAATTAGAAACTGTTACAAGCTATAGGTCTTGCAAACCTTGCAGGACTAACTCAGGCTAGTCGGAGATAGGGGAGGTTCAAATAAATAAGATTTATCGGGCGCCACATCTTTCTAAGTAAAAATTCTGTTTTGATCAAGACAGAAGGTCCAAGCTTGTAATGAAATCAGGTTCGTATTCCTTGTTACACTGGTTTTTGTGTAATCAAAAAAAAAGAAAAAGATAAATTTGTATAATTATATTTTTATATATAATTATAAAAATTACATAACAAATATCTATGGATCACAACATACGATACACAAAATTAATTAATTAATGAAAATACGTAAATCGTATTAAAACAATAATTGTAATTGCGTAAGTTAGAACAAGCAAAATTTCGGGAGAGACTTTTCTAACAGCGACAAAGTAATTAAATAAAACTTACCCACAATCCAATACTTGCCCGAAGAAAACGTTTTCCTTGTTGAGTCGACCTGGAATAATTATGAATAGCAAATCGTGTCAACACAATGACTCGCGAAAGCAAAAATCGACAAAATTGTTCATTGGCGCTAAAAGAAATTAGACATTGTTACGTGCATAAATTTAAATAATGCACTACCGTGTATATTGGTTTAATTAAAAATTACTTTTCTATTTCTCGACGCCATCTATCGGGCTCGTTGGTCTCTTTGTATTGAGTAGACGATATACGGTGAGATACGGGCATTTTTGATTTTAACATCGTTCATGTTATAACCTATGTCTGCGTGAATTAAAAATCGTTTTCTCAAAACATCCACGTGTTGGGACACGATGGGTAATAGAAGTCTTCTTATTTAACTAATTTAATCCACGCAGGGTAAGTGCCTTTTGCTCTTTCTTTGATTAGCGTTAGCGCCTTGTGCTACCTCCTAAATATGGGTATTCTTGTCGTAATTTAAAATCTACAAGGGAAAATTATAATTTCATTACGATCGTAAAGTATTCGAGTCGTCACCGGCCGTTCCACCACGTTCTGGCACATGTTTCTATTCGATAACGAATTATAAGGGATTAACATCGACAAATACTTTCATGGGACGAGTATAACTGTATCTATAAGGCCTACGGTTAAAACTAAATAAACCGAAGACAATCACGTTTCTGCGAGATCCTACTCATGCGGCAAACACCTGCGAAACCAACTTTTATTGAAGGTGTACAACAGCATTCGACAATCGGGTTATGTTATGTGTACTTTCTTTAGCAATAATTAACCATTTTTGTAGATCTTGATTTCGTGAGGCATTAGTTTGGCACGATTTGCTACTTAAATTTATTTCAGGCTCACTTGCCGAGGAAAACGTTTTCTTCGACCAAGGAGTTACTGGATTGTGGGTAAGTTTATTTATTTATTTGATCGCTGTCAGAAAGGTCGCTCACGAAACTTTAGCTAGTGTTAATTTCGTAATTACTGTCATTGCTTTATTACCATTAAGGTAGTATAATTAATTACTTTGTGTTTTGCATGCTGTGTACAACCAATATTTACTACGAAAGTTTAGTGTTAATTCCCTAATTACTATCATTGTTTTATTACCATTAAGGTAGTAACATTAATTATTTTGTGTGTTTCGCATGCTGTGTACAAACAATATTTACTACGAACTATTCTTCGCTGTTCGCTTCAACTTAATTTACCTATGTATTGTGTGTTGCCGATACTGCTGGCATTTATGTACTGAAAATTCGATATCCTTGTGTTAATCATCGACGTTACTAAATTAAAGTTGTTATACTGGTTACTCTTTCTTTTATGGCAACATACCTTTTTCTTTTGATCGTCGTTACCTAGCAACAACCTTTGGGAACTCGAACATCAGAGTAATAAGGATTACGAACCTCCAATTGGGTTACAAGTTTGGATCGTCTGTCGTGAGCGAGACAGAAGTGTTATCTTGGATCAGCTCTGGCGCCCTTAAGCATACTTCCTGTGAACCTCCCCTACCTCCGACTGTGCGAGTTGGCCGTGCAAGGTTCGTAAAACCTAAAGCTTGTTACAACTTGTAATAAATTTAAATACTAACAAACGGTTTAGATTACATGAATCAACCAACAGAAATAGTAACCAATAGTAACTAACCAAATCAGTACTCCAAAAATGACTTAACAACTTTTAAAAACCAACCAAGCGGAAGTAGTATACCAAACAAGAAATAAATCTGCTTAATACCAGAAAAAAATTCCGATAACAACCCTAAACAAAAAAGACTATACACTACCAGTAAGTGACAAACAGAGCACCCTAGGAATTAAGATCTTAAAGCTCAGTAAAGAGAGTTAACTTTTAGAGGCCTTTTACCTCAGGCAGTCTAACACCGATGGGGAATTCTTCAGCCCCCCACAACAGAGCAAATCGAAATAAAATAGAGTCTAAGCCAGAAGTATCGCATGACAATCCGAATCCAAACTAACTGGAGATCGGTAATATAGGTCTTTTCCAACGACGATGATAACGTAACAAACTATTTTGAATGGGAAGTATCTCATCAGAAGCTGACAAAGTCGAAAAATCTCTAGTATGATTCTTTTCCAAGTTTTTAACTTGCCAAATACCCAACGATCCCTCGAGAGAGTGTAATGCCTTTTTCTTATGTCTATCGTAACTTTTAGAATGTTAAAATAGTCTAGTTAGTTTTATAAGTCTGTGGTTTAAGGTAGTGTAAGTGTTGTGCAAAAGTGAAAGAAGCGGGTGTCCTTTTGTCCGGGTCAAAGGCTGGACGACCATAATTAAGAGGTTAGCGCTGCGGGCCAACCCAGGAAGTATTGGGACGATACCTTCGGTGTCACTTTATAAGTAAATTTAATAAACGTTTAAACTTGGTGCATACCGACGAATAAATAATTAGTGCTGACAAACATAATACCATTACCAAAGCTTTGGTTCTAATAAATTTATGTGAATAAATTAAGCAAGCCAATCCGTGTAATTGGACCTACAGTGAACGGTACGAGTGACGGTTCAGTTATGGTGCGTACTATGATAAATTAACTTTGGAGGGCCACGGTGCTACAATTACACCTAAATCACTCGACACCAGCAAAGGTTGGACTTTTTATTATATTATTGCGATCATTTTATTATATTCGTAGTTATATAGATCGAGTTAGTGAGCGTAATGCATGATATTTTTTAAGTTTGTTAATTAATGTTTTGAAATCAGTTTAAGTCAATATATACATTTTGCATTGTAATTTTTATTATTAAGAATACGATCAATATCTACCCACAAACCCCTAGAGAGAAAAAAGCATTTATCTCATGTAAAGCCGCGGATCAGATTAATTTCCAAAGAATTACAAAGTAGCACGCGTGAAGCGCGAGAAGGTGTTACAAGAGCCACACAATTGGTATTCTTAAGAAAAAGAGAGCCTACGAATTTTAGAGCAAATTTAGCAATTAAATGTTTGGACGCATCAGACAACGCGAAGTTTCTCTTCCAAACATACCCCTCAAGCTGATACTTGACTCGACGCCGACGCAAAATATAGCGACGATGTGTTTGGTCATGAGCTTACGATAATTTTATCAGAATGGTAGATCGAATGACTTCATAATGTTTAACGTTCAACAACGACAGACGTTGCGAATCTTGTATTTCTGCCGTAGGCTCCGGAGTAAGACCAAACAAGTCATCAAAAAGAACATGCTCCCTACCACAAAATGCAAAATAAGAAATACAACCAATAACCTCGTGCTTTGCAGTCCGAATAGCACAACCGATTTTAGACAAATTGATATCTCAAGTACGTTGGTTATCTTTAATGTAGGAAGCGATCAAAGTCTTTAAAACTCTATTGACTTGTTCGACCGGATTTGCCTGAGGATGATAACGGACACTGTAAAGAACCGTAGTCTGATATTTAGAACACAACTTAAGAAATCCATGACTTGTACCCCATTTTACTTTGTATTTGTAGTGTTGGGCTTTAACTTACGCAATACACCGTCAACACCAGGTCTAAGTATCGATGACAGATTTTTGCAAGGTTACTTGTTCCATTCTATTTCTTACTAAGCGTCGTGTTTGTAGTGTTACCGTTCCCTCCACTAGAGACGTTTCCACCACCTCAGCAGTAATATCCCACTTCTTGCGCAGAACTGCTCTACCACTCTAGACCGTCTGAGGGTATCCACAAGGGTTTAAAAGAAGCAGCCCGACAACCGCAAATCATTCCACTTTGGGAAACAGTGCTGGGTTAAAACACCTTTCCCTTAATAGGCGGCTGAGTCTGGTTGTCCGGCACTTATCCTTAGGGGCAGTCTACGGAGAGCAGACTATCGGAAATAGACAGATTAAGGCCTGGTACCTGCATCGCACCTCCGCTCCATATCACGCGCGCATCACCGCCAAGAGAAGCGTATTGAGGCTTAGCGTATCTAACGACAGTTCTACATCGTTTCGTTTGTGTATATATGGTATTAGTACTGTACATATTGTGTTTGTAAATATATTATTAAACCACGCTAGTGTTTTGTACTAGTATTTTCTACTTTGCGTTTTGTAGGCACTACCGTCGTATCGCGACGCAGCATGAACACTCGCGACGGGTAACAACCGCGTTCCGACGCCATTCTTTCCGTTTTTTCACTATTCCCAACTCCTCGGTAACAATTGGCGCCCAACGTGGGGCTCATTCTGAAGTAACGCGCACCGACCCACAGCTGAGAAGTCTCACCGTATTCAACTAGCGTCCACTAAAACGACAACTACCGCATTCAACTAGCGTTTGTCAAGACAACTACCGCATCCAACTAGCGTCCGCCGAGACGACATCTACCGCATTCAACCAGCGTCTGCCAAGACGACAACTACTGCATCCAACTATTGCATCGTCCGGCGAGGCAATTACCTATCAACTCCAGTTATTGTTTGCCGAGACATCACCTTAAATCCCGGCCTGGACCAAGTGGCGCCCAACACATTGCCGACATCATCAATGACCACAATCAGATTCCACCTGGATCAAGATCCAACATTAACATCAAAACCAAAGAAGTGATGGACTCGTCTCCAAAACCGGGAGGATTGTTACCGTTGCCACTTCCCCAGATGATTCCACCACTACCTACGCTTACTTCAGTCAACCAAAGCCGTCGCCCTACTACTGCTACCACCTCGACAACACCCGAGTGCAATTAGAAGGTTTATAAGAAGACTCCCGACCTGATGAAATCACTTTGGAGCAGCGTAAAGTCACCTTGCTGACTAGTCGAAGAAAAGTGAGCCGTATAAGTCTACACTGCTTAATGGTCACCTAAGACTAGGTGTTCAGCTCACGTTTCCTTCGCCTTCTCCGCCACCATGTTACTACGTCGCCCTACAACGATCGCATCGCCATCTACAACCAGGTCTATGTATACGGTCGTAACCACCATCCGCGCCGCTGGTCTGACTTGCGTCGTACGCCGCCCACCGCCGTGTTCGCTCCTGACGCCGCTGTTGCGGTCGCGGCACGCACTGTAGCCGTCGACCGCCGCAACTACGAGCCTACGAGCAGCCGCGCCACGCCACCTGCCACGGTTGTCATGCCAGAATGGCATAACATTAACAAACTGTATTATTTTACTACGTTTATCTAGCCATTTAATTCAGAAAATAACTAAACTAAATTAATATCTAACTTATCCTACTACTAACCTTATCAGCGACGATGAGGTATCGGACTTGATTCCAATGCTGGCGACGTAAAAACCCATATAAATAAAACGCAATATTCAGAACCCAAATTTTACCGTTATCGATTGAGATTGAAAGAGTAAAACACTTACGCTTACAAAGAACTTCTAGAAAAATAATTGCCTTGTTTAGACTAAATTATAAATAGAAAAAGCCAATCCAAAATAATTCGAAGTTTTAAATTAATTAATTTCCAAAATAAATTGGTAAAACAAACTTTTCCACAATAACGAAAAACTTTTTAAAATCAAAGTACCATATACGCTATTTGATAACCAACATTTCCCAAAGACATAAAATTTAAAAAGATTTTACAATACCCACAGAATTAAATAAAAGTTAAATTTTGGTAACACGAAAAATCGTTACATGGTTCCGTTACGACGCCGTTGTTGGTGGCCTATTCCTCAACATCGGGTGTAGTGACAGCGACCACGTTAGATACGACATTTATATTGTACAGTTAATTTTAGTTTATTTATTGTCAATAGTTTACCCTAATGTATTACCATTCCCCCAATAATCATTTTCATTACCTACGGCCCACTACCGTACCATTGCTGATCGCAGTTTACCGCAGATTACCGCAAACCAACTCGTTTCACCCGGTAACAATTGGCGCTTTAGAACGTGTGGCTCATTCGAAAGCAACGCGCACCGGCCCACAAGAGAAGTGTCACAGCATTCAACTAGCGTCCGCCGAGACGACAACTACCGCATTCAACTAGCGTTCATCAAGACGACAACTACCGCATCCAACTAGCGTCCGCCGAGACGACATCTACCGCATTCAATCAGCGTCCGCCGAAACGACAATCACTGCATCCAATCATCGCATCGTCCGCCGAGGCGACGATCTATCAACTCCAATTATCGTTCGGCGAGACATCACCTTAAATCCCGGTGTGGACCGGCTAAACTCCAGTGGCGCCTAACACATTGCCCACATCATCAACGACCACAATGAATGTCAACCAAGTCGACAACCTATTGGCAACACTTCGCCAGTTGCTACTAACGCAAACCACTTGCCGGCCATTTTCAACGTTTAGCGCAGACCTGACTAAAGATGAACCAACCACCGAGAAGCAGCGTCTTTCTTTGACAAAACGAGCATTAAAAGGCCGAGCAGCAGAATAGTGGAACATTTACGCCGACTTTGCTACGCGCTTCCAGAAGTTCAAGGATTTCTTTCTGGAAGAGTTTGTTGGACTGACCGACGCCAAATTCTGACGCATTAAACCACCACTATTACGAAACCAAGACCGAAACGATGTCAGATCCTTCGAGCATCCGGCACCCGTCTCCAACTTAGCATCCGAAGACGAAAATACACGGAAAAGCGACGCAGCAACCGAGCTAACACTAATCGCCGAAACACAACAACCAACATCAAAAGTATGTCATACGTTGCTATAAGCCCAACTTCGGCCTGCCTTGAGAAACCTTAGCCACTCTGTGAGCAGACTACCTTTAGAACGCCGAGCCTGCAGCCCGTGGAAACGACTCCAACAGAAGAAAACGTAGAGGAACCTCACAAGCTGAAAGTGAAGAAGTGAAGTTATTACACGCGTATACCACCTAATCAACAAGTTCCGACTCTTTGAGAAGAAATTCCGTAGCCGATGGAAACGTCTTTCAAGAGGAGGCATCTGTTACCCTTCCCTCCACTAGAGACGTTTTTGCCACCTCAACAGCAACGTCCCACTTCCTGCGCAGAGCTGCCCTACCACTCCAGACTGCCTGAGGGTATCTGCAAAGGTTTAAAAGAAGCAGCCCGACAACCGCATATCATTCTACTTTGGGAATCAGCGCTGGTTTAAGACACCTTTCCCTTAATAGGCAGCTGAGTCTGGCCGTCCGGCACATGTTTTTAATGGCAGTCTACGGAAAGAAGACTATCGGAAATAGGCAGATTGAGGCCTGGTATCTGCATCGCACCTCCGCTCAATACCACGCGCGCATCACCGCCAAAGGTGAACGTATTGAGGCTTGGCGTATCCAACGACCGTTCCATATCGTTTCGTTGTTGTATATATAGTATTGGTATTGCACATATTGTGTTTGTAAATATGTTATTAAACCACGCTAGTGTTTTATACGAGTATTTTCTACATCGTGTTTTGTAGTGACCACCGCCGTATCACGACTCAGCATAAACTCTCGCGGCGGGTAACAACCGCGTTCCGACGCCGTTCCTTCCGTTTTTTCCAATATTACCCACCCCCTGGTAACAGTAGTTTCGGGCTTTGTTCTGCGCAATACGCCGTCAACAGCAGGTCCAAGTAATTTGTTGAGAAATTTTCGCACGGCTACTTATTGCACTTTATTCTCTACCGGGCGTTGTGTTCGTAGTGTCCGGATTTGACTTGCGTAATACGCTGTCAATACTGGGTTAAAGTGGCGTATTAAAAAGTTTTTGTACGTGTACTTGCTCTACTTTAAAGTGCGCCTATTTACCCACTATCCGAACTCGAAGTAATTTTTTCCACCGATTCGACGGAGATTAATACCGTTACTGTATGCTTGCAACGTTTCTGCTTGCCGAACACACGCTTAACCGTCGTTACTTCCCCTCGATTCATTTTATACTTGCTTGGTTTTTGTTTCCACCGCTTCCGCTCTCTTTGATTAACTAGGCGAAACTACCGTTCCACTCCTACACCTGTCAAAGTAAACAAGGTGGTCTCGGCTCAACTAGCAAAGCTGCGTACCGTGACACCATAACTACCCTCTTATCTACTACCTGGAGACGCGTCCGATTGGTAACTCAGTTCACGGGTGGCGTTTATATGGTTCTAAATTAATACCAAACAAGAATTACTTTCATAGACTATAGCACATTTTACCATCATTCCCACGGTGTAGTGTACATGTCGTTTAACAAAAAATTTAACATTGCACCGTTTATCACGTTTTGGTCTAATTCTCATACGGCAATCGTGTCAGTCCAAACGTTGATGTTGGTGTTGAGCTGTCAGTGCCCCAAGATGTGGCCAATTTACCACAAACACGACAGTGAGTAGAAGGTTGCATACACGCCAGTTTGAATTGTGCTAAATTAAAATTTACATTGTGACAAACGCCGCATATAGAAAAATACACCACATTTGTTGGCGAGTTGAGAATTGATGTACGTTTTTTTTTATAAAGAACTTAAGATCTAGAATATCTAGAAATCATAGTCCTACGGTAAACAAACCTAGCGCAAACTTATAGGATAATATTGTTTCTTAATTTTTTTTACTTATCACTCTTTATATGTCACATCGTTCACTTGAAATTTTTACAGCAGCGTTAGAATGACGTAATAACGTTCTATCCTTACGGATTTACGCAATTGACACTTTCTACAAAAACTTGAAAGTAAACATATGCAACTTAACGCTTAGCAAAGCTTTCTGGATCAATAGTCATCTAATCGATTTATATTAAAATTTGAATGTGAAAGTAAGCGATGCTTATGAAAAGAGTCTCTGAGGTATGATGCACTTATACATTAATTTTTGATCTTTGTTTGCAGCAATGGTACCATACTGATGGTAACACTTATATATTATACACTTGTAAATTTAACACCTTACTAATACATGTGGCGTTTATTTCTAATTTTAGCTATTACCCATCGTAGAATTCCTCTATTAATTAGTGTCGGTTTGCTGTGATCGTGATTCATAACAACGATATTTTGCATTGCAACGTAACTTAGCATAACTTTTTTTCTTTTATATTTTAAAAACATTTTTTTTTGTAAAATAAAGAGATTCTATTTCAAGTTTTTTTCATATACTTATGAAAACAAAAAAACTTTGTTTGTGTTAGAAGTTATTTAATTTTGATTACAAAATCATAAATAGTCATGGTAAAGTCAATATTACAATATTAGAATACGTCAAAGCTCGTCTACGCTTTGGTGTATAAAACCTGAAACAATGTTTCAAAAAGTAAATAAAAGGATGCATTCCAACGATTTAAGTACAAAATAAGTTAATCATATTGAAGTACAGAAAACTGCATAGTAAAAATGCAACACACAGATGCAATTAAAGTAACAATAAGGAATAGTAATAAAAAAGCTTAACCAATTTTACGAGAAGTGTTTAATTTTCTAGACGACAAAACCTGCAGGTTGAATTCTAATAAATCTTAAAGTAGCGAAATAATCGCACAAATGGCACTGTGTGATCTTTAAAATAAATTGGAACTTAATCTATATTTTTGTCTCAATAGTAACCAAAGGCAACCAGTAAAGTAAATCGTATATCTTTCTGCCTGGATAAATTGAAATTGCAAACGTAACTGCAGCTGACTGAAAGCTAACGTAATAAAACAGATGGTGTTTATTTTAATTGAAATACATTTCAAACCGCAAATTACTGTTTGAATCAATCTAAAATCTTTGTCGAATATGAGTATCTACATATATAAATAGTAGAAACCTGGCAGCCTCCCCTCCACTTTTGACGTCATTACTGACCTCGCCGTAAACGTACGTGAAGGGTTTTTTTTGGGAAAGTTTGTTTTGTCTTTCACATTTTTTCTCTCTCACACATTTTTTTTCTCTTTCACACATTTTTTTCTCTCTCACACATTTTTTTTCTCTCTCGCACATTTTTTTCTCTCTCACACATTTTTCTCTCTCACACATTTTTTTCTCTCTCGCACATTTTTTTTTCTCTCTCACACATTTTTTCTCTCTCATACATTTTTCTCTCTCACAAATTTTTTCCTTTTTCATTTTACGTCATCGCATAAGCGGTAATTTTGCCATGCGTCATAAACACCGATGATTCAAGTGAGAATAAAGTATTTGTATTAAAAAAGCTGTGGGTGACCAAGAATCGAACCTGGCTCCTCGATTACGAAGCAGCGGCTTTACCACTACACCAATTCGACTGTTAAGTCTGAACCGTCAATAGTTGTACACACTTGGTTATATAATTACAGAACATAAAAATGGACTAAAATTTACTGTAAAACAATAAACGTAGTTTTTAAATTCAACAACAAATTTAAAATTATATACAGATTTACACGTTTGAAATATTTCAATTGTTTTCTATTAAAAATGAATGAACAAAAACAATAATTCAATATAATTTAGTGAAAGAAAAAACTACATCAAAAATTATTTTACTTTGTAATTTAAGTTACATTTAAATAACACCTATATCTATCATTTCTTCAATGGCGTCCATAGTTTCCATAAAGCCTTCAGGAAACTCTGGCCATATATCGTCATCTTCTTCTTGAATTTCTGAAAAGTAACTTTTTAACTTGTTTTTCTAAATATAATGTTAATGATTTATACCTTCAGATGAGATACTTATAATTTCAAGAACCTCATCTTCGACGTCTCTGGATATGTGGTCCTTTAGCTCCGTTACAAAAGGAGGTTCAAACTTGCATGTTGCAAGTTGACTTTGATACACTCCTCTTGCATTCGGTGTGTTGTCATTTTCTTGATCTGCATAATACAAAATTTTAGGCTGTGATAGTAACGTAAATATAAGAAACTTACCACTAAACACGCAATCTGCTGTATCAAGTTCTAAAATGTTTTCCGGATTGCTGATTGAGTTTAGATACTCAATCCAATTTGTCTCATCGGTGTTTGAAATACGCTGTGCATCTAAGAAATAATATAACTACTAAAACAATAAAAAAAATGTAAACGTTTTACCTGCACTATGTATGTTAAAATCATCTTCATAGTTAGTTGTTTCAAAAAGATCACCGCTTAAGACAGGTAACTCCATGATTTGTAATATTAATAAAATACAATTCAAACGCTTTTATACGAAAACTACTGCAATTACGTATCTATAGTCATTAATGTACGAAAATTACGCCAATTACGTATCTATAGTCATAGGTCATTAATAAATTAATCTGGAATTAAAATGTTTAACTATGATTCAAAAACTAACGTTGTTCAAAAATTCCAAATTTAGTAAAAGAAAACGAATTTTTATAGCAATAGTAACGTTAAAAAAATTTAACAAGAACTTTTAAGATTTTTAAAGAATGTAAAATATTTTAAGGTTTACTTTTTCATCCTGTTAGTTATATTTAATCAATGTAAAATTTTAAAAATCATTCAATAAATACTTGTTTTTAATTTGTATTTCACACTCATTTTTCAACTTTAGTTAAAAAATTTACAAAACTAGAATGTTATTAATCATTAGCAGGGTTTTTTAAAGAAGAAAAAACAGATAACTTTAAAACGTTGTAGAAAGCAAAATATGTAAAAATTGTAGGTCATTAACTAAACTAATTCAAAGTTTAAGTTTTTGCTATGAAAGTTTTATATTTTGAAAAGATTTTCCAAGTTTTAAATATTTTTTCTAGATAAACTGTAGTTTAAATGTAATACACTAATACTCTATAGTTACTGTTAAAAATACAAAGACATAAATGAACTTGGATATGTATAAAAAAAACAGTTTTTAATTTACTTTTCCTGTGTAATCAATGTAATTAATGTTACAAATTCAAAAAGTGCAACAGTCTTTTTCTAAATAAAATACACGTTTACACTTTAGTTTGGAGATTATTAAACTGAGCAATTCTTTACAAAAGCATAACAACCATTAAAGTGTGTAAAATTCCAAAACTATTGCTGTTTCATAACCTTTGCTTTTAAGTTGCAAGTCAGACATTTATAGAATTTACGTATAAAAACTTAAAATATGAATTTTCACAGTTTAAAAAAAAATATAACAAAGTAAATATGTGAATATTTCCATCCAATTATTACTATTAACATTATAATTATTGTGACAAATCAGATAATAAAAATGTAATTTTATTGTTGATGAGTAACAGCTTAACTTGTAATTAGTACAGCTATTGGTAATGACAATGCAATTAAGGTGACAAACTGCAGAAATTATGTAAAAACATTGAAAAGTTTTTATCTTATTAAAGATTAAGATAACTAAAAAACGTAACTGCTTTACCATATATTAAACAGAACAGAAAACAGACATATACGTAAATATTTTACGAAGACTTTTAGTCGAGAAATTTTGATTAGTTTAAAAGAATTATTAATTATTCGTTTACGCAGAAGCAGTTACTGAAAACAAATGTAAGCTGTTTTTTAGGGGAAATTAGTATAAAAGTAAATAAGTTTCAATGCAAAATTTATTGTTTTTCAACTCTTGAAAGAACATTAATAATGTCTATTTCTACTGTTTTAAACCTTTTTCTTGTGGAATTTTCGCGACGAAGAGTTGCTAGGTGTTTATGAAGATATATGTGAAAGACTTGTGCTTCACAGCGAAGTAATAAGTAAAGAAGATGAGGAGGTTTTTGAACGTTTTATAGAAAAAGTTTGTAAGATTATGGTAAGTTCAATTTAAAACAGGATACTGATTATCATCATTATTAAATATATATGTGTTGCAGAACTCCAAGTCTTTAGCTAATGCGATGCCATCATTTAACTCTTTAACTGATCCGCAACCATCGACATCCCAAATGCTTCACTCAGATGTAAGTGATTTCTAAAAATAATTAACAAATTTAAAAGTTCTGAATTATTATTATAGACGCTTGTTGGAAGAGGTTTAAAGCCGGGCAAACGCTTCCGCCATCTTGACGTTACAAGCGAAGGTGAAAAGAAATTAAAAATTTAAAACTATAGCAAAAACCATAGTTTTTAGATTCCAAGATGTACATGGATCTTCGAACCCTATGATCTGGCTAGAGGTAATTTTTTTAATTTATAAATATGAGGTTCGCCTAATTTTATTATTTTTAGAAAGCGTTTAAGGAAATGCTCGACCATATGTTGATTGGAGCATCCCCATCAGACCGCGTGGGCATTGTTTTACGCAATGACAATTTTCCCGAGAAACCGATCGGCATCTCGTTCAGGCGTAGGGACCAGCTTAACTCTAAAATCATAATGGCGACATTAGAAAAAGTTTTACAAAGTAATGCTAATTTCTTTGCGGCTGATTCCTTACGTCTGCACGTAGACCGCGTAACCCTTCCTGTTGGCAATGGTGGAGCGTCTAGAGATCGAATGGCTGGAGTCAGTTACGAAGAATTCTGTCGGCGTGAAGGAGGGGTTGTTGTCGTGGAAAATTCCGATACCTTATGCCTCGCCCGTGCATTGGTGCTAGCAATGGCGTGGACATCTAAAGACCCTCTGATACACAGTCTGCAATTAGCAGGAAATTTGCAGACTAAAGAGCGGGCTGAAGACTATGCAGAACCGCTAACGTGGACCTCAGCAATGGCGGAACTAGAGAACACATCCAACAATTTCAACATCATTTAGTAGATTACACAATTGTTGTGTATAATAATCGCCTAGGTAAGTACTTTATTTTTTATAGTATTCATATAACCTCAACAAAATTGTTTTAGGTAAATCTGTATACTTTGAAGGGCCGCGCACTAATGATAGGATAGTTTTAAACTTAATTTTTGAAGAAAACCACTACAACGTTATTACTAACCTGTGTTCAGCATTTTCGACGACGTTCTTTTGCGAGATGTGTCGTTTTCGCACAAACACAAAAATGGAGCATAAAAACTGTAAGTACATTTGTCCGGCCTGTCATTCAACCCCTCCTTGTAATAAAGATTTGGAACTTATATTGTGCAATTCGTGCAACAGAGATTTTCGTGGCCCCGAATGCTTTGCAAATCATACCCAGAAATTGTGTAAGATTTTGAATAGGTGTAAGTCATGTCTTAATAGTGTATGGGTGAATAAGTCCAAACCGCATAAGTGCGGGTATAAATACTGCCGTAATTGTTGTGCTGAAAAACCTGTACGACATTTATGTTTTATGAGTAAAAGCACTCCCAATCAAAAATTTGAATCAAAATTTTGTTTTTATTTTTTATGACTTTGAATGTCGACAAGATGTTCCAATATCTGGAACTACAAATATGTTTTTACACGTGCCCACGTTATGTGTAGCACAACAAGTTTGCGATTCATGTACTAATATCGACGATGTTAGTCAGGATTGCTCAAGCTGTGGTAAACGACAACATATTTTTACAAAAACCCCTGTCGACGATTTTCTAAATTACGTTTCGGCTTTAAAAAGAAAACTACTAAAGGCAGCAATATAGTGGCATTGGCACATAATATGAAAGGGTACGACGGGGCATTTGTTTTAAAATCGCTTTTTAAAAATCGTAATGCATGGAATCCTAAGATTATTACAAACGGTACTAAGTTAATGAGTATTAATTGCGACGGTAACATCAAATTTATCGATTCTATCAATTATATGCCAATGCCTCTAGCTAAACTTCCAAAAACTTTTAATTTTTCAAACGCTAAAGGTTATTTTCCTCATTTTTTCAATACATTAGAAAATCAGAATTACATTGGACCTATGCCGCCTATGCACTATTACGGTTGTGACGAAATGTCAACTTCAGTCAGAAATGATTTTGTGAAATGGTACCAAGAACAAGAAAGCAATAATTATGTTTTTAATTTTCAAAATGAAATATTAAAATATTGCATAGACGACGTTAATATTTTAAGAAAAGCATGCTTAGAGTTCTGGAGCCGGTTCACCACTTCTAACGGAGTTGACCCATTTCGTGAGTCTTGTACAATTGCTGGTGCATGCAATGCAGTATTTCGACGTAATTATTTAATTCCAAATTCTATTGGACTTATTCCTCCTAACGGTTATAGAATGGCTGACAAGCAATCTACCATTGCAATCAAATGGTTACTTTGGTTAGAAAATACTTTAGATATCAAAATTGAGCACGCTGGAAATGCCCGCGAAGTTAAGCTGAAGGAGGGTATCTTAGTCGACGGTTTTGTCACGCTACAAACACCGTATATCAGTTTCATGGGTGCTATTTTCATGGCTGCGAGATCTGTTTTCCAGATCAGACAGCTGAACTTAGTGGCGATAAACAGGATACGATGTTTGCAAGGCGCAAAAAACTGAGGCTACAGCGACCCGCATCCGTTCTTTCGGCTATAACTTAGTGGAAATGAAAGAGTGTAAGTTTCGGCAATTTCTCAAAATTAATATTCAGGCATTAGAATTCACAGCTAGTCATGCCGTAATTCGGAATACCCCTTTGAACCCTCGTGACAGCTTTTTCGGAGGTCGTACGAATGCCGTCAAACTGTACTACAAGGCAGAAGAAAACGAGTCTATCCGTTACCTTGACGTATGCTCCCTTTATCCATTTGTCAACAAATATGGTAAATATCCCGTAGGTCATCCCAAAATCCATGTAGGTAATGATGTCTGCCAGCAATTGTCTTTAGACGCAGTTGAAGGCATCATTAAATGCACCGTCCTTCCGCCCACAAGCCTATACCACCCCGTTCTGCCTTGTAGAATGCACGGCAAGCTTATGTTTATATTATGCAGGGTTTGCGGGGAAACGATGTTTAACGGTATCTGCAACCATACAGACGATGAACGTAAGTTTACCGGTACTTACGTAGCAGACGAGCTCCGAGAAGCGTTGTCACAGGGGTATAAAGTGTTAGAAATTTTAGAAGTTTGGGAATACGAAATTGCACAGTATAATAAAAGTTCCAAATCTGGGGGTTTGTTTACAAAATATGTAGACAATTTTTTGAAACTGAAACAGGAGTCTAGCGAGTGAGCCTCTACCGAAGGATCGGTAAGCATCTTGAATAAATCATAAGGGTCCTGTATGATTGAAGATTGCATTAGATTTTCACGTTGGGCAAATTTGCCCCAAAATGAATTTAAACATAATTTAGCAATGTATCTCATTCCTGGATTAACAGCAATATTCAACTTATCTAATGCAATCCCCTCTCGTTCGAGATACTCAGTTACATACCGATCCTTTCCTTGATCATCCGTACACCAAGACGGCCACCCGCTAGACTCCTGTTTCAGTTTCAAAATTGTCTACATATTTTGTAAACAAACCCCCAGATTTGGAACTTTTATTATACTGTGCAATTTCGTATTCCCAAACTTCTAAAATTTCTAACACTTTATACCCCTGTGACAACGCTTCTCGGAGCTCGTCTGCTACGTAAGTACCGGTAAACTTACGTTCATCGTCTGTATGGTTGCAGATACCGTTAAACATCGTTTCCCCGCAAACCCTGCATAATATAAACATAAGCTTGCCGTGCATTCTACAAGGCAGAACGGGGTGGTATAGGCTTGTGGGCGGAAGGACGGTGCATTTAATGATGCCTTCAACTGCGTCTAAAGACAATTGCTGGCAGACATCATTACCTACATGGATTTTGGGATGACCTACGGGATATTTACCATATTTGTTGACAAATGGATAAAGGGAGCATACGTCAAGGTAACGGATAGACTCGTTTTCTTCTGCCTTGTAGTACAGTTTGACGGCATTCGTACGACCTCCGAAAAAGCTGTCACGAGGGTTCAAAGGGGTATTCCGAATTACGGCATGACTAGCTGTGAATTCTAATGCCTGAATATTAATTTTGAGAAATTGCCGAAACTTACACTCTTTCATTTCCACTAAGTTATAGCCGAAAGAACGGATGCGGGTCGCTGTAGCCTCAGTTTTTTCGCGCCTTGCAAACATCGTATCCTGTTTATCGCCACTAAGTTCAGCTGTCTGATCTGGAAAACAGATCTCGCAGCCATGAAAATAGCACCCATGAAACTGATATACGGTGTTTGTAGCGTGACAAAACAGTCGACTAAGATACCCTCCTTCAGCTTAACTTCGCGGGCATTTCCAGCGTGCTCAATTTTGATATCTAAAGTATTTTCTAACCAAAGTAACCATTTGATTGCAATGGTAGATTGCTTGTCAGCCATTCTATAACCGTTAGGAGGAATAAGTCCAATAGAATTTGGAATTAAATAATTACGTCGAAATACTGCATTGCATGCACCAGCAATTGTACAAGACTCACGAAATGGGTCAACTCCGTTAGAAGTGGTGAACCGGCTCCAGAACTCTAAGCATGCTTTTCTTAAAATATTAACGTCGTCTATGCAATATTTTAATATTTCATTTTGAAAATTAAAAACATAATTATTGCTTTCTTTGTTCTTGGTACCATTTCACAAAATCATTTCTGACTGAAGTTGACATTTCGTCACAACCGTAATAGTGCATAGGCGGCATAGGTCCAATGTAATTCTGATTTTCTAATGTATTGAAAAAATGAGGAAAATAACCTTTAGCGTTTGAAAAATTAAAAGTTTTTGGAAGTTTAGCTAGAGGCATTGGCATATAATTGATAGAATCGATAAATTTGATGTTACCGTCGCAATTAATACTCATTAACTTAGTACCGTTTGTAATAATCTTAGGATTCCATGCATTACGATTTTTAAAAAGCGATTTTAAAACAAATGCCCTGTCGTACCCTTTCATATTATGTGCCAATGCCACTATATTGCTGCCTTTAGTAGTTTTCTTTTTAAAGCCGAAACGTAATTTAGAAAATCGTCGACAGGGTTTTTGTAAAAATATGTTGTCGTTTACTACAGCTTGAGCAATCCTGACTAACATCGTCGATATTAGTACATGAATCGCAAACTTGTTGTGCTACACATAACGTGGGCACGTGTAAAAACATATTTGTAGTTCCAGATATTGGAACATCTTGTCGACATTCAAAGTCATAAAAAATAAAAACAAAATTTTGATTCAAATTTTTTTGATTGGGAGTGCTTTTACTCATAAAACATAAATGTCGTACAGGTTTTTCAGCACAACAATTACGGCAGTATTTATACCCGCACTTATGCGGTTTGGACTTATTCACCCATACACTATTAAGACATGACTTACACCTATTCAAAATCTTACACAATTTCTGGGTATGATTTGCAAAGCATTCGGGGCCACGAAAATCTCTGTTGCACGAATTGCACAATATAAGTTCCAAATCTTTATTACAAGGAGGGGTTGAATGACAGGCCGGACAAATGTACTTACAGTTTTTATGCTCCATTTTTGTGTTTGTGCGAAAACGACACATCTCGCAAAAGAACGTCGTCGAAAATGCTGAACACAGGTTAGTAATAACGTTGTAGTGGTTTTCTTCAAAAATTAAGTTTAAAACTATCCTATCATTAGTGCGCGGCCCTTCAAAGTATACAGATTTACCTAAAACAATTTTGTTGAGGTTATATGAATACTATAAAAATAAAGTACTTACCTAGGCGATTATTATACACAACAATTGTGTAATCTACTAAATGATGTTGAAATTGTTGGATGTGTTCTCTAGTTCCGCCATTGCTGAGGTCCACGTTAGCGGTTCTGCATAGTTTTTCAGCCCGCTCTTTAGTCTGCAAATTTCCTGCTAATTGCAGACTGTGTATCAGAGGGTCTTTAGATGTCCACGCCATTGCTAGCACCAATGCACGGGCGAGGCATAAGGTATCGGAATTTTCAACGACAATAATCCCTCTTTACGCCGACAGAATTCTTCGTAACTGACTCCAGCCATTCGATCTCTAGACGCTCCACCATTGCCAACAGGAAGGGTTACGCGGTCTACGTGCAGACGTAAGGAATCAGCCGCAAAGAAATTAGCATTACTTTGTAAAACTTTTTCTAATGTCGCCATTATGATTTTAGAGTTAAGCTGGTCCCTACGCCTGAACGAGATGCCGATCGGTTTCTCGGGAAAATTGTCATTGCGTAAAACAATGCCCACGCGGTCTGATGGGGATGCTCCAATCAACATATGGTCGAGCATTTCGTTAAACGCTTTCTAAAAAATAATAAAATTAGGCGAACCTCATATTTATAAATTAAAGAATTACCTCTAGCCAGATCATAGGGTTCGAAGATCCATGTACATCTTGGAATCTAAAAACTATGGTTTTTGCTATAGTTTTAAATTTTTTAATTTCTTTTTCACCTTCGCTTGTAACGTCAAGATGGCGGAAGCGTTTGCCCGGCTTTAAACCTCTTCCAACAAGCGTCTATAATAATAATTCAGAACTTTTAAATTTGTTAATTATTTTTAGAAATCACTTACATCTGAGTGAAGCATTTGGGATGTCGATGGTTGCGGATCAGTTAAAGAGTTAAATGATGGCATCGCATTAGCTAAAGACTTGGAGTTCTGCAACACATATATATTTAATAATGATGATAATCAGTATCCTGTTTTAAATTGAACTTACCATAATCTTACAAACTTTTTCTATAAAACGTTCAAAAACCTCCTCATCTTCTTTACTTATTACTTCGCTGTGAAGCACAAGTCTTTCACATATATCTTCATAAACACCTAGCAACTCTTCGTCGCGAAAAATTCCACAAGAAAAAGGTTTAAAACAGTAGAAATAGACATTATTAATGTTCTTTCAAGAGTTGAAAACAATAAATTTTGCATTGAAACTTATTTACTTTTTATACTAATTTCCCTAAAAACAGCTTACATTTGTTTTCAGTAACTGCTTCTGCGTAAACGAATAATTAATAATTCTTTTAAACTAATCAAAATTTCTCGACTAAAAGTCTTCGTAAAATATTTACGTATATGTCTGTTTTCTGTTCTGTTTAATATATGGTAAAGCAGTTACGTTTTTAGTTATCTTAATCTTTAATAAGATAAAAACTTTTCAATGTTTTTACATAATTTCTGCAGTTTGTCACCTTAATTGCATTGTCATTACCAATAGCTGTACTAATTACAAGTTAAGCTGTTACTCATCAACAATAAAATTACATTTTTATTATCTGATTTGTCACAATAATTATAATGTTAATAGTAATAATTGGATGGGAATATTCAGATATTTACTTTGTTATATTTTTTTAAACTGTGAAATTTCATATTTTAAGTTTTTATACGTAAATTCTATAAATGTCTGACTTGCAACTTAAAAGCAAAGGTTATGAAACAGCAATAGTTTTGGAATTTTACACACTTTAATGGTTGTTATGCTTTTGTAAAGAATTGCTCAGTTTAATAATCTCCAAACTAAAGTGTAAACGTGTATTTTATTTAGAAAAAGACTGTTGCACTTTTTGAATTTGTAACATTAATTACATTGATTACACAGGAAAAGTAAATTAAAAACTGTTTCTTTTATACATATCCAAGTTCATTTATGTCTTTGTATTTTTAACAGTAACTATAGAGTATTAGTGTATTACATTTAAACTACAGTTTATCTAGAAAAAATATTTAAAACTTGGAAAATCTTTTCAAAATATAAAACTTTCATAGCAAAACTTAAACTTTGAATTAGTTTAGTTAATGACCTACAATTTTTACATATTTTGCTTTCTACAACGTTTTAATGTTATCTGTTTTTTTCTTTCTTTAAAAACCCTGCTAATGATTAATAACATTCTAGTTTTGTAAATTTTTTAACTAAAGTTGAAAATGAGTGTGAAATACAAATTAAAAACAAGTATTTATTGAATGATTTTTAAAATTTTACATTGATTAAATATAACTAACAGGATGAAAAGTAAACCTTAAAATATTTTACATTCTTTAAAAATCTTAAAAGTTCTTGTTAAATTTTTTTAACGTTACTATTGCTATAAAAATTCGTTTTCTTTTACTAAATTTGGAATTTTTGAACAACGTTAGTTTTTGAATCATAGTTAAACATTTTAATTCCAGATTAATTTATTAATGACCTATGACTATAGATACGTAATTGGCGTAATTTTCGTACATTAATGACTATAGATACGTAATTGCAGTAGTTTTCGTATAAAAGCGTTTGAATTGTATTTTATTAATATTACAAATCATGGAGTTACCTGTCTTAAGCGGTGATCTTTTTGAAACAACTAACTATGAAGATGATTTTAACATACATAGTGCAGGTAAAACGTTTACATTTTTTTTATTGTTTTAGTAGTTATATTATTTCTTAGATGCACAGCGTATTTCAAACACCGATGAGACAAATTGGATTGAGTATCTAAACTCAATCAGCAATCCGGAAAACATTTTAGAACTTGATACAGCAGATTGCGTGTTTAGTGGTAAGTTTCTTATATTTACGTTACTATCACAGCCTAAAATTTTGTATTATGCAGATCAAGAAAATGACAACACACCGAATGCAAGAGGAGTGTATCAAAGTCAACTTGCAACATGCAAGTTTGAACCTCCTTTTGTAACGGAGCTAAAGGACCACATATCCAGAGACGTCGAAGATGAGGTTCTTGAAATTATAAGTATCTCATCTGAAGGTATAAATCATTAACATTATATTTAGAAAAACAAGTTAAAAAGTTACTTTTCAGAAATTCAAGAAGAAGATGACGATATATGGCCAGAGTTTCCTGAAGGCTTTATGGAAACTATGGACGCCATTGAAGAAATGATAGATATAGGTGTTATTTAAATGTAACTTAAATTACAAAGTAAAATAATTTTTGATGTAGTTTTTTTCTTTCACTAAATTATATTGAATTATTGTTTTTGTTCATTCATTTTTTTAATAGAAAACAATTGAAATATTTCAAACGTGTAAATCTGTATATAATTTTAAATTTGTTGTTGAATTTAAAAACTACGTTTATTGTTTTACAGTAAATTTTAGTCCATTTTTATGTTCTGTAATTATATAACCAAGTGTGTACAACTATTGACGGTTCAGACTTAACAGTCGAATTGGTGTAGTGGTAAAGCCGCTGCTTCGTAATCGAGGAGCCCGGGTTCGATTCTAGGTCACCCACAGCTTTTTTTAATACAAATACTTTATTCTCACTTGAATCATCGGTGTTTATGACGCATGGCAAAATTACCGCTTATGCGATGACGTAAAATGAAAAAGGAAAAAATTTGTGAGAGAGAAAATGTATGAGAGAGAAAAAAATGTGTGAGAGAGAAAAAAATGTGCGAGAGAGAAAAAATGTGTGAGAGAGAAAAAATGTGTGAGAGAGAAAAAATGTGCGAGAGAGAAAAAAAATGTGTGAGAGAGAAAAAAATGTGTGAAAGAGAAAAAAAATGTGTGAGAGAGAAAAAATGTGAAAGACAAAACAAACTTTCCCAAAAAAAACCCTTCACGTACGTTTACGGCGAGGTCAGTAATGACGTCAAAAGTGGAGGGGAGGCTGCCAGGTTTCTACTATAAATTGTTATTTAATTCGACGTCGGTTTTGTGTACTTGTTTTTGTTTCGATTGTTTATTAATCATAAAATGGCCAACTTAAATACAAAATGTTTGCTGTATTGGAAACTAGACGTTTGCCTGTTTTAGAAGAAAATTGTGATTAGTACTTGTTTTAGACATTCCATTGTCTAACCTGTAGTTGCACACTTAGTTTATTAAAACATTTTAATAAACGTGGGTTTGCTGTGTGCCGTCCCATCCCACTTTTGTTCCTAAATTAATTGAGTTGCACTATACCGCTGATTTTTCAAATAAATAATAGTAGGTGGAAGCGTGGTAGATTAATGCAGAAAAATTGAAAATCAAATAATATGTGAATAAATGTCATATTTTTGATTAATTTTCAAGTCAACATTTAGTTAAATGTTTAAATGCCAACGATAAAAATAGTGTAAGTAGTAAAAGAAAATGATTAGTACGTGTTTTGTAAAAAATGGCTTTTGAATCATTCTGCCCCACTAACGGGGCACTTAGATACATCACTTGGGGCACTTTAATACAAAGTGGAGATTGTATGAAATTGGTTAAATTATAACACTTTTATGAAAGTAATACTTTATTATTGTAAAAATATTGTAATCAGCCTTACAAAATACTTGAAACTTGACCAAATTAACAATTATGAATATTTGAATTCTTCATAACAGACTATTCTTTTATTTAAAAAATAAATCTCAGAAAGCAAAACAAAAACTATCGAAAAAAACTCTAATACGTTAACAAAGTAGTAAACTTAAGTTGTTACAAGCTTATAGGTCTTACGAACCTTGCACGGCCAACTCACAGTCGGAGATAGGGGAGGTTTAAGTGAATAATAATTAAGGGAGCCAGATCTTTTATAATTAACCCTTCTGCCTCGATCAAGACAGACGGTCCAAGCCTGTAACAAATTTTTAAGTTCGTAATCCTTGTTACTCTGATGTTCGGGTAACTACAATAAAAGAGAAAGGTATGATACCATAAAAGAAAGATTAACAGGTATAAAAACTTTAGTTTAGTAACGTAGATTATTAACAAGAGTATATCTAATTCTCAATGCATAAATGCCAGAAGTATCGGCAACACACAATACATAAGTTGAAACGAAGTGGATAGCGAAGAAAATTTCATAATAAATATTGTCTGTACACAGCATGCGATACACACAAAATAATTATTGAAACTACCTCAATGGTATTAAAACAATGATCGTAACTATGGAAATTAACATTAGCAAAAGTTCCGTGAGTGAGTTTTCTGACAGCGATAAAATAATTAAATAAACTTACCCACAATCTAGTACCCACTTAATCGAAGAAAACGTTTTCCCCGGTGAGTGAGACTGAAATAAATTTGAATAGCAAATCGTGTTAACACAATGACTCACAAAAGCAAGATCTACAAAATTGTTAATTACTGCTAAAAGAAAATACCCATAACAGAACCCGACTATCAAATGCTGTTGTACACATTCAATAAAAGTTGGTTTCGCAGGTCCTATGAAGATATTTATCGATATTAATCCCTCATTATTCTGTATTGAATAGAAACATGTGGCCAAAGCGTAGCAAAACGGCCTGTGACGAACAAATTACTGCAAACACGCAATGAATTCGCAATTTGATGTTCATTACAGAGGATGTTATTAGAAAACTTGCAGCATCTATGCGAAACAGGCCAATTTATGCAGTTGTTAGCTTAACGACATTCAAAACCGGAATCTAATTTTAATTCAATATGCAGGTTATTACGTTATAAAAATTTTGCACGTAACAAAGTAATATTATTAACAACGCTCGTATTGATACTTTTATTGCACATTGTATGCACTTAAATCAACTGAAAAAGTATACATAGAAAATGTTCGAGCTGTGCCCTTCGTACAATTTGGTTGAGGCAAGTGTAAAACAACATCTCTAAAATCAACGCTTGCTTGGTTTGTTTTTCCTGATGTAGAATCAGGAAAAACAAAAATATAAGACCTTGGATTTTTTCTAAGATATAACACTTGGTATTCAGTTAAACTGTATTTAGAAATGACTTTTGCTACATAATCGACTACAGATTTCTTCTTTTCAAATTTAATAAGAAGGAAATCCCCAATATTTATATTTTCAGGATTAGGAATGTCAAACTTTTCACCTTCTTCGTCTGACTCTTCATCATCGTCATCATCACTTAATTTCAATAACTCATTCTCACTGGAGGAGGAGGAGGATGTGGACCCACCAAACTTGTATGGTACAAGTTCGCCACAAAATAGGATAGGTAAGAAAAGAACATGTTTCATTTAAAGGACAAGTCTAGTTAAGACTCAGTTAGATGGGCTAAGGTAACGGTATGTGCTTTGAGAGCATGCGGTTTAGCAAGGCACTTTTTCACAATTGACATATACGTATTTAATTTATGATTGTCATTTTATCAAATTAGTTAAAACATAACACACACGAATTACAGGTTCGGAAAGTGTACATTACTGACCGCGAGGTTTCATTACATACTCGTTTTTTTTTAACCATGGAAACCGCTCACTTACCAACCTTTAAGAGGTTCGGGAAACTGTACGTTACTAACTGAGTGTGAATAAAATATATTACATCTCGAGGTCATCTTATTTCCGGTATTTCTAGGTCATCTTACTTCGGATATCCTTAGGCGATAGTATTTCTGATATCTGTAAGATGTCTGATTTAGTTGTCTGTAGGATATCCAATTCTGTGTCATTCTGCTTTCCCCAGGATGTCTATAGGATATTAGTCGGCGATAAAATTGATATCCCTCGGATATATGCATATCTAGTATGAGGTATCAGTAGGATATCCTTAGGAAGAAGTGTGATGTGTGAGTCGTAAACCGTTTCTGTTTGTTTGAGCCATACACAATTAAGTCCACACTTTGCAGATGTTCCACCGCCATAGAAAGTAGCTTATTAAAAGTCCAGTTTTTACTAGACTACTACTTTGGATTAATCGGCTGTTGACCAAATTGATGTCGAAATTGAGTAAAAACGTATCCGTTTTAAGGGCAACACCACATGGTCATTTAGTTCACAGTTGTACTAATACAGTACTAGGTCATACGCTATCTAGACTGTACCATTATTTAATTATTTAAAATTCCTTTACATTACGATTCACGCACTGCGTCTAAAATTTTGTTCTGCAGAAATCAAATTCACGCTCGTATGTTTAAAAATGTATGCAAGTAAAATTAAAAATGCTTAATCAATGGCAGACAAATATTCAAAAAAATGTTCATAAATTATAGTTACAAAAATATTAAAGAACTTAAAAGCTTTGATCAAATAACAAACTTCTATTTGATTTGTTAAAATATATCTTTAAAAATTAGCGTGAACTATAGTAAATTATTGGATGGCCGAGCCGTTTTATCTTTTTAGGGCTTACCAGCAGTGGGAGATACTCTCTAAAGCAGCGGTACAAACTTTTAGTGGTCTGTTACGGTGAGAATTATGGGTAACTAAATTTAAATGGAGCGATGGCCGCAGTAGCTCGGTTCTTGTAGGCAAAATGGAGTGGGTTAGAAATTGTGAGGGGAATATTTAAATCAAAGATGTCGTGGTAGATAAAATTAGTCAAATAGTGATTAGAAATTGTTAGAAATGGGCGCCACACAATTTGTTTGGTTACGGTCCTGTTAAGTAAATTGTAAAAGTTTAACAGAGCTCTAGTAGTAGCGAAGGGTTGCTGAAAGAAAGAAAAAAACGGGGAAAGTAAAGTAATAAATAGCAATCAGTAAATTTGATGTAAATATAATGAATTTAGAATAAATAGCAATTTACAAAATAATCAATAAAATATTCAATTTTGAATTATGCAAACAAAATATGCGTGAAGTTGAGTAAAACAATCAATAATGGATTTCAAATATTACAAAAATACAGGATCTAAATTACCTTGTGTTAAAACAAAAGTAGTAAAACTAATTTAATTACGTTAGGTTCGCAAAACAAACAACAAAAAAAAATTAATTTGGGGCAGCGATCGTTATTCGACAAGACAGTAATTTCAAATTTGAAATACAAAAAAAAATCTTACCTTACTACTTTGCTGATGGAACTCCGTGCACGGTATTTCCAGTCGAAGTTTCCTTAAATAAAATATTTAAAACAAACAATTGGCCGTCGGCAAATAACAGTTAAGAATTAGAGTTAGGTTCAAGTTTACTATCTCGTAGATCAAGAGATGCGAGACCAAATTTATGTAGGTTAATAGGTCAGTTACAATTACGTTATAAGTCAACAAATTTTTAAGTTAAATCAGATAACAACTTCTTATAGAAACAAAGAGAAATTAAATTAAGTAAATTAAGCCAAAGTTTAAATAACAAAAGTGAATTTTAAATAGCAAAAAAAAAATTGTGAAATTTTAAAGTATAAGGAAAAGTTCTTGCATTTCTAAAGTTGATTAAGCAAGTAGGATTTTAATTAAAAGTTCAATGTAGAAAATCAAATCTTTGAGATTTGCACAAATATGAATTAATTCACAATAAAACGAAGGTTAACGGTTGTTTTTTTTTTCACTTAGCGTCAGTTGGTGCAATCGAAGTTGACTTCTCAGCGTAGCGTTAGTAGAGTTTACAGATGAACGGAGTATTTTGGTAGTTGAAGAAACTTTCACACGTGGAGTAAACAATCCGTTGGAGAAAACGTTCATACGAATTAGAACAATTTCGTCGGAAAAAAAACCGCTATAAAGAGGAAGGAAGAGAAGCGAAGTTAGATTAACTAAATAAAACAAAAACTAAGTACTTTACCTGGGTATAATAATCCAGCGTTAAGAAAACTAAGTACACTTTTAAAATTTAAAGTAACTTATAGCCGTAAATATACAATTTTTAGTAATTTTAGGAAAGAAACAGGTTCCGTAGATTAGATATACTAAAAGTTAAGAAGGTTTCAACGTAATATCCGGTAAAATCACCGTGTTTAAGTAAACGTTACTTACTTCCAAGGTACAGTAAATTTTTGTAGTGATCTCAACAAGAGTTTGCCAGGAAATGATTAAAGAAGGAAACGAAGTACCTAAGGTTATAATGACCTCAGAAGATAACAAAATAAATTCGTCAGCAAACTCGTGAGAACGCTCGAGTAAATGATATTTTAAACAAAAATATTTATAAGGACTTGTAGAAAAGCAGCATTTAATCACGTATTAAGCAGATCCGTGAAGTTGGCCATACCCAGTCGTCGCAGTTAAAAATACTTTATCTAGAAATTTTGTGCTAATTTTGTGCTATTTATTGCTGATAATACAAAATTTTGTGCTAGTATATTTATAAAGTTATTAACAAAAACAAGTGGGTATGGCCAACTTCACGCTGCCATACCCAGGTAATCAAACTTAAATTCCCTTACTGAATAATTTTGTGCTAACTTTGTGCAAATTTTGTGCTATTTATTGCTGATAATTCAAAATATTGTGCCAGATAATCAAACTTAAATTTTCTTACCAAATAATTTTGTGCTAATTTTGTGCTATTTATTGCTGATAATTAAAAATTTTGTGCTAGTATATTTATAAAGTTATCAACAAAAACAAATGGGTATGGCCAACTTTACGCTGCCATACCCAGATAATCAAACTTAAATTCTCTTACTGAATAATTTTGTGCAAATTTTGTGCTATTTATTGCTGATAATTCCAAATATTGTGCCAGATAATCAAACTTAAATTTTCTTACTGAATAATTTTGTGTTAATTTTGTGCAATTTATTGCTGATAATTAAAAATTTTGTGCTAGTATATTTATAAAGTCAACAAAAACAAATAGGTATGGCCAACTTTACGCTGCCATACCCAGATAATCAAACTTAAATTCTCTTACTGAATAACTTTGTGCAAATTTTGTGCTATTTATTGGTGATAAATAAAATTTTTGTGCTAGTATATTTATAAAGTTATTAACAAAAACAAATAGGTATGGCCAACTTCACGCTGCCATACCCAGATAATCAAACTTAAATTCCCTTACTGAATAACTTTGTGCAAATTTTGTGCTATTTATTGCTGATAATTCAAAATATTGTGCCAGATAATCAAACTTAAATTTTCTTACTGAATAATTTTGTGCTATTTATTACTGATAATTAAAAATTTTGTGCTAGTATATTTATAAAGTTATCAACAAAAACAAATAGGTATGGCCAACTTCACGCTGCCATACCCAGATAATCACACTTAAATTCCCATAATGAATAGCTTTTTCCAAATTTTGTGCTATTTATTGCTGATAATTCAAAATATTGTGCCAGATAATCAAACCTAAATTTTCTTACTAAATAATTTTGTGCTACTTTTGTGCTATTTATTGCTGATAATTAAAATATTGTGCTAGTATATTTAAAAAGTTATTAACAAAAACAAATGAGTACGGCCAACTTCACGCTGCCATACCCAGATGATCAAATTTAAACTTTTCCACTAAATAATTTTGTGCTTGTTTTGTGTTATTTATTGCTGCTAATTAAATATAATATGTCGGTATATTCAAAAAGTTTTTAACAAAAACTAAAGTGTATGGCCAACTTCACGCTGCCATGCCTAGATGATCAAATTTAAATTGTTTTATCGAATAATTTTAGTTGGCCATATCTATTTGTTTTGTTGATAACTTTTTTAATATACCAGCAGACAATTTTTAATTATCAACAATAAATACCACAAAATTATTCGGCGAAACAATTTCAATTTGATGATCTGGACATGGCAGCGTTTTTGGTAATAACTTTTTAAATGTACCAGCACAATATTTTTAATTATCAGCAATAAATAGCACAAAATTAGCACAAAATTATTCAGTAAATAAATTAAAATTTGATTATCTGGGTATGGCAGCGTGAAATTGGCCGTACCCATTTGTTTTTGGTAATAACTTTTTAAATATACTAGCACAAAATTTTTAATTATCAGCAATAAATAGCACAAAATTAGCACAAAATTTCTAGGTAAAGTATTTTAATGTCCGTCGACTGGGTACGGCCAACTTCACGGACCTGTATTAAGCGAAGATAATACGCTCTTAATTAATCATAAATTACAAATTATCAACTTTAAAATGTAACGAAATAAAGCGTGAGATTAGCAACAACAGCAAATTCCTACACGTCTAACTTAAATAAATGAAACAGTACCGGATTTAAGAAAATTTGATCAGGGCGTAACAAGTCGTATATTTTTTGCCAACTATTGCAAAGTTCTGATGGACTTTTGTAGCCTCTTAGAAAGCGATCAAGGCCCCCTAGGAGCCGCGGCTCCCCGATTAAAAATTGTTGCTCAATAACTTTATAGCTTTATATTTATATATTTCTATTAATATCATAAAATATATTACTTCCATGCGCAAATAAACATTAAATAATACATAACAATTCTTAGAAGAGATGTATGTACATAATTACTGTAAATATTATTTGAATTATTTGCCTTTTAGTTTTATGTATAATCTATTATTCAACATCATTTCAACGAATACATTTTCAATTTGTAAATCAGACATCTTATGTTGTGTTTATGTTATAAAATGTAAATAAAATTATTCCACCGGTATTATTTATTCAATATTTGGGGTTTTATAATAGTAGTATATTATTTGATTTTATTTGTTAATTTTATTATTTTGTAGATTTTTTAGTATATTTAATTAAAAATATATAAACAAATAGTTTGGAATAATTTCTTCAAAGGTATAAGAAAATTTACAAAATAATTTTATTTGTAATTGTATTTTAAAGTACCTATAAACTTAGCAAATTTAAATTATTTTACGAAAATAATTAAATATAATGTTAATGCTAAAAAAAACTAATTTAAGCCAATCTTTTAGAAAGGATAAAACGCAATATCAAAAAAAAAATTAATTTTAATTAAATAACATTTTACAAAAATTTTATAAATAAAAAGTGATCTAAAAAGTAATTAAACACTAAAATTAAATTATAATTATAATTTTGAAAGCAAGTCTGACAGTATAAAAAAAATATAGAATTCTGCAAAGCAAATACAAAGCAGGAGTATGTAAAATAAGTTGCGTTGTTTGTGATTTAAAGTGTGTAAGACACAGAAAAAAATTAACAAAATTGTTGGCATTGATAAAATATTAAATTAAATTATGCTTGCATTTGTTGTTTTTTTCCTACGCGAATTTATTTTGAAATGCACTTTTTGGCAGAACTTTTTCATTAACATAGATATGTTTTTACTAATGCAACATAGAATATTTATGTACATAAGACAATGCAATTTCTAAAAACTTTGACCTTATACAAATACACAAATAAAGAAAAAAACAACTAAACAAAACTAAAAAAAGTAGAGAAAGTAATTTAGCATGTGCTCTAAAAATTATTGTTGTATTTTGGTATATGTTCCAAAACCTAAGCTCATATTAGAACTTATAGAAGAAATGGTTAGCAACTTATTTCCAAATAAGCTATAATTCGTTAGATGGTCAACAGATACTCCTTCACCATCTCTATTCAGCACGGACGGTCGCAAAAAAATGCCCTGATAAGCCGGAACTTCCCGAAAGAGTAGAAAAACTTTTTCCCAACGACCCAGAGTCCTACAGGCCGTTACGTCTGCTGAATACTACGGACTATACGAACCTCTTATACTCGCTAGGCTACAAGCCAACATTGTCAAACTAGCAGGCTTGTCAGATAAACAGTTTGGCTTTAAAAGAGGCAACTCGACAATGGATGCCATAGAGTCGGTTTCCCCGATTAGATAAAGAAACCAGAAGAAACACCTGAACACCAAAGAACTATGCGCCATGGTAATGCTAAACGTAGGAAATGCGTTCAATTTGTTGCGTAACCAGTCATCATAGACGTGCTTGAGACTAAAGGCGTCAAAGGTTACCTAGTAGATCTGATAAGTAACTATTACCAAAACAGAAAACTGGTTCTACGCAGTACAGAAGACATCAAGGAAATTCAGGTGACCTGTGGAGTCTCTCAAAGGCCATCTCTGTGCAACATCACAGTTAACAAAATCCTGAATCTCAATTTAGGAAAAGAGACACATGATGACGATGACTTTGCTCTACTAACCTGCGCTAGGAATGAAACGAGCTTGTGGTAAAGACTAACGGTGCTCTACTGACAATAGGAAATTGATTAAAATGAAAACAGCTAAAACTAGCACCCAACAAACAACAGTTATTATCTTATAGAGCAGAAGGAAAATTTTACCAGCTAAAAACTTGAAATGCTTTGGGGTCTACATAGACAAATACATCAACTATGACTACCACGTGGTAATTACGGTGTCGGCTCATGCCTAACACGAAAGAACCGTCAATGACGAGAAAGAAGTTGATATCGACTGTAGTCCCTGCTACAATTTTGTACGCAGCTCCAGTTTAAGCAGAAGTAATGAGGATGCGCAAGTACCAAAGTATAGTAAACAAGGTTCTAAGAAAAGCTTGCATACGCATAATTTTGGCGTACAGGACAGTACTCCCAAAAGTGGTTCAATTACTAGCAGGGACTATACTCCAAGACTTAGTAGCACTAGAGAGACAGAGCGTAAAGTATGACAATAAAGCGATCCGCCAAGTCAAAAACAAGACCAAGTGGGAGAGCAGGGTCAAAAGAAAACAAGGCTCCTTAAATTACCATATTACCCAGGTTCTTACTAAACACGGCTGTTTCGCAACTTATCTAAAATAACATACAAAAAAAGATAGACTCCAAGTGTATACACTGCAGGACCGTGAACGACTTGCAGCACTCTATATTTGTCTGTCTAAGATAGATCAGCCTTAAAAGAAAACTGGTCGCTTTTTTAACAAAATTCTTGGTACGACACTGGTAGCGAGTGCGTCATTGACCGTATAATTTGATATTCGAGTGAGAATGCAGTAACGTATAAATGGAATTTTTTTGTTTGGGGATTGTTACATAAGCTTTGCTCTACTAATGTACGTACAGGTAACAAAATGGCAATCGATGCCATAGTTCTTTTTGCTAAAGTTTAACGTTATTACAAGATTTTCCTAAAATTAAAACATGTCTCACTTTACACTTATATAACCCTTGATAGATCAATTCCAATCCAGTTTAATACTTTGGGTAGATGACATCAGTATGAGTATTTTTACTTACGTTGATCTGATCCGATCGAGTAGCCAATCTTGACAAACTTTAGTTGACGATTGCAAACTTACACTATTCGTAACTGTCAAAGTAGCAATTATTACTAGTTACCACGTTAAGAAATTCCCGGTTTTACGGTCTTATACAAATTTAAACAATCACATCTCGCTATTTTACGACTGCATGTAATGGTTAATGTTTAATTGATTTTGCTTTGTATTTATAATTTTGTTATCAATTTTTCGTGATTAACATTTACTAATTTTTCTTTTTTCATTGAATCACAAAAATAGTACCATAAAATCGTTAAAGTTTTGTTACGTTAATTTACCCTTAACTTAAATGAAGGTGTCTAACTCACTATAATTCGGCGAGAGGGTCGCAGGTGTCGGTGTGATAATCATACAATAATTTAAATACAATCTGGCACGAAAAAATATTATCAAGTAGGTACAGATCTTGTTTAAATCTGTCAATTACTGCAAAAAACAATTTGCAAAACTCAGTTTGTAACAAGAATATATTTATTTTCTAACAAAAGAATATGTTTGGTGCAAAGTAATTGCTTGCACAAACTATATGCGTTTGTTGACCTTCTATTCTTACGTCTAGAACATATTGCACGGAATCCGTTTGGTCTAGACTCCGCAATAGGTATTGGAGCTGGCAGAAATTATTTTATTAGGAATTTAAGATCTGAAGATATGTTTTCATGCTAATCCAGCGTTATATATGGGGTTTCACCAGCTTGAAAGCCACCTCTTTCAGAAATATTTATCTCTCCATCATAGTGGTGCTGTTGGCTATGAATATTATTTGGACATTGATTCCAGTTGTAGAATGCAAACTTGCAAGGTCGTTTAATGTAGCACCGTTTTTCGGGTGCTGCCGTGTCACAAAACTTTCTCTTAACGTTTCGTTAATCATGCTGTCTGCTTCTTCAGAAGATTTTTAAAATGTTATCGTCTTGCGTTCCTCGTTATATACCGTCTTACGGCTCCGGATCAGCGGATTTACTTGTGATAACGCCGTATGTACGTATTTTTTTGTGTTAGATTTCAATTAAGTTTTAGGTAATACTGGTACGGAGCTAGCTAGTTCCCTACTTGAAACCAAATTGTAAGTATTACACTTTCTATATTAAATTCTTAATATTATAGTACAATGACCGTACGTACATGTTAGGTTGTTAATACAATTAATTATAAAATTGTTTTGTAGTGTCACGTATTATACGGTGCTCTTTGATTCTCTAAATCTTCAATTTTGGTACTTTTGCATTTTAATTTATGTATGTAGAGTCATTTCTTTTCTAAATGTTAAAGTTAGGCTGACTAAGTCACTTTACTGTAGAACGTGTTGCCCAGCCAAAATCGTACTTCTTCTTCTTTAAACTACAATCTGTGTTACCACTTCTGTCTAGTCATTTGTTTTTTTTAGTTGCGGGTAGATTTAAACGAAGTCTCCCATCCTCCGCTTTTATCGTTTTGCCGTTTTTTTAAATTATTTTATCATCTAACGCTACAAAACCTACTTTGTCGCCGGAACAACTGAGTTAGTTGTCGCTCTTTTTTAGTTACGAGAAATACAACGTAAAAAACAGTTAATTAATATGCCTTATGTCATCCTGCCATGATTAATTTTTGGTAGAAACGCGTATAATTGAAATATATTTTTTGAAATCTATTATTAAAATATTTACTATGTTACAACTTTCCTAGATCTGGATCTGAATTAACTCGTACGTAGCTTTGTTTCTACAAAATGGCGTTTAACCTCAGATCTATTGATATATTTTGTTAAAACATTTGTCTCTGTACCGGAGAAAATGTGGAAAATCTTAAGGCAGTACAACATACCTGATAAATACACAAGAATCACACGAAATTGTACAAAAACAGTATAGCAGTCTTCCAACAGAAAGAAAATTTTACGAAAGAAATACAGATAGAAAAGGACTTAAAACAAAGATGTATAGTATCGCCAATCCTTTTTATGGTAGTAATAGACTAGGTAATAAAAACCGCAGATTGTAAAACAAGAACAAATTTTAGATGATTTCTCATTGATAGCATCAACAAGACAGCTACAAACTGGTAAATGCTGCAGAGGAAGTAGGATTAATAATAAATGAAAAAAAAACAAACTACTGACAGGAAATGAGGATGGTAACAAAATCAAAATAAATGGCAAAAACATAAAAGAAGTAGAAGAATTTAGAATTTTTTTTTAGAGAACCAATAGAAGTCTCAATAAAAAACATAAATAAACATGGATAGGGCATGCACTCAGGAGAGAAAGCAAGTTCATAACGCAACACGCACTAGACTTTAACACCACTGGGAAAAGAAAAGTAGAAAAACCAAAAAAATAGCAAAGGAGTTAAAAACACCAAATTGCTGTGCTAAAAATATTTTGATATGGTTTACGTGCTGTATGAATTTTGCTTTGGCATGTACTAAAAAAATTTGTTAAAATATTGTAGACTAAACACTTTATAAATGAATACTTTAATTTCGATGCGTATGTGTTACCTGTAAGAGTTTTGCTAGGGTAAGAATTAATTTCTATTTATGCAACGCCATTTGATTTTCTCGTAATTATCGTAGCGAGTTAGATCACTGAAACGTATCTGTTTATTTAAATGTGTACATATTTTTTAAATACATTTCTTTCGAGTAGATAACTGAAGCACGTATAAATGTAAATATTGATTACAAACATAAATTTTTAGAATAAATTTGGGGTCGGGTTAATAAAATATGTGAGAGATGGACAATTAAACTTCAAATACTCAGTGGGATATGTGCGAGTTCAATAGTGAAAATCATTTAGAAACTTGACGCATTTACTTTATAAATATAACTAGGTGACTGACGAGCACTTAACTTATATATCTAATTTTTTTCTTACATTTTTAGAAATTGTAGGGAATAATTTGGATATCCCATTAGCTAATAGCATCTTTGTGAGTAAAAATCTATTATCTATAAATTTGTGTTGGTGTTGAATGTAAATGCGAACGACTTAGATATATATGTTGTGTTTCGTTTTACTAAACGACCTCCATACAAAATGCTTAGTAGTATACATGTACCATACCCGTCTAAATGTGTTGAAAAATGTACCAATCTGACTAGGGTTAAATACTTAAGCACATTTTTAGCAAAATGAAAGAGCGCACTATCATGCTAATACCACATAATCTTTCTTGCATTTTTCGGAACATTTTCTAGTAACTTTAGCAAAAAATTATTCAAAAACTTCTAATATATGTGGGCATCAGATGACTATCAAAGAAGTAAAGACTTCTGATAAAAACCGTAATTGCTCTACATATATTGACCGTCCATCTATGATGATGATTTAAAACTTTTAAAATATGAGGATTTACATTATCATAGCAATAAAAATTACGACGATTTACTGGACCATTACTATGAGATAGCTTCGTCCTTAATAAAATAGTGGATATGAAACCTGGCGTCTTATTAAGTTTATTAAACATCCACAGACAGAAAGTTATTTTCTCCTATAGTCAACTTTTGATGTAGTTTAATGTGATAATGCTTTTTAGTACCCTTATACACTAATTGTACCACGTTTTCCACTAATTTCTTTGGTGCTAGCGTTTGGATTTTCAACTACAGCCTGCAATACTATAAATTCTGCCTCTTCTGTTCTGACAGTTTTTCTTTAAATATGTGCCTTGTAGTTTACCGGTCCTGTTTGTCGAATCGAACCAATAATCTTTGTAATGCACGGATACTTAAAGCACGGCGATCAGGATATTTTGGTTTATAAAGACAAGACGACGAAAATTCATTTCAAACAAAAGTTAATGAAGAATAAACTAGTAATAAGAATACAAAATTAAAGCGAAACCACTACAATGGGACGATTTAAACACGAAAAGAAAGTACGGAAGAATAAAATGAAGAAAGAAATAAATAAAAGAGAGAAAGAAAGGAAGAGGAAAAAGACAAACAACTAATAGATGGTAAAGGGAACAAAACAATGATATCACCGGACATTAAAAAGACAAGCAAAGGAAACAGCTCAATAATAGAAGAAAATAAAAGAAAGAGAAAAGAACAGACAGAAATAAAGGAACTAAAAGAATTAATGAGAGAAATGATAAAACAGGTGGAAGAAAACATGCAAAGAATAAGGCAAGAATAAGGGAAAAAAATGGAAGAAAGAACAAGAGGAACTAGTAGAAAGAATTGTAAAACTGAGAAAAAAGCGGAACATAAGGAAAGATAGAAAAGAAAGAAGTTTAAATAAATTACGACTTGATATGAGAAGAAAGGAGGGTACAAAGAAAAATAATGAACAGAGCGGTAACAAAAACCGGAAGGCAAAAGAGTATAGATAGGATACAGGAAAATGAAGATAAACGGACAAATTTGCATATGGAACGACAGAGATAGAGAGCTGAACAGAGAAAGAAGAGTAAAAATGGGTAGATAAAGGGCAAAAAGCTAAAGCAAGAAGGGGTGGTTAAAGAATAAAGACAAAATAGCAAAGAAAAGGAATAATGAGCAATAGAAAGAAAAAAAAACAAGAAAGAAGAATAAAGAAAAATAAATGAAAAAAGCACAGGGGATGATGAGTGAGCTAAGAGTATTCTTTTGGAACATAGCGGGAATAAAGCCAAAGGAACAGGATTTTTGGGACTACATCAGGAAACGGGATGTAGTAAAATTATAGGATGAGAAATAAGCTGCCGGAGTAGTTTAAGTGGGTGGTGCAACATGCAGATAGAGAAGAGTAAAGAGAGCGCAAAAGGGATTATATTAACGAGAATAAGAGGAAATGGTTGTCATGAAGAGAAGGAAAAAGTGCAACAAACATGAGGAATTGTAGAAAAGAACATACAGTGGAAAAAATAAATAAAAATAGCGACGGTTTATAGCAGCAAAATAAAAAAAACAAAGAAAAACATAGAAGATTTGATAAGAGAAAGGAGGGATTGATAGTATTAGGCGGGGACTTTAACGCAAGAATAGAAGAAGAGAGGGAAATACAAAGAAGGAAAAGGACAAAGAAATGACAAAATACAAAGTAATAAGTAAAGAGGGAAATGTGCAACGAAAGGAGGTGAAAAATAATGAATGGGAACAGATAAGAATGAGGAATGGGGGAGTATACGTACATAGGAGGATGGGAAAAATCAATAATAAACTTTGTAATGACAAATGAAGAAGCTGGACAAAATTTGCAAACATTTAAGGTGGGAGAAGAGGTAGAGTCAGACCACCACTAGAATTAACAAGGTTGACAGAAAAGCGTATAAAAAGATACAAAGAGAAAATTGGAAAAAAGGTATGGGTAGGGAAGAAATTACAAGAGAGTGTGGAGTAAATGAGAGAGATAATGGAGAAAACAACAGAAAAAATCCGATTTAGAAAGTAGAAGGAGGAGAAAACAAGATGGAAGAAATGATGGGATAGAGAATGCAAAAAGGCTAATAAAAAAAGCAAGAAGAGCATTAAAAAAGTGAAAAAAAATTCAATGAAAAAGAGGAATATAAAGAAGCAGTAAAAATCGACAAGAAAGCATGCAAGAAAAAGAAGACAGAAAACAAAAAGAAACAAGAAGATTAGATCAAAGGAATAAAAACGGAAAAAAATGTATGAAAATACCTAAAGAAAGAAAGGAAGTAGTAGTAGTAGTAAACAGGGAAGAAGGAGATGGAAATAGTAAATAAAATATGGAAAAGAGAAGGATTCCCGGATAAATGGAGAAAAGGAATAATATGTTTGATACACAAAAAAAAGACAGAGAGGAAGTGAAGAATTACAGAGGAGTGACATTATTAATCACAGCATACAAATTACATGCTACAATGCTACAAGAAAGACTACAGGAGGAAATACAGGAAAGGAGTTTGGTACCAGACGGACCAGCGGGTTTCAAAAAAGGAAGAAGAGTGATAGACAACATATGCATATTGAAACACTTAGCGAATAGAAAACTATAGAAAAAAAAGGGGAAGAATGGTGTCACAGTTCGTAGATTTAAAAGCAGGTTTTGAAAAAACGTCGAGAGATAAGGAATGCATGGAGGCAAAGAAAAAGGTAAGAAGAGCATTAAGACAGTGGAAAAAAATAAAGAAAAGAAAAGGAATACACCAAATGCAGGAAAAGTATACAAAAAAACATGCAAGAGAAAGAAGGAAAAAAACAAAAAGAAACTAGAGAATCAGATTAAAAGAATATAAACGGAATAAGCTGAATGAGAGTACCTAAAAAAAAATTAAAAAAAATGGACGACAAAAAGAATACAAATAATAGAATGGGACAGATATCTTAGGAACCTGCTGGGAGGAGAAAGGGGAGAACAAAATCAAAAAGAAAAAAGGCAAAAAGGAAGTAGTAGTAAGACTGGAAAAAAGAAATAGAAATGCAATTAACGAAGATAAAGTAATAGAGGCAATAAAAAAGGTAAAAAAAGGAAGTCGACAAGAGAAGATGGGATATAAAACGAAGAGTGGGTATACATGGACAAAAATGTACGTAAAAGGATGACTGAAATAGTAAATAAAATATAGAAAGGAGAAAGATTCCCGGAAAGATGGAGAGAAGGAATAATATGCCCGATACACAAAAAAAGGGACAAAAATAAAGCGAAGAATTACAGAGGGGTGACATTATTAAGCACGGCATACAAATTATATGCGCCGGTGCTACAAGAAAGACTACAGAAGGAAATACAGGAAATGAGTTTGGTACCATACGGACCAGCGGAATTCAGAAAGGGAAGAAACGTCATAGACATTATATGTATATTGAAACACTTGGCGAATAGAGAACTATAGAAAAAAAAGGAAGAATGGTGTCACTGTTCGTAGATTTAAAAGTAGTTTTTGAAAAAACATGTCGGGATAAGGAATGCAAAGAGGCAAGGAAAAAGGTAAGAAAAGCATTAAGGCAGTGGAAAAAAATAAAGTAAGGAAGAAGAATACACCAAATGCAGTAAAAGTATACAAAAAAACATGCAAGAGAAAGAAGGAAAAAAACAAAAAGAAACTAGAGAATTAGATTAAAAGAATATAAACGGAATAAGATGTATGAAAGAATTAAAGAAAAAATAGACGACAAAGAGAATACAAATAATAGAATGGGAGAGATATTTTAGGAACCTGCTGGGAGAGGAGGGGAGAGAACAAAATCAGAAAGAATAAGAGAGGCAAAGAAAAGAAGTAGTAGTAAGACTAGAAAAAAGAGATAGAATAAATGAAGATAAAGTAATAGAGGCAATAAAAGAGGTAAAAAAAGGAAGAGTGGGTATACGGGGAAGAAAATGTAGGTAAAAGGAGGACGGAAATTGTAAATAAAATATTGAATGGAGAAAGATTCCCAAAGTGATAGAGAGAGGGAATAATATGCCCGATACACAAAAAAAGGGACAGAAATAAAGCGAAGAATTACAGAAGAGTGACATTATTAAGCACGGCATACAAATTATATGCGACAGTGCTAAAAGAAAGACTACAGAAGGAAATACAGGAAAGAAGTTTGGTACTAGACGGACCAGCGGGATTCAGAAAAGGGAAAAAAATGATAGACAACATATGTATATTAAAACACTTGGCGAATAGAGAACTAGAGAAGAAAAGGGGGAAGAAAAGGGGAAGAATTGTGTCGTAGAATTAAAAGCAGCTTTTGAAAAAACATGGCGGGATAAAAAATGCAAGGAGGCAAAGAAAAAGGTAAGAAGAGCATTAAGACATTGGAAAAAATATAGAAAGAAAAAAGAATACATAAGTGCAGTAAAAATATACAAGGAAACGTGCAGAAGAAAGGGGGAAGAAAACAAAAAGGAACTAGACAATTAGATTTAAGGAATATGAACGAAAGAAAAATTATGAAAGTACCTAAAGAAAGAAAGGAAGAAACAATGAACGACAAAGGGAATGCAAATAATAGAATGAGAGAGATATTTTAGGAACCTACTGGAAGAGGAGGGGAGAGAACAAAATCAGAAAGAATATGAAAGGCAAAGAAAAGAAGTAGTAGTAAGACAGGGAAAACGAGATAGAATAAACGAAGATAAAGTAATAGAGGCAATAAAAAAATAAAAAAAGGAAGAGTGGGTATACGGAGAAGAAAATGTAGGTAAAAGAATAACGGAAATATTAAAGAAAATATCGAAAGTAGAAAGATTCCCGGAGAGATGGAGATAGAGAATAATATTCCCGATACACAAAAAAAAGACAGAAATGAAGCGAAGAATTACAAAGGGGTGACATTATTAAGCACGGCATACAAATTATATGCGACAGTGCTACACGAAATACTACAAAAGGAAATACAAGACAGGAGTTTGGTACCAGGCGGACCAGCGGGATTCCAAAAGGGAAGTAGAGTCATAGACAACATATATATGTATTGAAACACTTGTCTAATAAAGAGCTAGAGAAAAAAGGGGGAAAATGGTGGCACTGTTCGTAGATTTAAAAGCAGCTTTTGACAGAGTGAACAGGGAAAAACTGTGGGAATACATGAGGAGAAAAACAAATAAATAAAAGATTAATAGAAAGAATGGAGAAAATTTACGAAAAAACAAGGAGCAGGGTGAAAGTAAATGGAGAGCAGAGTGAGAAATTCTTTACAGAGAGAGGGTTGAGACGGGGATGCCTACTGAGCCCAAGCGTGTTTGCAGTATATACGGGAGATTTAGTAGTAGGGAAAGTGAAGGTGTGGTCGTTGACGTATGACATTGTATTGGTAGGTAAAGACGAAAAGGAAATGAAGAAAATAGATGAAAAAAATGAAATGGAAGTAAATACGGAGAAAACTAAATTAATGGTATTTAGAAAAAGAGGGGAGAAAAAAGACAGCAGATAAAGAAATTCACATACCTGGGTTACACGATAAAGCAGGATAATAAAGAAGGGGAACACATAAAGGAAAGAGTGAGGAAAGGAAACAGATTAATAGGACAAGTATGGCGTGTGAGGAAAAGATTGTTTAGGGTTGACATAGAAAAAAAAGGCTGCTGTTTGAGAAGCTAATAAAAAGTGTGGTAATATATGGGGCGGAAACATGGGGATGGAAGGAGTATGAAGAAGTAGAAGGGATACAAGAAAAATACTTGAAATGAGTATTAAGGCTAGATAGAGAAACACCGGGGTATATTATAAGAGAGAAAGTGCAGGCAGAAATAAGAGTAGAGATAGGAAAAGAGGCTATAAAATACGAGGAAGAACTGAAGGAAAAAACCAAATGCAAAATATTACAAGAATGTTGGAAAGAGATAAAGGCAGGAAGAGTGAAGTACGGACAGCATAGCAGAGAAGAATATTATAAACGAAACGGGTACGCGAGAATATCAAGGTAGAAGGGGTTCCAGAATATCCAAAGAGGGAATGGAACAAAACCAAAAAGAAAAAAATGATAGCAAGATTTAGATGTCGGAACGAAGAATTAGGAAATAAATACAAGAGAAAAGAGGAAGAAAGGATGTGCAGACTATGTGGGGAAGAGTCGAAAAACCTTAAACACACGAGGAATGAACACAGTACATACCTTTAAATTGATTCCATGCTTATAAATCTTTAATTTTGAATTAAAAAAAAAAGTTAGATTTAAATAAACGTAAATAGGAAAAGACATTTATCAGAAAGGACTGGATTAAAAGCAACGTATAATAGGTGCCAGCTTACGATTAAGTTCGCATGTAGCGTAAGTGTGAAGTACAATAGAAACTTTTCGAACTAAACGAATAAATTTTTGTATAATAAACGGGTAGTAAGAATATAATCCAGGTCGCGTTTTTCAGTTTGTGTTTGAATTTGAAAATTGCAAGAAAGTTGGTAGACATTAAGCAGGCTCCATTTAAATTAATTTAAAATGCTAATACTTAGATTCGCTATGAATAAAAATGATTCTTCTTCTATTTCTTTTTTAACGTTTTATTTTAGCCCGTTCGCATACCTAACCTTCCCTAAGACGCTTACATTTAAATATTTTAAAATTAATGCGCCAGTCTGGCGTGAGATACTGCGACAACGAAGATACATATTGATTACGAGTAGTTTTTTTTGTGGCTCGTTTTTCTTCAGTTTCTGTTAATTCTTGTACAGGAAGTCGTTCGTTTTAAATCGTTAAAAGTACACCGCTCAGAACGACAACCATAAAATAGAAATCCCACTCTTCACTTACATCTGTTTACGGGTATTACTCCGATTACAATTAAAAGTAATTATTTTTAAATTACAGTAGTCGACGTCTAAGAACATAATAATAAAAACAAGAATAAATTTACATAAACCTCTTGAAACCGGGAGAAAGATTTTAATTTGGATTAAAACTTTATATACAAAACAATAAGAACATACAAAACAAATATAAGTTGAGCAATTACTTCGAGATTTGCAAAAGTTGTATTTAATACAAAAAAAAATAATGAAATCGTTAGATGTATGAATCAAAAGAGGGTTTAAGAAATTCACAATGTTGTAATTCAATCTGCCTTTTTTTTACTTTATAACAATATTGTTCTACGTAATGGACTTTTTACGAAGAAAAAGCAATTTGAAAATCGTTTTTGTTTTTTCAGCGAGATACACGTTTATAGCAGTTGATTATATCTTTCTTTCTTTCGCATTATTTTTTCGATTCAAATTATTATGCATTTGTTTTTAATCTGCGAAAGAAATCGCTACATACATAAATTTTAAAGTTGCCTAAATATAAGTTGTCTTAACATGCGAAAAATTAACTTTTAATAAAAATAAAATAAAACCTCGTATTGATTTTGTGCAAAAATTTTGTTTAAAAAACAATTGTGTTTTCACAACAAACAACCTAAATAATTAGTTGATTTAACAAAAAATATAAAAATGCGACTAATTCAGTTGGATTCGGAGATTTGGGTCGCAAGTTTCGTGGTGCTAACTAAAAAAGCACCAAAACGATTAGAAACTAAAATGATAGACATCGTTTAAATCTATCCAACATTAAAATAGAATAAATGGCAAAACATTGGCTATAACAACAAATATATTTTTTTCAATGAAAGAAAAAGAAATTAAAAGTTAAAAAAATTACGTTATCAAAACAGAATTAGATACATATACCTACAGTAGCAAAGAATAAATCTATAAATATCACAGTTATAGCGTTAATACAAGTCTTGGAGATTAGGTAATTCTCCACACATAAAGTTATCCAAATAGCAATGCGAGAAAACCCAGCGTTAGCAGTAACAAAAAATTGGCGCCCAACGTGGGGTCCAATAATTTTTGTATTTTTTGTTGATTTCTGCGTTTTTCTTGTGTTGTATTTTTAAACTTACGGCTAATTGCTAATATTTTAAGATGTACACTCAGAAAACAAACAACTGCGTTATCTGTATTTTATTTAATTTTGTTTTAAACCAGCGTTTCCTAACTGGTGTGTCGCGGCACACCACTGTGCCACGAGACCTGTGTAGGCGTGCCGCAAAAAAAATCTGTTTTGCTACCGCGAATGCCCCACTTTAGCGCTACAACTCACCACTGAGTTTTCAGCCACGCGCAGTTAGTAACACTGTGTGGTTCAACAAAGTTGCAGCCACTTTTATTTTTGTATTAAAAAGGATCGATTTTTAATTAAGAAAGATTTACCTAGTACGAGTTCTAGTGAACATACGGGTAGCGGTAACGTTGATGATAGTGTAAGTAAAAAGAACACTGTGTTGGCAAGTAGGCCTATGAAACGAAAAGAACGTGATAATAAGAAGTGTGGTGACTCAGGAAGGTTTCGTCAGTACCATGACAGGTACTTATCGTTCGGTTTCACGTCGTCTGGTGGAGAACAGCCCAAACTTCGATGCCTAATTTGCAACGAACAGTTCTCTAACGAAGCAATGGTGCCGAGTAAATAAAAAAGACACCTACTTAAAAAACATGCATTTGTTAAATTGTTAAATCAATCTACCCAGGCTTCAACATTTACAAAACTATCATCTATACCAGAAAAAGCACAGGAAGCCAGTTACACTGTGGCTGAGCTCGTTGCACAGAAAATGAAATCCCACACAACAGCCGAGTCAATAATTTTACCAGCATGTTGTGAAATAGTAAAAATTGTTTGGTGAAGAATGTGAAAAAGAAGTTAGAAAAATCCCGTTATCTAATAATACAATAAGTAGGCACATTGAAGACATGTCGAAAGATGTTGAAATCCAAGTGAATGAAAAACTTAAAGCAGTAGATTTTTTTGCTCTTCAATTGGATGAGTCCACAGACATAACTGGAAAACCTCAGGTTTTAACTTTTGTTAGATTTATTTGCGAAAGTGAGTTAATTAAACAGTTTTTATTTGTCAAACACCTTCCTACAACTACAACCGGGCTGGACATTTTCCAATTAGTGAAAAATTATTTCTCCACTGCTGGTTTGTCATGGCAGTCTTGTTTGAGCGTTTGTACAGATGGCTGTCCTGCAAGGTAGGTCATTTGACAGGTTTTCTGGCCTTGGTTAAGAAAGAAAATCAAGATAATATTTTTACTCACTGCTTTCTTCACAGAGAGACTCTTGCAGCAAAGTCTTCAGTACCCGAGCTCAATGATGTTTTACAAACTGTTGTAAAAATGGTAAAATTCATTAAAAGTAGGCCTTTAAAGTCAAGATTATTTGAAAGTTTGTGTTCTGCTATGGATGCTAAGCATATCCAGTTATTGTTACATACCGAAGTAAGATGGTTGTCTCAAAGACGTGTCCTTGAAAGATTTTATGAACTTAGGAAAGAGTTATTGATATTTATTACTTGTGAAGAATCAGCGTACTCTGATTTTCTTAGTGATGACTCCTGGTGTAGCAAAGTTGCCTTTTTGGCAGATATATTTGGAAAACTGTATTTTTTGAACAAAAGCATGCAAGGAAAGCAAGAAAACGATCTCACATCGACAGACAAAATAAAGTATTTCCAGCAGAAGTTATCACTGTGGATAACAAAAATTGAAAAACATGCAACCTGGGATATGTTTGATCTGACTAAAACTTGCCACATTGACTCAACGCTTTCAAACCTAATTTTAAGAAGTCTACGACTGCTTGAGGAAAATATTAAAAAACATTTTCCATCTTTTGATGTTTCATCAATGGACTGGGTGAGAAATCCTTTTAACGATTCTGCCTATGAGACCACATTGTTCACTACTGACGAAGAAAGTGAACTGATTGATCTGAGAAATGACCGTGGTCTCAAACTACAGTACGCAAAATTAGCTGAAGATGCTGAGGCATGACTCCTGGTGTAGCAAAGTTGCCTTTTTGGCAGATATATTTGGAAAACTGTATTTTTTGAACAAAGGCATGCAAGGAAAGCAAGAAAACGTTCTCACATCGACAGACAAAATAAAGTATTTCCAGCAGAAGTTATCACTGTGGATAACAAAAATTGAAAAATATGCAACTTGGGATATGTTTGATCTGACTAAAATTTGTCACATTGACTCAACGGTTTCAAACCTAATTTTAAGAAGTCTACGACTGCTTGAGGAAAATATTAAAAAACATTTTCCATCTTTTGATGTTTCATCAATGGACTAGGTGAGAAATCCTTTTAACGATTCTGCCTATGAGACCGCATTGTTCACTACTGATGAAGAAAGTGAACTGATTGATCTGAGAAATGACCGTGGTCTCAAACTACAGTACTCAAAATTAGCTGAAGATGCTGAGGCATGACTCCTGGTGTAGCAAAGTTGCCTTTTTGGCAGATATATTTGGAAAACTGTATTTTTTGAACAAAGGCATGCAAGGAAAGCAAGAAAACGTTCTCACATCGACAGACAAAATAAAGTATTTCCAGCAGAATTTATCACTGTGGATAACAAAAATTGAAAAATATGCAACTTGGGATATGTTTGATCTGACTAAAATTTGCCACATTGACTCAACGGTTTCAAACCTAATTTTAAGAAGTCTACGACTGCTTGAGGAAAATATTAAAAAACATTTTCCATCTTTTGATGTTTCATCAATGGACTAGGTGAGAAATCCTTTTAACGATTCTGCCTATGAGACCGCATTGTTCACTACTGATGAAGAAAGTGAACTGATTGATCTGAGAAATGACCGTGGTCTCAAACTACAGTACGCAAAATTAGCTGAAGATGCTGAGGCATGACTCCTGGTGTAGCAAAGTTGCCTTTTTGGCAGATATATTTGGAAAACTGTATTTTTTGAACAAAGGCATGCAAGGAAAGCAAGAAAACGTTCTCACATCGACAGACAAAATAAAGTATTTCCAGCAGAATTTATCACTGTGGATAACAAAATTGAAAAATATGCAACTTGGGATATGTTTGATCTGACTAAAATTTGCCACATTGACTCAACGGTTTCAAACCTAATTTTAAGAAGTCTACGACTGCTTGAGGAAAATATTAAAAAACATTTTCCATCTTTTGATGTTTCATCAATGGACTAGGTGAGAAATCCTTTTAACGATTCTGCCTATGAGACCGCATTGTTCACTACTGATGAAGAAAGTGAACTGATTGATCTGAGAAATGACCGTGGTCTCAAACTACAGTACGCAAAATTAGCTGAAGATGCTGAGGCATGACTCCTGGTGTAGCAAAGTTGCCTTTTTGGCAGATATATTTGGAAAACTGTATTTTTTGAACAAAAGCATGCAAGGAAAGCAAGAAAACGTTCTCACATCGACAGACAAAATAAAGTATTTCCAGCAGAATTTATCACTGTGGATAACAAAAATTGAAAAATATGCAATTTGGGATATGTTTGATCTGACTAAAATTTGCCACATTGACTCAACGGTTTCAAACCTAATTTTAAGAAGTCTACGACTGCTTGAGGAAAATATTAAAAAACATTTTCCATCTTTTGATGTTTCATCAATGGACTAGGTGAGAAATCCTTTTAACGATTCTGCCTATGAGACCGCATTGTTCACTACTGATGAAGAAAGTGAACTGATTGATCTGAGAAATGACCGTGGTCTCAAACTACAGTACTCAAAATTAGCTGAAGATGCTGAGGCATGACTCCTGGTGTAGCAAAGTTGCCTTTTTGGCAGATATATTTGGAAAACTGTATTGTTTGAACAAAGGCATGCAAGGAAAGCAAGAAAACGTTCTCACATCGACAGACAAAATAAAGTATTTCCAGCAGAATTTATCACTGTGGATAACAAAAATTGAAAAATATGCAACTTGGGATATGTTTGATCTGACTAAAATTTGCCACATTGACTCAACGGTTTCAAACCTAATTTTAAAAAGTCTACGACTGCTTGAGGAAAATATTAAAAAACATTTTCCATCTTTTGATGTTTCATCAATGGACTAGGTGAGAAATCCTTTTAACGATTCTGCCTATGAGACCGCATTGTTCACTACTGATGAAGAAAGTGAACTGATTGATCTGAGAAATGACCGTGGTCTCAAACTACAGTACGCAAAATTAGCTGAAGATGCTGAGGCATGACTCCTGGTGTAGCAAAGTTGCCTTTTTGGCAGATATATTTGGAAAACTGTATTTTTTGAACAAAAGCATGCAAGGAAAGCAAGAAAACGTTCTCACATCGACAGACAAAATAAAGTATTTCCAGCAGAATTTATCACTGTGGATAACAAAAATTGAAAAATATGCAATTTGGGATATGTTTGATCTGACTAAAATTTGCCACATTGACTCAACGGTTTCAAACCTAATTTTAAGAAGTCTACGACTGCTTGAGGAAAATATTAAAAAACATTTTCCATCTTTTGATGTTTCATCAATGGACTAGGTGAGAAATCCTTTTAACGATTCTGCCTATGAGACCGCATTGTTCACTACTGATGAAGAAAGTGAACTGATTGATCTGAGAAATGACCGTGGTCTCAAACTACAGTACGCAAAATTAGCTGAAGATGCTGAGGCATGACTCCTGGTGTAGCAAAGTTGCCTTTTGGCAGATATATTTGGAAAACTGTATTTTTGAACAAAAGCATGCAAGGAAAGCAAGAAAACGTTCTCACATCGACAGACAAAATAAAGTATTTCCAGCAGAATTTATCACTGTGGATAACAAAAATTGAAAAATATGCAATTTGGGATATGTTTGATCTGACTAAAATTTGCCACATTGACTCAACGGTTTCAAACCTAATTTTAAGAAGTCTACGACTGCTTGAGGAAAATATTAAAAAACATTTTCCATCTTTTGATGTTTCATCAATGGACTAGGTGAGAAATCCTTTTAACGATTCTGCCTATGAGACCGCATTGTTCACTACTGATGAAGAAAGTGAACTGATTGATCTGAGAAATGACCGTGGTCTCAAACTACAGTACTCAAAATTAGCTGAAGATGCTGAGGCATGACTCCTGGTGTAGCAAAGTTGCCTTTTTGGCAGATATATTTGGAAAACTGTATTGTTTGAACAAAGGCATGCAAGGAAAGCAAGAAAACGTTCTCACATCGACAGACAAAATAAAGTATTTCCAGCAGAATTTATCACTGTGGATAACAAAAATTGAAAAATATGCAACTTGGGATATGTTTGATCTGACTAAAATTTGCCACATTGACTCAACGGTTTCAAACCTAATTTTAAAAAGTCTACGACTGCTTGAGGAAAATATTAAAAAACATTTTCCATCTTTTGATGTTTCATCAATGGACTAGGTGAGAAATCCTTTTAACGATTCTGCCTATGAGACCGCATTGTTCACTACTGATGAAGAAAGTGAACTGATTGATCTGAGAAATGACCGTGGTCTCAAACTACAGTACGCAAAATTAGCTGAAGATGCTGAGGCATGACTCCTGGTGTAGCAAAGTTGCCTTTTTGGCAGATATATTTGGAAAACTGTATTTTTTGAACAAAGGCATGCAAGGAAAGCAAGAAAACGATCTCACATCGACAGACAAAATAAAGTATTTCCAGCAGAATTTATCACTGTGGATAACAAAAATTGAAAAATATGCAACTTGGGATATGTTTGATCTGACTAAAATTTGCCACATTGACTCAACGGTTTCAAACCTAATTTTAAGAAGTTTACGACTGCTTGAGGAAAATATTAAAAAACATTTTCCATCTTTTGATGTTTCATCAATGGACTAGGTGAGAAATCCTTTTAACGATTCTGCCTATGAGACCGCATTGTTCACTACTGATGAAGAAAGTGAACTGATTGATCTGAGAAATGACCGTGGTCTCAAACTACAGTACGCAAAATTAGCTGAAGATGCTGAGGCATGACTCCTGGTGTAGCAAAGTTGCCTTTTTGGCAGATATATTTGGAAAACTGTATTTTTTGAACAAAGGCATGCAAGGAAAGCAAGAAAACGATCTCACATCGACAGACAAAATAAAGTATTTCCAGCAGAATTTATCACTGTGGATAACAAAAATTGAAAAATATGCAACTTGGGATATGTTTGATCTGACTAAAATTTGCCACATTGACTCAACGGTTTCAAACCTAATTTTAAAAAGTCTACGACTGCTTGAGGAAAATATTAAAAAACATTTTCCATCTTTTGATGTTTCATCAATGGACTAGGTGAGAAATCCTTTTAACGATTCTGCCTATGAGACCGCATTGTTCACTACTGATGAAGAAAGTGAACTGATTGATCTGAGAAATGACCGTGGTCTCAAACTACAGTACGCAAAATTAGCTGAAGATGCTGAGGCATGACTCCTGGTGTAGCAAAGTTGCCTTTTTGGCAGATATATTTGGAAAACTGTATTTTTTGAACAAAGGCATGCAAGGAAAGCAAGAAAACGTTCTCACATCGACAGACAAAATAAAGTATTTCCAGCAGAAGTTATCACTGTGGATAACAAAAATTGAAAAAATATGCAACTTGGGATATGTTTGATCTGGACTAAAATTTGCCACATTGACTCAACGGTTTCAAACCTAATTTTAAGAAGTCTACGACTGCTTGAGGAAAATATTAAAAAACATTTTCCATCTTTTGATGTTTCATCAATGGACTAGGTGAGAAATCCTTTTAACGATTCTGCCTATGAGACCGCATTGTTCACTACTGATGAAGAAAGTGAACTGATTGATCTGAGAAATGACCGTGGTCTCAAACTACAGTACTCAAAATTAGCTGAAGATGCTAAGGCATGACTCCTGGTGTAGCAAAGTTGCCTTTTTGGCAGATATATTTGGAAAACTGTATTTTTTGAACAAAGGCATGCAAGGAAAGCAAGAAAACGATCTCACATCGACAGACAAAATAAAGTATTTCCAGCAGAAGTTATCACTGTGGATAACAAAAATTGAAAAACATGCAACTTGGGATATGTTTGATCTGACTAAAACTTGCCACATTGACTCAACGCTTTCAAACCTAATTTTAAGAAGTCTACGACTGCTTGAGGAAAATATTAAAAAACATTTTCCATCTTTTGATGTTTCATCAATGGACTGGGTGAGAAATCCTTTTAACGATTCTGCCTATGAGACCACATTGTTCACTACTGACGAAGAAAGTGAACTGATTGATCTGAGAAATGACCGTGGTCTCAAACTACAGTACGCAAAATTAGCTGAAGATGCTGAGGCATGACTCCTGGTGTAGCAAAGTTGCCTTTTTGGCAGATATATTTGGAAAACTGTATTTTTTGAACAAAGGCATGCAAGGAAAGCAAGAAAACGTTCTCACATCGACAGACAAAATAAAGTATTTCCAGCAGAATTTATCACTGTGGATAACAAAAATTGAAAAATATGCAACTTGGGATATGTTTGATCTGACTAAAATTTGCCACATTGACTCAACGGTTTCAAACCTAATTTTAAAAAGTCTACGACTGCTTGAGGAAAATATTAAAAAACATTTTCCATCTTTTGATGTTTCATCAATGGACTAGGTGAGAAATCCTTTTAACGATTCTGCCTATGAGACCGCATTGTTCACTACTGATGAAGAAAGTGAACTGATTGATCTGAGAAATGACCGTGGTCTCAAACTACAGTACTCAAAATTAGCTGAAGATGCTGAGGCATGACTCCTGGTGTAGCAAAGTTGCCTTTTGGCAGATATATTTGGAAAACTGTATTTTTTGAACAAAGGCATGCAAGGAAAGCAAGAAAACGTTCTCACATCGACAGACAAAATAAAGTATTTCCAGCAGAAGTTATCACTGTGGATAACAAAAATTGAAAAATATGCAACTTGGGATATGTTTGATCTGGACTAAAATTTGCCACATTGACTCAACGGTTTCAAACCTAATTTTAAGAAGTCTACGACTGCTTGAGGAAAATATTAAAAAACATTTTCCATCTTTTGATGTTTCATCAATGGACTAGGTGAGAAATCCTTTTAACGATTCTGCCTATGAGACCGCATTGTTCACTACTGATGAAGAAAGTGAACTGATTGATCTGAGAAATGACCGTGGTCTCAAACTACAGTACTCAAAATTAGCTGAAGATGCTGAGGCATGACTCCTGGTGTAGCAAAGTTGCCTTTTTGGCAGATATATTTGGAAAACTGTATTTTTTGAACAAAGGCATGCAAGGAAAGCAAGAAAACGTTCTCACATCGACAGACAAAATAAAGTATTTCCAGCAGAAGTTATCACTGTGGATAACAAAAATTGAAAAATATGCAACTTGGGATATGTTTGATCTGACTAAAATTTGCCACATTGACTCAACGGTTTCAAACCTAATTTTAAGAAGTCTACGACTGCTTGAGGAAAATATTAAAAAACATTTTCCATCTTTTGATGTTTCATCAATGGACTAGGTGAGAAATCCTTTTAACGATTCTGCCTATGAGACCGCATTGTTCACTACTGATGAAGAAAGTGAACTGATTGATCTGAGAAATGACCGTGGTCTCAAACTACAGTACGCAAAATTAGCTGAAGATGCTGAGGCATGACTCCTGGTGTAGCAAAATTGCTTTTTTGGCAGATATATTTGGAAAACTGTATTTTTTGATCAAAGGCATTCAAATAAAGCAAGAAAACGATCTCACATCGACAGACAAAATAAAGTATTTCCAGCAGAAGTTATCACTGTGGATAACAAAAATTGAAAAATATGCAACCTGGGATATGTTTGATCTGACTAAAACTTGCCACATTGACTCAACGCTTTCAAACCTAATTTTAAGAAGTCTACGACTGCTTGAGAAAAATATTGAAAAACATTTTCCATCTCTTGATGTTTCATCATTGTCATCAACCGCATTGTTCACTACTGATGAAGAAAGTGAACTGATTGATCTGAGAAAAGACTGTGGTCTCAAACTGCAGTACGCAAAATTAGCTGAAGATGCTGAGGCAGAGTCAAAAATAAAGAAATCAAAAGTGAATGTTGACATCGGATCTTTTTGGATTCCTCTGTTGGGCGAGTATCCCTTAATCTCAAAGAAAGCCATGAAAGCAATACTGCCTTTTTCTACATCGTATATAAGTGAAGCTGCATTCTCGTCACTGAACGCCATCAAGACAAAAAATCGCTCTCAACTACAAAGTGTGGAACACGACATGAGAGTATGCTTGTCGACCATTCGACCTAGGAAGAAACTTTTAATAAAGGGGCACTAGGCGCAAATTTCCCACTAGGTTTTTTTTATGGATTTATTCATGTATTACTAACTTCTAGTTTTGTATCTTTTCTAAATGTAATAAAACTATATTAAAATGAAAGTGTCTTGGATATAGGTCTATCTATAATTCTATCGGTAGTTATATAGGTTATAGATAGGAGGTAATTAGGCAAGTGTGCCTTGAGTGAATGTGATTTTCAGTAAATGTGCCGTGAGGTAAAAAAGGTTGGGAAATACTGCTTTAAACATTTAATTAATATTCCTTTTGTCGCTTAACGCTTTTTACTGCTATTTTAACCTTTACCACTCCTAAAAAGAAGCTTTTGTGGCTTGTAGTTGGTATCCATATTAGTAGGCTTTGCATAGACAGAAATATAGTGCTAGGTACCCGCACACCTGGAAAACGTTCTGGGTTACGTTCGCGAATTGAGGTTATTTCGGTACCGCCCTTATAACTGAATCTTATTGAGAAGTAAAGAAAATTATTATCCACGCCCTCACGACTGGAGCTAGTTGGCCTGCTTGTGTTGGCTTAGTCGACTTGGGTTTTTTCGCATTGCTACCCAGCCTATGTTCGTTCGCGCGAGCGTTAACAGTAACAAAGAATTGGCGCCCAACGTGGGGCTCTCTCTCACAAAATAATGAACAGAAATTTTACTTTCTGGCCGTCAAAATCACTACATTTGAAATATAGGACACCGATTATCAAAATTAAAAAAAAACCGAGTGATCTTTCGCATGATAATATGGATAAACTAACAATTAAATTCAAAAGAATATTTTAACTAACCTTTAAACTGTCGCCTATAACTTAGAGAAGATTGAAAAAAAAAATAATTAAAAAAAATAAAAAAACAAAAAAAGATGAGAGACAGATACCAAAAAAAAGTTATTCACTAAAGAAAGAAAAAAAAACTATCAGTGGAAAAAAAAACAAAACAAAGTTTTTTTCCCTCCAAAATATCCATGCCTTGAGACCTAGAAACAAATAGAAATGAAATTAGAGAATTATTTTTTCCTTAAATAGACAATTAACTTAAGCTACCATTATCGGTCTTATGTATTTTTAAATCTTTAGCATGCCAATTTCTGAATCCTTGAGCTGATAATTAAACCCAGATAACTTCTTGTCAATAACAAAAGGTCCAACATACTTTGGTGCCAGCTTAGACGTAAAGCCTTTGGCACTGTCAGATAATGTATAATTTCTTCGCCAAACAAAATCGCCCACATGAAATTCGTCAGGCCGTCGACGCAGGTTATAATAAATCTTAGAGCGATTATAAGGTTTAGTAAGACAAACCTTGACTTCTTCGTATATGCGTTGTAGAATTTCAGCACGTGTATTCAGTTTGTCGTTGCCTCGGTCGAACAAAAGGATCTTGGTCTTCGTTATGTTTACTATTGCCACGTAGTGAGATTCCTCGACCAAAATTAAGAAAATAAGGAGCGTGGCCAGTCACGTCGTATTTAGATGTGCGTATAGCACAGGCTACTTGCGGTAGGTATTTATCCCATTCTTTTTGTTTGTCCGACACGTAAGCTGTTAACATAGTCTTAGGCACCCAGTCAACCCGTTCGGTAGGGTTTGTTTGTGGATGGTATAAGACTGTAAAAGAAATTTTGCAGTCATATAAATTCGCCAATGTCGTAAATTCTCGACTTCTGAATTGGACTCCATTGTAGCATATAATGCGCTTAGGCACACCAAGCATGAGAAAAACATTTTCTTCTACATGGCGAACAATGGAGTTTGCCGTAGCTTGTCGAAGCGGAAAAACTAAAGGAAATTCTGAGAAACAGTCAGCTACCACAAGGATGTATTGATAACCGCAAGACGAGCGAGGTAAGGGTCCCATCAAAACCATGCATATAACTTCCCACGGTTTAGAAACGTTTGTATGTCCGCCCATATGTCCAGGTAGGAGTCGCTGTTCAACTTTAACTTTAACACATACCAGACATCGTCGGACGTAACTCTCATCTTTGGCCAATAATATAGCTGGGCGACGCGTGCGAAAGTTTTTGAAATTCTCGAATGACCAAAAGTGGGCTCGTCGCGGCAGCGTTGCAACACCTCTCGTCGTTGATTTTTTGGTGCAACAATTTTCCAATCTTCAACTTGTTCCGTAAGTTCAGGGTAAAAGCTTTTAACATGTTTGTATAATTGAGAATTTGTTACACGCTTTTGTACACGATCACGCATCCGTGAATACCAGCGATCTGATTTATTATGAAGTGTCGCAATTTCATCAGCAGCAGGAACGGCGCGTGACAACGCATCAGGAACGACGTTATCTTTTCCTTTTCTATGTATACCATTATAATCATACTGTTTCAGACAGGCCGCCCAGCGGGCTATTCGACCTGTCGGATCTTTGATGTTGTAAAGCGTAGTGGTCGATGACTACATCAAATTTGGTTCCCTCAATATACGGGCGAAGTTTTTCGATTGCGAACAAGAGCGCCAAACAATCACGCTTAGTCGTGCTAAATCGACGTTCATTAGGTGTAAGAGAGCGACTGATGTAACATATAACTTTTTCTCCTTCGGGGTAACTCTGTGACAGCACAGCGCCAAATCCATAACCCGAAGTATTCGTTTGAATGGTGAAAGCTCGAATAAAATCCGGATCCGAAAGCATGGGAGCAGAAATAAGAAAATCTTTGATGGTTTTAAAGGCTGAGTCATTCCAATTAAACTTATTGTGCTTACGAAGCAATCGCGTCATAGGAGAAACGACTGTGGAAAAATTAGGCACAAACCGTCTGATTCTGCGGATCTCGGACACCATTTTAGGTGTAGGTGTTTTTAAGACAGCTTCAACTGTTTTAGGATCAACCAAAAGCTTTTTAGAATTAACAACATATCCCAAGTAACGAAGTTTCGGTTTGCAAAAATGACATTTTTCTTTACTTCGGTTAAGCCAGCCGCGGTTACCCGTGGTAGCAATGCGAAAAAACGCAGTCTATGTTTGTTTGCGCCAGCGTTAGCAGTAACAAAAAATTGGCGCCCAACGTAGGTCCCAATAATTCTTGTCATTTTTGTTGATTTCTGCGTTTTTCTTGTGTTGCATTTTTAAACTTATTGCTAATTTTTATTTGGATTTTATTTAAGATAGTTTTATATTTTACTCATGATAATTTTACATTAAGAACATGTGCTTTAAATTAGATATCGATAGACTACTTGTAGACGAACTAGATTACGAATTACGCATCCGAAATGTTGAAATTCAAGGAAACGTTCATGATAAGCGTAAGATGTTACGTTGTTCACTTAAATTTGAGAAAATAGCCGACACTTCGTTAATTCGCACTGCTTCTTCAGACGGTAAAGATGAGCTTAATGTTTGCGAAAATAAGTTAGGACTTTTAGCGGCTGAAGTCGATAGCTGTGTTTCTGTCATTCTTGACAAGCTTCTGTAATTGTCGATCAGCACACAGTTGCTCTCAATTTTCTTACTGAAGACGTTAGGCAAAGTCCCCCTCTTACAAATTATCTACCGTTTGTAAACGCAATCAGTCGACGATTGTTACGTGCATAAATTTAAATAATGCATTACCCTGTATATTGGTTTAATTAAAAATTACTTTTATATTTTTCGACGCCATCTATCGGGCTCGTTGGTCTCTTCGTATTGAGTAGGCGATATCCGGCGAGATACCGGCATTTTGACTTTAACATCGTGCATGTTATAACCTATGTCTGCGTGAATTAAAAATCGTTTTCTCAAATCATCCACGTGTTGGGACACGATAGAAAATAGAAGTCTTCTTAATTAACTAATTTAATCCACGCAGGGTAAGTGGGTTTTGTTCTTTCTTTGATTAAAGGTAATTTTTATGTCTTTTCGTTAGCGCCATGTGCTACCTCCTAAATGTGGGTATTCTGGTTGTAATTTAAAGCCTACAAAGGAAAATTATAATTTCATTACGATCGTAAAGTATTCAAATCGTCACCGGCCGTTCCACCACAATCAGGCCCATGGTTCTAGTCGATACCGAAGTACGAGGGATGAACATCGACAAATATTTTGATGGGACGATTCTAACTATTTATAAGGCCTACGGTTATAACTAATTAAACCACAGACAAGGGGTACAACAGCATTCGACAACCGGGTTATATTATATATACTTTCTTTTACCTTAAGTAACGATTTTTGTAGATCTTGATTTCGTGAGGCATTAGTTTGACACGATTTGCGACTCAAATTGTTTACAAGATTGCTTGCCGGGGAAAGCGCTTTCTTCGCACAAGTGGAAGTTCCTGTGTTAATGGTAAGTGTTTTATGTATCTTATTCGTTGTCAGAAAGGTCGCTCACGAAACTGTTGTGAATATTAAGTTCGTATTTACTAATGTTATTGGATTACCATTTAGATAGTGATTTTTCTTGCTTATTGTGTGTTACGTATGCTGTGTACTACCAAGAATTATTTTGATAGTTTAATATTAATGCCGTAATTATTACTAATTATTTTGTGTACTTCGCATATTGTATACAGACGAAATTTACTACAAACTATTCTTCGCTGTTCATTTCAACGTAATTTACGTGTAATGTAAGTTGCCGATACTTCTGATATTCTAGTACCTGCTTATATTTGTACTCGGACTAAAATTATTCTTGGTCATGCTATCCAATTGTTATCGATTCAAATTTTAATCTATTTATCCTTATAGAGTAATTAAAGTGAAATTGTTATTAACGATTTAGTTTCTTTTTTTCGTTTCTTCCAGCCTTACGAACCTTAAATTGAGTTACAAGTTTATACCGTCTGTCGTGAGCGGGACAGAAGTGACTTTGGATAAGCTCTGGCGCCCTTAAGCATATTTTCTGTATTATCTGTGAACCTCTCCTCTCCCCGACTATTGTGAGTTGGCCGTGCAGGTTCGTAAAATACCAAAAGCTTGTAACACGATCTTCTGCAAAGAGCCACAAAAGGGTGAAACGACCGTTCAGTGGTTCACTCTGGTGGCATTTTTATATTTGCATTCTTTTGTTTGAAATAAATATATACATTTTATAAACTGTGTTTTGCAACTTGCTTCCTTTCAGTGTTTGACAGATTTATGCGAGGTTTGTAATAGTTTTCTCCCGTTTTCGGAGTCAAGTTACCTCGATAACTAACCAAATAGTAAATCTGCTATAATACTTGTTTTGCAACGTTTCATTTTAAATTTAATCAAACTCAAGCCGGTGTGTAGGCAACTTTCCATTCACATTTGTGTTTACGGAAAATTTCCATTGACGTACATTTTTTTAGTTAATTTTTTTGCTCGAAAAGCATTGAAAAAAAAACTAATTGTAAAAGATCAAAACATAATTAATCTCAGACTTACTTGCTTTAGCTAGCTCAGTTACTGGAGATGATCGTGGGTTAAGATAATAGCGACCGAAGTAGAGTGGTAAGTCTGTACCTTGTGCCACTTTTAGTAGATTTTAAAAAATGCATCGTGTGTTGTTAGATTTTATGTTAATTAATGTAATATAATTTTTGATATTTTATTCTATGCTTTGCTTGATTTAGGCGTAACACGTGCTATAGTGGGTGCACATAATTAGAATAAATAGCTGTTTCACAATCTTTCGCTTTCATTTTCATCTTGTTCTGTAGCGACTGGAGCTAAATGTTCAATAATTAGTTCTTTATTATTACCTGTTGTTTTACAACGTTGAATTAAAACACTAGGTATTTTAGTTACCAGATATTCCCCAATCTTTGATCTTGGGGATCGATTTTTAGAAAATCATGAGTTTTGTTCCGGGTTTGCTCGAGACAATTGTCTTTCTCTTTACCTATCTCTTTGGTAGGTATCGATAAACTATCTTCTAAATCTTATTTGACGTTTGATGAACGTATTCTTCTAACTTCTGCTGTCAATAAACATTTTTCTTATCAAGGTATCGGTCTGGGGTGTAGGTACTAAATTAGTGGAACATCACATCCGTACTGCAAGTGAAGCGATTAAGCGACAGTATTATACATTGTCTTTTACCATGTTGCAGTTGTTGACACAATGTTGGAATTAGGCGTAGTTTAGCTCTCAAATAGTTCTTGGTCAATTTCTATTAAACTTGTTAAGAAGAAAGGTGATATGTGCAGATTCTGCGTAGACTTCCGTGAGGTGAACGCATTAATTTAGAAAGACTTGTATTCAAATCTTTACGTTATTCTAAATTGGCGCAGAAGTGCTAAATTCTTATCCAGTTTAGATATTTGCTACTGATTCAAAACCGACTTTGACTTTTACTGTAATAATTCGAGGACTTTTTCAATTTACTCGGATGCTGTTCGGAATACACAATTCACTTTGCTTTGTTTACCTTGGCAATAGTATTATCGCCATTTGTTTTTTTGAAGAACACTTTCAGATTCTTTCTCCTAATATTACAACGTCTTTGTACAGCTGGTCTTTCTTTTTGTAGAGATAAATGCTATTTTATTTGTCCTAAATTAAAGCATCTTGGATATGCGGTAAACCAGTATGGCCTATTAATGAGTCTTGATAAGATCTCTGCTATCTTAAAGATTCTTATACCTACCTTGGTAATAGAGGTTTGATGTTTATTGGGTGTGACTATTTATACTGTTTTTTTTCCTTTGTTGCTTCATTCTCTTTTCTTACTTGGAAAAATGTTGCTGTGAGGTTGCTTTTACTACTTTAACTACTACTTTCTGTATCAATTATCTCTTGTCCTGATTTCTCGTTTCCGTTCGTTATACAAACGGACGCTTAAAATTTTAGGTTAGGTGCCGTTTTGTCACAACATTTTCAAGATAAGCTATATTAATTGCTCATTAAAAAAGAATGAAAGACACTATTCCATGGGCTATTGAGTTAAGTTTACGGTGATCAAAGTCTATCACTCTCTCTTGTGGCTCAGTCAATTGCAAAGTCTTTTTGAACGTCTTGCACGGCAGTCTATTCGTCTGCAACAATATGATTTTTCTATTATCCATCAAAAAGGGAAAGAACAGTCGTTTTAACACTTGATATTCTATCTCTTTCTATTAAGGATCTTTGGTATACAAAAATATCCTTTCGAATTACTACATCTTTGCGCAGATTTGCGACTTGGTGTGTTGTCGATGGACTAACTAGTCGACCTATTTCTCAAATGGATATTGCTTGCTTTTTTCCTCTACCTATTTTCTTCGACAGTGGTTTGTATGTAACATTGGAGTCTCCGAACAAAAAATTCTACCAATTTGCAAGAAGTGGCGACTGTTTTTTCTTTTTAATCATAATACCATGTTCAATGACGCCTATTCACCGAAATCTCAGCCAACCGTGATGTTGTGGTTGTTACCAGCAAGATCTGTTGGCAAAAAATACTTAGAAACAACGTACAACAATAAAACAAAAGATTTTTTTGTAAATAAGCTATTACAGCGGCAAACGTTGTATTTCACCCGCGTGTTTCAAAATAGTTTTGAATAAAACAGCGTAAAAGATACGTAAAGGTAAAGATAAAGATTTTTTTAATCGTACTATATGTTATATGTCGTTAGTTATGTATTTGCTAAAAACAATATTTTTAATTAAAATTTACGCCTGCACTGTCCGCACGCGCATTGTTTACGACGATTTACGGGGGCGAGTAGCGCAAACCAAAAGCAACTTTCATTCATCTATTTATTTATTTAACATCGACGGGAACGTTTGGTTGTATCAGAACGCTATCCGCTGCATTGTAAATAATTCTTCTTTCAACTTAATTTTTCTCGTTGGTTATTTCAATTACGTTTTTAACAATGTGCCCATAAAGAATTGTTTAATGTACTAATCGGATTAAGCAATTCTGTTAATTGTGTGGCGTTTTCAGATAAAATGTCGTCGATATGTTACTTTCAATACGTCTAACCTTTAGCGAGTTTTAAATCTGTCTCGTTGAGTAGAGCCAAGTTACCTCAGTATCTAACAAAATAGATAGTATGTAATTTTTAAATTTAATAAAATTCAAGTCGGTGTTTAAGCAACAGAAGCATTGAAAAAGTTTGTAACTTTCTAATAGCGAAAAATAAAAAAATTGATTTGAGACTCGTTTGCTTTAGGTAGCTTAGTTAATGCAGATGGTCGTGGGTTGAGATTCTTACAAGTCATTATTCATGCATGTTAGCGCGAACGTTTTCTATTTAAGTCGTTTACATTTTCGGTTTTGTGACTTGCTGTTCCTTCTTTTAAGTTTCAATTTGTCGCTGTAAAATACAAAGTTTTGATAAAGAATATGACAGTACGTTACTTAGTTTTGACCCGAGTATTACGCCTCCTTTCTTGCATTCTATTTCGTTAATTTTCTTAAATGTTAACCGTGCTGTTTAGTGAGTACACCGTGCGCTTTTTTGTGCGTGTTGAAGACTTAACTCCATAAACCAGGGAAACGTAAGATCAGGGTAAGTCGAGCAATCGCTCATTTCTGGGTAAATCGAGGTCTTGATTTATTACGGGTTTGGGTGGTTGTGCGTTCCCGATTTTCCAGAAGACTCAAGAACATAACGTAAGTAATTTTCTAGTTCGTTTACTAATAATTCGGTGGGTTGCTACAGGAAGTCCCCTTCTTTGTAATAGATTAAATACAGTCCGCTGTTCGACTTCCGTGTGGCCAAAACAATGCTACTTCTAAAAGTAGCAATCTCAATTAAAATTCACCACTGTTTGTGAATTGTACTGTATGTAAAATGTTTAATTTTTATTTGACGTTTACGAGAAGAGAGATTGCGAGCGGCTGTTTCACTTGCATTCTTTAAGTTGCTGTAAACGGTCGATTTTGTTAAGACGCTATCCGCTAAATTGTAAGAATTTTTTTTCCTATTTAACGTTGGTTGTTGGTTATTTCTATTACGCTTTTAGTAATTATGTTTATGATGAATAGTTCAGTATACTAACAAGATTAAGCAATTTTTTAATTGAGTTGGGGTTTTCAGGTAATTTAAAGTTGCGTCGGTAATGTTGCCTTCAATACGTCCAAATTTTTTTTAGCAAGTTTGTGGTGGAAAATCCATTTATGGCTAAAGATAACTTGCGCTTTATTTAAACTATTTTTTGACGTAAGACTTCTTAATTCTTAATCTCAAATTATAGATTATACTAAATCATTTTACTTTTAGTCGTTAATTTAAAACATCTTTAACTTTATGTAATACCGTTTATTTTGAGCACACTGACGCGATAGCATTCAAGTTTCTTTAATTGTTTAAATGTAATCGAGACTAGATTTAGCCACATCACGCTTTACATGTAAGTTTATATATTACGCACGTCTCGCCAATATAAAAAATAAGAAGTAATATTTGTTACTACTTGTTACAAGGAACTTCGTTGGGGTAAGTTTACTGTACTCATTTTAATCATTTTTGTTAATTATATCTGTCGACTATAAAGTGGTTCGCAACTAAATGTAAACAAAATAGTTAATCGATTACGATTAGAGTTACGGCAATTGTTAATTGTTCTAATTGCTATTAAATTCTTTAAATTATTATTCTATTAAAACAAAATTAGTAGTACGCTTAAACATTGTTTTTCATCATTTTTTACGCCAACTTACCGACATTGTACTTAGCCGTAATGAAGTGATATTTACCAACGAAACCTATTAAAAAAAGTTTGGTAACAAGATAATAGTGACCAGAGTAAAGTGGTAAGTCTGTGCCACTTTTAATAGGTGTTGCTCAAGACAATGATCTTTCTCTTTCCTTATCTTTTCGGTAAGTATCGATGAACTATATTCCAATTTTTACTTGACGTCTGATGAACAAATGCTTCTGACTTCTGCTGTCGATAAACATTTTTCTTTTTAAGCAATGGTCCTTTTGTCTTCTACTATGTTGCAATGTCAAAAAACTTAACACAATGTTGAAATTAGGCGTAGTCGATCCTTCAAATAGTTATTGGACCAGTCCTAATGTGCTTCTTAAGAAGAAAGATGATATGTACAGATTCGGTGTGGACTTTCGTAAGGTCATAGCGTCACTCAAAAATCCAATCCTTTACGTATCTGTTATTTTAGATCGACTGTGCTACATTCTTATCCAGCTTAGATATTCGCTCAGCATACAGGCAAATTGCTACTAATTTAACACTGATTACGTTTTTTACTCTTCTGAATCTAGGACTATTTTTTGCAGATACAAATGCTATTTCTATTCTAAATTGAAGTATCTTGGGTATGTAATAAACTAGCGTAATCCACTGATGAGTTTTGATAAGATCTTTGCTATCTTAAAGATCTCTACACCTACCTCGGTTACAAAGGTTTGACGTTTATTGGGTATGGCTAGCTGGTATCGACGTTTTATACTGATTTTCTTCCCGGTGTTGCTTTACTCTCTTCTCTTACTCGGAAAAATGTTGTTTTTTTAGTGGGAACAGTTTCTGTAAGTTTGCTTTTACTACTACTAGTTCTGTGTCAATTATGTTTTGTTATACAAACGGACACTTTGCATTTTGTGTTTGGTACCGTTTCGTTACAACAATATCAAGATAAGCTGTATTAGTAGCTTATTAAAAAAGAAAGAAAGACACTATTTCACTACTGCATAGTAGCGCCTCGCAGTGCTATGGGCTATTAAGTTAAGTTTATGGTAATCAAAGGCCATCACTTCCTCGTGTAGCTCAATCAACTGCCAAGTTCTTTTGGACGTCTTGCATGGCAGTCTATTTGTCTGCAACAATATGAATTTTCTATTATACCTCAAAAAGGAAAAGAACAGTCGTATTGAATGTTTTATCTCAATCGGTGCTTGCCTTGAACACTTGAGGATCTTTGATATAAAAAACTATCCCTTTAAATTAAAAATAAAAAAAAAACTGTCGAGATTTTGTTTTTAGCTTTAACGTAGGCCTTCCAAAATTATAATATTTCCAAGAAGATATTTAGTCGATAATAACCTCTCCTTGTGCTGTGATGGAAAATACACCAAAACATGTGGACTAACACGTGTCGGGTCGTGCTAACAAATTAGCATGGAAATTACTAATTATTTCTAAAAACTAATAGGAAAACCTTACCCTGTGATGAATAAACAAATAAAAATGCGTTCTCGATTTATATCATAGTTTCCAGGAAGTGAAGTAAAACGAAACTTGTTAGAGGGCGTCGAAAATAGAAATCTAACTTTAATTTAATGAATATACATGGCATTACATATTAAAATTTATGCACGTAACTTGGTGCTGCTTCCATGGCAGTTTGTTGAAGTATTTTTGTGAAATCTTGTATGACTAATTTGAGTTCATGATTATAAGCGACTTTCGGCTTAGACCGCGTCGTAGTAAAACACCCGCCAAAACAAGAAGTAGAATTTGGCCTTTGCCGTATTGTCGTTCGTGAACCCAAACAAACTGACGTTTCGCAAGACATTGCAGCTTGCATCTTCAGAGTGGTAAATGTCACTGAGTTTATTATTAGTTTGAAGTTAAATTTTTAAGTCTAAGCTATTGTGAATAATCTCTTTGTAGAGAGGCTCTTTTGTTATACAATTTTGGGTCATTATCTCTAACTGTACTGCTCACAGTTGCTATAATTGGTGTGTGATCTAAGGTTGGGTCAAGGCTTGATGTAATTTTAAAATAGGTTGAGGCTATACCTTCTACCTTTAGTAATAATGTAGTGCAGCAGGTCAGGTAGTTTACCTGGGTCGGTAGACCAGTAAATGAATTCATATGTTGAACGGAAACTTATTTTGAGTTCTTGTATTACTTAATGCAACGCCCTACCTCTACCAGATAGAGAAATTCAAGAACCCCATAAAGTGTGCTTTACGTTGAAATCGCCACCTAATAAGAACCTGTTATCTAGTGTTTTGAAGTATTCGATCAAGCTTTGTTTTTTAATAGCATAATTAAGGAAACAGTATGAAGCCGATATGACTAGTGAGCCATTCCAGTCTTCTATCCTTATGGATGTGGTTTGAAGAAATTTCTCTTGATAGGTAGGTAACATGTGATTTTTAATGTGTTTTTTTTATTGGAGTGGCTCTGCTTCCTCTAGCGCGTTGGTCTGCTTCTGGGATGATTTGTAAATTAAAGTTGATAATTGTGTATTTTGAAATGCGTTTTGCTATTAAAATGTGTTTTTGAGACAAGTAAGTTGTGTAAATCATTTTGGAAGAAAAAGGTTTTTAGCTTATGTTTATGATTTGAAAGACCGTTAGCGTTCCACTCAGTTATTATATATATTGGAGCCACTTTTTAGTTCTTTTCGGACGAGTTCTATTTGTGTGGTAAGTTCATTAATTGTCTGTTGTTGTGCTTGGATTGTTCGTTGAAGTGTGATTATTATCAAAGTAAAGTCGTAGTTTTGTAGATTGGTGACTCTGGGAATTTGGGGAGTTGACTGTGGTTGCGTCTGAGGCAATGATTGAAATATGTTGTACTGCCTTTGACTTGATGGTTGCTGAGGTAATACCAGCTGTTGTCGTTGCTGGTGATTTTGGTTTTTTTGGTTTTGCTGAGTGTTCTCCCACTGCTGAAGAGCCACAAAAGGGCGAAACGACCGTCCAGTGGTTTACTCTGGTGGCATCTTTATATTTGCATTTGCAATATATATTTTTTATAAATTGTGTTTTGCAACTTGCTTCCTTTTAGTGTTCGACAGATTTATGCGAGATTTGTAATAGTTTTCTCCCGTTTTGTAACGTTTCATTTTAAATTTAATAAAATTCAAGCCGTTGTATAGTCAACTTTCCATACACATTTGTGTTTACGGAGAATTTTCAACATTGACGTACATTTTTTTAGTTACTTTTTTTGCCGCGAAAAACATTAAAAAAATTTTTTATATGACTAATTGTAAAAGATTAAAACATAATTGAATTCAGACTCCCTTGCTTTAGCTAGCTCAGTTACTGGAGATAGTCGTAGGTTAAGATAATAGTGACTGGAGTAGAGTGGTAAGACTGTATCTGGTGCCACTTTTAGTAGATTTCAAAAAATGCGTCGTGTGTTGTTAGATTTTATGTTCATTAATATAATAATATTTTTGATATTTTATTTTATGCTTTGCTTGATTTAGGCGTGCTATTGTGGGTGCACATAATTCCAATTTTTTGCTGTTTTACAATCTTTCGCTTTCATTTTTATCCTATTCTGTAGCGACTGGAGCTAAATGTTCTATAATTAGTTCTTTATTGTTACTTATTGTTTTAGAGCGTTGAATTAAAACACTAGGTATTTTAGGTACAAGATATTCCCGAATCTTTAATCTTGGGGATCGATTTTTAGAAAATTATAAATTTTGTTCCGGGTTTGCTCGAGACAATGGTCTTTCTCTTTACCTATCTCTTTGGTAAGCATCGATAAATTATCTTCTAAATCTTATTTGACGTCTGATGAACGTATTCTTCCAGCTTCTGCTGTCGATAAACGTCTGGGGTGTACTTTTTTTTTTTTGAGGAGGGGAACCCATTTATTGTCTTTCCGCATTCTGCGGGGGTGGGTGGGATTCTCCTTGCCATCTTGGTAAGGCCTACCTACTAAAACCTCTCCTCACATCTTTTTTTCACCAGCATAGGGCACCGCTTTCGCATACTTCGCTATGTTAGTTTGACAATTAGCCGTCGCCTTTATTGCTTATCCCTTCTCTCTTTCTCGCTTCTTCCTCTTTTGTTTTGATTATTTTTGTATACCAAGTTTCTATTTCTCTCTATTTATTCTCGTTCTCACACATTGCTTTAATGATATTAGAAGCTTTTATTTCTTCTCCTATCTTTTTTCCGATTTTGCTTCTTTCTTTCCTCCATCTTTCACATTTAAACATTGCGTGATCCTTATCATCTTTTTCATTACAGTTCGCATCGATGTCATTTTCTCTTCTTTTTAATTTTGTATAGATATTGTCCATTTTTGCCGTGCCCAGTCAGCAACTGCGTCGTATAATAACTCAGTTCCTTGTGGCTTTTGTTTGTCCAGTAGTGGATGTCTGGAATTAGTTGTTTTGTCCATGACTCTTTGTATTCCCACTGCTTCTGCCATTCCGCTATTGTTGAGTTTTTGTCCCATTTTAGTTTTCTTTCTTTTGCCAGTATCTGTAACGGCGGGATTCCAGCAACCACCATAACATCTTGCGTGTTTACTGTTCTGTACGTTCGATTTATGCGTATTGCGAGAGTCCTTTGCACCCTATCTATAAGTTTGTTTACCGTTCCCACTTTGGTTGTTTCCTGCCAAATCTCCGTTCGGTATAATACGATTGAATCAACCGCGCGTGCAATTACTTTTTTCTTGGCTGATCTGGCTCCTCCATGGTTTGGGAGTATCGTCCTCCGTGCATTTGCTTTTGTAAGATTCTTTTTGCTTCGTCATCAGTCCTATTTTTGTTTTTTCTGGAACCAGTTTTATTCTATTTTTCGCCATCCAATTATTTATGGTTTCCATTGCAATCTTGGCTTTGTATATTTCTTCTTGTATCTGTTTGGACTTTATCACTACTGTGAGATCATCTGCAAAACCAATCAGTTTAACCCCATCTGGCATATTTACTCCTAGCACTCCGTCGTACATGACATTCCACAGGATTGGCTTAAGGGCCGAGCCCCGTAGAACCCCAGAGGTTACTTTATGTACTATTTTTCTTCCTTTACAGTCGTTGATCTGTATACTTCGGTCTATCAAGTAGTCCTGCAGAATATTCAAGAGATATTCTAGTACATTCTTTTCCTCTAGTACCTTCATTATTTGTCTTCTAGACGCCGTGTTGACATTTTGGACATCTATTGCGACCACCAAGCAAACCTGCCGTGTCCTCCATGTCCCATGTCTGGGGTGTACTAATTTAGTGGAACATCACATCCGTACTGTCTTTTACCATGTTGCAGTTGTTGACACAATGTTGAAATTAGGCGTAGTTTAGCTCTCAAATAGTTCTTGGCTAATTCCTATTAAACTCGTTAGGAAGGAGGGTGATATGTGCAGGTTCTGCCTAGACTTCCGTAAGGTGAACGCGTTAATTTAAAAAGACTTGTATTCAATTCTTTACGCTATTCTAAATTGGCTTAAAAGTGCTAAATTCTTATCCAGTTTAGATATTTGCTACTGATTCAAAATCGATTTTGACTTCTACTGTTCGAAGAATTTTTCAGTTTACTCGGATGCTTTTCGAAATACACAATTCACTTTGCTTTGCTTATCTTGGCAATATTATTATTGTCATTGGTTTTTTTGAAGAACACTTTCAGATTCTATCTTTTAATATTACAACTTCTTTGTACAGCTGGTCTTGCTTTTTGTAGAGACAAATGCTATTTTAATCGTCGTAAATTAAAGTATTTTGGGTATGCGATAAATTTGCATGACCTATTAATGAGTCTTGATAAGATCTCTGCCATCTGAAAAATTCCTACATCTACCTTGGTGATGGAGGTTTGATGTTTATTAGGTATGGCTAGCTGGCATCGACGTTTTATACCGATTTTTTTCTTTTGTTGCTTCATTCTCTTCTCTTACTTGGAAAACGATTGTTTTTATTGGAGACAGTTCCTATGAGGTTGTTTTTACAACTTTAACTATTACTAGTTTCTGCGTCAATCATATCTTGTCCTAATTTCTTGATCCTGCTGGTTATACAAACGGACGCTTTGGATTTTAGGTTAGGTGCCGTTTTCTTATAAGTTATAATAGTACTTCAGCTAAACCGATCAAGCAAAGGTATTATCCTTTGTCTTCTAGTATGTTGCAACGTCAAAAAACAAGACACAATGTTGAAATTAGGCGTAGTCGAGCCTTTAAATAGTCCTTGGGTCAATCCTATAGTGTTTCCTAAGAAGAAAGATGATATGTACAGGTTCGGTGTGGACTTTCGTAAGACCAACACGGTCACTTAGAAAGACTCGTATCCAATCCATTACGTATCCGTTATTCTAGATCGTCTTAATGGTGCTACATTCTTATTCAGCTTAGAAACTAGCTCAGCATACTGGCAAATTAGTACTGATTCAAAACCGATTACGGACTCGACGATATTATTATTGACACTACTTTCTTTGCGTACTGCTGTTGTTACTTTTTGAAGAACGCTATTTTTGTCTTAAATTAAAGTATCTTGGGTATGGAGTAAATTATCATGGCCTACTGAGTCATGAGTCTTGATAAGATTTTTGCCATTTTAAAGATGTTTACACCTACCTCGGTGACAGAGGTTTGTCGTTTATTGGGTATGGCTAGCTGGTATCGACGTTTTATACCGATTTTTTCCCCGGTGTTGCTTCACTCTCTTCTCTTACTCGGAAAAACGTTGTTTTGCAGTGGGAACAGTTTCTGTGAGTTTGCTTTTACTACTATTATATAAACGGACGCTTTGAATTTTGTGTTAGGTGCCGTTTTGTCACAACAATCTCAAGTTTTTACATATTGTCATTGGGGGTTAAAAAACTCTAAGGCACTGACGGCTATAAAATGGTGGAATATATCTGCCGTTGTTCAGTTTTCTAAGGTTTTTCTTTTTCTTTAAACTTAACTTTCTCTAGTCGCAAAGAAAGATGGTGCCGAAAACAGACTTACCATTCTACTGCGGTCATTGCTATTCCAACCCATGACCATCTCCGGTAACAGAGCTACCTAAAACAAGTGAGTTTAAAATCAACTTTTTTTAACTTTAACGCTATTGCTGCTTTACAGTTTTTGGCAAATACTGCCAGATTCTTAAAAAAAATTAATATAAAGTTATAGTAAATTGAAAAGAACATGTTGAATAAATCTTTAGATTGGTTTTTAAACATAACGTCCGCGTGTGTCACGCGTTTTTAATTTTGCTTGCAAAGGCTAAAAAAATAAAATATGAGACTTTATATGTAATAAAGAAATCTAATTGAGTTTCTAAATGGATATAAAATTAACTTTCACTGTTTAGATAGGTTGTGAAGTTTCACGAAACTATCAACTTATCCTACCCACACAGAGCCCTGTTTTGCTTACATCGTAAATACAACTTTCTTATGTACACAAAACATAGGCCATTCTAATCGTAAAAAAAACCAAATAAGTTATTGTACAGCAAACCGAAATAATTTTTTTTAATAAAATAAAATAAAGGTTTAAACGTTTTTAATGAAAATTTAAATTAAACTCGATTTTCGTTTTATACGGCATTAAATGGTTTCTAATTAAATTTTATTTCTAGTGTAACAACAGCGGTTATCCTTCATATTGCGTCGGAATAGAAAAATTCGGATTAAATTCGAATCGCGGAGACGTATGGAAAATGAAAAGGGAAGGAAGTTAATTACATTGTACCACGATTTTGTTACACCCACCTAATTGCGTTGTTTAATGAAGTTTTACTCCAACAATTACGCGATGTGGTATTTTTATAAAGTACGAAAAAAAAAAACGTAGTTTCGGACAGCTTTTCGAGATGCTCAAGCACATTTTTAGATTGAAAAAGTTTGGCGTCAACAACTTTTCCGGAAAAGTAGTGAAACTCAAACAAGTTGTGGAATTGTTAGTTTACTTAACCCAAAATCGCGAGTTGATACCAGAATTGTGTTCACAACGAATACGATAACTTTTAAAATAACTATTATTAAAGTGTCAGAGCGACTTTAATAAGATTTTAAAGTCACGGCACAAGCCTTCAACATGCAAATGTACTTATGACTTATTACCACGCAACTTAATAAAATACATTTCCAGATAATCTTCTACATTTTCACTAATTGGAGTATAACATTAAAGAACAAAATCAGAATATTTCAACGTTTAATATTATATCTGACTGTTCGATCTTGAAATGAAATTAGCATAAACTGAACGAACAGTTCCTAATCCGATATCAAAGAACTTCTTTTAAACTGCTAGCTTCGAAGCGAACGCGATTAATTTACCGGTGCCGAATAAAATTTCTTTATAATAAAGGCATAAAATTTAAATAATTGATTAATAAACTAAATATAAATTAAAACTTTTATCTCGGTGGATTTTTTTTAATAAGCGTCGGTGTAAAGCACGTCTAAACATGCAAAGAAAAATTTATTACGGTAAATCAACACTGTATTTTAACTTGTTTTGTACACCTATTCTTTGATTTAATATTTTGAATATATGCGTATGAAATGTCGCCATTTAAAAAAAACAGTGTTAAAACGTCGTTCTTATTGTTGTATACTTTAAACACAAACTTTTAGAAGTTTGTGTTTAAAGTACCTCTATTGCTGTTTGTTTTAAAAAAATAAAATAAAAACACATTGACATATAAAAAAAATTAATTTAAAGTACATGATAAAACTCAAATCTTCTCTTATGCCCGGTTTTTATTTGCCGTCATTCCTTCATTTTACTAATTTAAAGTGTGGCGACACTATCATTCATATACCGCGCCACAACGAATGCCTTCTTGCGCCGCCGCAGAAAAAGAGAAAACCAGAGGAAGCGTGCCGTGTCGCTAGTCGAGTCGTAGTTCGTTATTAGTTCAGTTCGGTTGCTTTTGTATTCCGTAAACATCTACCTCATGGCACCTTGTGCGTTGTAATGATATTGTATAAAATGTAAATAAACCTTGTGTACATAATTATTCGTTAGTCATTCGCATGTAAACCCACATTTGGTGACCCCGATTAAAACTTGTGTGTACCGCGAGTGACCTACCACGTGTCGGTGCCATCATGGCGTCTCCAGGAATTAATGTGGAAACACCCAACGCCCCCGGAGAACCGCAAGCAGCAGTTGAAGAAGTGCGCCAAGTAAAACTACCGCCGTTCTGGCAAGTAAACCCTACATTATGGTTCACCCAGGTCGATGCCCAGTTCTACACGTATAAAGTAAAATCGGACATTACAAAATATTTCACGGTAATTTCGTGTTTGGACAGTGCGGTGTTACAGGAAGTAAGCGATATTTTAGTTAACCCTCCGGAGACAGACAAATACGAAAATCTAAAACGCCAACTAATTGAGAGGTTTTCGGACTCGTACGATAAAAGATTAAAGCGATTAATCAATGATATCGAGCTCGGTGATAAATCCCCATCTCAGTTGTTACGCGAAATGAAAACGCTCGCGGACAACAAAGTGAGTGAGGAAGTGCTAAAAACGCTTTGGTTGCAGCGATTACCCACCAACATTCAAGCAATATTGTCCGCCAGTTCTGATGTGACGCTAGAAAACATGGCCGCCATAGCTGATAAAATAGCGGAAGTACGTACCACCGCATGCGCAATGACTTCAGCAACCCCACATATTGCCGCAGTAAACAAAAAAGAATCCATCGCGCAAGCATCCAGCACCACTACTATACAAGCGTTACAGGCTCAGGTGGAAAACCTAACAAAAATGGTGGAGCAGCTTTGCAGAGGTAGAGAGCGTGAACGGCCACGTTATGACAGATGGCGCTCTCGCTCAAGAAGTAGAAGTCGTAAACGTCAAAATGTACAAGGTTATTGTTTTTACCACAACCGTTTTGGCGATAAGGCACGCCGTTGCGAACAACCCTGCACCTATGGATCTCCCGCAACACAAGCAAAGCCCGTCCAGGAAAACTAATAGAACCGTCGCCGGTAGCGGCAGTTGACGACGGCGCCAATCAGCAAAGCCGCCTCTTTGTCACGGAGCAAAGAACAAAAATTCAATTCCTCATCGATACTGGAGCTGATATTAGTGTATACCCTAAAAGACTAATTAGTGATAATCGTAACAAAGGTCAATTTTCGTTGTTCGCCGCAAACAACACAAAAATTGAAACGTTTGGGTTTATTACTTTAGAACTAGACTTAAAGCTAAGACGTTCATTTTTGTGGCGTTTCATTGTCGCAGACATAAACAAACCAATCATTGGATCAAACTTTTTGTGTTATTTTAATTTATTAGTTGACATTAGAAATAAAAAACTTATAGACAATTCTACATTCTTAACATCCCCTGGTGAGTTAGTGAAGTGCAAGACGAGCTCCATAAAAACTATTATTAGTGATAATTTGTATCATAGTATATTGAGTGAATTCCCTGCCCTTACAAACAATTGTACATCTGTTCCAAAAATAGTGAAACATTCAACAGTGCATCACATAGAGACCACACCTGGACCACCAGTGACTAATCGTCCTCGTAGATTAGCACCAACTCGACTCGCCATCGCAAAGGAGGAATTCAAACTAATGCTACAACAAGGCATTATACAACCTTCAAAAAGCAATTGGTCCTCACCCATTCATCTTGCACCGAAGAAGAACGGTGAGTTTCGTCCTTGTGGAGACTACCGAGCCCTAAACTCGAGAACCATCCATGACTGTTATCCTATTCCGTACATTGAAGACTTTTCACATCTGCTGTACGGCAAGAAAATATTTTCCACAATTGATTTAATAAAAGCTTTCAATCAAATACCAGTGCATCCCGATGATGTTGCAAAAACAGCAGTTACCACACCATTTGGCCTCTTTGAATTCCTTCGGATGCCATTTGGCTTACGTAACGCACCCCAGACATTTCAACGGTTTATGGATGAAGTTACCAATGATTTGAACTTCTGCTACAGTTACCTTGACGACATATTAGTGACATCAACAACTCAAGAGGAGCATATTGTACACTTACGCACCCTTTTTCAACGTCTCGACGAATATGGAATATGCATCAATCCCGACAAATGTGTATTTGGCCAAGAACAAATAACATTTTTAGGGTACACCATCAACAGCAAAGGCATGGTACCGCCAAAAGATCGAATCGAAGCCATCACAAATTTCAAGAAACCAGCCACCATCAAGGACCTTAGACAGTTTCTGGGAATGGTAAACTACTATCGACGTTTCATTCCTAAAGCCGCAGCTATCCAAGCCCCATTGAATAGATTCTTAGGAGGTTCTAAAACAAACAATAAAACTCTAATTATTTGGGACAGTGAAACCAACGACGCCTTTATTAGATTCAAGAACGCCTTGGCTAATGCAACAATGCTGGCACATCCTTCACCATCAGCACCACTTTCCTTAATGGTCGATGCCTCCAATGAAGCAATGGGAGGAGTTTTGCAACAAGCTGTAGATGATCAATGGCAACCGTTAGCATTCTTCACCAAGAAACTAAATAGTGCACAGCAAAACTACAGTGCTTATGATCGAGAACTTCTTGCTGCGTACTCTGCTATCAAATACTTTAAACATTCATTAGAAGGTAGGCAGTTTACACTCTTTACAGACCATAAACCATTAACGTATGCACTGAAACAAAGATTGGGAAAATGCACACCGAGACAATTTCGACATCTCGATTTCATTGCACAATTCACGACCGACATACAATACGTTGCTGGTGTCAACAATATCCCTGCAGACACACTTTCACGAATCTGCAACGTCACCACCACAACTTTAGCTCCAATAAATTATCAAGAGCTAAGTAAGATGCAAGAAACAGATATGGAACTTCAGCAACTCCTAAAACAGCCATCGTCAGGATTAATAATAAAGAAATTGTTTTTCCCAGAATACGATGTCCACATCTATTGCGACACTTCAACTAACAAAATTCGACCGGTTGTTCCACAGCAACTCAGACTCCAAGTATTTAATAGAATGCACAATCTATCACATCCAGGAGCAAAGGCTACAACAAAAATAATTACAACAAGATTCGTATGGCCATCAGTAAGAAAAGATTGTAGGTTATGGTGTCGTCAATGTTTTCCCTGCCAGAGAAACAAGATTAGCAGACATGTTATCACGCCACTCCAAAATTTCGTGCCACCATCGAAACGATTTGAACATGTCCACATTGATTTGATTGGCCCATTACCACCATCACAAGGCAACACCTATTGTCTTACATGCATAGACCGCTTTACACGATGGCCAGAAGTCATTCCAATTCCGGACATTACAGCCCAAACAGTCGCGTTTGCATTTTTCTTTTACTGGATTGCGAGGTTCGGAGTGCCTCTCCGAATAACAACAGACCGAGGTCGGCAATTCGACTCCAATTTATTCTCGTCGTTAACAAAATTTACAGGTTCAAAGCATATTAAAACCACTGCTTACCATCCACAGGGCAACGGAATTGTAGAACGATTACATAGACAACTTAAGGAATCTATAAGATGTCATGCCAACGAATCGTGGGTAGAAAGTTTACCTACTGTGTTACTCGGAATGAGATCATCCATCAAAGAAGATATTCAGGCAACTTCAGCCGAACTTGTTTATGGACAAAATCTAAAATTACCTGGTGAATTCTTCGAAGCTGTTGACGACAATAATGGTTCTGAGTTTATAACCCAACTTCGTAAACATTTTGCATTGATAAAGCCAACCAATATAAAGCACCACAACAAACAGAAACCATTCATCTTCCGAGAACTAAGCAATTGTTCCCACGTGTTTGTTAGAGATGACACAGTCCGCAAACCGCTTCAGTCGCCATATAATGGTCCCTTTCGTGTAGTATCTCGAACACCCAAAACCATCACGATTGAAACTGGAAACAAACAGCAGGTAATATCAATGGATAGGGTTAAACCAGCATTCATTGATGCCGAAGATCTCAACCACAACAATACAAGTAGCAATCCTCCGAAGAAGATCATAAGAACACCAAACCAAGAAGACACAACCACATTTAAACCACCTACAACTGACAAAACTACGAGAGCAGGTAGAACAGTAAGATTTCCAGCGAAATACCGAGATTTAGTTTCAATCCATTTAAAAGATTGAAGTTTGTTTGAACTTAAATAAACATGTAGTGCAGAGTACGGTTGAACTACAAATTATCAATTGAACTACACAAAAAAAATTAGTAAGTTTTCGTAATTCCATTACTGGCAAGGGGGTCCTGTGGCGACACTATCATTCATATACCGCGCCACAACGAATGCCTTCTTGCGCCGCCGCAGAAAAAGAGAAAACCAGAGGAAGCGTGCCGTGTCGCTAGTCGAGTCGTAGTTCGTTATTAGTTCAGTTCGGTTGCTTTTGTATTCCGTAAACATCTACCTCATGGCACCTTGTGCGTTGTAATGATATTGTATAAAATGTAAATAAACCTTGTGTACATAATTATTCGTTAGTCATTCGCATGTAAACCCACAAAAGTAATTTCAGCAAGTTGACTGGGACTTGAAGCAGGAAGGAACAGGAGTCGCATACCGCCTTCAAGCTTTGGCTTTGAAGGTGCGCTGCACTTCTCTCCTACGGGCGAAACGCACTCGTAATCCTAAGTTAGCCAATTGTCTGAGTCAGCAATCAGATTACCAAAGCCCTGTTCGAAAAGCAACGACTTCGTGCCTTGTTCGCGGAAATGGCTTCCGAAGAACGTGGAACGCATAGAATCGGGGGGAGATGCTTGTGAAAAACATACCTTTATAAAATAAGAGCTTTGTTTCGTGGCAAAGGTAGATATGACCTTAAGGTCGTAAGGACAGTAACGGCAACACTCGAGGCACCTGCCACACATTATGTGGATCTGATTTACTAACAGCAGCAGAGGAAAGAAAGAGTGAGGAAAGAGTGACAGCGGTAGAAGCAAAAAAAGTGGTTAAGAAGAGAGGAGAAAAAGTGGTAGAGAAGCAAAAAGTGAGGTCAACGATGCCTAGACGTACACCGCCTAGAAAGTAGCCGACCTCGATGAAGGTAGAGAGCACGCAACAACATGCAGAAAATAGTAGACTGCAAGTGCCGAAGGAAACCCAGAAGAGCGGTTGCTCGGTTTTTAATGCAGCGTCGGAATCGCTCAGCCGAAGCAATTCCATAGTCAAAGCGAGCTCGCACGGACAGCGAGGGTGACACGGAACCGATCGCCCAAACGATGAGTTGTATGACATGAGGGAGATCGGCTCCGAGTTGAAAAAATTTTTCTTAATAAAAGCTAACAAGATCTCAAACATGGCTTGCATGCATGTTCTGTCAACGGTGAGCAGGTTTAAGGCTAATAGTAGAAAATGCTACCCTAAAAAGTCAGTTGAGTGAGTGTAGGCAGAGGAAAGGCGTGGTAAAACAGAGAGACGTAGTCAAAACGTAAACTAGTGTTGTGAGTCCTCTTGGTAGTACCAGTGCTGGTAGGCTCAGCAAAAGTGAGCGTCGGAGCAAATGAGTCCTCAAACGAGAAAGGTTGTAAATGCAATCGTCGTGCGTGGCACGGCAGAGGAGAGTGCTAAGGTAGTTAAGGACAAGCTTTTTAAGAGTGTGAGGCATGAATTGCCCGACTATATCGTGGCTCTCAGATTCTCATCTTCGACGTGCCGAAAGCGCTGTCTGGTAATAAGGTTTTGCTTAAGAGATTTTTGACAAAAATGTTAAAGTGTCAGGTGTTTGTTCTGAAGCGAAGTTTGAGCTGGCGACGACAATTAGAACCAAGATGAAGGTTATAGACGAGAATGCTAAGGTGAACGTTGTGATGAAAATTTCTGGTGTGTGTGGTAGCGGAACTCTTTCATAGGATGGAGCTCGTTTTCGTTGGATGGAAGAGTTGTGGGGGAGAGAGCATTTGGAAGTGCCACGCTTACAACTACGTGCTTTGCAAATGTAAAAAACACGAGCGTATGTGTTTGAGGTGTGGTGAGGCAGGTCATGTAGTTTTCTTGTGTCAGAACTATGTATGCTGTAGGAATTGCAAGTTCGAGGACTGAAGACTGGCCATAGTGTCATGTCTGACCTATGCCCAGAGTATGAGAAGAAAGTGACGCGTGCTAGAGAAAAGATAAATGCTTAGCGTTCGGCTCGATTAAGCTTGTACAGGTGAACTGTATGAATGCGGTTGGTAGTATGAATAAACTTGGGGCGTTGATGTGTGCAAAAGGTCTGCAGGTCGCTGTTTTGCAGCAGTCTTTCGTGCGTGAGGGTAGGAATGTTGGTCTTTCGGTTGATGCTGTTGGGTATTTGAGTCTAACGGAGGATCGGTAGTTGTCGTCGACGATTCCTCTTTACAGGCTATAATGGTGACGAGCTTTACTACGAGCGAAGTGTTTGTGTTCAGTTAAGGAAGTAAGAGTTTGAGGTTGTAAAGGTTAAATTTTTACTTGCAATTCTTCTGACGGATTGGCAACTTTGCCGCCGCCGACGTATGAATACCTGACATTGAGAGGTTTGGTTGAATTTTTTGCTGTCAGATGGCGTAAGTTGTAGTTCATTTTCTAAAGTCAGTTCCGGTCATTTTTTATATTTGTCACGTCCCGTACGGTGTGTGTGTCGGCGTTGAAACGCAATATGATTGGTAAGAGAACAATTTTTTGTCATCAATCGACATCTTGCTTATAGATGCTTTCTTTTTAGTAAAATCTAAAATCAATCTTTTGGTAGTGTGAGTCAGGAGACGACGCACAGATATATTTTTGATCGGCACATATTGTAGGTTAGTATTTACACGTAGTGAACGTTGTGTCGAGGTGCAAGCTATTTCTTGTTATTTTAACTTCTATGGCGTACTCCTGTGATTAAGTTTCCACGGCACACTTATGTAACTAAGCTTCTATAACATGCTCTTGTAATTAAACTTCTATAGCATGCTTTGGTAATTCAGCTTTGATAGCATATCCTAGTACGTAGCTAAGTTGAGGTGGTCTAATTGGGGCGGTTCTTCCAAAGGTATTTATTTTCAAATTGTTTCAACGGTGAGTAAACCGGGGAAGGAACGCTGTATCGATTGTAACTTTCGGATCGCTTCTCGCTTATAACAATTTAACTGTGTTCGTCGATTGTCAGAATGTTTAACGTAACAAATTAATTAATGTAATGCTAAGCGATGTTATTTGTCATGTGAGCTTAGTAAATTGTTATTTTGTGCTCCGTTTACAATATTATTACTTAACCTTCATAAATTTCAATATTATTACTTAGCTTTCATTAATTTCAATATTATAATAAATGTAAAGAGATTGGAAGTACGCGTCGAAATTTCATGTGATACAATCCTATGTAAATACCTGGCTCGCGAACTTGACGTCAAGGCCACGGGCGGATTATAATCAAATCAATTACGAGGACGTACCTAACTATTGCTACCGTTGGTGACTTGCGGCGGTATATTAACATATCTGGTCCCAATGTCGATTTTAGGCATGTTCTGTGTTTTCCGTATTTGTGTTATTAGTATAACGATACAAGTGGCGTAGCCACAAGAGCAGCAATAATTTGGAAACAACGACAATTTGACTCCTATCTTTATTTTCTTTCGTGAGGGACGGTTGTCGTAGGTAAACAATACAACAAAAAAAATAAATCAGAAATGAATAAACGAAACTGTCATTTTCTTATGTGAACAAGCGTTTTATTGCTTAATGTACTTTGGAGATTGCGGGTCTGGGATTTTTTTTTCTAGCCTAGACGTTCAGTACATTACTCATCCGTAAGAAAAGGTGGCGCAAAGGGCATTGGCAAATCGGAAAAGTACTTTTTTTTAATCATCCGACCCATGACCACCTGCGGAAAGTGATCGATGGTACAGTAGAAATGTAGACTGGAATGTCTTCCGGTATGTTTGGAGGTTAAATGTAGACTGTTCGGTGAAAGATTTCTTTTTCCTAATATTTCCGATTATATATGACAAGTTTCTTGGTTGGGTTAGGCAGTCTTGTGATTGTCTAGTCAAGAAGAGGAATCCGTAAGCGGAAAATGATTAGGTTAGTGTGATAAAATCAGGTTGAAGAGAAGTGTAAAAGCTGCGAAAAAGATGTAAAAGCGTGCCAGAACGGGTAGTGTTGTTGTTGCTGTAGAGCGTGCGAGAACGAGGTTTGGGATGCTTAAAGGTGAGTACATGAGAAGTATTAGAGAGCAAAAAAAGCGTAACTGGAGAGAGTTTGTAAAAGTTGAGAGGAACGCGATCGCTTAGAGTCAAGTCTATGACTTGTCGACTTGTAAGAGGTCTTCTGTGACTTGGCGAGAAAGTGCAGAAAAGTTGTTGTGTGAGCAGTTTCTCTTAGATGTGGAGTATGACGATCGTATGTATGAGCGCGTCGAGGTGACGCCAAGTGTATTCACGTTTGAGAAGTTGTGGTATGCGGCGAAGCGTTTGAGAACTGGCAGAGCCCCCGTCATGAACTGTGTTGTGCTTTTGCTAGTCAAACACGTGATAGGTAAACTTGGAGCTTACTTTCTGGCGCCTGTCTTCGGGCAGTTATTTTCCCTGAGCCATAGAAGCAGGCGCATGTGATTTAGGTATTAAAATATCCTTTTAAAGACACGAGTGTTGCCAGTTTGTACAGGACAATTTGTTTGATGAGTGTTTTTAGCAAGATTCTCGAGAGAATGTTGGAGGTAAGGCTTGAGACTTTGGAGTGGCTCAAAAGTGAGAAGCAGTTTGGGTTTAAGAAGGAGAAATCGACTGAAGATGCCTGGTAGCGTCTGAAAGAAATTGTGAGCGCTTCCGAGTACAAATACATGCTCAGTATATCTGTGGACCTTAAAAGGGATAACTTTCTTTGGAGTAGTATGATTGAGCAGTTAGCTGAAGTTAAATGTAAGGAACTAAATTTGTGGAAGAATTACTTCAGAGAGCGTATCGTTTGGCTCTAGAAAGTAGAAGCTGTGATCGAGAGAAGACTTTTGAAAAGAAGTCCGCAAAGGCCAATTTGCGGTTCGGCGGTAGGGAACATGATAATAGATATATTTTTGAAGAAATTGAGAAGTGGCGGGTGTGAATGTGTGGCCTATGCAGACAACCTAACACTTATTGTGAAAGGTACGAGCAGGGCAGCGTAAGAGAAAAAAGGTCAGGAGTGGTTAAATCTGGTAAACAAATGGGGATTAAGTGTCGGTGTGAGCGTTTTGCGACAGAAGACTGAGATTTTGATAATGAAGGGATTTCTCGCGGTTACAAAGTCACCGGCGATATGTCTAGAGGACAGCTAGGTTAGTTTATCTACCTGTGTTCGCTATCTGGGCGTCTATGTCGGAGAGAGGATAAGCTTTAATCGTCACATGGAGGTCGTGCGTGATAGAATTGTTCAGCTGAGTGGGATGATGAGACGAGTTCTCATGAAAGTATGGGGCGTTAAAAGTGCAGCTGATTGTATCTGGTATCAAGGTATGATGTGGGGTTGTGCTTCGTACGCGTCGAGTGTGTGGTATCGTCGTTTGCATCTTCAAAAAATGGTTGTTTTGCTAAACTGTACGCAGAGAGTTTTTTTGTATGAGATGTTTCCGCTCTGTCGGACGGTGTCGACTGAATCCTTACAGGTTTTCTTCGGCGTCGTTCTGTAGAACCCGGAGGCTCGTATGTGAGGTGAGTTGTATGTTTCCGCGCGATCTTATTGACTTGTTGAGCAAGGTTGAGAGAGCTGAGAGTAGGAGTGTCGTTAAAAAGATCTTTAAGGATGGGATTTTTGCGTGTTGGCAAGATCAGTAGGATTCGTGGGAGAAAGAAAGAGCAACTTTTTGCTTTATGAAGAGTGTGCGGATAATAGAGAGGTAGCCATAGTTAGATATCTGTTGGGCAGTTGGTTGTTTCCACACGGAGCACGGTTGTTTCAACGAGTATTTGACTCGCATCGGTAGGGCGGAGAGTTCTTTGTGTTCGTGTGGTGAGGAAGATGAGAATTGAAAGAATGTGTTAATGAGGTGGCGTTTGTATGCGTGAGAGAGCTAGTCTGGATTTTTGTAGGCTTTTGGGTGACAAAGCGACTTGGCGGAGATTTAGAGTGTTTGGAGTGTGTTAGAGGTTAAGAAAGCTGTGTCTTGAGTCTTGAGGTTTTGCGCTTTTTTTTATAGGTGTGTGTTTTTGGGATGATGAACTGAATGAATGCAATATGCAGGTAGGGAGAAGTGTAGAGTGGTTAGAGCCAGCACTACCCGTAGTCCTTTAGTGCGTAGCCCCGCTGTGCTTGTACCGTAAATTGATAGACGCGGTACTGCTAATCTCGAACCAACAGGTTTAGCGAGCCTGCACAACTCTAGCTGGCGTCATTTACGCGTCAGGTTACAGAACCTAGAATATGTAGAACTCGGTTTTTCTCTGGTAAATTTCTTTTGAGAAGTAGCTTTGAAAAGTTCAACCGTGACTTTATACGGTACTACAGGCGACTCAGGAGTCTCGGAATGTTAACCGTGGTCTTGGGAACGCTTTGCGTGCCATACTGCGTCTTTTTGTCGGGTCATTTTGAGGGAAGACTCCTAGTGGTTGTGGTTAAAGCAGCATGCTGGGTAGGGCGTGAAACTCCAAGCGTAGAAGCACGTTTATTGCTTGGGTACTGTTCTGCTTAATCAAGAGGACTTAGACAGTGGTCCGTGCTATTCCGTGCTTGACAAGAGACCTGTATCTGAAAGCTAAAACGTGAGAGAAACATTCGTAGACCGTTTACGGTGTCTCTTGCGTTGATCGAGCGTATCTCGGTGGTAGAAATTCATAGTGTTTAAACTTAACAGTAGTCGCATCACGTTAAACGACACGTAAGAATCCTATGGCGGCGCTTTAGTGGTGCAGCGATGCGTTACGTATATGTGTATGTGTATCTTTGAGATTGTTATTATAAGTTCTTGTGTTTTGATATTGCATAATAAAAAGTACACTCAAAATCACGCTTTGGTAATAGACCAAAGACCCAGAAAATTAAGTGACTGGGTTTTTACTGTGACAAAGTTGAAGTATGTGTGTTTGTATTCGGTACATACAAGTGTAAAAGCACGTGGAAAGGATTATGAATTAATAACTACCTCGCGTACGTCGCTTTCGTTTAGTACCTACGCCGACTACCCACGGACCACCTTATTTTTGCTGCCACTGTCACACCGCCATAGGTAACAAATAGCGCCCTAGACTGTGGGGCTCATCAAAGAAGCAACGTGCACTAACCTACGATTCCACTGACACTGAAGCAATGGTCGAATTCTAAACCACAACAAAAACTCCGATCTACTAATATTCAGTAGCAAACTTCTTGAAAACCTAAAAAAATTCTTATATAACCTAGAAGAATACATCTACAAAACCAACACTCTAGAGAAGGCGCTTTACAATTTTAATCTTCAAATCTAAACTAGCTAGATTTAAAGCTAACGAACACACGCCTCTATTCGCAGGACTTCTAACACCAGCTTTCCAATCGTTCTTTCTCGACGCCCAAATTTCTTTTGGGTTTGGTCAAAAAGCTAATCGGCCAAAAACTGAAAAACCGACTTCTGCTCAGCAACCAAACAAAAACCCACTGCTATCTCAGTGTCATTATTGTCCAAAACGGCACCTCAATCGCGATTGCCTGAAAATTAATCAAAGAGACTATGGAAACGGAGTGAAGGCCGGTACCAGCTACGAGCAGTCTTAAGCAACATCGTTGCTGGCAGCTTCTAACTCGTAACAATGCTTACAATCAACCGTCATGCAATAGAAACCCTATTTGACACTAGATCTACGCATAATTTTATTAGACAAACAAATGTTTCTCACAGCATACATCCAACATCATAAAAATACGCAATTGCGGTACCAGGCACGTCTCTCAAAACTCGCATATTACTCGACACCCAACAACAAAAAGAGAAAGTCCCCTAGTGCGATCGGCTAACGTTCTCGGCAATACTTGGTCAAAAATGGTTAAATCAACAAAAAACGGTAATGGATTTTGATCGCAACTGCACTCACTATGGGTTACGCCGCTGTCAAACTTAGTGCTGGTGCACACCCGACAACGCGACCGTTTCATTGCTTGAGAAGTTAGACAACCTTTGTCATGGGTTTTCGCTACAACTTCGTCCTTAAATCGACTAACCGGCCAGCTTCCAAAAGTTAATGACTCAAGAAGTCTTTTCCGGATACCTAAAAAGGTTTGTATTGGTCTGTTTGGACGACATAGTCTATTACTCTGACACGGAAGAAAAACATATGAAGCATCTGGGGATAGTGTTTGAGCGCCTACAACAATACCAACTTTGTATTGACGCCGAAAAATTTGGCATCATCATGCTTAACTACCTGAGCTATGTAATTACACCAACGGGAAACGCAAACACAAATTCTACCAGTTAAAGGACGCCATTAACAATCCATTAGAACTTAGCCGACCAGATTTTCGCTATCTAATTGTGTTTGAAACTGACGCGAATGGCGTGGAAATAGCAGCGGTACTGTACCAGGAAATACAAGTTAAAAAAAATGTGTTTAGTTATGAAATTGTTAAACTACGTAGATTCTATCACATTGAAAAACAAAATGTTTAACCGTGGTGTGAGCAACCCAAAAGTACTGGTCATATTTAGAAAACCGCCGGATTACCTTATGAACAGATAGAAAAACATTGACTTAGATAGACAGAACAAAAGACACTACAATCAAACTGACGAGATGGTCTCTTTTACTACAAGAATTTAAATTTGACAGAGAGCACTGGCCAAGGACCCAAAACCAGTCCAGACACTCGCAACTGGTTTCGTCAGAAGAAGATGTCACGGATTAAAAACGTTTACCATTTACCAGACATACAACGTACAATAATATCGGCATGGAAACGAATGTAAACCAATAGAGTAACGTCAGAAGACAAACTAGCTACGCACCAAAAGTACAACATGAACGGAAGATACCTATATTACAACACTCATGGCCAACTCACGCTGTTCGTACCAACGCAGTGCTACGAGAACGTGTTATATGTTTATCACAACTGCAACACGGCTGACCGAAAAAACCTTACATGTCATTTTAAAGATTTTTTGGTGGCTAAAGTTTTAACCAAATTACACTACCTGCAGTAGATGTAGAAAACATAATGGTACACAACAAGATGTCTCCGCCCGTTTACTGATTCTGAGTCATACCGCCAGTGACGCACTCGTTTACAGTGCGGTACTAAGAATTTTGTTAAAATACTAAATGTGAAAACTTATCACTGAAGACACGTAACAGTTTTTTAATAAAATTTAGTTATATTCCCCAATTTTTTTTCTTTGACTTTTTCCAACTTTTTTTAAGTTTCTCTTGTATTCCACAGTACTAATGTTCCATGAAGTCATCACCAATTGAATTTGCGTGATTTTTTCTTTAACTTTTTTTCATCTCTCGTCAAGTCATATTGTTACGAGAAAATCAGACCCCTTAAGTTGGGCACCAAATTTGTTATGTGGTTTTCTTGTAACAAAACAAGGCTAGCTCAGTTTTCCCGGAGGGGGAGTCGCAGGCTTTGTGATGCTAAATTATAACTTAAATCCAGAAAAAGGCGCCAAGATGATAAAAGAATAAATTAGATAGACTGCATACGACTTTGTGAAGCACAAAATGATCTTATTATTAATTGTGTTAACTTAACATGCACGTACGGTCAACAATCGACATGACCACCGAATTACAAATCGTAAAATTTGAAATTTTAATACTCACAGGTAGGTTTTATCCAGTAGGGGATTAGCTAATTCCGCACTTTTTTTAGATAAAACGTAATATTAAATCTAACACAAAATGGACATACAGCGTTAACACAAATAAATTTCTTTTTTAAAGCATCCACTCAATTGAGGTAGCAAATGCGCAGCAATTTTCCTTCGACTTAACATAATAGTTTATAATAGCAGTAGCAGCAATTTTCCTAAATATGCCACCTGTTCGTTATCTTCACTGACAACGGTGACGTGTAGTGAGTATAGAAATCCGCTCTACTCAGCTTGCACTAAATAGCCACAAAATTCTTACAGGAAGTGAATAAAACACGCTGTTATACAATTTGACATCGCCGACAAAAGAGTGAGGTGTCGAGAGACACATTTTATACTTGAAAATTGATCTACCAACTTTTTAACATATTAGTATTACCAGATTTTTGTATTAGTTTTTGTTTTTGTTTTGTATTATTGCGTCGGTTATGATTTCAAATAGTATACTTTTAAGTTTTTCTACTTGTTTATTTGTATTTCTTGCAATTTATTAAGAGATTTAGATTATAAAGAACTTTTGGCTTAGATCGCTTCGTAATTAAATATCCAAGTTTTGTAGGCTTAGTCTTAATTTTTTTAGTGTTGAAAACACTTATAGAGAGCTTGATTCGAAGGCTTGTGTAACGAAACGATGAAACGCTCAGATGAAACAAAACTGGAACTTGCGGTGGTGCCCAATTTCACTTTATTTTTTGTATTTTTCGGATTATTATTATTAAACAAGATATTCCTTATGATTTGTTTTATGTTTTAAAAATATAATAAGTTTTAATTTCACTCAGCTCAGAGCTAAAAGATAATTATAGTAATTGCAGAATCAGATCCGCGGGAGCTTCCGCCTTGTACGCTGCAAAAACGGTACAATATAGATAAAAATTGTACATAAACATATTTATACAGCACAAAATTTACTGCAAGAAAGTCCGCAGGAGGGTATATATCTAATAGTTTAAGAGTTACAGAATTTGAATGTAATGTAAGACATTATCGTGTAACTTTGCACACTTGTATCTTCTAAACTATAGAAGGTAATTGTAATCTTCCGCGAACTTTTTTATAGTAAGTTTTGTCCTCTATAAAAATGTATATGTGCAACTTTCCTCTATCTTGGAACGTTTTAGGGTAATACTTTATTTGTTATTCTTATTAGGTTTACTTTATTCAGCCTGATGCTGTAACACTGTCGTTACCAATCGCTATCAGATTTTAATGGTCGAAGATAACGATCGACATAACAATCACTGGTAAAATAGGTTTGCTGTATCGGTATTTTAATTATATCGATATGTCGCCGACTATCTTGCAATCTTTATTTTGAAAAAAAGTATCGCCGTTAAAAAAACAAAGAGTGCTATACGACCGCCAAACGTATAAGAGTGAATAGAATATAGGGCACGCGCCGTGCCGTCGGTAGATTTTGAAATAGAAAAAATCCAGACTAAAACTACCTGGTATGAAATAAAATTCAAATGTTTGCTACGATCTCCATTAAGTGCCCCTCCCTCGATAGCCCCAATTTTCTATTGAATAATGGCTTTAATTAATCCGTAAAAGTATAAGCATCTTGTATTAATTCGAAACAAAACTGAGTTGCAAAACACACCGTTACATAACTTACATCTTTTTTATACATTTTGTTTACGTGTTACTTCAAACGGGTCGCTGTTTTCTCGTAAAATGCTCCTTTGCCTGTACGAAAAAATACGTTTCTAACCTTACTTTCTTAAATAACGGTAAAACTGAAAAGACTCTTTTTCTGATTGCATTTTCCAGTTCCTTGTATAATGCAACGCGCAAAACATCTCCAAAATTCATTTTTTTATACAAAAAAAGCTCTCAAGCCTATACATCACAATCGTTATGTTTATAACGGCTACCAAAACGCCGCCGTTATATTATAATCGGCATGGTTTAAAATAACGAGAGTGGATAACGAGAGTCGATATGAGTGGAACCGTTATAAGTCATACAGCATACCGATTTTGCAAAAATAACGATGCGGCTAGATAACGACATCGCTATTCATAAGGAGAGTGATATAGCATCAGGCTGATTGTCTGAAAACATAATTCAACTCATATGAACCCTGGGGGCGACGGTCCGACAGTGTGAAAACTCTATAAAATGCTGCAGTAGTAAATACATAAACATTCCAGCACAAATTCACCATAGTTTGCAGCTGTTCTTCTAGTACGTTGATTTTTTCTCCCGCTGTCGGAATAAATCTAAGAAAATTAAGCAAATCATCTTAATACAAAAATTGTGGCGGTTTCGATGCAGGATGGTTTACAAGAAAAACAGCTCCAGATATTACCACACTGACAAAGGTACCCTTACCCACAAAAAAAAACCGCGGGGGTCACCAAAATCAACTAGACCGAAACACACATGTTCGACTAAACCGATAACTTATGTTCAAATTTTAAAATGCGTAAACGAAGTAGTAATTTAATAAATCTGATTTATAAAGTTTTATAATAAAAACTATCAGTAATTACTAGTTTGAGTCAAAAACGATTTTTGCTTTTGAAGTCATCTGTTTGGTCCAAGAGGTTACGCTATGTCAGCCACTGCCAAGTAGGTAATATACAACAGTTCTACTGCTGTCTAATTTTCCGGTATCAAAGTACTTAATCTATGTGCAAAGTTTCTATCCATAACCTAATGTTTGTCAAATGAGCTTTTTAAATCAAACTCCACCAAAGCTATGCGTAAAAATAGCAGTACGTATAAAAATGTTTGTTGCGTCAACTTAAGAAGGTTTAATAATGTACTAAAAAATAATTAAAAATCCGTTTATGACAAACATTTTAAAATTAGAAATTTGTGTTATTTTTTTGACAGTCTCAATCTGTAATCAACAAATTTATCTTTTATAAAAAAAATGTAATTTGCTGCGGAACAAACTTCCGCAAACAAATCTAACAACTTCAGATGGGATCATTTATAACGTCCAACATGAAAGTAAATATTGCTTCGGTTCATCATAGAATTGGAAAACACACCGAAGGCATTTATGAATAATTTTAAGCATTAATCTATTTACATTTGTTAATTAATAACGCTCATCTGCGGAAGACAACAAAAACGACTGGAGATTAATCACTTTTGGGTAGCCAACAATAAATACGACGATAAGTAGTTTGATGGTTAACCATTTTTCAAAATACACGACCAACCTGTTTGCGATAATTAAAATTTGAAATGCTCGCTTTGTTACGCTTTTGTTTAATTTGCTTTTAATCGAACAGTTTGAAAATAACTAAATCTGAAAAACTTTATAGTTACGTTTAGTAACAAATTTTCTTTGTAATTAGTGTAGTTTTAGCCGAGTATTTAATCGTTCGATTAAGTTATTTTGTCAGCAGTTTAATTATTAGCATTTGTTTCTATTTAAACTTACAACTACAAAAGTCGTAATTAGAAAAACTGTCTTAAGACACATACCTAACCGAATAGAAAATTAAAATAATATAGATACTTATTTCACTTATTTTTTGCAGTTAAAGAGATGCTAATGTCTATAACGTAGGTTATTTATAACGCTAGCGTACACCGCCAACATTCTATCAGTTTAATTCAACTTGAATTGAATTAACTGTTGAAACTGTTTTTAAGACAAAGAATCGTACTATTATGTAAATATTAAATTGTTTTTAAATTTTGTTTCGTTATGCAAATAGTAGTATAATTATCTACATTTCAATCCTAGCTTTTGACTTAAAAAGTACACAGGATAGCAGTACATTAATTTCAGAATATTCAATCAATAGCAATCGTCTTTCATTGGGTCAACAAATTTGATACAGAGTGATTCATCACTAAATATGCATCAATCACAAATGCCAATATATCAGTCACAAATGGCTTCCATCCCGCTTTCGCAAACACAGATCCAACCACCAACGTACCAAATGCAGCAATACCGAGATCAGTGAATAAATAATCAAAATGTCACAATTTTTCCGAAATCATGAACAATATAAACAAACAATACAGCAGCCACACAGCTCTGCTCAACTCTTACGTATGATGTCAACAAGTGATAAAGAATTGGAGAATACGCGTAACAAAGAAAACCCATGGCAAGTGGTTAAAAGTATAAAAAGAAGGAAAATTTCAGTCAGCAAAAACGCAGTAGATAAAATCAATTTAGTTAATTGATATAGTTCCTTAAATAACGCTAATAACGCATGGCCAACAATACTATAAAAATCACTGTAATCACTCCAACTACTTATAGGACAATTTTTGAAAACACATAATGTAGTATACTACACTTATCAACCGATAGAAGAAAGAGCTTACAGAGTGGTTCTAAAACCCATACATCACACAGTTGACATTAATGAAATCAAGGAAGAATCTATGAAATACAAATTCTACAAAACCAGATAGTGCTAATTGCACCACCAAGACGAGATGCTCCACAATGCACGAGATGTCAACTGTATGGTCACACCAAAACATACTGCAATAGACCGTATGTATGTGTTAAATAAGGAGGTCATCATAATACTATAAGTTGCTGTAAAATTAAAGATACCTCAGCGAAATGTGCCCTGTGCGGTGGATCATACTCTGCAATTTATAAAGGCTGTGAGTATTATTATAACCTGTACAAAACGAGTAACAATCAAACAAATCAGGCTTTCTCCAAATTATTACCACCAAAACTAAACACTAATCTCTAGAAACAATTAAATGCCCAACCCTATTTTTCTGGTCAGAAACCTGTAACGTCCCGTTAGAGTTCATTACATTAAAATTCAATTTTACATTTGTTTATTTTCTGCAACTAATATTGCACGTAAACTTATTCAGTTTGGCAACGTCGCGTTGTTTTAACCGACTTGAGTGTAGCTTAAGCTGACACTTCCGCTTGGGTCACGCTTGGCGTGCGTGTCGTAGTGATGCGGGGAAGACATTTGGCGTAAAAACCCATACAATTTAATTTTTATTCATTCCATCTAATTATTGGTGAGTTTACTGTTATTTTGATATAATTTTTCTATTGAATTCAACATTTTTAGTGATTTCAAGATGTTGTGCAATGGTTAGACAAAGGAATTTATTTTGAAGGCCGTTGTAAATGCAGCGTGAGTACAGCATGTCATTCAAAAAACCATTCGAATTATTTATATTTAGGGTCTTTTACTTTTTTGGATGTTATGGATCTTTTATTTTATTTCGGTTTTAACTGGATCTTTCATTTTGGTTTTGTCGTTTAATCACTGGATTTTTCGTTATTGGAGTTTATTATACATTGGTTTTTGCTTGCTGATGTGGTTGGAAATCTACATTCCTTTAGAAGAATCTTATCACTTCAAGCAATTATGTGCTAAAAAATAGAAGATATCCGATAACGTTATATTAAACATGGTGAGTCAACTGGAATTAAGTTACTACATTTTACATTCAAATAATCAAATTGTGTTATTAAAACTTTTCACTCATAACAAATTAACCGTTTACTATTTTTGCATTTAATATCAATTAATAATTAGATGTAAGATTTTACGCTTCTTATTCATCACCAATTTAAAGGTGATTGGCGCCCTAATATTTAGTTCTAATATGTTTAATTCAAATATTGTTCTTTGTTCTCTAATGTAAATAGTATATTAAGTTATAATTAATAAATTAACGGAGTTCACGTCTTTGTATTTATTTCCATTCAAGCCCACCCCCAGAGGTCTGTGCTTACGATTGCTGCCGTGGTCAAATTATTATTTTTACTTTTTATTATACGTTCTTTATTTCGGAATAATTTTTTATTTACAAACCGACATACGCACAGGTAACATCTGAAATTGAAAGTTTCAAAACCGTTCTTAATTAATTCCTAGAAGAATTTAAAAACATGTTTAGTCAACTAATGCAACAGGACAGCATGATAATAAACATACTTACAAAGCTGATAAAAAAAATTAAATAATGGCCAGGTTTCTTAGAATTGCTTTGTGGAACACGAATGAGCTGACTCAAGATGTACTTGTTATGTTAAAAAGTTGGTAGATCAATTTTTGAGTATAAAAATTTTTCCATGTATAAAATGTGTCCCTCGATATGCGCCACCTTTTCTTTTGTAGCCGGCTTTCAAAACGAATTTACTTCCTGTAAGACCTGGTGCAATACAAACGAGCACTGTAAGCTCTGTATTTTGTATGCCCAACAAGACTTTCACCATTAAATTATTTCACGTGAATATGCGAATTAATTTTGTGGTTACTTAGGGGTAGCTGAGTAGGGCGGATTTCGGTACCCACCACACGTTCACCGTTATCAGTGAAGATAACGAACAGGTGGCACATTTGCAAAAAATTCTATAACGTCCCGTTATTAAAACGTTATTATTCACACCGTCAAGGGATTGGAAAGCTTCAAAATTAGATTTCTTTTAAGAGGAGTTGCTACCATAAATTAATAGGTTAAGTCGAAGAGAAACGCTGCGCATGCGCTATCTCACATGATTGTATGCTTTGAAAACTAAATTTACTTGTGCTAGCCGTATGTACGTTTTGTGTTAGATTTAATATTACGTTTTAGATAATGCAAGTACGGAATTAGCTAATCCCCTACGGCCTACTGGATAAAACCTTACTGTGAGTATTATAATTTTAAATTTTACTATTTGTATTTTGGTGGTCATGTCGATTATTGACCGTACGTGCATGGTAGATTAACACAATTAATAATATCATTTTATGCTCCAGAAAAGTCGTATGCAATGCGCGTTGAGTCTTGGAGGCTTAATTTGTTCTGTAATTTACTTTTTCGATTTTAAATTTGCGAATATAAAGTCATTCTTCGTATGTAAAAGTTTAGACCGTCAACATCAGTTTATTGTACGGCGTGTTGCCCAGTATAGGGCGCAACTTATATTTGATTCGACCTTTGTATTAACGTTTAGAATTTATACTTACGTACCTTCTTCGTCCTCTTTGGAATGGTTGTCTGTGATAAAATAATTATATATTCTGTGTTATTACTTCTGTCGTGTTATTTGTTCTTTTCCACCTACGGGTAGAGTTAGACGATATCTTCATAATTTAATCTTTTATCGTTTTGGCTCCTTTTTTTAGATTTAAGTTATAATTTAACATCACTATTGAATTTGAATAGCAGAACGTATTTTAAAATACCCCACTACCATCTCTATGGTACGATACACCCTGATAACACTGCCCATGCTGGAACAGCAATTCTAATAAAATCATCGATAAGCCATTTAGTGGCGGCTTCGCTATTAGATGATTTGGCAAATGTTCCTCCAAAAATAAATAAGAAAAATATTTTATTTGCTTTAAAATTACAGAAAATTTGCGTTTAAATTTCATGCGTACTGACACGTACTTGTGCTCGCATTAACATTATATTACGATGGTAGTTATTGGAATCAAGAGTGAGACACACATAGTACAGTTTTATGCAAGTTAGAAAACAAGATAAGTAAATATTTAAATGCTTTCGCAGGGTCTTTAGCCGGGCCGCCTACGCCAAATATAATACTTAATGCAATTATCTTTGAGTGCAATGCTTACATTGCTTACGTGACTTACGTCATCTATCGTTATCTTCGCAGCACGTGTGTGTTAAATACAGATGCTGAAATGCAGATTTCTTATCATATATGACAAACTTTACAGTCGATTTTCTTAGTTGATCGATAATTTTCATTTGTAAAGGACTGCTTATTGTTTTTGTTTTATAATAACTGTGGTACAAGACGTTAAAAAATGAATAGTTAATAATTTTTTACGTATCTCAGCCTTTACTTCAAAGACGACCAACCAGTAAATATAAAAATAAAGAAGTTTATAGAAATTTTAAAGAATTTGTATGTGATTCGTGATTTTAGTGTTTTATGTTTACTGTTTTCAGATCCTACATTAATCATGTTGTAAAAATAATGATACGGATTTAAAGCATTTAAAAGAAAAAGTAAAAGCAATTGTGAGGTCAATTAAAGACTATAATGAAAATGTTTGTAAAAACTAAAAATAGGTACATATATTAAATAAAACAATTGATTGATTTTACATATGACTACAGTGGAAAGAGAGCGATATTCCTTTGTGTTAAAAAGAATTCAAACATTTCTACGCAATTGGCAATACTATGAGATAAGAAAGATGTGCATTTCTATGCTAAGCATTGAAAAATCATTGTAAATTTTAATGAGCTTGTTATTGATTATTTTGGTAATTGTTTTTATAGACGAATATCTTACATCTTAAACAGAATTGATCTTAAATATAAATCACTTTACTGTAAGAATGTTTTTTTAGCCTTTTTCGATCATTGCGGTTTCTTTTTAAATAACCCTCTTATATGATTGACCACCAGCCGCCACTGAAGCTATTACAAACAACCAAAATTTGAAAAATCCTATCTACAAGCAACTACCATTAAAATACAACTACTACGGTATGACGTAACACTATCTACAGTATATTGTCCACTTCGTCACAATCTGACTTTATAGCAGGAGGAGACTTTAATGGTAAAAACACCTTATGGCGTTCCAGAATTACTACAACAAAAGGAAGAAAACTTTTAAAGGTAATTGTTACAAACTTTAGTTCTTACGAACTTTGCACGGCCAACTCACACAGTCGGAGATAGGGGAGGTTCAAGGGAATTATGATTAAGGGCGCCAGATCTCATCCAAACTAACACTTCTGCCTCGATCACGACAGACGGTCCAAACTTGTAACTAAATTCGAGGTTCGTAATCCTTGTTACTCTGATGTTCGAGTAGTTAAGACTAGTTAATAGGTAAAGATAATTAAAAGAGAAAGGTATGTTGCCATAAAAGAAAGATTAACAAGTGTAATTAACTTTAATGTATTAACATAGAAGATTAACAGGAGGATATTTTAATTTCTCAATTTGTAAATACTAGAAAGGTTAACAAGTATAATCAACAGGTATAAAAACTTTGATTTAGCAACGTAGCAGATTCACAGTATTATGTTTAATTTCTCAATTCATAAATACTAGAAAGACTGACAAGTATAATTAGCAGGTATAAAAACTTGTGAAACTTTACATTAAGAAGATTATAAGCTTCGTTTAGTTGTAATAAGAAATTTATTCGTTTTGTCAAATTTAAATTAAGTATTCCCGTGTTAATATGTTGTGGAAATTCAGTTTCTCATATACGTAATTTGCCAATTGATTTACACGTAATTGCAAAAAAGTTTTGACAGAAACATAATAAGTTTGTGAGTGAATTTTTGTGTTTTGTTGCAAATTTTGCCTTGTTTTCTTTTAATTTTGTCAATTTTCTTGTTGCGTCAAATTATTATATATTATTATTCAGTTTTAATCTTTAGTAATTTTGATTATGTGTTGAATTTGGTTTATACATTCCATTTTCTTTTATTTGTGTTATGTCGATCGATGCTTGTGAGAAGAATCGCCGAGGTATGATACACTTTTACGTTGTGCAATTAGACTTAATTTTCTTTGGTATTTTCTAGCATTTATGACTGTATCTACTAAATTACGTGATCAACACGTGTAATAATTCTTTTGTAAATTTAATGCTTGCGGTCCTTTTGAAAATATCGTCGTCGTAAATATTTTTTTTAACTGGGGGAATTGTCAAAGTTTGTGACCGCTTTTGACGCCCAATTTATCAAATTTATTATTTTATTAAAGATGATAATAGAACCTCAAATTTAATTGCTTTACCTGTATTAAATTTATAATCTAACTACAAAACTTTAAAATCCTCTCAAAATTGGTTGTATTTTAATTAGTCTAATTTGCGATATTACTACAATATACTTGTGTATTTATTTTCAGCTTTTAGGGATGGCTGCATTTTACTAGTACTAGAAAGGGATTGTAAACAGTAAGTAAACCTATGTTTTTGATCACAAGACGACGCAAAAGATCTTTGTGACCTTAATTTTTTTTGTAGTACAATCTTTTGTGGTTCTACTTGTAAAGTTTTCGTAACTAGCATTTTTGTGTTTGCACCGTCGTAACTAAGTTTTAATTTAAAAAAAAACGTAGGATTAAAGTCCGACTACGATTAGACGTAATTGTTCAAATTTACCTGCAACTTTTCCTTGTTTCCTAGTTACTACCTGTTCTAATACTCCAATAGACCTTATTAAAACTAAATACATAGGATTAAACGGAATTAGTATTTCTCTCCTTTGTCTAGCGTCGAATTACCAATTTTATAACATTTGTGTGCGCCAAAAAAGTATTGTACTTAAGTAGCTTTTAAATTTAATATCTAAACTTTTTTTTTCTAATTAAGTTGTACTTTAAGCCAATAAAATAACTATAAAAACCAAAATTTTTAATTAATTTGAAAAAATCACGTTGGCTCTCACGCTATAAAAAAATGAATAACTAAAACAGAACAAAATTAATGGTTTACACAAAGAAATGAAAACAATTAAAAACCGGAACTAGAATATACATGGTTTTGTTGTATTGAATTTGAAACATTCGGTTTAAGAAAAAACAGCATTTATTCTACCGTAAATTAAATCAATGCAAAATTTGTAACGTAAAAAAATATGTTTTATATTTAAACGCTTTCAAGAAAGTTCAGTTGATATTGTTCTTGTTTCAGCGTGTTTATCAAATTTCTTTTCTGTTTCCTACGCCTTTCCTAAATTATTGATGGTTTTTTTATTAAATAATTCAATAAAATTTATTATTAGTCATTGTGTTACCAACAAAAGACGAAATTAAGTTGAAGTGGTTTTTGTATCTACTGAAACAGCCCTGATGTACAAATAGAAGCTGTTGAATTTTTTATTATTTAAGAAAAGAAAACGTATACAACCGAGAGACGCTTTTCCAACTGCGATTAGATTAATGACCGTGCAAAACTAAAGTTTAATTAGAAAATTTTCTAACTTTTTAATAATTAATCGGCTCATAAGTTGCATTTACACGGATGCACAATAGAGAAACTTAGGTACAACGAGTAATTTCGAGTTAAACTCTGATTGCATGGTGACAATACCAGTAATTTGCTACCCCATTAGCTAATTGACTGCTGACTTTGCTCTTGTATGAAATTTGCTATTGACGACGTGTTGGTATCTCACGATCATCAATTTAAATTAGATTGCGTCTTTTTGCACAATAAAATAATAACATTTTTGGTTTTATTTGCATAAAATCAACTTGTCACGTTCAACGAGCGGCGCGCGTAAATTTGCACATAATTGCATGGCAAGAAATTGCTAAATTAGTAGTAATTCAGCAGCAATTTGCGCAATTGTAATTTATTTTTAAAGCATCTTGAACCGTTAGTCTTTTTTTCGAAGAATAATGGTTGTGGGTAGATCTTGATTGACCCAAGTGTTTACAACTTTTTTTTATTCGTTGTGCTTATCTGTCATTTAATTTAATAAACAAATTGCAGATTTATAATTATTGTTGAAACTAAGTTATTTTTTTCCCCTAACTTAACAATTGACACTTAAAACGTCAGTTTAGCATTTATTTTAAATCTAAAACTTAAAGCTTAAATCGCGAAAATTGCGAAAACAAAATTTTAAGACAAGCACTGTCATATTTATGACTAAATGTCAGTAAATACCTTTCAAAACCTCTTAGCAACTTTAACATTATATGAAAAAACAAAGTCGAAGATAAACTTAATTAAAAAATCTGCGTCAAGACGTGGCCTACTTTCATATTTGTTTTACATCCGTTGTTGATTTCAGTAATTTGCTTTAACAAGTGGTTTAATTTTTGATCTCGAATATCAAGTTTCATCAAAAGCTTCGGTTATATCTAAAAAGTTTATTAAATTTTATACTTTTTAAATAACAACTTTGACGTCTTCTTTTCTGTGTGCTGTTTAGTGGTTTTACAATCGTTCTTTAAGTTATATATATTTTTAAAACGAAAAATAATTAGGCAGGCAACACAAAATCGGTTTAGTTTTAAATTTAAAATTGTGTTACTCGATTCGGTTTATTTTAAACATCCTATAAACAACTAGATTGGTATATGTCAGCCACAGTTATTAAGTAACAAAAACCTTTAAAAAATCCGAAATTCATTAATAGCGATTCGTTCTGAAACTGTTTAGAAACGTAAATATACAAAATTAATGTTAATAATCAATCCTACATTATTTTTAAATTTTCGTTAATCTTAATTTACTAAAAAATTTGAAACTGAATTGAAAGTAATAGATTTTTTGTATATATTCTGTTCGGAAACTATTTAGAAACGAAAACGTACAAAAATAATTGTTAAAAATCAATTCAGAATAGTTATACATTTTGTTACCTGTTTTCATTGTTTTTGGATTATTTATAACTAGAAACTGTATTGACACTAACAGGGATTTGTTTTGAGATTGTATAAATTTTCTTTAGAAACTGTTTAGAAACGTAAATATACAAAAATAATAGTTAATAATTAATTCAAATTTGTTTTTAAATTTCCGTTAATCTTAGGTTACTCAAAAATTTAACACTGAATTGAAACTAATAGATTTTTTTGTATAGATTTTGTTCGGAAACTATTTAGAAACATAAACGTACAAAAATAATTGTTAAAAATCAATTCAAAATCATTATACATTTTTTTACCTGTTTTCATTGATTTTAGATTATTTATAACTAGAAACTGTATCGACAGTAACAGGAACTTGTTTTGAGAATGTAAAAAAAAAGTTTAGAAACTGTTTGAAAACGTAAATTAACAAAACTAATAGTTCAGAATCAATTCTACATTATTTTTAAATTTTTGTTAATTTTAGGTTACTAAAAAGTTTAAAATTGAATTGAAACTAATAGATTTTTTTGTATAGATTTTGTTCAGAAACTATTTAGAAACATAAAGGAACAAAAATAATTGTTAAAAAATCAATTCAAAATCATTATACATTTTATTACCTGTTTTCATTGATTTTAGATTATTTATAACTAGAAACTGTATTGACACTAACAGGGATTTATTTTGAGATTGTATAGATTTTGTTTAGAAACTGTTTAGAAACGTAAATATACAAAAACAATAATTGAAAATCAATTCTATATTCTTTTTAAATTTTCGTTAATTTTAGGTTACTCAAAAATTTGAAACTGAATTTAATCTAATAGATTTTTTTGTATAGATTTGTTTCGAAAACTATTTAGAAACATAAACGTATAAAAATAATTGTTAAAAGTCAATTCACAACATTTATACATTTTTGTTACCTGTTTTCATTGATTTTAGATTATTTATAACTAGAAACTGTATTGACAATAACAGGAATTTGTTTGGAGAATGTAAAAAAAAGTTTAGAAACTGTTTGGAAACATAAATTAACAAAACTAATAAATAATCAATTCAACATTATTTTTAAATTTTTGTAAATCTTCAGTTACTCAAAAATTTGAAACTGAATTGAAACTAATAGATGTTTTTGTATAGATTTGGTTCGGAAACTATTTAGAAACATAAACGTACAAAAATAATTGTTAAAAATCAATTTAATATTATTATATATTTTTGTTACATGTTTTCATTGATATTAGATAATTTATAACTGCAAACTGTATTGAGATTAAGAGGGATTTGTTTTGGGATTGTATAAATTTTGTTTAAGAAGTGTTTAGAAACGTAAATTAAAAAAATTATAGTTACTAATCAATTCTACATTATTTATAAATTTTCGTGAATCTGAAGTTACTCAAAAACTTAAAACTAAATTAAATCGAATAAAAAACGTTTTTGTATAAATTTTGTTCAGAAATTTACTAGAAACATAAACGTACAAAAATAATTGTTAAAAATCAATTCAAAATTATTATACATTTTTGTTACTTGTTTTTATTGATTTTGATTATTTATAACTAGAAACTGTATTGACACAATAGGGACTTGTTTTGAGATTGTGTAGATTTTGTTTAGAAACTGTTTAGAAAGGTAAATATACAAAAATAATAGTTAATAACCAATTCTACATTATTTTTAGATTTTCGTGAATCCTAGGTTACTCAAAAATTTTAAATTAATTTGAAACTAATAGATTTTTTTTATTGATTTTGCTCGATAACTATTTAGAAACATAAACGTACAAAAATAATTGTTAAAAATCAAATCAAAAGTATTATACATTTTTGTTACTTGTTTTCATTGATTTTAGATTATTTATAACAAGAAACTGTACTGATGCTAACAGGGATTTGTATTGAAATTGTGAAGATTTTGTTTAAAAACTATTTAGAAACGTAAATTAACAAAAACAATGGTTATTAATCAATTCTACATTGTTTTTAAATTTTCGTGAATCTTAGGTTACTCAAAAATTTGAAACTGAATCGAAACTAATAGAAAATGTTTTTTGTATAGATTTTGTTCGGAAACTATTTAGAAACATAAGTACGACAATTAATTATTAAAAAACTGTTCATAATTAATATACATTTTCGTTATATATTTTCATTAATTTTAAATTAATTTTAACTAAAAACAGTATTGACACTAACAGGGATTTGTTTTGAGATTGTACAGATTTTGGTTAGGAACAGGTGAGAAACGTAAATATACAATAATATTTGTTATTAATTAATTCTACATTATCTTTAAATTTTTGTGAACCTTAGGTTACTCAAAAATTTGAAACTTAATTGAAACTAATATAAAAAGTGTTTGTATAAATTTTGCTCAGAAACTTACTAGAAACATAAACGTACAAAAATAATTAGTAAAAGTCAATTTAAAACCATTATAAATTTCTATTGCCTGTTTTCATTGATTTTAGATTATTTATAACTAGAAACTGTATTGACACAACAGGAATTTGTTTTGAGATTGTATAGATTTTGTTTAGAAACTGTTTAAAAATGTAAATATGCAAAAATAATAGTAACTAACAAATACTACATTATTTTTAAATTTTCGTTAATCTTAGGTTACTCAAAATTTGAAACTGAATTGAAACTAATAGATTTTTATGTATAGATTTTGTTCGGAAACTGTTTAGAAACATAAACGTACAAAAATAATTCTTAAAATTGAATTCAAAATTTTTATACATTTTTGTTACCTGCTTTTATTGATTTTAGATTATTTATAACTAGAAACTGTTTTGACACAACAGGGATTTGTTTTGAGATTGTATAGATTTTGTTTAGAAACTGTTTAAAAATGTAAATATGCAAAAATAATAGTAACTAATAAATTCTGCATTATTTTTAAATTTTCGTTAATCTTAGGTTACTCAAAATTTGAAACTGAATTAAAACTAATAGATTTTTTTGTATAGATTTTGTTCGAAAACTGTTTAGAAACATAAACGTACAAAAATAATTGTTAAAAATGAATTCAAAATTTTTATACATTTTTGTTACCTGTTTTCGATGATTTTAGATTATTTATAACTGGAAACTGTATTGACACTAACAGGGATTTGTTTTGAGATTGAATAAATTTAGTTTAGAAACTATTAAGAAACGTACTTTAACAAAAATTATAGTTAATAATCAATTCTACATTATCTTTAAATTTTTGTGAATCTTAGGTTATTCAAAAATTTGAAACTGAATTGAAACTAATACAAAATGTTTTTGTATACATTCTGTTCAGAAACTATTCAAAAACATAAACGTACAAAAATAATTGTTAAAAGTTAATTTAAAATTATTATACGTTTTTGTTACCTGTTTTTATTGATTTTGATTATTTATAACTAGAAACTGTATTGACACAATAGGGGCTTGTTTTCAGATTGTGTAGATTTTGTTTAGAAACTGTTTAAAAAGGTAAATATACAAAAATAATAGTTAATAATCAATTCTACATTATTTTTTGATTTTCGTGAATCCTAGGTTACTCAAACATTTGAAACTGAATGGAAACTAATAGAAAATGTTTTTGTATAGTTTCGTTTAGAAACTATGTAGGAACATAAACGTACAAAAATAATTGGTAAAAATCAATTCAAAACCATTATAAATTTCTGTTGCCTGTTTTCATTGATTTTAGAATATTTACAACTAGAAACTGTATTGACACAACAGAGATTTGTTTTGAGATTTATAGATTTTGTTTAGTAACTGTTTAGAAACGTAAATATACAAAAATAATAGTTAATAATCAATTCTACATTGTTTTTAAATTTTTACTGTTAATTTTAGGTTACTCAAAAATTTTAAACTGAATTGAAACTAATAGATTTTTTTGTATTGATTTTGTTCGAAAAATATTTAGAAACATAGACGTACAAAAATAATTGTTAAAAATCAAATCAAAAGTATTATACATTTTTGTTACTTGTTTTCATTGATTTTAGATTATTTATAACTAGAAACTGTACTGACGCTAACAGGGATTTGTATTGAAATTGTATAGATTTTGTTAAAAAACTATTTAGAAACGTAAATTAACAAAAATAATAGCTAATAATCAATTCTACATAATTTTCAAATGTTCGTTAATCTTAGGTTACTCAAAATCTTTGAAACTGAATTGAAACTAATAGATTTTTTTGTATAGATTTTGTTCGGAAACTATTTAGAAACATAAGTACGACAATTAATTATTAAAAAACTGTTCATAATTAATATACATTTTTGTTATATATTTTCATTAATTTTAAATTAATTTTAACTAAAAACAGTATTGACACTAACAGGGATTTGTTTTGAGATTGTACAGATTTTGGTTAGGAACAGGTGAGAAACGTAAATATACAATAATATTTGTTATTAATTAATTCTACATTATCTTTAAATTTTTGTGAACCTTAGGTTACTCAAAAATTTGAAACTTAATTGAAACTAATATAAAAAGTTTTTGTATACATTTTGTTCAGAAACTTACTAGAAATATAAACGTACAAAAATAATTGTCAAAAATTAATTCAAAAGTATTATACATTTTTGTTACTTGTTTTCATTGATTTTAGATTATTTATAACTAAAAACTGTACTGACGCTAACAGGGATTTGTATTGAAATTGTATAAATTTTGTTTTGAAACTATTTAGAAACGTAAATTAACAAAAATAATACTTATTAATCAATTCTACATTATTTTTAAATTTTCGTGAATCTTAGGTTACTCTAAAATTTGAAACTGAATTGAAACTAATAGAAAATGTTTTTGTATAGATTTTGTTCAGAAACATAAATGTACAAAAATAATTGCTGAAAATCAATTCAAAATTATTATACATTTTAGTTACCTGTTTTCATTAAATTTCGATTATTTATAACTAAAAACTGTATTGACACTAACAAGCATTGGTTTTATGATTGTATAAATTTTGTTTAAAAACTGTTTAGAAACGTAAATTAACAAAAATTATAGTTAATAATCAATTCTACATTATCTTTAAATTTTCGTGTACACTAGGTTACTCAAAAATTTAAAACCAAATTGAAACTAATACCGTATTGTTTGTGTATAAATTTTGCTCAGAAACTATTTAGAAACATAAACGTACAAAAATAATTAGTAAAAGTCAATTTAAAACCATTATGAATTTCTATTGCCTGTTTTCATTGATTTTAGATTATTTATAACTAGAAACTGTATTGACACAACAGGGATTTGTTTTGAGATTGTATAGATTTTGTTTAGAAACTGTTTAAAAATGTAAATATGCAAAAATAATAGTAACTAATAAAAACTGCATTATTTTTAAATTTTCGTTAATCTTAGGTTACTCAAAATTTGAAACTGAATTGAAACTAATATAAAAAGTTTTTGTATAAATTTTGTTCAGAAACTTACTAGAAACATAAACGTACAAAAATAATTGTCAAAAATCAATCCAAGATTATTATACTTTTTTGTTACCTGTTTTCAATGATTTTAGATTATTTATAACTGGAAAATGTATCGACACTAACAGGTATTTGTTTTGAGATTGTATAAATTTTGTTTTGAAACTATTTAGAAACGTAAATTAACAAAAATAATACTTATTAATCAATTCTACCTTATTTTTAAATTTTCGTGAATCTTAGGTTACTCTAAAACTTGAAACTGAATTGAAACTAATAGAAAATGCTTTTGTATAGATTTTGTTCAGAAACATAAATGTACAAAAATAATTGCTGAAAATCAATTCAAAATTATTATACATTTTAGTTACCTGTTTTTATTGATTTTCGATTATTTATAACTAAAAACTGTATTGACACTAACAGGGATTTGTTTTATGATTGTATAAATTTTGTTTAAAAACTGTTTAGAAACGTAAATTAACAAAAATTATAGTTAATAATCAATTCTACATTATCTTTAAATTTTCGTGAATACTAGGTTACTCAAAAATTTAAAACTAAATTGAAACTGATACAGTATTGTTTTTGTATAAATTTTGTTTAGAAACTATTTAGAAACATAAACGTACAAAAATAATTAGTAAAAGTCAATTTAAAACCATTATAAATTTCTATTGCCTGTTTTAATTGATTTTAGATTATTTATAACTAGAAACTGTATTGACACAACAGGGATTTGTTTTGAGATTGTATAGATTTTGTTTAGAAACTGTTTAAAAATGTAAATATGCAAAAATAATAGTAACTAATAAATTCTGCATTATTTTTAAATTTTCGTTAATCTTAGGTTACTCAAAATTTGAAACTGAATTAAAACTAATAGATTTTTTGTATAGATTTTGTGCGAAAACTGCTTAGAAACATAAACGTACAAAAATAATTGTTAAAAATGAATTCAAAATTTTTATACATTTTTGTTACCTGCTTTCATTGATTTTAGATTATTTATAACTGGAAACTGTATTGACACTAACAAAGATTTGTCTTCAGATTGTATAAATTTTGTTTAAAAACTATTTAGAAACGTAAATTAACAAAAATTATAGTTATTAATCAATTCTACATTATTTTTAAATTTTTGTGAATCTTAGGTTACTCAAAAATTTGAAACTGAATCGAAACTAATAGAAAATGTTTTTGGTATAGATTTTGTTCGGAAACTATTTAGAAACATAAAGTATAAAAATAACTGTTACAAGTCAATTCAAAATTTGTATACATCTTTGTTACCTGTTTTCATTGATTTTAGATTATTTATAACTGGAAACTGTATTGACACTAACAGGTATTTGTTTTGAGATTGTATAAATTTTGTTTAGAAACTGTTTAGAAACGTAAATTAACAAAAATAATAGTCAATAATCAATTCTACATTGTTTTTAAACTTTCGTTAATTTTAGGTTACTTAAAAATTTGAAACTGAATTGAAACTAACAGATTTTCTTGTATAGATTTTGTTCGGAAACTATTTAGAAACATAAATGCACAAAAATAATTGTTAAAAATCAATTCAAAATCATTGTACATTTTTTACCTGCTTTCATTGATTTTAAATTATTTATAACTAGAAACTGTATTGACACTAACAGGGATTCGTTTTGAGATTGTATAAATTTTGTTTAAAAACTGTTTAGAAACGTAAATTAACAAAAATTAGAGTTAATAATCAATTCTACTAGTGATGTACCGAATATTCGGTTAACTATTCGGCGAACGGAATATTCGGCCACTTTACCGAATATTCGGTATTCGGTTACCGAACAAAATCGTTATTCGGTACATCTCTACAATAAGCACTCCACTAGTTGCGCCGGTAATAGGACACTACCGGGAGAATGTTTACAAATGTTGCATAGATTAAGATTTTCTATGTGTGACTATTTTTAATTCAATAGCAAATTAATTAAATATATGCCTAAAATAAATGCCTTACGCCAAGGACCAAATTTTTCATAAAAATGTGTAATAGATTCTGAATGTTTCGTAACAAAGGAATAGATTTTCTGTAATTGTAATAGATGTTACGATTGTACATTGCAGTGGCAATAGCAGAATGGTGACCGGTGTAACGCTTTTATGCTTTATGATTTTTTATATCAGGTGGGGGCCCTTCGATCTATATTCGCTTTAAGTTTGACGTGGTATTTATGGGACACGACGCGTATAGAAAAAGTAACCAAACATTTAGTTTCGAATGTAATTCATTATTCGGCCAAATATTCGGCTAGGCCGAATAATCAGGGCCGAATATTCGGTATTCGGTTACCGAACAAAATCGTTATTCGGTACATCTCTAAATTCTACATTATCTTTAAATTTTCGTGAATACTAGGTTACTCAAAAATTTAAAACTAAATTGAAACTAATACAGTATTGTTTTTGTATAAATTTTGTTCAGAAACTATTTAGAAACATAAACGTACAAAAATAATTAGTAAAAGTCAATTTAAAACCATTATAAATTTCTATTGCTTGTTTTCATTGATTTTAGATTATTTATAACTAGAAACTGTATTGACACAACAGGGATTTGTTTTGAGATTGTATAGATTTTGTTCAGAAACTGTTTAAAAATATAAATATGCAAAAATAATAGTAACTAACAAATACTACATTATATTTAAATTTTCGTTAATTTTAGGTTACTCAAAATTTGAAACTGAATTGAAACTAATAGATTTTTTTGTATAGATTTTGTTCGGAAACTATTTAGAAACATAAACGTATAAAAATAATTCTTAAAAATCAATTCAAAATTATTATACATTTTTGTTAGCTGTTTTCATTGATTTTAGATTATTTATAACTAGAAACCGTACTGACGCTAATAGGGATTTGTATTGAAATTGTATAGATTTTGTTTAAAAACTATTTAGAAACATAAATTAACAAAAATAATAGTTATTAATCAATTCTACATTGTTTTTAAATTTTTGTGAATCTTAGATTACTCAAAAATTTGAAACTCAATCGAAACTAATAGAAAATGTTTTTTGTATAGATTTTGTTCGAAAATTATTTAGAAACATAAGTACAAAAATTAATTATTAAAAAACTGTTCATAATTAATATACATTTTCGTTATATATTTTCATTGATTTTAAATTAATTTTAACTAAAAACAGTATTGACACTAACAGGTATTTGTTTTGAGATTGTATAAATTTTGTTTTGAAACTATTTAGAAACGTAAATTAACAAAAGTAATACTTATTAATTAATTCTACATTATTTTTAAATTTTCGTGAATCTTACGTTACTCTAAAATTTGAAACTGAATTGAAACTAATAGAAAATGTTTTTGTATAGATTTTGTTCAGAAACATAAATGTACAAAAATAATTGCTGAAAATCAATTCAAAATTATTATACATTTTAGTTACCTGTTTTCATTGATTTTAGATTATTTATAACTGAAAACTGTATCGACACTAACATGGATTTGTTTTGAAATTGTATAGATTTTGTTTAGAAACTTTTTAGAAACGTAAATATGCAAAAATAATAGTTAATAATCAATTCAACATTATTTTTAAATTTTTGTGTCTTAAGTAACTCAAGAATTTGAAACTGAATTGAAACTAATAGAAAATGATTTTGTATGGATTTTGTTCAGAAAGTTACTAGAAACATAAACGTACAAAAATAATTGTTAAAAATCAGCTCAAAATTATTAGACATTTTGGTACCTGTTTTCATTGATTTTAGATTATTTATAACTGGAAATTGTATTGACACTAACGGGGATTTGTTTTGAGATTGTATAAGTTTGGTTTAGAAACTGTTTAGAAACGTAAATTAACAAAAATTATCGTTAATATTCAATTCTACATTATCTTAAATTTTCGTGAATCCTAGGTTACTCAAAAATTTAAAGCTGAATTAAAACTAGTAGAAAATGTTTTTGTATAAATTTTGTTCAGAAACTTACTAGAAACATAAACGTACAAAAAAATTGTTAAAAATCAATTCAAAATCATTATACATATTTGTTAGCTGTTTTCATTGATTTTATATTATTTATAACTGGAAACTGTATTGAGACTAACGGGGATTTGTTTTGAGATTGTATAAGTTTGGTTTAGAAACTGTTTAGAAACGTAAATTAACAAAAATTATAGTTAATCAATTTTACATTATCTTTAAATTTTCGTGAAGACTAGGTTACTCAAAAATTTAAAACTAAATTGAAACTAATACAGTATTGTTTTTGTATAAATTTTGTTCAGAAACTATTTAGAAACATAAACGTACAAAAATAATTAGTATAAATCAATTAAAAACTATTATAAATTTCTATTGCCTGTTTTCATTAATTTTAGATTATTTATAACTAGAAACTGTATTGACACAACAGGGATTTGTTTTGAGATTGTATAGATTTTGTTTAGAAACTGTTTAAAAATGTAAATATGCAAAAATAATAGTAACTAATAAATTCTGCATTATTTTTAAATTTTCGTTAATCTTAGGTTACTCAAAATTTGAAACTGAATTAAAACTAATAGATTTTTTTGTATAGATTTTGTTCGAAAACTGTTTAGAAACATAAACGTACAAAAATAATTGTTAAAAATGAATTCAAAATTTTTATACATTTTTGTTACCTGTTTTCGTTGATTTTAGATTATTTATAACTGGAAACTGTATTGACACTAACAGGGATTTGTTTTGAGATTGAATAAATTTAGTTTAGAAACTATTTAGAAATGTACTTTAACAAAAATTATAGTTAATAATCAATTCTACATTATCTTTAAATTTTTGTGAATCTTAGTTTATTCAAAAATTTGAAACTGAATTGAAACTAATAGAAAATGTTTTTGTATAGATTTTGTTCAGAAACTCACTAGAAATATAAACGTACAAAAACAATTGTTAAAAATCAATCCAAAACTATTATACATTTTTGTTACCTGTTTTCATTGATTTTAGATTATTTATAACTGAAAACTGTATTGACACTAACAGGGATTTGTTTTGAAATTGTATAGATTTTGTTTAGAAACTGTTTAGAAACGTAAATATACAAAAATTAAAGTTAATAATCAATTCTACATTATTTTTAAATTTTTGTGTCTTAAGTAACTCAAAAATTTGAAACTGAATTGAAACTAATAGAAAATGTTTTTGTATAGATTTTGTTCAGAAAGTTACTAGAAACATAAACGTACAAAAATAATTGTTAAAAATCAGCTCAAATTATTAGACATTTTTGTTACCTGTTTTCATTGATTTTAGATTATTTATAACTGGAAACTGTATTGACACTAACGGGGATTTGTTTTAAGATTGTATAAGTTTGGTTTAGAAACTGTTTAGAAACATAAATTAACAAAAATTATCGTTAATATTCAATTCTACATTATCTTAAATTTTCGTGAATCATAGGTTACTCAAAAATTTAAAACTGGATTAAAACTAGTAGAAAATGTTTTTGTATAGATTTTGTTCAGAAACCTACTAGAAACATAAACGTACAAAAAAATTGTAAAAAATCAATTCAAAATCATTATACATTTTTGTTAGCTGTTTTCATTGATTTTAGATTATTTATAACTGGAAACTGTATTGAGACTAACGGGGATTTGTTTTGAAATTGTATAAGTTTGGTTTAGAAACTGTTTAGAAACGTAAATTAACAAAAATTATAGTAAATCAATTTTACATTATCTTTAAATTTTCGTGAATACTAGGTTACTCAAAAATTTAAAACTAAATTGAAACTAATACAGTATTGTTTTTGTATAAATTTTGTTCAGAAACTATTTAGAAACATAAACGTACAAAAATAATTAGTAAAAATCAATTAAAAACCATTATAAATTTCGATTGCCTGTTTTCATTGATTTTAGATTATTTATAACTAGAAACTGTATTGACATTAACAAGGATTTGTTTTGGGATTGTATACATTTTGTTTAGAAACTGTTTAGAAACGTAAATATACAAAATAATCTTTAATAATTTTATGTTATCATTGTTTCCATTTTTTATATAATCCATCTGTTGTCGCATTCTTGTTAACGATTCGGTTTTAGTCAAAGTTAACGATTACGAAGAATTTCTTGACTTACATTTTTTGGAGGTTTAAATCTGGGGGTTCCAAGTCTGCATTAGGAAGCAACTGTTTTCTAAAAATAGAAAATATGTTAAAGTATTATGTAAAAGTACATATAGTATAATAAACGGAATTGTAGTATGTTTCAAGTTCCAGACCAAACAAAGTAAAACAACAATCAACTACATCCTATCAAAACAGAGAAAAATAAGAATAGAACAGAAGTATAGTTGCAACAAACACCAGAAAAAAAAATTTGAGCAAAAAAAAGAACCTGTTCAAGTACCCAATCAAAGAACCTAGAAAAATCAAAAATAATCAACCGTGTTATAGGTAAATGAAGAGAAAACAACCTAACACATTAGACAGTCTAAATAAAAAATAATGACAGAAAGTTTTTTACCATCTGGATGGACGTTTGTATCTTTAAAAAACGTGCAGTGTTTGTTACGAACTTTTTGCTATAGCGAGTCTTGTTGTTAACAACCACGTCATCACTAATAGATGCGATGTTGGTGAGTAGGCGTGGTTGGTCAGCTAAAATAAAAGAAAGAAAATATAGGCGCCATTCTTTGTACTGGCAAGTTTCTCGAATCGGAGACATCAAGGGTACGTCTGATCCCACTAACAGAAGAGAATAAGATAGAGCAAAACAAAACAATTTATGAGAAACAATGTTATATAAATCTCTCAAACAATAACACTTACTATTAACTTGTTAGTACAAGCATTGATATGTTATTACTTTACCAGATTTAATAACAAGTAAAACTTAAAACTACTGGTTACGTAAACTAACACGAAAATACCAAATTTTAATAACCATAAACTTATAACGCAAATCCATCAGCTATCGATAGAACGGTTCGCCTCCTGGTAATGACTTATTTTCTGTGAGGATCAAATTAATGATTCATTCTTATAAGAGGTATAGAAAGAAGCAACTACTTCAGTTTATTGCGACGTTTCGTGTTCATCGGGCTCACTCCACTCAGTCAAAAAAAAGTTAATTGTTAAATAAAACATTTAATTAAAAACACGAAAATTTTGTACGTCATATCATGCACTTTTGAAGAACGTACGTTGAAAATAAGCTATCAATGTTTACATGCAGTCTCGAAAAAATGAGTACAAATTGGAAATTGTACCTCGCTAAAATTTCATAAAGCAAGTTGCTAATAGCAGTTACATCAGAAGTTATTTTCGGGACTTGCGAAGTATGTAAGCTTACATGCAACAATGTAAGTTTGCCAAAATCTGGTTTTGACTAGGTTTAAAACAATTAAAGAAACTTGAATGGAATACAGTAAACGTATATTAAAATAAGTCGATAGAAAATCAAATACAATTACCTAATTCAGGTACAAAATAATTAAAAGTAAAATTATAGCGAGGCGCGAGTCATCTGCCGCCATCAATGAATGCTTAGTGGCATCCACTGCTATGCAACGGTACATGGAGAAACGTTTCTTAGTTGCAATTATGTAAAAAAAGTTTAGTAATTTAATGTAGAAACAAAATTAGCCAATGATTTGTCAAAATAACAAGAAGGCTTTAACAATCTAGTATACAGCACTAATTGTATTAAAACAATCATTTTTTTTCAATTTGATGAAGGTACAGTATTAAGTGACAAAAATTAGAATCTAGTATCTCGTTTATTAAAAAAAAAAAGATAATTTCTGGATACGGAAAGCTTTTACTCCAGTCGGAGAGCATTGCCCTTACATTAGCAACTATAAGCTAAGAAGGGTAAAGCCACACAACTAAGAGTCGATTACTGGTTATCAAATCCAATTACCGTTCGTGATAGTTACACATTATCAAAGTTGGAATATTTGCTTCATACAAAAAAAAAATTATGTCGACTATAGATTTAAGATCTGGGTATCACCAAGTTAGTATGCGAGAATTAGATTGTGATAAAACGCTTAAAAGTTTTGCCATTTTGCAGTCTTATCAATATATGTAAAAACTGTCTCATTTAAATTTTAGTGCTAGTATACCTAGATGACACAATATCTGTATATAGATTCTTTAATTACTCATTAAAGAATACAAACAGATTCAGATACGGTTTTGCATTATGCTATTGACGCAGGGATCGTACAAAAAAAACAAAAAGAAACAAAAAGCTTTTGGCTATTTATCGGCATGGCTACGTAACCAGAGACGGAATATGTAAAAACGTTTTATAGATTGTTTGCCGTAGTAACTTAGATTTGTCAAAGTGAAGTTGTAGTAGTAAACACGTTAAAAATGCTCATTTATTGCATTAAAATGAATTTTAAATAGCCAATTATCACTTCTTTTATCATGGCGCCCAACGCGGGGCTTTTAACCTAAAGGAATATTAAACAAATAGTTTTTTGTTTTATAGTATTAATTATTTGGCGTATTGCAATGTTTAATCTAATGTTTTAATATTGATATGTTTATCAGCGCTGACTTAGCTGTTTTTTGGTGAGTTATTATGGTATGTTAATTATTTCCACGCGCTTGTTCTACAAATGTATTTATTGAAAATTTTATTATTTAATTAGCATACTTTAAAAGAATATTCATTATTATCATAGCTATAAATTATACTCCAAAAGTACAACTCCCAATAATCTAGAGAACCAGAGCGCACCGTCTAATTTTATATTACACACAAAACAAAATTTTATTGTTAATTGTGACAACAACCAAGAATGTGCGTGCCGTCGTGTGTACAACTGACTGTCAACGTGAAAAGAATTAAGGTAGGAAATAAGTTACTCACAGTTTAGTTTTCTTTTGAAACCGTCTGCTAGCTCTTTATCTTCTCAATATTTTCTAAAATTTTTTAAGTTATAACTAAACGTACAACTTAATCTTATACATCATACGATTACTAAAAAACAATTAAACGCGCCGAGTTATGCCCAATTTAAATATAGTATTTCGGTAAGTCGTCTGCCAATACGGTGACAATTACATTCAAACACCTGAAAGTGTAGATAAGGTTAATTACGGCAACGTGACGTCATGTTAGACATTTTCTCAAATAAAGTATTAGTTTATTATTTCTTTAGTCGAAGAACACGTGTGGAGGTATGGAAACCTACTACAGACAACTATGGAAGAATTAAATTAAACTACAAAAATAAGGAACAAATGCTTACTCCAATAAAGACTTTTACTTAAGTCACAACAATATTTTATCCAATACTCGAATGGAAAGCGATGTAGTGCGCACACAACGTTAGATGAAATCCACGTTACTCTAATAATACCGAAAAAATCAATAGTTTTACAATTTGACATTTATCTTTGCCACTGCAGCAAAAAATAGGCGTTTTGAGAATAATTCTATACAGGAGACGAACATAATACCAGAACACTTTTACCATAACAAATTTTCCTCCAGGAACATAAAAACCTGGGAAACGGACACTAGGTAAAATCAAGAATAGAAATTTTGGGATACGCCAAGGACAGAATGCTAAAAACCAAAACTAACTCATATACAATAACAACAACCTAAAAAGTAAAGTAAATGAAAGATGTTATCTCAGATCGCAAAGCATCACCAAACAAATGTGTTCAAAAGTTGCATGAAGCGAAATGATATACCAAAGAACGAAAAATTGCAACCAACAGAAATAAAGCATCAGAAAAAATGCTCGTTAAAATCAGATCGTTACGCTATAAAAGCAAGAAAGCAACGCAAGCTCATAAACAGCACTGACGGATAATTTTAAGCAAACCAAAAGATAAAAAATAAAGTAAGAGAAAAAAAAAGTTTGGACCATGGTTAAGGACAACGCCCTAAAATTTTATAAAACTCCAGCCCATCGATATAAATACCACTCTGAATATAACTCCCAAGACACCCATCAGGAAAAGGACAGAGGTACTATAGACTACAGCCTGTAATTGTTCGACTGTAGCCAGAAACGGTGCTTTCTTTACAACCACAACATGCGCCGGTTAAGAAGAAATGGTCATCCCCGCCGAACTCCATTAAGTCAGCCGTTTCGGCTTTTGAAAAATGTTATGCATGGTCCAGAGTTTAATGCTACCGAGTCAAAGAAAATCAACCTTTCCGAACGAGTAGCCGTTAGGTACTCCCTAGTCATAGTGACAGATCAAAAGAAGAGAAAAAAAGACAGAACAAGAAAAGTGAGTAATATGGTGTTGTACAGCTCGACTACCTCTCCTTAAATAGCCAACTCCGAGTGACTTATCGTACTATGGCAAAAAGAATGGTTGACACAGAAAATTTCTAGATCCAAAAAAAAAGAAATAAAAAGTAGAAAAGATAAATATATAAGAAGACGTAAAAAAATAAAGCTTGATATTAATGTCTGATTTGTTCTTCACGTAAAAAACAAAAAGAGAGCCCACCCTACAGTGTCCTACTGCCCTTAAGGTAAATTTTCAGAAAAGAAAAAAGAAAGAGATGTGGCATCCAGTTCTAACAGTTCTAAGAAGAGGTACCGCATAGTGGTAACGTACGTCCCGATAGATTCATTAGCTCCCATCCTACGCATACGAATTGTGCCCATTAAGCGATCGTCGTAATCTAGAAGAAAAACTCCGATTTTAACAGATTAGCAATATGGTTCCAAGAACGCAAAGAACATTGGTTCGTTCTCAAACCAAGAAGAGCTTTGCAGAACAAAACCTAAAAAACTGAAAGCAAAAGTTGATGCTGTGAAACACCATAAAACGAGCACAATTCGTCGATCCAAAGAAGAAATTCCATAAGTAAAGAAGGATCTCCAAAAAACGTAACGTTCTAATCTCCTAAATTTGTTTTTGAATCAGAATCCGAAAAAATAAGAAGTGATGGTTCTTCGTCTAAAAAATACATGTCTAAAACACTAAAAGACACAATAAAACCTAAAACAGTAGATTAATCAAAATAGTAAAACAAAACCAAAAATTTGCTAACACATATCGGACTAAAAATCAAAATTAAACTAAGTCGATAACTAGAACAAATTGGGCCAACGTACTCACACGAAGAAGTAAAAGTTAGGCATTGCAACAACTTAAAAGAAGCGAAGTAAACTTTGAGTAAATCGAACCCGCGAAAGACAACCAATAAGTAGAAAAATCAATAAAAACAGAACAAATTACAATCGAAAACACGAAATCAGATCCTTTCACCAAAACAACCCTACAGATCCAAGCAAAGAAAACTAACAAAAAATCTTAAACAAAAATAGATTCTGATTAAAGGTCGAACCAAGCCGGACTACCTGAAATGCAGGAAAAAATCAACAATCCACAAGTCACAACCACAAAGCTTCAAAAACCAAACACTTTATGAGTGCACCAATCCAAACAAAATCCAAACCACATAACACAAAACAAAACCTAAAGAAAGAAAGCTTCAAACATCGTTGGTCCGTGCTCGTCGTATTGGAACATCACCTTAATAGGAAGAACAGATTAAAATATTTCAAAGACAGTTCGTTTTCTCAAACCCATTTAGTACTATTAAAAATTAAATTTAAAAAAAAAATTTAAACGACAATGAAAAAATGTATTGAATGTGTTGCAAAATAAAACACAAATACACTTGCACCGCGATTGTAAATGTAAACCTCCGTAAATGTAAATTTTCGTTTTTTCTATTACTTTAAGTATCCCTCATTGAAGCCACTGTTTTACTTTAATATTTTTCCTAGGTTAAAAGCCCCACGTTGGGCGCCAACGTAAAACAAAAAAGTATTTGGTTGTAATATAAAAAGTTATTAATTTTTGGTTGAGTTTTTAGTTGACGATTACCAAGTTACAATTTTTCTTTTCTTTAGAAAAATTAATACATTTTTTAGATAATTTAAAAGAAAAGACCGCGTATGACATTTTAATGTTTTTGATTGATGTACATCGGCACATATAATGTTTTATTTGATGCAAACAATTTTAAATAAAAACAGATGTAACGTTTAAATTTTAAGTTGTTTCAAAATACATGAAAGCCTAAATAATATCAAACATCAAATACATATTGAAATGTTTTAACAGGTTATAAATTGTAATTTTAGCGACAGAAATAATTAATTAGATTGTTTTTTAAGCTCATGTTTGTATAAAACAAACGCATTTAATATTAATTAATTAATGTAAACACTAAAACCAATTAAATTGTTTAATTCTTTAACCCATCTTTAACAGTTAATTGTATTCGTTCTCTTTGTGAGCTTTCTGAATCTAAACAACGCCTAAGGACTTCTTATATATGTGACGTCAGAAATACTATTTCCCCCTTGTAAGCTCCATATGTTGCATTATTTATAAAATACAATTAGTAGTAAATTAAGATTATAAATCTCTCTAAGTAACACCAAAATGAACACGCGTTACTAAAACGCTCGAATAACAGGATTTAGGTAGATATTTGTCTTGTAATTTAGGACAAATTAAACAATAAAAGTAATATTATTTATTATATATGTATAAAACCAAAAAGATAAAAATATGTTAAAACGAATCATTAAGAAAAATATTTAAAATCGGTTTGAAGGACCAAAAATTTTTATTGCAAAAAAAAACATTTGCATGTTAAAAAAGAAACAAAAGCAATTAGAAACAAAACGTAATAAAGTTATTGGTATGAGTTTGTAACAGATTGTATTAGAAACACATAAAATTTCTTGCGGCTAATAACCAACGTGATTTACAACCAAATATAAAAGTGCAATTACATTCGAACTGTTTCCACAAAACTTGCACAGTCTTTGCTTAATAAAAAAATTAAGTTACAATAAAACGAAAGCTTAATTTTTAATTATAGTAAAGCGTTCTCGATTGGAAATTGTACTTTTTATGCGTTTTGGTTACGCCGAGTTGTTTAATTACCTTTTTGTTGAAAACTACGCACTTTTCCTTTTGTGTGATACGTATTAAAAAGATATCTATTTTAAAATGTCTTTTAGAATGTACGCTGACATCACGTCTTCTATAACCAATCAAGGGACACCGTTGTATGTACAAGACGTGAACTGAATGTACTCGATTCCGAAGTAAATTCTAACTACGTTTCATGCTCATAATTTACTTTACATCAATTTGTTCTATTTTTACTATTACTTTTTGTGTTATATTTAATATCGTAAAATGTTTTGCATTATATATATTATACACAACCTTATAGTTACATATTCTTTTTGTTTTATTGAAGAACTAAAATTCAACAAATTAACAATATGATTTATAAAAGTAAGAAACGCAAAGCATATATAGGAAAAATAAAAACAATATAAGCGATACGTTACTTTATATGCAATTAAACTGTAATCATATACGCGCTGACGTTACAGTAAATGTCATTTATTTGTTGTAATTATGTCATTTATTCTTACGCGTTACCGCGCATCTTTAACTATTGACGACTTAGATAATTCAGCAAAGTGATGTTGTAACCGCTCCCTCTACTAGAAACGTTTCTACCAACCCAACCGCAACATCCCATCCACTCCAGACCGCTTGAGAACATCTGCAACGGTTTAAAGGAAGCAAACCGACAGCCGCAAATCCTTCCACTCTAGGGATCAGTGCTGGGTTAAGATATTATATAGTTTTAAAAACTGATTTTTTATTACTCTTCACTCGTCGCTTTGCGTCTTCGCCAATCTAAACGCTGCGTAAACACTCAACGGTATCAATTGGCGTCCAGCGTGGGGCCCATTTGAATGCGGGCACCAGAGAAGTCTTTCCGCAGCTGACTCTTTACTGCATTTAACTAGCGTCTGCTGAGACGAAGATTGTTGCTTTCAACCATCGTTCGTTTTACACTAAAATTCCAACGCTTTGTCAGTTACTACTCGCATAACCCTTGCCGACCATTGCCAACATTGAGAGGAGACTTGATTGAAGAGCCGGTAGCGTTTATACGACAACTTAAACTGCAATTTTAAGAAGAATTAACCACCGAGGTGCAGGGTCTTTTCTTTCTGGAAGAAGTTGTTGGAGTTCAACCAACATCAATAACTGACGCACCAAACGACAACAGATGCGAATCTCTAATTGAAGCAATGTCGATGCTTTTAGAGCATCCGGCATCCGTCTTCAATCTTGTAGCCGCCATCGAACCCACGTTGAAAAGCAACATACCAATCGTACTATCAATAATACTGACCGCCAAAACACAAAAACCAAAATTTACAACTGCATTACACGTTGTCGTAAACTCATCTTTAGCCTACCTTGAAGAACCTCAACGATTCTGTCTGCAGACTGTCTTTACGATGCCGAATCTGCAACCAGTGGAAACAAACTCGACAAAAGGAGAATAAAAGGAACCTCACTTGCGTACGGAAGTAATCTTTTCTAAAAAGTTAGTAACGCTAATTACCGACGGAATATGTCCGTTTGCTTTGAGGAGAATTAGTCACGTTGCTCAGCCATCGGTTTTACGACGCAGATTTTTTAGTTAGTAGTAACAGCTCCGGCAGAAAGAAACAAAGAAGATCCTCACGCTCTTAAAGTGAAAAAGCAGATTCATTACAAAACTGATACGCTGTCTACTCAAAACTCTAAACAACAGCGCTTCAACCCAATCAGTTCCAACGCCTGAAGAATTGGAAGAAAAACTCCACAGTTGGTAAAAAAATCTGTAAAACGGGAGGAGTTAAAATCTGTTACCGTTTTTTCAGCTAGAAATCTTTTTATTACCTCAATCGCAACATCTTACGTTACGCGTAGAGTGTTACCGTTACCACTTCCACAGACGATTCCACCACAACCTATGCTACTTCAGCCAATCAAAACTGTCGTCTTACTACCGCTACTACCTCTACAACACTTGAGGGAAATTAAAGGGTTTAAAAGAAGATTCCCGAGCTGACGAAATCACTTTCTCTTGGAGTAGAGTCAAGTCGCCTCGCTGAATACGCAAGGAGGGGACAGCCGCAAAAGTCTAAATTGCTTAATGGACACTTGAGACTGGGTGTTCAGCTCCCGCTTCCTTTGCTTGCCTCTGCATCAACGTCACACCCGTGACGACCACATTGCTGTCCGCAACCAGGTCCACGCCTCCGGACGTACCGCCATTTGCGCCGCCGTTGGTCTGTCCTGCGTAGTCGTAGTCTGCCCGGGAACCGCCGTCCGCGTCGTACGCCGCCTACAGCCGTGTTCGCACCCTGAAGCCACCGCTGCCGTCGCAGCACGTGCTGTAGCCGTCGACCACCGCCTTCCTTCGCCGCAGCTACGAACCTACGATCAGCCACGCCACGCCGTTCCGCTTTGGTTTCCGTGACGACGCTACCGCCGCCTTCCGTTGTTGGTAGTTTACCGCCGTCTACGAGTGTAGTAATAGTGACCACCGTAGATATTACATGTAGTTTTTAAACCCGTTGTACAGTTAGTCTTAGTTAATTTGTCATTATTTCTTCATTGTAATATATTATCATTCACCCTCTATCATCCACTTATTCATCGCTCTGGCCCACCATTGGACCCTCGCTAATTACCGCTTGCCGAAACCGACATCGCTTCCTCTGGTAACAATTGGCGCCCAACGTAGGGTTTATCACGAAGCAACGGGTTACAAGCCCACGACTTCATCTCCGACTGCCAGCTTCGCCATCCACCACGCGGGACTGGAAACCGGTCAAATTTTTCCTGTGGCGCCCAACCACAATCAGCTTCCACCTAGATCAAAATCCAACATCATTCTCATAATCAACGAAGTGATGGAATCGTCTCCAAAGTGGGGAGGATTGTTACCGTTGCCACTTGCCCAGACGATTCCACCACTACCTACGCTACTTCAGTCAATCAAAGTCGTCGCCCTATTACCGCTACCACCTCTACAACACCCGAAGGCAATTAGAAGGTTTAAAAGAAGATTTTCGAGCTAAAGAAATCACTTTCTCTTGGAGCAGAGTCAAGTCACCTCGCTGACTACGTGAGGAGGCGAGAGCCGCAAAAGTCTAAATTGCTTAATGAACACTTGAGACTGGGTGTTCAGCTCCCGATTCCCTTGCTCGCCGCTATCTCAACGTCACGCCTGTGACGACCACATCGCTGCCAGCAAAAAGGTCCACGTCTCCAGACGTATCGCCATTTGCGCCGCTGTTTGTCTGTCCTACGTAGTCGTAGTCTGCCCGGGAACCGCCGTCCGCGTCGCACGCCGCCTACAGTCGTCTTCGCACTTTGAGGCCGTCGCTGCAGTCGCAGCACGCGCTGTAGCCGTCAACCACCGCCTTCCTTCGCCGCAGCTAAGAACCTATGATCAGCCGCGCCACGACGTTCCGCTGTTGGTAGTTCACCGCCGTCAACGAGTGTAGTGACAGTGACCACCGTAGATATTACATGTAGTTTTCAAGCCCATTGTACAGTTAGTCTTAGTTCATTTATTGTCATTATTTCTTCATTGTAATATATTATCATTCACCCTCTATCGTCCACATATTCATCGCTCTGGCCCACCACCGGATAAGAGAATAGGCATTACGCCCTTTATGGGAAGTGTCCCACAACAGCTGCCATTCACCCAAGATCAAGACTTTTAAGTGACGCTTAGCCGCTGAAAAGGACGGAAAATCGTTGATTGAAACGTGTTGGTCAAGGAAGTTGCACGACCTAGTCTTGCGAAGACTTTGGTGCAGTAAATTTCCTGCAAAAGGAGATGTAGGGGAGGATGCTTGGATATAACACAAAAGGTATCTACGGGAACGGTGCAGTCAGCCCTGAGGATAGTTCTAAGGAATAGGGATTGGAGCGAGGTTAGTTTCCTGACCACGTGAGAATGTCAAAGTCTATGGTACCAAATGCCTAGGCCATAAGTGAGCATGGGAATGACTGCATTGTCGAAAACATTCGCAAGATGTTTTTTGTGAATGTTCCATTTTAATCGTGAATAATTGTAGAACAAGTGCAAGACGCTCTTACACTTGTCAACCATGAAAGCGCAATGTTTTACAAAACTCAGTTTGTCGTCAAGCAAAAGCCCGAGGTACTTGAATTCGAAAACCCTATGGACAAGAGTATCGTGGAGGCGCAGTGAAGCATCTCGTTTTAATGTAAAGCCAAAAATCATGTACTTAGTCTTGTTTGCAGAAATACTTAGTTTATTGCTGCCAGCCTAGCTAGTGACAATATTTAGACACGTTTTAGATTTTCCCTCCAAGTCTCGTCTGGAATTAGCGGAAACTGTGACAGTTATGTCATCCGCATAGGCGAAGATGCCGCAGTCTGCTGGTAAGTTCTTGTCTAAGAGATCGTTTACCACCAAGTTCCACAAGGTTGGCCCAAAAACCGAGCCTTGTAGACAGCCCTTTGTCAGTTGTTTGGTGAAGGTTGAACGTGAAACGTTCGCAGAGTATGTTATTCATCTATTCAATAAATAGCTACGAATGACGCGCGTAGCGACAGCAGGTACTTTCTTAACGACGAGAGTTTCGATTATAGAAGGCCACTATACGTTATTGAAGGCTCCAGAAATGTCTATAAAAATTGCTAGTCTATGCTTGGAAACGTTCGATTGTACAATAGTCATTAATCGACGGGCGGCGTCTGTCGTCGTTTTGCCAGGAACGAAGCCATATTGACTAGGATGGAATAGGATATTTGGCGGAATGTCGTCGTGTATCATTTTTAGAAGTGTCTTTTCGAAAAGTTTGCCTAGTTCCGATAACAAAGTTATCGGGCGATACGATTTTGGGTTGGCGCAATCCTTCTTTCCAGGCTTGAGAATAGTGATTAGTTTACCAGTTTTCCAGCTGGTATAAAAATAACCGATTTTTATGCAAGAGTTGAACAGGTCAACGATTGTTGATGACAGAGAACATATACGTTTGTTGTTTGTTCTTTCTTGTTATGTACTGTTATAAACTAAATCTCTGTTATTCTTTACCCGTTGCTTCGTGTTTTTGCCGGATCTCAACAAAGCATAAACTCCCGTGACGGTCCACCACCGCGTTTCGTCGTTATTCACAACGGTATAAATTGGCGCCCAACGTGGGCCCATTGCGATCCGTGCATCGGCTTACACCTAAAAAGTCTCGCTACAGCCAACACTCCGCATCAACTAAAGTCCGCCGAGACAAAGATTGTCGCTTTCAAACATCGTCCGCCAAGACGACGACCACCGTTTTTAACCACAAGACGACATCACACTCAAATCCTGAAATAAATCCGGTAAACACGGTACCTACATCAAGAACAAGTACAATAAATGTCAACCAAGTCATCAACGCTTCGCCAGTTGCTACTCGCACAACTCACTCGCCGCCCCTTGTCAACGTTAAGCGGAGATCTGACCAAAGACCCGGTAGTGTCCATACGACAACTAAAACTGCAATTTAAAAAAGAACCAGCCACCAAACAACAGAATTTTTTTGGCGAAACGGGAATTAAAAAATTAAGTCGCAGAATCGTAGAGCATTAACGTCGAGTTTGCCATATGCTTTTAGGAATTCAAAAATTTCTCGATAAAAAAACGAAAATCTACCACTACGTCACACATTGCCCTGAACACAACTTTAGCCAGTCTTGAAAAACTTTAACTACTCTGTCTGTAGACTGTTTTTACGATGCCAAGTCTACAATGAGTGGAAACAAACCCGACAGAAAGAGACCAACAAAAACCTCACTAACGTACGAAACTAAGTTGGTACCGCTATTCACCGACGTGAGAACACATCCCGTTTGCTTTGAGAAGACTCAACCATGCTGCTTAGTAGTCGCTTTTACGATGCAGATTTTGCTATAAGTGGCAACAGCTCTGTAAAAACGAAACAATCCTCATACTTTTAAAGTGAAAAGCAGACTCTTTACAATACTTCGAGAACCCATACGCCGCTTACCCAAGACTTTAAACAACAGCGCTTTCTGTAAACACCTCTTATCCAACCAGTTCCGACGCCTGAGGAATTTTGGGAAAAAACTCCACAATTAGTGGAAACGTTTTTAAAGTGGAGGAAGCATTATCTGTTACCTTTCTTTCCACTAGAGACGTTTCCACTACTTCAACTGCGACATCCCGCATTACGCGTCTCTCCTAACACTCCAAACCACCTGAAGGCATCTGCAACGATTTAAAAGAAGCAAACCGACAGCCGCAGTTTAGTCCATTTGTATATATTGTTGTTGTAGTGTTAGTTGTATATACGTTTGTTTGTTCTTTCTTATTTTAATATATTTTTATGAACTGATTCTTTAGTGTTCTTCACTTTGCCGCCGTCCACAACGACGCTCAACGGTATCAATATCTCCAACAACAAAGAATTACTTTAGACAGCAAACTCGCGGAACACGGCATAAAAGTAACGTGCATGACAAATGCTAAGAGCTCATATTCTCATGAGTATACATATATATTTAGTAAAAGATTATGACGGTGTTGAACTATCAGAAGAAGAATTGAAGTCTAAACCTGCTCAATGAGTTATCTAGATATGGAAGCAAACTAAGAACATTGAAGAAATACAAGCCATAGGTTGTCATAAAATTTTCAGTTTGCAAAAATAGAGCTGCTTATAGTTTATCTATTGACGGAATCTGGGCCTTATATGTCAAAAAAAAGCTCTGTTTTTATTATCTTCTATCACACCAAGAATAATGATCTTGGAAAATCAGAAACAATTAATTATTCGGTGACCAACGTATAAAAAACAGAGAACGCTTTAAGGTGCTTCTTCATGACGCGAAAATAGGCGTTTGGTGTGCAGTTTTAGACTAACGGATTGTATGCCTGTTATATTAAACGTATTTTGGTGTGGCTCTTGTACTGTAGGAATTTTGCCCCATGATATGTCATTTTACATACTGCATACATTATAAAAAAATAACTTTCATTTTGTGCGTTAAGAAAATCACACGTATGTGCTAGTGTTTTGCTATGTTAAAAGTGTTTTAGTATAATGTTTGTACCCTGCATAAAATTTATTCTCGGAACGCCCAATTCCCGCTGCACTGGTACCCGTAATTTTTTCGGTAATGTTGGAATAACGCGGACATCATCTAACGTTATGTGCGCCCAACGAAGCTTACATAGCTAATTATTCACACGCATCTATGTGAGTATTGGACCAATTTTTGTTAGGACTTAAGTAAAAGTCTTTATTAGGGTAAGCATTTGCTCTTTATTCTGTGGTTTATTTTAATTCTTCCGTAATTGATTGTAGCGGGTTTCTATACCTCCACATGTAGAAAAATTTTCATGATGATGTCACGTTACCGTAATCAACGTTATCTATACCTTCAAGTGTTTGCATGTAATTGTCGGCGTATCGGTGGCCTACTTACCGTAATAGTATATCTAATTTGAAGGAAACTCGGTGCATTTGATTGTTTTTCAGTAATCGTATGATGTCATATGAGATTTACTCTTGATAAACCATTTGTACGCTTAGTTATATTTCAGCAAATTTTAGGAAATACTGGGAAGATGCTTCTAGCTAGTAGCAGGCTTCAAAAGAAAACTACATTGTTAGTATTTTATTTCTTACTTTAATTCTTTTTACGTTGTTAGTGGGTTGTACACACGACTGTACGCACATATTCGGTTGTTGTCACAATTAACGATAAAATTTTGTTTTGTTTGTAATATAAGTTTAGTCTGTGCGCTCTCGTTCTCTACATTATCGAGAGTTGTACTTTCTGATTATAATTTATAACTATAAACTTATTTGTTGTCGGAATGTAAAAGTTAGAGCGACAATTTCACTTTGTTGTACGACGTGTTGCCCAACCGAAAGGGACTTTTTACATATTTTTTTGTCATAACAACCTACGTTCTAGCGTTTGATCGCGTTTATGTAAAGACTTCGTTTTTTTTATTTACTGTGATAAAATAAATATACTCGTCTTTACCATCTGTGTTTTGTTATTTGTTCTATTTCAGTTTAGGATAGATTTAAACAGTATTTATCAACCTAATCTCTCACCGTTTTTGCCGCTTTTTTAAACTTACTTTATAATTTAGCACATGGAAACTCACGATCCAATTACCGAATCAACTGAGTTAGTCGTCGCTATTAAAGTTGCGGAAAAATTTGCGTAACAGTATCCAGATGTTTAGGTATCTTAAATTATCTACGCTGATTTTGAATAGTAAATGACGGGTTAAGATGTGGTTGTCATTAGGAATTATTCGGGCAACGTTATCTGCATTTATTTGTGATAACGCTGTATGTATGTAAGAATTTATTTTGCAAAAATTTTAGAGTTGGGTGTGCTATTAGCTAATCGCATATTCCGGGACGCAAAATTATGAGTATTTTGTTTTTTTTTACATTGTCAATCGTTTGCACGCGCGACTGTACGTACATATTATGCTTGTTACAATTTAGTACAAAATGCTTGTAATAAATTAAACGGTGCGCTTTGTTGCGTTAAAGTTTGTGATATTTGGCATTTGTGTTGTATTCATCGACGTAAATTGATTGAGAATAATGTAAAGTTAAACTAATAAATTTGTTGATATGTACAAAGTGTTGCTTGATCTAAAACCCCTGCATTATTATTGTTAACTGCGATATTTATTGACGACTCCTTAATTGCTATTTATCTGCTCCAATTCTACCTCGCTTTTAATTTTTATTTTTCGTTGAAATACATATATTTGTAGTGTTACTTGTTTCCTTTCAGTGTTTGACAGATGTAAACAGTATATGTAGTTAATATTTTTACTGTTTTGGCGTTCTTTTAATTATCTTATGATTAGCATACCGAGTAACATCTACGACTCTCTCTTCGAAGTGTTTTGCGCTGACGTCTGCACTGAGTTACAGTTAGATTGACTTAACAAGTCTCATTTTTAAATAATACCGTGAAATTTCAAACGTATATAACAAAATTGTTGCAACTATTCCTAAGACAGCGATTTTTATTTGTGAGGTAACTTAAATGGTAAAGTCTACAGTAACAACCTGCATACTTTAGTCTTATCTAAGGCAAAAATTGGATAATTTTGAGAATTGGGAAAAAAAATCAAACCATTTTTTGAAATAAATTCTGCTCTACTTCTCAAAAATATGGACAATAATGTACTTGATGATTTACTAAAAATTGTGCAGTATTTAAAAATAAAAAAATAGATTATGCGTGTGTTTGTTGCTTAAAACCATTGTGCTTGGAGTGCAGTAAAAAAGTTTGATTGATTTGTTTATGATTACGTAATAATATTTAAAATGCATATTTTGTTGTGTTAAAAATCTTTTAATTTTGCTCACTTTATATATTACATATTTATTTCAGTTGGCAACCTTGCGTTTGGTGTTATAACTGTCTTTTCCTGCTTGATGACGTAGTTTGTCGTTTGAATCCCGTTAAAGTAAACACGTGAAACTTAATGCTTGGCAAAGTCTTTTAAATAATTGGCTATTCAATCGTTTAACATTAAAAAAAAAATTAAGATAAATAGATGCTTATGGGAAGAGCCGCTGAGGTATGATGCACTTTTACGTTTTGGAGTTAAATTTAATTTTCTATTGTCGTTTTGAGCATTATGGCCATATCTACTAAATTAAGTGTTCAACGCGTTTATTAACTTCATTGTGGATTGAAATTTAGCTGTACTTTTGAATTATTGTCGTCGTAAACACATTCCGTAGAGTAGTGAAAATTGTCGAGTTTGCGACTATTTTTGGCACCCAATTTGGCAAGTGTATTATTATATTGAACAAGTTAATAAAACCTCGCTCTTAGATTCTATTGAAGCAGCTGTGCTTAATATACAAGTCTAGCGCAAGTCTTGTTTCAGATTTGGTGCTAAACTATTTAGTCGTATAGTAGTCGATACCACTGCAATACACTTGTGTGTTTATTTTTAGATTTTCGGATTATGGTTACACCTTACTAGTTCTGTAAGGGGAATTGTAATCCGTAAATAACCTTTCGTTTTTTGTCTATGTATTTGGTATAAACTTTGATCTAGTATATGTCTTTTGTTATCTCAAATATTCTGTGTCATATTAACGGTCAAATTATTCAAGTTTAGAGCTTGATCTGCTGTGCGTTATTCTTATTCAATTACCAGTAATTTATATAAATTGTATAGGTTACTGTTCAATTCAAATATCAATAATTATTTTTGTATTTGCTTTGTAGTACAGTATGTTGCTTAACTCAATGATTTAGTATACCCTCTATAATTTGACTTGTTAATTACTCTTACTGTAATATTGCGTTTATGAATATTTGTTGACTTTATACACTCTGTGACATTCAAACTGCAACCCGAAGGATGGATATTTTGTGACCAAACTTGGCAGAAAGGTTCAGCTACTTAGAGGTAGTAAATAATTTTTTAATAAAATCGATCAAGTGGTAATGGCATATCTGACGTTTTTGTTTCCGCTACTTCATTATCATGTGTATTTCGTAAAACAACGTAAAAAGTACCGCCAATTAAGTGAATTCGATAGAGGTCAAATTGCTGACTTACGTGAAAGTGGTTTTTTATACAAAATAATTGCAAATTGTCTTAACCGTAACCAATCCATTATCATGCGCTGTTATCAAACTAACTTAATCGTCACAAACAAGGAACTGGAGAATCGAGGCAAACAAATGAAGTGCAAGACCGCTTTCTTTGACTTATGACAATAAGAAACTGATATTCCAGTAACAGATGAATTACCCATTAATAGCTGAGATATGAAGGTCGTCTAGTAACTGTAATGATTTAGAAACCAACCGTGTAATTGTAAGAAAAAGAAAAATGCCCTACGTGTTGATCTGGTTAGGCGCGTCCTTCTCGAGAATACAACAAGTAGTTAATCCAACCATCTGAGGGTTAACTAAAGCCCGTCGGCAACGTCCAAATGACTTTGAATAACTCCCTCATTAAAACAATAAATTAAAGTAAACAAATACGTAAAGAAGTTATTAAAATTTGCTACTGGCACGGGTCCAAAGTAAATAAGCACTTTAAAATCACCTGCTTCACTGCGTGCATACATTTCAGTCATCTAAATTTTATTGCATTCAACGTTGAAACAACGGTCATGATTATTTTGTTTAATTAGTCACTTAATTACAATCATTCTAATCAATTAATAGTTGCCAGAAAGAGTCATCCGCATCGATTAAGACCGCTAAACTAGATCTAACTACTGTATTGAATTACGCTAGTTGCCGATACTGTAATCATATAAGCACCCAGGGTCAACGCTCGCGGATAAAAAAAATAGCAGTTAAAATTATCGGAATTCACATAAGATAACACATTGTCCAACTCCTACGTTAAACAAGTACTAGATGCCATTTTTTCTGTTGTAGAGCCTGGCACCTTTTCTAAAATATTACCGCAGTTAACAAAACTAGTGGATCTAAACCTGGATGAATGATTACCAAATAAATATACACTCCCGAAATTAATTTATTTGAATGGAAGCATTACAAAGAATACAGCTGAAATTAATCAATTAATGTTGTGCTAAGATTGGAAAGTCTTTCGGGTTCGGACCTTGTTGATGTAACCGAGGTTGTCAACGTTTTGCCCATTTTTGTAAAAAGCTTCATCGGGGCGTGGAAGTAATTGAAAACTTAAGTCACCAAGAACCAAGTATGAATAACACACCTTTCAAACCGTATTCCTTACAGTTAGCTATTTAGAACGCAAACAGCATCTTGAGAAAAGGAACGAACTACAGGACTTTGCTTACAGACATAACTTCGACGTTATTCTGGTTTCCGAGACACACTTTAGAGAGTGTCGCGATTCTAAGATACCAAACTACGTCATGTACTGCAACGACTGAGCTACCGAATAAGGTGGTGGCAGTACAATCTTCATCAAAAAGGCGTTAGACAAAACAGTGCTTGTCGTCGTTCGCAACATTTTGGCAGGCAAAGTCGTCTTTCGTGAGACCTGCAACTCACTAAAAAGCCTTTTACGAGAAACGGATTTTGACGCCGTCTTTAACACCAACACCGCAACGATCATCGGTAGAGCTCTCAATGCAAAATATCCATTTTAGAATAGTCTACGCAATAACCCAAACGGCATGACTTTGTTGAATTACTTTAGTTTACGCCATAACGTTGCTATCGAGCCGACTTACCATCTTGCTCAAGTAAACCACAAACCGGACGTACTAGACATCGTGATTATGCAGAACTGCAGGTTAAACTACGAAATTTGGACGGTGCAAGAGCTTAGTTTGGACCACAATCCTGTGCTGGCACAACTTGGCAAACCGATTGCCATTCATCCCGAAGCCGCATCAAAGACTGTCACAAAGAACTGCACTAAGCCGCAACAACTACCTATACGCATTAGGAAGATGATTTGCGCTAAGGACCGAAAACGTCGGAGATGGCAATGCAGTTCAAAACAAAGACGAAGATCGCCGACTATTAAAACCAAATTTAGAAAGTGAAGATCGAGTCGCTAAACACCGAAGACGACACCAACTGGAAGATGGTCAAAGCCCTGAAAAATACCGGTTCGCTAAGAATCCTTCCATTACGACCTAACGAAATTTCAAACTCGAACGACGACAAAGCATAACTGTTGGCAGACACGTTAGAGAAACAGTTCAGCCCCATGTATAAAAACATCAAACCGCGAAGGATTGAACGCGCCAACAAACTAGTTCCAAATCAAATATCCGAGTTTTTACGACGCGAATCGATCACACGACGCCGAAAGAAGTAAAACAGATTATTTCTAGGCTAAAGAAAAAGAAATCATCCGGTTCAGATGACATTAGCAACCGAGCGATCTGATTCTTTCTACTGAGGGGCGTGGTCATCCTAACCGACACAATGGAAAACGGCTTACGTCATTTTATTTTTATAGTCGGGAAAGAACTTTGCGATGCTGCAAAATTACCGTCCCATCAGCTTGTTGTCGCCGTTAGGCAAGTTGTTGAAGCGAGTAATTGCAATTAGGTTGCAGAAAGAAGTCGACGCCAACAAGGGGATTCCCAAAGAACAGTTTGGTTTTCGAAAGTCGCACTCGATAAAGCACTAGACTTTGCAAGTCCTCGAGAAAAACGACGCGAGATTCAAAGAATAATTCACACCGGTGTGGTTTTACTCGACATTTAAAAAGCGTTCGACAAGGATTGGCATTAAGGACTTTTACTGAAGCTATTCCACAATAGCATCTTGCAACCGATGGTGCAACTCATCCGCTAATATTTTATCAACTACACGTTTAGAATGAAGTTAAACACGTCCAAGTCCGGCCCTATCCATACTATCTAATGCAAATACCTTCGACGAAATATGGAAAGTCGTACAACTACAATGGCCTGAGAAGGCATTTAGGGCTACCAAAAGAGCAACGCCCCAACCAGAAAATAAACCGGAAAATATATACATGATCCTAGAAAATGTCGATCAACGCGTGACATCAGAGTTGGCAAAACTACATAAAGCCCTGACTCCGACACCCAGAACACTATCACTTTTGTGCAGACGATTGACGGCCCGGAGGGTAAAAGAACCTACAACACGCTTTACGAATCACTATGTAACATCAGAAATAGATTAAACATTTTAAGAGCTAAAACGATTTACATCGACTCCAATATAAATAAGTAGGCACACCTTGAACAACTGGAAAAAATTACCAAAGCCGCATTTAAAAGCTCCGGTATCACCGCATACATTAAATACCCTTCCCTGGTAACAGCAAACAAACCGAGCGCATACAGATCGATTGTAATAAGAGAAAAAAGCAAATTCTATGCAGCCCTCCTCAAAGATGTCAAGAAATCGGTCTATAATAAAACGGAAGCAGAGGCGCTTAAACCGGTCAAGAAAACAAGAGAGGGTAATCTCCTTCTAATCACGGAAGATATAACCAAAGCCCGATCCATAGACGGAATCCTAGCGAGAGAAATGACCAACACCAACACTAATGTAACAGCGACGAGCAGAAACAAAATAGTCTTACACATTAAGAACATCGACGAAGTGGCCACATTAGAAGAAGTGGATGCAGCCATACGCCAAAGAACGAACAAGCCAGACACGAGCTCGCTCAGAATAAACAAGCTTAGACCGAGTGCTTATGAAAAACAAATAGTAACGGCTGTGACGGATCAAACAACAGGAAGATTCCTATTAGGGCTGAAAACAATGATAATTGGCATAACTCCCTGCAGGATCGCCGAAAGAAAAGTGATGATAAATGCTCAAGATCCTGGGAAACCGGTCATACAGTCAATAACTGTCGGGGAACCAACAGAAGGCACTGCTGTTACAACTGTGGTAAAGAGGGCCACAGCAAAGGGAAGTGTAAAGACAGCAAAGGATGCTCCCTGTGCGAAGTGCAAGACCATACACTGTAGACGTCGACCTGGCCTAGATTCAGCAGAAAGGGCAAGAATGCCGATAAGACCGAACCGGGACAATCCGCTGCAGAAGAAACAGACCTGATTACTTCATAAATCATGGACAATAAGTTACGTATTATCCAAATCGACATAGGAAAAAGAAAAGCGGCACACGATCTGCTACTAGCGACCGCCAGAGCTAACAATGTGGATCAAATGATGATCTTTAAGCCTAACATAAATAAATCTAGGGCTGACAACTGGCTAATGGACCCTGCGGGCTTATCGGCCATCGCCATTCTAAATCGATCAATGATCATACAAAGATGCGAGACAATGAGAGGAACAGTCGCAGTGGAGATTAACAACTCGTGGCTGTACTCGTGTTACATTTCGCCAAACGACACCCTTGACGACTTCCTCGAACTCCCCGAGGACATCAAATGCTCACTTAAAACACACAACAAACTCGCCATAGTATCCGGTGACTTCAATGTTAAATCGCCCGGGTGGGGAGAACACAGAGAGGACGAAAGAGGCCGAACTATAATGGAGTGGTTAGAGTCACAGGACATGTGCGTGATAAATGTTGTCAATACCCCCACCTTCTCTTTACGCGGGTCCACTTCTATAATCGATGTTACGTGCGCGAGTGCCAGGGTAGCTTCCAAGATCAAAGGATGGAAGGCGATGCATGACCACCACAATTACATCACTTATGAAATGACCGCAGATATGTCTCTCCATAACCACCGCCACTTCCTCCCATCATGGAATATTAATAGACTGAACAAAGAGAAACTCAGGAACACCTTCGACCGTTTCATACACCTATGCAAAAAAGTAACACCAAAAACCTTGACAGTCATAATGATCCAATGCTGCGATGCCAGCATGCCCGACGCAAAGAAAACAAGCACAATGCAACTGAGATATACTGGTGGAACGACGACCTAGCAAACCTTAAAAAGGAATACCAGCGCGCCAGAAGATCATCGGCGAGAGCCAATAAGAAAACCAACGGCTGATTAACCACAGAAAACTACCACTATAAGGAGTGTAGGAAGGAACTCCGCAGAGCCATATATGCCACCAAGCGAACGGCATGGCTGGAGCTTTGCAAAAGCGTAGACCGTGACCCTTGGGGTAAGGGGTATAGGATAGCAACGAAAAGGTTGAGAAAAACACAGCCCGGTGCTCAACCCAACCAGCAGCAACTGCACAGAATAGTTAAAAAGTTATTCCCAGAAAAACCTTCAAGGAATACCTCCAAGTCTCCGATCGCATACCCATCCCCAATCACAGATCAGAAAATAATTGCCGCGGCCAAGAACTTAAATAACAGAAGGGCCCCTGGCACAGACGGCATTCCGGCAGAAGCTCTGGCGGAGATCTTTATTAACAGCCCTGCATCAATTGCCCAACTAATAAATCACCTATTGCAAACACAAACATTCCCGGACATATGGAAAAATGCCAGGCTCGTCCTACTTGACAAAGGGAAAAGGACCTCTAATGAGGCTATCTCCTACAGACCCCTATGTCTATTAAACACATTTGCTAACATGTTCGAGCATCTTATACTTGAAACACTAAGATCTAGCATCGATGCGTCAGGGGAGTTATCTGAGCAACAATGTGGCTTAATGCGAGGCACGTCCACCATGGATGCCTTAGAAAGGGTTGACCGATGAGCCAGAACGACCCGAGCAGGCACCTGGAGAACACGAAGACTATGCGCCCTGACCACGCTAGATGTGAAAAATGCGTTCAATTCACTATCGTGGCCAATCATTATAGAAGCCCTTAAGAGCAAGAAGGTAGATACATATCTTGTAAACATTATAAAAAGCTACCTGGAAAACAGAATTCTAATGATACAAGGGCCTGATGGAGTGGAATCTGTCCAGGTGACTTGCAGGGTCCCGCAAGAGCCAGTACTAAGGCCTACCCTATGGAACATCACGTTTGATGCCCTATTGAGGCTGGACTTGGGTTCATCAGCGCAAATCATCGTCTTTGCGGATGATGTCGTACTCACGTCTAGTGCAAGATCCGAAGACGAGCTCACGATAACAACTAACACGGCGATAGCTCAGATCAACAGATGGCTCTCAGACCACGAGCTAGAACTGTCGCCAAACAAGACGGAAGCAATAGTCTTCTCAGACAGACGCCGTGTGAACCCTATCACTTTTACCGTCCACAATCAGTCTGTCGTGCCACAAAACCACGTCCGCTACCTTGGCGTCTACCTAGACAAGTACTTAAACTACGGACACCATGTAAAGATGGCAGCCATCAAAGCTGCCAAAACGGTAGCGGCTATATCTATTATCATGCCAAACGTAGACGGACCGAGTATGTCGAAGCGGCGTCTCGTATCATCGGTTGTAACATTAAGCATACTATATGCAGCACCTATATGGGCCGGGGCCATGGAAATAGGAAAGTACCGGGGTATAATCCAAAAAATGAAGAGAAGAGTTTGCATTAAAATCATTATGTGTTATAGAACTATCGCCACGGAAGCAGCACAATTACTTGCTGGTACTATCCCATAGGACCTCCTAGCTAATGAAAGACGCAGACTGAAGGAAGGCCTCGGTACCAGAAAAGAAGCTAGAAGGGAAACGCTCCAACACTGGCAGACAAGATGGCAAAGTGGCTTAAAGAGAAAATGGACCCGGCGCTTGATTCCCAAAATTGTTCCGCTGCTAGAGAGAAACCACGGGGAATTAAATTATCACTTATTGTAAGCGTTGACAGGGCACGGCTGCTTTGCCAACTACCTGCACGATATTCGAAAGAAAAGCGACTCATTCTGCATTTACTGTAGGGAGGTGGACGATGTGGAATACACGGTGTTTACCTGCCCACAGTGGACCACCCTAAGGTACGACATGCCAGACATGATACCGGAACTTCTAATCCCACATATGCTGAGTTGCAGGCAAAAATGGGAAAGCATAAACTCAACAATTGTTGGAATAATGGGCATGAAAGAAGCAGACTACCTTAAGCTGGAGAGAAACGAAACTACCGCGGGCCAAGAGTAACAATGACTGGGATTCAGATGCCGTATTAAAGAGCATCAAAATACCTAGTACGCTATCCCACATAAAAGATTTTAATCTGACCATTAAGTAATCAATTTTATGTTTGTGTTCTTTTTTATGTTTGTACCATCGACTGATACACAACTATATAAAACAATTTTAAATACATGTACAAGCTTTTTATTATACTTTAGTCCGGCCCAAGAATAATTCAAGCTAAGGATTAGTCCTGGGTTTTTTGCTGTATAACATTTTTACTTCCGACATCCCGAAGCATCCACGTACGCGCTATACGCCGACAACACCGCGGTAATAGTAAGCTCGAGATCGTCGATCGGTTGCAGGTTCCTGTGGATTACCTGTTGAGTTGGTACGCCTTGTCGCAAATACACCGTGGTTTGATAAAATTACTTAAAAAAGTAAGCAAAATGTTGGCAACTTCGGTTACAACATCAACAGGGTTGAAACCCGGAAAACGTTCTAATCTTGGCATAAGCTCTGGATGTGAAAGTTTTCGCGATTACAATTAATTTTGTGTTGTAAATTACACGTTATTAGAACATTATATGTATTCAATTGGCAGTAAGTAACGACAACCAGTCCAGTGAGACGTTGTTACAAACTTCAACTTCAGCTTACCGTCAAATCAAATGTTTTGGATTGCAATCTTATAGACATCTTGTGCTACCATTAACGGCTATAACACTGACGTCAACGTTTGAAATTGTGCAAGTTGCAATTTCAGTCGAATGGCATAGAGTAGTCTTTAGTGAAGAGTCAGACAAAGACACGGGCAACGGCGCAATGATCAATTTTTTGTTGAGCGGCATGTACACAGACAGGGATTATGATATGGAGTACTATAGTCCATGAAAATGTCGTTTGGTATTTTAGGTGGTAGAACCTAATATTCTTCCATTTCTTCAGCAGTTATAAGATTTAATTTTCCAACAAGATAATGCCTGTCCTTACATAGTAAGACACTATATGAACCAATTGAGACCAATGTTAATTTCTTACTATGGTCACCCAGACCTCCTAACCTTTCATGTATTAAACACGTGTAGGACATTGTGAATAGAAGACTGATAAACTTAGCGCAGCCTTCACAGAAAAAGGTAACTCTCCGGCATAAATTGCAAGTTGCTTAGGATACAATAACTCAAGAGGGAATCGACGATCTGCTGGGATTGATGTCACAAGAGAATAAACGAGGGTGAAATCAATAGGGAAGAACCAAGACATTAATAAACAAAAATGGTGTTAGTTTTTGTTCCTTTTTTTTAGAATTTTAACATTTACTAACTTTTAGCTAAATCTTCGTCCCAAGTTTAGTCAGAAAATTTCCACCTTTTGTTGGTGTAGTGTAACAATCCAATGTAACAGAGTATATTTTACAGATATTGATTTTAAAATAAATTTACTTTTTGTTAGCTTATATCTGTTTCACTTGAATTTTTTTAAGTTTGTATAGGTGTAAACAGGCACCTGTAGTAACTCTCGTTCTGACGACTTTTTTAATCGATTATAATCTGCACACTGCATACTGATTTGTAGTTTTACCGTGTGCACGTTACAATTTATTACTTGTCTAAATAGACTATATGTTAATGTAGCGCCCAACGTGGGGCTTAAAACTCTAATGTACGTAGTATAAAGTGATACGGTCGATGTGTTTACAAACGTATTACTATTGCTTGGGTACCACTTGCCGTTACACTATTCGTCTAGATCTAGTCGAAAAAGTTGGAACCACGTTACTCTAAAGCAAGAATAATAATAATCGTGCTTAAATGCATCGTATAACAAGAGAAAGAAAAATGATACCGATAGCTAATGCTTAGGCGTGATATGAACACGATTTTTACTGTCTTTATCGTTGTTAAAATCTCAGTAAGAAAATTATGGTGTTACTATATAATATAAATATTTAAACGTCTCATTCATGAAGTAAAAGAAAGACAAAAACTCTAGAGTACTTAAACAAAGAAATTTAAAAATACCTGGCAATAAAAAATTAAATTCACAATAATAAATAAAACCCCACAGGCTGCGGCAAATAAATTAAAAAAAAACAAATCAAAAGAGATTTAAAAGAACTAAATAAAATGAATTCTTCTAACTCGTTTTCAATTATTTTTATTGTTTGTCCTGGCTCTCATTTATGAAAGTAATTTATTATGATACGACCTTAAAAGAAAATTGTTGGCATTTTCATTAAAACATAATTAACTTTAAGTTGATATCAATTTTGTGTACAAAAATAATTGCGTCATTAAAATCATAACTAAAATGTTTGATAGGCTAAACGTTGTTATTATAATGGCGCTCGTTTATTTTTTGGTAGCATTTTTTCAAACGGTGTAATTATGTAATTTTACGAGTTTTTTATTAAAAAATATTCTTGACGTTATCAAGTGTATTACACCTAACGGCGCACTATATCATAGCCAATTTACTAAATCAACTATTAACAAATTCGTGCATGTTGCGACATTTAATAGGAAGATCGATAAAGGCATTTATATTGGATTAGTGGGTGAAATGTTGCCGTACATTATTAAAAAAAAAAATAAATAGGAGTAAAATAGAAAGACATCATCATTTTGTTTTGGAGCCTGATGAACGCTATATTATCTCCAAATGGAAATAAATGAGTAATCATTTAGTATCCTACCTGTCACCTTAATGATTAATGACAATGTGATCTTAATTTAAGCGGCGTCAACATTTTCTATCCTTATATTTGACGCGATTTATTTGTTTTATTCATGTGGAAGTTTCTGATTAAAATTTTGAAGAGGTTAATGTTGTGTTTAGTTTACAAAATATTTATGAAATTTTTTTCTAAAACAATCCATTGTTAATTATGTCACATTTAATTTTTCTTGCATGTAACATTCATTAAGACTAGAACTCCCAACATTTTCAACACCTAAAGAGTCATTTTGACCCCTGGTCCAATTTTAACAAATTATTGGTGTTATGCAGAAAAAATACTGGATAGTTCTTTTTAGAAAATTTTATTTTTGTATATTTACATTTTAATTTTGAAATTTTTGCGGCTGTAATTTTCTGAAATAGAAAAACATTCGGATTTTGAACCGCGTTCCATAATTTCACATTTCACAAAACTTAAAAAGCTCACATACTCTGAAAAACTAAAATACTTGCCGTTTTGACAGTCACGACATTATATTGAAACGTTCAAAAAATTATTCTCAAGTTCAAGAGCGTTCAGGAGGTTTTTATCCATTTCCAGAACGTTTTCCGAAACATGGCCAAAATATATAAAAGCGATACAAATAAATCATTCGTCAATTATTTCAGTAATTCAAAGTCGGCAGCATTAAGAAGATTATTCAAGTTTAAATAAATAAGTGATTAACGCGTCAAAGTCAAAGTAACCATTGGTTTGAGAAATGGAGTACTCGACCATCAAGTACTGGTAGCCGACATCACGGAAGAAGTTATCCTGGGAATGGACGTGATAAAGAAGTATGGGTTCCATTTGGATATAAACAGGTGTGAAGAATAGAGGGCGACTTAGTTGAAAAAGAACTACTTGTTGTCAAAACTTTAGTACGAGTGAAAAACACAATGAACTTAAATGTCAACTCAGATCCAGTCACGTTAAAAAAATGGCTGTGATAGGCCAATGCACGACAGTATCTCAAATTGTGAGATGCGTAAAGTCTAACATCGCCAAAGAATCATCTTCTATTGGACATTCTTACCACCAAATGTCAAAACCTCAGCCAGCTGGCTAAAGTTAAAGTGTTGATCCAACAGTATTAAAATGTGTTCGCGCTGGAGAGTGGTTCCAAAAGAAGAACTGACGTGGTGAAACATTATATTAATACTGGAGACGCTCGGCCAATACAACAACATCCACGCCGACTTCCATTGACGAAAAGAGAAGAAACCAAACAAATAATTTGAAGGTCATTTGAAGAACACGTGAACAACTTGAAAAAAGTGTTCCAACAATTACATGGGGCTAATCTCAAACTGAGCCTAAAGAAGTGCCACATATTTAAGAAGGAATTGCAATACCTTGGTCACGTCGTATCTAGAGATGGAGTAAATGCTGACCCAGAAAAAATCCGAGCAGTGCAAACATAGCCAAGACCAATAGACAAACATCAGGTCCGAAGTTTCTTTGGGTTATGCACCTATTATAGAGAATTTGTACAAGGATTTGCCAATATTGCCAAACCTCTGACAAAATTGACCGAAGAAAGAGCAGAATTTAGATAGAATGAAAACTGTAAAAATGCTTTCCATTAATTCAAAAAAGCCCTAGTCACTTCCCCAATCTTGAGTTATCCAAAAGATAAAAAATTTGTTTTGGATACCGGCGCAAGCAATCTGGTCATAGTCTAGGTTCTTTTGCAGGTTCAAGATGGACAAGAAAAAGTTATCACGTATTTTAGCAAGATTATGTCTTGGCTGTTAGCAGCCGTCAAGTCCATAGAACATTTCTACAAATATTTGTATGGACGAACGGACCACGCCGCTTTAAGATGGCTATTGCAATTCCGTGACCCAGAAGGACAAGTGACAAGATGAATTGAAAGACTGCAAAATTTTAACTATGACACAAAACACCGTGCCGGAAGCAGTCATCGGAACGCTGATGCCCTTGTCCAGAAGACTATGCCCGGCAAACTGCAACCATTGTTCGCAACTTGAAGAAAACGTTGAATGCCTCCGAAGAACTGCTATGGTTGATAACGACTGGGAACCCGAGCAGTTGCGTCGCAAACAAGAAAACAATTCTAAAATAAGACTATTGCTGGACTGGAAGGAAAACGATCGACGACTAACCTGGGAGGAAGCGAGTGTGAGCAGATACATTAAAGCGTACTGGGCGCAGTGAGACTCTTTGATAATAGAAGAAGGTCTTCTTAAGTAATTTCTAGACATTGACGTGGGCACGGGAAACAAACTACAGTTGGTAGTGCCAAAGATCCGGGTGTCAAAAAGTGTTGAAACATCTCCACTTTGGCATTTAGAAGACATCGGGAAAAGTTTGAGAATGATTCTACTAGGTGAACTGCAAAGAGGACGTTATGAAATGGTGCCGTTAGTGCATGGTCTGCGCATCAGGAGATGGTCCAGCGAGAATGCTCAAAGCACCGATGAAACAATACAACGTAGAAAGCCTTTTAGGAAGAGCAGCGATTGAAATTGCAGAACTGATTCCAGAATCTGATTCGGGAAACAAATACATCCTACTAGCGACGGATTATTTTACGAAATTATGTTACGTGCAAAATTTAAAAATGCACAACCCTGTATATTGGTTTAATTAAAATTACTTTTCTATTTCTCGACGCCATCTATCGAACTCGTTGGTACCTTCGTATTGAGAATACTGAGATATACTGTCATTTTGACTTTAACATCGTTCACGATATAACCTATGTCTGCGTGAATTAAAAATCGTTTTCTTAAAACATCCACGTGTTGCGACACGATGGGCAATGAAAGTATCTTTACTTAACTAATTTAATCCACGCAGGGTAAGTAGCTTTTATTCTTTTCTTTGATTAAAGGTGATTTATATGTCTTTTTATTAGCGCCATGTGCTACCTCCTAAATATGAGTGTTCTTGTCTTAATTTAAATTCTACAAGAGAAAAATTATAATCGGAAGCTGTAGACCTAAGAACGCTGCGATAAAAGGCCAGAATTTCTATGTGGAGGCAATTAATACCGTTAAATAATATCATCTTGTACGGAAGAGCCTAACTACCGGACACGATTGAATTTCTCTTCGGAGCAATAAATATCAAATACCATCATAGACAAAAAGACATTGTAACAGCATACGATAAGTTTTGGTTCTATTACTTTCTTTTAAATGTTTCTTTTACCTGTTGTAGTTTGTGAGTCGCTACGTAGACACGATTATTTTCAGGAAGTTTGATTACAGGAAGCCAGTAGGAAAACGTTTTCTGAAAATACACCTGAATCTTGGTAAATCAATTTTTGATTTTAATTATTTGCTGTCGCTACGGTGCTACTCATGAATAATCAGATTTAGTAATCGTGTCGAAACGTCCGACTTGATTTGCTTCTTATTATTGTTACTCAATTAGTTTAAGTAAATTACTATCGCATGCTGATTACGTCAACTGTCAATTATTACTATTATTAATATAATTTACTTACGAAGATTTTTTATATGTTCTGATGGTTACATTTTTGCCTTAAGTGTAGTGTAAGTTGCCGATACTTATTTTACTAACTACATATATTTGTACTCTGACTAAAATTATTCACTGTTATGCTATTCACTTATCTTGTAATTGTTATTGATTCTAATTTTAATCTGTTTATCCTTCTAGAGTAATTAAAGCGCAATTGTTGTTAACGATTGGGTTTCTTTCTGCGTTACCTCCAGCTTTACGGACCTTAACAATTTTGTACAAGTTTCGAGCCTCTTTTACTGATCTAGCAGGAGCTATTTCTGCAAAGAAAAAAGATCTGGCGCCCTTTAAAATAAAGTCACTTGAACCTTCCCTCTCTCCGACAGGTATGGTTTTAATCCTACAGTGAGTTAGCCGTGCAGGTTCATAAATTACTAAAAGCTTGTAGCAATGTACGGAGGCTTACGCTATACTCAATCAAGAAGCAGCTGCAGTCGCAGTCGTATAGTAAAAAAGTTTTTCTGTCGGTTTGGAGTTTCGTTAGAATTACACTCCGATCAAGGTCGAAAGTTTGAGTCTGGGCTGTTTCAAGAAGTTTGTCGACTATTGGGAATTAAGAAAACTAGGGCGCCGCTTCACCATCCTCAATCTGATGGCATGGTTGAACGGATGAATCAAATAATAAGAAAATACCTAGTCAAAATAATACCCGAACACCAAAGAGACTGGGATCGGTACTTGCTCCTTTTCCTAATAGCATACCGATAATCCGTTAGAAAAGCACAGACGAAATACCATCCTGTGTAATGTTTGGTTGCGAAATACGACTGCCATGCGACCTCCAATTTAGACGAAGACAGGAAAAAGAAGCTGCTGGAGAAGACTACGTCAGCAAGCTAACCAAGACGCTAGACGAAGTACATGTAGAGGTCCGTAAAAAAACACAAATTGTGAGCAACAGAATGAAGACTAGATATGACGTCAAGGCACAAAATAGTTGGGTTCAACCTAGCGACATGATATGGTTGTATATTCCCCAAAGAAAACGTGGTTTGTCGCCGAAGCTACAAAGGTAACGAAAGGGCCCTTATGAAGTCGTACAGCGTATTAATGACGCCATACATTGCACCCGAAAACCACCTAGAGGTAAGCCAAAAGTGGTACACATCGACCGTCTAGCCCCGTTTGCTGACGATAATCACAATACGCAAGCTTAGGTCCGAACCAGAGTAATAACTAGCAGAAACAGAAAACAAAACGAAGGAATAGAGTTTGATAAGTTTATGAGCTTATACAGAAGTTTTGGAAAAGCTAGGTTTAGAGTTACAACCAAGGAACAACAAGACCTGTTCCAAACACGAAAAGACCACGCCATCGCACATTGCGTGAGCAAAGACCTTGACATGTGCAGAGGGGTTGCAATTGTCTTTGAAAAGAAGTTTGGGAGGCTAGATGAACTACGAAGACAGCAATCGGCAGTCGAAAAGGTTTTAAGACTACGTGGTGATTGACGCTTCGTTTTCTATCTGGTCACCAAGAAATACTCAAGTACCAAGCCGTTATACGAAAATCTGTGGCGAACATTATAGAATCTAAACAAAGAAATGGAGTTCCACCATGTTAAAAAATTGGCAGTGCCCAAGCTTGGTTGTGGCTTAGATCAACTGAATTAGAGGACGGTTCGAAACATGTTGAAGGTCGTCTTCCGAGAAACAGGCGTTAAAGTGTTGGTTTGTAGTTACCAAACAAGAAGAATATCGGGTCAGGAAAAGTCCATTGACTGTTACTTTTATGGTCAAGGAAGCTGCCGTTATCGCCACGATCTTTTCTACCGTTGTCGCATCCAGTTTCCTGTTCTAGGACAGAACTGACTTAAAAAGGGAACAGTGAAACGTTCGAGAAATTATTTTCAAGTTCGAGAGCGTTCACGATGTTTTTATCGATTTCTAGAACGTTCACCAAAAGAAATAGAAAATTCTCGAAGAATGACCGAAATACATAAAAGCGATACAAATGAATCATAAGACAGTTATTTCAGTAATTCGAAATCGGTAGTGTTAAGAAGATTGTTCAAGTTTAAATAAATAAGTGATTAATTCGTGTCGAGATAAATACGAGAAATTAAAATCGTGCGTGACTTTAATGTAAACAAGCGTCAGTGTTTATATAAATAGAAGTTATCGGCGCACATTGTCTTGTGAGTGATAGTGTAAGTGTTTTTATTAAATATTCTTAGATTTAATTAGTTCGGTTAGTTATAAACGTGTACATATATTTAGTATAAATAAATTAGTTTTAAAATTTATTAGAATATTTTTCAAAAAAACTTAATCTGAAGATTTAGTTTTAAAAAGCCTATATGTGACGTTTGGGTCGTGACGGTCTCAATTCGCTAGTCTTCCGAAACGTGCTTTTTCATACTGGGGCTTGCTCAATACTATTATCGCTGTTGAAATGTTCTTCTAGATTTCGAGGATTTTTTTGTAACATCAGTGCAAGACGTTACGGATTTTAGATTAAGTTTTTGTCTTCTCAAATTTTAATGCGTGTTCGATATTTAAAAAATGTTTACCAACCGCTGATCTTGTATTATGTTTTTTTGTGGCCGCAGTGATGCTGTGTCCCGTTTGTCCTGCATAAGCCAACTGTCTTGTTAAAAATATTTTGGTATAATGTTTGCACTGTATAAGATTTATTCTCGGAACGCCCACTTTCTGCTACATTGGGGTGGGGGGGTGTTGTGACGTCAAAAAGTTTTGACATCGTAGTTCGATTAAAGAAAAATCATCTATCCGGTGAAATAAGTTGGATGTCATCTAACGTTATTCACACGCCTCCATGCGAGTATTGGGTGTAGTATTTTTATTTTTAGGGTAAGCGTTGTTTCCTGTTTTCGTAATTTAATTTAAATCTTCCGTAATTGTCATTAGCAGATTTCTGAACATCTATACATGTTCCATCGATGTGGTTTATTTATTGGTCAAATTTCCATGATGACGCCACGTCACTTGTGTTAAAGATATCAAAACCATTGAGTATTGGATAATGCAATAATACAATTAATTTAAGGGAAGCGCATTTGATTTGTTTTCATTAACTGTATAAACCAAGGAAAGTTTACTTGTGATAACCCCGTATGTTTTTGTTTGTTTTAGCAAATTTTAGGAATGTCCAAAAAGGTGCCGCTAGCTAGTCGCTTTCTTCAATGGAAAACTAAATTGTAATTATTGTAATTCCTACTTTACTTCTTTGTATTTACGTTGTCAGTCGTTTGCACGTACGACTGGACGTAAATAGTAATTTGTTATCACAATTAACTATAATGTTTTTCCTGTGTGTCACATATTATTAGACCGTGCGCTCTGGTTCTCTAAATTATTAAGATTTACATATTTGTGCTATAATTTACAAATGTAAATTTATTTATTTTTGGGAATGCAAAAGTTAAGTTAACAATTTTAATTTGTTGTACGACGTGTTGCCTAACTGACTATTGACTATTGACTATTGTTAAGTCAATATCACGATTTACGTCCCATTGTTTGAACGCAATTATGTAAGTTTTTCTTCTTCTTTCTACGAATTTTTCTGTCTGTGGTAAAATAAATGTACTTGTTACAGCTTTTATTTTACCATTTGTTTTCTTACAGCTTTGGTGATATTTAAACGGCGTTTCCTATCCTAATTTTTTATCGTTTTGTCGCTTTTTTAAATTGTTTTATAATTTCTTCGAAATCTTCGAATCAAACTGAGTTAGTCGCTGCTTTTTTAAATTACGAGATAATTCTTGTAACACAACTTACACAAACAAATGATGTGAAAACCTCTGATTAAAAAAAAACCGTTGCAGCTATCTTTTTTTACATAAAAAGACACGGACAAAATATCCAATATAATTAAAATTAAAAACATCAAAGTAATTTCTAATGCAACAAATAAGGTAGCTGCCAGTTTTTCAAAATAGTGGAAGACAACACAACTACTGAACAAAACCAGAGGTTTGCCACATTCTTCGTTTGTATGGGCTGGTTTATGTGCCTTATCGGCTGTTGCTGATCACGTTCTAGTATCGGATATTAAAATTTAACTTCTTCGTCACTTTAAAATAATTGTTTTTTGGTCACTAGCAGAGCTTTAAAATTTTTGGTCATTTTCAGAATGAATGATCTTTTGGTAGGAATTTTACCTATTACACATTTGTACATGGTGTACACATTTATTTCTGCAAGGTGAATTTTTAAAACTGAGCACTCTCTAGCTTTTTTCTTTATTGTTGCTATAGTTCGCGGTCTGATAAATAGTAATAAATAAAGAGGTTCTCTAGATAGAAGTCTTTTGCTCGATTGATATTACCAACTATCAGAGGTAATTTGTCTAGCATCCTTGTATTGCGATCTCCTTGATCTTATTTTGCTCTTCTGATTTCAACTTACCCAGCAGATCTGTTATTTTTGGTGCAAGTCTTGGTTAAGTTAATATTGTTAGCTTTGGAATTTTTTTGTTTAACGTGTTTTGAGAGGGTGATTATGCCTAGAAAACTCGTTTAGTATTAGTTTATCTGAGACAATATAAACGCTCGGCGATATGTTAACTAAGTGGTAAAACTTGAATTCTTTCATTTCTTCAGCAGTTGGAAACCCCACTTTACTAACAAGGTAATGTTCGTCTCCAGATAACACAACACTCTATAGACCAATTTGAAGAGGTTTTTAATTTATTGAACACGCGTGGGTATATTATGGGTAGAAGCATTTTCTACAAATATAGGAATGAAAGAAATCCACCACCTGTTGGAATCGATGCTATAAAGAGTGAGAGAGTTTAAACCCAATAAAGAAAGACCAACACATTCTTAAATAAATATATTGTGTTTATCTTTAAGATGAGAACGTGTTCCAGGTTTGTACCATGTTATCGTTGTAACCGAAGTTGCCTACTCTTGTAATCTCACAAACAAGCAGCCGAAATCTAACTAAGAACTTTTCAAAAGTTAGGTAATCAACTTGTGAACCGAGCCAGATTGTCAACTCGAAGAAGTAACAGCAACTTTGATTGTGTTACGGTCAAAAAAGAGACGTAAACTAAAGAGGGAATAGCTTACAACCATGATCACAATTAAAGTTATTGAGGTGTTTGATGATTTGTATGCTCTCTTGGATTCTCCTATTGAAAAATAATGGAATCACCATAACATTATCAAAATCTGTATTGTGATCTCTAGTAAAATGATGTTAAGCGAGTTCAGATTTTTTTTAGGGACACCTGGGTGCAAGATTCTACAATCACTTAACCTTCCTATTACTTCGGAAGTAATTTCTTCATGTTTTGTGGCAACTGGAGCAAAGTGCTCGGTGATTGGATCTTTGTTGTTAGCGATTACTTTAAAGGGTAAAGTAAAGGAACTGAAGGTATTGGTAGTTCCAGAGATTGCAGAATCCTTGATTTTGGGTATTGACTTTTGGAAGATGATGAGTTTTGTTTCAGATTTTCGTTCGGGACAATGATTTTTCTCTTCTCCTATTTTTTCCATAGGTATCGATGAACTTGCTTCTAGGTTTCATCTGACATCGGCTGAACACACGCTACTAGTGTCATGATCATGATGATACATTTTGTCACGGTGGAGTTAAGAAAACTCTGGGGCGTTTGCGTCAATACTATTACTGGTCTCAGATGCAACAAAAAGTAGCGGCATATATCCGTCGGTGCGCAGTTTGCTCAGCTCAAAAGGTGGAACAAAAGAAACCTGCTGCTTTTTTCGTTCCTCTGGCTAAAGCTACTCGGTCTTGGCAAGTTCTGTGTGTAGACATTGTAGGACCTCTTCCTCGTTCATCAAAATGACATGCATATATTCTCGTAGTCGTTGATAATTTTACTAAATTCTCTTGTTTCTTTCCAATGAGATCTGCGACTACTTCTACGGTTTCTTGGCTTATAGAGGATAACATTTTTCTACTATTTGGTACTCCTTAATACATTATTTCGGACAACGGAGTTCAATTTCGTAGTCAAGAGTAAAGTATTATTTACGGCTCGGTACCATCCACAGGCTAATCCTGCGGAGCGGATCCATCGCGTCCTTAAGACCATGATTTCTGCTTTCGTAAAAGAAAACCAGCGGTCCTGCGATGCTAACTTGTCAAAAATTGGGTGTGCCATTCGCACCGCCGAACATGAAACTATCGGGTGTACTCCTTTCTCAGCTCTTTTTAATAGGGAACATATACTTTATAGAGATCTAACAGCGATTCCCCCACCGGATCAAACGGAATTGCCTGATCCTGATCGTACTTCTCTTACGTCAACTAACTCATACGAGGCTGTACGTATGAAGATTCTCAACAAACTTAAGAAGGCTGCTATGAAGAACGCACACACCTACAACTTTCCTCGTCGTGCTATCAAATTTAAAGTGGGCGATAGAGTGTGGAAGCGTAATTAAACCTTGTCTAGTGCTGTAGAGTTCTACAATGCTAAGGTGTTTCTTAAGTTTTTTGGACCCTATCAAGTTGGAACTCGCCATGGATGTATGAGCTAGAAGACCTCTAGGCATCTGGCATGTAAAAGATCTTAAACCTGACTATACTAGTCCGGATGTTTTCTCGCTATTTTTTTGACCTCCTATTTCTCTTTCGCTTGTTGATCGCTCTTTACGATATCATCGACGTCGTAAAAAACCTAAGTTGCATGGTATTTAGGTTGCTCTAAGGATGATCAATTAGCAATGTCTCGACTTATCGTACTATCGAATTGGAAATAAGTGTTAATGATTAGATTTGTGGTTGTCTTAGGTTAAGTTGGTAAGTTTGGACCAAGTTACTTCACACTTTTACTTATCGGGTTAGTTTAGCTGTAAGCTTAAGTTAAGTTCTCATGTACTCTCTTTTCTCCTTTTGTCTTCCTGTCCTTCTATCTCTTTTTTTGATCTGTTGCCATGAGTGCCTGTTGGAGAACCCGACGGCTGCGTGTTTGGGAAGGTTGTTTGTCTCCGTTCCGGTAGCCTCAAGTTTCGGACCAGACATTATACCTTTCGGGGGCCGTACGGCGTGCTTGATAGAGCTGGGCGGGGGTAACCAATTCTTCTGAACCGGCACGTAGGATGCTCGCGGTTGTACAAGAGGCATCGCTTCCGGTTCCAGTCACGCAAAGACGGGCTGTCCCCCCCTGTCCTTTTCTTTGGTAAATTGAGGGCGAAATTATAGATATGTTTCTTTTCTTGTTTCTTTTATTTACTTTCAGGGCGAGAGGAATTTTTCTGGGTTTTCTTTCCACTGTTTCCTAGATCAAATCCTGGCCTGGGTCGGAGAAGACTTAGATGAGTCAAGTGAGTACGGGATGCGGTGACGTGCGCTTGTGTGGACTAACGTTGGTAGGCCCAACGACGCGCTATTTCCATCTTGACGCGAGGGCTTGTGATGGAGTTAAGACTTCGACGCCACACAATCGTCCGGCACTTTGTCAAGGAAAGCTTCGATCGCGACAGGGCTTCTGGAGTTTGTCCTAACTTCAGGGTCAGGGGTCGTTTCCTCTTCCTTGTTCCTAGTAATACCATTTCCTTTCCCGAAGAGTTGTCCGAGATATTTTAATGGGGGAGTTGATTACTGGGGTTGGGGTTTTATTGGGCCTTAGGGCTTTTGGGTCCTTGACGCTAGTCTAAACTTTCGTCTTTTTTTTCTCTTCTTTTTCCTCTTAGTTGTCTTGGGTCGTCTCTCCTTATTGGAATAACGTCTCGTTGTTTATTTATACCCGGAATCACTTTTTGGTAAATTTAACGAGCACGTTTAGGTTCGTGATATTGGCCTTCTAAGTTTTCTGGAGTTTGGTTTTTCAGGTAGTATTATTTTGCTTTAAGCATCTATAATCCAAGTCAGGTTTGATTGATTTTAGGAAACTTTGAATTTTCTTTTCCTTCGACTATCGGGTTGGGTTTCTGTGGTTTTTGGTTCCTGGGTTGGATGTGGTTTTTAAGGTGTTGTTTAGTTGGTAACGAACTCATTGCAAGTTCCACTCTAGGTTCTTTTTACTGCCGCGTTCGGATTTGTTTCGACCGTGGGTCTTACTTCTTGCTAGGGGGGAATTTGTAACGTGTAAATTCGTAAATGGGCATTAATTCGCCTGATAGTTAGGCAACTTCGCCTTTAAGCGTGTGAGATATCTGAACTGGAACTATATTCTTCGATTTATGCACGTAGATGGCGCGCGAGAGTAGTTGGTCATCTACAGATTTCCGTTTATTTGGTGGTACGCGTTTGTGATGGATGTGGCAGAAATGGATTGGTAAGAGAATGAGGTTTTCTTTCATTGATCATCATCTAACGTAACGACGTTTTATTTTAGAAATTCTTAATAAATCCGCTCGAATGTCGCATTCGTAGAACAAAATATCTACATATTTCTAACCAAAGTCATAGAGTAGCTTTCTTTCTGGGGTTGTTTTCTGTTTGGCCAGAGTCGTTAACTGTATTTACAAAGTAACGGAAGCACAGCGGTGTAAGGAATCTAAGTCGACTGATGGCGCTTTTTTGTATCTAGGGGAGTGTGCCGAGGATTAATAACGAGGTGCAACCTGGTGAATGGGTTATTCCATAAAAATTTCTGACCGAAAAGGTATTTATGCGTAGCTCTAATTTATAACGCTTAAAACCGGGGAGACCGCGCGACCTCGACCAACATTCGTCTACGCGTCTCAAGGTCTCGACTTCTCGCGCTCAATTTCGGATACTAAAATTGTGCAAATAACGCTACAGTTAAGTGTAATGGAGTAAGAACGGACTTCGTAGTTGTGTGTAATTCCTTCCAAAACAATGGTCTTTTGTTAATACGATACGCCTATTTAATCTATTTATTTGTGTGTTTAATTACTAATAATAAAATAAAAGAAATTTCAATCTGTAGTTTGCGGGAATTTGTAACTAGTAGAGATTTTGGAGCTCGAAACGAATTGTTATGTCGTAACCTAAATGATTGACAAATTTTATACCGGTCGTGAACTGGACGTCAAGGACCACGGGCGGTGTTGTTTTTTTAATTTTTACTTGCGGTCACGGGTGTACTTGCTACCGTTTATTGTAGTTGCGGCAGCGTAATTTAATTTTAGCATAATCTTTTGCTTCCAGAGTCTATTTTAGACCTGCGTTAACATTGTGCTTTAATTGTTATGTAACTGATATATATGAAATTTATATCAGTGGCGTAACCGTCGAGTTCTCTTTTTCCTTTAATGAATTTCTCTTAATAGATATAAACATAATAAATGATTATTGTTGATTCTGGGTATCTTTCTTTTGGGGGACCTCGGGTCTAGGATCTATTTTTCTCCTGCTTAGATTTACTACGTTCGACTAAATTTCGAGAAGAGGTGGCGCATTCGGGCATTTCGCTTACCAAAGAATATTCTTTTCATTTCGATTTTCTTTTACCCGACAACCATCTGCGATGAGGCTAGCCGAAAGGTAAGCGTGACATCTTAGTAATTTTTTTATTCTTTTTTCTCCACCTTCCCTATTGGAACGTGGCTAATATTTGGCTCCCAACGTGGGGCCTTCGATGATTTTTTCTTGAACTGTTTCGTGACTGTGGACAATTACTGCTTCTTACTTGTTCTAATTTCTTTCTAGTAATTGATTCGTTAGAGAATGTGTGTATTAATATAGAAGCTTCGGAAGTTTTACTCATTAGTTGCTTGCTTATATTTTCTATCTCGTGGGTGAAATTTGTTTTTTTGTTTTTTCTTTCTCTGGAGTTTCAAATATTACTACGTGGGTTCGCGTTTCTAGTGGATTACGTTACTATCTTATTTTTTTGGATTAGTGGATTTAGGTTTGTTGTTACGTGTTAGGATAAGTGTTAACAATGCCTGCTCAGTGAAAATTGGTTGTAAATCGTCTAAATAAAAGGGAGCTACTTTGTAAATTAGAATCACGAGGGTTAGATTCGTACATTCCTGGGAAAGATCTTCGTTCAGCTGTACGTAATGCTTTACATTTGGAAGCAAATAAAACATTCTCTCCAATTAAATATCCGTTTTCTTTTGAAGAAAATAAGACTGCTGTAGAGGATGCTCTTACTAAATTATTTGAACTTTACGACAGTTTTCAAGGTGATATTACTTCTTCTAATTATCTAAGGCTTACTTCGTTATCGGTTCATCCCCAACGGCGATGTGCTTTACTTACTGTGAGTACGGATGAAGAAGGGGTTCTTTGTAATAAACTATTTCTTCGTTTTCAGGACGTTTTTAACAAAGTCAACGCAAAGTGTGAAAAGTTTTGAGGTACAACATTTGCTGATTTTTCTTCCGTTCCTGCCACTAGTTCTAAACCAAGAGATACTCATACTAATGAGGATTCTCCTGATTTACTTTCTTTGGAGTCGGATTCAGAGTCTGTTCCGATGGGTGTGGCGATAGCTGCTTTGCCTTATTCACTGAAGTCTGGGTCAGTTGGTAAACTAAACCTGGTATTCAAAGGGGATGGCTCGATTTCGTTATTGGAATTTTTAACTAGGGTGGATGAGCTAGTGTCGCTTGGGGCATTACTTCTAATCAACTTTTTTCTTCTACTCCTGAACTACTAGCTGGAAAGCTCTGTTACTTTATCGAACTCGCAAAGATTCTTTAACAACCTGGAAGGAGGTAGTCATGCTTCTGAAATCAGAATCTCTGCCTACTGACTATAATCAACGCCTGCTAGAGAAAATAAGAACTCGAACCATGGGACCTGCGGAATCTATTGGTCTGTACATTGCAACTATGCAAAGTTTGTTTCAACGTTTGAATGATCCTTTGACTGAGGCTCAACAACTTTGCATCATTCGACGTAATTTTACGCCGTACTTTCAGACAGCATTGGCTCTTTAGGATGTTAGTTCGATTTATGAATTACTTTAGTTAGGGAAAAGGTTAGAGTATAAACAGTATCTGACTCGATCCTTTAAACCACCACCTTCTAGACGGTCATCTCATCTGCTAGAACCAAATTTAGCTTATGTGGAGTCTACTACTTCTTCTTCTTCTTCTTCTTCTTCTGTTTTTTCTTTAAATATGTTGCGGAACCGAAATGTTCTTCAATGAGTACTGATAGTGCTGGGGAAAATGGACTTGTTGGAATTGTGGTACTAAAGAACATCACTCTCTTCACTGTCCTAAATCTCAAATTCTACATTGCTACGGTTGCGGAAAGCATGGAGTAATAAAACCTAACTGCCAGCGATGTAAGACGAAAACTTTAAACCGACAATCGGAGTCTCGAGTGAAGTGATGGACTCCGATCATTCTTTAATCTCGACAAGTGCTTTTGATTGTGATTTAATTGTTATGTAATTGATGTATATGTAATTTATGCCAGTGGCGTAACCGTCGAGTTGCCTTTTTCCTTCAATGAATTTCTCTTAATAGAGAGTGAGGTGAGGCTAGCCGAAAGGTTAGCGTGACATCTTAGTAATTTATTTTTTTTTTCGTTTTTCTCCACTTCCCCCGTTGGAACGTGACAGACTTATAAAAAATGTTTTGTCATAACAAATTATGAACAAGATTTTTTATTATCAAAAATTGCTGCGCGCTGGTAAAACATAGCTTCCAGTGACATATCTAAAGAGAAACCCGATCGCGATATTTTAAATCCATGCACTCGAACATACATCATAGCATGTAAATAAGTTGGCGTCATTAATTTTTTTTATTTTTTTGGTTCAATTTGTTTGCCGTTTATTTCTCCAAGAGCAACGAACACAAAATAGTTTCAAGGTAAAAAGTCACCTTTGCAAAGCTCAAATAATAATATTGCGCTCACAAGCATGTTATGCGAGAAAAAGTAGAAAAATTGTGATTCACGTCCACGATACGTTTGAAAGCATTCGGATAAATGTAAAATTTTCTCTAGACACAATCAATTTAAGAGCCAAAGTGGAACCTTTAGAAATTTAGCCAGATTTTGATTAAATACGCTTGGATTAAATATATCATTTAATGATTGAATAAACAATTTATATCGCGTGAGTCCTGACAATTGCTTCACCACACTCTAACTAGTTTATGCGCATTTTGAAAAAAACAACAAAACCAAATGATTACTGAATTTTACCCGAGTTTTATAGCGGTTCACAGTTCTACAACTTCTAAGATTTTGACACGATTCGAGCTACGTTACCACATCCATTCAGATGTAAAAATTGCAAAGTGGAGATTTCATCTTTGGAAATGTGCATTCACAGTTTAAAAATTGAATTTTTTAACAGTTTGTCGCGTTCGCGATTTCTTGTCATATCTAAAAAACTTATAGCTGATGGGACTCGCAATATAAACATTTTGCGACGCGAAATAATTGACATGCCTTTTTATTAAATTTTCTTTGTTTTACCGATTCTACAATTTTTTCTCTTATTAATATTAAACAAATGCGCTACTAACTATAAAAAAGCATTAAAGAGATGAACTTTACTTTAACATAAGACTTTTTCTCTAGTTTTAACAGACTTATAACGCTAATAATCTTTACAATTGTTTGACTGTTGATATAATTTCGACATTCAAAATTTACTCAAATTTTATTTTACCTACTTAGTTATTTCGTTTACGGTATTTTAAAATTTTAAATTGGAATTATCGTTGCTTTTGATGACCACCGCGGTTTTTTTCCGATTAAAGGTAGCTTTGTCGATGTCGTAATATTACACCATCAAAACCGCCACAATTTTTGTATTAAAATGATTTGCTTAATAATTTACAATAACTAATAAACTATTACCCTAAAACGGTGCAATATAGAAGAAAGTTGGACATAAACATTTTTATAGAGGACAAAATTTACTATAAAAAAGTCGGCGGAAGGGTACAATTACGTACAATAGTTTAGAAGATACAAGTGTGCAAAGTTGCACGAAAATTGCATAGAAATTTTGTAACTCTTAAATTATTAGATATAATTATACACTTCCGCTGACCTTTTTGTAGTAAATTTTGTGCGCAATAAGTTGTTTATGTGCTATTTTCATCTATATTGTACCGTTTTTGCAGCGTACAAGGCGGAAACTCGCGTGGATCTAATTCTGCAATTACTATAATCATTTTTCATCACTGCTGAGCGAAATTAAGACTTATTATATTTTTAAAACATAAAACGAATCATAAGAAATATCTTGTTTAATAATAATAAACACTGCATCCTAAAAATTTAAAAAAATGAAGTGCAATTGGGCACCACCGCAAGTTCCAAATTTGTTTAATCTGAGCGTTTCATCGTTTCGTTACACGAGCCTTCGAATCAAGCTCCCTATAAGTGTTTTCAACATTAAAATTAGAAATAATTTAAAAGACAACTAAAATTTTCAGTGTGTTTTACTGAAACCTTTTAGATCCGTAGACGTCGCCAACGTTATAATGAAACACAGCCGAAAGCCAATCCAATTACGCATTTCAATTAAAAATGCAAATTAAAATCTACCAGTAAAGGTAATTAAAATTTGATAAATTCGTATTAGAAATAGTAAAACAAGTATGGATGTTCTAAGTAAACAACTCCGACTGGTTGAAAATTACATTAAGGGTTTGATTGTTTGCTGTTATTACACTACCAAAGACTTAATTAATGAAAAATTAGCCTATACGTCGTTTCGAACACAAATTTGCTTTGTTCCCTTAGAATTATAACTAAAAATAATATTTGCCAGAACCAATTGAAAACAAGCTCGACAAGAAATTCTTTTAGTTACCTACGCCATTATTCCGAAAATTTCTTACTTTCACTTCGATTATCCCTTCTCGTATAAATACTTCTCCGTCAAATACTTATTCATCGACGTCTTAAACATAAGGTTCGCAAGGTATTAGTTTCGTAATTGTTATTAGAGTGTAATTAATCAACCGTAAATGTCTACTGACACGGTCTTTTGTGCTCAACGTGTAACTTCCAAGCGTTCAAATTGAGCAACAAAGGCGATTTCTTCGCAAAAAAATTAATTAGTCTTTTATTATCTAATGTGTGGGTTACGCTTAAGCGTTTTCGACGAAATTGTGATTTTCGTCGAACGTGCACGCGGTTTTCTATTAAAAAAAGTTTGCAACATCAATTTTCGTATAAATTGGGAACGTCAACTCCGATATCAATTTAAAAGTTTGTTACTGATGGTATGGTCGTTTGTTAACGTACTTATAGATTGTGTGCGATTACGATTCTTAATGTAACCGTTCAGTAATCGGTAGTAGCATTTTATATTCCAATTATGCAAATTAAATATTACATTGATTAGCTATGCATTGTAGTAAATTGCGATAATGGGACATTGTTACATTAATGTAACGTTGCAATGAATTGAATAACATTACAGGAACCACTGTGGCGCAATTCTAAACAAAATTCACAACACCAAATGCCACAATAACTTTATAAAACTCTAGTCGTTTCAATTTGGTTTTTATTGACACCACTAAGTTTAGGACAATGTAAAAGTCTGTATGCGTCTTTTGAACAAACTGTTAACATAGCAAATAATTTAGTTTAAAATGTTAACAAAAACAGCTCCAAAACAATCGTTTTAGAAGATTTTACAAAAAGGTTAGTAGCAGCACCCAAAACTTGGTGAAGTTTTATATAAAATTAAAAGCAAACAGACAATGCGCACTTTTCAATAAAAAGTATTAAACGAACATTTTTATCATACTAAGATAAAGTGTTCAATGATTATAATCATTTTTTAGTTTAACGCGGCCTGTTGAACGCATGTCATTTGAACGCAAGTATGTTTTTTTTTAAAGCGAAAGCAAAAATCTTTGAAAGACTATCTGATTGTGGTGTTGTTCATCAGATAGTGATGGATTTTCATTTTTTCGAGTAGACCCACTAAAAAGAGCTAAAAACTCCGGTTTCGGCCCCTGATGCGAAACCGCATCTAAGCATTACTTTACCGTTCAGGTTCTTTTTTCTTCTTTATCTTCGCTACTGTTTTTGTAACGTCTTCCACTTATTTTCATCTTTCTTGCGATGTTTCTTTGTCTCTCAGCATCTTTGTGTAGTGGCCAAGTATTTACATTAAAATAATAAATGTTTCGGAGTATCTTCCTTTTCATGCCATAATTTGCAATTCTCTGTAGGAGATATACCAAGCCGATGCAAGTAGCTATTAAAACAGCAATGTTCGTTAAGTATTTGGAATAGGTAGAAGTTTATGTCACCGTGTTCTCTGAGGTACCAGTCGCTGATTTTAGGAAATACGCGTTTTATCTAGTCATCCGGACTTTTATATCGTGCACATTTTTCTGGCATAGCTTCTGTTCGCGTTTGGTTTTCTTTTAACCTTTGGATTAGCAAGCAATTTTTGAAGCGCCGATTACCAAGTGTGGTCAGATTTGACCTCAAGTTTTTTTCTTATTTTGTAAAAAAAAAAACGATTAATTTGTAATGGTAACCTTTATTAATATTTTAAATTAACATTAGATTTCATATAAACTAATAAAAATATAAAAATAAAATGTAAACATAAATTAGTGAGGGCAACAACTATTACATATTATTGTAGTTTTTTTTCTGGCAATGTTGTTTACATACAAAGAGTTTGCACTTTTCACATGTTTCCGAACATTTTTTGTCATTTACTGTTGGATATATCTTACAACGACCTCTTTTTGGGCAAGCGATAGTTTTGTCTTGCGGTCCCACTTATTCTGGTTCTAAGTCTGCCAAAACCATCGCTATTGCATTCTGCACATGTTTTGGTAATCCTTGAAGTGTACGTTTTTTAATATGTGGGATTACTAATTCAAACCCAAGCTTTTGCAAAAATAATCTCCTTCGGGATGTTTTCCCTTTTTCATAATTTCCAAATTTCGTAGTGTATAGAATAAATGCATTCATGGCAGTAATATCATGGAAATTAAAAAATAGAACAAAAGGCCAGCGATTTGTATTTCTTCTGCATGAGTATTCCTTCACCATTTTATTGACGCTGTCCACAGCTCCTTTGCAGCTATTATAGTCCAAGATAACTTGCGGTTTGTAACTGAGGTCTTTTCCGAACAATTCCAAATCTTGGTGTTGCGTTGAAAGTAACATAACGCTTCTATGTTTTTTAGGTACGTAAGATACTAAAATTGTGTCTTCTCCATACAGAATTTCGCTTAAGTATTCTGCTCGATTTCTTTTTGGCAAAAATTCTTTTGGTATTTCTCTACGTGTTTTACGAATTCTTCCGGTCAAGGTTTTTGATTGCTGCAGTAGCTCTTTCGCCAAAGACATAGACGTAAAAAAATTATCTGTGGTAATACCATAACCCTCTCTCAAACCCTCAACCAAATTCGAAACTACCCGCTTCCTTAGAAATGAAATTTTATACTCGTGCATAAAACGATAAAATTGTGTTTTACTTTGTTCCCGTTCTGGAGCGTTGTCTACCATTGCAGTATTTATTTGCAAATTCCAGCAATATCTGTTACTAGCATCGCATAAAGCCCAGATTTTAATTCCGTATTTATTTGGCTTCGACTTCATATACACTCGAAAGGGACATTTTCCACGGAAAGGAAGAAGTTGTTCATGAATACATACTTCAGCATTAGGGTTATTCGATTTTTTGCAATTTGCAGCGAGAATATCGTTGTTACGAATAGCTGCTAATTTATCTGTTGCCCGTCGTTCTTTTTGGGTGTCCATATCGTCAAATCGAATGTATTTCAAAAGGTCTCTCATTCGATTACGAGACATTGCAGCACAAAAAATTGGTCTATGGAGAGACATGTATTTGGTACTCCATAGCTCCAATATTGGTTCTTGGCGTGCTTTCAAACCACCAGCTAGAAGCATGTAACTCATCTGCATCTACTGGCTTCCACGTATCGCCTACAATTTTTCTAGCTCGAATGTTTGTTTCTCTAAGTATAATGTTCATAATGTCTTTTGAGATAAATAAATGGAAAGCATCTAGGCATGTTGAAATATGTTTACTAAATTTTGTTAATCTTGGCGGTGTTTTTAGAATATTTCGCTGATTTCGTCTTCTAACATGAGGCTTATCTTTTTTCCATATGGAACCATCTTTACCTACCAGTATATCTTTATCATTGGGCGAATTATTATCACTGTCATCGTCTTCCGAACCTTCAAACGGGTTTACATCAGGTACACTTACTTCTTCAAATTCGGCATCACTATCGTCAGATAAAATTTCATCTTCAATTTCATTCAGTAAATTAATATTGCTAGCTATTTCTTCCACTTCACGCTGAGACCAATATTTTCTACCCATAATTCAACAACAACTATTTCCAATCAAATGTAATAACACAGCAGACACACTTTTCAACTGATTCGAACAAACTCACCGAATGTAATGACTAAAGACGGAATGGTAGTACCTAATCATGATTCAGACGAATAACACGTTGAAACACGTTGAAACAAGCAGATTAGATGACAAATGCAGACAAAATATTAGAATTACTTTTAAGAACGTCGTCAAATATGACCCCAACGACAATATTTTTGAAGGGATCCATGTTATTGGTGTGACAATTCAAATATGAAGATTTTTTTATAAAATTTTATAATAAGTGTCCGATGTGGACATGTTGAAAGCAATCATTGCTTTCAACATGTCCACATCGGACACATGTTATTATAAAAAAAAATAATTGCTAATATTAACTTTTCAATTTTGTTACTATGTAAAAATAATTTCATATTTAAAATAATTTATTATAATTTCATTTAGTATGATTGAATATTAATTGTGTATTCATTGCCTGAAGATGGTCTCAATTTTATTGTTTCGGCCGAAACATGTCGCACACATACAGTATTAAACAATATTTAAAAAATTTTTAATTATTGATTATTTGCCCTTTACTTCATATTTGGACAATATTTTTTTTTCGTCGCAAAACAAATAACAATTGAAAAATTTGTTATATAATATTAAACATTGTTGAAAGAAACTCAGCTAAAAAAATATTGGGACAGTTGTAAAAAAAACTTAAGAAAAGACAACAAAAACAACACGTCTGTGGTCAAAAAAGACCCCAATGGTAATCGGAAGGTTAAGGAAGGTTTTTTCTTCTGCCAATATGTCAATGCGGGTCTTCTTGCAAGCGTTCCAACTGTCTCTGTACATATCGTTTGGTATGCTGAGCAGATTCTAATAGCTGAAATCTGTTGTAGTTTTTTTTATCTTGATTGTTTTAAAGAGTCACTTCAGATAGATGCTCCGTAAAACAATATTGAGTCGATTACATTGGCATATAGTTGTTTGTTTGCTTTTTCTGCTCCGTATGTGTTGGGCATAATTCTTAAAAAATTATTTATGTTTATCAAAACTTTATTGTTAAAAAATTCTATGTACTTTCTAAATTTCCGATTTTTGTCAAGAATTATTCATCTTTGATGTGCCGATTATAATACAACTAAAAAAGCTCTAAAACGACAGAAATATACACTACAGATTTCCGTTTACATCTGACAACGCTTAAGGTAGATAAATCGACTAAAACAAGTCTAACAACGAGTACATCTATTCCAGCAATAGCATAAGGTAATAAAAAAAACAAATACAATAAGAAATATCTAACTAAGGGTTTGCCAACAATACGAGTAATTATACAGGACCCTTAACTTAAGCAACACCTCGTACACATAAGCAGTAAATGTTACACTAAGAGAAGAATGTCTTCCGGGTCGTTCCGTCATTAATCGCATTTCAGAACATGATCGTTGTATAAAGAAAAGTCATATTTCTTAGTCTGCGGTTGCTAAACATCATTTTACTATAGTTATAGTTATACTTCTAAACAACTAAGCGACGAGGTCACGGATATCCGCACCAAACCTTTTCATGCAACTCTTTTTTAGCCGTAGTAAGATTAGTTGCTTTAGCAGTTTTCCAAAAGCGTCTAGTAGCCAGATTGGTCTATATCCAGCAACGCTGTTGTTTTTGACTTTTGCGATCTTTTACCTTTCTGGAAATGAGCCTTCTTTGATGTATTGATTTGTTATATTCAATACTGTTTTAGGAAAGGTTTCTACTACCAGCTTAAGAATTTTTGACGAAATATTGTCTAGGCCGGAGGCTGACTTGGTTTTACTACTATTAACGTAAATCTGAAGCTTTTCCATACTGAACAGAGACAGCTGTCTTATCTACTATTCTCTCCCATGTGTTAAGTTTGCATTGGAGGAACAGTTGCGATTTGTTGTGTAATTATGTCTTTATTTGTTACTGCTCTGCATGCACGGACGTTTTTAAGAACTATTCTGTAGGCTTGTCCGCATGGGCTTTCTTTAACTTTATTGCATAACTTTTTCCATATTTTCTCTTTGGATTTCTTAATTGCTAATTACAAATGTTTCTTGAATGCCTGGATATTTACTCTGTGTAATTTCTTCTTTTTACATTTTGACCTCGTGTAGTCTTCTTGCTTTTATGCAGTTTTGCCTTAGTTGTTTTATGTAGTCATCCCACCAGTATACTTCTTTTTTGTTAGCTTTTTTTTCTTTTGCGATCTGTAATGAGTGATATTCTTGTATTTCATCAATCCATTAGTGGATCTTGTACAGCTTGCTTTGTAAAATGCTAATTTTTGCTCTTTGAATGACTTTTTAGCAACATTAGTATATTATTTCTTATGCTCTTCTCTACTACATCTGTAACAGCATTTAGATTTATCTATTTCATTTTTGCAGTGTGATGGGAGCAGCAACGGTAGCATTGAGTTCGATTTTATTTCTTTTGTTGGTTTATTTTGTGCATTTAGTAAATAGATTAGTTTATTTGATTATATGTTTATATTTTATATTGCAACAAACATAGAATGCACAAGTTGTACTAAAAATTGTTATTGATCTGTTACCCAAACATGCAAATTCCCCTATACATAAAAATAAGTTTGATAATCAAAGTTGTTTAAATCGTTTATATGGTATTGGTTAATATAGCAAACGATATTATTGTTAGTATCGGTTATATATTTTGCGCCGGAGCAGGGACAACATTTTCGTGTAACAGAAATAGTTTGTAATTTGTATTTTAAACTGATTTTGAAGTTGCATAAGTTGTCATAATGGTTAAGCTAGATATTCTACCAGTAACTTTAAAAAGGGAAATGGAAGATTTGTTTGAAAATATCCAAGCAATCTATAAAAAATCTCTGTAATTCACAATCTATATATTGTCTGATTTTATAATTCAATACAATCGACTGTCTAAACTAAAAGACAAATTTGAAACAGTTACCCAACGTATTAAAGTAACTTACGCTCTTATTGTTGTTTCTTTGCATTCGAACACATTATAGGCTAGTAATGCTGCTATCGATTTGATTGATAAAATTTGTAATAAATATCCGAAATTGACTAAATAAATGGCAAAATTTTACTTCGTTGTTTGATTCGTTAGTGGATTCGATTCCAAACGTTCTGAAAACATCTAAGTTTTATTATTTGCGTACTTCTAAATGAAGCACTTTCAGTCAGTTCTAATTTTTCATTGGAACCTCAAAATTAAACAAAGCAAACTTTAGTAGCTTTGAAAAATCGTTATCAAAGTAAACGTAAACTAGTTTCTATGTACCTCGATTATATATTCGATTTTAAATCGATTACAAATTGTTCTTGTTAAAACTTGAATTCATTTTTGTCAGTTCATGAAGACAACCACAAGGCTTTAGATGTTCTTGGTATTACGGACATTGGAGATTTTTTCAAACTCTAATTAGCATTACGCAATTTAGAACATGGTTCTCGTAGAGTTTTTGAGAAGCAATGTTCTTCGCAAGACATTTTTTCGTATTCAGATTTTATTCATTTTATATAGGAAGGAAAAAGTCACAGCCGACATTTATAATTCAGTGTTAAATCTTTGGATAAAAAAAATACAAATTCAAAGATACATAAAAAATAAGTGATATAGAAGAAATACAGAAGGAGAAAGGAAGCCACAAAATAACAAACCAAGTATGTTAAATAAATACGAATAATAAACAGAAACCCAACCTAACTTAAAACAGATAAGGGGGAACAACTTGCGACGGGTTGACTGGAGTTGACCTCTTTACGCGGCAAAAGTTGAACAGCAAGTGCGTACCAAACACGTAAAACGCAATTCGCCAGCGCCAATAAGACAGGCAAGCATCAAAAATTTTAACGCGCGTAAAATCCATGGACAAGTAAATTAATTTAAGACAAAACTACAAATTACGAAATAGAGAACGCAACGGGAAGAAATCGACATGACTGAAAACAAAGAAATAACATTAAACGATATCATGAAAAAATTACTACAGGTAGAAGGAAAAGCTGATGAGACAAATGTAAACATAAATCGACAATTAGAGAAAAGGGATTAATTAGAAGAGACTATAAATTACCAGGCAGCGAAGATCGAGAAATTAGAAAATAAGCGAAGAAAAAGAAATTTAATAATCTTTGGAGTACCTGAAAGAACAGAACAAGACTTAGACACCTTGATAGAGAAGGTCCTAGAAATAATAAGGAAGAAAATGGAGATTCAAATGAGAGAAAATAAAATAAACTTTATCAACAGACTGGGAGAGAGAAAAGAAAATAAAAACAGACCAGTAAAGATAGGGATTAGAAAAATACTAAAAAAATTGGAAATCATGAGAAACAAAAAGAAATTGGCAGGAGCACAAGTAAGAATGAGTGAACACCTAGACAAGAAGACAAGAGAAGAGAAGAAACAACTAATCTTTCACATGAACGATAGTAGAAAAAAGGGCTAAGAGCAGTAATTAAAAACAATAAACTACTAATAAATGGAAAAGAGTGGGGCATTGAAGACATTACAAAAGATAAAAAAATAAATCCGGAAGTAATAACACGTAACGATACAAAGGAACAAAAGAAAAGAGCCAGACCCACAGATGAGAAAGAACCAAGCCCTGCCCGGGTAGCAATACCAAAAAAGAAAAACTGGACACAGGCCATACTAACAGCCCACCAAAAAAGAAGGTCGGGTTCACAGAAAGAAGATTTAAACAAAACACTTCACAAATCGATACCAACAAATTACAAAAAAACTAACAAAAAACAAAAACCACTTGAAAAAAAAGCGACGACAATAGGCAAGAGAAAAGGACAAATGAGAAAAATAACGACAAAGACAGAAGAACAAGGAAAAAGTAAAGTAAATAAAGTAGAACAGGAGACGAAATTGTAAACCGCAGCGGAAAGAAAATGATCGATTTCTGTCAAAGAAACGATATGTTAATAAAAAAAACACTACGGAAACAAGATCTGGAAGACAAGTACACTTTCGAGGTAGAATAACGCAACGCAAGAAGCGTAATAGATTATATAGTATTCACACAAACACTAAGAGAAACAATACAAGACATAGAGACAAGAAAAAAGGCGGAAATAGGTTCAAACGATAGACTAGTAGTTGCAAAAATAGAAGAAAGAGTAAATAATAGTGAAGAAATAACATACAGCAGAATAACCCTATACAAACTTAAAAAACAGAAAAGACAAGAAAAGTAGCAAAAAAGACAAAGAAGCAATTTCGTAAATTATTACAGAAAACAAAAAAAGAAAACCCAGAGACAAAATGGGAAAAATTCAAAGAAATAATTTTAAAGGTAGCGGAAGAGGTATGTGAAAGAAGAAACATCAACAAAACCCTTAAAAGAACAAGATGGTGGACGGAAGAGATAAAAGGATTAGTAAAAGAAAAGAAGCAGGCTTGGAAGAAATATATCCGAACAAAAATCCAAGAAGATAAAGAAAAATTTAAAGAAAAAAGACAAATCAAAAAAGCGAAAAAGGAAAGTTGGAAAGAGTTTGGACAAGAAATAAGTGACAAACACAAGACAGACACAAGTCTGGAAAGAGTTCTACTCGAGAAATTTAGAGAAAAATTAAATGTAGAAAAAGAAGAGAAAGAAGCCACAGTAGAAACACCAGAAATAACTAAGAAAAAAGTACAGGAAACGATAAAACAAATTAAAATATGCAAAGCGAGTGGAGAAGACGAAATAGCATCGGAAATGCTTAAATATCTAGGGGAAGATGGAACAAAATGGTTACATGAAATATTAAAAGAGGCGTGGAAATCGAAGAAGATTTGCAAAGACTGGGAAATAAATTCAATAATTCCTATACATAAAAAAGACGAGACTACAAACTGCGAAAACTACAGAGCGATATGCCTAGCCCAGACCAAAGTAAAACTATATACGAGAATACTGCAAAAAAGACTGAGGAAATACGTAGATCACAAACTTGAAAAACAAATGGCATTCAGAACAGGAAGACAGACAAGCGACAACATTTATATCTTAAAAACGCTGATAGAAAAAGCAATAGAAGAGGATAAAGAGGTTGATTTGAAAGCAGCATTTGACACAGTACACAGATAAACAATATGGAATAGCCTGGAAGAACTTGAAGTGCCGACACAACTGAGATAAGAAAAGGAATAAAGAAGGGGATAGCCTAAGCCCACTGTTATTTTTGATAATAAAGGACAGAATGCTAAAACAAACCAAGAGGAAACAATACTTAAAAACGACAGTAGGATACAATAAGCTAGAACGTATATCAATAAATAGTCTATTATACGCGGATGATGGGTAAAAGAAATAGAAGAAATGATAATGAAAGTAAACAACAACAAAACAAAATTGCTGATAACAAATGAAAATCGCACAAAGAATTATTCAACTGTCTAGGCACAAGAATAACAATTGATGGAAAAATAGACGCAGAAATAACAAATAAAACAACAAAACCATATTACGCACTCAAACATATACTAGGACATAAAGAAATAGATAAAAAAACCAAAAAGAAAGTACACAATACAATAATAATTCCAACAATTACATATGCAGCAGAAAATTTGACTTGGGCGAAAAAACATGAAAGTAAAATAAATGCAATGGAGATGAAACACCTTAGGAAAATAGCAGGGAAAACAAAATGAGAGCACGTTAGAAATGAAACCACAAGGAAAGAAATAAGACAAACACCAATATTAGAAAGAATTAAAGAAAAAAACCTACTATGGCACGGACATGTCATGAGAATAAATAACGATCGGCTGACGAAAAGAATAATGAAAGGAAGGAAACCAAAAAACAAAAAAGGAAGACCAAGAAGAAAATGGCTAGACCAGATAGAAGAACCTAGAAGAAAAAAAAGGAAAACAAAGAAAGAGATGGAAACTTTATCAAGAAATAGGAAAGCATGGAAGAAATGGGTTAAAAAGAATCGTGACCCACAATCCGACGCCTGAAAAAGCAAAAGGAAATGAGAAGAAGAAGAAGATTCATATTATAACCGATAGAAGCCGTAAATTATCTCTCATGTCCACTGCTAAGCCAAGCCGAGACATACAGTGGAGATCTCGAAGCTCGAGTATGGTCTATTCATTTTCGAAAACCCATAGTGAAAGTATTTTGAAACCTAAACCAAAAGAAATTGTCAAAAATACTATCGTATCGTCTAGAACTGAACCAGTTTCATCGTCGTCGAAACAAGTTTTTTGTCCAAGTTTCGAAACCCGTAATTGACTTGGAGGAAATAGTTAGACCACTTCTTCTATGTATTAATTGTAAAGGACCTCATTTATTCAAACATTGTGACAAACCAATCGACTTACGTTGTCATTCATTCAAAACTAGGAATTACCAAATTAAAATGCTCTAATTATAATATATAATAAAGACTAGTTAATAGGTCTAGTTTTAGAACCGACCAAACTTCCACTTTAGGTTCTCATAGTGTTATTGTAAATAGTGTCTTAGTTAATTGTAGTAATTCGGAAATTGTGGTTGATAGTTGTAGTAGTTCGTCAAAATTAGTTGGACACTCGTTAGATAACTCATCACAAATAGTTAGTGCGATGACAGTTATGAATGCTTTCACTTTAAACATTCCAAGATCGAAAATTTATAGTTTGAATCCAATAGCTAAACAATGGTTTCTTTTAGTTTTGTAAGCGGATCATAGTAAATCCAAAACATTTTTTTTAGTATTTGATAGTGGTTCTAGTTTGTCTTACGTAGGGAAAGATACGGCTACCACATTTATAAACCTGAGTTTACCGTTTACCCTCATCGGTATCGTTATTGTTTGGTCTAGATAATATTTCAAAATCGGAAATATGTACTAATTCACACTTGGACACATGGTGGTTTGAGGATGATCCTCAAAATCAGTTTGAATTTTTTTGCCTGGTTGTCACAAATAACCTAGTTATGGCACTTTTTTTTCAATTCATCTGAGAGGGAAATTTTGGATTAAGAAAGGTGTAGGTGTGTGGATTTGTCTACAAAATTTACTCCAAACTTAGTTCACAATATTGAAGACGCTTGGTACAATAGAAAGATTTCCATCGCGATTGGAAAGTAGAGTCTAATCGTTTGTACTATTTTAGAAAATACTGAAAATACTGAGTTGATAGTTATTTTGGAGATAATCGTCAACATTGGGATAGAAATTTGAATGAGATTTAATTTGCCCTTAACTCGTCAGTTCAGGAGTCAACAAAGTATTCTCCTGCAGTTTTGAATTTTGGTAGAGTGCTTAGGACAGGCAATGAAAAACTCGTTTCTAAGCTAAATCGTATCGATAGTGATTTGTCTACATCACTTAGTAATTGGGCTAATAGAATTTCCAAATTAAAAGACATATTAATATATACTCCAAGTTAGTCGTTACAATCTTCGTAAGAGAGATTCTCATTTTAAAATTGGTGATAAAATTTGTCGAAAATCTCTTCACTTGTCTTCAGCTTCGGAAAAAGTAGTTTTCAAGTTATTTTTTCTACGGGAAGGTCCATTCGTAGTAGCCGATATTAGTCAAACAAAAGTTAGTACCTTGAATACTCTTGATGGTAAACCAGTCGGAGTATGGCAGCCATCGAAGTTGAAATCGTATAGCTATCCAACTAGCATATAAGTCACACATCTTTAGTAACCTACAGGTTCAACGCTGAAGAATGTGTAACGCCTAATTTTAAATTTGATTGTGGCTCAAACTTATACGTGCATAGCTCGCCTATGGAAAACTTGTAGTTAATTGAATTATCGTACATGTCGCGCAAAATCGTCATGCGCAAATAGCTAGTTTCGTTCTTTTCAATTTTTGTTAATGAACACGTTGTGAAAGCTCTTAAGCCTTGTTAATATAATTAAACAGAGTAAGCATTCGTTGAAGGCAAATGGCGTCATCGAATTGTTCTATGAATCCAAACTCGTATTTGTAAATCTCGTTAGAATTAGAACTAGCATGCCCAATTGAGATATTGTCGTAGCATAAATGGAAGTAGCTTTTAGGACTACAAATCATTCGATATTGTGGTAAAAAATTTATATTTTCTGGAGTCAACAGAATCTGTGAAATTCCATTGGTATCGTATTTTCGATAAGGAAAACTTCAAAATTTGACCTTGTCAAATCATCGCATCGCAACAGAGGTTTCAAAAGGTGTACATTCATTGGATTTCTTTCCCATCGCTTTCGTCGTTATTCATAAAAAAATAAATAAATTAATGGTTTTTGTTGTAAGACAGTGCGCTCGTAAATTTGTAATATTATCATAAAATTTGGCTTTTGTTGTGAAACGAAACACCGTAATTTGTAAAAGCTTGCATTTCGTTATTAGATCGTATACATCAAAATTCTGATAAACTGACATCGTAACATTTTCCAAATAAGTTTGTGAAACATAGAGCTAAGCTTAGTTAAATTTAGAAAATTTAGTAGTAGTTATTCATTTAAACGATGATTATTTGATTTATTTTGATGTATATAAACTTGTAACATATTAATGTACATATCTTATAAACTGTTCGATTTATCTGTTTTTACATAAATCGTTTCTTTCGTATTGCTTAATATAGTAAACGATATTATTGTTAAAATCGGTTATATCATGTATCTAAACAAACATCAATCTTATACAACCATTGTTTGACAACAACTAGAGTAAAGCATAATATTAAAAAGAAAAAAATTTTGGTTAAATTGAATAACGAAAGTGATAAAGTAAAATAACGGTTAGATATATATTAAAAAGATGTATCGCATTATTGACGCGTGAAAAGAGATTAAGCTATAAGCAAGTGCGCGAGAGTAGGAGTATTAGCGGTGACATTAAACCCGAAGGAAACACAAAGAAAATCTTAGTCGCGATAAAATTCAAACATGAATGTTAAATCATCAATCACAAGTACCCGTAAATGTATCTCATCAAGCACGTCGAATTTTCGCATAGAAAATATTAAGCAGAATGCCAAGTTTCAATAAATACAAAAGAGGCTTGAAGAGAAAAAGCAAAATAAAAGGAAGTAATTAGACCTAAACGCCGATCCTTTTAAAATTAATGTAAAAATATTTTTGCGTAGATATTGTGCCTAGACGACATGAATGAAGGAAGTAATTAAAATTTACGAAATTAATTAGATATTCTCCAAGTTTGAAATAAAACGTGGAATTAGGAAAATCCATTTACTCTTTAGTTGGTTTTCCTCGAATAAAGACGAATTTGCAAATGGGAAATATGCGTAGTAAAATCGCGCGATGCTCCAACATTCTTTCAACCAAAGAAGTAGTACTCAAGTGCTAAAACAGAAGAAGAAATTAGTGGATGAATTGATATTCAAAGCTGGAGAGTATTGAGGTATTTATACAATAGTATGCAGATTAACTTAAATATTTACGCATTTACATAGTCTGATTAATTTCGTTAGAGGAATTTATCAAGCGGAGCCAAAATCCGGGCAAAGTAAGACAAAGTTACCTCATCTTGAGCTATTTAGCACATTTCGTGAAAGCCGTTTTGCGGCTTTTAACGCGAATATATTTAAATAAAAGCGATACCTCCTTTCTCAACCCTTTATTCGCTTAATTCTGTGGCCGTTGGCATCTAACAAAGAAAATCGTACGAGCAGAAAGAGAAACTAAAATACTAGATTGTTTCAAGAGCTCTGTCGGCAATATACAACGCGTAATCAAGACGTTTCTGAATATATCCATAAAGTCGAGCTTCCTTTTCCGGTCTTAACTACTTTACTCGTCGTTCTGGTGTTCGTTACTTATCTTTCTACTTACATTAAACAAATCTCAACTATTTGTAAAAAGGTACATTCAATTGGTTACATAAGAAAATAGCTGACATAACCTAAACTAATTGCTTTTGTAAACATTATTTCTCTTGCGTCTTTTATTGTTTAGAGTTGATTAAAAAATCAATTCTTATATTTGATAGCATTTATTTGTCTATTCTCTATATACAAATACATATACTACACTATTGTAATCCTCTTTCTCCTTCTCCCAAAGCTCCAATCTTCCTCTCTCCTTTTTTCTTAGTTCTAAGCATTCCTTTAACATGTGCTCTATATTTTCTCGTCCCTCCTCACAAAGTCTACATCTCCTGTCTTTATCTTACTTCCAATGCTTATTCTCTTGCTCTTTATTTGCCATTCTTTTTATTCTCAAACTTTTTTCGCCTTTTATGTACCTTGGAATATTGTGTATCACTATATCATCTTTTACTGTATTTCCCTTCTCTTATTCTGGTTCTAGTTTCTTATCTATGTATACCCTTATCTCTTCTTATTATTTTATCTTTTATTTCCCTTTTGTGTTCTTTATTTTTTCTACCTCTTATCTTGCATAAACAACTCTTTCATAATACCTTCTCTTTTCTTCTTCTCCATATTTAATTTTTTCATTCTTCACCTTTCTCCAGCACATTTGAAGCAATTTACATTCTTCTCTTTCTTTCATTTGTTTTTCGTAACACATTACTTTGTTTCCTGCTTGTACTTTTATCTTTTTAAACTTTATTTCCTCTTCTAATATATACTCTGGCGTCTCCTTTTCTAACCGTAACGCCCATTTCTAGTATTTTTCTTGTACTTTTTCCAATTCCTCCCATTCCTTCCATCCCACACTCTTTATTAATTTGTTAACCACCATTTTCTTGCTTTTATTTGTTTCCTAAGCCTCCCTTTCTTCAATACCCCACACCTGATCTACTATTCTATTACATTTCTTTGCCAACCACTTTATATGAGCTTCATCTTTATAGTCGTATCTGATTCGATAACCTAAATAAGTCACTTTATTTACTCCGTTTATTATCTCGTCTCCTCACTTCTACTGCACTCTTTTTTTACCTTTCCCCCTCTCTTTTTGAAACACTACTATCTTTGTTTTTTTCACACTTACACTTAAACATTTTTTTTCAAATACTTTTTTATTGTCTTTATCGTCATTTTCATTTCTCCTTCTTTCTTCGCTATAATCATTATGTCATCCGCATACGCCAAAACCCACACTTTTAATCCCCCTATTACTATTCCTTTACTCTGTTGCGCTATCAACTCTTTTTCTAAATCCTCTAAATATACTGCAAATCAACTAGGACTAAGTGGGCATCCCTGCCTTAATCCTTTATTTGTTCAAAATGCTGCTCTTAACTTTCCATCTATTCTTACTTTGCACTTTGTCTTATATATTTCTTCTATATTCCTAACTAGTTCTTCCTCTATCTGTTTCTTTTCTAATATATTCTATAATTTACTCCTTTTTACATTGTCAAACGCTGCTTTTATCTCCAGAAATAACTCAAAAACTTTTCTTCCCTTCACTTCTACTTCTTTGTTTACTATCTGTTTCAATATGTATATATTATCTAATGCCTTTTTTCCTTATTCTAAATCTTATCTGCCCGTCTGGTAAGAACCTTTTTCATCCATTTCTCTTTCTAGTCTTTTTTGCAAAATTGTCATATTAATCTTATATCCAAAATTTGCCACAATTATACCTTTGCAGTTTTTTACTTCTCTTCTGTCTTCTCCTTTGTAAACTGAGCATATTATTGTTCCTTTTCAATCATCCGGAAACCCTTCACCTGACCATATCTTATTTAAAATTTTCCCTATTCTTTCTTTTGTTCTTTCTCCTGCATATTTCTATTGTTCTCCTTGCGTCCCATCAGTCCCATCAGTCCCTTGTGCCTTTCCTTTTTTTATTTTTCTTAATGTTTCTTTTATTTCTTTTTTTTGTATAGGTGTAGTGTAGTGTTTTCTCTATTTGTTAACCTTTCTATTTTAAATTCACCCTTCCTTTCTTCTTCTCACTCTAAGACATCTACGCACTGTTTTCTCCATTTTTTCATATCAATTTGTATCTCCCCTTTCTTCCCAATTATTGTTTCCTTATTCAAAAAACTCCATATGTCTCCTTCTTTTTGTAACATATTTATTTGATCCTCTAACTCTTTTCTATATTCCTCTTTTCTTTTACACTATTTTATAATTTCTCTTTTGTATCTTTTCCTTTCTACTGCTTTATCCATTGTATTGATCAGTTTTTTCACTCCTTCCTCCATCTATTGATCCTCCTCTAATTTTTTCTTATAAACTGTTTTCATCTGTCCTTTCATCATACCTTTTCCTCCCCTAACCTGTGTTTTGTTATATAAGTTTAACTTTATTTGTTGCTTACGCTTACAAATTATTTCGTGCTTCCCCTATTTACAATTACCTTACATTCTATTTACATTTTATTTACAACTTTTTCCTCCTTCTCGATACTTCTTCCATTCACTCCGCTCCATTTCCTTTTTCATCTAAGATTTCCTCTATTTTCATAACCTCTTCTCTTAATTCCCTACATTTATCTTTCATGTGGTCCTCTGTCTCCTCTCCACATAGCCTGCACATCTTTTCTTCTTCTTTTTTCCAGTATTTGTTACCTAACTCCACGCTTCTTGCGTTGAAGTCCCTTCCGACTACTATCAATTCCTCCTTTCTCCCTTCTATCATCTCTTCTATGTTTTTTCTTGTCTCTTTCATTCTACTGCTATACACCGTCACTACTTTTATTTCTGTTTTTCTTCACTGTATGTTCCTTTCTACAACTCCTCTTCTCTGTTGCACTTTCTCTTTCTTTGTCTGACTCAGCCATTTTTTTCTTATTCTCGTTATTATACCCCCCTTTGCTCTCTCTTTATTTTTCTCTCTTTCTGCATGTTGCACCACCCACTCAAATTCTTCCGGCAACTCTTTTTCCCACCGCTCCCATTCTTTTTCTTCCATCCATGTCTCCTATAATCCCACTACATCCTGTTCCTTGATGTACTTCGAAAAATCCTGTTCCTTGTTTTTTATTCCCGCTACGCTCCAAAACAATACTCTCAGCTCACTCACCCCTTCCTGTGCTTTTTCCTTACTTTCTTTTTTTTCTCCTTCTTTTTTTTCCTTTTCCTACACTCATTATTCTTTTTCTTTCCCATTTCGTCAACTTTCTCTCTTTTATCGCCCCCTTTTTGCCATTTAGTTTTTTGCCTTTTGGTTACCTATTTTCTCTCCCCTTTCTCTGCGTAGGCTCCTATACCTGTCGTTCCATATATATCTGTTTCCGTCTATTTCCATTTTTTTGTATCTTATTCATACTCTTTTCCCTTCCGCTTTTTTTTCACCGCTATGTTCATTTTTTCTCTTTGCACTCTTCTTTCTTCCCATGTCAAATCGTGACTTATATATATTCTTGTATTCCTTAATTTTTTCTTCTCCGCCATTACCTTTCGCTTTTCCTCCCATCCTCCCATTTCCGCCACAATCATCTCATTATTCTTCTCTTTGTTTATTACTATCCCTTTTTTCACTTCTACTTTTACATTTAATTTTTCTTCCAGCATCAATGCTAAATCTTTTTGTGGTTCTTCACTTCTCCACCCCTTTATCACAATATTATTCTTCCTTTTCCACCTTTCCTCATCTTCTGCTTTTTTCCAATTTATCTATTCTCTCTACCAGATCTTCTTTTTCTTTCTCCCACTTCTTTTCTCTGTCTCCTATTGCTTTTTTCATTTCTTTAATTTTTTGCTTTATTCCTTGCATATTTTCTTCCATCTGTTTCATCATTTCTCTCATTAATTCTTTTAATTTCTCCATTTCTTTCCTTCCTCCTTCTGTTCTTGAGGTTTTTCCTTCAGTTTCTTCCGTTATCTTTTTATTGTTTGGTGATCTTATTGTTTTCTTTCCTCTTTCAAATATTTGTTGTCTTTATTTTTCTTCTTTCTCTCTCTCTTTTTTATTCATCATTTTCCACCTTTTTTATTTATTTATTAATTTTTTTTAATTTTTTTAAAATTTATTTATTTATTAATTTTTTTAAATTCCTCCTTACCTTCTTTCCTTATTTTTCGTGTTTTAAAACGTCCCACTTGTACCATACTGGTCGTTTCCTCTCCCCCCACCTTCGTCTTGGAGAGGAGTTTAAACGTCACTCTAGTGAGGTTGACGTAGGGACTATAGTTGCAAATAGCCCCCATCTTGTCCCAGGAAGTTTGGTCCATAAGGACAATTAATGTTTGTCCTTTGGGGTCCTCTTTTCTGTCCACTACACGCCAGTTGCTGGTTACAACACCAGCATTCTGGATCTCGATCCCTTCCACGGAACTACTCTCCCTAACTCCATTCTAAACCAATCTACCGATACCTGATCTGTACATGTAATTAACAGCGCTCCCCCTCAGTGGCGACACTCCATGAATTTGGGCGAAACCGCTCCAATGGACAGAGTGTCAATTTTATCGAGGATCAAGGTTTCAATTTGCCCTGTTTCCTCCTTCGACAGCGTGCACTCCAGATCTTCATAAACAAAAGCTATTTTGAAACCTGTTGCTGCTTCGCTGAAAATTCTGGTCTTTTTTTTGGTCTCAGACTTTGCTTTTTTTAAGGTACCTCCCTTGGGAGTACAGCACTCCCAGACCGATGTCGTTTTAGCGTCCCAGTCCTAAAGACAGCTTTATTCTGTGAGGTGTTTGGTTGCCCCTTTTTGGGGGATGAAAGGACAGGTTGCTTAGAGCCCCCTGGTTCTCTCATCGCTTTTCTTAATTTCCGGCGCGCTGCCCCGGAGGGTTTTTTACGCTCACCAGTACCAAGTGCCCCGGCGGAAGGTTTTGTTTATGTTACTACTTGGTCCATATAAGTCTTACGAGTGTGGGGGAAATAAAATGTTCACACGTGCGGTGCCCCCTGCACACGTGTAACGCGACTGATTACAACGGAGTGGCGCCCGGTGCTCCGAGGTTGGGGCCAGTAAATGCTGATTCTCTATTCAGGCACGGATACCCTCGGTCCGGCCCCTGACCCTTGAGATTTAGGATTTTGCTGAGGTTGTCTCCTCTTGGTTCAGGCGGTTAAGCCGAGACCCCCCGCACCAACCTGAGCACTCCAGATTCGTGCATGGTATATCGACATGGTTGATGCACGTGGCACATCAAGCACATATCGGCGTTGTTATACCCTGTGCAAGCCCTTGGCTACAACACGACAGCCGGGCGGGGTAGCTAATCTACGATGCTGTTTTTGGTTTCTGCGAGTCCTTGTTCATAAGCGACAAGCAACCTTATCCTTAGCATTAACCTAAGCATCACATACGATCATTCACTTAGGCCGTTCCCTTATCCGCCACCTGGGGACGCGTCTGGTAGAGTGCCACTTCTCAGGATCGGCGTATATAGCAGTGTGTAATCCCGTAATTTTTAACGCTTTTTGAAAAGTGTGGATTGTATACTGGTGCCCATTGTCGGTTGTTTTAGTGCGTGGTGCTCTAATCAAAACATGATACTTTCTTTTAGAGCTTGGCAAAGGTGCGTCTTGACACCTTTTTTTAAACTGTAACCTAATTAAGTAAAAGTTAAAAAACCAAGAAGATAATAGTGTTTTCTTGTTGACGAAGAAAAAGACTCATTTGTTACGCTGTTTTTCTCGTAACAAGAAAAAAAAAGCGATAATTAACTCAGTTGTTCCGGCGATAGAATCGTAAGCTAGTGTCAAATTATAAAAAAAAAGTCAAAACGATGAAAGAATAGATTAGAGAGACATTGTTTAAATCTACCCGCAGCCGAAAAAGAACAAAAGACAAGACAGAAGTGACATCACAGACAGTAGTTTGCCTTAGACAAAATAGATGAATGTACATGAGTATATTAATATAAATTTCCAAACATTAGCACGTCGGTTGATATCACAGGCCAAATATAAATTACGCCCTTGATTGGGCAACACGTTGTACAGCAAAGTTATCGGTCTATCTTTTACATACAAAAAAGGAATGACTTAGATTCGTAAATTAAAGTATAAGCGTACAAAAACTACAAAAGATTTACAGAATCAAAGTGCATTGTATAATATGTGACACAAAACCATTTTAATATTAATTTTGATTACAACCTAGCACGGTCGACAGACCCCCAAACCATTAAGAATTAAAGTAAAATGTAATACTCATAGTTAGTTTCATGCAGGTATATACTAGCTAGTGCATCCTGTAGCGTTACCTAAAACTCAATTAAAATCTAACACAAAAAAACGTACATACGGCGTTATGACGAGTAAATCCCTTTTTAAATCATACGAGCATTGAAAATAAACAAATCCGCAAAGTTTTCTTTTAATCAACGTCCTAAATTCGGTAATTGTTTTTTTCAGTATGCTCATAATTGTAATTAACTCTTGGTAAATGTAGGTGGTGTTAACTCTAGTGACACCACGTGTGTTTATCAACTTTCCCAGATAAAAAAACAGGCGTGGAGGTATGGAAACCCGCTACAGACAATTATGCATGAATAAAATTAAGCCACGAAACAATAAAAAAACAAGTGTTTACTCCGAATAAAGACTTTCACTAGATTGCAACAATCTTATAAATCAAATACTTAACAATAAAAGGCTTGTCGGGCGTTTACAATACTAGACGATGTTCGGGTCTTTCAAACTTTACCAGAAAAATGAGTTTGTGTTTTAACAGTTTTGTCAGTTTTGTGCTTACGTCACCAACGGAAAGTGGAAGTGTCGAGAATAAATTTTGTACTAGAAAATTTTTGCTATACCAAATTTTTAACATAGCACATTATATCCCAGCTGATTAACTCATTAGGATGATTTACTTTTGTAAAATACATTTCATCAGAAGGTATTATGATGAAGTGTATTGCATGCAAATGAAGCAATGCTTTACGTATTTTAGAACATATCATGTGACTCTAGGCCAATAGTAACTTTAGACGACTTTAGGCAACTCTTAAATGTCTGAATTTGAGCACGTCGTGACATAAATTCAAAAAAAACGCAATAGAAAACAACGATAATGTAAATAGAGGTAAAATGCAAAAACCTAACATTGTCACACGTTGACGCAAATGACTACCAATATTAAATTAATTAAAATTTAGATTAGTTTGTACTCCAAAATTTTTAAAACCAATCACATATTTTAATTTAAAATTTTGCAAACATTAAGGTTCGTGTAAAAGTAATCAGATAGTTATACTAAACGGATAACATCAAAAAGGGGGCCTTGGATATTATATTGTTTATAAAAAACAAAATAGTGTTACGTCACACTTCTAATTGTAAGAAAGAAGTTGAAATAAACGTCATAGCATGTTGTAGTCAAAAAATTATTTAATTAATTTCGAAATCTACCATACATTAAAATAAATATTTCTAATTTTTATTAAAACTTGTATAAATTATTTTATGATTTTGTTAAAATTGAAAATCCATATTCATATTCTTTTTGGTTTTAAAACTTTATAATCTAAGATCAACGTTAACCTGAACATCAACTTTTGTGTTTTGGATAAATTAAATTTTGGTAGCTGTAGTTCCTGTTGTATTGGACTAACTGGTAGGAAATATAATACTAAAATAATTAAATTTGTTTACAACATAAATGTTTGTACTAATTTTTATAAATCGACCTTTTCAAATTTTATTTGTTTTTGCATTCAGTAAAAAAATGTTTGTATTACTAAATTTATTATTTATGAATTTATGAAAAAAAATTTTGCATACTACATACGTGAAAAGCTCCATTGAGAATTTGTTTCTTATCTAGTTTGCATTAAACCATCAACTTTTCATCTATTAAACTTTTTATCTAAAGATATTCTAAATTTTTCTTAATAATAAAAATCAATTTTAAGATTGAATTTGAAAAGTTATTTATTTATTTTATATTTAATAGTTGTTACAAATGTATGTGTATTTTTTGGCAATTTTAAAATTGCATTAACATTTTATAAATACAAATTAAATAAAAAAATTATTATTTTTAGTCGTTATTACATTGTAAACTTTATTATACGCAGACAAAAAAAGACCCCATCTATTTATATTAATAATATTTTTTTTAGTCAATTTGTATTCATGTCGACGCTTGTAAAACATTTTATATGTAGTTCGGTGAAAAGTTTCAAGAAAAAAAATTGTAATGAGATTTTGGCTTATTGAATAACGTTTTGGCTTCGTTCGTCGTTAACAAGGAAAAAAAGTGAAAGGAAATATTTTCAATTACCCAATGTAGAAAATGAATATTTTCCTACTCACGCACATTCAAGTATATCGGTATTACTCCCTTGCAACTTATAAGAGTCTATAGAATAAACTGTTATTTTCTATACAGCGCGTGTTTTTCGTTTTACGTTGTTCAATGTTTAATTAGTAATTTGGTATTTGGCATATATTGAAAGCACGAAAACGTAGTAGTCGATCTGTTCTTTCATTTTAAATAAACACTAACAATTTACTACGTTTTTTTGTAAAACTACACAATTTGTTTTATATTTTTTATATCACCATACAAAATCCTCTGCATTTTAATTATTAAATATTAAAAAAATAAAAAAAATAGTTTTAGAAAAAGATAAACATAATTATCAAAATTAAAGTCTTTGTTTAAACATGATTTCTCTTATTACTAAAAAAAATAATTTATTGTGTTTAATGTAAGCAAAATTTTTAATTATTTTAATACTAAATTTACGACCCGTTTGTCCAATGCAAAAAATTACAGGTACTACAATTTAATTTGTGAACACATGATTTATACAAAATACTAATGTTATACTCCTGTATTTTTTCAGCCCGATCAACTTTGTTATTTGAAGGGCTGTCAGTATCTACAAGCAACATTTAACTCATCGCCATCTAGTAGGTCATCGAGCTCGGGAGTCAACGATGATATCCGGTCGATTTTCGCAGCACTGTCCAGTACATTGCATTACAATATAACATTTCAAGCTTGGTACATATCTTCTTACAATTGCAGGAGATCATCTGCATGAGGTGTAAAAGAACCGAATCCCTCGACATCATCCTTGAGGAAAGGTTGTATGCTGTTAGAACCCACCCCAATTCAAACGAATTGATATCCATATTAAGTCTTCTCAGCACCCGGTGGTAGATTCTAAGTGAGTGGAACCTGGCAGCATCTTCAGTGGGAGCCAGTTTGGCAAAATTGAAGTTTGTTTTGGTCGCAGCTTTTGTATAGAGAGGTGATAGCGCAAGTAATTAAGTTATTTCCACACTAAATGCATGGGTTAAGAGAAAGAGAGTGTGGTTGAGTAAAAGATATCTGGCGTTTTATTATTATTAGTAAAATATTAGAATTTAAAAAAAAAATTTACTAAATTAGAAGAGAATTGTAGAACATTAAAATGAAAATTAATCAAAAATACGAGTAAAATAGAAGAAAATTTTAAAATTCTGAAAGAAAAGTTAATGGAAAATTTCAATAAACTCGAGGAAAAATTGTTGAAAAATTTAAGAACGCTTAAAGAAAACATCAAACGACTACAAGAATATTCCATTAATTTAAAGATAAAAGTTGAAGAGAAACTAGTAAAAACATCTCAAGTAATGGAAGAGAAATTGATGGAAACGTCCATGATTATGTAAGAAAATTTTAGAAGATTAGAGAAAAAAGCAAAAAAGAGAGAAGAAAGATTTACACTAATAGAAGAAAGACTACAAGGCAAAAGACTTGTGAATCTAAGAACGATAGCTATACCCGAAAATGAAAGTGAAGTAATACCAAGAATACGGATCGCAGCACCGACGTTTGATGGCAAGACACCGTAGTCGACGTATTAACCAATGGAAAGAACGACTAAGAGAAATCCATTTCGTTAATTGTTGCCCTCCGAGGAGAAACGATAAATATCTTGCAGACCATCCCTGATTGCCAACAAATGGATTATCAGCTGCTGACCTAACGTTTGGGGATCCGATATGGAGACGCCTATCTTCAACAAGTGTACCACGCGCAGGTAAAGAATCATTGTCAAAAGTCGACAGAAAGTCTTCAAGAGTTTGAAGCAAATAATGCGCGTTTGGTAAGATAAGTTTACTCTACAGCTCCAACTTGCGAATGGCTCTGCCTAAAACGCTCGACGACGCGCTGGCACATGCGTTAGAGTTTAAAGCGGCAAAGTAGGCGTCTCACTGAGGTAGTCATTGTGTTTGTAATATGGTAGAGAATCAAAAAGAAAAGCAAGAAGAGCTACTTAGACGAGTATTACGTGATTAAACAAATCGTGTACGTTGAGGCCTTAAATTAAATATAAATAAAACTGCGGTAAATTGGATCACATTCGACGCCGCTGTCCTAAACCAAAAACACAAGAGCAATCGGAAAAATTAGTGGAGGTCGTCCGAAAGGGGCAAAAATCAACCTCTAACAACTAAGCCCCAGAAATCACCATCTACGCTGCATCGCCAACTATCTAAACAGCATCTATGTTGATAGCGCCATTAATGGACGAGGAGTTGAAGTATAGGTTAACACAGGAGTGACGAGAACAATAGTTCGCCTAGATGCAGTTCAAAAATATAAAAGAATTACACCATTCACAATACAACTAAAGACACTGGCGAATAAGTACCAATTCATGGAGATATGATGGTGACTATTTATATTGGAAATAAATCAATTAATCAGCAGATACTGGTAGCTGACATCACTAAAGAAAGGATCTTAGGAAAATGATGTCTTCAAACTACGGAACCAAAAAATCTTTTTTATTCGTCGAAAGATGAAAAGGTGATAGTTGTTCAAGTATAGGATGTCGTTTTACGTAGACGAAATCGAGATTTTTGGGAAGGTTTCGTTTGTAGCATCAAACCAACCAAAAATGAAATATTTGCCCAAGAACTACTAGTTGGTAAAGCTCTGGTGAAGGTCAAAAACGTAATGCCAGTTACAATCATGAATATCAATCCAAACCGGATAATTTTGAGGAAGAATACTTTGAGAGGACAATCCACGTCGGTGTTTTACATTCTGAAATGTGCAAAGATTGTTGAAAACCCATCAGCAAAAAAATGTGCTCAACAGTTACTAAAAATGGTAACTTCAGCGTGTCAAGATGTTGACCAGCCCAAGCGCAGTGAAGTAAAAAAACCAATCCAGCAGTACCGCAACGTGTTTGCAATAGATGATAACTGACCTCGTGAAACACAAAATTAATACTGGCGATATTCAACAAATCCGACAACACTTGTGCCGGTTTTCATTGGCCAAACGAAAAAAAGTCAAGAAGATAATCGCCGAAATAGAAACTCGGGGTGTGAACGAACCATCTAACAGTCCGTGGGCTCCTCCAGTAGCCTTGGAGACAACAAGCATGAGTAAACGTAATTTTGTGTTAATTATAGACAATTCAATGAGACCATAAAAAAATACCCTATCTGGTTCGCAATGGTTTTCGCTTTTGGATTTGAATAATGGCTACTGGCAAGTAGACTTGGAAACAAAGGACCGCAAAAAAAAACTGCGTTTACAATTGAAACAGGTTTATGACAATTTACGGTTATGTCTTTTGGATAGTGCAACGCTCATGCGACTTCCGAGCGTTTGATGAAAACGATCTTACGAAGAATGTTTTGAAAGACATACCTGGTGTATTTAGATGACGTGATTGTGATGGGAAAATTGTTCAAAGAGCACTTGAAAAATTTGAAGAAAGTGTTTCAACGATTGCGTGGTGCAAACCTGAAATTAAGTCCAAACAAGTGCCATATCTTTAGAAAAGAAGTGAAGTATTTAAAATACATTGTATCTAGGACGAGAGTGGTGACCGACCCTGATAAAATAAGGCATTTCAAGATTAGCTAATACTAAGGGATAAACACGAACTTTGCAGTTTTTTTGGATTGTGCACGTATTATCGCAGATTTGTGATGGGATTAGAAAACCGCTGACAAGACTTTCCAAAAAAGAACGCGATTTTACTTAGAACGACGAATGTAATAAAGCCTTTTAAAATTTGAAGCAGTGTTTAGTCACGGCACCGATATTGAGCCAGCCTCGAGCAGAAAGTCAGTTTGTGTTGGACACAACTCTCTAATATCCAAAATCCAGAGAGGGTGATCGGATACTTCAGTAAAGTTCTGTCAAAGCCTGAGAGGAATTATTGTGTAACTAGTAGAGAGCTGTTAACTGTTGTCAAGTTTGTTCAACATTTCTACAAATGCTTATATAGACGGAAATTTCTTCTGCGAACTGACCATGCTACTCTGAAATGGCTTATTCAATTTCGAAACCCGGAAAGACGGTTAGAAAAAAGTTACCAGACGGATTGAACGATTGCAAAAGTGCGAGTTTGATACAAAACATCGTGTTAAAACTAGTCATCGCAATGCATACGCCTTATCATGATGACTATGTCCGGTTATCTATGCTCATTGTTCTCGACTAGAAGGAAACTAACATGTGTTCCAGAACAATGGTGATTGACGATAATTGGCAAGTAGTTTAACTACGTCGAGAACAAGAAATCTAGATCCACAGTTGATAATAAATTATAAAAAAAATAGACAAATAGCAACTTGGAAAGAAATCAGCGCGCACAGTAAAACGGTGAAAGCATATTGGATACAGTGGAACTCTTTAAAATTGGAAAATGATCTTCTAAACCGATTCCTGGAGAACGACAATGACACCGAGACAAAACTGCAGCTAGTGGTGCCAAGAAACCGAGTGTCAAAAGTATTGCAGCATTTGCATGAGGAAACTTCTGGAAAATATTTTGGTATGAAAAGCACGCTTGAAAAGTTAGGAAAAGATTCTATTGGGTGAAATGCAAAATGATGTAAAGAAGTGGTGCCGCAAATCTAATTTTTGCGCGTCCTATTAGATGATACAACGCCAAAAGTCCATTTAAAAGGATAGCAATTGACATTGACAAACGAAACAAGGGAACAAGTACATTTTAGTGGCCATAGATTATTTCACCAAATGGACAGAAGCGTACACGATACAGAATGAAAAAGCCACAACTGTCGCGGATGTGTTGGTGAAAGAGCTTTTACGCCGCTTTGGGATTCCGTTAGAACTTCATTTAGATCAGAAACGTAACTTTGAGTCTGCCTTGTTCCAAAACGTCTGTCGAATGCTGGGAATCAAGAAGACTAACACTGCTCTTTTTCATCCTCAATCAGATGGCACGGTGGAACGGATAAATTGAACAAAGAGGAAGTATCTCCCCAAAGTGGTCTCCGAACACCAACGAGACAGGGACCAATATTTACATTTGTTTACAAGACTACCGGGTAAACTCCTGCTTGTGTGACGTTTGAACGTAAGATAAGGTTACCGTGCGATCTTTATTTTGGATGCAAGCCTGGAGAAGAAGTTGTTGGGGATGACTACGTCAGCCAACTCAAAAAGAAAATGCAGATAATCCACGATAACGTCCAAAAGAACATTCAAATCGCCAGTAATCGAATGAAAGACCTACAACAAAAACGAGAATTGTTTTCAAAGTTACAGAGACAATGGGAAGACCCTTACGCCATTTTAGCTAAAATAAATGACGTCATCTACCGCGTCCAAAAGTTACAAACTTATAAGTGTTACGAACCCTGCTCGGCCAACTCGCATTAGTCGGAGATAGGGAAAGTTAAAGTAAATAGAATTTAATGGGCGCCAAATCTTATTAAGTAAGAACTTCTGTTTTGATCAAGACAGAAGGTCCAAGCTTGTAACACAATCAGTTTCGTAATCCTCAACGGACAAAAATAGAAAGATACATATGTACAACTTTAATTTAATATCGTCGATTATTAACGAGTACAAGAACTTATAGTAAATTATTCAACGAGCACAAAAATTTATCCTAGATTATTCAACAATGGTTATACAAATACCGGAAGTAACGGCAACACACAATATACAGAGTTAAATTACACATAAGGTGTTTATAACAAAGAAAATTAAATTGATAATGACAAATATCTATGATTAACAGCATGCGACACACAAAAATAATTAATGAAAATACCTAAATAGTATTGAAACAATTATTGTAATTACATAAGTTAGAATAACAAGAAAAATTTTTGTGAGAGACCTTAATGATGACACAAATGTAATTAAATAAGACTTAAAACGTATATATATAAAACGTCTTCCACGTTGATTCCATATGGAATATTAATGAACAGAACAAATAGTGTCAGCACAATGACTCACGAAAGCAAAAAATCTACAACACTATTAATTAATGCTAAATGGAATTAGAAATAGAAACCCGGTTATCGAATGCTGTTGCACACATTAAATTACAGAAGATATCGCAGTCTATTGATTCGTAAGAAACAGTACATAAAAGAAAATATTTTTCTCAAAACTTCCTTTTTTTAGATATATATTAGGCCTTCCAAATTATAATATTTCCATTAAGGTATTTAGTCGATATTAACCCTTCATTGGTGGAGAATACACCGAACACATGTGGACTAACACGTGTCGGGTCGTGCTAACAAATTAACATGGAAATTACAAATGAATTCTAAAAACTAATAGTAAAAGCTTACCCTGTAATGAATAAACTAATAGAAACGCGTTATCGTTTTATATCATAGCTTCAACACACGCCGATGGTTGTAATGCCTTTTTTCTTATGTCTATTGTAACTTGTAGAGTGTTAAAATAGTCTAGTTGGTTTTATAAGTCTATGGTTTAAAGCAGTGTAAGTGTTGTGAAAAAATGGTAGAAACGGAGAGTGTCCTTTTGCCCGGATTAGAAGCAGGACGACAATAATTAAGAGGTTAGCGGTCAACCCAAGAAGTATTGGGGCGATACCTTAGGTGTCATTTTATTAAGTAAATCTAATAAAACTTTATACTTAGTGCATATCGACAAATAAATAATTAGTGCCGGCAAACAATACATGTGAGTTACCAAAGTTTTGGTTTTAATAAATTTATGTGAATAAATTAAGCAAGCCAATCCGCGTAATTGGACCTACATTCAACGGTGCGAGTGACGCTTAAGTTATTGTGCGTACTATGACAAAATAACTTTAGAGGGTCACGGTGCTACAATTACACCTAAAGCAATCGACCCCAGCAAAGGTTTGACTTTTTATTATGTTATTGCGACCATTTTATTATATTTGTAGTTATATAGATCGTGTTAGTGAGCGTAGTGCATGATAATAATTAAAGTTTGTTAATTCATGTTTTAAAATAAGTTTGATTCAATATATACGATTTGCATTGTAATTTTTATTATTAAGAAGATCAATATCTACCCACAAACGCCTAAAGAGAAAAGAGCATTTATCTCAATGTAAAGCCGCGGATTAGTTTTTATTCAACAATTGTTAAAAAATTGAGACGTTGCACGCGTGAAGCGCGAGAAGGTGTTACATGGTGTTAGAAAATTCATTTAGACATAGCAAGCACTATTTTAAGTAATGGACGGTTTAACGTCTTGACAGGAAGCGAAAAAAAAACGAAACTCGTTAAAGGACGTCAAAAGCAGAAATCTAACTACAGGGTATTACATTTTGAAATGTATGCACGTAACAAAAAGGCAAACCAAAAGTAGTACACATCAATCGGTTGGCTCCTTACGCCGGCAACAACACAAACGACGACGAAGACACGAGAGTGGTGAACAAAGTGACAGATAAAGACGATGCGAAAGACTTCAAGTGGTCCATGTTCACCTATAATAAAACCGCAAACGCAAGGTTTGGAGTTACCACAGAAGTACAACAATATCTGTTTGACGTACCCCTTTGCATACTGTGTTGCCCAAAACTTGCGCATGTCCACAAGGATTGCTATGGTATTTAAGAGAAAGTTTACACGTTTGGATAAACTTTGAAAACAACGACCTATAGTAAGAAGAGTTTTGAAGACTCAAAATCAATAACGGTCTATCTACTACTTAGTTATCAAAGAGTTGTCTCATCAGAAGCCCGAATACAAAAACTTATGGAACGCTTTGCTAAACTTGAGAGAACACGTCATGCAAAACAACATTAGAAAACAGGCGGTTTTCAAACTTGGCTGCGACTTAGACCAACTGGATTGGAGGATGGTGCAAAATATTAGTAGAAGTCATATTCTGAGGTACACTAGCTCAAGTGTTGGTTTGCAGCTATAACTTGAGAAACATGAGCGGGAATGACAAGACATTGGACTGTTATTTCTATCAAAAATGACAATGCAGAAATGGACAGGATTGTGTCTTACCGTCATGACCCCTTTTACAGATGCCATAAGTTTAAACTTGTTCTGAGACAGAACGGATCTAAGGAGGGGGTAGTGTTACGATTTGTTTCGAAAAAGTGATCGAAGGTTAAAGAAAATTAAGAAAACTCCTGGAAGCCATAAGTAGATAACGTTCTGGATATAAATGGAACCTGCAACAAACGAGGTGATTTATTGACCAGTTTAGTGACCTTTACGTTATCGTATGCGCGATAATAAAAAATAAATAGTGAAACATTAGCAAAGTTTTTGTAAATTTCGAGAACGTTCCCCTACTTTTTATCCACGTCTAGAACGTTCACGGCTGAATGTAAAGGCTTCTAGAATGTTTGCAGAAACGTATAAATACGGTACAAACAAATCGTAGGGCAGTTATTTCACGTAATTCGAAAACGACAGTGTTAAGAAGATTAATCAAGTCTAAATGAATAAGTCGTTAACACGTGTGAGATAAATCTACGCTGTGTAACCTTGTACGTGACTTTAGTGTAAACAAACAATAAGTGTTAAATAGTTATCCGCGGACTTATCTTATCTTATCTGTAAGTGATCGTGTTATACATAAATTATAGTGAAAGTGTTTTAACTATAGTTCCTTAAATTTAATTAGTTCGGTTAGTTTAAACGTGTATATATTTTTAGTATAAATAAATTAGTTTTAATAATAAAATTCGTTACAAGTGGCGTCAGTGCGGGGTATCGAATAGAATCGTGTAAATAAACAAGTTGTTCGCGAATTTAGTATAAATATCATTACGTAATTTACTATCGCTTCCGTAATAAAAACAGTGATTGCGTAAATAGTAAAACTTTAGTTCGCGTGTTTTTTTTAATAGCATAGCTGTTCGATTTCGTTAAACCAATGTTGGGCTTTATTAAAATTTAGTATTAGTAAATTTTGTCTTAAATTATTGTTTGTGGTTAAATTTATGCCGGAACGCGTTCGCAAGCAGTTAAAATGGATACAAAGCTGTTTGAATTTCTTGAATCAATAAAAAATAGTCAAGAATCGATGAATAAAAAAATGGAAAAAAATTCTCAGAAAATGGAACAAAATTCTAAAAAAATGGAAGAAAAACTGTCCGAACATTCCCAGAAAATGAAAGAAAATTCCTAAACTTTAAAAGAAGGATTACGAACGAGCATAGAAAATCAAATCAAAATGGTTCAAAAGGAAATTCAAGCGGACATATTACATTTAAGAAAAGAAATATGCAAAGTTCTGGAAAACAGAAAGTAATCTATGAATGACAAAATAGAAGAAGTAGAAGACAAATTAGAACAAAAGTTAAAAAAAATTGAGAGAAAGAATACAACTGCTTTAAGAAAGAATGACCCAAATGAATTGTCACGGTGAAGAAAGCGTCACGAGTAAAGATTTAATAATAGACCATCGGGAAGAAAATTCTCACAAGTTTAAAGTGGTACCTCCAAATTTTGATGGTAAAGTTCCATGGTCAACCTACTACAAGCAGTTTGAAGCCGCAGCTACAGCCAATGGTTGGAGCAACAAGCAGAAAGCGACGTCCTTAATACTGTCTTTATGTGGAAGAGCTCTTAGAATCATGAACTTTTAATTTCACGTTTAGAAATGAGATATGGTGATGCTCATCTTCAACAAGTGTACTAGGCTCAAATTAAAAGTCGGGTTGAAAAAGCTGCCGAAAGTTTTCAAGAATTTGAGGCTGACATCGCTAGACTAACACAGCTTGCTTATCTTACAGCGTCAGATACCTTCTTGAAGCAGTTAGCTATTCAAACCTTTGTAGACGGCCTCCGAGACAACGAAACGCAGCAGACTCTCCAGTTAGCTCGACCGAAGACGTTGGATGATGCTTTAACCCATGCTTTGCGTTGCACCAAAACAGCCATAAGCTCCGTTGTGCTGCAGAAATACCCTCGCACACAGAAAAAAGTATTGAAGACATAGTGCGACCTGTATTTCGGGAACAAGTAGCTCGAGGAAGAGTAGTGACGTGTTGGAACTGCGAAGACGTGGGCCACGTACGACGACGTTGTACAAAGTCCAAAAGACAACCAGAAGAGCGTCCAGAAAACTAGAGCAGGTCGACCGAATGAGGCAAAAGTCGACCTCAACGAGCCATGCTCCGGAAATTACCATTCAAATGGCGTCGCCTAGGGAGCAATTGCATAGCATTTATCTCGATGGCAAGATCAATGAAAGAATTGTTCAGTTACTGGTTGACACTGAAGCGCCAAAGACCATCGTTTGTCCTGAGATGTTATTGGAAAACGAAAAGGCATCACCAGTGACAGTGCGACTTCGAACGGCGAAGAAATACCTACTCACGGACAAGTCAAAGTAAAGATTGGTTTGGGAAATGGAGTACTCGACCATCAAGTACTGGTAGCCGAACGATGTCCTGAAGATCGACAATGAAAGAATTCCTTTTCATTCGTCAGAGAAAGCAGTTGTGCGAGTCTTATTGAGTCAAGACGTGACTCTGCCTGCAAGGACTGAAAGTGTGGTGATGACACGCCTGGGTAGAAATCTCCGGGAAGGCTACACGCGATTGAACCAATGGAGGGCGGCTTAGTTGAAAAGGGACTACTCGTTGGCAGAACTTTAGTACGAGTGAAAAACACGATGCCAGTAAGCATCTTAAACATCAACTCAGATCCAGTAACGTTGAAAAAGAAGACCGTGGTAAGCCAATGCACGCCAGTATCTCAAATTGTGAGATGCGTAAAGTGTCCAGAAGATACGTCGCCGAAGAAGTGTCCACAACATCTATTGGACATTCTTACCATCAAATGCCAAAACTTTAGCCAAGACCAGCTGGCTAAAGTTAAAGTGTTGATCCAAGAATATCAAGATGTGTTTGCGCTGGGAAGTGGTTCCAAAAGAAGAACTAACGTGGTAAAACATAAAATTAATACCGGAGACGCTCGGCCGATACGACAACATCCACGCAGACTCCTTTCGGCGAAAAGAGAAAAAGCCGAACAAATAATTACGGATATGGAGAGAGAAGGCGTGATTGAACCTTCAAATAGTCCGTGGGCGTCTCCAGTGGTACTCGCAAAGAAGAAAGATGGATCAACAAGGTTTTGCGTAGACTACAGACAGCTAATCGATGTGACCAAAAAGGACAGCTACCCTTTACACAGAATTGACGATACGTTTAAGACCTGTCAGGATCCCAGTGGTTTTTTACGTTACACTCCAAGAGTAGTTACTAGCAAGTAGAATTGGAAACCAAGGACAGTAAAAAACAGCATTTACGATAGGAAGTGGTTTGTGGCAGTTTACCGTAATGCCTTTCGGCCTGTGTAACGCTGCAGTAACGTCCGAGCGTTTGATAGAGCCTATCTTGCGCGGACTGTCTTAGTGTTGCAGCGGCTACGTAGGGCTAATCTCAAACTAAGGCTAAAAAAGTGCCACGTATTTAAGAAGGACGTGCAATACCTTGACCACGTCGTAAAAACAGCCGACGATCAACCTGGGAGGAAGTAAGTGCCTTGAGCAAAAACATCAAAGCGTACTGGGGGCAGTGGGACGTTTTGATAGTAGAAGACGGTTTTCTTAAGCGAACCTTAGAGAGTGTCGGGAGCACTGGAAACGGACTACAGTTGGTGGTGCCAAAGAGCCGGGTGTCCAAAGTTTTGAAGCATCTCCACGGTGGTACATCAGGAGAACACTTTGGCATTAAGAAGACATTGGGAAAAGTTTGAGAACGATTCTACTGGGTAAACTAAAGAGAGGACGTCATGAAATAGTGCCGTAAATTCACGGTCGGCGCATCAGGAAATGGTTCAGCGAGAAAACGCAAAGCACCCATGAAGCAATACAACGTAGGAAGCTTTTTGGAAACAGTAGGGCCATTCTCAGAATCCGGTTTGGGAAATAAATACTTCTTAGTGGCGATGGATTATTTTACGAAATGGACGGAGGGTGACGCCATACCAAATCAAGAAGCAGCTACAATCGCAGACGTATTAGTAAATAGGTTTTTCTGCCGGTTTGGAGTTCCGTTGGAATTACACTTCGATCAAGGTCGCAATTTTGAGTCTTTCAAGAAGTTTGACGACTGTTGAGAATTAAGAAAACTAGGACGACGCCTCTCCATCTTTAATGTGATGACATGGTTGAGCAGATAATTTGAACAATGGGCAAGTACTTAGCCAAAGTAGTGTCCGAACACCAAAGAGACTGGAATCAGTACTTACACCTTTTCCTAATGGCATATCAATCATTTGTTCACCAAAGCACAGGTCAAACACCATCCTGTGTGATGCTCGGTTGCGAAATGCGACTGCCATGCGACCTCCAATTTGGACGAAGACCGTAAGAAGAAGTTGCTGGAAAAGATTACGTCAGCAAGCTGACCAAGGGATTAGACGAAGTACATGAAGAGGTCTGTAAAAACCCATAAATTGCCAGCGACAGGATAAAGACTAAATATGACGTCAAGACTCAAAATGGTGGGTTTCAACCTGGCGACATGGTCTGGTTGTATAATCCCCAAAGAAGACGTGGTTTGTCGCCGAAGCTGCAAAGACAATGGGAGGGCTTTTATGAAGTCGTGCAGCGTATTAATGACGTTATATATCGCATCCAAAAACCACCCAGAGGCAAACCAAAAGTGACCCACGTCGATCGTCTAGCCCCGTTTGCTGGGATGACCACAATACACAAGTTCAGGTCCGAACCAGAGTAATAAGCAGCAGAATCAAGAATCAAATTGAAGGAATGGAGTTTGAGAAGTTTATGAACTTACGAAGGTTCAGGAAATGGTAGGTTCGGAATAGCCACCGAGAAACAACAAGACCTGTTCCAATCACAAAAAGATTACGCCATCGCACATTGCTTGAGCGAGGATTTTGATATGTCCAGAGGGGTTGCGGTAGTATTTGAAAAAAGTTTGGGCAGTTCGATAAACTACGAAGACAGCAATCGGCAGTCGAAAAGGTTTTAAGACTACGTGGTGATTGACGCTTCGTTTTCTATCTGGTCACCAAGAAATACTCATGTACCAAGCCGTTATACAAAAATCTGTGGCGAACATTATAGAATCTAAACAGAGAAATAGAGTTCCACCATGTTAAAAAAATGGCAGTACTCAAGTTTGGTTGTGGTTTACATCAACTGAATTGGAGGGCAGTTCGAAACATGTTGGAGGTCGTCGTTCGAGGAACAGGCGTTCAAGTGCTGGTCTGTAGTTACCAACCAAGAAGAATATCGGGGAGGAGAAATCCATTGACTGCTACTTTTATAGTCAAGGAGGTAGCCGAAATGGAGAAAGCTGCCGCCATCGCCACGATCCTTTCCACCGGTGTCGCATCCAGTCTTCTGTTCTGGGACAGAACAGTCTTAAGAAGGTGGCAGTGAAACATTCGCGAAGTTTTTGTAAATTTCGAGAACGTTCCCGTACTTTTTATCCACGTCTAGAACCTTTACGGCAGAATGTAGAAGCTTCTAAAATGTTTGCAGAAACGTATAAATACGGTACAAACAAATCGTAGTGCAGTTATTTCCCATAATTCGAAGATGGCAGTGTTAAGAAGATTAACTAAGTCTAAATAAATAAGTCGTTAACGCGTGTGAGATAAATTTACGGTGTATAACCTTGTACGTGACTTTAGTGTAAACAAACAGTAAGTGTTAAATAGTTATCCTCGGACTTATCTTCGTGTTAGTGATAGTGTTATACATAAATTATAGTGTAAGTGTTTTTATTATTTTTCCTTAGATTTAATTAGTTCGGTTAGTTTAAACGTGTGTTACGTGCAAAATTTTTCTAACGGAATACCCTGTATATGAATTAAAATTAGATTCCGGTTTTGACGCCCTCTGCCGATCTTTTCTTGTGACTGTCATTTTACGACGAAATCGTTAAGCTGTCAACTGCATAAAATGGCTTGTACGGCTTAAAGTAATTTCGAAGGACATCCTTAATAATGGGAATCAAATGATAATTTTATTAGGATCGTAAAATATTTGAGTCGTCACAGGGTGAGATGATTGCTTCCGTTTATTAAAATTCTGTTGTAATTTCTCGTTAATTTGATAGCCGTTCCACCACGTTCTGGCCCACATGTTTCTATTGAATAACGAATTATGAGGGATTAACATCGACAAATACTTTAATAGGACGAGTATAACTCTATCTATAAGGCCTACGGTTAAAACTAAATAAACCGAAGACAATCACGTTTCTGCGGGATCCTACTCATGCGGCAAACACCTGCGAAACCAAGTTTCATTGAAGGTGTAGAACAGCATTCGACAATCGGGTTACGTTATGTGTACTTTCTTTAGCAATAATTAACCATTTTTGTAGATCTTGATTTCGTGAGTCATTGGTTTGACACGATTTGTTACTCAACTTTATTTCAGGCTCACTTGCCGGGGAAAACGTTTTCTTCGACCAAGGAGGTACTGGATTGTGAGTAAGTTTATTTACTTATTTCATCGCTGTCAGAAAGGTCGCTCACGAAACTTCAGCTAGTGTTAATTCCGTAATTACTGTCATTGTTTTATTACCATTAAGGTAGTATCATTAATTATTTTGTGTGTTTCGCATGCTGTGTACAAACAATATTTACTACACACTTTTTTCTTCGCTGTTCGTTTCAACTTAACTTACCTATGTATTGTGTGTTGCCGATACTGCTGGCATTTATGCACTGAAAATTCGATATCTTTGTGTTAATCATCGACGTTACTAAATTAAAGTTGTTATACTGGTTAATCTTTCTTTTATGGCAACATACCTTTCTCTTTTAATTGTGGTTACCTATCAACAAATTTTGGCTACTCGAACATCAGAGTGACAAGGATTACGAACCTCAAATTTAGTTACAAGTTTGGACTGTCTGTCGTGATCGAGGCAGAAGTGTTACTTTGGATTAGATCTGGCGCCTTTAAGCATAATTCCCTTCAACCTCCCCTATCTCTGACTGTGTGAGTTGGCCGTGCAAGGTTTGTAAGACCTAAAGCTTGTAACACGTGTATATATTTTAAGTATAAATAAATTAGTTTTAATAATAAAATTCGTTACGATAGTGTCGAAATAAATCAATTTTTAGTGACTTATTGTTAGTTGTAATAGTGTAATCCTTTACCGCAAGTTCGTATTAGTTTTTAATTCTTATTCGTTCATTTTAATTTAGTTATTTTAATCTAAAATGCATTTTATTTCGTTTAATTTTTTGTTAGCTGTTATTAGTCCTTAGTTTCTAAAAAACAATTTTAAATTCACGTTACAATATTATGAAAGCGTGCCTTCGCAAAAAAAAACTGGAAATCTATGTTAATAAAAGGTTAAAAAACAAATAATTAACATCGATTAATTTTAATGCAAGAAAAAAACATTAGGAAACTCATTTTGTTCCGAATGCAAAGTTAAACCGACCACAAAGAACGCAGCCAACTAAAAACCAATCAACTAATTCGCAACCATCTGATACCAAAGCGGGAAATGGAAAAATGCACAAAAACATAATGTAATTTATATAAGTACTAAATGATTCATGAATCTTAATGAAAATTCTATTGTGTATGTTTTTGATGGAAAAAAAAGAATTAATCATCTACAGCGTTTCCTGTACAATTGAATGTTTCGCCACAATCGAGTGTAGTCTAAAAAGACGGGTTGATGTATGAAAAACATTCATTAGTACAAAAACCATTTTCTAGATTAAAATGTTTTTAAAAAAGTCTCGCCGAAGATGACAACTTTGCATTTCATTATATCGAGGTGAAAATGGAAATCGCATTGAAAAATAAATTTATTGTAGAGAGAAAATTTTAATCACGAGTACTTTCTTATTTCGTACACAAAATAAATTGACTGGAAAAATGTGTTCATCATTTTGATTAAATCGGCGTTAGTGAAACAAAACCGGAGGAAATGTCCCAGGTACAAGAGGAAAATCAAACAAATCCCGATGGAAAATGGCTTTTACCGTTTATAAATAATTTAATAGATAACGTTATAGAACCCCGATGTTTCATGTTTCGTGATAAATCATAACAGACCGCATTCTTATCAATTATGTAAATGAATGTGATGGGCTACTTGGGGGTTATTCAATGTTGGGCATAAATTACCAGAGCGTACTCTATTTACTTGGTGTTCATAATTCAGTAACACACAGTAAGCACCCTTAATGTAAAAAGTTAAAATTTATGTTGACATGGATTTAAATTTTGCAAGCCACTTGTAGGTTATGACGTTAGATTATACGTTAAATTACTTCATTTGTTTTTTTTATACAAACGTCTACAGGGCGTTGGTGTTTGTATACGAAAAGCTATATGCAGATTTTCTCTTTTGCGCGAATGACAAAGCTCAGAATCAACACGATATGAAATTTTTGTTCTTTCATCCGTGAAATACAAAGACAGACCCGACTTTCTTTTTACTCACCCCTTTTGCGTGTTATATGCGATAACCTAGGCCATGCAGTTCAACGGACCAAGAAATATCTACAGCTATATGATACGCTTCTTAATTTCGCCGCCGTTTTATTAGAAGTATCTCAGATATAAAGATCAAACCGTTTTTGTGTGATTATAGATAAGGACGATTATTCCGTAAGGTAGATAAACACATGTTCTACATACGGTAGCTGTGTTAATAATAACAGTAATAAAGCATTTTCAATTACTGCATCGCACCCTCATTTCAATAAATATTCAATACATAAAACATTGTATACGTTTAGCTATTTATTGTTTGTTTGGCGTTAAAACGCCGTATTATAATCAATCAAGTAGACGTTAAGTCCGCACTATGTAATTGAGTATTGAACTGACGTGCTCATTACATCCTATTGTCTAGTTTTGATCAATCAATGCTGTATTTTTAAATTCTGTTTGTGTTTTCATAAACTGGAATTAAATATAAGATTGAACTAATAAGCAAAAATTTTGTTAGTATTTTTAAGGATTTTGTTATGTTGAAAAGTTGGTAGGTTAAAATTTTACGAGTATAAAAATTGTCCTCAACACGGCCATCTTTCGTCGGCGATTGTCAATTTTTATAAGCGCGCATTTTATTCACTTTCCGGTAATATTTGGTGCAACACAGACCTCTACGCTCAACAAAACTTTCACCATTAAGTCATTTCACGCGATTTCACGTGAATATGCAAATTAGTCTATCTAAGCGAAAGTCTATTTGGGGTGAGTAATATTTGTGTATTGGGAGTTTAATTTGTTTCCTAATTTTCTGTAGCCGATTTTCATACCTCTGCACGTTTCCTTTATTGGTGAAGATAACAAACAGTTGCCATATTTGTGAAAAAAATAAAAAAAAACTATTCACACCGTCAAAGGGTTGGAAACCTTTAAAGTTGCGATATCTTTTGGGGAAAAAGGCCACCATCAATTGCCACACTAAGTCGAGGAAAAACGCTGCACTTTTGCTATCTCAAATGATTGTATGCTTTGAAAACGAAACTTACTTGTGTTAACGCCGTATGTACGTTTTGTGTTAGATTTAATATTGCGTTTTAGGTACCCTAAAACACGGCGACTTGATCACTGATCACCAGACAATTAGCGCTTTACAGGTGTTATCACTTAATGTAGAATAAAACAAAAATTACTTTAGATAACTTTCGGGTATTGACTAGTCAATGCAATATTTAAAAAATATAAATTATACCTCTTCTTAAGTGTAAAAAAATAAAATGGTGGATTATCAAGTCGCCCCATAACGAGGCGACTTGATAATTGCTTGTTTTAAATATGTTTTTAACATTTCAGACCACAATTGAGGCGTCTTGATAGAGAAATTTTAAAAAGACGTATCTTTTAACATTATAAGTGCTTACCTAACTTACCCGTTCAGTTTTAAAGGTTTTTTTAATGAAACACGTTAAATTTGTATTTTAAAATGTATTTGTGAACGTAAAAAGAAACTCTAGGAAAAATAAACAAAATCTATAAGGTAACCATCACCCTTTGGTTAAGAACAATGGAAATTAAAATTAAAAAATTTAGCTATTCTGCTATAGGTGAATACATGTAGCCGCAAATTAGAAGTTTTTGAAATCGAAATGTTTAAATAAAATCTGTCCTCGCCTTAAGGTTTCAAATGTCACGAGTTTTTGCTTTATTTGTGCCTTTTTCACACTAGAAACGTCTTTTTGTTAGGGAAAAATAAAAGCATTTCGAATTTTATATGGCCTTAACAAATTGCAAACATAAGTTTCATCATCTTCACAACTGGGGGGAGAGAAAATGGTGTTTGGCCTCGGTGGTACATGCCCTCGCTATAAGGTATGCACCTATAAAAAGCTGAGATTAAGCCGCTAGCGTACGCCTATGTGTGCAAGAATGGGCTATTAAGCGCGCACCATAAAGTCCTATTTTTACACGTCCTCGCCACCACCAATCTGCCTCCGCTAATTAGTGGTGGACCCTCAATTGAGGGTCGTCTAATCCCCCGGGCAATGTCATAGTCTATAACGAGTCTTGCACATTATACCTACCTCATGACCCTGATAGCAAAGTAAAAAAGGGTGAAGGCGAGTCTTCGGTGCCTCAAAACTGAAATCATAGCTAAGGGAGTCAACCCCGACAGAAAAACCAACGTGTGGCCCGAAAGGGTTGTCCCAGTACCGCAGCCCTGAGGTCATGTCTCCAGGAACGGGGGTCTGAGCTTTGCCACTCAGTCTGCGAGGAAGGTAACCTCTTCAAAAAATCCCCAAATCCCACGGTGCGGGGCGCGCCAAAGGGATGGATGACTGACTGGTGAGTCAGCCATGAGCGACCAACCTCGATGGAGCAGGTGAACCGTCGTTGAAAATAGCCTTCTCACTGGGAATGGGCGTCACCCCAGGAGTGACAGTTTTAATCGACCCTACTCGTGGGACTAAATGATAGATCCTGATAACACAAGCAACAAAACGTGCGCGGAGGTAGGTGACCAGGCCTCCGCGACAGTGAATGCTACTGGCAACACAAACACAAACAAAAAAAAATTAACTCAGCAGGTATTCCATCCAAGCCTGCTCATCACAAGACCGAGATCATCTTCAATAGGTGTAATTACTGGCGAGAACTTAAAAAAATCAATAATTGTGTCACCACCATCTGCAAATGTCACAGATGCTAACAAAGTTTGCCCTCCTCCATGGCAAAGAGTACCAGATAGTACAGACCGCTACCCAAAAAGAAAGAGAATATCTGTTAGCCCACCAAACATACAAAGTTCTATTGAAGTGCACACGGGAATCAATACCTGGAATAGATTCAGTGGATTACCGATAGACTTAACCGAGGACCTAACGCCAGCTACAGCTACCCATAATAGAAAAAATAGCAAGCCCCCACCTATTGTCCTTTATGGCATAGAAGAGTTATCTAAACTAACAGAACTACTAAATAAGTCTGTGCCTAGAGATAGCTTCACGTACAAGATCATTAACAGGGACCAGCTAAGAGTAATGTCACAGACACCTGAAACTTATAAAAACTTAATAGAAGTTATTCGAACCAACGGCCTTATTGGACACATGTTCACACAGAAGCAAAACAAATGTAACAGAATTGTTGTCAAAAACTTGCACCACACCACTCCAAAAACAGCCATTATAGAGGAGATTGAGAATACTGGAAACAAGGTCAGAGGTGAAGTCATCTGTGCAATATCAAGAAAAAATAAAAAGCCACTCAATATGTTTTTTGGAACCAGGCCCTAAAAACCCAGATGTAAAGAATATAAAATATATATACCACACTAAAGTCAAGATAGAGGACCCAAGAAAATCGACTGAGATCCCTCAGTGCACTAGGTGCCAACAATACGGCCATACAAAAAACAACTGTATGCGTCCCCACAGGTGTGTCAAATGTGGTAAAGGATACAAAACCACTGATTGTCCAAAAAAAGACAAAAATACACCGGCCACCTGCGCTCTCTGTCATGGTGACCACCCAGCCAATTACAAGAGCTGTCAAGTGTATAAAGAGATAAAGGCTCAAAAAAGTACTGAAATCAATGCTCAAAGAACTAGAGAATAGGACTTTGCAAGACAAATTAAAGACTTTATCACTATACAAAGCAGAAGATTATACACTCTGGAAAATGACTAAATCACTAAAAAAACCAAAAGAATACATGCCTCCTCTAAGAAAATCTGATGCCAGTTGGTCAAGGAAACCCGCAAATAAAGCAGAATTATTCGCCACCTTCCTAAAAAGTGTGTTCAAATCCGATGAATCTGATGTTGACGACACAGAAAAAACGATCGACGAGATCTTAAATAGCGATCAGCAAATGTCTCTACCCTTGAAATCAGTCACCCCAGCAGAAGTCAAAAAAACCATAGCTTAACTAAAACAAAAGAAAGCTCCCGGTTTTGACCTGATAACGGCAGAAGTTCTGAAACAGCTACCAAAGAAAGGTATAGTTCTGCTGACAATCCTCTTTAATGCAGTGTTGAGACTACAATACTTCCGAAATCTGTAAAAAGTGTCCATTATAAATATGATACTTAAACCAGGGAAAATTTCCACAGAAGTCACATCTTACAGACCTATAAGTCTTCTCCAAGTACTATCAAAATTTACTGAGAAACTAATATTAAGTCGACTTCTCCCAGTTCTTGAAGAGCAAAAAATAATACCAGACCATCAATTCGGATTTCGGGCACACCATGGAACGACTGAACAAATACACCGAGTAGCTCACACAATACGACAGACGCTGGAGAGGAAGGAGTACTGCACGGCCGTATTCCTAGACATACAACAGACCTTTGACCGTGTATGGCATAAGGGTCTCTTATATAAGCTAAAACTACTCCTTCCAAACACTGAGTACATGCTTTTGAGGTCTTATCTGGAACAACGAATTTACCAAGTCAAGTGCGGAGATCGCCTGTCATCCATCTGCCAAATAGAAGCAGGAGTGCCCCAAGGATCGGTGCTGGGCCCTATCCTCTACACAATATTTACCGCTGATATACCTATCACAGAAGAAGTAGTAACTGCAACCTATGCAGATGACACTGCAATCCTTTTTAGCAGTAAAGATACTAGTCTAGCATCCGTAAAACTACAAAAACATCTAGATAGAATCGGAATATGGCTAATGATGTGGCGAATAAGAGCTAGTCCTGCAAAATCAGTTCACATAACATTTACTTTGAATAGAGGTGCCTGTCCACCTGTTACACTTAACGGAGATATCTTGACACAGCAAACAACAGTGAAATACCTGGGTATGCATCTGGACAAACGGCTTACGTCGAGGGATCACATTAAGGCAAAGAGAGAACAAGCAAACAAAAAGTTCAGGGATGTGCACTGGCTGCTGGGCAGGCAATCGAAATGCATTATAAAACCAGTATGGACATATGGTATACAACTCTGGGGGTCAGCTAGTCACTCAAATATACAAATACGACAGCGCTTCCAAAATAAAGCATTAAAAACTTTGACCAATGCCCCATGGTTCCTAAGGAACACAGAAGTGCATGAATATCTGCAACTCCCTACAGTCAGAGAAGAAATAGATAAGTCTTCTGATGCCTATAAGCAGAGACTTGAAAAACACATAAATAGTTTAGCCACAGAGCTCTTTAACACCAAGGACTCTATATTCCGCCTAAAAAGAATACGACTAGCCACCATCTAATCATCCAATAACAAGAAATGTCACATCACAGGATGTGTATATCTAAAGCCACTTATATATAATAGAAGACACATCTGATTATAATAGCTCTTGGCTGATTGCTGATTGATAAAAGACAGGAAAAAAAAAATCTTCACAACTTATTATTTTTGCTACGTAGTTTTTAATAGTGTCAGACTCGGTTTTCAAACCAATAATATTATAATCACCTGATTTCAAACCATTGTAATTACTTTGTGGAATGTCTGTTTCCGTTTTGTTAAAATCATCCACGTCCATGTCAACTTCGTTTTCTAATTCCGAGAAAGATTCAGGATCCAGATTACTATCAACAGTTAACTTCTTCTCATTGATGTCACTATCAGAGAAGGAGGATGACCAAATCTTTTTCTTTCGTTTTTGCAAAGGTTTTTCTCCTGTGGAAGTTTCTGGTGCTTTAACATCTTGTCGAGAAATGCTTGCGCCTACTGATACGGTCAAATTTTTTTTTCTTCTAACAGGTGCTGTAGTTATGAATCTGGAGGTTTCAAAAACATCTTTTAATGATTGTGCCATATTTCCTTGTAATGCAACTACGTCTGTTTGGGGCAACTTATCCAAAACTTTGTTCATATTTAGCGGATATATACCGGTTGCTTCAAAGCTAGACTTTATGTTCTTCTCGCAACTAGCGTCAACATGATTTAAGGCTTGATTTAGCAAACGGGGAAAGACATCTTTTCTTACCACTTCCCTATTATTCTTCTTCCACTGCTGAAGTGTCCGTCTCCAAGCAGATTTAATTAGCCGAAAAAGACTAATGGTTGGGTCAAATGAGTACAGTTAGGTGGGAGCAGTACAAAACGAATGTCGCGATCTTGGCATTTTTGGATCACATTTATGGAAATATGGCTGGCCAGATTGTCACCGATCACAACTTTGAGCCCAGGTGGTAAAGTTCGAAAATAAGGTAATATTATCTTCATAAACCAATCTCCAAAAATATTTCCATCGAACCAACCCGAATGGGACCGATTGAACCTAGTCCCAGGTGGTCCATTTTCCGTTCATGTGGACCAAAGATAGTCGGCTTTATAAACGATATAAACAAGCAGCAAGTGTCCCAAGGCTGCGCAGGCAAACATCACTGAAATAGCGGCTTTTGAAGAATCTATTATTTTCTCTGCTCTTTTGCAAGCTCGTCGGTAAAATTGGTTTCGTCGTAATTCACTATTGCAGAAGGCGGAACAGCTTGTAGACTATCGGTCAAGTAACACTAATAGCATTGGCAAGGATATCCTCCTCTGTCTTAGACATCGCCATCTGACCGCCATGTTTTTTTGAAAATGTTGCCTTAATCTTTCTATATAAGGTGCCAATTGGGATGTTATATTCTCTACTCAACTGTGTAACTGAAACACCCTCGTCCCTATGATGCGCCACAACCATCTCTACTGTTTTTTTATCAAAATCCAAGTATTTCCGGTTACCCGATGTTCTCTTGTATGTTCTGACCATTTTTTTCTTATTATTAAGTCGCTTCTAAAATATAAGAAAAAATAAAATGGCACGCCACTGGAAAATATTTCTCCATAATTAATATTTCTCTACTCAATAAAACTTAACTGTGAGTATTACAATTTCGAATTTTAGTACTTCGTTGGTCATGTCGATTGTTGACTGTACGTAAACGTAAAAGTTTACACCGGTATGTCAGTTTACTGTACGACGTGTTGCCCAGTATAGGGCGCAACATATATTTGTTCCGACCTATGTATTAGCGCTTGGAAAATTTACGTAATTATATTTATGTACCTTCTTCGTCCTCTTTGGAATTATTGTCTGTGATAAAATAAATATATATTTTGTGTTATTACTTCTGTCGTGTTATTTGTTTTTTTCTAGCTACGGGTAGAGTTAAACGCTATCTCTCTAATTTAATCTTTCATTGTTTTGGCGCCTTTTTAGATTTAATTTATAATTTTGTATCACAAAGCGTGCGATTCTCTCTCCGGGAACAACTGTGTTAGCCGTTGCTTATTTTCTTTGGTTACACAAAAACCAGTATAACTACTTAAAAAAAAAGATTTGACAACAACGTAGTTAATAAATAGTCTTCGTGTCGTTTGCAACACCTCGTTTACGAGTAAAGAAATAGGGTGATACAAAAGAGAAAAAATGGAAAATGTTCGATTTCGTCTCTTAACATTCAGATAACTCACAAAAATGTTAATTAAAAAAAATCATTACAAGACGAATAGAAAATAAACTAATTTTGCAATCACTTTTTAGATATGACTACTTCAAAAAAAAAAAAAAACAAACCGTCAGTTTCTGATCGGGGCAAGCTATGAATAAAGCAAAATCAAATGTCAAAAATGGTGTGCTAGTGTTGGAGCCAAATACAAATGCCCTAAAATGAGCAAAAAGAAAAAAGATTGATTAGAAATTGAATGATTTATATAACTTTTCTTTACATAAAATTAATAAATTATATCTTGTTTCCATGTCAAAGATCATATTGCCTACTCCATTGCGGCTCCATACTCCCCCTCACTAACCGAGTCACAAGCTCGGACTACTTCGTTAGACGCCGTACGAACGGGACAGGGAATCAATTCAAATATTTGTCCCAATGACCAAGTTAACACTGGTTAATTGTCGTCTTTTATTAGACAAGCTTGCCTAACTCAAGCAGATACCACTTCTTCTTTGAACCTTTTTGTTTGTTTAAATATTCGGTTGACCATCTTCTCCAGAATTGTTGGTAAGCGAATTCAATGCTCTTTTAAAAACATCGTAAATTCTTTGGCGACTTTATGTTTTCTTCAGAAAAAAAATCCCGTAGTTTTTTACCAAGTAAAAAATGACCATGTGTAAGCTGTTATGTTAAAAAGTGAGTAAGTTAAAATTTTTTGAGTATAAAATTTGTCCTCGACACGCCTACTTTTCGTAGACGGCTGTTAAACGATTCATTCTTTATAACGCTAAAATCCTACTAGTAATAGAATAATAATCAATAACTAATAACTAATGCACCGTACTAGCTCTTACGACTTTATTAAATATAAACACACAAACATTAGAGCGATGAGTCTTATTCAAATTATAATCAGGTCTGGGAATTCTTATCGTACACTCACATATTAACAATTCTAATTTGACATATAATTTAAATATAATTTGGAACATAATTTAAAACATAATTTGGGCGCCACAATATTTTTTATATTAAAATGGTTAAATATTGAAACCAACAAAACAAATAAACAAATCTTAAAACGAATACTTAAGTTATCTACATACGTGTAATTTGAAGGTTAGGTTAATATCTCTTGCTTGCATCACGTGACTTAATTGAATTACGCGTTTCTATCTGATTCATGCAACATTACGAATTTCTTGAAATGCAAAATTAACTTCCATATTTTCCGTAATTATTCTGATTTGATCTAATATCCGTACAGATCAATTAACCAGAATATCGTAAACAAACGTAACGTATTCTTCATTCGAAACATCCAAACCAAATTCCATCGAACATAACCATGAATAATTATCGATTTTCACACATGAAAATCATAATTCGTAACGGAAATTCTTCGCAAAAGCGACGTTGTGACTAACATCAAACGTGCTGCGTAAACCATATTTTCATATCGCATTTCAAACCTCAAAATCGTAAAAAGGCGTACGTATCCAAACCAAATATTCGTAACCATAAACGAATTCATACGTACACAAATCGAAAAGCATCGAATAAATCAGAAACGTAGTCGTATATCGTAACTCATAAAGAAAAACTTCCAGTTCGTACGTACCAAACAAAAAAACTAAAACGCAAAATCAAAGTTGTACCACCACGTGTACAGAACAAAGAAATCACTTACCCCTTTTAGATTACGGGTTTCTTTAACAAACAAAAGCGTAAAATTTAAACGAACGAAAGCGGATAGTATTGCATACGATAACGTGACCATCCGTACTGATTTTATCAGGACAATACTAATTTTGAGCATAGCTTTCGGTTTAAAAAAAAAAAAATCAGTACGCAAAATGTCCTGATTTTTTGGTTACTTCACTGAATGTACTGAATTTCGGTTGTTTCGAAGCATGATTAATAGCAATAGTTACTTTACTTGTGTATGTTATTATTTATAAATCCCTCTTCTTAGAGTTTCTTAGATCTGGTATTTTTTTTTATTTTCAGGAGCTGCAATTAGGTAATCAGTGGTAGAAATATAGTCATTTGAGAGCGTTAAAATGTTGTATTTTAACTCAAACTCCTTCAAATGGGGGGTACACCGTACCCCCCAGACCCCCCGGCCCTATTCACAGTGTCCTGATTTTCATATAATTAATTATGGTCACTTTAGCATACGACTAAAGCAGAATTCCACCGTACAAATTTAACATGTGGACATTTTCTGCAAGCTGTGCAGGACGACACGTCCTCACGCGTTAATGAATGCACGCAAGATGGTTGACGACTTAAGGAGAAAAACCCATAACGCATGTGCAGTGCGTAAAATGCATTGCGCGAAAGAATTTATATTAACAGTGAACACAAAAATGTTAATTAAAAGCAGACGTAATCAATCGAAAAAAATGTGCACGTTACATCTTCCGGTAACGTCTTATGTAACACTGACCTTTTTGGAAGGTCTGCGCCCAACCAGGATTTCATCATCAAGTTGTTTCACACGATTCCACGTGATAATGCAAACGGATTTGGTGTCTCAGTGAAAGTTTATTTGGGATATGTGATTGTATACCTTTTTTCGTATCGACGGTTTACATTAGTTCTTTAGCGGGTCGCCATTACTTCACCTATGACTTTTATCGGTGGTGTTGATAAAACACCTGTAATGTTAGAAAGTATGACGTCACATCGCTAAAGTCCAGGGGTTGAACACCCTCTTATTAAAAAAAATACTTACACAAGTGCAAAATTAATTAGAGAGAAACTCGGCGCATTCATTTACTTCAATTATCGTATGAATTAAAGACAGGATTAACTTGTGATAACGCTATATGTACGTTTTAGTGTCAGATTTTATATTACGTTTTGGGTCATACTAGTACTAAATTAGCTAATCCTCTACTGGATAATACACAACTGTAAGTACTGCATTTATTGTATTTATACGGGTACTACTTTGTTGGTCATGTCGATTGTTGGAATGACCATACGTACATACTAGGTTGTAATCACAATTATTGTTAAACTCATTTTTGTGTGTGTCACATACTTAACTGGTGCGCTTTAATTCTCTAGATTTTTGGTTTTCGTATTCTTGTAGTTTAATTTAACAAAGTAAAGTCATTCCTTCGTTAAATGTAAAAGTTAGATCGATTAGAGTGCTTTGATGTGCAACGTGTTGCCCAATCAATGGCGTAACTTTTATCTGGTCTGTGATATCAACCCATGTAATATTGTTTGCAACGTTTATGTAACTATACTCATATACTGTCTCTGTCCTCTTCAACTGCTTTTGTAATAAAATAAATATATATTCTGTTCTCACTTCTGTCGTATTATTTGTTCTTTTAATTTAATATTTCGTCGTTTTGGCGTCTTTTTAGATTTAATTTATAATTTCGCATCAAAAAGCCTGCGACTCTCTCCGGGAACAACTGTGTTAGCCGTTGGTTAATTTTTTTTTGTTACACGAAAACCATTGTAACAAAGCACTTTTAAATCGTTGGGACTGTTGCTCAACGGACCTTACGGACGACTATTAAGAACATCTTCGAGGTGACATAGCAATGTACTTACGTTTTTATAGGTGGGACAACAATTACTAACAGTTTTAGCCAATAAAATCTTAATGCGAAGTAATTACATTCTGCTGAACTTTCATTTTTTATTACTGTATTCACCTGATGACGATTGCAGATACCACAGCAATCAAAACATTGTGTAGATTCGTTTCCAAATAATAAACAATGAAAGTTCAGCAGAATGTTATTACTTCGCATCAAGCAAAATTGTTTATTACATTTAAATAAATTCTTATATGTCTTTATGTTTGATACCCAAAGGCCACCAAAATGCTGTGCTTTAAGTGGATTCAATTTTTTTGTTAGCAAGACAAATAGACAACTCTTTCAATTGAGTACTTAAAAGTAAATATAATGGTTTCAACTTTCGAGCAGCTCCTACAAAATTTTGATGAAACACCAATAGAAACCCAATTATAGTGAGATCCTGTTACGCCCTGAGCAAATTTTCCTAAATCCGGTACTGTTTCATTTATTTAAGTTAGACGTGTGGGAATTTGCTGTTGTTGCTTATCTCACGCTTTATTTCGTTACATTTTAAAGTTGATAATTTGTAATTTATGATTAATTAAGAGCGTATTATCTTCGCTTAATACGTGATTAAATGCTGCTTTTCTACAAGTCCTTATAAATATTTTTGTTTAAAATATCATTTACTCGAGCGTTCTCACGAGTTTGCTGACGAATTTATTTTGTTATCTTCTGAGGTCATTATAACCTTAGGTACTTCGTTTCCTTCTTTAATCAGTTCCTGACAAACTCTTGTTGAGATCACTTCAAAAATTTACTGTACCTTGGAAGTACTAACGTTTACTTAAACACGGTGATTTTACCGGATATTACGTTGAAACCTTCCTTACTTTTAGTATATTTACGGAACCTGTTTCTTTCCTAAAATTACTAAAAATCGTATATTTACGGCTATAAGTTACTTTAAATTTTAAAAGTGTACTTAGATTTCTTAACGCTGGATTATTATACCCAGGTAAAGTACTTAGTTTTTGTTTTATTTAGTTAATCTAACTTCACTTTTCTCCCTTCCTCTTTATAGCGGTTTTTCTTCCGACGAAATTGTTTTAATTCATATGAACGTTTTCTCCAACGGATTGTTTACTCCACGTGTGAAAGTTCCTTCAACTACCAAAATACTCCGTTCATCTGTAAACTCTACTAACGCTACGCTGAGAAGTCAACTTCGATTGCACCAACTGACGCTAAGTGAGAAAAAAAAAACCAACCGTTAACCTTCGTTTTATTGTGAATTAATTCATATTTGTGCAAATCTCAAAGATTTGATTTTCTACATTGAACTTTTAATCAAAATCCTATTTGCTTAATCAACTTTAGAAATTCAAGAACTTTTCCTTATACTTTAAAATTTTACAATTTTTTTTCTGCTATTTAAAATTCACTTTTGTTATTTAAACTTTGACTTAATTTACTTAATTTAATTTCTCTTTGTTTCTATAAGAAGTTGTTATCTGATTTACTTTGAATTTTGTTGACTTATAACGTAATTGTAACTGACCTATTAACCTACCTAAATTTGGTTACGCATCTCCTGATCTAAAAGATAGTAAACTTGAACCTAACTCTAATTCTCGGCTGTTATTTGCCGACGGCCAATTGTTTGTTTTAAATATTTTATTTAAGGAAACTTCGACTGGAAATACTGTGCACGGAGTTCCATCAGCGAAGTAATAAGGTAAGATTTTTTATTGTATTTCAAATTTGAAATTACTGTCTTGTCGAATAACGATCGCTGCCCCAAATTAATTTTTTTTTTGTTTTGCGAACCTAACGTAATTAAATTTGTTTTACTACTTTTGTTTTAACACAAGGTAATTTAGATCCTGTATTTTTGTAATATTTGAAATCCATTATCGATTGTTTTACTCAACTTCACGCATATTTTGTTTGCATAATTCAAAATTGAATATTTTATTGATTATTTTGTAAATTGCTATTTATTCTAAATTCATTATATTTACATCAAATTTACTGATTGCTATTTATTGCTTAACCTTCCCCGTTTTTTTTCTTTCAGCAACCCTTCGCTACTACTAGAGCCCTGTTAAACTTTTACAATTTACTTAACAGGACCGTAACTAAACAAATTGTGTGGCGCCCATTTCTAACAATTTCTAATCACTATTTGACTAATTTTATCTACCACGACATCTTTGATTTAAATATTCCTCTCACAATTTTTAACCCACCCCATTTTGCCTACAAGAACCGAGCTACTGCGGCCATCGCTCCATTTAAATTTAGTTACCCATAATTCTTACCGTAACAATCCGTTATGAGCTCCTAGTGTACACATATTGTGGCTGACAAACAAATTTTATTATTTTTTATCAAAATGGGAGACGCAAAATCTACACCAGTGCAAGAAAATGGATAAGTTAAATTTACTGTTTCAGCGGGTAACGCTCTATTTGAAGGCTCAAAAGTTTTGGGGTTATATCAAAAACAAACAATACACTCTTTAAAAATCCTCCGAACTAAATTTTTACCAGAAATAATCCAAAACTGATCAAGAGAAGAATTTCAAGTTGCCCGCGGAGCTGCATGCAATAATCGACAATGCTCAAATTCTAAAATTAAACGGGAACGATTGTACTTTCCTGATAAGAACTATAGATGGCGTTTACCATAAGAACAAGCAGAGTCTACCACCAACTCTAATAGTTTTATCTGTTTCGATAAAAAAATTCAAGAAACCAAGTGACGACATAATTGCAGATTTACCCTCTTTTAGAATTTTATATTCATGATTTAAAGTATCTTGTTGTTGCGACAATTTGACCAGAATAATTTTTGCGTTGTCCTTTTACTTTCAAAACGAAAACGGCAATTTGTAACAAACAAAAGCTACAATGCGTTTTAGACGATTATAATTTAAATATCTTTCAAAATTTATCAAATAGAAAGTTTTCTGCACAACCAAACACTTAGACTTTGCTTTTTCTAACTCAGAAAGATCTGAAACAATTATCTTATGCTGAGATCACTCCTCAGAGGAAGAGGAGGAGGAGGAAGAGGAAGAAGTGGACCCATTATACCACCCGAACTTGCTTGGTACAAGTTCGCCACAAGAGAGATAGATTAAGAAAGAAATGTTGCAAGTAGATAAGATAGTCTAAGTTTATGGCAGAAAAAGGTTGTTATATAAAAAATATTTGACATTTGTATTAGCCAACTTCTTTTGAATGTAATGCTAAGGCAATTGATTTGTTTTTATGTATTAGATTTTGCTAAATCAAAGAAGCTTGCATGATTACTATTAACTGTGATATTGCAGACAAACTCTTAATTGTTATCTATTTGCTTAATTTTATAAGTTTTATCATCTTTCTCTATTGCTAACATGAATATATCCGTTGTTATAATTGTTATAATTCTGCAATTTTTTATCTTTAGTGTTTGACAGATGTAAACAGAATCTGCAGTAGATATTTTTACTAATTTACCGGCTTTTTTTAGCTTTCTTATAAGCAGCGAATCAAGGATCAACCATGACTCACTCTCCGATGCATTGAGCTACCGCCTACAAAACTTTATGGCTTTATTTATGTAACAAAATTTTTATTTATTGTTGAGGTTAGAAAGAAGATTTCAAACAGGTGACAAAGATAAGCATTGTTTATCAACGTGGAAACGCTGAGTTTATTTTAGGCTCGATCGATAATATAAGAATAAAAAGAGACAACTAAAACTTTACCACATCTCAACATTAAGTGTTTCCAGACTTGAGAAAACATGATTGCTAAGTACACACGGAGTAGAGCTTTATTGCTAAGTTTCGATTATGGTAAGCAATGCTTCAGACTGAGTGTGAGCAAAGTTGTTACATAACCTTACCAGTAACTTAATGCAGGCGACTAGTTTAATATCTCGGAGAAAAGGCCGAAGATGATCTTTGATGTACTAATTATAAACTCATTAAAACAGGCGCCAAAACGAGCCAATATTATTAAGTACAGATCTCTTTTAAATCTGTCAAATACTGAAAAAAAAGTTGAAAAATACAGTTTTTAACAAGAATATATTTATTTCTAACAAGAGAATAGGAGTTAAAAGAACGAGGTAGAACAATAGTAATTAACGATTAGAGATGCTTTGACAGATATCATAGTTTATAATATTGATGTAGGTCTTTTAGATAACGCAACACTTCTTACAGCTTATTGTATTTAATGCTAACATGCACTACATATAATTAATTCTAATAGAATAATAACATTTAAACAGTTAATCACGTACTTTAGATCTCCGTAACTTCAAACGTACTTGATCAAGTACTTTGCTTAAAATGTAGTCGCAAAGAGAGTTAACAATTCTAATAAAAGAAAGAAAAAGTATAAGTATTAAAATTTATCCCAACCGAAAGTTTGTTACAAGCTTTATGTATTTTACGAATCTGCACGGCCAACTCACAATAGTCGGTAAGAGGGGGGTTCAGAGAGAATATAGGAAATATAATTAAGGGCGCCAGAGCTTGTCCAAAGTCAGTTCTGTCCCGCTCAAGACAGACGGTCCAAACTTGTAACACGATGTTAGGTTCGTAATCCTTATACTCGGCTGTTCGAGTAGCCAGAAGTAATTAGTAGGAAACGGTAATCACAGAAGCAGGGAAGATAAAAAGAAAGATTAACAAGTATAATCGATTTAATGGTTTAACGTTGGAATAGAAGATATGAGTGTTAATATATTCGAGGTAGAATTAATACCTATCACACTTGGCTTATACGCCAACCTTAAAGTCTACAATGAGTAACGATTCACATTAATCATTATCGTACACTTTGAATAAGAAGTACATCAGCAATTTTCTAACTAAATGCCTGTAGTATCGGCAGCACACATCACATCAATAAATTCCAATGAAATAAGTAGCGAAGAATAGTACGTAGTAAATATCGTTTGTATACAATATGCGAAATCCACAAAGAAAATTAGTAATAGGCATTACTGACAATAAAACAGTGATAACGATTATGGCGTTAACATTAAATTATCCTAATAATTATGGGTAGTACACAGCAGACGTAACACAGAGCAAGCAAACTTATTACCTAAATGGTAATATTCTTACGTTAATCGTTACGGAATTATCATTAGCAACAGTTTCGTGAGTGACCCTATTTGACAACGAAATAAGATACATAAAATCACTTACCAAAACACAGGACCTTTCTCTTGTGCGACGAAAGTACTTTCCTCGGCAAGATATCCTGTAAACACCCTGAAATAGCAAGTCGTGTCAAACTAATTCCTCACGAAAGTGAAATCTACAAAATGATTAAGTATATTTAACATAAATACACAAGGCCGAACCCGGTCGTCGTGTGCTGTTATACCCCGACGAAAACGGTGATTACGCAGGTATCTACCGCCTGAGTAGAATCTCGACAATTTTTAGTTAACTTCGGTACATTCGATTTTTGCCATATGTCGTATGCCTCAGAGAATATTTATCTGACGAAATTATTATTCGAAATGGATTCTTCATTAACAGTTAACAATTAGGAACGAATTGCTCGCACGTGGCTGAACGGCTATCAAATTACGAGAAATTACAACAGAGTTTTAATAAATGACAGTTATTATCTTACCCGGTGACGACGCAAACGAATTATAAGCGTAATACACTTATAGATTGGTCCCCATGACGGTGGATAACTTTAGAAACGTTCAATCGCCAATTCACCGGCCATTTTATGTAGTTTTCAAATTGAAGAACTCGTCGTAAATGACAGTCACGCGTGAAAGATCGTTAGGGGGCGTCCAAACCGTAAACTAATTCCACGTCGGAATACATAGGCGTACGCAAAGAAAATTGCGTCCGTAACAACATAGGCGTACGTAAAGAAAATTCGACCGTAACAAGTTCTTTGTCATAAGTAGCAATGTGTACTACTTCTACATGTTTAAGAACGAATGTATGTGTAGTATGTAAGCCTACTTACGACGATTGTGTGCTTAACTTTAGCTTTGACTATGTTCAAATTGTTCGAAGAAACTTGACGAATGTAAGTAAAAAAAGAATTACTTACAAAGTAATGAACTAGCGCCCTGATACAAACAACGTTCCCAACGACGTAAAATAAGGAAATGGGCAAGACAGTGTAGACGACAAACCAGTGCAGCTGTGAATTTTAATTAGAAATAATATTTTTAGCAAATACATAATTCATCTAAATTTATTTTCCTTGGAAACAATAAGAGAAACACATTCCAAGGAAACAACTGACTGGAAATAATTAGAGCGTTTTTCAATTTTCAATTAACGCAATTTTGTGATCAGTTTGAAACTATACCTACATCGTGTGATTTAAAGCTTTGACGTTAATCAGTTTTACCTTATTATTTTTTTTAAACAAGCAATATTTAATATATGATTATAATTTAAAATTGTTGAGTTTTTTACATAATTTTTTAAAACATCTATTTAGTTAAAAACAGTTTTAGTTACGTCGTTTAACAATATATAAATACGCTTTCAGCATATTTTCATATAATAGCAAAGCAGCTTTTAATGCCATTAAGCTGTAAATTTTATTAAACGCTTTTTGCAATAATTAAAATTTAATTTGATTTGGAATAATTACAAATACATCAATTGGGAATTGCATTACTATAATCGAAATTATTTACGATGTACTTGAAGCGCATTTTATAATTTTGGGTTAATTTCAGTTGCTGTTTAATTTCTGCGAAAATGAAAACTTCAAGCAATTACATTAGTTGAAACCCATGTTTTTAAGATAATTAGCCAAAGGTCATCTTTTGGTTTAAATTTAATCATTGGTTAGAAACTGGACGTTTATTAATCTGATTGGTTAATTTCATTTGAATAATATAATTAAACCGCTATTTTCACATTTACAATATAATTTAAAACAAGTAGAAAGTTTTGATTAGTGGCGTAACAAAAACACCGATAATTATATTTAAAATTGTGTATAAACTAAGAATTTTTTACATTTTTTATTACTGTCATAAAAGTTTGTGGCTGAAGTTGAAATAAACTTTCAGAAGAAGCAAATCAAAAAGATTTGTTAACAATTCTAAATTTTTAAATATATAATATCATGTTCACATAATTGTGATGAATTACAAAAAAAAATTTTGTTTGGTTTACTTTATTGTTAGAAATTGACCGCAGGGCTATAAAGATATAATTTCTTGTGGTTAAGCATGTAATCTATAGATGTAAGATTGAAACAAAAATTCTATTTGGAGAGTAAAAAGATCCAACTGAAAATAATTTTTTTAATGGGCGCCAGATCTAGCCTTGCTGAAACAGCTCCTGTTTGTTCACCACAGAAGGCTCAAAACTTTATCCAAATATCTAAGGTCCGTAAAGTCAGAGCAAAAAAAACCAAATCGTATTAACATCAAATTCGATGTACTGATCTTGGAATCGCATATAAATACAAATAGAATCAATAACAATTAGTTTTTATTTTGCACACACACACAAGAAAGTAGTTTAGTCTAGTTAATTGTAAAAGTTGATGATAAGAACGCCAGAAGCATCGACAACTCACAATACATTTGTAAAATTGTGAATGACATGAACACAAATTCTTTTTAAATTAATAGAATTAATCATGCTAATTAACTGATTACATATCAGCAAACAAATCATTGTAAAAATTATCAGCTATAATACCCCTAGAGCATTGATAATACCGAGATAATTTTGTAATAGAGATTGTTTAAAGCGTGTTTCTTGGTAATATCACGAGGCCGAAGGCCTCGTGATATTACCTTAAAGAAACACGCTTGAAACATTCTCTACGACAAAATTTTGAGTATTTATCAATGCTCGAAAGGTATTCGGTAAGATAATTTTTTACTACTTTCCAAGTTTTTTAATCAATTAATACCAATTAATTGTGTTTTATAGTGTATTTTCTAAAGGAATTTAGTTAATTTTGTACTTACAAATATCATCAAATCTGTGTATCATCATTATGAATTGATTTAATTTGACATTTCAATATATCATGTCTGCTTTGCCTGATAACACCACGCCCGTGGTGTTATCGCTGTAATTCGTTGATGATTGGTTGAATTTTAAAAAATGCAATAACATAAAATTTTTCTATTGGTTAATTGATACAGTAAAAAATTATCGGAATAAGTTAACATTTTGTGAGAATCATTGTAGTGACATCGAATAGTAATCAAATCTGACTTACCAAAATCCGGTGTTGAACATTAAGAAAACGTTTTTGTAATCGTTTCAAACTGATTGTGGACCACATTTGAGGTAACACGTAGTGCTAAGAAATCGACATAGAAATTACATTTACATAACATCAAGTGGGTTTTTAAAAAAATTCGATTAAATTTAAAGAATGTTAAGCGTGTGAGGACTCGAACGGAAATGACAAACACAAGACTCGTTAGATGGCGTCGAGAAGTGAATGACAAATTCCAAACGAACCAGAATATACAGGGCAACACCATTTGAATTTAAAACAGGTAACAAAATGAACAATTCTTAACTCACTTCAGTAAAATTCTCACAGACAAAACCACACTTGCATTAATTTTTAAGGGTAAGATTACGAGATTATCACCAATAAAATAAAAAATTTTAAACTGTGGTCACAAAAATGTCGTAAAAAACAAAAACCAACCGAGTTGCCAACCCAAGTATTTACGCAAAACATGCAGCGTTACGAATAAAAAAATTATACACGTTACAAATTTCACGTACCCAGCACCAACCTGAGAAGTAAACCCTAGTTACATTGAAGAACAGAAGTTTAGACATACACTAAGCATAAAACCCTTAAATTTAAAACCTACCAAAGCACAATAATACCCCAATCAAGAAGAGACATAAGAAAAATATGAAATCATCAAAAAAAGTACGTTTTGCAAAAATTGACAATAGTAGCTATATAATAAAAACAACAAAACCAACGTAGTCTTATAGAGTTGATAAGAAAAAAGAAAAGACTGCAGTCAAAAACAAAGCCTCAAAACTCTATAAAACCTAGCTTAAAAATGCAAAACAAACACTAAGCATAATTCTAAAAATAAAAAACGCAAAAAGTGGAAAGATAAAAGCATAAAAAATTCCGACTAAGCGGAAGTACAATAATTTTATCATAGAAATTAAAAATTATCAATTATAATAGTCGTTATAATAAGTGTACCTTTATTTGAATGCAAGCGCGGTGCAGACCACGTTTGAATTCTGTAACAGAACGGGTTATTTCACTGAATGCACTTTGGCAACAGTAAAATAACGTACAAAAATTTTATGTTGATAATAGTGTGTTAATTAACCTACACACGAGACAGATAAGAAGATTGTCAATTAGAACGGGTACTCAAATTACTCAACAATAGCAAATTAACACAAATTATTTTTACACATAAACACTTTACATGCTCTCTAGTCTAGTCAGTAAACTAAACTACCCAAGATTTTACCTTGAGTTACAAAAATTATTTATAAGCTAAAAAATTACAGCTTAACCTAAGCACAAACAGGAAGCATTGGTAGACTAAGCGTAAATCTCATCTGACCATAGAAAACAAATTATTTATGTTCGAAACCAATATATCTGTATGGTTGTACGAAGTTAAGTTGTGGGGATGAAGAGACAAATTTCAATATTCTGTTTATGACAGCATTTGGCACAAAAAAAAACTACACTCTATCACGCAGTGAATATAAATTGGAGTAAGGAAATCCGTTTCTTCTGTTTACCCACATTTTGATATTAGTATTTTTGTAACCCTCTATTCTTTTGTCATCCTTAAAATGAACGAAAAAAACAACAGCACGTTGTTCTCTTATGTAGTTTGCTTTTTATCGATTTTTTATTTTATAAATAACTGCAATATGTTTGCGAAGCCCGAGTTCCGAAAACTTGCACTTGGATTTAGCTTGACCTGTCTGGAATTAGCGCTTTTTCTCCGCCGATACAACCCACCGGGTCTTGATCATCCTAGAGTTTAGTGATTCTTAATTGTGCCTCTCCCAAAAAGTCGGAACGTGCGTTTCGGATTGTATTGTGGTTTTTGATTTTAGTAAACTTGTAACTACGCACCTGCATGTCCCTACAAAGAAGATTGAGGCGACCTAGCCAAAATGTTTTTCTTCGCGTAGTACACCAATGGTTACTCAGTTAGACATTGAAACCTCACTCACTCTCTGTTTTGTCGTTGGCTAACGTGCCACACTTTACTCTTTAAAGATCGACTTCATCCATAGATGCTGCCGCCAGTATTCTTTAAAGTAGTCATTTGCTCAGCTGTTTAGTGATACGTTGTAACACTCTTCCGGGGTAGCTTGCGGTAGATACGTTGAGATAAACAAACACAAGAAGAACTGGTAAAAATATAGATAGATTTTCCCGGTGATGCATGCTGTTTTATACTGCTGGTGGTCACGCTTCGGTGGATATTTAGAGTGGGGACTCTTCGTCTGCGCGATCATGTAATCTTGTAGACGCGACGAGGTCGAAGTCCACGCGTATTTGTTGGGATTTTTACACAATTTTATTACAAATACGGACATCACAATCGGTTTCGTTACACACCACCGCTGCCTGGGGTGAAAGACGACGGACAGGTGCACACATACACTGACAACATATAACATTAATTGTACTTACATCTGGTTTATAGCGGTTACCAGGGAAGATCAGCGGGCAGTTCGAATGTTACCTGGGTGGTTGTCCGGTCTGTTACTGGAAGTATTCCCATCTAGGCGGCGTCTAATTTCTTTAGCCGAATGAAGGTTCCACCACCGGTATTGATCTTTACTCGCCTACGATTCCGCCTTAGCCGGTTCTTTTCTCGCCGCCTCGCATTGATCACGGGCCGTGTTATACCCGGCTCAGTCGAAATGGCAGCTGGGGGTTCGGTTTTTTCCACCACCATAGACGGTGGATCGGCGGTGAAAATCTTTTCCAATGGGATGGAGATGAAAAAAGGTGCCATACGGTCCAACTTGGGTGAGCTTTTCCCTATGGCTTTCAACATTCCTGGACTGGGGGTTTCCAAGTCAGCCGGCCAATCCCTGATTGGTGACATCGTGCCGGTATCATCGTGGATATCCCTCGTGGGTTCGACCGGGTGAGTTGGTGTCGTTGGTGGGCTTGGTCCAAATAAATTCCTCATTTTCTATTCGAGGTCCTGTATCGGCTCAGGATCTCGCGCTGGTGACGGTGGCTTTGCCGTTGGTAGGGTCCGGAATATGGCCGGTAAATGTTCTCTGCCACGGCTCCAGTACTGCGGAGCCCATGGAGTGATCCGCTTGGTTTTTCGGACAACTCGTTGTGCTGGTGCCATGTCATCAATCGTACTGATGGCCGCTGTGACCGGGTCGGAGCCGTCTGCTCGTGTTTCCCCCTCTGCCGGCAGCAAGAGGGACCCCTGCGTATTAGGAGTGATCTTTAGGTCTTTTACATGGGACACGACCCACCACTTTACGTGAGTCTGGGGCACGCAGCTCGACAATCACCGCTGATATAATTTTTCTAATGATGTAGGGGCCGGAGTATTTTGGCGCTAATTTTGCGTTGAACTTCCTCGCCTTGTCGGACAACGGTCTTTCACGTTTATATACAACTGCGCCTACCTGCGGTCTGAATGGACATCTCCGTAGGTTGTAGTGATGACTCTGGTGGACAAAGGCCTGGGCGAGTCGATCTCGTGTCACCTGAAACAAATCCCTTGATTTTTCCATTACTTGGGTCCGAGCGGCGAATTCAGGGGGCTCGGCTGGTACATCAGGGTGTAGGGCTCGGTGCCAAGTATTCGGGGGGGTCACCTCTCGTCCGAAGTTCAGTAGTGCTGGTGTAAAGCCCGTAGACGAGTGCGTCGAGGTATTCACGGCGAAGGCGATCTCTGGCAGGTGTTGGTCCCAGTCACGCTGATCTTCTCCCGTATTTTGAGCGATCATGATGCCCAACACTTTGTTCGTGCGCTCAACAGGGTTGGCTTGGGGCGTATACAGTGGCGTCAGTCGTGACTGGATTTCTAGGGCGGCTAATTCTCCTTGGAAGCCTTTGCTCGTGAACTGTGGTTCGTTGTCTGTGATAATTACTTTAGGACTGCCGAATTTATATATCACCTGTTCCTTTACTGCGGCCACGATAGCTGTTGTGGTGGCGGTTCTTAACGGGCGTAGCTCGGTCCACTTTGTAAACTTGTCCTGCAGAACGAGCAGGTGACAATTTCCTTTTTTCGACCGGGGAAAAGGTCCCATTAAATCGCCACTTACAACGTCCCACGGCTGTTGGCACTGGTAAAATACATTTTCCCGGTTGGCATCCCTACCTGGCCTTTGTACTGGAGACACTGCTGACATCGACGTACATGGTTCCGAACATCTCGTGTGATTCCCGGCCAGTAGTAAGTTTGGAACGTTCTGGCTAGCGTCTTGGCGACTCCAAGATGACCGGCGGTGGGTACGTCGTGACATTCTTCGAGTATCTGGCGTCGTCGGAATTTAGGTAGGCATACCTTCCAGCTTGTTTGCAGTCCTTCGTCACTTTCGGCGTTGTTGGCAGGGAAATGTTTATATAACTGGTTGTTGCAGATCCGATACTCGGGCCAGTCGGTGGGTTTCTCCTGGACTAGTCGCAACATTTCGGGATACCATGGCTCAGAGGGGTGCTTTTCCACGGCGGTGGCAACAGAGTGGGCCGGTTTCTCCTCGTGAAGTCGAGACAGGGTATCAGCGACAACATTTTGCGTTCCTGGACGATAGAGGACGTCAAAGTCGAACTGCTGCAACTCCAGGATCTACCGCGCAAGTCGAGACGTGGGATTTTCCATTGTTTTTAGCCATTTTAGACTACGGTGATCACTTAAGACTTCAAAGTGATAACCTTCCAGATAGCCTCTTAGCTTCCGTACAGCCCAAACTACAGCGAGACACTCGAGTTCTATGATCGAGTAGTTCTTCTCCGCCGCATTTAATGCACGGCTGATGTATGCAATGACCCGCTCGTAGCCGTTTTGGGATTGGGCGAGCGCAGCTCCTAGTCCACTGGTGCTGGCGTCGGTTTCGAGACGGAACGGAATGCTAAAATCCGGACAGGCCAAGACCGGTGCTGAGGTGAGTGCGGTTTTTAATTTACTGAAGGCTTCTTCTTGATCCGGAGCCCAATAATACCGAGTATTTTTCTTTAAGAGGTTTGTGAGCGGAGCGGCGATTTGTGCAAATCCAGGAACGAACTTACGGTACCAGGATGCCATTCCCAGGAATCTCCTTAATTGTTTCGTGGTAGTTGGTGCGGGCAGGTCTGAAATGGCGTCGATGTTCTCTTTATCGGGTTGAATGCCTTGGTTGTTTACGAGATGTCCTAAGTACTTCAACTCCGATTGACAGAAAGAGCACTTCTCGACTTGCAAACGGAGACCTCGTGCTCGCAGCCGTTGAAACACGTTGCGCAGGTTCTCGAGATGTTCCTGGAACGTTGAACCTAAAACGATAATATCGTCGAGGTATGCAAACGCTTTTTGATCCAGTTCCGGTCCTATTACTTCATCTAACAGACGTTGAAAAGTTGCAGGTGCTGAATGCAAACCAAACGGCTTTCGTTTGAATTGGAAGAGACTTCTGCTGGGGACAGTAAACGCGGTGATTGGTCTGCTTTCAGGGTCCAACGGTACTTGCCAATAACCATCTTTTAAATCGATGGTACTAATATACCTAGCCCCTCGTAGTTTGTCTAGAATGCCCTGCATGAAAGGAATGGGATACGCGTCTTTGATGGTAAGGTCGTTAACTTGACGAAAGTCAATACAAAAACCATATTTTCCAGTATTTTTCTTCACCAGGACTACAGGTGAACTCCACGGACTTCTAGATGGTTCAATGATATCGTCTCGCAGCATCCGATCGATTTCCTCGTCCGTGATGGACGGCATCGCTGGATTTCGGGGATAGTACCTTTGTTTGACAGGTTCGGTTCCGGGCTTCAACGGTATTCGGTGAGAGACATCCACGGCTGATCCATTAAGTTCTTCAAATCTGGATAATTCTTGTTGCAGAAATTCGTTCAAGACTGGTAATTCAGCTTCTGAAATACAACGAACACCTCCCAGGCCGGAGTCGTGATAGTTACGGCGCGGGACCGGCTCGTCGTTCAGAACCAGGAGATGATCGACTACTTGGAGGACGGTACGGTGTTGCAATAAAAAATCTAATCCGATTAGCACATAGGTGGTTAAGTTATCCAGGCCTTGGCACTTAAAGGGAATGCTTTGCGAACCTATTTGAATGGGAAACAAATAATTACCGTTGGTGGAGATGAGTTGGCCATTGGCTAATTGTACGCGTTCAACCAGGTCCCCTTGGAGTGGTCGAGTGTGGGCTACGAGGCGTTGTATCCGAGGTCCGATGTAGCTTTTCGCAGCACCGGTGTCGGTGTGTGCTTGGATAATAACGGGGACGAATAGTCTGGTGTCTAAATATGCTACTGCTGGTGCGGGCTGCTTTCGTTTAGCACATACCTGTTTTACGGTCTTCAACCAGCTGGTCCATTCGGTGGGGCTAGTAGAGCCGGGTTTGGCCGTGTGGACTATGCATGGCTCACTTACGCTAGTCGGCCGGGTTCGTTTCCCGGTCGCGGACAAGGACAGTCGCGGGAGTACACCCCATCTTTTCCGCAACGAGAACAGAATAGTTTAAACTTGTCTCGACATTGAGTCTTAAAATGCCCTCGTTGTCCGCATCGCCAGCATACCTCGGTAGGGTTATACGGTGGTCTGGTGGAGTCCGCCAGCTGAGACGTCTGCACGGCGTGGGCAGGAATGTTCGTGGCTGGTGTGTTTTTTGATCGGGGTTTCGTTATGTCTTCAAAATCTTGAGCCAATTGCTGGAGCTCTGACAGGTTCGTATAATCCGTTCTCTTGATGTATAACTTGTATGAATTTTGCAGATTCTCGTACAAGCGTTCGAGTTGTTTTTCCGGAGACATCTCGTCATGTCGCGTCATGAGAGTTTGCAAGGCGTCGATATAATCACCGGTTTTCTTTCTGTCCTTTTGTCTACGATCCCGTATTTCTTCTTCCAGGCGGAATCGGTATCTAGGGCCTAAGAAACGTTGCCGGTACTGTGTGATGAAATCATCCCAGCGGTTCCATTGTGGGCGATTGTTACGATACCAGGAAAATGCGTTATCTTTCAGGAGTTCCGGTAGTGCCTGCAATAATAAATCACCTGGGATTCCGAAGTTAATTTTCTGGTGTTCGACCCGCTCTAAGAATGAAATTGGGTCGCTTTTCCCGTCGAATTTAATACCCCATTTCCGAACACACTCGCATATCTGGGCGATGGCGGAGAAGGCAAATGTCGGTGGTGTACTTGTTTGCGGGTTCGGCGAGGTCGGGCGCGACGTGCCTTGACTGCGGGGATAGTTGATTGTGATGACCGAGCGTCCTCCGGTACGTATAAAATTTATCAGGCGAGTTTTAATTTCGTTTACGTTGCCTGTGGTATCTAGCTGGTGAATTTTCAGGGTTTGTACCAGCTCTTCTTTTCGCAAGTTGCAAATCCATTGTACTTGAGCATCGGTCTCAGGGATGGTTTCGGGGCTTTCCATTGGTTCAGACATTGTGGATTTGCGGTAATCAGGATTATCTCGGGCGCCAACCAAAATGCCTATAATAAATTAATTACGTGTTTAATTACAACTTACTTTTGAGTCCAGTGTCGTCCAGTAGTCCCTGCTCAGGAATGTCAGTTTGTAACACTCTTCCGGGGTAGCTTGCGATAGATACGTTGAGATAAACAAACACAAGAAGAACTGGTAAAAATATAGATAGATTTTCCCGGTGATGCATGCTGTTTTATACTGCTGGTGGCCACGCTTCGGTGGACATTTAGACGCGACGAGGTCGAAGTCCACGCGTATTTGTTGGGATTTTTACACAATTCTATTACAAATACGGACATCACAATCGGTTTCGTTACAACGTTAGCTCTGACTCGGGTGTTTTATTATTTTTGTATTTATCTATTCTTAATGTCTCTATTCCTGATATCTCGATGTTTATTATATTTTCGCAACTATTACGAACAGCGACAGTGTTTCGTCCAAAATATTAACTATTCTTTTGTGATTCTCTTTTTCTGTTAATAACCATTCTTTTAAGCAGGATTCTTTTTTGTTTGTTGCACTCGTATAGTATGTCCTCAGCATTCTCCTTTCCGCAATTGCACTTTCTTTTGATGTTTTTTAGGTTAAATTTCTTATTATACTTATAGAATGGCCTGTGCCCTGCAGCTACCTAAACTGTTTCTGCCGTCATTGTACCACAGAATCTATCTTTTAAAATGGTTTGCCTTGTTTGGCGTTTCATGTTTTTTGTCATATTTGGTTGAGTTGTATGCTGTCAAACGGCGCAAGTTGTAGTTGATTTTCCAAAAACATTTTCGGTCACTATTGATTTTCGTTACGCCAAGTAGGGTGTTAAAACGCAAAAGGATTGGTAAAGGATGATGAGATTTTGTCATCAATCGACATCTGGCTTATAAAGGCCTTTTATAGTATATTCCTACTTAATATTCCGTATATGAAAGTCAGCAAGACGACTCACTAATATTTCGAATCACCTTTCGAAGATCATATTGTAGATTAGCATTAAAACGTGGTAACCGTTGTTGCGAGTCGCAAATTATATCTTGTTATTTTAGCTCGTATAGTTTGCTTGTGGGAATAGTTACTATGCCTTAATATTTGTGGATAATTTATTGCTAGTGGCGTTATTAATTGCGCATTGGCAAGTTGTTTATTGATTCCGGTGTTTTCAGGTTACAAATTGATATACATAACATTTATGGATCGTCCTGTGGAGTTCATAGACGTAAAACTGGTATGGTTACTTTTTGTTAACACCTTCGTAATTTGTTAGACGTTCGTCCTGTAGCCATCCGTAAGAAAAGGTGGCGCAGGGCATAGCTTATTTGAAGAGTGCTTTTCACTAACGGTCTGACTTACGACCATTTGCTGCGAAGCTATCCGAATGCTGTGTTTCCTTTTTGCTGAGTTACCACTGATTATCAGTAACTCGTCGTCTGCAAAACCTTGCGCATGCAGGTTTTGATCATTTGCATTCTGCATTCCTCAAACCAGCTCTTCATGACAGTGAGCCATAAAACTGGCCACAGATATAATTCCTGAGAATATTTCCTGTTTATGCTTCTGGTTATTGTACCGCTAGTAACTGCTTTTTCCGTGAAACTTTTAATTATTTTTTATAAGTTTCCTGATGTTTTCCAGTTTTTTTAATTTTGCCAGTATAGTGAGATACCATGCCTAAGGTCCAATACAATTACTTGGCTATGCTTCCTTGTCTTCTTGTTATTCTCCATTATATCTAGCGCCCAACGTATAACCATCGCCACCTCATTTGTCTGTTTGTTTTGGTGCCTATACTATATTGGCACTTTTAAACTTCTCCAAAAATTCTGCTGGGTCTAAGCATTTGTTGTAAGAATTTACCCGCTATTTTAAATCTATTTTCACTGTTGTGTTATGTTAAAAGTTGGTAGTTCAATTTTTGAGTATAAAATTTGTCCTTAGAACCTCCTACTCTTTCGTCGAGATGTCAAATTTTAGACAACACATTTGATTTCACTTCCTGTAAGATCATCAACAAGCTCTGTATTTTTACGCCCAACCATTTTGTGGAAGCTGAGTCGGGGTAGGTTGGTAGAATTCTCTTTATTGTGAGTTTAATTTGATTTTGTTCTAATTGTCTGTACCGGATTTCGTTACTCACCACACGTTTACCGTTATCAGTAAAGATAACAAACAGGTTGTTACAAGCTTTTGGTATTACGAACCTTGCACGGCCAAACTCACAATAGTCGGTGAGAGGGTAGGGTTCCTAGATAATGATGAAAAGATATTTAAGGGCGCCAGAGCTTATCCCAAAGTCATACTTCTGTCTGCTCACAACAGAATGGTGTAGAACTTGTAACAATTCGAAGATTCGTAATCCCTCTACTCAGCTGTTCGAGTAGCCCAAACTGGTTCGTAGGAAATAATAAGCACACAAAAAAAAAGAATTAACAACTTTAATCGCCCTCAGTCTATCAATAACAGTTATCACAGTTGAAGTTGTATTAAGTAACAGTCATTACACCCCACAGTTGTAGTTATTAAAGACTAGAAAAATTTACATTAAATAATTATAACGGTATTAACGTTTGAGTTCGGAATAGTCAATTTAGAGAATTATAGAAACAAGAAAAGTTAAGATCTCGATGCCTACAACATCGGCAACCTACCACACACAATTATAAACAACCGAGGTACATATTTTTCAACTACAACAATATGCGAAACATTTATTTCATTGATGTTAAATACCCGAATGGTAGCTACGCGTTATACTTATTTACTAACGTTAAATTGAAATCCCACAGTTCGTGAGTAATTGTACGTGACCACGATATGTAAAGTAAATTCAAAGCACTCACCCGAATCCACTAGCCCGAAGAAAAACGTTTTTCTTCTTCAGTGGCCTGCAATAAAAGATTAATACGAATCGTGTCACAATCCCCAACTCACAAAGATAGTTCAGCTAAAACAATTTTACATTAAATAATTCATGAAATATATCTCAAAAGTAAACAAAACGTGCATCGATTACTGTATGTAGTGAGAATCGAAAATAGGTGGTTATTAATATGATTAACGTCGTGTCATCCACGTGTAGTATAAGTTTGCCCAGGACGTCTCCGCAAGACCCCAATTGCGCGGTTTGAAATCGCCTTCTGTTAGCGCTCGAGTACGGCAACGAGATGCCTTATTTAATAGCAGTTTACGATATCCATTTATAGAGAATATAACAGATGTAACATGAAGGGACGCAAAATGGCTGTCAAAAGGAAAACGAATTACAAACGAGTTTATACTAAAAGACGACTTTAGCTTACCCTGTAACGTCTCAAAGAAACTAGGAAATTAAATAATTATAAATGGTTTTCCATTATTTCCCCGATGGTAACGGATATATATTAATATTCACTAGTTACAGACCATTTACATCATTCACATGTGACGACTTTCTACCAAAAATGACATCTAATGAGAAAGGAACGTTAGAGGGCGTCAAAACCCGAATCTAATTTTTCGTCGAAACACATAGGCGTGCATATTGAAAATTTCGTCCGTAATAACATAGACGTACGTAAAGAAAATTCGACCGTAACAGATTCCCCCCCAGCAAGATAAAAGCGTGGAGCGAGAATAACGAAAACAAAGCTAAAATGAAGACAGAAATTTAGGCATACGCCAAGGATAGAACCCTAAAATCCAAAACCAACCCCAAAAAAAAATAACGCCCAACCACAGAAGAAACGTAGATGAAAGAAATTTTCTCGGTTTACTAAGCATCACCAACCAGATGTGTCCAAAAGTCGCATGAAGCGGAATGATACTTCAAAGAACCAGAAACTCAACTAACAGAATAGAAGTATCAGCACAGGTACTCGTTGAAAGTCGACAACAGTCGTTACGCTAAAAAGCCAGAAAGCAACGCAGTCTCATAGACCTTACTGATCGACAGTACCAAGCAAACTAAGAGAAAAAGAAGAATGATAGGAAAGAAAAGAAGTTTAGACCACGGTCAAGGACAACGCCCTAAAATCCCTTGAAACCCCAACCCCTGAATACAAATCCAACCCTGACTATAAACCCCTAGGAAGCCCCTCAGGAAAAGGACTAAGGTATCATAGGAAAATGGAAAAGGAACGGTACCCATAACCCCGAGACTAGGAAACACTCTAGGAATCCTATCGCAGACTAAGGTTTCCTCGTTGGAGTGCCGGACGATTGTGTGGCGTCGAGGTCTTAATCCCACCTCAAGCCTTCGCGACAGATGTTAAAGCGCGTCGTTGGGCCCCCCAACGTTAGTCCACACAAGCGCACGTCACCGCAACCAGTACTCGCTTGCCCACCATAGTCTTCCTCCCACCCAGGATGGATTCTGATCTATGACCAGAGGGAACAAGACCCAGGAAAGCCCCCCACCCTGAAAGTAGATAAAAGAAGAAAGAAATGAAGCATCCCATAATTTTGCCCAAACATTCAAATATAAAGGACTACAGCCCGCAATTGCGTGACTGTAGCCGGAAGCGGTGCCTGCTGTACAACCACAACATCCTATGCGCCGGTTAAGAAGAATTGGTCACCCCTGCCCAGCTCCGTCAAGTCCGCCGTACGGCCCCCGAAAGGTATAATGCCTGGTCCAGAGCTTGAGGCTACCGGAACAGAGACAATCAACCTTCCCGGACGCATAGCCGTCAGGTTCCCACAACAGGCGCCCCCCCACTCATGGAGACAGATCGAAAGAAGAGAAAGAAAGACAGGAAGACAGAAGGAGAAAAGATAGTACGATGGAGTGTACGGCTCGACTATCTCTCCCTAGATAGCCGACCCCGAGTGACCTTACCCTACTGCCCAACCAACCGCCCAAATGCAGTAAGAAAACAAGTAAACATGACAACGAAACCTGAAGCGTCGAGACATAGTGTGAAGAACTCACTCACACTAGCCTTGGATGGAGATATAGTGCTGTAAAGTCGTCAAAAGACGGTATGATATCCTTCCCCAAAAATAGAACTAAACCCAAAATAATAATAACCCTCTACGGGTAGCCCTTCTTAGGCGAACTAACCAAAAAGTTCCCAAAATACTAAACCCCAAAAAGAATAATAAATCAAAATTTTGGAGAGGTCTGACAAACACCAAACTAAAACCAACGAAGGAATATCATTAGTAAGGACTCTGGTTACAGTCGACTAAGTCGTATTACTCTGACTGAGTAAAGAAATGAACCAGCAGCCCGATCAGTCACTAAACCCCAAGCCAAAGACTAGAGTGACCCCCCGAACCTAGTTTTCCACTATGAATCTACGTAAACCTAATAGACACTAACACCGATGGACATTACATTTGCCTAACATTAATTGTAGAATTCAAAAGAACCGAAGAAAGTAATAATAAGTCGAAAGCAAGATTAGTCATCCAGAGAAGCAATAGATATTCTAGCACGTAATTTACGCCGCTTACGCCGACGAGGATACAATAACGACACGTTGACCGATCGACGATTTACCTGGTGTGGAGTCTCATTCGAATCAGAGTCCGAAGAGCCTTGATCTGGTTTAAGATCTTTAGCATGCCAGACACCCATCGATTGTCCAGTAGTGGTGACTAACTCATACGTCCAAGGAGATTTAACCGTTTTAATAATAAAAGGTCCCAGGAACTTAGGTGCTAACTTGTCATTAAAATGCCTAGTGGCGTCAGAAAGCGTATAGTTACGTCGCCATACCGAATCCCCAATTTTATATCGCACGTGTCGACGGCGAAGATTATATCTATTGTGTGTCTTTGTGTACGCTTTAGAAAGTTGTTTCAAAATATGCGTACGAATAGCTTCATAATGAGACACTGAGTGAATAACCTTAGATTCAGAGATAAGAACATCAGAAGAAGAAGGACCAAAGAAATTTCCAGAGATAACGTGTTCACGTCCAAACATTGCAAAGAAAGGAGTACAGTCAATGACCTCGTGTTTCGCAGTACGAATGGCGCAACCAATCTTCGAGAGATTTACATCCCAATGCTTATGGTTTTCTTTGACATAAGAAGAGATCATGGTTTTTAAGACACGATTAATTCGTTCTGCGGGATTAGCTCTAGGATGGTATTTGGCTGTAAAGAGTATCGTTGTCCCATAAGTAGCGCAAAGTTTATCAAATTCTTTACTGCGAAACTGTACACCATTGTCTGTAATAAGATATTGAGGAGCACCACAAAGAAGAAAGATATGTTCTTCGATGATTTTACAAATAGAGGTAGCAAGAGCTGAACGCAATGGAAAGAACAACGGAAACTTAGTAAAATAGTCAGCGATTACTAAAACATAACTATGGCCTTTCGAAGAGCGAGGCAGAGGACCCACGATATCACAACAAAGAACTTGCCAAGGATGTGATGGCTTAGCGCGAGGAGCGAATACACCAGGAGGAGCCACTTGTTCCAGCTTGTGCGCTGCACATACCCGACAACGCCGAATATAACGAGCAACATCGGCACGTAAGCAGGGCCAATAATACCGTTGTAAAATCCTTGCCGTAGTTTTCGAAACCCCACAGTGTCCAGTAACCGGAGGATCATGATGAGTACGAATCATTTCCGTGCGTTGTTCCGTAGGAACCACTATTTTCCAATCATCCGCAGAATCAGAAGAGAAAGAAGTAACAACACGACGATAAAGAACATTATCTCTAACAGACCATTTCAGAAACTTATGAGGAGCATCCAAGACACGTTTAAGAAGATTATTATACCAAGGATCAAGAGTCGGCAAATTAAGCAAAGTAGAAGAAATTTCAGACAGATGGATAGTTTCTAATACAGGAACTGAGCGAGACAGCGCATCAGGAACGACATGATCTTTTCCTTTTCGATGGATTATCGAAAAATCGTATTGCTGTAGCCTAATGGACCACCGAGCCAATCGTCCTGAAGGACTCTGTAAACGGTTCAACCACAACAACGAATGATGATCAGTTATCACTGTGAAATGAGATCCTTCCACATAAGGACGGAACTTCTCTATGGCCCATAACACAGCCAGACATTCTTTCTCAGTAGTCGAATAATGTCGCTCCGCCTTCGTGAGCGATCTACTAAGATAACTAACAACCTTTTCACCACCCGCAGTAGTTTGACTCAACACAGCACCTACACCAAAGTCCGAAGCATCAGTCTGTACCACAAAAGGAAGTGAAATATCAGGACATGACAGAATAGGAGCAGCAACCAAACTGTTTTTTAGAGAATCAAAAGCGACCTGACATTCATCTGTCCAAATAAAAGAAACATTTTTACGAGTAAGAGCCGAAAGTGGAGAAGTAAGAGAAGAAAAATTAGGAATGAAGCGACGGTACCAACTAGTCATACCAATAAATCGTCTGACATCAGTGACATTCGAAGGAGTAGGAATATTAAGTATCGCTGTTACCTTGTCCGGGTCTACCAACAGACCATTCTTGTTGACTACGTATCCGAGGTACTTCAATTCAGACAAGCAAAAGTTACATTTGTCTCGCCGTAAGGTAAGTCCAGCAGAAATTAGACGTTCTAACACATTTTCTAGCACTCGAATATGTTCATCGAACGTTGGAGTAGCGATGATAATGTCGTCAAGGTAAGCGAAGCAATAAGATTCCAAATCTACACCCAACACCCTATCAATCAATCTCTGAAAAGTAGCAGGCGCATTATGCAGACCAAATGGCATGCGCGTGAACTGAAAAAGACCACGAGAAGGAACAGTAAAAGCAGTCACAGCTTTGGAGTCTTCTGACAGCGGAATCTGCCAGTAGGTAGACCGAATATCCAAACTGGGCAAAAATCTAGCATCTCTCAGTCGATCTAGAATAGAGGTAATGTACGGTAGTGGGTACGCATCCTTTTGAGTTACCTGATTCACCTTTCGAAAATCGACACAGAACCGATAAGTGTCATCCTTCTTCCTCACTAGAACAATTGGATTCGACCACGGACTACTTGATGGCTCCACAACACCCATACTCGGCATCGAGTCCAACTCCTCATTAGCAACCTTCTGTAGCGCTGGTGATAGCGGATAATAGCGCTGTTTGATGGGTTCAGCAGTCGTACGTATCTGGTGCTGAACGAGAGAGGTGTGACCAAGTCCTGAGGATTGTTTCGAAAAAGAGTCCGCAACAACGTTGTCTAAGAGTTGTTGTTGGTATGGAAGTAGTTCTGATATAGCCCCAATAGAATCCGAAGAGATAGTATCAATCGAAGGAAGGTTAGCATTAAAATTCCACAGTCCCTGCCGAAAATCAGGTATAAAATTCATAGCTTTCCAGAAATCAATGCCTAAAATCAATTGTTGTGAAACTTCCGGAATGACCAAGGTATTAAGCGTTTTTACTTTACCCTCTAGAGAAAATGGTAGAAGAACTGATCCCAATACGGTACACTTAACGTCATTCGCTAAATTACATGAAGACACAGAAGAAGGAGAAAGACGAATATTCAAAGACTGAAGAAGTTGCCATCCCGGACCACCCAGAATGGTTCGAGAAGCACCGGTATCCAAAAGACCAAAGAAAGAGAGACCTAATACATTAACCTTAAGATAAGGACGCTCATCATCACGAACACTGGCAAATATAAAGTCCAAAAGAATACGTTGTTTGTCAGGCAAGTCGAAGATAGAATCCGAGATTAAAGATAGCGTAGAATCTACGACTCGGTCCGTAGACTCGTGTCCTAGTTTCCCGAAACAGTATAGTACGCCGGGAAGGAGGTGGTTTATAGTTATCCACTGAAATTTTAGTTAACTCTAACCGCTTTCCATAATCGATCAACTGGGTCAAAGTAGAAATCTGGGCTAAACCTAAGGCAGATTGGTAGTATGGTGTTAAATTGCGTCGTATCGTCTTGAGCTGAGTTTCTTCCGAAGCGGGCAACGATAAACGTTGGAAGAGACTGCGCATCATCGTCACATACATGCCGATCGATTCTTGAGGTCCCATAGTTCGACTTCAAATCTCATCCCATAAACGATCGTCGTAATCAGGTGGTAAGAACTCTGATTTTAACAAAGCAACTACATCTTGCCAAGAACGTAAAGAATCTCGGTTCACCCTAAAGAGACACAAAGCTTTCCCAGTTAAAATTTCAGCAGCCGAATTAAACAAATTTTGTGGTGAGACACCACGCGACAAACACAACTCATCAACTCGCATCAAGAATTCGGTGAGTGAAAACGAACCCTCGCCCGAAAAAGTTAAGTTCCACTTAGCTAGTGACACATTAGTAACAGTAGTCTTTGAAAGAGCAGAAGTAGTCGGAACAGATACATCCATTTCAGCATCGGAATCGGAAGAAGTAAGAAGAGGTGGTTCTTCATCCTGAAGTAGTGATTCTACCGCAACCTGTTTAGGACTAGACGAAGGTAAGTTAGCAAAAGAAACCGATGTAGTTCTAGTAGCCTTTTTCCCTTTAGCTGTGAACTCATTGCGAAGAGTTTGTAGCGTAAGTCCAAATTGACGATGCAATTTTTCTTCATCTTCTCCATCAGTTGACATCTTTACACAACGACGATGAATGTGTACCCACAAGGTACTGGCTCGTTTGAAAATGGAAGAAGAGAAATTCCCATCAAATTCGCTTAATAGCGTTTGCAATTCCCCAATAGCTTGTTCGACAGCTAACTTATCATCTTCAGTATCCATACGAAAAGATGCTTCTTTTTCCAATTATAAAGCACTACGTACCGCACCCCTTAATGTAGAAACGACTACTGTAGGATCAAACCCACGAGAAACTAATTCATATTGAAGCTCCTGCTTCCTAAGTCGATTCACTTCTAATCGCCAAGTAGCCATTTTAGTGACGAGTTTTCCTAACGAACGAGAGAAAAAGAAAAGTCCAAAAAGCAAATAGTGGTACAGTCCCAATCACGTTTCCCAAAACTACGACAAAATCTTCAAGAAACTAACCTAATCGTGACGTAAAACTGTACGACTAAACCCTAATAACACTACAAGTAATAAGAAAAAAAAATTAACTGACGTAGTCAAGTTAATCCACAAAAAAAAATCCTGACATCCAAGCACCAGTATACTTACAAGTAACCTAAATCAATTACTACTATCAAGTCAAACCGCAGTACAAAGAGAGAAAAAAAAAATAATTACAAGGTAGCGAAGTAACTCAGACGTCAAGTCTAGCAGCAATAACTACGTGCGCAAAGCAGAGTAACTCGAACCCACGGGAGACTAAGGGAAAATAAAAGAATCAATAAATCTAGAAAAATGATGATCGCACACACGAAATCGGGGGAAAGTCAATAATATAAACTACCTATTCCTGCTAGTAATCCTATACTAATTAGAGAAAAAAATCTAAACAGCAGAAAGAATTATAACGAATGAGAAATTCAAAAAAAAAAGAATCGAAAAGTCGGGTAGCCAATTTGTTACACGCTAAGTCGAGAGAAATTCAATAGTATAAGTTACCTATGAGTACCTGTAATCCTACGCTAATCACAATTAAAGAAAATAGCTAAAAGAAATGTAGTGAAATGAGAAATTCGATATGAGAAAATCGAGGCCCCATTAAGTTGGGTCGCCAATTTGTTACAAGCTTTTGGTATTACGAACCTTGCACTGCCAAACTCACAATAGTCGGTGAGAGGGTAGGGTTCCTAGATAATGATGAAAAGATATTTAAGGGCGCCAGAGCTTATCCCAAAGTCATACTTCTGTCTGCTCACAACAGAATGGTGTAGAACTTGTAACAATTCGAAGATTCGTAATCCCTCTACTCAGGTGTTCGAGTAGCCCAAACTGGTTCGTAGGAAATAATAAGCACACAAAAAAAAAGAATTAACAACTTTAATCGCCCTCAGTCTATCAATAACAGTTATCACAGTTGAAGTTGTATTAAGTAACAGTCATTACACCCCACAGTTGTAGTTATTAAAGACTAGAAAAATTTACATTAAATAATTATAACGGTATTAAGGTTTGAGTTCGGAATAGTCAATTTAGAGAATTATAGAAACAAGAAAAGTTAAGATCTCGATGCCTACAACATCGGCAACCCACCACACACAATTATAAACAACCGAGGTACATATTTTTCAACTACATACAATATGCGAAACATTTATTTCATTGATGTTAAATACCCGAATGGTAGCTACGCGTTATACTTATTTACTAACGTTAAATTGAAATCCCACAGTTCGTGAGTAATTGTACGTGACCACGATATGTAAAGTAAATTCAAAGCACTCACCCGAATCCACTAGCCCGAAGAAAAACGTTTTTCTTCTTCAGTGGCCTGCAATAAAAGATTAATACGAATCGTGTCACAATCCCCAACTCACAAAGATAGTTCAGCTAAAACAATTTTACATTAAATAATTCATGAAATATATCTCAAAAGTAAACAAAACGTGCATCGATTACTGTATGTAGTGAGAATCGAAAATAGGTGGTTATTAATATGATTAACGTCGTGTCATCCACGTGTAGTATAAGTTTGCCCAGGACGTCTCCGCAAGACCCCAATTGCGCGGCTTGAAATCGCCTTCTGCTAGCGCTCGAGTACGGCAACGTGATGCCTTATTTAGTAGTAGTTTACGATATCCATTTATCGAGAATATAACAGATGTAACATGAAGGGACGCAAAATGGCTGTCAAAAGGAAAACGAATTACAAACGAGTTTATACTAAAAGACGACTTTAGCTTACCCTGTAACGTCTCAAAGAAACTAGGAAATTAAATAATTATAAATGGTTTTCTATTATTTCCCCGATGGTAACGGATATATATTAATATTCACTAGTTACAGACCATTTACATCATTCACATGTGACGACTTTCTACCAAAAATGACATCTAATGAGAAAGGAACGTTAGAGGGCGTCAAAACCCGAATCTAATTTTTCGTCGAAACACATAGGCGTGCATATTGAAAATTTCGTCCGTAATAACATAGACGTAGGTAAAGAAAATTCGACCGTAACAAGGTGGCATAGTTGGGAAAACTTCCGTGACGTCACGTTATTGAAACGTAACTATTCACACCGTCAAAGGTTGGAAACCTTCAGAATTGTACCTCTTTTGAGATGAGCTGCTACTATAAATTATTCCGTTAAGTGCAACGGAAACGCTGCGCATTTGCGATCTCAAATGATTGGATGCTAAAGGAGAAATTTATTTGTGTTAACGTTGTATGTTTGTTGGTGTTGGATTAATATTACGTTTTAGGTAACTCAAGTACGGAATCAGCTAATCCCCTACAGGATAAAACCTAACTCTAAGTATTATAATTTCAAATTTTACGATTTGTAGTTTGGTGGTCATGTTGATTGTTGACCGAACGTGCATGTTAAGTTAACACAATTATTAATATCATTTCATACTTCACAAAGTCGTATGCAGTGCGCGTTGACTCTCAAAGGCTTAAATTTTTTTGTTGTATACTTTTGTGATTTTAAATTTGCGAATATAAATTCATGCTTTCTGCTTATGTAAAAGTTTAGACCGACAGGGTCAGTTTATTGTACGATGTGTTGCCCAGTAATGGGCGCAACTTATATTTGATTCGACCCACGTATTAACGTTTGGAAAATGTATACTAATGTACTTTCAAAGTCGTCTTTGGAATTATTGTCTGTGATAAAATAAATATATATTCTGCGCTATTACTTCTGTCGTGTTGTTTGATTTTTTCCAGCTACGGGTAGAGTTAGACGGTATCTCCCTAATTTAATTTTTCATCGTCTTGGCGCCCTTTCTTTTAGATTTAGGTTATAATTTAGCATCACAAAGCCTGTGATCCCTCTCCGGAGAAACTGTGTTAGCCGTTGCTTTTGTTTTCTTACAAGATCAGCGTAATAAGTATTAGCTGCTCAACTCAAGGAACTTGATTTTCACTTAACCTGCCCATTTAATAATAAGCCACGTTACATTGTCTGCGCCTGGAATTTTTTTTGTCATTTGTACAATTTATTCCTTTCTGAAAAGTGTTTTTTTTGTGTTTTTATATTCTCTATAAGAATATAATTTAATGTTATCCTCTAAAAAATATTTATGTAGGAAAACGTTATTTGTATATTTGTCAAAGTCTGTGAGACGCGTAAATTCTAACGAAGATACGTCACTCAGGAAGTGAACACAACATCTATTGGATATTCTTACTTCCAAATGCCAAAACCTTGATCAAGGCCAGCTGGGTAAAGCTAAAATGTTGATAGAGCATTATCAAGATGTGTTAGCGCTGGAGAGTGGTTCCAAAGGAAGAATTAACGTGGTGAAGCATAAAATTAATACCTAAGACGTTCGGCCGATACGACAACATCTACGCCGACTTCTTTTGGCAAAAAGAAAAAGACGCCCAACAAATAATTATAGATACAAAAACAGAAGGTGTGATTAGACTTTTAAATAGCCCATGGGCGTCCCCAGTAGAAATCGTAAAGAAGAAAGATAGATACCATCTTGCGCGGACTGTCTTCGAAGATGTGCTTGGTCTACCTAGACGACGTAATCGTGATTGGAAGTTCGTTTGAAGAACTAAAACGTATAAATATTTTGTTATAAATAAATTAGTTTTAAAATTCGTTACAGTACAAAATCAATTGTTTTACTGACGAGTTCTCAAATGAGCGAGCCAACTTTAGTTTCATTCATTTTGTTATATCTGTTGCAAATACTAAAATCAAATTTGCAAAAGAACCATTGTTAGTGTTTATAGATTCTTATATTTTAATTCTTTCTTCCTCGGTTTCTTTATGTTGTGTTTTTTGTATTTAAGTTTTGTTACGTGTCTTTATTAATAAATTTTTACATTTCGTAATATAACGAAAATTTCTAGTACCGCACTGTAAGCAAGAGCTACTCTGGCGGTGGCTTACTGTCTAGCGGACTAAACACCTTGTTTGCGTAGCTGTTTTGTTTCCGACATTTGCTTCTAGACGGTTAATTTGTATGGACGTTGATCGTTCAATTCTAAGTACTTTTCATTTACTTAATTTTACTATTACGCATTTAGCCGTTGGGATGTGTCTCAAATGAAGATTTTCTTTACTATAATATTTAGATCGTTATTACTACAAAATTGCTCGCAGGTATGGCGGATGTCGCCGTTAATCTTTTTGCTAATTTAAAGTAATTTCAGCAAGTTGACGGAGTTTCGAAGTCTTTCTTTTGCTCTGATAGTTACAGGAAGTTAAATTATTATCCCATTGTAACGGTATTGAAAAGTTATTGGGCTAATTAAATCTCGGTGCAATGAAGTTGGGTCGATTACCTCAAAAGAAAAATTTTTGGTTTTGATCAGCTATCGATAACCGGTGTAGTTCTTTATGTTATTTACTTACCTTATGACTTTTGCTTTGTTAATTGTATAAACGTTTGTTACTTGCTTATCTACATTTTTTTATATTAAGCCTTCAGCTAACCTTATTGTATTTACAATCACTATCAATATTTTACGTTTAGTCGAGTATAATTATTTAGTCTGCAGCTTATTTTGAATTTGATTATTACTGCTTACGTACATGACTAGAACCGAACGTGTTACCTTAGTAATTGTTTGTATTTAAGGCTGGTGGTGTCTATTTCAGTAAACGAAGGCAAGCTTGCACTTTTTAAAAATGTCAGGAGTATTATACAAAGGCAGTTAATGTTATTACATGCTACACTAAAGAACTCCAAGTCAAGGGGTAAATCATGCAGTACTTTTATATGTTTTTTTAAAAAACAAGTTTTGTTATCAAGAATTTCATTCCATGCAATTAATGCGACAGTGTGTATTTATTAGTTTTTCTATTTTGTCTGTAATTGACTGAAATTTGTTTCTTAAAGAATATGCAACCAATTTGTTATGTTTGTGCGTTATCAAATTGTTTGCTTTTTGCCTCTATCTAATTTCTTTGATAGTGTGTTCACATGTACTTTTGGTGTTTCCAAAACAAAGATTCTACTAGTACACTAGGAGTGGCGACGGTTTTTCTTTTTCGTAGTAGAATCCACTAAAAATAAAAATTGGTAACAATTTTCGATTACTACTACCAGTTTCTGTGTTTTAATTATTATGTCTAGCAAGTCGTATTCCTGGTTACACTCTTTTAGTGGTTGATGTGTGTACATGTTCGCCATTATGGGTGATTTTGCGGTGACGTCTTCGCATTTTATTGTCGTTATGTAGATTATCTTTATTTGCTTACCTATTTGTTACAAAGTTGTTCTTGTTTCCCCTATTTACAATTTTACCCCCTTTTTTTACATGTACTTTACACTACATTCTTTCTACATTTATTCCTCTTTTTCCATTCTTCTTTCATTCACTCCGTTTTTTTCCGTTTTCTTCTAAGATTTCCTCTGCTTTCTTAACCTTCTTTCTTAACTCCTTGCATTCATTTTTCTTGTGTTTGCGGTCCTCCGTCTCTTCTCCACATAGTCTGCACATCTTCTCTTGGTCTTTTCTTTAGTATTTATTTCCTAACTCTTCGTTACCACATCTAAACCTTGGTATCATTTCTTTTTCTTGCTTTTGTTTCCTTTCCCCTTTAGATACTCTGAAACTCCTACTCTCTTGATATTTTTATAATTCACGTTATATCTGGCCTTTTTTATCTATTTTTCCTGATTTCCTATGTCCCTATCTCTCCTTATTATTTCTTCTCTTACTTCTACTCGATCTTCTCTTAATCTCTCTACTTCTCTCGCGTACCCGTTTCTTTTATAATACTCGTCTCTGCCATCCTGCCCGTACTTTACCCCATTTAACTCTTTCCAACGTTCTTGTAGTATTTTGCATTAGGTTCTTTTCCTCAGTTTTTCTCGTATTTTATAGCCCTTTTTCGTGTTTCTACTCTTATTTTTTCTGCTTGCAGTTCTTCTCATATAATATACCCCGGTGTTTCTCTATCTAGCTTTAATACCCATTTCTAGTATTTTTCTTGTATCCTTTCTACCTTTTTGTTTTCCACCCCCAAATTTCTGCTCCATACATCACCACAGTTTTTATTTGCTTCTCAAATTGCAGTCTTCTTTTTTCTATCTCCACTTCAAACAAACTTTCCCCCACACTCCACACTTGTCCTATTGACCTGTTTCGTTTCCTCACTTTTTCCTTTATGTGTTTTCCATTCTTATTATCCTGCTTTATTGTGTAACTTAAGTATGTCAATTTCTTTACTTGCTTCTTCCTCCCTCTATTTCCACTTTTTTTTTCTTTTTACGTCTCCTTTTCTAAACATTATTTTTTGTCTCCGTATTCACTTGCATTCCTTTTTTTTCATGTATTTTTCCAGCGTCTTTATCATCTACTTCATTTCCTTATCCTCCTTAGTCCCAAACCACTTTCTCTACTATTATTTCTTCTATTTGCTGTTTTCTCATTGTCTCCTCTAAATCCCCCGCATATACTGCCAACGGACTTGGGCTCAGTGAGCATTCCTGTCTCAACCACTTGTAACGAATTTCTCGCTCTCTTCTCTATTTACTTTCACCCTGCTCTTCGTTTCTTCGTAAATTTCCTCCATTATTTCTATTAATCTTTAATTTATTTTTTTCTCCTCATGTATTGTTACAGTTTTCCTTGTTCACTCGGTCAAAAACGGCTTTTAAATCTACAAACAGTGTCACCATCTTCATTCTGTTTTCTCTAGTCCGCTTGTCCGTTTGGTACAAAACTCTTTTTTTCTATTTCCTTCTGTAGTTTTCTTTATAGTACTGTAATATAAAATTTGTATGCCGTGTTTAATAATGTCAACTTTCTGTAATTCTTTACTTCAATTATGTCTCTTTTTTTGTGTATCGGGCATACTCTCTCTCTATCTCTCCGGGAATCCTTCCTTTTTCCATATTTTATTTGCTATTTTCGTCATCCTTTTTGCTACATTTTCTTCCCCGTATACGCACTTTTCGCTTTGTATCCCATCTTCTTCCTTTTTTACGTTCTTTATTGCCTCTATTACTTCGCCTTCGTTTATTCTATTTATATCTCTTTCTTTCAGTCTTACTATTACTTCTTTTCTTAGTTTTTTCTCTTTTCTGATTTAATTTTTCCAAAAATTCCGTTAATTGTTCTTTATTCCTGTTACGTTCCAAAACAATACTCTCAGTTCACTCATCTCTCCCTAATCTTCTTTTTTACCATTCTTTATTTATTTTCCTTGGTCTTTTCATTTTCTATTACTTATTATTCTTTTTCTTTGCCATTTCTTTAACATTCTTTTTTTGCCCCTTCTTCGTCTTTTAGTATTTTGCCCTTTGGCTACCCATTTTCTCTCCTCTTTCTCTGCTAAACTTCTAGTCTCTATTGTTCCATATTTATCTTTTTCCGTCTCTATTTTCCTGTATTCTACCCATACACTTTTCCCTTTCGTTCTTTTTTCCACCGCTATGCTTATTGTATCTCTTTGTACTCTCCTTTCTTCCCATGTCAAATGGTTATTTATATAAATTTTTGGGTTTCTTAATTTCTTCTTAGCTGCTGTTACCTTTTGTGTTTTCTTTCATTCTCCCATTTCCGCCACCGTCACGTTTAATTTTTTATCCAGTATCAATATTAATTTCTTTTGTGGTTTTTTACTTCTCCACCTCTTTAGTACAATATTATTCTTCCTTTTTTATCTCTTCTCATCTTTCGCTTTTTTTCCAGTTTTTTATTCTCTCTACCAGTTTTTTTTATTTCTTCCACTTCTTTTTCGTTTCTCTCATTTCCTCTTTTATTTTTGATTTTTTGCCTTATTCCTTACATATTTTTTTTGTATCTGTTTCATCATCTCTCTCATTAATTCCTTTAGTTCCTGTATTTCTTTCTTCTTTCTGTAATTGAGTTGTTTCCTTCGTTTTTTCCCGATATCTTTTTAATGTCTGGCAATTTTATTGTTTTTTTCCCTTTTCCAAATATTTGTTGTCTGTCCTTTTCCTCTTTCTCTCTCTCGTTTTTATTCACTCCTTTTTCTTTTTTATTTCTGCATAATTTCTTTCTTCTTTTTTTTCGTTTTTAGGAATGTCCGTAGTGTAAACACTTAAAACACCTTAAGATATTTATGTACTCTGCTATGTGCATTTTTACTAGGTCTAGGTTAATTGTTTCTATTTTTAGGATTCTACTACATAAACCTAGTACTACTTTTCTTTATTAGTTTCTTACATATTTTCTTAGCAATAACGCTAAGTTAATTTTTTATACCTAGTATCTGTATGAGCTAGGGGTTTTCCTCGCGTTATTTTCTCAGAAGGATCTCGGTGTGTCCGCCCTAACTCCTGTTAGCATGATAATTAGTCTGTTGGTTTCTGTCGCTTTTATTTTATAGTTGCTTTTCTATTGACTTCTTTTAACTTTGTGCTTAAATTGTCTTCTAAACCACACAGATAAACTGATAAGAAATTTCTACTACTATTATTCTCAGACAGAATAGACTATCGTTGGAAGACTTTACTAAATAAATTTTGAAGACGCATCAATAGATGGTGCCTTACGATAACATTTACTTTTATTAGCTTATCTTTATTTGCTCACATTTGTGTTGCAAAGTGATCCGTGTCTCTCCTATTTACAACTTTCTTTTTTTTACGCTTACATTTACATTTTTTTGACATTTATTTACACTTCTTTTTTCTTTTATTCTTCTCTCCTCTTAGCTGTTTCCTCTTTCTCCATACTTTTTCTATCCACCCCGCTTCTTTTCCGTTGTATTTACTCCTCATGTATTTAAGGTCCTCCGTTTCTTCTCCACATAGTCTGCACATTCTTTCTTCCTCTATTTTTCAGTATTTATTTCCTAACTTTTCGTTTCCACATCTGAACTTTGCTATCATTTTTTTCTTCTTGTTTTTGTTCCCTTCCCCTTTTAGATATTCTGGAAACTTTTCTCCCTTAATATTCTTATAATTCACATCAAATCTGGCTTCTTTTACCTTTGACCGTCTTTCCTGCTTTTCTATATCCCTATCTCTCCTTATTATTTTTTTTCTCACCCTTACTTCTTCTTTTCTTAATTTCTTTACTTCTTCTCTAGCGTTCCCGTTTCTTTAATAATAATCTTCTTTGCAATCTTCCTCTCTTTATCTCTTTCCATTACTTCTGTAGTATATTGCACTCGATTTTTTTTCTCAGTTTTTTCTCGTGTTTTATAGTCCTTGTTTTGTCTTTACTTTTACTTTTTCTGCCTGCACTTCGTCTCTTATAATATACCTCGGCGTTTCTCTATCTAGCCCTTCCAGTATTTTTTTTGTATCCCTTCTACTTCTTTATATTTTTTTCGCCCCACATATTTTTGCCCCATACATCATCACACTTTTTATTAGCTTCTCAAACAGCAGCTTTCTTTTTTCTATGTCCACTCCACACTCCACACTTGTCCTATTAACCTGTTTCCTTTTCTCACTCCTCCCACTGTGTTCTCCTTTCTTATTATCCTGCTCTATCGTGTCACCCAGATAAGTAAATTTTTTTACCTGTTGCACTTCCTCGTCTCTCCATTTCCACTCTCTTTTTACATAACATATTACTATGTAAAATTTCGACTAGCAATTGAACTCATAAAAAAAAACATAAAGAACAAACACATCGTCATCTAATAATCAATAATAAAAAGATTACAAAGATAAACGTGCACCGTAAGCTTTGATAAACGTAAATTTATGACGACTAATTAATAAATACATGAAACAACGTAACATTATCTTAAAAACATCGTTTCTAACATTTTAAAGTAAAATTTACTGCAGCGATTTATCCGCAACTTAAAAGAGCACGTGAAAAATAAATTCAGGAGCAAATTTCTTACAATTACCTCCGGTACATTCTTACTAATTACTTAATAAACGTCCTAGAAATCTAAAATTACGCCTAAGCTTCAAATTTCAGAGAAACTAAACGAGGTAAAATATTGAGCTAATCTAACGATGGGGCGTTATACACTTTTTACTTAACGCTGAAAAAACGCTGAGCGACCTAATTATAATCGTCGGTTGCGAAGAAAAAGCAAGAACGTTACCAATTTTAGAGTTTGTCCCCAAATTAATGCAACCGCTGTAATTGCAGTCAATCGCCATTTTCACCAATAAATTAGACGAGATAAACCGTTTAACTATTTCGTCGTCCGTGTCAGTGTTTAATACATTGTCATTGCAAAGCTGACAGCAATCTCTTTAGAGAGTTAGTAGAACTGCTGATTCTAACAGGATAGCAACGTAATATCGGACAGCATCTGACAGGGCAGAATAATTGGAGGCGGCAATTAACACCCCTTTAAACCATTAGCGTACTTCACGAAGCAGATATTCATTGATATTCTCAACCCCGATTGTTACAACGACAGTCTTAATTACGTTAATAAACGAATTATCAGCCGTGAGTCTTTTCTTTATGTTGCTAACAACGTAATCTATAAAAAAACTGTCTTCATAATTAACCACGTTTACTGATTAAACCATTTATATGTATATCAAATATTGAAAATTTGGTACATAAATCTTGAAACGTTTTAACGTAGGCTTGTAATTCACACCCTCTTCAAGTTAATTTAATCGGCGCAGAGAAAAATTTCATTTTCGCTGATATTATCGAGAATTTTTTTTTTTTCAATTTATAGTATAAATTTGATGCAGTGTTTTTTAATTTAAACAATTTTGTTTGTCAATTGCACGTTGTAAGTCTATAGTGCATTTGTGTTTGTGTTTGCACAAGCACAAAAGCTCTTTGAATTTAGACTAAAAGCTGAGATAGAATTCGTTGGCACAAAGAGGAACAAAAGTAAACTACGTCTCTTACAAAACTGTATTTATAGTTTTTGTTTTAATTTAGTTGTTAATGTTTACTGTTTAAATAACTTCTGTTCAAGTTCTCTATTCGAATGCCGAGGTGAATAACTCATCTCTGTATTGTTACAAACGTTTGAATTTATCTCGTTTTAGCTATGTATACAAAGAATTTTGAAAAAGTTTTGGAAGATAAATGTTGGCATTTTTTGTGTAAAATGTAACGATTTTAATTTTTTCTTGATTTGCTTAGATTTTCTTTTCATTTCCTGATTGCAAATCTGAATTTTACTAATTTTTAGAAATATATAATTAAACGCATATACTAAAAGTTTTTTTATATATTCTTTGTTTATTTTGTACCGAAAAATTAAATACAAAAAAATAATTTGAAAACTTGTAGTTAAAAGGGAGTTCAACACAAAAGTCTCACTTTGTAGATGGCGTTTGTGTTATCGTTCAAATAAAAATTTTTGTTTGAATTTGAGAAATCATAAAATAATTTTTATCTTATTCAAAATTATTTTTAATTTTGGCGCCCAACATGGGGTCCTGGCTTTTCAAATTGAGTTTTCTTATTGTTTCGTTTTTGTTTTTAGTCTCATTGTGTAGCTTTGCAGATATCTATTGGTTGTACGTAGTTGTTATGTAGTTGTAGAATTTGTTGTTATGTCAGAACGCTTAGAAAGTTTAATGTAATTTATTTAAAAACAAATGAATTACAGTATAAATTTCAGATGACAGGTATTTTTTTTACTAACAGTAGACAAGTACATTTTACGTAAATATGTTGTTATAATTAGTATTCTGGTTAATACTTTTGCAGTAAGTTCGGTAGGTGAAGTTAATAGTCCAGCTTTGTCTCAGTTTATAACTTAAAATTCAAAAGTGCATTTGAACTGGCTTCATAGATATTTGCTTTATCATGGCTGTAACAAAAAGAAAAGCATTGGAAAATGTGATTGCGTTTGACCTAGTAAGGAATGGTTATTAAGCATAGACGCAATCACGATTGAACGAAAAGCTTTGAGCAATAATGTTGTGTTAGCAACGCTGGCTGTTTTAAAACAGTAGTTTTTTAGACACAGTTTTTAAGTCACAGTTTTTTATTGTTGTTAATAAATAATTTAATAGTTAAGAATCGTGTTAAATAATTAAAGTGTAATGGTTAGACAACTCTATAACGAATTCATTAACTAAAGTTACATGGCGAGTGTAAAAATCCTAACAAAGTAATAATGTGAAGTTCAAATATGTGTAACTCACAAGCAAATAAAAAATTGTAGATGCAGCTGGATTCGGAAATAACGCAGCGACAACATCTGAACAATTAAGTAAAAGTGATTATATGCTTATTGCATTATTAGTATTAGTAGCTATCTATTTTATTGGGAAGCGTATACTACATTCAAGTCAGATCGAAATTAGTGGGCAAAACCAGATTACCCATTTCAACCACCGACACTTTGGACATCATTTTACAAAAGCAAATAACTAACATTAAAAAAAAGGACAGTATCTTAGCAAAAATCGAACACTTAAAACACATTGGCAAAAAAATGGAAAATCTGACCCTAAAAATAAAATCTTCATACATCGCACGAGGCATGTCAGATAAGCTTGCGGAAGAACTAATAACCAATTGTGCAGTAAAATTAATCATTAAAAACTGCATCAACCCTAAAACAAAATCAATTACGAAAGCACGTACTTTTAAGACAACGAGCGAAGCACTTTTTAAATATGTCACTGTAAATGTTAACAAACCCACTGCAACAGTATTGTAGAAAGTTAGAGAATAAACTACGGCAACTACATAAATACTTGACGACCTAAAGAAAAATTTGCAAACAACGCAAGATACGCAAACATTCCTTTGTATCACAAACCCTGCTATAATAATAATGAAACGTGCGCAAAGTTATCGTCAAGTTTGAGAACGTTCACGAACTTATTATCAACTTCCAGAACGTTTACCGATGAATATAGAAAATTCTCGGAATAGATAACGAAAATATATAAAGACGGTGCAAAGAAAGCATAAGTCAGTTACTCGAAGTCGGAAGTGTTAAGAAGATGTTTAAATAAATAAGTGATTAACGCGTGCTTAAGATAAATATAACGGACTATAACCGTATAACCGTAAGTGCCAGTTTTAGATAAACAGAAGTTATCCACGGACATTATCTTTCGAGTGATTGTACTATATAAATTAGTGTTTTTTTTTAAATTTTGTTAGATTTAATTAGTTCGTGTAGTTAAAAACGTGTAAATATTTTGTGATCGAAAAAAAACACATTTTACGATTGGAACTGGTTTGTGGCAGTTCACTGTGATGTCATTTGGCTTGTGTAACGCTTCTGCAACGTTCGAACGTTTGATGAAGACTATGTCGCGCGGACTGTTTTTCCTAGACGACGTGATCGTGCTTGGAAGGTCGTTTGAATAACATTTAAACAACCTGAATAAAGTGTTTCAACAACTACGTGAGGCAAATCTAAAACTATGCTTAAAAAAATGCCATGTATTTAAGAAAGAGAAGAGAAGTCGTTTCTAGAGATGGAGTAAAGGCTGACCCAGACAAAATCCGAGCAGTGCAAGCATGGCAAAGACCAATCAACAAACATCAGTCTGAAGTTTCCTTGAGTTTTGAACCTATTATAGACAATTTGTACCCGGATTTGCCAATATTGCTATTGATCAAAAAAAGAGCAGAATTTAGATCGAATAAAAACTGCAAAAATTCTTTCTATCAACTAAAACAGGCCCTAGCCATTTTGTCGATTTTAAGTTATCCAAGAGAAGACAGAAAATTTGTTTTGGATGACTATAATACAGAAACTGAGCAGTTGCGTTGTAAACAAGAAAACGATCCCGAAATAAAACTACAATCCTGAAGTGGAAAGGAAACGGCCGACAACCAACCTAGGAAAAAGTGAGTGCTTTGGGCAGAAACATCAAAGCGTACTGGGCGCAGTGGAACTTTTTGATAGTAAAAGACGATCTTTTTAAACGATCCCTAGTTAGTGTCAAGGGCAGGGAAAACAGACTACAGTTGATAGTGCCAAAAAGCCGGTTGTCACAAGTGTTGAAACATTTCCACGATGGTAGATCAGGAGAACACTTTAGCATAAAGAAGACAATGCGGAAAATTCGGGAAAGATTCTACTAAGTGAACTGCAAAAAGGACGTTATGGAATGGTGCCGTAAGTGCACGGTCTGCGCATCACGAAATGGACAAAGCAAAGCACCGATGAAGCAGTACAACGTAAGAAGCCGTTTAAAAAGAGTAGCGATTTACATCGCAGGGTTGTTTCCAGAATCTGATTCGGGAAACAAATACATCCTGGTGACAATAAATTATTTCATGAAATGGACGGAAGCTTACGCCATACCCAATTAAAAAACAGCTTCAGTCGCAGACGTATTAGTGAAAGAGTTTTTTTGTAAGTTTGGTGTTCCGTTGGAATTACACTCTGACCAAAGCCGCTTTGAGTCTGAGCTGTTTTAAGAAGTTTGCTGACTGTTGGGAATTAAGAAAACTAGGACGAAGCCTATCCATTCTCAATCTGATACCATGGTCAAGCGGATGAATCAAACAATAAGGAATACTTAGCTAAAATTGTGTCCGAACACCAAAGAGAGTAGGATCAGTACTTGCACCATCTTGGGTCATGCTGGGTCGCAAAATATGACTGCCAGGCGACTTCCAATTTGGACAAAGAACGAAAGAAGAAGTTGCTGGAAAAGTGTTACAAGCTTTTTGGGTGTTACGAACCTTGCACGGCCAAACTCGCAATAGTCGGAGATGGGTAGGTTTACAAGAAATATATAGAAGATGTTTCAGGGCGCCAGAGCTTCTCTCCAAGTAATACCTCTGTCCGCTCACAACAGAGAGGTGCAGTACTTGTAACAATTCGAAGATTCGTAATCCCTCTACTCAGCTGTTCGAGTAGCCCAAATTGGTTCGTAGGGAACAATAAGCACACGAAAAAGAATTAACAACTTTAATCGCTTTCAGTCTATCATTAACATTTATCACAGTTATATTTATACTAGGCAAAAGTCGTTATACCTCGAAGTTAGAGTTACTAAAGACTCGAAGAGTTTACATTAATTATTAACAACGGTATTAACATTTGATTTCGTAACAGTCCATTTAGAGAATTATAGAAAGAAGAAAAGTTAAGATCTCGATGCCTACAACATCAGCAACCCACCACACACAATTGCAATAATCCGAAGTACATGTCCTTCAACTACATACAATATGCGAGACAGTGATTTCCCTGATTTTAAATACCCTATTGGTAGCTACACGTTATAAGTATTCACTAACGTTAAATTGTAATACAACAGTTTGTGAGTAATTGTACGTGACAACGATATATCCAAAGTAAATTCAAATCACTCACCCAAATTCCAGCATCCACTAGACCAAAGAAAAACAATTTTGTATTAAGTAATTCATGAAATCTATCTCAAAAGCAAACAAAACGTGCATCGACTACTGTATATAGTGGGACCCCAAATAGGTGGTTGTTAATATAATTAACGTCGTGTCATCCACGTGTAGCACTCTTTGCCCTGGGCAGGATTCGCCAGACCCCAATTTCGTGGCTTGGAAACCGCCTTCCGCCAGCGCCCGTGTACGGCAACGTGATGACTTATTTAGTAATAGTTTACAATATCCATTTATCGAGAATGTAACATGTGTGAAATGGAAAAACACAAAATGGCCTGTAACGCTTCAAATAAAGTAGAAAATTAACTAATTATAATAGGATTTCCATAATTTCCGGATGGTAACGGATATACCTCACTATTCAATGCGTACCGACCATTTTATATCATTACTGTATGACGATTTTCCGCCAAAATGACAACCAACGAGAAAAACGATCGTTAGAGGGCGTCAACCCGAATCTAATTTCACGTCGAAATACATAGGCGTACGTAAAGAGAATTTCGTTCGTAATAAAAGACTATGTCAGCAAACTGACCAAAAAGCTAGACAAAGTACATGAAGATTGCCAGCGACGGAATAAAGACCAGATATGACGTCAAGGCACAAAATAATGGATTCCGACCTGACGACATAGTATAGTTGTATAATCCCCAAAAAAAACGTGGTATGTTGCCGAAGCTCTAGATGCAATAGAGGAGCCCTTATGAAATCGTGCAGCATATTAATGACGTCATATATTGCAACCGAAAACCACCCAGAGGCAAGCCAAAAGTGATCCACATCGATCGTCTAGCCCCGTTTGCTGGCGTTAACCACATTACGCAAGTTCAGGTCCGAACCAGAGTAATAACTAGCAGAATCAGAAATCAAGTCAAAAGAATGAGTTTCGGTAAGTTTATGAGCATATACGGAGGTTCTGGAAAGGCTAGGTTCAAAGTTACAACCAAGAAACAACAGGACCTGTTCCAAACACAAAAAGATTACGCTATAGCACATTGCGTGAGCAGGGATCTTGACATGTATAGACGGGTTGCAGTAGTAGTATTTAAAAAAAGTTTGTAAAGCTAGATGAACTACAAAGACAGGAACCAGCGGTCGAAAAGGTTTTAATACTACGTGGTAACAGACGCTTCGTTTTCTATCTGGTCATTAAGAAATACTCATGTACAAAACCGTTGTACGAAAATTTGTGGCGAACATTATGGAATCTTAAGAGTTCCACAATAATAAGAAATTGGCAGTACCCAAGCTTGGTCGTGGCTTAAATCATCTGAATTGGAGGACTGTTCGAAATATATTAGAGGTTGTCTTCCGAAGAATAGGCGTTCGGGTGTTGGTTTGTAGTTACCAACCAAGTAGAATATCGGGTCAGGAAAAAATAAGAAGTTGCCGAAATGGAAATAGCTGCCGCTATCGCCACGATCCTTTCTACCGATGTCACATCTAGTTTCCTGTTCTCGGACAGAACGGTCTTAAAAATAGGGCAGTGAAAAGTTCGCGAAGTTTCTTTAGTTTCGAGAGCGTTCACAAATTTATTATCCACTTTCAGAATGTTTGGAAAAGATGTAAAAAATCTCGGGATAGATACCAAAAATATATAAAAACGATTCAAAGGAAGCATAGGTCAGTTATTCGAAGTCGTAAGTGTTAAGTGTTGCATCGTCAAAGATTAGTATTTTTCAGCGTATCATAATTATTTGTTTTGTTAGATTTAGTTTTTTTAAAAACGAGACTTTAATTGTATTTTAGTTACTTATTTATATTCGAGTTTAGCAGTCTGAGCGCGGGGTTCTCGCGCTACATTAACTTATTGTGACGGGCGGTCAAGAAACGTTCACACACTTCGGCTTCACAAGCTAAAAAAAAGACACCGTTAAGTGGTATGTTTTCGTTCTTCAACGAAAAAGAGAACTATGCTTTTTTTCTTTTTCAGTTACTTCTATTTTTTTTGCTTTATCAGGTTTAGTGTTAATTTTTGTTTTGTTGTGCTTAGTTTAGAAATTAAGGCAGACTGCAATGTCGTTTCTTGCACTTTACATACTTCTACTTAGTCGTCATATTTTATGTAGGTCAGTGTTAATGTATTTCTTTTCTCTTTAGGTTTTTTTTTGCTCTTGAGATATTCTAATCCGTTCTTTGGCATTTAAGTTCTACGTGACATTCTAAGATGACGATTAAAGACTAGCGAGGTTCGGTTAGCAAGTAATGTTTCTCATTCTTTCTTATTTACTTTTTCTTCTTTTTTTTCATTTTTGTGTTATGTGTGAATTTTACTAGGATTTCTACACTCAAACAGTGTTTAGTATTTTGAACGTTTTTGTTATCCGTTAGATTCCTGAATTGTTTCTCTGCTTTTTAAGTAGTCTAGTTCGTGTCCACTTTTAATCAGAATATTTTTGCTTGAGATTATTTCGATGGTCCTGTTCTTCTTAGATCTTTAATATTCGTTTTGTTTTTTTGTTTTTTTTTTGACGATAAGACTATTATATTATTCTCTGTATGAATCTGCATATCAAGATTGAAAATTTGATAAATATTTACTTGGTATACTTTTTTCACCTTTTTGATTTTCTTCGTTTAGTTGAGATGATATTCAAGGTTGGTTTTGCATTTTTAGGATGGGGTTTTATAAGATTTTACGGCTTTGTTCTTGACTGTGATCTAAACTTTTTTGTTTCCTGTACCTCTTCTTTCTTTTCTTAGTTTGCTTTGAATTTTTTTTTGGTAATATCTGTTGGATTGTATTGATGTTATTGTTTTCTTAGCGTTTCGACTACTGCCAACTTTGCAACAAGTATTTTTTTTTGTTTATTATAGTTGATTTGATTTTTAAAAATTTAATTTTGCTTTCGGCGACTTTTGAACACATCCGATTAATAATACTTGAGTTGAGAAATTATCGGTAGGTTTAGTTGCTATTCTATTGAGGTACTTGGCTTATACCTAAATTTTTATTTTTTATTTTAGCTAGTGTTTACTTCTTAGGGTTTAATGTTACTGGGGAGAAGGGTTGTAACTTGTAACGTTGTCGTTTGTCATTTTTATCACGTTAATGATAAAGTGTTTAGGTTGTAATATTAACAAAAATTGTGATTTTTTAACAATTTTCGTTAGTGTACGTTGCGCATAGATTTGCATTTAAACTTAATTTTATTTCTTTATATTTAATATGTTTAATATGTCGAATTTAATCTGGCGTCGCTGTAAACGAACTCAAGTTTTTCTACCAATGTATAGACTAAACACGATAAAACAGTAGCATGTACTACACTACATCAAAAAGTTTTTGGACACTTTTAATCGCGACCTGCAAGATAGGCAACCAAACTTATGCTATAACAGAACGGCTAGTTAAATTTAGCAACATTGGCGTTGTAGACATTACTTGCAACGATATTACGAGGTTACTAACTATTCTTCATAAGCACCGCCTCAAGCGTTGGAAGAAAATGTGTCTTACCTGCAAATATGTCTCTAAATTGTACTCTCAAGTTTAAAACCTTTTTCGCCGAATTTTTTATTTATGTATTTATGTGTTCTCTGCTTAAGTTTTAAATGAATGCTATAGCCCTTAATTAAAAAAAATGTTAATTAAGTTTCATTAATAGCTATAATAAATTTAAACTACATGCCTAAATATAAAATTACTGTTTTAATTAGCCTAAAATTTTTAATATATCCGGATTAAATTAAAGTCAACAATCCGATTTTCATTGTATTATTATCATTATAACGTAATTAGTGGTTCCACAATTGCAATCTTAATTTCCATTACAAATTCTCAACATTTATTCGTAGTTTGCATTTTTTGTGCTTTGTTTGGATTGCTTGTTATTTTTTAAAATTTAAATACAAGAAAAATGACAATATTTAAAAAATTGAACTTTTATTAAATAATAGTAGGGTTTCACATATTATAAAAAAATGGTTTCAAACATTGTTATTTATAATTCGTATTACGTTAGAAGATTTTTATTTGTATATATAAAACAGAATTTTTGTTAAAAACCATTTTTTTATTTTAAAATATTTTCTGGTGACGTTTCGCCTAGCATGTAGGCTTTTTCAAACCATGATTACACATTGTTCAAATTTTATAATATTAATTTTGTCATTTAATTAAAATATTTACAAACACATATACAAAAAAATACAGTAAATACATTTGACAAAAATTTTTCAATAAAGAAACATTATAAAAGTTTAAAATATATATTCAACTATGTTTTTTTATAATTAACGTAAGAAGATGCTAATTATTCTCACCAAAACAAAGCAAAAAATGTTTGTAAAAATAAAATTTTAATTAAATGACAAACTTAATATTATAAACTTAGAATAATGTGTAATCATGGTTTGAAAAAGCCTACATGCTAGGCAAAACGTCACCAGAAAATATTTTAAAATAAAAAAATGGTTTTTAACAAAAATAATTAGTATTACGTTAGAAGATTTTTATTTGTATATATAAAACACAATTTTTTCCAAGCGCGGGCAGGACCCCCGCTTTAAAAAAACATCGTGAAAAAATAAGATGAGAAAATGCAAATAGCCCAAAATAAAGAAATAATATTGCATCTTGCTTTAAACAATAAATAATAATAAAACAAGTACAATAACTCATCAACAAAATTTAATAATAGAAAAAAGTATAACTTTTTCACCAAATAATTACAAAACATTAACAATTTATCGTGTTTAAAACTCTTTAAATTTATATTATTATATACTTTTTCCTTTACTTTTATACATTATTTTGCTTTTCTTGACAATGTTAATAAATCTACATAGGGTGCAAAACATTACATTTGGCAAACGTAATGAATTTTGTAATCATTTGGATTTTTTTTATTTTGGAAAACCTAGTATTGTTGATTATAAAATTAGTATAATTATCTATTAAACAAAAATTTACAAGTGTTTTTCTACTTCTGTTACTAGTACTTATCGTATTGAAACCAAAATCAAAGATTAAATTAAAATTTGAGAAGAAATAACACAAAAAATTTACATCAAAATTACGCTTAAAACATTGTTTTTAGAGACCCGGACACCCCATTTTCATGGGGCATATTCTATACCCCCAGTAATGCTCCCTTCTACTCAAGATTTTCCAAAGCTTAGGAGAGTATATAAGGGGTTACTTAAAATTCATTTTTTTAATGTATAATATTTAGTGTTGTTTTGTTCGTCAATTTTGTTCAAAATGCCACGTCTTTCTGGACAAGCAGATTTATCACTAAAAATTAGAAGAAAGATTATTGTTTTACAAGAATGTGGATTTTTTATCTGAGTAATTTTTGCTTTTGATAATATTTTCAATTTTAAGCTTAAATATATACGTATTATATAGGTTTACTAATGTAGTTTTTAGGTTAATGGATGATATGATGTATAATTCAGGTTGCACAATTATTCACCTACATCACAGGAAACTTGTCTATAATGAAATTTTAAAAGTTTCAGTTTAGATAGCAATTGGGTATCAAGTTTTTCCCGTCTCTCAAGTTAGCAGTACAAAGTTAGCAATAATAAATAAAATACAATTAGGAATTTGTTACTAATTTCTTACAAAAGAAAATACTTGTAACTTTCTCACTTTTTTAATTATGCGTTTAACTTGAGGCAAGTAAGTAGCACACCATTCTAAGCAGTGTTATAATTGAATCGGTATTCGGTGTAAAATGTAGGTTAAATTTGAGACTAAATTGTTGTTAATTAATTGCGGAAGAAAAAACCTAATAGCTTTATTATTATTTTACACACATTTTAAACAAGAAATAGATTTATTAAAGCACTTTTTAGAATGGTGTACTGTTAACTTTTAGTAACAAATTCCTAATTATATTTTATTTGATTCTGCTAATTTTGTTAAAAGACGTAACTTTTTCACTTAAATTAATAACATTACTTAATTGGTGCTTTTCAACAAACGTAAACCTTTTTGCACAGTTTTAATTAACTATTATTTATTTTATTAGAAATTTGTGGTCCATTATTAGATTCAACGCAAAGAACATAGTACAGAAAATGATCGTCCTTTGCAGACCGCTCATAGAATTGGAAGGCCATCTCTCTTACACATATTTAAAAAAGAGAACTTTATCCAAGATGCTTGTTTGATTCTATTTACAACTTCCGCCACCATTCGCGAAAGACTACAGCTACAATGCAGTTAGCAAACAATAAGGAAACCGGAGATTGCAATTTTATTACGTACATAATTAATACTGCTCAGTAAAATAAATTTGTTAGACATGTCCTTGTTTTTCTTGAAAATTTTTTGATGTAAAGGTATTCAAGTTTCATATGGTTGAAAAGAGAAAAAAAGACTCTATCAAATGAGTATAATAAAGATGTGCCTTGCCGTTTAAAAAAATGTAAGTGTTATTCGTTGCGATTTTGTTTACAGCAAAAATTTAAATTGATATCTCCCAGGTGGTAGATAACTAAGTGATAAACAACTTTTATTTACAACTTTTTCGTGTAAAGTGCATATTTATCGACCTGTATAATATATTCCATACTTTTCGGACACACTGTATATATATTTACTACGTTGATGTTATTCACCTAGTAACTGTTTTGCAAAACGTGCTATTCTGTTGTATATTAAATTTGAGAGTACTTTGTATAATATATTCAACAGCATATCTTTAGTATTGGATGAATCACTCTCATTTACTCATTCTATAGTTTAGATTGTGTGATTTAACCCATAAAGCTTCTATTGCATGTTTAAACATTTTTGGTTTTTAGTCTATATCTGGAGTTTGATTATCCTTAAGCTTTATTATAACTTTCTCATAGTTTGGTTAAAATACTTCTTGATCTACTGTTTGATATTGATGCTTGCGCCTCATCCGAGTCTCTTGTAGTTGTAAGAAACGTTTTAAAATATTCTTTTCATCTATTCAATAAACCCTGTTCTCTCTTTTTTTATTTACACGTAATCGCTATGGTAGATTTTAGTTTTTATATACTTTTTTGTAATTTTTATTTTGATTTAATAATTATAATTTTATAAATAATGGTATAAACTGTAGAAAGAAAAAATAAAATTCTATTTACTAAATACAAATAGAAACAAAATCAATGAGATTTTTCCATTGTGTGTAGGAACTCGTAATAAACGTAAAAGAGAGTGGAAAAAATACATTAAATGAATGCATTAAAAATAAATAGAAGCTTACACACATAGACATCAAACAAAATGAAAAATTCAAAAGGCTTCCCATGTTTAGAAACAAAGTAGTTTGACGTGATTTACATACAAGGGCACGGGATTCAAAATTCAATCACTGTACATGAATATTCAAAGAACAATCCGCTAACGTAATCTAAATTATAATATCTTTACATCAAAACGATCCGTTGTAATGAAATGCTTATCTATATGGAAACTATTCGACTAAACGTTTAACAAAATACGCTCTATTTTCCGATGTGAATTCGAGCCTAACGAACCAATTATCGTCCTCGTCGTTATTGTTTCATAAACATTACGATTGTAATTTTTAACTGTAATAATCTCTATTTGCGTTGTTTTAGTTAAAATTTATCCTTTATTTGCTTTCTATCGATTGTTTGCGAATTTGACTAGGAGCTGACGCTGCGAATCCAAAGAGGTGAAAGCGTTTTTTTTTTAATTTTTTATAGATGAGCTTTATAAGCACTAAATATTAATCGGTGCATTCATTAAATATTTTAATTTAAAATCTGCTCAACGTACTTTTACTTACGCTTCTTTAATTTTGCTGACGCTTTTCAGAATTTACTTTATAAAACAGATATTAAAATAAATAATTTTCTATTTCGCATACACATTGGCTACTTTGTGCAACTGTTGTTTTTTTCAAAAAATTGTGCTATAAAATATAATAGTTTTTGGAAAGCTTTTATATTGCGCTGTTCTGGGTCATCGGTTCGTGAGAGTCTAGATTCCCCAGCTTTTTTCCGGTTTTCTACGCTACATAATCTAAGTCAGGAGTTAAGAGCTTTGATTCAAATTGTTGTCTGCCTCGAAGAAAACGTTTTTCTCGTTGAGTAGCCTGAAATAGTATGAATGTAAATCGTGTCAACGCAATGACTCACGAAAGTCGAAGTCTACAAAATTTTTGATAAAAGAAATTATATAGAAGAATTTGATCGCAATCGATTGACGTCTAAGAAGTAACATTCGTTTTTGGTGTAGATAATAGGTCTTTAATTATTTATTGATAATCATTCTTCATTGTTCTTAATTAATTGAATCAAAACATGTGGTCAAAGCGTGGCGGAACGGCTATCAAATTAATAAAGAAATTACCACAGAATCCTAACAAAACGGATATGAACAGCTTACCTTGTGACGAATAAATTACTTTAAATACGTAATGAATTTATAATTTCATTTCCATCACAGTTTATGTTCTATTAAATTTTCAGATTTAGACGACACAGGCCATTTTAGGTAGTTGACAGCTTAAGTGACTTGACCGCAACATGTCATTAACCAGAAAGATCGGCAGAGAGCGTCAAAACCGGAATCTAATTTTAATTCAATATACAGGGTATTACGTTATGAAAATTTTGCACGTAACACTAAGTTTCTTGATTATCTAAACAATCAACACCCAGATATCAAATTTACTATAAAACATGAAACTAATGCTTTTCTTCTATTTCTTGACGATTTTGTGACTTGTAAGCCCGACGGATTTCTAGAACATTGTGTTTATCGCAAACCCACCCATACGGACAGATACCTTCATGCTTTGTTTCATAATCATTTTGCGAGAAACGTTCTGTTACTGAATCTTTAGTACATCGCGTTTTTTCCTGAAGTCATTTCTACTTCCGAATTCTATCCAAAACTGACATTTTTACCCTACATTCATAAAGTTACAGAGCAAATAGGGAAAATATCCAATTTGACAGACAAAATCTATCAGATTCTTCCTTTCCCCAAAGACCTACACTTTCATTTTTTTTCATTTTAAGGTGAATACTAAATGCGTTGTTCATGTAGTTTAGTCTGGATTGGTAAAACCGGGCGCTTCGTCATTACACAAATTTTGGAACTAGATCGTTGGATAAAAAAAAGTTATTATTCTAAGTCTGCGGTCGTTTTACTACAGGTCACAATATAGATTTTGATAACGTTTCGGTGATTGCAAAATCTATATTCTTCTTCAATAGGAAAATCATAGAGAAAATAGAAATCATCAAACACCCGTAAAACAAAGTGAAGTAACATTAAGAATACGGATCGCACTTGCTTCGATGGCAAGACACCGTGGTCGACGTACTACAAACGATTTAAAGCTGTTTCTGCGTTGATTGTGTCCTTCAAAGAGAAGTAATCCAACAAATGTTATGGTTGTTCTAGTAAATCATGGGGTTTTTCTTGGACGAACTGTGATCTTTGTGATTTGACAATTGGATAGAGATGTCTGGGAAAGTTCCATTCGTAGCATCGAAACAACCAAAAATAAAATATTTGCCTAAGAACTACTAGTTGGTAAAGCTCTGAAAGGTCAAAAACGTGAAAATCATGTATACTTGTTGAAACCAGGTAACTTTGAGAAAAAACACTATAATAAGACACTCTACGTCGGTGTCTTAGATTCTGAAATGCGCAAACGTTGTTGAAAACTCATCAGCAAAGAAATGTCCTCAATAGTTACTGGAAATGGTGACTTCAGCGTAATAAGATATTAACCAGCGTAAGCGTAGTGATGTCAAGAAACTAATCCAGCAGTACCACAACGTGTTTGCAATAGATAATAACTCTAAAGAAAAAACCGACGTCGTGAAACGCATAATCAATACTGGCGATGCTCAACCAATCCGACAACATCCGAAACGGCCTCTCTTGTCCAAGCAAAAGAAAGCCGATAAGATATTTGCCGAAATAAAAACTCAGGCTGTAATCAAACCATTCAGCAGGCCGTAGGCATTTCCAGTGCTTTTGGCGAAGAAAAAAGTTTTTGTGTTAATTATGAACCTTTCAAACAGCTCACTGAGAAAGATAAGTTACCACCATCTGGTTTGCAATGGTTTTTCACTTTGGATTTGAAAAGCGACTACAGACACCGCGAGAAAACGGAGTTTACGATTGGTACAGGTTTCTGGCAGTTTACGGTTATGTTTTTTGGATTGTGCAACGCTCCTGCCACTTTCAAGCGTTTAATGCAGACGAGGACTGTCTTGGAAGACTTGCCTGGTGTATTTGGACGACACGATTGTGGTTGGAAAATCGTTCAAAAAACACATGAAAAATTTGAAAGAAATGTTTTAACAATTGCGAGGTGCAAACCTGAAATTAAGTCCAAAAAAATTCCCTTTAAAAAAGAAGTGCATTATTTAGGACACATTGCATCCAGGACCGGAATGATGGCCTGATAAAATTAAAGCAGTCCAAGATTGGCCAATACCAAGGGATAAATACAAACTGCATTTTTCTCGGATTGTGCACGTATTATCGAAAACTTGTGATGGAATCGCTGAATAGACTTACCTTGAAAGACGCGACTTTATTTTGAACGACGACTGCAATAAAACCTTTTAAAAGTTGAAGCAGTCTCTAGTTACGGCACCAATATTAGGCTATCCTTGAGCCGAAAGCAATTTTGTTGCTAGCAACTTTCCAATAAAAGGTGAACTTCTTCAAATCCAGAATAGAGAAGAGAAGGTGATCGGATACTTCAGTAACATCCTGTCAAAGCCTGAGAAGAATTATTGTGTACCTAGAAATAAACTGTTAGCTGTTGTCCGTTTAACACTCCTACAAATACTTATATAAACGAAATTTTTTTCTTCAATTTGGAAACCCGAAAGGACAAGTTGAGAGATAGATTGTACAATTGCAGGAATACGATTCTGATATAGAACATCGTGCTGGAACTAGTCATTGCAAGGCAGACGCTTTATCTGGACGAACATGCCCGGTTAACTGCGGTCATTGTTCTCGACTATAAAAGAAAACCAACATGATTCGCAGAACATCAGCGATTGACGATAATTGGCACCAGCTAAACTACGTCGAAATCAAGAAAGTAATCCGGAACTACAGTTGATAATAAATTAAAAAGCAAATAGATAAAGAAGAAGAAAGTAGAACAGTGAAAGCATATTGGACACAGTGCGATTCTTAGAAATTGGAAAATGGTCTTCTGAAGCAATGCTCAAAGAGTGACCATGGCAAGTGTCAGAAGTATTGCAGCATTTGCATGACGGAAATTTTGGAAGACATTTCTGTGTATAGAAGACGCTTAAAAAGGTCAGAAAAAGGTTTGTTTGAGTGAAATGCAAAGAAGATATAAATAAGTAGTACCGCAAATGTAATTTATGCGCGTCTGGAAACAAACGAATTAAAGTGCGCAAGGCTCCTATAAGACAGAACAAAATCAGAAATCAATTCGAAATGGTAGCACTTGACATTGCAGGGCTATTTCTAAAAACGGATTAGGGCAACAAGTACATTCTGGTGGCCATGAATAATTTTACCAAATCATATGGAAGCGTACGCGATACTGAATCAAGAAGCCATTGCGTATGTGTTGGTCAAAGAGCTTTTCTGCCGGTTTGGTTTTCTGTTAGAACTTTATTCAGATCAGGGGCGTAACTTTGAGTCTGCTTTGTTGCAAAACGTCTATTAAATGCTGGGAACCAAAAAGATCAGAAATACACCTCTGTATCCTCAATCAGATGCCATAGTAGAACGAATGAATAGAACAATAGGAAAACATCTTGCCAAAGTGATATGCAAACACCAACGAAACTGTGACCAATATTTACGTTTGCTCCTAATGGCGTATCGATCATCCGTTCACGCGATTACTAAGCAAACTAGTTTGTCATACAAATTTTCCAAGATAAAAGAACATGTGCAGGTAACCGAAGTTGCTAAGATAACACAGAAAAATCAAATCGGGTTTTAAAATGAAAATGTATTTTTACCCAAGCAAATTTCTCACAACAAATACATCCGAAACCGTAATTTATGTACTACTCAACACTTGCGTGGTTAAAGATGCGGAAGAGTTGCTTAAAGATTGATAAATAATCATAAAATATATAATAATAAATAATAAAATAAATTTTAAGTTTCTCATCGACTCTTTTTCTCGATTTTTTCAAATGTTAGTTAACCCTTTTAATTTACTTTAAATTTAAAAAAATGTTTTAAGGTTTTAACATCGGTTAACTAACAATTTTTTTTTAATTTAGTAAATTCTGTGCAACTTTTTAATTTTTGTCAACGTTATAATTTGCCCAGCTTTGTAAATTCATGAAAATGTTCGACTAGCTTTGAATTCTTAGTCAACTCGAAATTATTTGAAAATTTTCTATTTTTTATCAACTTTTTATCAACTCTTAACTAAACGTCTTATCAACTCTTTCAAATATTGGTTAATTCTTTCAAAATTAACCTCTATTTTTTAAAATTCTTTTTCAACTTTTTAAATACTTTGAAACATCCGTAAATTCTAAGTTTTTTATCAACTTTATGAATTCTTAACAAAAGCCTTCCGCAACTTATTCAATTTTTCCGAATATTGATTAACTCTCTTAAAATTCACCTCCAATTTTTATATTTTTTTAAATTTTATGAAATATTTTAAAACATCAGTTAATTCTAAAAAATTTGTAAATTCTGTGGAACTTTTTCGATTTTTGTAAACTATAATTTTCTCGGCTTTTAAACTCATAAAAATTTTTAATTATCTTTGAATTCTTAATCAGCTGTAGATTCATTAAAAAGTTTTTATTTCTTATCAAATTTGTATGAATTCTTAAACTAAAATTCCTAACAAATCTTTCAAGAATTAGTTAACTCTTGCAAAATTAATCTCTATTTTTTAAAATACTTTGAAACATCCGTAAATTCTAACTCTAATCAATTTTTTAAATTATTAACCAAAGCCCCCAGAAACTTTTTTAATTCTTAAAAAAATACGTGTTAATTCTTTAAAATTTTCACATATTTTTTTAATTCATTACCAATCTATCTAATTTTTTGTTATTCCAATTTTGTAAATTTTTTACCAAATTTTTAATTTTTGCAACTTTTATAATTTTTTCTGCTTTTTAAATTTATAAAGTTTCTTGATAAACTTTAACTAACCCTCCCGCAATTCTTTCAATTTTTTTAAATATTGGTTAACTATTTCAATTCAGCTCAAACTGTTAAATTTTTTTTTGTTTTAACATTGTTTAACTTTGAAAAATATTTAAATTTTGTAAATTATGTGCAACTTTTTCAATTTTTTCAAACTTTATAATTGTCTCAGCTTTTTAAATTCATAAAAATGTTTGATAAGGAATATATTAAAAATGCCGCTTTCTGATTTTTGCTACAACCATTAGCTGCAGCTGCGGTTTTAAACAGCTTGTAGTAGGTTGACGATGGAACTTTACCATCAAAATTCGGAGGTACAACTTTAAACTTGTGAGTGATTTGTTTCCGATGGTCCATTATTAAATCTTCATTCGTGGCGCTTTCTTCACCGTTACAATACATTTGGGTCATTCTTTCTTCAAGCAATTGTATTCTTTCTCTCAATTTTTTCTCTAGTTTGTCTTTTATAGTTCTTGATTTTTTTTTAATTTCTGTTCTAATTTGTCTTCTATTTCTTCCATTTTGTCACAGATTCGCAAATATCTTTTTTTAAATTAGCATATCTGTTTGGGTTTCTTCTTGATCAATTTTAATTTGGTTTTCTATGTTTGCTTGTATTTTTTCTTTTGAGCTTCTAGAATTTTCCAACAGTTTTTCTTCTATTTTTCTAAAATTTTCTTCCATTTTCTGCGAATTTTCGTAAAATTTTTCTTCAATTTTTTGCGAATTTTTGTAAAACTTTTCTTCCATTTTCTTCGAATTTTCGTGAAATTTTTCTTCCATTTTTCTAGAATTTTTTTCTATTTTCTGCAAATTTTCGTAAAACTTTTCTTTCATTTTCTGCGAATTTTCGTAAAACTTTTCTTCCACTTTCTGCGAAATTTCGTAAAATTTTCCTTCTATTTTTCCAGAATTTTCTCCCATTTTCTGAAATTGTTTGGATAGTTTTTTTTTAATTTTCTGTGAATTTTTGCCCCTTTTTGTATTATTTTCTTCCATATTTCTACTGATCGATTCTAGACCATATTTTAGATTCAAGAAATTCAAATAGTTGACTGCAATCAATACTGATTAAGCCAAACAAAACAAAATTAGAAAAACAATACAAAGAATAAACACGATTGTAGAAAACATATTTGAGGTATAGTTTTCGTACTGTAGGAGTTTACCTCAATAATAATGTCTTTTGATGACACACCAGAGGCCGCTCAAAACTTTTTACATTTTAAATACCTGAAATCTTCCACTCCATCAAGTGCGCAAGAGCGTAGACCACCGAAAGCTAAACCAGATAATCACCACCAATTGTTACTCACTACCCAGGGTACATGAACCTACTCTACACGGCACGAGCCAAGGTCATCTCCACACTAGACTTGACAAGGTACTAGGAAATCTCAGTGCGCAAGTGTGACAGAGACAAAACCACGTACTGACTATTTTGGTTCTGGAAGATGCACTTCGGACTCCGCAATGTACCGGCATCTTTCCAACAGCTGATAAACCGTTTCCGCACCAGTATTCCACTAGTTAACATTATAAAAATGTCTAAAAAATTAAAAAAATTAGAGGTAATTTGAGAGCGTTAACCATTATTTGAAAAAAATTCAGAGAATTCATGAACTTTTTTTAACATTGTTTAACTTTAAAAATTTTTTTAAATTTTGTAAATTCTGCGCAACTTTTTAATTTTTCCCAATGTTATAATTTTTTTAGCTTTGTAAATTCATAAAACTTAGAAAGCTTTCTAAAATATTCATTTATCTCCGGTTTTTAAATTTTTTTTAATCTTTTTAAATATTTTAAAACATCTGTTAATTTTTAAAAATTTGTAAATTGTGTGTAACTTTTTCGATTTTTGTAAACTTTATCATTTTCTCGGCTTTTTGAATTCTTAAAAATACTTGATTATTTTTGAATTCTTAATCAACTGTAAATTCATTGAAAATTATTTGTTTTTTTATCAATTTTTTACCAGTTCTTATCTAAAATTCCTAAGGACTCTTTCAAGAATTGGTTCTCTCTCAAAATTAATTTCTACTTTTTAAAATACTTTGAAACATCCGTAAATTTTAAGTTTTTTATCAAGTTTATGAATTATTAAACAAAGCCCTCAGAAACTTTTTTAATTCTTAAAAAACTTGTTTTAATTCTTTAAAATTTTCACATACTTCTTGAATTAATTACTAATTTATCAAATTTTTTTGTTGTCCCAATTTTTTTACTAATTTTGTAAATTTCTTACCAATTTTTTAATATTTGCAACGCTTATAGTTCTTTCTGCTTTTTAAATTCATGAGGTTTCTTGATAAACTCCGCATTCTTAGAAATTTTTACAATAATTGCCGATTCTCTAAATTTTGTATTAATTTTATCAATCTTTAACCAACCCTCCCGCAACTACTTCAATTTATTTTATATATTGGTTAACTATTTAAAGTTACCTCTAATTGCGTAACATTTTGTAATTTTTTTTTAACATTGTTTAACTCTCAAAAATTTTTTAATGTTGTAAATTCTGTGCAACTTTTTCAATTTTTGCAAACGTTACAATTTTCTCAGCTTTCTAAATTCATGAAACTTAGAAAGCTTTCTAAAATAATTATTCACCTCCAATTTTTAATTTTTTTTAATCTTTTGAAATATTTTAAAACATCTGTTAATTCTCAAAAATTTGTAAATTCTGTGTAACTTTTTCGATTTTTGCAAACTTTATAATTTTCTCGGCTTTTTAAGTTTATAAAAATGTTGATTATCTTTCAATTCTTAGTCAACTGTAAATTCATTAAAAATTTTTTATTTTTTATCAAATTCTTACCAATTCTTAACTAAAATTCTTAACGACTCTTTCAAGAATTCAAGAAATTAATTTCTACTTTTTAAAATACTTTGAAACATCCGTAAATTTTAAGTTTTTTATCAAGTTTATGAATTATTAAACAAATTCCTCAGAAACTTTTTTAATTCTTAAAAAATTTGTGTTAATTCTTTAAAATTTTTACATATTTCTTGAATTAATTACTAATTTATCAATTTTTTTTGTTGTCACAATTTTTTTACTAATTTTATAAATTTTTTACCAATTTTTTAATATTTGCAACGCTTATAGTTCTTTCTGCTTTTTAAATTCATGAAGTTTCTTGATAAACTCCGCATTCTTAGCAATTTTTACAATAATTGCCGATTCTCTAAATTTTGTATTAATTTTATCAATCTTTAACCAACCCTTCTGCAACTACTTCAATTTATTTTAGATATTGGTTAACTATTTCAATTTACCTCTAATTGCGTAACATTTTGTAATTTTTTTTTAACATTGTTTAACTCTCAAAAATTTTTTAATTTTGTAAATTCTGTGCAACTTTTTCAATTTTTGCCAACGTTAAAATTTTCTCAGCTTTGTAAATTCATAAAACTTAGAAAGCTTTCTAAAATAATTATTCACCTCCAATTTTTAATTTTTTTTTAATCTTTTGAAATATTTTAAAACTTTGTAAATTCATAAAACTTAGAAAGCTTTCTAAAATATTCATTAATCTCCGGTTTTTAATTTTTTTTTAATCTTTTGAAATATTTTAAAACATCTCTTAATATTCAAAAATTTGTAAATTGTGTGTAACTTTTTCGATTTTTGTAAACTTTATCATTTTCTCGGCTTTTTAAATTTATAAAAATGTTTGATTATCTTTCAATTCTTAGTCAACTGTAAATTCATTAAAAATTTTTTATTTTTTATCAAATTCTTACCAATTCTTAACTAAAATTCCTAACGACTCTTTCAAGAATTCAAGAAATTAATTTCTACTTATTAAAATACTTTATGAATTATTAACCAAAGTTCCACAAACTTTTTTATTTCTTAAAATAACGTGATAATTTTTTTTAATTTTTACATATTTCTTGAATTCATTACCAATCTATCTAATTTTTTGTTGTTGCAATTTTTTTACTAACTTTGTAAATTTTTCACCAATTTTATATTTTTTGCAACTTTTATAGTTTTTTCTGCTTTCTAAATTCATAAAGTTTCTTGATAAACTTATTAACAATTTTTACATTAATTGCCGATTCTCTAAATTTTGTATGAATTTTATCAATCTTTAACTAACCCTTCCGCAACTCTTAGAATTTTTTAAAATATGGATTAACTATTTCAATTCACCTCTCATTGTTAAATTTTTTTAAACGTTTTTTTTAATGTTTTAACATTGTTTAACTTTAAAAAAAATTTTTAATTTTGTTAATTCTGGGCAACTTTTTATTTTTTGCTAACGTTATAATTTTCTCAGCTTTATAAATTCATAAAACTTAGAAAGCTTACTAAAATATTTATTCACCTCCAGTTTTTAATTTTTTTTAATCTTTTGAAATATTTTAAAACATTTGTTAATTCTCAAAAATGTTTATATTCTGTGTAGCTTTATCGATTTTTGTAAACTTTATAATTTTCTTGGCTTTTTAAATTCATAAAAATGTTTGATAATCTTTGAATTCTTAGTCAACTGTAAATTCATTGAAATTTTTTTATTTTTTATCAAATTTTTACCAATTCTTAACTAAAATTCTTAACGACTCTTTCGAGAATTGGTTCTCTCTCAAAATTAATTTCTACTTTTTAAAATACTTTAAAACATCCGTAAATTCTAAGTTTTATTAACTTTATGAATTATTAACCAAAGCCCCCAGAATTTTTTTTAATTCTTAAAAAAACTGGTTAATTTTTTTTAAATTTTTACATATTTCTTGAATTCATTACCAATCTATCTAATTTTTTGTTGTCGCAATTTTTTTACTAACTTTGTAAATTTTTTACCAAATTTTTAATTTTTGCAACTTTTATAAATTTTTCTGCTTTCTACATTCATAAAGTTTCTTAATAAACTTATTAACAATTTTTACATTAACTGCCGATTCTCTAAATTTTGTATGAATTTTATCAATCTTTAACTAACTTTCCCGAAACTCTTTCAATTTTTTAAAATATTGGTTAACTATTTCAATTCACCTCTCATTGTTAAATTTTTTTAATTTTTTTTAATGTTTTAACATTCTTTAACTTTAATTTTTATTTAATATTGTAAATTTTGTGCAACTTTTCAATTCTTGCCAACGTTATAATTTTCTCAGCTATGTAAATTCATAAAACATAGAAAGCTTTCTAAAATATTTATTCACCTCCAGTTTTTTTTAAATCTTTTGAAATGTTTTAAAACATATCTGTTGATTCTCAAAAATTTGTAAATTCTGTGTAACTTTATCGATTTTTGTAAACTTTATAATTTTCTCGGCTTTTTAAATTTATAAAAATGTTTGATTATCTTTGAATTCTTAGTCAATTGTAAATTCATTAAAATTTTTTTATTTTTTATCAAATTTTTACCAATTCTTAACTAAAATTCCTAACGACTCTTTCAAGAATTCAAGAAATTAATTTCTACTTTTTAAAATACTTTGAAACATCCGTAATTCATTACCAATCTATCTAATTTTTTGTCTCGAAATTTTTTTACTAACTTTGTAATTTTTTTACCAATTTTTTAATTTTTGCAACTTTTATAATTTTTTCTGCTTTCTAAGTTCATGAATTCTCAATTTTTTTTCAAATATTAGTTAACCTTCTCAATTCACCAATTTTTTCAAGTTTTTAGAAATTTTTTTAATGTTAACTAGTGGGATACTGGTGCGGAAGCGGTCTATCAGCTGTTGGAAAGACGCTGCTGCGTTGCGGAGTCCGAAAAGCATCCTGCAGAACCGAAACAGTTTGAACGGAGTAACGAACGTGGTTTTGTCTCTGCCACACTGAGATTTTTCAGTACCTTGTCACGTCTAGGGAGGAAACGACCGTGGCTCGTGCCGTGTGGAGTAGGTTCATGTATTCTGGGTAGTGAGTAACAATCGGGAGTGGTTATTTGGTTCAGCTTTCGGTGGTCTACGCACCTGCGCACTTGGTGGCGTGGAAGATTTAAGATACGTAAAATGTGAAAACTTTTGAGCTACTTTTGGTGTGTCATCAAAAGACATCAATGGGACAAATTCCTACAGTACAAAAACTATACCTCAAATATGTTTTCTACAATCGTATTTATTGTTTTGTATTGTTTTTTAATTTTTGTTTTGTTTGGCTTATACAGTATGAATTGCAGTCATTACAATTGATCTTGTATACAACGTAACATTTTTCTAGAGTATTTTAATTTAGTTAATTAAGTATAAATAAATAATGAAAAAATACGATCAATTTTTAGTAAACATTTTGAAAAATAGATTTGGTTTTAAGTTTTACCTTCTTTCTCGTGCACAAATGAAAAATAAACACCGCAAAAAGAATTTTTATTTTACTAAACCTATCATAAGTTTGCAACGAGACCCTGTACATTTATGAAAGTACTTTTACGTGAGCAGCCATAACGGGAACGGCATTAATAAATTGGGACTTGAAAAATTGATCGAAAGCCAATGCAATATTTCCGACCTTTACTATAAATGTTAATGGGAAGTTAAGTGAGCATGCCTATATCAATTGCAACGTCTAATTTACTACAACATCGACATTTTTCGGTCTATTTCTCAATGCACATTGTAAAACAATCTATCAAATTAGAAATAGTTTTTGTAGGCTTTGGCACACAATTTCAGCTACGAAAATATACACAAGGAGAGACCGAAAAGGAGTTTGTCCTAAGGCGCATCTACAGCAAAGTTTAGACAGGCAACCCTAATTCTTTGCGAAAATATATTCAAAAGTTACTTTCAAGAGAATTACCTGTAATCGCATAATTTACAGCAGGTATGCCATACTCGTGAATAACTAAATTCCGATACAAGTGCACTCGGTATAATAAACCATTGCTAATTATTTACTAATGGACCGTTATAACCCTTAGCGTTCGTGTCCATAATCAGTAACTTCTCTTTACGTAACTTCTCTACTTACTTTTCTATCAATTACGGGTAAATGAACGTAAGTTTATCGAACGTGTTGGCAAATTAGATTGAAAATTTGCTTCTCAAAGGATGCCTTGACCAAAGCAGCTCCGTCGTTTGATTTGCATATGAAGACTTGTAGTTTAGTAATCATGTTGCGTTTGCATAAGCAGTTATGAGGATTATATAGTTTATTTAGCCATGTTTAAAGCTCAAAATATATTTACATAATACCAAAAACGATACTACGCTAAATTACCTAAAATTTCGTTAACCAGGATAGGAAATTTGAATTTAAGTTTAATTTTAATTTTGCATGCAAAATACTTCTTTGTCTAATTTGTGTAAATTGCCAAAGTCGCTTTTAGCAATCAACCAACAATACATGTAACTTTTATCTTCCAACTACTAATTTACAAAAGAACAATGCAGGCACAACATGAAAATTATTCAGATTATGTTACTTAAACGTTTGTTCTTTTGCGTAATTGTTTTATATTCTTATAGATAAAATAAAATACGAAAAGTTTAAACATCTTTTAACTCAGTTAAACAAAGTGTAGTAAAAGAAATTATAGTTTAGTCCTTTAATATAACGCGTGGTAAAAAATAGGTTTCAGTTTCAGTAGTTTACGCTGAAGGTACTGAAAGGTAAGTTTCAAACTGTTTATTGCTTAGGACGGCAATGATTTGATGTAGATAAACGTGTTTTATTGACCTAACCTTAACATTACTAATTTGCACAAAACAAATAAGTGTTTACAATTATCCCTTTAAATTTGCCTACAAGGAATATGCAAACGTTGATTTAGGATAATTGTAAACAGAAACTTATTACTAGAAAATTCTACCTACATAATTTAAAGATATAAAAAAAATATTAAACAAATTTTAGAAATAATTTATAAAGTTGTTAATATCAGTAATTTTTTTAATGAGTTTGTAGAAACGTGTTTGAATGTATCGTCGCGTTTAATTACTATTTGTTTAGGATCTAAAATTACCACGCCATGATTAAACGATGACTTAGAAATGTGTCAAACTTTTGTTAATAATTCGTGTTTTGCTAAATAAAACTATTAACATCTTAAAGATTATATAAACTTTTGATACTGAGACAAAAACGTAATCTGTTTCGAATCTCATTGGCAATTTAAACAAAACATCGGTTTTTCCTCAATCCGAAACCGTTGAGCAACAGTTACATTTCCATTGAAACTGAACAAGTTCGATTCGTACAAACAAAACAGTTTCGATTTTTTTAAAACCGACATGTGTCGTGATTACACAAAATCGAAAGTGTTTAGAAATAAAAAAAAACATATCCCAACCTCAAACGATAGTTATACAATATTATATTGAAATTTAAATACCGTCTTAGTTTTACATTTTTATAACAGAAACAGTTACTTTACTTAACATTAAACAACGTTTTGATACTTTTAAAACAAAATAGTCGATTAATTAAATCTTTCCATATATTTCGTTTTAGATAAATAATAATTCAAAAACATTAAAAAAATAAGTACTTACGCTTATAATAGTTACTTGAAGACATTGTTTGATAACCGTAACAATAGAAACTAATCATTTAACTATTTAGAAAAACATTCTTTTTCACGTTTCTGATTTATGTGTTTTGGTATAAATTACATTTAAAAATTTAGATATACTGCAGTTTTACAACCTTGCTATAATATACTTTAATGTTTTACAACAAAATAATTTATAACGATTAACTAGAAATTGTTACAAGCTTTTGGTTTTAGGAACCTTGCACGGCCAACTCACAATAGTCGGGAGTAGAGGAGGTTCACAAAAAAACACAGAAAATATGCTTAAGGGTGCCAGAACTGATCCAACGTAATGCTTCTGTCTCGCTCACGACAGACGATTCAAACTTGTAACTCAATTGAAGGTTCGTAATCCTTATACTCGGCTGATCGAGTAGCCCAAATTAGTTAGTAGGGTACAATAACCACAAGAGAGAGAGAATTAACAAGAGAGCTTAACGAATTTAATCACTTTAAGATTATAGTTAACAAATATCACAGCTTTAACTTAGAGTAGCAGAATGATCGTTATACATTGAATTCTGAAATCCTAAATACTAGAAAAATTAACAATAAGCATTAACAAGTGTAGTAAACTTTGATTTCGCAACAAGTAAATTTATAGAATTATATAGAAGATTTAGTACGTGAATGCCTGCAGTATTGGCAACACACAACACACATTTAAAGTAAATTGAAGTAAGTATTCTTCACCCACACACAGTATGCGATACAGTAAAATCAATGATTATAATCACTTTATTGGTAGCTACACATTACATATATTTACGAGCGTTAATATGAATCAAAAGTTTGTGAGTAATTTTTTGTGACAACGATATACACAAAAATCAATTAAAGTAACTCACCCGAAATCCAGCTTCCACTAGCGTAAAGAAAACGTTTTCCCCCTCCAGTGGCCTGTAATAAGCATTAACCGCGAATCGTGTCACACACCAACTCACAAAGAATATTAAGCTAAAACAATTAGTATTAATAATTCATTAAATATGTATAAAAACCGGTGTATCGACTACTGTACGCAGCGAATCAGAACAGGTGGCTGATAACACAATCAACGTCTGCCTTTAGTATTAAATAGGACTCCAGTGTATCGAATCAGATAAGTAGTAACGTAGAACAGGTGGCTGATAACACAATCGACTAATACACAGGTAGTAACATCTCCCACGGTAAGGCTTATCGAGACCTCGTTTTCGTGGCGTAACAACCGCCTTCCAAAAGCGTATGTGTACGGTAACGTGATTTTCTAGTAAGAATTACGATTCACCATTCCTTTATTGCGAACATACATGTGCTCGAAGCAGATAGAAAATGGCTGTTCAAGGAAGAAAGAATTACAACCTAATTTTAATAAAACGACATCAATTATCTTACCTTGTGACGCCTCAAATATTTTATGTACTTAATGTAATTACAATTGAATTTCCATTATTACGAATGGTATTGGAAAAAGAAATTACTCAAAACGTCCAGACCATTTTAGGCAATTGACACCATCACGATTTTTCGCCAAATGACAACCACGAGAAAAGATCGGTAGAGGGCGTCAAAACAGGAATCTAATTTCAAGTCAATATACACAGTCGTACGTAATAAAAATTTCGTCCGTAACAAAATACAACACTTGAGAGTAGACAAAGCTTGCTAAACAAGGTACAACAATGAGAAATTGATTTTGGTGCTTTTGCACATTGTAGGCACGTGCTCGGCGGTTACAAGTTGCAAAATTTGACTTTACCAACGGGTGTTTTTTTGTGAAGAAGCTCTCACTAATGATTTTAGAGCTAAACAGGCAAAGTTGCCTTTGGAAAGGCGTAATGCTCTAACCTAAGTGACTTTACCTGTAAGAGCTAATAAAATTATCAAGAAAGATGCGTGGAGATGAGTAAGGGAAAAAATAGAAGAACGCATCAGCCAGTTGGTCAGTTCAAACTCTGATTTAGTCGCCGTCAATGGTGATTACAACCAAAAGTGCCTTGCAAGTTTTTACCATCTACCTAAGTCAGCGCAGAAAAACGGATTTTGCCCATCGCCGAGTGTTGAAAAAGCCATATAAGTTCTATTTTTATATATAGACAAGAACAGTAATGAATGCCAGTTTTCGATTGAGCAGCTGATTGAGGAAAACAGTCGACCACAGTGCATAACTGTGAAAAGTTGTCTTCAAACGAAATATGGAGATCAAATCATCATTTGAGAATCAAGGAAAGAGGCTGTTATCAGTCTGAACACTGCTAATGACAAAATTTTGTACAATAACTGGTACTCTACTGAAAAAAAAAGAAGACGCATAGAAAAAAAGACGCTGAATTGTGGAAGCACCTGGAAAAATAATTTTAGAAGACATCCGCTTCAAAGTATTCAACACAGTTGAGTATCCTCCGATTGACAACTTCTTGGGTAGTGCGCGTACTGCGGTTTTAGAGACGATGTTTTTTTTTACTTAACGACTTGATTTTGACCAACAAACAAGGATCCTTGGACTATTGAAAAAAATATGCCTAGGTCTCGCTCATGCTATCATGACAGCAGTGCGCCCTGAACCTTTTCTATCCTCTATCATGACTGCTGTTTCCGTGTTTGTCTACAAAATGTTTGACTCTAAACATCTTCTGCATTTTTTCATCTTGCATCAGCTTTTGGTGATCTTACAAAAAGTTAGAAAAGCCGTACATGGTGCAAACTGAAACTGCTAAAATTGTAGAGTCTGTCGATGCATTCGGTCAGTTCATATTTAACAATGCAAACTTCAATGTTAATTCTTTAGATAAACACGATACATTTTACGCCATGGGAGGAATCATGGCTGTAACTTCCCGAAAAACTGTAACTTCTGAATCTAAAGTAGTTCACCTAGAAGTGATGACCACCGACCACCCAATGCAGGTCTTAAAACAAGATAGCGGATATAGACATCAGCTATTCACAAGGTGTCGTACCCTCGCCCAATGACATTGCTTAGCTATAAAAAAAACTCTAGACCAAGTGCTTAATTTTTCGAATAGATCCATAATCTTAAGGTGAATAGATGATCCCGACTTCCATGCTGTGACAGAACGATTTTCATATTTTAGAATACCCTACTTTTACGCTGGTGGACACCTAAATTATGCCAAAGGTGCTCATCTCTATTACTAAGATATGTTTACTCTACAGGACAGGATGGATCTTCACGAATTTAGTTCACCATAGATAGCGACTTCACCATTCGCTTATATAAAAAATTTTGGCCGGGCATTATGCAGGCTATGAAACGCTATATAGGACTCACTTGTATATATTACATTTAAAAATTTAAATATACTGCAGTTTTACAACCTTGCTATAATATACTTTAATGTTTTACAATAAAATAATTTATAACCATTAACTAGAAATACAACACTTGAGAGTACGCAGTGCTTGTCAAACAAAGTACAACAATGAGAAATTGATTTTGCTCTTTTTGCACGTCGTGGGTATGACACATCCGAAGCTGCTTCTCCTGTCTCGGCGGCCACAAGTTGCTAAATTTGACTTCACCAACGCGTGCTTTTTTTGTGAGAATTTCAGAGCTAAACAGGCTCTTAGAAAAGTGCAATGCTACGGTCAAAATGACTACCTGAAATGGCTAATAAAATTATTAAAAAGGAAAAGATGCGTGGAGACGAGTGGAAAAAAAATAAAAGAACGCATCAGCCAGTTGGCCAGTTTGAACACTGATTTAGTCACCGTCAATGCTGATTATAACCAAAAGTGCCTTTCAAGTTTTACCATCTACAGCACAGAAAAACGGATTTCGCCCATCGCCGACTGTTGACAAGGTCATGTAGGTGATATTTTCATATATAGACGAGAACGGTAATAAATGCCAGTTTTCCATTTAGCAGCTGATTGAGAAAAACAGTCGACCACAGAGAAAAACTGTGAGAAGTTGTCTACAACATGAAATATCATTTGAGAATCAAGGAGAGGACTTGTTGTCAGTCTAAAGACTGTTAACGACAAAATTTTGTACAAGAACTAGTACTTTACTAAAAAGAAAGGAGAGGCACAGGAAGAAAGACGTTGAATTGTAAAAGCAACTGGAAAAATAATCTTGGACGACATCCCTTCTAAAGTATTCAACACAGTTGAGTATCCTCCCATTGACAAATTCTTGGGTAGTGCGCGTACTGCGGTTCTAAAGACGCTGCTTCCTTTACTTAACGTCTTGATTTTGACCAACAAACGAAGATTCTTGGTCTATTGAAAAAAAAGATGCTTAAGTCTAGCTCACGCAATTATGATAGCAGTACGCCCCAAATCTTTTTTATACTTTATCATGACTGGTGTTTCCGTGTTTGTCTACAAAATGTTTGGCTCTAAACATCTCCTTCATTTTCTATCTTCTATGGGCTTTCCGTCATCTTACGAAGAAGCTAGCAGGCTAGAAAGGTCGTGTGTGGTGCAAGCTGAAAGTGCCAAAATTGTAGAGTCTGTTGATTTATTCAGTCAGTTCATATTCGACAATGCGAATTTTAATGTTAATATTTTAGATAAACACGACACATTCCACGCTGTAGGAAGAATCGTGGCTGTAAATCCATGAGAAACTGTACTCTTTGAATCTGAAGTAACCCGCCTAAAGGTGTCGTCAGCAACCAAATTTTTTGTTGATGTCAACCATCTAATGTATGTCTTAAAACAATTAAAATAGCGGATATAGACATCAGCTATTCACAAGGTCTCGTACTCTCGCCCGATGACATTGCTTGGCTATATGAAAAAAACTCTGCATATTTACCATCTGTACTTGGGTAAAATGGTTTTACAAAGCTTGGAATCAGTGGTAAAAAGTACGAATTTTCGAAAATATTTTTCTTCTCGTTCATTAATGTGCCATCCAGAAAATATAATACAGTATATACATCTATTGTATACGTTCTTGAACAGTGTACATTGGTTAAACAGACTTGCATTGTGACTTTTGATTAACCATTATACTGGAAGACACGTGATATAGTGGCGAATGATACAACCAAAGGTTAGGTTACGTAGATTTATTGCTATTAGATTAATGTCATTTATGTGGGCGATTGGCACAATCATGGATGGGAGTGAGTTGAAGGAGCTATTTAGCAAAATTTACGCTACTAACAGTATTGAAAGAATCCTAACAGGAGAAGCGTACGCCAGAACTGTTCGTCCCCACTTTCTGGCACATGCTGCTTTGGCAAGCAAAATATTTGAACATGTTAATTTTCCTGAAAAAGACACGACAGCACTAGACCAAGTGCTCAATTTTTCGAATAGATGCATAATCTTGAAGGGAACAGATGATTCTGACTTCCATGCTGTGAGTGAACGATTTTCAGAGATGCTGACCACTGGAATTGGAAACTCCATCTAGATTACCCCACTTATACGCTGTTGGACACCTGAATTATGCCAAAAGTGTTCATCTCTATTGCTAAGATATGGTTACCCTACAGGACACGATGGATCCTCACTAACATATATATATATATAAGGTTCACCACATATAACGACTTCACTATTCGCTAATCTAAAAAATTTTGATCGGGCATTATGCAGGCTATAAAAAGCTATGGAAGACTCACTTGTGGCCGCGGTGTAAGCAATTCTCTGCATACTAAATAGATATTGGACATACTGTGTCTTCAAAGCATTAATGAACAAATATAAATGTTTACTGATCTTTGCTCAGTGACATCTACGCAGCATGTGAACCGAGTAGTGAGAGACATTGGTAAATTTGCGCGCATTGTTCACCGAACACAGGAATCATTAGTCGTGGCAAAATGAACTGTCACACATCATGCATGAAAAAATTAGCGAGGAAAAGTTTTGAAGAATTAAAGTTTACACAGAAAGATAAGATCGTGACTCTCACTTTCGTTTGCTGTTTGTTGAAAATTTCTGGTAAAAGATTCATTATTCATCCTGTCACTCTTTTTAACGTGTCTGCGTTCCCAAAAAATCTAAAAAAGATCTAAAAGCACTATGTAAGTTTGAACTTGCACCTTTTCCTATATCACTCTTCATAAAAAAAGTCAACTTTGGCGACAGGAATTGTAACGTGATTGATGTAGGATACCTGTTACGTAAAGTGGTGTAGAACAAAACTCCGACAACATTTGAGATGCTGTGCTCTACGTACATTAACTAAGTGTAAATACACTTTGGGAGCAATGTGATTGTTATATTTGATGGATACCCCACTAACCCCGGCTATTAAAACACCAAAGCCGCAGAACGAGCTTGTCGTTTTGCATTACAACCAATAACCAAAGTCGTGTTCTCCTCATCTACCATGCTGACCATAGCACAAAAAAATTTCTTGGCGAACGAGCACAAAAAGATTGCGTTCATTTTGATGTTAATGACACGAATGACGGATGCTAGCATCTAAGTGAAGCGTATGCGGACGCCGACGTTAACACCGCGATATCCAAGTGTAGTCAATTCGACAAGCATCATCATTACTGCTAAAGATGTGGACGTACTTATTATGTATTATGTACGTCTACAAAGAACATCTACTTTCAGAAAAATAGAAGAAGCAGTGTCTTCTACTCGCCAAGGTACTGCTTCCTTCCCTCCAAGAACATACTTTTCTTCTACGCAGTGAGTGCATGTGATACCACGTCACCACCGCATCGATTAGGGAAGAAGAAAATTTACAGCATCTACATGAAGAATACCTCCCTTTTTGCAGCAGTAACTTTTACTAATCTTCACAGGCTCGTCGCCAAGCTTTTTTCAACAAATCTTTGCCAGGAGTTATACTCTGCTGTCTTCACTGCCAGTTTGTGCCGGTAAAGTGAAGTCTTGTAATAGGCAAGCCATTGAAGTTTTAAGTGTGACTGGCTTCTTTGGTGGTGTTTTCGTAATTTATGCACTGCTCTTTCTAACCTGTCTAACATAAGACTTCACCACGGTACACGGGCTTTATAGCTTATACCTGTGCGATTTAAGCTACGTTAAAAAGAATCAAACATTATCTTAGCCAAGGACGGCGTCTACAGATCTAGGTCTGTAGCACAAAGCACTACGTGGTCAATAGGCAGAAATAGAGCTTGCAATTGCCATAATTAGGTGAACCGGATCTAAGCGTTTATAATCAAGGATTCTCTTAGGAATAAGTTCTATATAGGGGGTTTTGACGGTTAACTCAAACTGTATCAGCCGGTGATCGCTTTCAATAACTTCTGGAACAACACGCTAGTTTAGGATTTTTCTGGTAACAGGAGACGCCAAAGTATCGTCCATGTTTGGTGAACCTAAGTGGCTAGAGAAAGTGAAAGGTTAGTAAAGTTCGTTGACAACGCAAAGATTACGTTTACCCACGAGGTTCTCCACGCATCGTCCGCGCTCGTCGTTCACCGTAAAGTGCCAAAGCGGCGATTTTGAATTGAAGTCACCTGAGATAAGAACGTCTATTAGTTAATCAAGACTTTTATTGAGGTGTTGGCGTACATCCTCACTCGACCCCACTAAACACCAATAATTGGTAAGGAGGTGTTTGCAACCGTAATCATAGATACTACAGTGCAGCTATTTGTTAAATGGCTGAGTGTACCTACTCCGACGGGCTTCGAACTATTGAAAACAATAGACGAGTAGTACCGCATAGAAGAGGATGCAAAAATCCTGCTGAAGGATGCAGCCGCACCGGCGAGCTTGTACATTGAACCAGAAGTAAACACCTATAGTTCTTCTGTCAGTCACATGTCAATGTCATTGTCGGAGGAAAAGCTCAAAAGTCGTAACTCGTGAATTGGGAAGCTTTATTTGTGCAAACCTTAAAGTTAATTGAGTGTCCTTATTCTCTATAATTAATGCTATTTTGGCGTCGAGTCGTTTCATATATGCTGGTCAGGTATTAGATGAGACTCTATGTGTAATGAGTTTACCTTTATGTCCAAAACGAGCGCAGTTTGCGCATGAAGGGTTTTGCTCCGTGTTAGGGCATGTCTTAGTTTTTTTGGTTTTAGCACAATGACCGCATTGTATTTCACTATTACAGTTGTTTGAATGATGGCCAAACTTTTGACAATTAAGGTAACGCGTAACATCGATGTGGTAATTGATCTTACACGCATTCTAGGCGACGTAAACGCGACGTAATGCAAAAAGAAATTTTAGAACTTTTGGTAGGACTTCCTGAATCCAGTGACGCCATTTAATTAATTAAGAATTGCACAATTGAAAATGAGAATGATGATGAACTAAATTTCTCTAAGTAATATTGGCGTTCTACATTGTCTGCATTGAGGACATTCGTGTGGTACCTTTTGGCGTAAAAGGCCGTATTATACGATTAAGGCAACGTCAAGATTAAATACAAGTGTAGAATTTAGAAAAATTAGTAAGCAAAGGAACTAGAGTTAGTACTGGTATTAAGAAAGCAGAAGGAGAAAGAAAAGGGTGGATAACGGAAGATGGGTGTAAAGACCAGAAAAGATAAATAATTAAGTAAAAAGTGTAAAACCGTGGTGAAAAAGTATAAAATGAGAAAGTCAGTAATAAAAGATAACCTCCTACATTAATAGAAATTACTGCATTTAATACGAAATTATAACGAAACCACTACAAATGAGACAACATCAAAGAAACGAAAGTACATAGGAATAAAAAGAAAATAAAAAATAAAAGAAAAAAAGAGAGGAAAACAAAACAATAAGATCACCGCACATTAAAAAAATAACGGAGAAAATCAAAAGAAACAGTTCAATAACAGACAGAAGAAACGAAAAAGAACAGAAGGAAATGGTGGAGCTAAAAGAATTAATAAGAGAGATAATGAAACAGATAGAAGAAAACATGCGAAGAATAAGACAAGAAATCAAAAAATAAATGAAAAATGGGAAAAAGGGGAACAAGGTAAAAAGAAACTGGTAGAAAGAATAGGAAAAGTAGAAAAAAAAGCAAAATATGAGAACAGATAGAAAGGAAAGAATAAAATGGTAATAAAAAGGTAGAAAAGTAAAGAACCAGAAAAGAATTGATGCTGAAAGAAAAATTAAACGTGAAAGTAGAAAGAAGAAATTAAGGATTACAAGGATTTATATAAATCACGAGTTGACATGGGAAAAAAAAAGAGTACAAAGAGAAATAATGTACACAAAGGTGGATAAATGAGCGGAAGAGATAAAAGTATGGGTAGGATACAAGAAAATAGAGATAAACGGAGAAACATACATAGAAAACGACAGAAACAACGAGCCAAACAGGAAAAAAGGAAAAAAAACGGGTCGCTAAAGGGCAAACAACTAAAGGGTAAAGAGGGGGCAAAAAAAGAAAAAAAGTTGGCAAAAAGGCAAAGAAAAGGAATAATGAGTAATAGAAAGGGAAAAGACCAAGGAAGTAGAATAAAAGAAAGTAAAAAAAAGCACAGTGAGTGATGAGTGAGCTGAGAGTATTGTTTTAGAACGTAGCGGGAATACAGAACAAGGAACAGAATTTTTAAGAGTACAGTAGGAAACAGGATGTAGTGAAATTACAGGAAACATGGATAAAACAGAAAGAATGGAAGTGGTAGAAAAAAGAATCGTAGGAAAAATTTGAGTGGGTAGTGCAACATGCAGGAGACTACTGATTGATAAGATAATAAAAAGTATGATGATATATACGCCGGAAATATGGGGGTGGAAGGAGTATAAAGAGTTAGAAAAAAAAACAATAAAAATACTGGGAATGAGTATTAGAGCCAGACAAAGATACACCGGAGTATATTATAGAAGATAAAATGCAGACAAAAAAAAAGTAGAGACAGAAAAAAAGGACTATAAAATGCGAATAACTGAGAGAAAGAACCAAATGCAAATTACTACAGGAATGTTAGAAAGAGATAAAAAAGGGAGGAAGAGTAAATTACAGACAGCATTGCAGAGTAGAATATTATTTAAAAAAACTGGTGTGCCCACCACACGACTTTCCTATAAGGAATGATGAAGAAATGTATTTTTATAAGACTTGTTACGGTAAGAATTATGGGTAACTAAATTTAAATGGAGCGATGGCCGCAGTATCTTGGTTCTTGTAGGCAAAATGGGGTGGGTTAGAAATTGTGAGGGGAATATTTAAATCAAATATGTCGTGGTAGATAGAATTAGTCAAATAGTGATTAGAAATTGTTAGAAATGGGCGCCACACAAATTGTTTAGTTACGGTCCTGTTAAATAAATTGTAAAAGCTTAACAGGGCTCTAGAAGTAGCGAAGGGTTGCTGAAAAAAAAACGGGGAAGGTTAAGCAATAAATAGCAATCAGTAAATTTGATGTAAATATAATGAATTTAGAATAAATAGCAATTTACAAAATAATCAATAAAATATTCAATTTTGAATTATGCAAACAAACTATGCGTGAAGTTGAGTAAAACAATCGATAATGGATTTCAAATATTACAAAAATACAGGATCTAAATTACCTTGTGTTAAAACAAAAGTAGTAAAACTAATTTAATTACGTTAGGTTCGCAAAACAAACAACAAAAAAAAATTTAATTTGGGGCAGCGATCGTTATTCGACAAGACAGTAATTTCAAATTTAAAATACAAAAAAAAAATCTTACCTTATTACTTCGCTGATGGAACTCCGTGTACGGTATTTCCAGTCGAAATTTCCTTAAATAAAATATTTAAAACAAACAATTGGCCGTCGGCAAATAACAGCCGAGAATTAAAGTTAGGTTCAAGTTTACTATCTCGTAGATCAGGAGATGCGCGACCAAATTTATGTAGGTTAATAGGTCAGTTACAATTACGTTATAAGTCAACAAATTTCAAGGTAAATCAGATAACAACTTCTTATAGAAACAAAGAGAAATTAAATTAAGTAAATTAAGCCAAAGTTTAAATAACAAAAGTGAATTTTAAATAGCAAAAAAAATTGTAAAATTTTAAAGTATAAGGAAAAGTTCTTGAATTTCTAAAGTTGATTAAGCAAGTAGGATTTTGATTAAAAATTCAATGTAGAAAATCAAATCTTTGAGATTTGCACAAATATGAATTAATTCACAATAAAACGAAGGTTAACGGTTGGTTTTTTTTCACTTAGCGTTAGTTGGTGCAATCGAAGTTGACTTCTCAGCGTAGCGTTAGTAGAGTATTTTGGTAGTTGAAGGAACTCTCACAGGTGGAGGAAACAATCCGTTGGAGGAGACGTTCATATAAATTAGAACAATTTCGTCGGAAAAAAAACCGCTATAAAGAGGAAGGGAGAGAAGCGAAGTTAGATTAACTAAATAAAACAAAAACTAAGTACTTTACCTGGGTATAATAATCCAGCGTTAAGAAAACTAAGTACACTTTTAAAATTTAAAGTAACTTATAGCCGTAAATATACGATTTTTAGTAATTTTAGGAAAGAAACAGGTTCCGTAGATATACTAAAAGTTAGGAAGGTTTCAACGTAATATCCGGTAAAATCACCGTGTTTAAGTAAACGTTAGTACTTCTAAGGTACAGAAAATTTTTGAAGTGATCTCAACAAGAGTTTGTCAGGAACTGATTAAAGAAGGAAACGAAGTACCTAAGGTTATAATGACCTCAAAAGATAACAAAATAAATTGTTACGGACGAAATTTTCATTGCGTACGCCTATGTATTATGACTTGAAATTAGCTTACGGTTTGGACGCCCCCTACCGATCTTTTACGCGTGACTGTCATTTACGACGAATTCTTTAACTTGGAAACTGCATAAAATGGCCGGTGGACTGGCAATTAAAATTTCCTAAATTCATCCACCGTAATGGGGACCAATTTATGAGGGGATTACGCTTATAACACATTTGAGTCGTCACCGGGTAAGCTAATAGCGGTCATTTATTAAAACTCTGTTGTAATTTCTCGTAATTTAATAGCCGTTCCACCACGTGCGGGCATCCATTCCTGTCGATAACTATTGATGAAGAATCAATTTCGAATAATAATTTCGTCGGACGAATATAATCCGAGGCATACGACATATGGCTAAAAATTTAATGTATTGAGGCTAACTACAACTGTCGAGATTTTACTCAGGCGGCAGATACCTGCGTAACCACCGTTTTCGTCGGGGTATAACAGCATACGACGACCGGGTTAGGCTTTACGTACTTGCGTTCAATATAACTAATCATTTTGTAGATTTCACTTTCGTGAGGAATTAGTTTGACACGACTTGCTATTTAAGAGTGTTTACAGGATTGCTTGCCGAGGAAAGCGCTTTCTTTGTACGAGTGAAAGTTCCTGTATTAGGGGTAAGTGATTTTATGTATTTTATTCGTTGTCAGAAAGGTCACTCACGAAACTTGTGCTAATATTAGTTCCGAAATTATTAATACTGTTGTTTACCAGTTAAGTAGTAATTGTTTTCTTATTTTGAGTTGCGCATGCTGTATACTACCAACGAGTAATTAACGTTAATGCTATATTAATTTCGTGATTAGTCTCGATGTGTTATTATCAATAAGGTCATATTAGTACTTCCTTTGTATACATCGCCTACGATGTATTACTACGACTTGTTACGATAGGTTAATATTACTGTAATAATTTATTATCACTGTGTGATTGTCTGTAATGCCATATTACTAAGTAGTTTGTGTATTTCGCATATTGTACACGAACCATATTTACTACAAACTATTCTTCGCTATTTAGTTCACTGTATTTTATTGATGTATTGTGTGTTGCCAATACGACTGACATCTCTGTAATGAGAATTCGATATACCTGTGATAATCCTACGATTCTCGATTAAAGTTGTTATTGTGGTTATTTGCTCTTTTATGACAACATACCTTCCTCTTTGACTCGTCTTTAATTAATAACCAACGTTGACTACTCGAACAGCCGAGTATAGGGTTACGAACCTAACATCGTGTTACAAGTGTGAACCGTTCTGTCCTGAGCAAGATAGAAAAGTTACTTTGGATCCGCTCTGGCGCCCTTAAGCATATTTACTGTTTCTTTGAACCTCCCCTCATCTCGACTATTGTGAGTTGGCCGTGCAAGGTTCGTAAAACCGAAAAAGCTTGTAACAAAATTCGTCAGCAAACTCGTGAGAACTCTCGAGTAAATGATATTTTAAACAAAAATATTTATTAGTACTTGTAGAAAAGCAGCATTTAATCACGTATTAACTGAAAATAATACGCTCTTAATTAGTCATAAATTACAAATTATCAACTTTAAAATGTAACGAAATAAAGCGTGAGATTAGCAACAACAGCAAATTCCTACACGTATAACTTAAATAAATGAAACAGTACCGGATTTAGAAAAATTTGCTCAGGGCGTAACAGATTATGTTGTTATAAAACCACTTTGAAATGATATGTTTGTATTAAAAACAATTAGTAAATCGCCAATTAACCAGACGTTTGTGCAACCGGCTATTTATTTTTTCTAAAAAAAAATCGTCGCATGCAGGATTCGAACCTAGATTATATAATGGAAATTACTTTAAATTATAAATTAAATATCTAATAAACTGTTAATGTTAGAAATTTTTTTATTTGAATAATTTAGGAAGAGTTATCTCTATAAGAAACTGTAAAAATAATTCGAATAATTTACATTCGTACAAAATTATATAAGAAAAACTGTTCAAAATGACGGATACACCTATTTCCGGTATCTTTCTCAGATCTATATTTTGCTAAAGCCGAGAGAATATGAAAATCCAGCTCTATACCAAATTTCAAGTTACTAGGAATTTTGGTTCGAGAGTTATCGTAGGTGCATCGTTACACACAGACAGACACAAACACAGACACCCAAATTTTTTTTGTCAAAAATATTTTTTTCTGACTTAGGAGACCTTGAAACGTAAACTTATGCAAAAAAAAATTTTTTTTTTAAATCGTCGCAGGCAGGATTCGAACTTAGAATTTACTTAGAATCAAGAATGACTTTGTCTGTGTGTTATTAATTATTTTATTTTGTAAAAGTATAGGTAATAAAAAACTAAATATTACAATCGTGTTACAAAATTTATCACTACTCAACATGAAGCGTGCATTAAAAAACAAAAATTTATTTTTTCAAAAAAATTAGCATTGTACAAAACAAAAACGTTCAATTGAGTAACTAAAAAAATAATATAAAAAGCAATTTAAAAAGCAAAAATGTACATAAATATAAACGTTGTATTTAAATTAACACCTAAGGTAATTCTAACCACTTTAATTAAATGTAGAAAACCTGTGGAAAATAAGCATTCTTTAACTATATAACGTGTAAACCAAAAAAAGGTTAGTAAACTTGAATCGCTGTAAAAACCCATAAAACAAGTAAACCAGAAACAACATGCACTACATCATAAATTTATCAAAATTAAACATTGTTACAAAAGTTACGTGATCTCTTGTTTTTTAATCTTGAAAATGACAAAAATCATTGTGTTTTTGCTTAATTCTAATCTAAAATGTACAAAGTCATTGTGCTTTTGTCACGTATTTTAGCTGCTTTATCCTTTTTTATACCGCGCACCTAGGAAATGAATACCAACCGCATAAAATAAGAAAAGTATTCACACACATAAAATCTAACGAGAAGATCGATAAACCGATGATATTTTATTGATTGCGATTTAAGTTGTGCAACAAAGCGTTAACGTTGGTTTATATGTAATTGATGAGTGCGGTTTGATTAGCCTCGGAGGTATATAGATATTTGAACATCTCGTTAGCAGATACGTACAACAAAAGAGGCGCTTCATTAATTAGAGCACGCAAAGATTTAACGACATTACCTACTAACAGGTGCAATAGAACAAGTTAAGCTCGTTACTTCTGTATTCTATGTACAAAAACACTTGCATCAGATACTTCAAGATCAAAAGGTGCATTTATATCGATGCTGACAATTTTGAGAAATGTGCAACCTAAGTTCGTTAAAAATAATTGGGAGATTTTTTTTGTTGTCATTGTCATTGTTAGTTATTCAAAATAAACTAAAAACATTTAATTGTAATTATTATACAAAGTAACAAATGTTTTTAAGTTTAGAAATGTATATTGTATACTAAGAATTATGTAATATGTTGTTCGAACTTTCTTTATTGAAATTTTTTGTTATTAATTAATAGACCACATGTTTTTTTTCTTTAAATTTATACTATAAAATTAGTTGTACACAAAAATTAATGAAAAAAAAAAAATGTTTATTGATATTTTTTTACTGTTCTTATATATTTGCATTTTATTGTTGTTTCTATATACATTTTATAGTAAAACTTTTGCCATATACTTTGGTATAATTTTATTACCTGCTTTGGGATGTTTAACGGCTATAAGTTAAAATTCTAAAAAAAAATGCAAAAAATAAAATAAAAATGGGGTCCCCCCAAAATAAATGGGTGATGGGTAAAAACGGAGCTCATTTTTGGATTCAGGAGGCCATTTTACATAAGAATCGTCAAGAATGGTAGCAGGGCCGATTTTCATGCAGACCAGTGTTATTATAGTAAGTTTTTATTATTTTAACGTTAACTAATTACTTTGCAAACTATTATTTTCCGGCTGTGGATATACACGTATTTCCTAATTTATTTTCATTTATTCTTACGGAGATACGCGTATTTCGTATTACAAGTTTTGCTTCAAATAGTAATTACATTTTTGTTAATTGCAGAATGGCATCACGAAGAACCCGAAATATAATAGCGTTATCTAAGCAACAATCAGATAGTGCTTTTATGGATTTTATAGTTGGAGAAACTGGCATTTTAACACCAGCAAAAGATGCAAAATTTCCCCTTCAGGGTCTTTCAGAAAAATGCCCTTCTTTAAATTTGGAGACTTCGTCACTAATAAACATAAATGAAACTGGTCAAGATTTAGTGGATGTGGATTTGGAGAATCTTAATATTATCTCAATAACAAATTTTGGTGTGCTAGAAGACGCACCGATAATTATAATTGCAAGTCAAGTCGACGATAATTTTAGAGGAGGGTTGAAATTAGCAGCAACAGACGTAGAATTTTCCAGTGTTTCAGAAGAATGCACTTTTTTAAATTTGGGAATTTTTGCACTAATAAACATAGGTGAAACTGATCAAGTTAGACAGGAGTTAGAGTTAGACGCGCCGATAATCAATTCAAGTCAAGTGGAATTAGCTAACATCGAGAAGGAAAATCCTGACGTTTTAGAGACAGCTATTAATATAGACGATCGTATTTTAATTGCCAAAACCAGAAACAGAAGATAAGTTTCCGAAGGGTGGGACTATAACGTCAATAAATACAAACGTGCAAAAAGTTGCCAATATCAAGGCAAAAAGAAAACCGATCAAACTTGGGATTGTATTTTTAGTAAAAGGACTTCTGCCATACAATACCAAAAACTTTCAGAAGAAAAACGCATAAGAATATTTCAAACGTTTTGGAACAAAATGACTTAGAGTAATAGAAAAGTACAAGTACAAACTTTGGTAATATGTGAATATGTAAAACGGCGAAGAGGGCAGAACAACGAATCTAAAAGAAACTTTCCCATTAAATATTTCTTGAAAGATGACTTAGAAACCATGCGAGTGTGCAAGCGTATGTTTGGAGGCACGCTAGGTTCAAAAGAGACGATGGTTTTAACCTGGATCAAAGAAAATATTAAATCAAGTCAAGAGTCTAATATTGGAAGCGAGTTAAAGCAGGTAAACAGGAAAAGTCAAGTAAGAGACGCAAAATTTGCTAAAAATAGAGAGCCACTATTGTAGGTCTTCTTCCACTAAAATGTATATTGAACCACTTTGGCGCTTTAAAGGGGAACTTTACAATCTTTTATGAAGAACTATTGTGTTGAACACCGAGTAGAATGTGCATCTATATACACGTTTACCAAAATATTCAAAAAGTTCAACTTGTCCTTATACACCGCTAAAAAGGATCTTTGTGACGTGTGCGAGGGTTATAAAACTAAAAATATTCCTGAAGAGCAGTTCCAACTTCATCAACTTCTAAAACAAAAAGCACGTGCGTCAAAAGAGAAAGACAAGGTGTCTGCTGATTTATCAGTACAAGTGTACGTTATGGATCTACAAAGCGTTTTACTAAGTCCAAAGTCAACAGTTTCCGCCATGTACTATAAAACAAAGTTAATAGTACACAATTTTACAGTATTCAACTTGAAGACAAAAGAAGGTTTCTGTTTCCTTTGGAACGAGAGTGAAGAGGACTTAACTGCAAATGAGTTTTCAAGCATAATTACGTACTTCGTTAATCAATAAATTAATAAGGGTAAAAGTACTATACGGGAAATGATTTTTTATAGCGACGGCTGCACAAGACAAAATCGATAGCAACTTTGGCTAATGCTTTCGTAAATTTAGCAAGGCAGCACAACTTAGTTTTTAGGCAAAAGTATTTGTTGAAAGGTCATACTCAAATGGCAGTAGTAATCGAAAGATAAACCTTCCGGCTGACCATGTCTACTACTGTCAAAAGGCAAGAACAACCCCATCACCATATAATGTAAAGTACCTTACTCATACCTTCTTTAAAAATTTTGATGATTTAAAATTTTACAACTCTATACGTCCAGATAGAGCCGTGGGAGACCCTGTGGTCACAAACATTAAGGTGCTCCAATATTTTCCAAGTAGTCAAATTCATTATACATTAAGACATTTAGAACAACTTCGAGCGTTAAACCAAAGAATAAATAAAAAAGTGGACATATGCAAATTCGATGATTTGCCTCGCTTATTTAAAGAGCGCAGAAAAATTAAAAAAGAAAGGTACCTTCAACTACAAATCTTAAAACAAGGTCTTCTAAAAGATTATCAGAAATTTTATGATGAACCGCCATATGAGTAGTAATCTATTTAATTTGTTTCATTTTTTTTTTGTATAGAATCATTACAAATATTTTTGTAGAAATGCTATTTTTGTTTCTTTATACTACATATTAGTTACTATTATGTAAAATATTATAAAAACGACAATTTTTTTATTCGTTATTTTTTTTCGAAAACCACGTACCTTCAAAATTTTCTTCATTTTTATATTAGAAATTCACTCCTTGTTAATTTGTTAATGCTGAATTATGTTAGAATTTTTATCAATATTATTAAATCTGGTGTCCAGTTTTCTCATTATATAAAGTTTGGACATTAGGCACCTGTCCAAAGACTATAACACAGTTTTTTTAATCTCCTGTAAATTCTATTACATGAATTTGCGCACTTTTCTTACTAAGGCGACGATATGTACTCAAAATTTTGTAATTTTTTGGTCAACGATGCAGCCAAATTTTTTACGTTATTTTCAAAGCTTTCATCGCTTATTTCAAACAGAGCATCATAAACCTCTCCAAGTTGATACCTTAAAGAAGTTAGTGCATCTATTCTACTAGATCATTGTGTATCCGATAAAGGTTTTTAAGTTAAATTTGTAACATTAGATAAATTAGGTTTCAGAATTGACGAGCGTTTAGTAGAAGCTGAAAAAAATCCAAGCAGTTGTTAAACTATAGAAAAAAATTTATGCTCAAAGTATTCAACTGTGCGGCATTATTAACTACTAAATTTAGGGTATGATTGCAACAAGAAACAAAGAAAGTTTGCGGATTAAAATCCAATTTTTTTTTGTAGACCATTATGCCTACCACGCATATTTGCCCCAACCTTCTTTCTCTAACGCCGACAAAAGAAATTTTGTCAAGCCTACACCCGACACAACATCTATAGGACAAAATGACTGAAGTTTGTTCTTAGTGACTAGAGTCAGGAGTGCAGTCTAATAATATAGAATAATATTTTGCTTTTCTAGTTAGTTCTAAAATTTTGGATTTGATATTTTCACCGATCAAGTTGATTACTTCATTTGTATTTTATCCCCGAGATAGTTTTTGTGATCTTTTGTTTGAGAGCGTATGTTCTGATATAATCGGGTCGAATTTGGAAATCATTTCTATGCATTTTAAAAAGTTACCATTGCTTTTCTCAAACAACTTAATACTACTTCTATGAAAAACTAAATTTTGCTGACTTAAAAACTAAATTCTCGTAGAAAACTCTTTCTATAACAGCTTTCCAGTATTTAGCTTCTTTGTTTATTACATTTTGAATTTCAGAATCAATTATTTCATTTTTATTAAAACGGTTAGAAAAACCTAGCAATGTTAGAACATTTTCGATATGTAATCCGTTGATGATTGGTTGAATTTTAAAAAATGCAATAAAATCAAATTTTTTTATTGGTTAATTGATACAGTAAAAAATTATCTCAATAATACTATTAAAAACGAATTATACGAAAAACTAAGTGCAATAATATTGGAAGTAAAAAACTCTTATGATTTAAATACTGGCGAAAGATTTGAATGCAAAAACCAAAAGTAAAGATCAGAACGAATTTGTAGGAAAATATGTAGCAAATACAGAAAACAATAGTAAAAAGACTGCTGCAGTTGTATAATCAGGATCGGTTGAAAATCACGTATACTTTTTTTTAAACACAAAGATATACACAGATTCACCTGGAAAAGACCATCACTAGACCAAAAGTCAATAATATATTATGCTATTGCAAGAAATAACATAATTTTCTAGGTAAATAACACAAGAGTGAAAAGAAGAACCAACTGCGGACGAAGAGATCACCGTTTGACCACGTCCAAATTGATATATCTTTTTACAAGGCAACAGAAAGAAAATCAGAAATGGTAAAAAAAGATTTTATAAAGCAAGAAAATATAAAAGATTTATATATAAAACGATTTAGTGATGAATGAATCGCAAAAAATTAAATGTGAGCACAAAACTTACCCAACCAACAGTTCTGCGCCAACAGTTGTGATTTTTACTACTTCTTTTTATCTGATTTAAAGACATAAATATGCGTGGTATCTAAGCTTAACACGACGGTTAATGTTATTTTACTTTTGACTATGATTGCTTTCAAATGATTAAAGAAAGTTGACGGATATCACGTCAACGTACTCAACGACAATTCATAAGGTTACAGATGATATAAAATTTGCTACTGAACGTAAATTTAAGCCAGTATGATCTAACGTTATAATTACATAAAATAAGTTATAGACTGCAGGTTGACGGTTAGTGAATACCATTAAAACAAATTCCATGAACTAAAATTAAACGTACTACACGTACCAAGCTGACATAAACTTAAGATGGCAGCACAAATCTAAGATTTAGTACTTGACATTGAAATCCGAGTCGGTAGCAAAGAGAAGAAGTAGGCGCCGCTCGAATTGCGCATGTGTCACCTTAAGAATGATGCGTTAATGAAATTAAACAAGCAACTTTTCCGTTAACCGTTTCCGTTAACGTGCAAAATGCACAGATTCACTTGGACTGAACTCGCTGATATGAACCTTGTGCTCGGGGAAGCCAATACATTACGCACCGCACGCCAAGTGTAGTCTATTTTTTATAGGAATGCTTAACGATCTTCTTATGCAGCCTTTATCTCCACTGCATGACGTCTCTCGTCTTGCGTGTCTTATGCGGTCTGGTAATGTGCCCATCCCAAAACCATTTTGTGGTGGCTATACGTTTTATAACATCTTCTACCTTCTTCATATCGTATGCGATCTCAAAAGCTAATGCTTAAACAAAGTTTTTTTGCAGTCTTATTTATTACAAGTGTTGTTTGTAACCCATGCGTTTTTTACGCTTGAGTTACATGCAAGTGTAAAAAACTTAAAATTTTATATTTATGAAAATTTTAGAATTTTTAAGCACATTGAGCTTTCTAGTAGCAGGCCACGTCATTCGGATTCATTTGTTAATTTTGGCTTATGTTACATGCAAAACCTGTTAAAACGAAAATTGTTTGAATTAAAGTAACATAAATGAGGTTTTGCCGGTGCTCAGTGGTAAAGAGGTGAATTAGCTCAGAATATAAATTGGTGATTGATTTGGAAAACTCAAAAACACTAAACTAAATGTTAAAATCAAAGGGCACCAGAAAAGTTTCTAGCTTAAAAAGGTCTTTGGACCTTGCCAACCAAAAAGCCCGCTCCTGATGAACACACCCTAAATGGAACTTAACTTTATCAGAGTACATTACACTAAAATATGCAATATTAAAATTATTTAATAAGCGCGAAGGCCGATGAAATACAAAAATTAAATATTTAGCATTTATTAAATTTAAATTAAACACAAATAAACGAAAAATAGTAATGAAGATAATTACATGATTAAAATGGAATCACAAAAAAATAAAGTAAAAGTTACAATTTAAATTGCAAGGCCTTGTACGCAGCAAACCAAATAAAATAAGAAATAAAATATACTACAAAATAAACGTTATGTTATAATACAAGAGAGAATAGTCGTTAAATTCAACAGAAAATAAGGTAGACCAATAGCAATTACAGATTTGTTGACTAAAATAGAAATATCACAGCTATAATATTAATGTATGCTCTTTTGTTCAGACAACCCACCATACAACGAATTATATTCAATTGTTAACAAATTTTATAAGTGAATGATTTTAATTTAAATATAAATATTACTCAAACTACCTCGTGTACTATGCAGTAGCAAAATAAGTCGACAATTGACAATGATAATAATGAAACGCAAAAAAATAAAATATGAGCACAAAACTTACCCAACCATTAGTTCTTCGACAAGAGTAGTGATTTTCACTACTTTCTTTTAAAAACAAAAACATGCGTGGTATCTAAGTTTAGTACGACGTTTGATGTTATTTTGTTTTTGACTATGACTGCGTTCAAATAATTAAAGAAACTTGACGTCAACGTACTCAACAACCATACATAAGGTTACAGATAATATTAAGTTTGCTACTAAAAATAAATTTAAGCCAGTATGATCTAACGTTATGATTACATAAATTAGGTTATAGGCTACATAGGCTGAGGGTTAGAAAAACCTATTAAAACAAATTACATTCACTAAAATTATACCTACTGCACGTAGAAGCCTGGCATAATTAAAGTAATAAATATAAATGCGAATTATACGCTATACTAGGTAATGTGCATAAAGTACTTTAACAAAATAATACGATACATAAAACGAAGTGGACTCTACAGATTACATATGCCAAAAACAACCAGGTATAAAGACAGTATAGCAATTTCCCAAAACTCGCTAAAAAAGATAAGGTTGTAAAGTTAATTCTCTGGTAATTTCTTAGATAAAGAGCGCGCTAACAAAAGATGCATAGAAATTAATTAAACAATTGGAAAAATTGCCAAAATTGGTCAATTAACATCCTAAATCAGGGATGCAAAATAGTTTTATTTTAAGACTTAACTGTTAAAGAGTCAATTCTGTGAAAAAATTGAAATAAGTCCGCATATTTTCAGAATTAATAAGACATGTAAAACAGATCATTTTTGGCAATGCATTTGGTACCGCAAAATTAACATGGCCATACAAATCTAAGATTGAGTACGGGAATACAAGTCGGTAACGAAAAGTAGAAGTAGGTGCTGCTTGAATTGTTACGGATTTGTCACAATTAGAGAAATGCGTTGATGAATTTAAGCAAGCATTGGTTGATAGATATCAAATAATTGTCATTTTGCTCGTTTTTCAAAACTTTTAACGTGATTTACTTGTAAACTCATCTTGTTGTGTTGCTGTCGTGTTGTGTTTTTGTTGTTGTTGCTGTTGTTGTGCAAAATGCACAAATTTACTTAGGCTAAACTCGTCAATATGCACCTTGTGCGCAGGAAAACTCATACGTTACGCCATACGCCAAGCAACTTTCAAGCGTCCGCACGTCTGGAGCTGTTGATCAACACCTCCGTGATAAAGAGTAACTGCAATCCCTCGATGGGAGTCAGATCGGGGGACCGCGTCAGCCAATGAACGTGTCTACGACCTCGTTGTGTTGGTAAAACATTATTCTTATTACTTTTAGTGATATTTTTTCAAAGAGTTCTGAAGGATGAACGTGTTAATTTCAGCGCAAAGAAAGAATGTAGGTTCCCACAATCCCTGCCCACATATTTATGTTGATTGTTGCGTCTATTGTTACGTGCAAAATTTTTCTAACGGAATACCCTGTATATGAATTGAAATTAGATTCCGGTTTTGACGCCCTCTGCCGATCGTTTCTTGTGACTGTCATTTTACGACGAACTCGTGAAACTGTCAATTGCATAAAATGGCCTGTACGGCTTAAAGAAATAATTTCGAAGGACATCCTTAATAATGGGAATCAAATTATAATTTCATTACATTCGTAAAATATTTGAGTCGTCACAGGATAAGATAATTACTCCCGTTTTATTAAAATTCGTTTGTAACTTCTCCTTAATTTGATAGCCGTTTTCCCACGCTTTGAGCACATGTTCGTTTCAATAAAGAAATGATGAAGATTAATTATTATTGAGAAATACCGTTACCGAACACTTAAGATTTTGGGAAGGCATATTCTCCACCACGAGAACGGAGTCTCGACAAGCCTTACTGTGGGAGATGTTATTTCGTGTATACCAGTCGATTGTGTTATCACCCGCCTGTTCATAATTACAACCTACAGCATTCGATACAACGGGTTCTTATATAACCTTTAATGATTTATTAATACTGATTTTGTAGCTTTCTATTCTTTGTGAGTTAGTGTGTGACACGATTTGCTATTAAATATTTGTTACAGGCCGCTAGCGGGGAAAACGTTTTCTTTGCGAAAGTGGACACTGGACTTCGGGTGAGTTTATTTGATTAATTTTTATATCGCTGTCACAAAAGTTATTCACAGAACTTTGGTTAATGTTAATGTCCGTAATTACGTTTATTGTTTTTATACCAATAAGGTAATTTCAATCATCATTTAAATTGTATCGCATGCTGTGTACAAACAATATTTACTACGAGATTTTCTGCGCTGTTCGTTTCGACTTGACTACCTATGCATTGTGTGTTGCCGATATGTCTGGCATTTATGAATTGAGAAATTAAACATAATACTGTGAATCTGCTACGTTGCTAAATCAAAGTTTTTATACTTGTTAACCTTTCTAGTATTTACGAATTGAGAAATTAAAATATCCTCCTGTTAATCTTTTATGTTAATACATTAAAGTTAATTATACTTGTTAATCTTTCTTTTATGGCAACATACCTTTCTCTTTTAATTATTTTTACCTATTAACTAGTTTTGGCTACTCGAACATCAGAGTAACAAGGATTACGAACCTTGAATTTAGTTACAAGTTTGGACCGTCTGTCGTGATCGAGGCAGAAGTGTTAGTTTGGATTAGATCTGGCGCCCTTAAGCATAATTTCCTTGAACCTCCCCTATCTCCGACTGTGTGAGTTGGCCGTGCAAGGTTCGTAAGACCTAAAGCTTGTAACACTATTTATCGCGTGTGGATTTTTTGTGGCTATGGTTATTTCTTGAATTAAAAATTCGTTCTCTTGTAAATGTGGCGTAATCAGTGACTAACATGTGGTTGCGGAAATCAGGCGTGTTTACAATCTGTCGATAAAACCACTGATAGTATCGCTGGCAATGCGGAAAGTTCTCTGCAGCGACTGATTAAACTTTTTGTAATTTAAGTAGATGTTGTGAATCTTTGTGAACAATTTGCCGTACTGTATGGCGGTTGACATTCAGTTCTCTAGCAACAGTGTGTTTATTGGTTGACAGATTTTTCTCAAATTACTTTTTATTCGCCTCCTTCGATGTAGATTGTCGAACCCATGATTGTCGGTCGCGGTCATGATGCTGTCTCGAAAGACTCCTCATCTCGCATCTCTTCATGGTACAATTGGCGTGAGGTGCGTAATGTATGGAATTTTCCGAGAGCAAGTGTACTATGAAACTATTTACTGAGACAAGAGCACAATGTTTATCTCCTTCAAGTCAAGAAGAGAAACAAAAAAACCTGAACAATTTCAGTGTTTTATTTAGTGATGTACTTTGGGGGATTGTGGGTTTGGAATTTTTTTTTACTCTAGCCTAGACGTTTGTTCTATTACTATTCGTAAAAAAAGGTGGCGCTTAATAATTGTGCTTTGTTGTTTTTCTGGTTCCGCAGGCTAATTTTTTGATTTGACTTCTACTATTCTTCTGTTTTTGACTTTTGGATATGTGACTTGGTTTTTGTGAGTATATTGTTGGTATCTTATTAGTTGCAGTTTAGATGTTATCTATTTGCTTTCTTCCAATATAGTTGCATTATTATTGTTTTTTTGGTTAAGTTCTTTGGTAAATTTGTTTTTGCTTCATATTGCTACCTCGCACTCTGTATATAGTTATGCTAGCTCAATCAACTGTGTTTTAGTTTGGTATCAGATTTTTCTGCTTTGGGATTCAGTTTTTCTTTTTTAAGCTTCTTATCACGCTTGTTGGCATAAAATCTTTTTTAATTTGAGTTCGATAATTTGTTTTATATAGTTGTGAAAACTGCACTAGAGTAGTCCAGTGCTGATGAGTTCAAATAGGACGAAACAGCTGTCCATTAGGGTCTAATGATGGTTTCTGCAGTTATATAAACAATTTTTTGCACTTGCGTAATATAGTTAGAAATATTATGCCGCGTATAATTCAAATACATTTTTTAAAATTTGAGGTTGTAATATTTACTATATAACTAACAACTTCATAATTTCTTACATGTGGATTAACTTGTACGTAGCTCCATTCTTACGAGATGACGTTTAGGCTCAGATTTATTAATGAATTTAACACCCAAATGGGATAAAACTATGGCAATTTGTTAAATATGGTTGTGGAAACTGCATTAGAGTATTTCAGTGCTGATGAGTCTAAATAGGACAAAACAGCTGTCTACTGTTCTCTAATAATGGTTATTGCAATTACATAAACAATTGTGTTTGCGTAGTACAGTTAGGAATATTATGCCGCGTATAGCTTAAATACGTTTTTTAAAATTTTCGGTTGTAGTATTTACTATCTAACTAACAACTTCATAGTTTCCTACATGTGGATTAACTCGTAAGTAGCTCCGTTTCTACGAAATGAGGTTTAGACTCAGAGTTATTAATGAATTTAACACTCGAATGAAGCAAAACTATGGCAATTTGTTTTATATAGTTGTGGAAACTGCATTAGAGTAGTTCAGTGCTGATGAGTCCAAATAGGTTTTTTGCAATTATATAAACAAATGTTTGCACTTGTGTAGTACAGATAAGAATATTATCCCGCGTATAATTCAAACACATTTTTTGAAATTTGCGGTTGTAATATTTACTATCTAACTAACAACTTCACAGTTTCCTACATTTGAATTATCTCGCACGTAGCTCCGTTTCTACAAAATGGCGTTTAGCCACAGATTTATTAGTTGCTGGTATTGTTTTGCGTTTTTAATTTAAACAATATTCTGCTATGATTCTAATGTTCTGTGATTCTGAAGAAAAGCTTCAATCACTCGTAATGGCTGAAAGCAAGATTGTTTGTTGTTTTTGGTAAGTGACGATTGTAGAACGTCTTTTTTTGCCAAAGCTTGACGGTAGTTCCGGTACTGAATAAAGCTAGTAGTTGTTTGCGCTTACGGTGTATGTTGCTAGAAAACGGTTCATAAATATTATAAAATACATAGTAAGTAAACATACATTAACCATAATGCAACGTTTAGTAATAGTTATTTACATTTTACACTGCAAAATTAATTTGAAGCACGACGCGCAGCGGAGTGCATTAATAATTGAGCGCTGTAAAATAGTTAACGCACAAAAAATGTTTTCATAAATTACTCTTTTATCACATCTGTGACAGTAATGTCAATTTGTCAAAAAATTCGTATTTATCAGTACTATAGTAATCTGTAATGCGTCGAACACGAGATGGCGCTAAACTAAACTAATATTTTTTATCACTCAACAACTAAAACTTGTGCAGATGGCGTTTCAATAGATATATTTTTGTTGTACCTATACAAAATTAATTATTTATAAACGCAACTGCAGAGTACATGATTTGGACATTTTGTACATGTCAAGAAGTCAAAAAACTTTTTTTTATATAAATGAAACGCGACATTCGATGACAAGATCAAAACTTAAACACGCGTAGAAGTAGACTGAAGTAGAAAAATAGTTTTTTTATACAATTTTAATGACTAAAAATCATTTGTAAAAAAATTGGAGCAATTTAATTTGTCAATTGCATTAAGCTAACCTACGTTCTCTCTTGCAAATAATTTACTGAATTAACTTCGAACTTACAATGTTTTAAAATTCAATAATTAATTCATAACTTTAAAATGTTTAAGCCAGAACTTGTGTTTAGTCGTGTGAAACTTCACATTATTTTTGATGTAGAAAATGAACCGCGTCATCTTATTATTTAACTTCACGTTCTTCAAAAAAAGATCCGATAGAAGGCTTTCTGTCAATACTAAATTAAACGAATCTTATTAAGCAGCATTTTAATTTAAATTTATTATATCTCCAATTAATTCAACAAATCGACGTTTTACATAACTATTCTAACCGAAAAAAATTCTTTACCTTTCATGTTTAAATACGTCCTTTAACTGATAATAAAGACTTGAAAGTATGTAATTATATCATCAAATATGTTTTTAACTTTTAATTCATCTCGAGAAAAACTAAAAAAAATTGTAACCGCAAAGGTATTATTAAATAACTGTTAAATCGTTTTTTTTTATCAAAGAAACGTTTACGAAGAATAGAAAATTATCCTTATTTACTTTTTTTTAAGCACCGCCCACTTAATTATTATTATCCTTTTCCGGAATTGTCATCGGGCTGTGTCGCAGACAAAAAGATACTTTTACAAATTGCGTTTGGCTTTTAAAATTACAAAACCAACAATTAAAAATTAATTTGGAGAAAGAAATTGTTTTAATTTTGGGTATTTTAACAAAAGTTTGATTGATTTAGCGCTCTTGTGCCTAACGGCGCTCATCTTATGTAATTAATTATGAAGTTTAACGTCTTAATATTTAATAATTAGAAATGATTTTTAAAATCTCACAGTTAGGGTAATTAATTTTTGTTGATTTACTTCAACTTTGACCCCAATAATTTTATTTGTGTTTATTACAGTCTTTTTGATTTAGTTAATGTTTATTAATCAATTCAAATACTCGAGTATTACATATTTTGGAGTTGGTAGTAATGAGTTACTAAATAGTGATATAAACTAACCTTATATTTCAAATTGATTGTCAAAGTTGACAGATTTTGCTAGTAACAAATGTAGTACCAACATTAAATTTGTCATGTTTTCAATATCAATTCTTTAATTTTTTATAAAAAAAAAAAGATGCAATTGCGCAAAAATAGCACATAAAAAATTCGTTAAACTAGTGACTTTAATGACTATTTTAAACCTTGTCAAATTTTGCTTAATATATCGATTTTTGCTTTTGAAGTCCACCAACCTGCGTTAATTCATCGTAACATGCTTCCGTGTTATCAGTCTCATCTGGCTATGGTCGACATTTCTTCTATAAATAAAAAATATGAAACATACTATTAAAGATTTTAAACCACCATCTTCTTCAGCAATTTTAATTTAACATTTTGAGTATGCAGAGAAAAAGTTAAATGTGCCTAGTCTTTCTAAACCTTTGGTAGTATCTCTTCTCTGGTGGTAAAAGTAAGTCTTCTATAGAATCTTCTTTGGGTTACATTAACGATTATTTGTATTTCTTAACTGCTGAGTCATTTCGCTACTCTTGCAAGGCTGTTTACCATCGTCTAGTACTTGCGTAGACTGTAGTTCTTAAAGTAGAACACCTTTACGTTCTGTCTGTTCTTTTGCTTCTCTTTCTTCTATTTTATTTTCAGTTTCTATAATTATTTGGCTTACTATGGATTTTTGGTATTTAGGTCTAATGCTTAAAATTGTTGCTTTACCTCGTTGTTTAAGTAGGTCGCATCGTCATGCATTGCCAGATTATTACAAAATCTTCTACATAGAGATCCTACGTTTTCTCCATATTAAAACTAGTTCTCTTATTTCTACTGATAACTTTTTGGACATGTTTAATTGTGTTTTATTGTTTTCTTGGTTCCACTGGCTTTTGGATATTTATTTCTGCTTTTTTTTGGTTGTAGTCTTTCAATTTTTTGATTTGGTTTTTTTGAAGTATGTCGTCGGTATGTTCTTGATTGTAGTTTTGATGTTATTTATTTGCGTTCTTTTATTTGCTGTTACTGCTATTATTTTTCTTTGCTTCTTTAACAATTTTTTTAAAATTTCTTTCTTCTCCATCTTGCTTTAGAACAGACTACCTCTCCGTCTGTATGTAAACATTGTTTGAAATGGTTTATCATCTGTAATATTCATCTTCGTTCTTTTTAGTCTTTGTTCTTTTTCTTGATCTGTTGATCGTCTGTATTCTTATTTTCCATTTTTCAAGTTCGCAATTATGGCGGTTACTTAAGCATAGAAGAAGTAATCACGGGAAGAAAAACTATTGCTTTTAGGATATTCTAATTGCTTTCTTGGTATTTAGGTTCTACTGTAAAATTCCAACATACAGATCGATTTACCTACTGGTCTGGGGATCTTGTGCAGAAAGTAGCTTAATTTTTGTTTGCAACCTACTGACATTCTGGTTAGTTTTGATTTTGAGTCTTTGTTTACTAACGTGTCAATACCCGATTCAATTAACATTCTAAGATCTTTATTCAGCGAGAACAATATTTCAAGCAATATAGTATCTATTATCGAAACATGTTTGACTTCTACATATTTTACAAACAGTAAGAGCCGACATAGGTTCTCCGCTTTCACCGGTTGTTGCTAATATACTTAGGAACGATTTTGAGAAAAAATCTACTTTTTATCTAAAACCTAAGTGCTGGTTGAAATACCTACATACGTTGATGACACTTTTGTCATTTGGCAACATGGTTTTGCGTTCAACGATTTTCTATCTCATTTAAAATCAATTCATCATAACATTTAAAAAAGAAACTCCTTTTTGCCATTTTTGAAAGTTTTAGTTACTTGAAATGAAAATGGTTTATTATTACAATCAGTTTATCGAAAACTTACATACACAAATAGATATTTAAATAGATTGTTTCACCATAATTTTTTTCAAAAATTATCGGTACTGAATTCTTTAGTGTCCAGAGCTGTTTCTTTAAGTCAACCCCAAAATCTTTAAGAAGAGTTAGATTATTTAACGAATGTGTTAGTCATAAACAATTACAATAGAAAAATATTAAATAACCTATTAGAAATTTTACATCTGCAAAACAAAGAGTAACACCTAAATCTAAGTCTCAACCATTGTCTATCGTTTGTCTACCGTATTTCAAAGGTACTACCGATTGAATCAGGAAAATGTCTAAACACAACATTATTATTAACATGTCGTTATTTTGTATTCATAAAAAATGATTATTTTAATTTAAAATTAACGGCTGCAATGCCTGAAAACGCTACTGTTTGTCATTTTTTTTACGAAAAGAGATAAACGTAATACAAGAACTAACGATCATTTTAGTTGCTTTTTACTTGTTTAAAATCCATTAAAAACGTCCGTGTATCTGTCTTATTTTAAGACATGTGTGTAGTTTTCTTTTCCAAGTATAGGTAAAAATTGGCGTTTGGGGTTAGACTAAAGCACAAAAGTATAACACTGTTATAGTACGTATAATGACATACACAGCAGAAACCCGGCTAGACGTAGCAAAAATCAAAAGGTTATTGAAATAAAAGTCTTCTGAAAAATCGTTCGAAAAACTTTACTAAATAGAAAACGAAGTAACAACATAAGACGAACGTGTGGAGTGCACAATATTAACAATTGGGTATAAGGTATAAAAGAAGTGTGGAATGAAAGTATAAATCAAGTGGACCAAGAATTGTGAGAATAGCACGTGACGATTCACATATAAGGTGAAGAAGTACAAGAAAACCACGAAACAGGTGAAGCGATAATCTCACCGTCAATTAAAACGGGACAGGTTATAAAGAATAAACATATTAACCTATTTTATGTAACTACAACGGTAAATCATACTGACTTAAATTTACTTTCAGACGCAAACTTTTGAACGCAGTCATAGCCGAAGGCAAAACAACATTAATCGTTGTACTTAAACTCATATACCACGTATATTTTCGTTTTAAATCAGATAAAAAAAGCAGTGGAACTCACTACTGATGCTGAAGAATTGTCGGTTTGGTAAGTTTTGCACTCATATTTTTTTTGTGATTCATTGTTATCATTGTGGATTGTTAACTTACTTCCCGACTGCATAGTAGACAAAGTAGTTTGAGTAATATTTATATTTAAATTAAAATCATTCACTTATAACATTTGTTACCAATTGAATATAATTAGTTCTTTGTCTAAACAACAAATATTGTCTCTTCTTAAAATAAGTATATTGTTGTTAGAAGTTGTGTTTTGTCAATTTGTTTCTTTTAGTAACCGACAGATTTAAACAAGGTCTGTATTGGGTGATATCTACTACTCGTAACAAAATTTCGAGCACAACGTGGGGCTCGATTGCGTGTGTGCGGTTCTAATTTTTTCTATTTCTATTAATTCTTTTACTTCTTAATTGTGGATAGTGGGTTTGACTTACTCACATTTGTGCTTCGTTTTTTGTGTTGTTGTAGAGAACATGGCTTTGTAGATTATTTGATTATCTTTTGCTGTTTTTACCTTGGCTGATTTTGCTTTAGTTGTCGACTTAGTTTTATTTTAATTAAATTTCTAGCCAGACACGTGTTGGTGGACTTCTGGTTTCGGTTGCTACTTTGATTAGTTTGGTGTTGGTTTTATTGTTTTTTTGGATATATATTCTTTAGACAAAGAACCACTACTTCTTACTTCTTCGGGCTTTGAGTCAGAAACGAATTTAGGAGGTTGGAATTTTTAACTAGGATTGACAAGTTGTATTTGTCTCGTGGGCTTTCACAGCAACAACTTTTCTTTTTAGTCTCTGAAGTGCTATCGAGTAAAGCTCTTCTTGTTTTTAGGGCAAACGAAAGTTCTTTGCGTTCTTGGAAGAATGCACTGTTAAAATAATTTCTCCTTTTAGTTTACTACGATTGCTCATTAGAGAAAATTGGTAAGCGTACGATGGGAGCTAACGAATCCATAGGAATGTACGTAATCACCATGCGGTACCTCTTCTTACAACTTTTAGAACCGGTCTCCAATTAAATCGTGCGTTCTAACCTCACACCTTTTTATCAGTCAGAGCTTGCGTTAATATAGATTTCTATTTTTCTAAATTTAATGACGTATAGAAGATAGCTCGCTCAATCTCAGGCTCACATAGACGAGTATAAACTACCTACGCCTTCTCAAACTACTTTTTCTAGGAGATCTTCCGTTAACGCAAGTGAATGCCATTCTTCTGTGACTACTGCTAATTCTAATACTTTTGGTAGTTGTAGTTCTAAAGGTACTAAACCTTTACGTTCGGTTCCTTCTCTTTCTGTTTGGTAGACTGGTTTATCGTTGGTTTACCAACCCTACTAACCACCAATGGTATAACCAGTTAGTGTGTAAAGTGTCTACGTATCCTTGTCAATTTTCTCATTGCTTAGGGATTAACAGTTTTCTGTGCAAACGAGTACGAGTATCTGCTGACGATAAGCTATTAGTTCCAAACGACTAACGTCACTCAATTATTCACGATCATTATGTCCACTCCACTTCCAGTCATTGTAGTACCAAGACGTTACTTCTTCTTTGGCGTCTCTTGGCTTCATATGACACCTAAAGTGGCAAAGTACGTTTGTTACTGTCCGGATTCTCGGTCACAAAAAGCGCTTCAGATTTAATGTGCAATCGTGTTACTGCTGGTTTTCCATTGTCTACTCATTCTGGTCTAGCTCAAAGAACTTCTAAAAACCTTTCTTAAGTTTGTCGTCGTTCTAAAGATGCGGAAGCTAGTTCTTTCTTGTCAACAGCTACTCGTTTCGATGTTTCTAATTGAGCTTCCTCTTCTGTTTCTAATCGGTCTCTTCTTTTTCACCGACGTCGCAAACGTTATAAATGTTAGTTCATTTTTGGCAATGAAATTTCGTCTGTTGGCTATTCTTTTAATTCTCGTCTTTAGATTTTGTGGTTTGGTTCTTTGACTATGTCGGCTGTATTTTGTTAGTTATAGCTGAGATGCAACCCAAATGTTTTTTTTCTAATTTACTGCTTTTTTTCTCTTAACCATCTTACTTTGAGACTTTGGTTTTAATTTAGGTTTTTTTTAGGTTTCCTATTTCGCTTGTCGGCATGTAAGTCTTAGAGTAAACTTTCTAATTTGGGGACAGGAATTGGTACGGATTCGTTCTATGACTAACTAATATGTTTTGTCTTCTCTTTCTTGTGTTTCTTTTCTATATAATTTTGAGCGGTAGGTTAGGTTTCTTTTTTTTTCTTTCTTGTTTTTCTTACTTTTTATTTCTTCTTTTTTTTTCTTGACTGGTTGATCACTTGTATGCCACAAATCTTTCTGTCTTTTAGTTCCTCCTGACGGTTTACCTTTTGAGCGGTTGGTTGGGCATTGAAAGGTTGGTCACTCGCTTTTGTTTCTTCTACCGAGAGAAGAACGAATCAGCTATCTACATTTTGTCTTATCTTCCTCTGTCTTTTCCTATCTCTATCATTGTAACCTTTTATTTTTTTCTTCTTGGGTTTAGGACTTTTTTATGTGATTGCTTCTTGGGTGGTTTGTTGGACACAGAAAAATGTTTTCATATCTTTCTCAAAGTTTTTTGTCTTTCTTACTTTTTATTTGTTTATTACATTTTCACTTTTGCTCCTTAAGGTTCGTTTTTAGGGCAATTGTCTCTTTTGCTTTTTTTCTTATTTTTCTACATTTGTGTTAGTTACTTGAACATTTTCTTTTTAGTTACTTTTTTGTCTTTAACGTTCACGGCAACTATGTGTCTTTTCTCTTTATTTTCTTTTTGAGTCACTTTTCTTGCTTTATCGGGTTTTGTGGGTTTTTGTTAAGTTGTGTTTGAATTAAAACTTGGAATGAACTGCAACGTTGCTTTTGTACTTAGTCGGCATTTTTGATGTTGTCAGTGACTGTGAAGATATTTTTTTTCTTTGGGTTTTTTTGATATTTTAATATTCTAATCCGTTCTTCGGTATTTAAGCTTTAGTGTGGCATTCCAATACGACAAGCTGTTACGCTTTTCTTGTAACAAAAAAAAGAAGCAACGGCTAACACAGTTTCCCCGAAGAGGGAATCGCAGGCTTTGTGGTGCTAAATTATAGATTAAAGCTAAAAAGGCGCCAAGACGATAAAGGATTAAATTAGGGAAAGATTGTCTAACTTTACCCGTAGCTGGAAAAGAGAAAATAACACGGCAAAAGTAATAACACAGAATATATATTTATTGTATCACACAAGTAGTTGAAGAGGACGAAAACAGTACATAAGTATAGTTAGATAAACGTTGCAAACAATATTACATAGGTTGATATCACAGGCCAAATATAAGTTACGCCCTTTGCCTGGGCAACGTGTCCTAATCGATCTAACTTTTACATTTAACGAAGGATTGACCATAGTTTATTAAGTTAAATTACAAGAATACGAAAATCAAAGTATCGATAATCAAAGCGCACCCGATAAGTATATGAGATGTAAAAAAAAATTTAACATTAATTGTGATTACAACCTAGTATGTACGTGTGACCATTTTAATAATCGACATGACCAACGACGAAAAATAAAAAATTCAATACTTACAGTTGTGTATTATCCAGTAGGGGATTAGCTAATTCCGTCCAAGTCTGACCTAAAACTTAATATGCAGTTTAACACAAGCGTACATACTGTGTTAGCACAAATAATTTGATTTAATGCATGCAATATTTGACGTAAAAGAATGCGCCGAGCTTCTCTCTAATTAACTTCGCACTTGTGTAAGTATTTCTTTCCATAAAGTGGTGTACAACCTCTTAGCCTTCAGCCTGACGTCATGGAAACTTTTTGACAAGCAGGTATTTTACCAACGTTACTGATAAAATTACAGGAACCCGCTAAAAAATTAATTTAAGCCCTCAATACAAAAAAAACGTTATAAAGTCACATACCCAAAAATCAACTTCCACTCAACACTACGCAAAAATCACCCACATATTCACGTGGAATGGCGTGAACCAATTTAATAATAAAAACTTTGATGCATGCTCCACAAAAAAAAATACAAAATAAACTAAATGAAAAAGCACCTAAAATCAGTGGATAAGTTGGAAAGAGCCCAGTTCTAAGAAAACCGTTAGAAGCAAAAATATTACGGTAGATAAAAATACTGGAAGAATGTGTATTCTCATAAACTTATAAGGATAAAAAAAATTATAAAACAAGCAAATTTAACTGTTCCATTTAAATGGAACACACTAGGAAGAACATGATTTAATCTATTCTTGCGAAGACATCCAAGGATATCAGTAAAACAATCTGAATATATCAATCGTGCGAGATCAGTCATAACTGAAACTAAGACACAATAATTTTGAAAGATCGGTCTAGATTGTGGAACATGGACGAGACGTTTTTTTACACATGTTCAAAAGCGAGACTTATTATCTTAACGGAGAAAGGTCAACCCGTGTATAATACCTCTCCTAACTCCGATAAGAAAAATATAACAACACTAACCCTATTTAAGTACGATCGTCTTCCAGAAAAAACTGTTAAGCATGCATTTAGAAACTGGGGAAAAATGATGGATGACTACAGCTTGCTTTTACGAATATTTCTCTAACGTCTTCATACCATTACTCAAGAAAAATAAAATAACGTTACTGATAACAGTTTTTTTAGCCTGTACCCAAATACAACCCATATATTGCATTCACTGAACTTCACTTTTTCTTTCCTTTAAAAACTAAATAGAAGACTGCCGTTAAGGTGTTTTGACTAAAAAACAGCAAAGATTTAAAAAGGTATAATATTCCAATTTTTTTGGATGAGGTGATGAAGGAAATACATTTTTCGGTTGCCATTCTAAATGGTTTCAGGACATGTAGCTTATACCCGTTTTCTACTGAAAATGTAAATTATTCAAAAATCACCCTGAAAGAACCTGAAAATTATGTATTCAAAAAACCAAGTTGAAACTTACATATCTGCAATATTTGAAATCTAAAATTGCAACTAATGTCTTAAAGGGTTGCATACAATAGAAATTTACAAAACAAAATAAATGTTTGTACAACATATAGCTTCAAGTTAAAGATGAAGATCCTGGAATTACAAGTTTTAATAAGGAGAAACGGCAGAAAGACTCTAGAAATAGCAATGAAAGTTAGCGATAATATTAATGAACCTTTGATACCAGAGCTGTAATGTAAAATAAAAATGTAAAATTATTATTTACTGGAACAAAATTATTTTTACCACGGCAGCTGTCGGAACACAGACCTCTGGGAGTGTTGAATGAAACAAAAGTACACAGTTGTGAATTTCTTATAATTGATTTGTAACACACTAACTATTTACATTAAAAAAAACATTATTTGGGCGCCAACTACCTTTAAATTGGTGATAAATAAAAAACATTAAACATCTTGTAACTAACTATTAACTTATATTAAATTCAAAAGCAATAAACGTTGCAAAGTATGTATTTCAAGCAGTTTTGATAATTGAATAAGAAACAATTTAATTAATTTGAATTTAAGGCGTAATCATTAATCAACAATGCAGTTAATAAATCCAAAGCTGACTCACCAAATCAAATGTTACATTATGGCAGATCTATTAATAACACATTCTTTACTCAAGTGATAAGCTTTCTTCGAGAACAAAATAACATCGAAATTCCATAAAATTACGAATTAAAATATCCCATCGGAATTAAAAACGAATGTAAATTCGAAAGTAAAGATAAAGACCAATAAAGATCAAGACCCTAAATATGAATAATTAGAATGGTTTTTATTCCACATGAAACACTTACGTTAAATTATATACAACGGCCTTGAATGAATCTTTTGTTAAAGTATTGCGTCACATTACAAAATTATTAAAAATAGAAAAATTATATCGGAGTGAAGATAAACTTACTAGTAACTAATTGAAAAGAAAAAAAAATATTTCTAGATATTTTGACGCCATTACTAAGAAAATTGTCTTTCTTTCATCACAGAAAACGTACCAAACCTAACGTGGTTGAAAACGGAAGTGTCGAACAAAAGTCGATTGTCGAAAGCAATTACAAGCGACGTTGCCAAACTGAATAAATTGAAAGGAAAGATTAGTTGCATAAAGTAAGCGAATGAAAAATCGAATTTTAAATGTAATGAATTCTTACAGGACGTTACAAGACACATTAGAATTTGATTTTCCTGAGTTCACTAACAATAGAACCTGGACAACAATAATGAATTAAGTATTAGTTTTATAGATAACAAAACATCTTTTAAATTTAGAAAAACAAGAAGAAGTGACACAACAGAGTTTAAACGATTATGAAACTAAGGATGTTTTACCATCATTTTTTTTTTAATTTAGAGGTATTATTCTCGCCGGAAACTGTAATATCATCTTCAGTAGATTTATTATCAAAGTCAGTACCAGAAAACACCATTGTTGTTACACCAAAAAGAAAAGATATATTGAGTGACATACTACTATATCTTTTCGACCAAAATATAACAAAGATAAAAAGAAAGAGAGAGCTTTTCCCTTCTGTTCTAATTTCTTCCAATTAAATTCAATTAGCAAAAGCCAAGGAGAAACAAAAAGAAATAGAAAGAAAACAAAAAAGAATGATGAATAAACCACGAGTATCAAAAACAAAACAAAAAAAACCGAAAAGTCTAAAAATCCAAAAGTAAACGATAATAAGCACGAACAAGATATAGAAAAAATATTGTGGACGCTGATGATGCGATAAGTACAGTAGCAGAAGAAATAAAACTTACAAAACCCAGTCCGAAAATAATCAATAATGCAGAGTCAAGCAAACCACAGGCGTACTACTTCTTAGTAACGTATAATAAAATATAAGGAGTAGTGGAAGTCACTACTAATGCCAAAACATTGTTAGTTTGGTAAGTTTCGTACTCATATTTTACTTTTTTTGAGATTCACGCCCCACCTTTCGTGGCTATTTAGTAAAAATTTAGTCGGGGTAAATCGTTAGATCTGTATTGGGGGTTTAATTTCATTCTTTTCTAATTGTCTATAGCGAATTTCTATACCCCCCACACGTCTCCTTTATCGATGAAGATTACGAACAGGTGGGGGAAAATTTCCATGAAGTCACGTTACTAAAACAAAAAGTTGGAAACCTTCAAAATTACGATTTCTTTTCAGATGAGCTGCTAACATCAATTGCAACGTTGAGTCAAAGAGAAACGCTGCGCATTTGCTATCTTAAAGAATTGTTTGCTTTGAAAAAGAAATTTATTTGTGTTGACGCCGTATGTACGTTTTGTGTTAGATTTAATATTACGTTTTAGATAACACAAGTACAAAATTAGTTAATTCTTTGCTGGATGAAACCTAACTGTGAGTATTACAATTTATAATTTTACGGTTAGTACTTTGGTGGTCATGCCGATTGTTGACCGGACGTGCATATTAGGTTAACGCAATTAATAATAGGATCAATTTGTGCATTACAAAGATTTATGCAATGCGCGTTGAGTTTCTAAGGCTTCAATTGTTATTGTTATATACTTTTGCGGTTTTAAATTTGGGAATATATAGTCATTCTTTTTTCGAATGTAAAATTTTAGATCGGAAAGGTCAGTTTACTGTACGACGTGTTGCCCAGTATAGGGCGCAATTTGTATTTGGTCTAGCCCATTTACGTAATTATATTTATGTACCTGCTTCGTCCTTTTTGGAATTATTGTTTGTAATAAAATAAATATATATTCTGTGTTATTACTTCTGTCGTGTTATTTGTTCTTTTCCAGCTACGAGTAGAGTTAAACGATATCTCCCTAATTTAATCTTTCATCGTTTTGACGTCTTTTTAGATTCAATTTATAATTTTGCATCACAAAGCCTGCGACTCTCTCTCCGGGGACGACTGTGTTAGCCGTTGCTTATTTTTTTGGTTACACGAAAACCAGGGTAACACCTTTTAGTTATCAAAAATTTAAACAAGAACTGTATACTTGTTTTGGCGACTTTTTAATTTAATGTACGATTAGCACACCGAGACTTGCGATCCGCTTACCGATATAACTGAGTTAGTCGCTTGTCTTTAAGTTGCAAGAAAATTATTGTAATAAACGTCGTCAAACTTACTATGGAAATCGAAAGTAATGGTTCTCTTCCATTTCTTGACGTTCTCGTGACTCGTAAGTCCGACGGACTTCTGAGCCATTCTGTTTATCGCAAACTCACCCATACGGACAGATACCTTCATGCTTCGTCTCATCATCATCCTGCACAGAAACGTTCTGTTATTGAATCTTTGGTCCATCGTGCCTTTTCTATTTGTCAACCTGAGAATTTAGACTCAGAGCTCCGTCATCTTACTAGAACCTTAGTGAACAATGGTTATGTAAAGCGAGTTATTAATCGTCGTTTATATCCACGTACTCGATTACCTAAGGACATTTCTACTCCCGAATCCAACCCGAAATTGGTCTTTATACCCTACATTCACAAGGTTACAGATTAAATAGGGAAACTTCTTCGTAAGAATGGTATTAAACCCATATTCAACTCGCCAGGCAAAATTTCTCAGATTCTTCCTTCTCCCAAAGACAAATTTCCTACACTTTCATCTCAAGGTGTATACCAAATTCCCTGTTCTTGTGGTTTAGTCTACATTGGTGAAACCGGTCATTCCGTCATTACTCGCATTTCAGAACATGATCGTTGTATAAGGAAAAGTTATACTTCCAAGTCTGCGGTCGCTGAACATCATTTTACTACAGGTCACAAGATAGATTTTGATAATGTTACGTTGATTGCCAAATCTCCATTCTTTTTCAACAGGAAATTCCGAGAAAGCATAGAAATCATGAAACACCCCAATAACTTCAATCGCGATCATGGTTTCGAACCATCCCCTCTTTGGATCCCGGTTATTAGTCATTTATCAAAAACACGCCCCCTAGCAACCGCAACCCAATCATGGTCGAGCTTAACCATTCGTGACGATCCTTTTTCTTTAAATACGGAGACTATTTCTTCTTAAGTCACTTCTACGGAGTGTAGAATCTTGCTTGGTTCACAAGTTGATTACCTAACTTGGTAGTGGTTCTTTGTTAGATTTTCGTTTGCTTTTTCAGGTTATCGTTTTATTTCTTACCTTTTCAGAGTTTAGGTTATGGCTTGTTTTACAAGTGGATAACCTATCTTTTGAGAAGTTCTTAGTTAAATTTTGATTGCTTGTTTGAGTTTTGCGATTTATCGCCCCTTACGAAAGTGGGCGAAACGTTGGCAGCTTCGGTTGCAACTATGACACGGTTCAAACCCGGAAAACATTCTAATGTTAGTTCTTAAACGTGTTTTGGATGCTCCTCAAAAGTTTGTGAAATGGTCTGTTAGAGATAATGTTCTTTATCGTCGTGTTGTTACTCCTTTCTCTTCTGATTCTTCGGACGACCGGAAAATAGTAGTTCTTATAGAACGACTTACGGAAATCATTTGCAACGATCCTCCTGTCGCTAGACACTGTGGTGCTTTGAAAACTACGGCAAGTATTTTGCAACGTTATTATTGGCTCTGCCTACGTGCAGATGTCGCTCACTATATTCGTCGTGTGTGTGCTGCGCACAAGATGGAACAAGTTGCTCCTCCTGGTATATTTGCTCCTTGATCTCTAAGCCATCACACCCTTGGCAAGTTCTTTGTTGTGACATTGTGGGTCCTCTGTCTCGAGTCCATTGTGATCGCTGACTATTTTACTAAGTTTCCTTTTTTCGGATGCTTCTTTTATTTTATCTACTTTTAGGGTGGAAAGATTTCCTGGAACTTATTCTCTCTGATTGTAGATCCGATGCCTTCCTTAGTGGGAAGAAGACTATTGTGGGCAAACGAATACTGGTTGCGGTCACGTTTGCATGTTTGAACTAGCGAGAAATTTGGGTTTGTGGGCTGGGATTTCAAGGAAGTTTAGGGCGTTGTCCTTGACCGTAGTCTAAACTTTTTTCTTTCTAATATTTCTTTTCTCTTGGTTTGTTTAGTATTTTCCGTCAGTGATCTATGGGACTTCGTTGTTCACTTGCTTTATAGCGTAACGACTGATTTAGAGTTTCAACGAGTACCTGTTCTAATACTTTGTAATAAAAATATACAAACGCACAACAAAAAATATGAAAACACATCTATCAAAAGCAAAAACAATCACCCCACCAGGGCACCAGTTGAAACACAGACCTCTGGGCGTGAGCCTGGATGAAAATAAATACACAGGCGTGAATTCCTCTAATTCACCTGCAACTATAACATAATACGCCAACCATTTACATTAAAAAAAAAATGGACATCACTAGAATCGAAACAATATACGGACCAAGACAACATTAGGGCGCCAATCACCTCTAAATTGGTGATGAACAAAAAGCATAACATCTTATACCTAACCACCAATTGACATTAAATTCAAAAGTAATAAACGTTTAATTTGTTACGGAATATGTATTCCGAAAAGTTTTAACACAATTCAATTAACTTGACTTCAAAATGTAATACGTAGTAACACAAATTCCAGTTGACTCACCATATATGATATGACGTTATCGGATATCTTCTATTTTTGACACATTCTATGTTAAAGTGATGAGATTCTTCCAAACGAATGTAGATTCAAAGTACTAATGCAGGCATAAAACCAAAGTATAAATCTAATGAATAAAAACCTAGTAAATAATAAACTCCAATAACGGAAAATCCAGTAAATAAAAAAGACAAAACTAAAAGAAAAGACCCAGTAAAAAACCCTAAATATAAATAATTAGAATGGTTTCCAATTGACATGTTATGCTCACGTTGCTTAGATGCAACGGCCTTGAAATAAATTCCTGTGTCTAATTGTATTGCGTAACATTGTGAAATCACTAAAAATATTGAATTCAATAGAAAAATTACATCAAAATAAAAGTAAACTCACCAGCAATTACTTGGAATGAATAAAAATTAATTTGTATGCGTTTTTACGCCATAATTAAGAAAAATTGTCTTCCTTGCTCCACTCACGTGAAAGACCAAAGATGGCTCAAACGGAAGTGCAAACTTTGAGTCGATTACTCAGTCGTTTCGAAATACGACGCGACGTTGCCAAACTGAATAAATTTACGTGCAATCGCAGAAAATAAACGCATGCAAAATTGAATTTTAATTGTAATGAACTCTAACGGGACGTTACAACTTCTCTTCTGTTGGTTGGAGTTTTTGTTTCTTGGGGTATCATTCCGCTTCTTGCAACTTTTAGACACTTCTGGTTGGTGATGCTTAGCAAATTAGGAAGACCTCTGTCATTTACGTTTTTTCTTGGGTTGGGTGTTATAATATTTGGGTTGGTCCTTAGCGTATGCCTAAATTTCTATTCTTGACTTTAGCTAGTGTCCACTTCCCAGGTTTTTATGTTACTGGGGGGAATTTGATTGTATGCTTTGAAATCAAAATTTATTTGTGTTGACGCCGTATGTACGTTTTGTGTTCGATTCAATATTACGTTTCTAGGTAACACAAGTTCTGAATTAGCTAATCTCGACTAGATAAAACCTAACTGTAAGTAACACAAGTTCTGAATTAGCTAATTCCCGACTGGATAAAACCTAACTGTAAGTAATACAATTACTAATTACGTGCTTGTTAGGTTAATACAATTAATAATAAAATCAATTTGTGCATCACAAAGTCGTATTTAGTGCGCGTTGAGTCTTTAGGACTTCAATTGTTTTTGTTATATACTTTTGCAATTTTAAATTTGCGAATATAGTCTTTCCTTTTTCGAATGTAAAAGTTTACACATAATAGGTCAGTTTACTGTACGACTTGTGCCCAGTATAAGGCGTAATTTATATTTGGTCTGACCCATGTATGTTTGGGAAAATTTATGTAAATATATTTATGTACATTGTTCGTCTTCTTTGGAATTATTGTCTGTGATAAAACAAATATATACTCTGTGTTATTACTTTTGTCGTGTTATTTGTTCTTTTCTAGCTACGGGTAGAGTTTAACGATATCTCCCTAATTTAATCTTTATCGTTTTGGCGCTTTTTTAGATTCAATTTATAATTTTACATTACAAAGCCTGCGACTCCCTCTCCGGGGACAACTGTGTTAGCCGTTGCTTATTCTTTTTGGTTGCACGTAAATCAAGGTAACACGTTTTAGTTATTAAAATTTTAAACAAGGTCTGTATTGGGTAATATTTACTTGTTTTGGCGCCTTTTCAATTTAATGTAGGATTAGCACACCGAGACTTGCGATCCGCTTACCGATACAACTGAGTTAGTCGCTTGTCTTTAAGTTGCAAGAAAATTCTCGTAACAAACGTCGTTAACTCAATAGTAACTATTTATTTAACAATGTTCAATGTGATCAGTGACGACACTTAACGACATAACTACGTACAGTTAACAATGCTTTATGGAATTAAGCCTAAGACTTTGGCTAATGTTGCTAATTACAATCAGCATAAAATTAGGCGATTCATTAAAAATCCTTTCAATATTAATCAAAATTCTAGTTTTCTTTTACGAACGATTTGAAAGCGAGACTACGGCGCAATCAATCAGTTTATTACAAGCTTTTAAGATGTCTACTGTAACGTGTGATAAAAGCTTAGCTTCTTAACTATTCTCATTTTGTGTGATCTAGATAGAAAAGAAAGAAAAAATTGAAGAATTAACTAGAATAGTACTGGAAATTTGTTACCAGGTGTAGGCAACTATTAAGCACGTAAGGTGTATTGTACTTCATAGTAGAACACCTGCCCAGGTAATCAGTATCTAAACGATACCAGATTCTAGGGCAGATGTCAGTGATCAAACAACTTAACGTTGAATGATAATTTTATTAATAACTGTCTACTATTTATATACAATATTTACAATTGTTGTGAAATACAAAGTCAGCACATCTATGGTTACTATTACAAATGTGGGTTACTATAATGTAACACATTCTTCGCAAAGTGTTGATATAGCGGAAGTCTAAATATAACGTAACTACTTACGTTTGCAATTGGATTGTTTTACATGTGGAGTAATCATTAAGTATGTTTACAATTTTTTAAGTTTGATAATTATAAATGTTTCAATAACCCAATTTTATGTTTAAATTATAATTTAAACACAACGATATAGACATCTAGTCTATAATTACATTTTATATAATAATTTGGGTTTCGTTTAAATACTATTTTATGAATTAAAATATTGAACTCTAATAGCAATTGATTTTAGCGATTACTGATTACAGAAACCTACCGAAAATAATTTATTAATATTAATTGTCCTAACTCGTGATATTAGGGTGTTTTCGTACAAGAAATAATTAGATTTAAATGGTTCGCGTACGTAAATAAAATATAGATTAGTATGACCAATAATCATAAAATACAAATTAGTTAGTTATAATATCATAATAATTTACTAACGTCTTAATTACATTGTTCCAAATACTTCCATCGAACAATACTCGGTTACAAGGTGCAATAAGAAATAATTGTTTAGAAATACCATAGAACTTCATCGAATAAATGGCATTATTCATAACCAAGTGCAATTTATGTTTTACTAAAATATACAATAAATTTAAATTTATTTTCGTCAAAATACACGTATTTTGCATGTAGCCGAGGTTTTAGTAATAGAATACATATAAAAGGCACATACCGTAAAATAGAAGAAAAGCCAAAGTGCATAGAAAAATTTAAAAACAAAAATAATAAAAGAAAACAAACTCATTTATATTTTGTTTTACAACCTCAAAAAATTTTTCGCCGAAATGATGCAATCAAAAACGTTTTTCAATTAACTCGTAAAATCCTTTTGTTTACAACCGGACTGGATCGTATAAAAAAAACAAGTCAAGATTTTTCCCGGAAAAAAACGCAGGTAAAAATGCTCGTCGAAAAATTTAAGGACGTTTATTTTATATTTCACATTTACCACCTGTCCGGGGGCAGAAGTTTACTACCTGTAAAGAGTGAGCTTTGAACATAAAAATCCCTCACCTCCAGATGTTTTTACAATGTAAAAAATAAAAGAAACAAATCATTATTAGCCTTGTCGTGTTTGAGCTTGAGGTCGTGTACTTATTTATTCTTTCATTAAAAAATAATCACATCCGGTGCGTCGGCCGAGTTTAAAGAATCGATTAAATACTCAGGTGTGAAAAAATCAGTTTTTGGGAAAAAAATTTAAACGTTCATGCATCTGCACTTGACAACAACGAGTTTAACAATTAATTAAAGTCTGCTGTAATAACTACAAAGTACCAGGATATTACAAACATAATGGAAAATCTCTTAAGCACCTAAAAGTAGATTATAACAGGGAATATAAGTCCAAAACAGAATATATTTTAATCAATGAAAAATATTTTAATATAAATTATATAATGTAAATCTGAATTTTAATAATGCTGGTGGAGTTGATACTGTTTAACATTTAAACAAATTACTACTACATTTATTCTAAAACATTGTTTATATAATATTTTTTGATTAACACATTTTATTCACAATATTTGTTTCGTAAATATTTAAATACAATATAATTATGTTGACTGACACGACATGACGCGGGTGTTGAAACCAAAAGGTTTACAGAATTAAAATGATAAATAAAACATTCGTTTTAAAATACTGTAACGTAAATCAAATTCACAATTAACTAAAGTGACATTAAATATTTATTTATAATTTTTATAACACTCACGCTTAATAATATTTGTGTCCTAAATCCCTATTTATATTTATGTATTTATATATATACATCTTTGTATCATTGCAGCATCCGTCTACCAATCAGAACACGTATTGTTTTGTAAATTTTCTCTGTGTTTTTTTTGGTATTTGGAGATAAGTTTTTCTATTTTTTTATGTATATATTTGTTTCTGTTTTTGTATATTTAAGCAGAATAAATGTAACAAAATCTGGCGCCCAACGTGGGGCTTTTTTTTGAACTCTGCATTCTTTTCGTTAGTAACTTGATCTCTCGTTAGGATGGCAGGTTTTTTTAAATTTTTGTTATCAATTTCTTAATTTTTCTTGAAATGGCTACTTGGGGCATTGAAATTGAAAATTGTTCTCTCGGGGTTTCAAGAAAGCTGAAACAGTCAAGGCGTTACGCAAAGCTGTACGTAGTGCTTTACAAATAAAAAAATAGCTTTCTTTCCCCAGCTGGTTTTTCAAAACCTTTTGTTAAAGATCGTGCAGTAATCAAGAACGCGATTGCTGAACTTAAGTCTATTTTTGCAATTTTTGATGGCAATTTTTCTTCTCCGACGTTTAAAAGGATTAGTTTCTTATGGTCACATGTCGAAAGGCAATGTAGTATAACGTCGAATTTTGAATTTAATTGTTCTTCGAACTCATACGTTAAATTTTATAGCACGCCTATGGAATACTTGTAGTTAATTGAATTATCGTACATGTCGCACAAATTTAGCATGCGCAAATAGCAATTGTTTCGTTCTTTTCAATTGTGCTGTTTGCTAATACACACGTTGTGAAAGCTCTTAAGCCTTCTTAATGTAATTAAAAAGAGGAAGCAATTGTTAATTTTGTAGAATTTATTGTAGATGTGTCGTTCATAGCTTTAAGATTTGGTTGTCGAAAATCGATAGGATTGCTTATTGTTAATCGAAAATTGTAGTGAAGCATGACACATTTAGTTGAAGGAATACGGCGTCATCAAATTGTTGTATCAATCCAACCTCGTATTTGCAAATCTCGTTAGAAGTGAGATACTGTCGTAGTATAAATAGAAGTCGATTTTATAGCTACAAATTGTTCGTTATGTTATTGAAGAATTTACATTTTCTGGAATCGACAGAATTTGTAAAATTCCATTGGTATCGTATTGTCGAAAAGAAAAACTTCTTAATTTGACCTTGTCAAATCATTGCATACAAAGGTATGAAATTTGTTAGCTTGTTAATTATATAAGTTTTGAAAGATGTACTGTTACCTCAACGGGGTCTAGGACATTAGGGCGCCGCCGATAAGACGCGACTAAAAAGGCGCGACCGTTATGGCGCGAGAACAGTTGGGCGCAAAGACAGTAAAGCGCTGGGACAGTAGGGCGCGAGACAAATGGGCGCGGGACAAAGTATACAACACAAACATAACTTCAAATTTTTTTATTCTTAAGGCTCAAACTGTAGTGGTGTAATATATGATTAAAAAAAGTAGGAACTTACTTAATAAAACCTAATGCGCGTAGACAGAATGACGCTGGAAACTATTAGGGCGGTTCTAATAGAAGAATAATTTTTTTTATATATATTTTGTATTAACAAACATTACGTAGGCCATTAAAAATAACAAAAAAATGATATTTTTTGGTGGATTTTCTAATAACTCGGAATATACAGATATTTTAAGAATATAAAATATGACGGAATTTGCTTAAACGCAAAAATTCCAACAATGTATTCAGGGTTTTTGCGATAATGTGCAATCCATTAGAAAATATTTTTGAAAAATATTTTCCAGTTGTAGATGACAATAGGCACATTGCCGAGTTTTTACGTGGCATTTCTCATAACTATATAATAATGCATGCTTTTTTACTTTATTGATGATGGTGTTATGAAGTAGGTAGGTGCCTACTTTTTTTATTGTTAAACAAAAAATCTACAAGTTTTGTTTGGGTTGTATATTTTGTCCTGCGCCTATTTGTCCCGCGCCGTACTGTCTTTGCGCCCTATTGTTCTTGCGCCCTCATTTCTTTGCGCCCAGCTGTCCTCGCACCCAATCGTCCTCGCGCCCAATTGTCATCGCGCCCTAACGATCGCGCCTTTTCGACCGCGCCCTATCGGCGGCGCCCTAATGTCCGGACCCGTACCTCAACGCCCCACTACCAACCCCATTGCGCAAGACTGGGGGTAGGTTTACGGCCCGGAAAGAGTTTAAAAGATGAATCCCAGACACCCAAAAATCACTTAAACTGTACAAGTCTACTTTTCCTTAAAGAGTACCTAAGAAAGTGTCCGACTGAAATTCTGAGTATCTGCTGGCTGCGACGCCATTGCGACTACCGTTGCTTGTTTAGCTGAAATAAGTCTACCTTTGCTTAATGAGCACTTGAGACTGGGCGTCCGGTTAACTAAGGGCAATACTACGCTCGCATTTCGTCTGTGCGCTTCCGTTTACCGCAGTAGTGCTAGTGGTAGTGCGTGCATTAGAACTCATTAACATTTACTCATTGATTTAGCTTAAGTTATAAGAACCTATGTACATGTAAATAATTCTAAGTTATTCATCCGTTATAGTGGTAGTTTTTTCTCTTTTATTCATTGTTTAAAGTTAAGTAGAAGTAATAAACAGTTATCATCCGTTTCCTTTTTAATTTGAGTAATACGATTAAGTTTGTTAACGCGAGTGCCGTAAAAGCGTGTTTTGCGCGAACGCGATTGTGATCGAACCACCCCTCGCGGTAACAATTGGCGCCGTGAACGTGGGGCCCTGTTGTAACGAACCGTTACTTAGACTAAGTTGAATTATAGAACGTTATTTAGTTGTGGTAGTATGTTTGATTTATTTTTTTTGTTATTATTAAGGAAACCGTTGTTTGATTAGTATTGTTAAGAATTGTATATTATTAATTAAGTTTCCGTATCCGTGTAAATAAATGCAAACAAAAGATTTCCGCTTGTATGGAACGCGCAACTAAGCCCTCGCTATCCCCGCTTACCGGCGCTTCAGCCACCAGAGCGCATGCGATCCCCGCTTGAACCGTTCTCCCACTTCCGGAGTCACAAATAAAAGCGGAACCCCGGCGCAGGAACGGCAGTTCCAGTTGGAGCTCGCATCGTACAAGATTCCGGGGTACCTGTGTTCCAGCTGGATTTTAGGGTAAGCCGTTTTGCTTTTATTAACCGGACCTCCGGGGAGATACCGCTCCCCTTTTTGTCTGCTTTTCCCTACTCTATCCTTTACCGGGCGTCGTATTCGTAGTGTTTGGCTTTGGCCTGCGAATACGCCGTCAACACGTCGTCTCCGTAATGTGTGGCTTTGGCCTGCGGATACGCCTTTCTCCATCCATTACCGAGCGTCGTATTTGTAGTGTTTGGCTTTGGCCTGCAAATACGCCGTCGACACGTCGTCTCCGTAGTGTCTGGCTTTGGCCTGCGGATACGCTTTCCAGTATCGTGCCCACGTCCCTTCTCCTACCTCTCAAGTACGAATCCGAGTAAACCTCGTCTACCGATCCAACCAACGGAGGTTGCTACCCTAGTGCATGCTTGCTCGCTTAGTCACCGACGTCACCGCTTGTCGAACGCACGCTAATTACTCATTGGTTTATAGATCACCTTCCGCTTGCTTGGTTGTGTCCGCCGCTTCTGTACCGTTCGTTGTTGATTTTGAGAATAAATAAAGTTATTTTTATTTACTATTGTGTATTTTATTTCCGTCACCTCGCTCCGCTTTTAGGTCCGTTTGAAGCCCTGGACAACCGTGTCTTCACTGTAGTTACCCGGACAGTGCCGTCGAACAGGAGAGTAAACTCCTCAAACAAATCTGGCGCCCGAGAACCGTTCCGTCCGCTAGCTTTCTATTTCAGCTAAGCAGTTCAATCCGGAGTAAGCGTCACACTGTGGACTTACAACGTGCACTAAACTACACGACCCAGCTTAAGAGACTGCAATACAAAATGCCGGAGACCCAAAGCTCAAAGATAGAAACCGGTCTGGATGCCGGCCAACCATCCAGTGGCGCCCAACTAACATCAGTAAAAAATATTGACCAAGCGCTGATCGACTGAAAATCGGCACTTTGTTACATGCAAAAGATAGAACGATGTCACTGCCTGAAATGAGGTAACACAAATGATGGGTGCCGCTGCTCAGTGGAGACGGGGTGGGTTATATTTAAAAGTTTCGTGATTGAATTTGATCAACTTGACGAAAACACAAAATCGAAAAGCAATAATGTCAAAATCAAAAGGCGCCAGGAAGGAGTAAAGCTTAATGAACTTCTGGCCCTTGCCAACCACAAGTCCGCTCCTGAAGGATACACTCTAAACGGACTTACTTTGTTAGAAGTATCTCACTAAAATCAGTAATAAATTAATAAAGTTACACACGCGGAGGCCGACGGAATTAAAAGCTCTTTACATTTAACAATTTAACATTTATTTGAACACACAAAAAAAAATAATGACACAAAATAAAGTATAGTAATCAACAAAAATTAACCAAAACAAAACAACAAAAGGTACGTAAATGAACGTTTGATAAAAAAAAACAAAATTTGAAATTATTAGAATCAATGCACAATACAGAATTTATTAAAACCAAACACAAATTAGTCAATCTTAATTTATCACGGCCGTGTGCGCGTCGAAATTACTCATTTACAAAAAAATAAACTTATTTAATATAAAACTAATATATATATCTTGAATCGAAAATTCGGTCCCGTTTAATAAATTTTTAACTCGGGATTATGACACAGTTCCGATAAATACGGACAATAATTAGTTACATTAACGTTAAATCAATTCGAGACACTTAAAACTTTTATTTGAAATTCAAAGCTTTTAACACTCAATCACGTAAATAATATCTTCACGATTAAATACATATGGTACAAAATAAATACCTTGAATTTGTCGTAACTTCAGGAAAGAACCGGTGGTTGGTTCTAAGTGGCCAGTTGAAAGGTACCCCAAATAATTGCAATAACGGCGGAAGAATTTTCTTTTTAACACTTAAATGAAATCCGCACAAATGCGAAGACTGGAATTAGCACAACCCAACGATTGCATATCCAGCTTGAAACGTGAGTTTTATTTTTGGAAACAATGAAGACTATTTAAACCGTAAATTACGAAATTAGGAAACTAAAACTTTTCCACCACTACACTTAATTTTCACGGTTCCATCTAACTTCCGCGGTATTACATCACGATAGGGTAAAAGTACCCTAACCACTCAACTACATCACGGTACCCGGTATTTCTTAATCGCCACCGGAAACAATCATCCCCAAAATCAAAATTTTACTCCTTATAACACCTCGTGATCCCACTTAATTCAACGTACTTGCGCCGTAAAATCTTTGTAAAAGATGCAACACTAAACAACGTAAATTAACAAAGATGAAAAATATAATTGCTACGTGCGTCTTGTCACGTAGACCTTTAAAAGAAAGAAAATCTTCCCACAGAAAACGCTTACTCCGTTAATTATCAGGTGGTCCCAATCGCGCTCGTAAAAGAACTCAACATAAACAAAAATATAGATACCAAGAAAATTGATCAAATTACATTCCAAAAAGGAAGTCGTAAATTATATAGAATTGTTATTTTACTGAGATAAACAAGTAAAACACTAAATCAAATTCAAAACCACGGAACTTTATGCATTTAAAAAAAAATACCAGTAATAATTGTGAAATAATTATTAAATACAAATACACTTAAATCAAACGTAATAAAATAACGAGTAGAACATTTTCGATGCTAACGTTGAACTAATCAATCGTAAAAAAAAGAAAATCGCAAATTCAGCCAGATGAATCTAATTACGGGGTCTTACATAAAAGATTCACTGCTAAAATCCAACGCAGGTTACAACTTGCAAATATCAACTGCTGTTTGCCACCAACCTTCACTGGAGATGCTTTGGAAAATTCCGAAAAATTCTTAGCTGACCTAGAAGAATACTTTTACGCCAACGGTATTTCAGAAAACAAGAAACTACCCATTGCGATCGAAAACATAAAGAAGAAGGCTTCGTTATGGTGGAAAACTTACATCGACTTAGTAGAAACCTACTACGAGTTTAAGTCACTACTTTTTAAAAAGTACAATGGTATATCAATGTTAGCAAAACTGAAAGCTCAGTTTTACGGCCGCAAACAGAGTTTTGTTGTACCCACCGCAGAGTCCTTGCAATCAAAAAGTAACCTGGCCCAAAGATTCAAACTGAAATCTGCCGATCAGCTGGAGTTGTTCGTATAAATGCTAGCACCACATATTCAAGCGCATCTCATACACTCACCACCAACTTCGTTGTTAGACTTTGTGGAAAAAGCAACAACCATCAAATCGGCGCTTAAAGCCAATAAAGCCGATTGGCGAAACAAACCAGCTTCTAAAGCATTACGCCCAAGATACAACGACCTACCACGATGCCACTACTGCCCCAGACTTCATTTTAACCGGGACTGCCTTACGTTAACAAGAAACGACCCGCCGGCCGAGGATTTGCAACCTTGGCCGAACTAAAGTCTTCATAAAGCAGGCCAACTGCCCTCCGTTTCTATAAGAATCGGAAAACACGCACTCCAAGCGTTATTAGACGCCGGATCAATTCAGAATTTCATTCGAATCCACGCCGGAATGTTTTAGCAACGCAGAGACCAAGTACGGATACGTTCACCATTCTTTGTGGTGCTAGAATTCTTGAGCCATGTCATATCGGGCCAAGTGTGGCTGCGAGAGCACCAAGCAATTTTTGACTATGGACAAAACTGCGTACACTTTGGCGCTAAAACGCGCCACACGGAATACTGGCCCCAACCTCAAACATCTATTACCGCCGCGCCACCGAGGATGGGCAAAATTCAACACGATTTTTTTGAACTGCACCAACCTGCGTTCCACCCGCTGTTTAACACTTTCTCAAACATCATCCAACCCACTGGGCCATTGACTACCACAGCTACTACGCCACACAAGAAAGTCGTGATAGCAAAAAAAGTAAAAGCAATGCTAAAAGACGTCACTATCGAACACAGTTTGTTAGACTATTGCTCCCCGGTTGTCATCATTGACAAAAAGGATGGAAAATCTCGGTTCTGCGTGGATTACCGAAGACTAAACCAAGTTACGCGAGACGAAAGTTCGACTTTACCGGTCATTCACGAAACCTTGAGCGGTTTAGGAACAGCTAAAGTGTTTACCACCTTAGATTTAAAATCTGGTTACTGGCAGATACCCCTCGACCAAACTTCTCGACTTTTGACGGCTTTTTCTACACCCGACGGTGCGACGTACCGAGTCATGCCATTTGGGCTCAAAAACGCTCCGGGAAGTTTCCAGAAGTTTATGACGCAAGAGGTTTTTTCCAGGTACTTTCGCCACTTTGTCCTCGTGTATTTGGACGAGATAGTAGTATATTCAGCATCATGGGAAGAACATCTTTACCATCTTCGGTTTGTCATGGAGAGACTGCAACAACACTAGTTGCGGTTATCGCCATCCAAATGTTGTTTTGGCAAGCAAACCATGTCCTATTTGGGCCACACTATTACTTCCGAAGAAAACTATCCCTTGCAGATCACGTAGAAACGTTGCAAGTCGCTCCAAGACCGACAAAACGCAAACAACTGTAAAGTTTTCTGGGGTGGTGCAACTAGCTACGGGATTATGTGCTGTAACGTGTAAATTTCAACTGCGAGTCAAAATCCGCCTGCGAGTTAGGCAACTTACAGTCACATCTTCGGCCTCGAGCCGTAGTTCGAAATAACGCTTACGGGGGCGCGAAGGTTGTGAGTGGTCGACAAATTAATTCATTTCTATGCTGTCTGTGAATCGGTTTACAACGGGGGAACATCGGAGAGGTGAGATAAATGGAATTCTTTTCATCTGGTAACATCTTCTACACCGACGTTTATTTTAGCATTTTGAAAATAAATCCGATTGAACCTCCGGTGCAAATAAAATCAGCACGATGTCTTGTGGACGGCCAAACACATAAAGCGGGTTAGTATCCTCACACGTGTTAGTAATGGAGGCCAACCAACTAATCTTCACAATTTTTAGCTTCTTTCTTTGGGTCTTTTTCTGTCCTTGTTACGTTGCGGTTGATATTGATGTGTATTCTGGATGCTCGATCTTCGCTTCTGGCGTCTTCGTCTGTCGTTCTGAGGTATATCTGCGTGTACTTTTATCTATAATCTGAGGGAAATGGTGAACGCGCTAAACCAGTTCGGAGGTTCGACAAAATAAGGAGAACTACTGCGGTACTCGAGGTATTTATGACACCTTTATATTGGAGTCGCGGGAGACTCGCTGTCGACCTTATTTCGGCCGGACGCTGTAGCCTTCGATTAGCAGCGACCGCGATGCGTGCATAAGGAAACGCAAGATCGTGTTCGTGTCGCCATTTTATAATGTACTTAAACTAAGATTGATTCTCGGAGATATATATATAATTGATTGCGGAAGTGGGAGACGACGTCGAGTGAAATTGTTTTATTATTTAAGTTAATTACCGGCGTGAAGAAAAATTAAAATTGTATAAAACTATCTTATCAGCTTACTGTTCACGTGTCTTTATAACTTGTCGGAGTAATGTTAATATCACCTAACGTCAAACTTGATTGTATATCATAATTTTTTTGTAGAATAATTCATTCAATACTTTAACTGTGTAATGGTCGAGTCATTACAATTATTTATGATAACTTCTCATTCACCTACAGTAATTATACATTTTATCAAAGGTAGAATTTTGGGAGTTACCCGTCTCTCTATATTAAATTGATTATTATTATTACCGGTCCTACGACGCTTGATCAAGCTGTCCCCCAGACGGTCCTTTAATTAGCGGGAACGCGTTTATCTATTAATCATCGCTACCGTAGCCGCGGTAATAAAGTAGCTACGTAATCGGTTTTAGTTTCTATGGCTTCCAAACTCTATTGTTGTGAATTATGTATTTATATGTAATTGATATTTGTGCTTAATAATCTTTTTCTCTGTGGCGGGTTATATAAATAATTGTTAGGAGTTTACCAGTGGCGTAACCGTCGCAGTTTGTGTTTCTTCCGTTCGGAAGGAGATGGTGAATCATTTTTTTAATAAATGGTTATTGTGAATACTACATATGTTTTCTTTTGGGGGATTTCGGGTCTAGGCTTTCCTTTTCTCCTCCCTAGACCATAATTTCTGCGAATGACAGTTCGAGAGAAGGTGGCGCACTTGGGCATTTAGCTTACCGGAACTAATTGAGTATCTTACGATTTTCTTTAACCCGACGACCATCTGCGGTGAGGCTAGCCAAAAAGGTAAGCGATAACATCTGGTTAATTACGTTGAAGTGATACTATTCTTCATTCTTTGTTTCTTTCTCCACCTTTCCCCATTAGATCACAATAAATATTGTAACAGTGCCTCAAATTGCCGAAATACAAGCACTGCTGCACGACTGGTTCGCTACTAAGAGACGGTTTTAGTAGACTGGGGTCGCAGAAAACGCGTTTTTTAAGATTACACATGCCATGACACAGCAATTAAGACTACATCGGTCCGATTTTGCAAAACCTTTTTTGATACAAACAGAAGCAAGCGGTACAAGCATAACCGCAACGTTATACCAAGAAGGAGCTACCAAACAAATTGTTAGTTACGCCAGCGCGAAACTACGACCTCGCAAAACACAGTATCATGCCAACGAACAGAATTGTGTAGCGATAGTTTGGGCAATCAGAAAGAATCGACCATACTTGGAAGATCGGCGGTTTTCTTTAAAAACGGACAGTCGAGCGATGATGTGGTTAAACCAAATTAAAGATAACAAAGGAAAATTGACTTGGTGGACCAAGAAAAGACAACAAATTGCTAGATCACTTGTCACGAAACCCCGCCAACACCTCGCCTACACACAGCAAAAATGATTTGGCTCGAATGCTGCCACCCGAACTAACAGCAATAGCGCTGTACCCAACGCCTATCGTGATGATTATTGATAGAGCCGTCTTGGCCACAGAGGTAAAACGGGCGCAGAAAAAAACCCTTATACAAAAAGAGTCGTTCAGATGTAGGAACGAGTCAGAGACCACGGTCCTAACCCCGAAGACGAAGTAGAAATCCATCGTGAATAGTTAGTGGACGAGGGCTGAGCTCAGCCGGGCATCCCGGAGCGGAAGAAAGCACTCGAACGGTTATCCAAAAGAAACATTATTTGTCATAGTCTTGCTCTTTTCTACCAATCCGTTCTGCTTTTAACCTAAATTTCTACTGTTGTCCAACAAATAACTTGTGGTAACCAACTGGAGTTAAACAAGGTTTTGTTAGATAACTACTAACTTCCTCCGTCACGTAGAACAACTCGTTTATTAGAGTCTACCTTAGCTTATGTTAGTGATTGTTTAGAATCATTGTCTGCTGTTAGCTTGTTAAAGACGCCTTCAACAATTACTACTACTCAGAGTCGACCTAGTACTCATGTTCGTTAGTCAATCACATGCTGGAATTGTAAGGAATGGGGTCACCTTGCTCCTAATTTTACGAAACCTCAACTACGACATTGTTAGGGTTGTAGTAAAGAGGGAGTGACTCGTTGCAATTGCCCTCATTGCAACGCTATTTCTTCCACTTCGAAAAACTAATGGTAAATTTATGGATCGAGGCATAGATTTGACACTCCCGTTAGGCTCGGAATTACCTTTTTCGGGGTTATCGGAACAACATCGAAGCAGCTATAGTTTTCTTTCTGCCAGTGTTTAGGGGAACGAGCATCCTCATCTTAAGATCAATGTTTTGGGTTTATCTCTTCGGAAACTTCTCGATTCGAGAGCTTCACGTACCATTGTTGGTGGTCCAGAATGGAAACGTCTAAAAAACATGGGAGTAATGCAATTTCTGTCTTCGGTTCCAACTGGTACTATTGCTAGTGGAGATAAATTAATGTGTTGTGTTAGGAAGTTTTCTCGTTGGTCAGTGCTGATGGTCTTATCTATAAACTTATTTAAACCTCTTTAGTTTCTGATCTTCCTGATAAATGACTCAAAGGACACAAATCATGCAAAATTATGACCATCGACCTACTTCGGGCCATGGCAAAGTTTCAAAAATTACCGAGCGCGTTCGTCGACGTTATTATTGACCCTATATGAGATCCAAGATTGCGGAATGTGTCCGTCGTTGATCTGTCTGCGCTGTACACAAAGTAGAACAAACTACTCCTCCTGGTTTATATGTTCCTAAAGCCAAACGTGCTTGGCTATGAAAAATTTTTGTATCAACATTGTGGGACCTTTATCTCGTTCTTCTAAAGGTTACTGTTATATCCTTTTGTGCGTAGATAATTTTACAAAACTGTCTTGTTTCTTCCCAATGTAAACCGCACGGTAAGGGACACTTCGCCACCGCCAGTTGGCCATCGCCAGTTCGTCGTCGCCAGTTCGTCGTCGCCAATTCGTCGTCGCCGTTTTGCCGTCGCCATATCGCCGTTTCCATTTCGCCGACGGACATTTCGCCATGAGCCGTCTCGCCGCAAGCAGTAATTTATTTGCGAACAAAAAAGTTAAAATATAATAAATTCAATATTTATTTATTTTACGAAACTAATTAAATTAAGTACCTGCGAACTGCGAAGTTGAGCTTGGTCGCGAAGGGGTTGAAAGTTCAAATATTTACACGTTATTTTTATTTCCTACTTTACTTAAAATAAAACAATACAAATACATGTCTATGCATTTTAAAGAATTAAAAGATAATAGTGTTATGTTGGTAATTAGTAATTAGTATAACAAAGATTCAACATTCTTCTTTTGTAAAATATACTTGAATATAATCCCCATCAATTATACCTTTTGTTTAAGGTTTTTCTATTTTTTCTGTTTCTATTTTAACAAAAGGTATACAATTAGTGGTAAATTACTCATCCAAGGATAGCCCAAACTAAACTTTCCAAATTATTGTTAAAATTTTGACAATAGGATCAAAAACAATATAAATAATCTTTGTTGTCCGGTCCGTCACTATATAACTCGAACAATATGATCCACTAATTTAGTCTTGATCTACAAGCTAAAGTGATATGGAGGCTTCCACTGTTTTGAGTATTAGAGGGAAGGAGAAATTTTGTAAAGACGGGTATGTGTATGTGTTTGACGCGTGTTCCAAAAGTGACCCTAATATTAAGTTTTGGCGTTGTGAAGAACGTGGGCGGTGTAAAGCCAGGATTCATACACAGGGTGAAGATTTAATCAAACAAGTGAATATTCACTCTCACGATGCTTCGGTCACGAGAACTGAAGTTCTGACGGTCGTTACCCAAATGAAGAAGCGCGCCACAGAAACAATGGAACAGACCAGCCAAATAATAAACGCATGTACTTCAAATACAACGCAAGCAGTTGTAACCTGCGTTTGGGGATTGCAGCAGTTATCTTTTTATGTCAGACCCCGTAATTAGATTCTGCTGGCTGAGTTTTTTTTTTTTTTTGTTTTTCTTCGATTGATTAGTTCAATGTTAGCATCAAGAACGTTTTGCTCGTTATTTTATTGCGTGTGATTTAAGTTTATTGGTATTTCAAGTTGTTTTACAATCATTACTGGTATTTTTTTTGAATGCATAAAGTTCCGTGGTTTTGATTTTGATTTAGTGTTTTACTTGTTTATCTCAGTAAAATAACAATTCTGTATAATTTACGACTTCCTTTTGGAATGTAATTTGATCCATTTTTCTCGGTATTTATACTTTGTTTATGTTGGGCTATTTTATAAAGCGCGATTACAAGCCACCTGCGAATAAGCGAGCTAAGCATTTTTGATGGGAAATGTTTTTGTCAAGGTCTACGTGTCAAGATGCACGCGGCCAATTATAGTGTTCATCTTTGTTAGGTTCGTTTGTTTAATGTTCTATCTTTTACAAAGATTTTACCGCGCAAGTTGAGGAAATTAGGTGGGAAGACGAAGTTTTAAAAGAGGTAAAATTTTGGTTTTGGGGATGAATCGTTGGTCGCAATTAAGAAGTACCGGGGACTGAGATGTAGTTGAGTGATTAGGGTACTTTTACCCTATCGTTATGTATTACCGCGGAAGTTAGTTGGAACCGTGAAAATTAAGTGTGGTGGTGGAAAAGTTTGATTTTCCAAATTTCGTAATTTACGGTTTAAATAGACTTCATGGTTTCCAAAAATAAACAATCACGCTTGAGGGATTTAGTTTCGATGTTTTGAGTGGAAAAATCCTTTTCTTCGCCATTGTGCGGCTTAAATTATATTGTGATATAAATCTTCCGCCGGTGTTCTATTGTTTGGGGGTTCCATCGACCTTGCATTCGACTACGGTACACCTGGAGCGGCCGGAGTCAATCTAAAGTCGTAGCTTTCGGAAACCACTGTGACCCGCAGTTTACCTGGTATCTACAATTAAGTAAAGGTATTTATCGATTTTGGTTATTACCGTGTAGTGAACCGCGATTGAAATGAAGTAAAAGCTTTGAATTTGAGCCGATTGAATTACGACTAACGTTAAATTTAATTATTTCAAGTAACACTTAAAGGTGTTTGCGTGAAATTAAATGTAATTAATTTCGTTTTGTGCGTATGTAAAAGTAAATCTTATTCACATATAAAAGATAATGTAACGATATGTAAACTATATTTTGTTTAGTTCGAAGTAAAGTTTCGGAAGTATATTTTATAACTTATATATTTTTAGTTTAATTGAATTGTTTATTACTTATGCGGTCAAGGCCTTGAAGATTATTTTTAGTATGTTTTATTTGAAAAAGACGAGTTAGCGCTATTTTTTTTTTGTGTATTATTTTTCTTTTATATATTAATTTTGTATTCAGATTATTTTTGTTTGTTTTGTCTTACTTATTTTTATTTCATTTCTTTTATTCAAATTTGTTTAATATTCATTATTACTTGTTATTTTTTTTTAAATATTCAATCAATAAATGTTAAATTGTTAAACTGTAAAGAGCTTTTATTCATTCAGCTGCCGCATACGTAATTTTTGTTTTTAAGTGTATTTCAGAATAGTTACAACTCAAGGTAAGTTCCGGGGTTGTAACCAACCAGATGAGCTTTCGGGTAATCAGGGGTCCGGAAGCTACCCTCATCGTGACCTTGATTGGCGCCCTTACCGATTTTTGAGTCTTTTACCGTTTTAGTTCGATTTTATGTCAATCTCGTTTTCAAGTTATCACGGAATTTTATATTATAACCTACCCCATCTCCATTGAGCTAGTGGCACAACACCGTTTATGTTACCTCATTTCAGGCAGTGACCGTGGGTTAACTTTGGCATGTAACACAGTGCAGGGTTCTTTACCTAACATCAACGCTTTAAAGAAAATTATAAGACGACAACGAAAAGAAATAAACAATGCTCCGCCAAATCCTGCTAGTATAGAAGAGTTGGTTATTCCTGAAATATATAAAACATATTAACCAGGCCCAGGTCAAACAGAAAATTTTTTACTGTACGAAGATATAAAAGATTTATTAGTGTTTGGTCGAGAAAGTTGGCTTGAACATCTAACTGCTGATACATGGTTCGTTGATGGCACTTTTAAAATAGCCCCTTTATTATATTCTCAAGTCTACGTCATAATGGTGAGAAAACATAATAGTGTACATCCGGTAATATACGCTTTGTTGCCAAATAAACAAAAACAGACGTACTTGAGATTATTTGAAATAATAAAGAATTTACGGCCAAATATAAATCCATCAGCCATATACTGCGACTATGAAGTAGCTGCATTTATGGCCATGAGGGAAAGTTTTCCCGGTGTTATTGTCAAGGGCTGCTTTTTTCATCTCGCCCAGAATATGCGGAAAAAGCTTGGCGAACTTGGTTTAACTCGGTTTTACAATGAAGATCCTGAATTTTCGTTGAAAGCTAAAATGATAATAGCGCTCTCTTTTGTTCCTATCGACAACTTAGACGATGCAATTGATGCTCTATCAAACGTTCTCCCACCGGAACTTCATCAACTATTAAACTGGTTTGAAGACAACTACGTTGGAAGGCCAAATCGTAGAGGAAACGGTCGACGAGCTCCTCTGTTTGACGTGGAGATGTGGAATTTGTATCAAAGGACGTTGGCAGGCCAAGATCGTACAAACAACCACGCTGAAGCAGCGCACAGGAGATTACAAACGGAGTTAGGTATGTATAAATAACATTCTACAGTAGTTGTACAAAGTGAAAATTAACACTTTTGAGAAGTGTATAAAAATTAGTGGGTACCTAACAAATCTTTCAACTTCTAGGGGTTCAGCATCCTACTTTATGGAAGTTCATCGATGGTCTTCGTGCGGTGCAGAAGGGACGGGACATATATTATGAGCATATTATAGCTGGAAATGAACCCGTAAATAATTAAGAAGATACAGAGAAGCAGATGCGAGAATATTGCACATAGTACAAAATTTTGAACGACATAACGTTGTTGAGTATCTTCGCGGAATTGCTCATAATTATCAAATGGGTCTGTAAAACTTCATATCTATGTTTTAACATATTTTTAAATTTAGATACTTAATACATATATAGGTACTTAATGTAATTAGTTTCGTAACATGAAAAACAAATAAATATTGAATTTATTGTATTTTAACTTTTTTGTTCGCAAATAAATTACTGCTTGCGGCGAGACGGCTGATGGCGAAATGTCCGACGGCGAAATGGAAACGGCGATATGGCGACGGCGAAACGGCGACGACGAACTAGCGACGGCGAACTAGCGACGACGAACTGGCGACGGCGACTTGGCGACGACGAAGTGTCCTAGACCGTAAACCGCAACGGTTTCGACAGTTACTAAGATTGTAAAAGAACAGATGTTCTTATTGTTTCGTACTCTTCAGTACATTATCGCTGATCACAGTCAATAATTTCGTAGCCGCAAAGTTGTTAAATTATGTTCACAACATCGTGTTACTGTTCTACATAGTGCTCGCTATCATCCGCAAGCAAATTGTTATGAGAAACTCGGGTTCTTAGAGTTGAGATGTCAAAATAAAAAGTTCCACCGGTCTTCTCGTAACCAAACAAAGTAACGGCTAGCACAGCTTCTTCGGAGAGGGATCGCAGGCTTTGTTATGTGTGATTATAACGTGAAACTAATAAAAAGGCGCCAAGTCGAGGGAGACCGTCTAACTCGCCTCGTAGTACACGAAGAATAAATAACATTACAAAAATAATAACACCAAATATATATATTTATTGTATCACAGAAGTCGAAACAAGTATAGAAATATAAATTCTTGAAAAACATACACCCGTAGGTTGACTAAATTAGAAATTCGTCCCGAGTGGCGAGCAACACACTGTGCAACAAAATGCCCTTGTCGGACTAGATAATGACATACATATAGCGTCTAAATAGATAAATACATATACTTAAATCGTAGATAAATCAAGCAATTAAGCTTTCGAGATTCGATGTGCACAAACGATAAATTCGCGAAGCACAAAAATACAATTAATTGTGTTAAGTTAACATGCACGTACGGTCCTCAACGACCTAGTCCCCGAAACACGAATAACAAATTTCAAATAGTAATACTTACAAGCTGGACCTTACTCGGACTGTTAGCTAACATCCGCCTCTGGTACACCTAAAAAAATACTATTAAACCCCGATCGGGACGGGCATATCCGTTTAACACAAGTAACAAAAAAAAAGTTTGGTTAGCATCCAACTATTACGAACGTAAGTGCGCAGGGTTTCCCTGTGACTTAATCGAGTAAATTCCCCATGTTTGACTTCATAACAGAAAAGAATGGTCTTGACGGTTCTCAACCTTCGACGGTGGATATTATCAGTACGTAACACTACTTCGACGTCATGGAATGTTTCCAATACGACCACCTGTTGGTTATCTTAATTGATAACGCCGGACAATTGGTGACTACCAAGATCCGCTACAGAAAATTAGTAGGTGTCAATTTAAACCCTCAATAAAGAAAATTGTATACCACTTACCCCGTTTCAACCTTCTACAAATAAACGCATTAGAAATTTGTAGCGTGACACAATTTAACGGTGAAGGTTAAACCCGGGCATACAAATAAAGTGAACTCGACAAAGATTTAATGTAAAATGACTGCGGATATGCTGTCACAATTGTGACAGTCTGGCGCAAGAGCAGAACGATCCTGACAAGTTTCATAATATCTACCGAGACATTTTCCCTACTCGCGAATTGAACTACTAAGTTCTTATTTTAACGTTACAAAATCCCGCCGAACAAATTAATAGAGTCTTGAAAACGATGATTGCCTCGTACATTAAAAACATTCAACGTACTTGGGATGTTATCTAAAATCGGATGTGCCATTCCGACCGCGAAGCATGACGTTACTGGTTGTACTCTTTATTTTGCCTTTTGTGGCAGAGAACACGTTCTTTTTGGTGATTGATTTAGCTTTACTTCTAAACCTGTTGCAAAAGTCCGCAATTCGGAACGTTTTTCTTTACTAGACGATAAACACTCTAAAGTCATTAGATCTACAATCCTAGAGAAACTATCGAAAGTTCATGGCCGAACCCATCGTCGTTATAATCTACGTCGGCGTCGAGTCAATTATCAGCCTGGGGAATTCGTTTGGAAAACAAACTTTTCGTAATTTAATGCGTCTAAACATTTTAACTCTAAACTTGCTCTCAAATGTTTAGATCCGTTTTGTATTAAGACCATAGTTTTTTCTTGGACCTACAAAATGTGTAATTCTAAAGATAAATCGTTGGGTATTTGGCATGTTAAAGGTTAACAAATCAGATTACCGTTGAATTTTGTAGTTATCTTAATTGTTGATTGACCTGGTTGCCTAATTTTGTATATTATTTGTTTCATGTACATTTCTGATTTGATAGGGAACCTATGTATCACCAAACAAGCCATGTTTGATTTGTCCATCTTTTATTATATTTGCTCATTGTTTGGGTGAATCTTCTTAATTCGTGAAGATTGAAGTCTTCCCTTGCCATTTCCTTAAACTGAACTTAACTGACTCACTTATTCTATTTATAAGTAATGAAATTGCCAACGTTGCTTACACATCACTATTGCACAAAACTGTTTATGGCCCGTGATTGCATCTATGAAACCGCTTAATAATCGTTCTTTAATAGGTTAAATGCTTGCTCTTTTTGTCTACTTTTGTACAGTGCATATCTTTTATCATTTGTCTTAATTTATTTATAGTAATCTTGAAAAGATACATACATTTATTTAATGGAGTCACATAATTGATTATTACTTTGTAAATATTGTACTATTGTCAAACACTAAGATTTTTGGTCGCTATGTAAAAATACTTGAAAAATTAAACGTGAGTTTTAAACCGCACACTATTCATCAAAATTATATTCTTAAGATTATTAATTTTCAATTACTACACAGTGGCTTACCATTGTAAATCTAAAATTTAAATTAGTTAGTGGTATTTTATATGTACATTTTAATTTATTTATCATAAATTATGCAATGTAAATTGTATTATTATGGAAATAAAGTTTATTTTGAATTTCTGTATTATGTATTACGGTTTACATACCTGACTAACTTTATTTGATATAAACAATTTAAAAATATTATTATTCTTTTTTAGATTTAAAAGCAATTTTTCAAACAATTTCATTTCTTTTATGGTTTTATTACTTTCAATTTATTATTATTAGTACAAAACAATTGTATGTAATTTGTTAACATTTATTCGAAAAATAAAAACTGCTACATATAAAAATTTAAAAGTAGGTAAATTAACTAATTACTTACAAATTTTTTAAGACGTTGGCTTGTTACTTTCACCAGCTTCCAAATGATATTGTAAACCGAGCGTAGATAAGTTATCAGATTAATAAATTGCTTGAGCCAGAATGGTTTAAAATTTGTTGAAACGTTTGTGCCTGCGAGTCAAATTTGTTTTTAAAGGTGTTATCTGTAATTAATAACTCAATCACGTAGTTTGGTTTTAGTGTCACTCACCTGAATTTAATGTATTAGCAACTTGATTTCGTTATTCAAATTTTCTAAACTGCTCCGTATATTGAACTGTGATTGTGAGCAATAGTAAATAAATACCTGAAGTTGCCATAAGTCGTACTAAATTAATTAAAACTATTAATTGGTTACGGTTATAAGCAACTTTTGGCTTAGACTGCGTCTTAGTTGAACACGTGGTGACATTTACTACCCCGAAGATGTAAGCTGCAATATGTTGCGAAACATCAGTTTGTTGGGGTTCACAAACGACAATACGGCAAAGACCAAGTTTTAATTCTCTCAAGGAGAAACTAGAACCAAGCCTAAAAAGTCTGCGACGCGGTCTAAGCCGAAAGTCGCTTATAATCGTAACGACAGTAACCGCAAGAGCTTAAGATTTTCTATTAACTGATTACTAATCTGTAGAATTTAATTGCATTTAACAAAGTCATAAAGCTTTGCGACCATACTAATACGTACCTGAATTAAATACACGTTATTCTTAAGCGTCATTTTACAGTTGCCGATGTGCATTTAGAGAAATAATTCGTTCTGTTACAGAATTAAAACTTGCCCGGGACTACAACGGATTTAGGAACTTACGTTTAGGCGGTGAAAGAAAAAGGTTGTGTATATAAATTGAATAAATCTAAAAGAACGCGTTTAAACGGTATTAAAACTTAAGTAAATATTTTAAGGGTTGATAAACGCAGTAGTGCATTTATAACGTACTTGTTTTGATTACGAAATAAGGTGCGGCGTGCGGATAAGATAATATAATAATCAGCGTGGATTTTCCGGCGTTTATACTTTGCATTTGTATTCATAAAATACGTGGAATTTTTTGGTGAATTTAATATAATTAACATTTCGTTAATCAGAAAGTGTAGACAGTTAAGTAGTGTAACGATACGAGGAGAAGAGAAAGTATGTCGGATTCCGAGGAAGGGTGGTCTGAAGGAAAAAGAAAAAGGCACGCTACGGTGGAGGGGGTGTTCAGGAAGAGTACCAGACTAAGGAAATCACCGGTAGCGGAAGAAAAAGAGAGAAAAGATGGTGAGTTAGTAGAAGTGTGTAAAGAACCGTTAAAGAAGGTAATGAGTATAAGAGAGGAACAAATTAAGATGGGTAAGAAGTTGGAAGAAAATAATAAAGAGGTAAAGGAGATGAAAGAAGAATTAAGAATGACAAATGAAGAATGGAAGAGGAAGTTTGAAGAAATGGGAGAAAAGTATAGAAAGTTGGAGGCCAGATTAGAGAAGATAGAGAGAAGCTGGGAAAAAACGGAAAAAGAAAAAAAGGAGAACAAACATAATTATAAGAGGTATGGAAGTGAAAGATGGAAAAAAGGAGCAAAAGGAGCAAGTGGGAAATTGTATGAAGAAGAATTTAAATATAGAGAAAACAGTGGTAGAAACTAGAAAGCTAGCAGAGCGTGTAATGTTAGTAAGGATGGGTACATTTAAGGATAAGTTAAATGTATGAAAGCAAAAAAGAAGGTTAAGTGGTACGAACATTTATTTAGACGATGACATGACGAGAAGGGAAATAAAAATACAAAAGAAGATAAGATATGAGGCGAGTAAGATGAAGGAAGAGGGGAAAAGTATTAAAATAGGATTCTTGAAACTGTGGGTAGAAGGTGAAGAAAGGTTTTGGGATGAGGAGAGAGGAATTCTAGTGAAGAAGGAAGCAAAAAACTAAGAGTTGGGGGAGGGAAGGATGGATCAAACGATGTTGGCTTAGCAAGTTTTAAGGAAAAAGAGATAGAAATGCAGAATCAAATGAAATTATTGTTTTGGAATGTGGCAGGAATAAAAAATAAAGGAGAGGATTTCTGGAGATACGTAGAAGGTTTTGATATGATGGGAATGTCGGAAACATGGTTGGAGGAAAAAGACTGGAAAGTATGGAAGGAAAAATTACCAGAGGGGTATAATTGGAAGGTGGAATTTGCAACTAGAAAAGAAAGTAAAGGTAGAGTAAGGGAAGGAATACTAACGGGTATAAAAAGGAACTGGTCGGTTAAAGAAGAGGAAGGAGACGAGAAGCAAGGAAAAGGGATCGTAAAAAATTATGTGGTCAGAGAAGAAAAGGAAAAATATATAGTGTTAACAGTTTATGGACGGGATATGAGGTCGATAAGTGAACAGATTGAGAAAATGGTACAGTGGGAGGAAAAGGAAAAGATTATCATAGGGGGTGATTTTAACGCGAGAACAGGGAAAAAGGGAGGAGTGATTATAGGAGGGAAAGTAAAGAGAAGAGTTACCATGGATAAGACAGTTAATAGGAATGGGAAAATGTTAGTGGAGATATGTAAAGAAAAAGGGTGGTCAATTCTTAATGGAAATAGAGGAGGGGGACAGAGGTGACTACACTTATATGGGAGGAAGGGGAAAATTGGTAATCGATTACGTGATAGTGAGTGGGGAGATGTGGGAGGACATAGAAAGGTTTAAAGTGTGGGATGAAGAGGAATCTAATCATCAGCACTGGAAGTGATTTTAAAAGGCAAAGAGCAAGAAAATAAGGAGCAACAGAGGAGATGGGGACTGAGGAAAGCATAGAAAGATATAAGATAAAGTTGGAGCAAGTGAATTGGGGAGATGTAGGTGGGGAATAAGGATTAAAGGAGTTGACTGCAAAAATGGAGAAGGCAGTAGAAAAGAAAAGGTTTGAGAGAAGACAAGGAAAAAAGAGGAACGAAAATAGGTGATGGAATAGAGAATGTAGAGAGGCAAAAACAGAGATGAGAAATGCTAAAAAAAGATGAAAGAAAGGTATAATAGATGTACTGGAGTATAAGGGGAAGAAAGTGAATTTTATAAATGTATGTTTTGAGAGAAAGGTGTCTTATAAGGACGAAATGGAGAAACAAGTAAAGGAAATAAAGAAAGAAGGAGAAGTGTGGGAATTTCTAAACAAGGAGAGAAGAAGAGGTAAGAGGAGAGGACGTTTAATGGATTTAAAGGTGTGGTTGGGTTATTGTATGGAGCGTTTGGAGGGAACAATATAAAGACCAGGGCAGGTAATTTTGCAATACAGGAGGGGTGGGAGATAACGAAAGAGGAAATGGAGGAAGCAATAAATAGACTAAAATTAAGAAAGACGACAGGAACGGACGGTACGCAAGGAGAGCAATAGAAATATGTAGGGGAGAGAGTGAGAGAAAATGTAAGAAAATTTTTGCCAGGGAGTTGGAAAGAAAGTTTAATTCTTCCGGTTTATAAGGGAGGGGATAGAAAGGAGGTAAAGAATTATAGAGGGATTAGTGTCACTAATGTAAGTTATAAATTGTATACCATGATCATACAAATGAGGTTGGAAAAGGAAAGTGGAAGAAAAAAGTCTATTACTAGCTTGGCAGATAGGATTTAGAGTAGGAAGAAAGACAATAGACAATGTTTATATATTAAAACAGTTGGTGAATGGAGAGCTAGATAAGAAAAGGGGTAAGGTATACGCGTTCTTTATGGACATAGAAGCTGCGTTTGATAATGTGAATAGGGAAAAGCTATGGAGGGTTTAAGGAAAAAGGGAATAGAGGAACAACTAGTGAGGAAACTAGAAGGGACATATAAAGAGACTAAGAATAGGGTAAAAATAGGGGATAGTGTTAGTGAAGTGTTTTGGACGAGAAAGGGGTTATGGCAGGGGTGTCCTCTTAGCCCTATTTTATTTGCACTGTATATAGGGGACATAGAAGAAGTGTTGAAGGGAGGACAGTGTGGTGGGGTGGTCATGGAGGGGGGGTTAAAGTGTGGGCGTTGGCATATGCAAACGATATGGTCATGATGGCAAAAAATGAGTTGGAGATGAAAGGTATGATAAATACAATAAAGAGGTACCTGGAAAGGAAAGATTTGGGTTTGAATGTGAGAAAGTCTAAGATGGTAGTTTTTCAAAAAGGAAGAGGAGAGAAGAAAAAGGAGGAGTTAAGTTGGGGAGAACAGAAGATAGAGGCAGTGAATGAAGTGACATATTTGGGATATAGGCTAAGGTATCATAATAAAGATGATGCGCATATAAGGGAGTTAGCAAAGAAGGGTAACAGGGTACTAGAGCAGGTATGGAGTTTAGGGGAAAGAGTGTTTGGGAAGGAGATCGAGAAGAGAAGATGGCTGTTCGAAAAGTTGATTAAAAGTGTGATTATGTACAGGGTGGAGATATGGGGTTGGAAAGATTGGAACCTATTGGAAAGGGTGCAAATAAAATATTGGAAATGGATACTAGGTTTAGACAGGGAGACGCCGGGGTACATAATAAAGGAGAAAGGGAAGTTAGAGAAGATTAGAATAGATGCAGGGAAAAGAGCGATGGGTTATGAAAAGACAATGAAGGGCAGGAGAGAATGTAAAATTTTGCAATGTTGCTGGAGGACGGTAAAAGATAGCAAAAACATATATGGGAAGGAAGAAAGGAAACTTTACTACTAACGAGGAGGTTTCGCAATAGAAGAGGTGGAAAGAAGGAGAGAGAAAAGGAGGTTAAATACTGAGGAGATAGTAATAAGAGATAAAGACTCGCAGGTGCAAGAGAGGGAAGGAAAGATAAGGGAAGGAAAGTATAACGTAAGGTATGGGAATATAGTGACCAGGGAGGTTCCTAAGTGGGAGGGAGAAGCTTAGGGGAGAAACGGCTTATAGCCAGGTTTAGATGTGGAAATAAGGAGAATTTAAATAAATATTGGAAGGAGGATATAATGAACAGATGTAGATTATGTGGGGAGGGATGAGAAGACAGAGAGCACTTGAGTGAGTAGTGTGAAGAGCTAAGGGAAGAAATAAGGGGGAGGAAGACTTTGCTTGGGAAGGAGGGGGAGGGATTGGATTGGATGAAAGCAGTAAAGAAAGAAGGATAAGAGGGATGGTTAGGTCTAGCATAATAGAATAGTAAGATGGTGATTGGAATAATTTATTGGAGAAAGTTATTTTAGTTTTATAAATTTTTGTATGTATTATAATGTATTATATTATTATGTAAAGGGAAAAGGTGTAAGGGTAACGTAATCCATTGTAAGGCCGAATGGCTCAACAATTATCAATAAATAATAATAATAATAATACAACGGATTTATCCAGAACTGTTACCAAATAAACAACATTCATTATACTAAATATTTATTAGTTTGTTCAATAAACACTATGTTTATTTTTTTTAATTATTTAGTATCTTATATTAATATCACAAACTCGAGTATAAAATTTGTCCTCGACACGCCCATTTTTCGTGGTCAACTGTTAAATTTTTAAAAACGCAATTTCATGTGAATGTGCAATCGAATTTTGTGTCTGACTGAAAGCTTATTTAGAGTATGTGGTTATATAATTTTTTTTGTATTGAAGGCCTAAATTGGTTTCTTCTCCACCTGTGCTTCTTGGCACAGTTTTGGGATTTAGCCAACATTGTTACCTCTTCAAATTTTGTGGTGTGACCGGTGTCTAAAAAGTGTTCCGCAACAGCAGACCTTGTGTTATATTTTTTTGTATCCGCCTTATGTTCTTTTAATCTAGTAGCAATGTTGCGCCCCGATTGTCTTATATAAGCCAGCCCACACGAAGAAGGGATGTGGTAGACTCCTAGTTCCTCCAGTACTGTTATTGTTTCTTTTGATTTTGAGAAATTGGCTGCTATTTCTTTGTTGCAGTGAAAGTCACTATGAAATTGCGACGGGGTGTTCCTTCTTTGGTTTTTCCTTACTATGTTTGTTAATTGCTCGATATATGTCTGCTTTTCTAAAACCGTTTTTTATTAAGACGTTCGTTAGGTGAGCTCGGTCTTTAACGTGTTCGGTTTACTGATCGCATTGGCCTTGGGAACTAAAGTTTTTAGAACTAAAAACTTCCGAGCTGGATGATGATGTAATTCGGCGTTGAGGTATCTCTCAGTATGTGTCGGTTTTCTGTATATTTGATGTCCCAATACGTTGTCCATCTTTCGAGTGACTAGTGCGTCCAAGAACGGAACGCTTCTGTTTGTTTCCGTAGCCGTGGTGAATTTGATGTTGGAATCTAACGGGTTGATGTGATCTAGAAAGTTGTGTAGTGTTTCTTCTCCATGAGACTAAAATCAAATGTATCGTTGTAACGTTCTTATTTGTAACATCCCGTAACTTCATCAGTTACGACAAAATTTACTTAACATAAAACAAACGCATAACAAATAAATAAATTAATGCACCAGCCAGCTCACAAAAATATTTATTTAAAACACACATTAAAAACAAACTACATAAAAGCAATGAGAAATTTTCATATTTATTAAATTAGAGTCGTGGGAATTCTTACGTATGTAACTTAAGATTAAAATTGTTAACTTGATAATCACAAAATTTTTATAAATTGGACGCCACAATATTTTTTATCTATGAAGGGTTAAATATTGAAACCAAAAACAAAACTTAACTTAAAACTAATAATTACAGATTATTTACATAGGTGTCCTTGAAGGTATTTTATCACTTACGAATTGCGCAGCTTCTATTTTGGGTGTGGTCATCATGTGACTCATTGAAATGATGTAAAATGATGCAATTTCCGTAAATCATATATTTAATTCTTTTACGAAGATTTGATTGATACTTTGCCTTTCAATCGATAAAATTGATAACCGTAGATCGTAGTTTCCATACAAATCGAAATCGTATTCATATGACTTTCATACTAAAAAACATCGTTTAAGAACGAAACCAAGAATCCAGAAAAAAAACTAAAACGTAAATTGCGATGAATTACACAATGCGGATCAAAACAAAAATGACTTACCCCTTCGAATTATCGGGTTTTATCTTTCCATTTTTTGCAAATACAACATAACCCAAGTGCTACAACGAAACGCAAGTGCTACAACGAAACGCAGACGCTACAACGAACGCCGGCTTAAATAATTTTTACCATTAAGGCAAAAATTCACAAACACAAATTCAGCAAGTGGTAATTCCACTTTTTGCAGCACGCCAAAAAACGTCCGCTTCGCCTCATTGCGAAACGTAAGATTCAGGAGGATGACTTAGTAATTATGCGCACTCGTCAGAATCATGCGCGTACGCAATGAATCAAAAAATGTTAACTTAAAACAGAGGTTTTCAATAATGCAAAAATGTGCAGGTTACATCGTCCACATAAGGTAGCCAGCATTTTGGTTTGAGGGTAGCGGTTTCTAATGCTCTTTCTTCAAAATCTTCCATAAATATATTGGCGATGACTGGAAAAAGTGGTGATCTCATGGCTGTTCCTTCAATTTGTTCGTATACAATATTATTATATGAGAATTACGTGGACTTTAAGCATAGTTTAATTAGTTCGTTAAACACCTCATCCAAATCCGCTTTTCGTAATTTGGTCATGTCACATCAAAACTGACTAAGATGTCTTCTGATCCCAATTTAATTTTTTTAATTTTTGAGACAAAGTGCTGGGAATTCTTTACGTGATGGATGCTTTTTCTTGTAAGCGGTTGTAGAATAATACATGAGTATCTAACCAGAAGATGGGTGGCTAAACCTGTAGGTTTATTGAGCAAAGCGGCACTCATTCTTAGAAGGCCGTAAAGGTGCGGCATCCTGCTCTCTGTAAGAATTAGTCGTCTTTTTTGATGTTCCGGATTTTACAGCGGCCAAAATCTTTTGCTCTAGAGGTTTTATTGTGTTCCTCTTCAATGGTTTGTACGCCGAATCTTGTAGCAAAGTATCGATTTTTTCCATGTTGTCGTTGGTGTTTATGATTGCAGAAGCATTTCCTTTATCAGCTGGTATTACAGTTTTCTTTGTTAGCCTTAAGTTTTCTTAGATCATTTCTTTCCTCTTAATCGATGTTGGATTTTGGTGCTGTAGATTTCTTCAGAATATCGGCTGTTTTGACTATCACCTCTTCTTGAATATGTTGTGGTAGTGTTTTGATTCTGCTTTCCAATAAACTCACTATTTTTTTCTTAGGTATAGATTTTGGTGTGATAGCAAAGTTTAATCTTTTTGATAAAATAGAAGACAGATTAATGATAATCCTGTCTGCTTCTAATTACGGCGTTGGAGAATGTTGTGCTTCCTGTAATTTCTGGATTCTGCATTTTTTTACCTTTTCGGCGATCTCTTCGGCTTTTTCCGTAGATAGTTTGTCGATCAAATCCCAGATTGTCAAATCTATTGTGGTGACCAGTCGTGAATGGATTGAAAATAACTCCGTAGTTTTCTGGTCTAATTGGCTTCTAGTTTTTTGTATTCTTCCCTTAACAAGGCTCGGTTGGTTCTTCGAAGTATATATGGACAATGTCCTGGTCTCTACATCTGCTCAAAAAGGCTGATTGAGCAAGCAGGCTTTGGCGTTTGATCCTCAGTATCTCCAATAGAGGCAACAATGTTGGCTAAATCCCAAAACTTCTGGCCTAGACTATACAAGGAAGCGAGAACTAATGAATCGAAACCGCCACAAACCACTGATCCGAACGGCGTTATATAAAGGATTGTCAGGATCCTATACCTTCAGTTTCAGTTTTTCTGAAAAAGACCCCACTGTCGAAACGTCAAATATTGCAAATTTTTCAAAGTTTGCAAGCTTTCTAAGTTTTATAAATTTCGTGTCAAGTGTAAATATGGAACGCGGTTCAAATCCCGAAAGTTTTATTTGTTAAAAAATTATGGCCGCGAAAGCCTTAAAAATAATACAAATCAATCACTTTAAGGTGTTTATCGAAAAACTTCATGGCATTTATATTACAAACTCAAAAAATCAGCGAAAATTAAAAGAATGTGCGAAGAGTCTAGAAATGGAGTTGCTAAAGATAGAAAAAATTCAAAACACTCGTTAGGTAGCTTCAAACTAAAAAACTGTTCGTACTGTCTGAGAAAACTGTACTGCCTTGTTCACTCACTGCAAACTAAGGTAGATTTGCTTGTCTGGTATAATTTATTACGATAATTAATAGTCGTAAGATAAAAATTAGTTTCATGCAATGCAAATCAATTTTTTTATTTGTAGTCATTTCCGTGTGGAATTAATTGAATGCTGAGTACAAAATTGGTTTTCGTCGCAAAATTGAAACTATTTCTCCATTGTCTGTATAACATAAACGCCCAGTAGTGTTTTCACTTCGAAAATTTTACAAGCATCTGTGTTATAAATAAGTGTATTATGACTGCGGTTTTTCTGAAATTGTTCTTAAGGTAAGCATTTGACTCATATTTTTGCAATGTACGTTGATTTTCCCGTAATTGTCATGGTGATTTATGATACCACCACGTGTTGGGCCAATTTTGAACGCATTTAACTAAGATTCATTATTTGTCGATAAGCAATAATTGTGATACGATCTTATATCTAATTTTTCTTCATTTGTTTATCGATTTTACGAGATGGTTCGAGTGTGCCGATAGCTATCCGCATGGACGACCGTAAGTACTCTTTTTTCTCTTACTTGTCAGTAATCTGTACATTTGTCAAAATCTACAAAAGAATGTTATAAAGGAAATGAAGTTGTTCCTCTTTGTGATCGTTTTCAGCTGAATAACAAAGTTGTTATAAGAAGCTTCTGTAAGTAAAAGCAAAAAAAAATGATCAGTCCTGAACTGAATGACTTGCTGATTTAAGATTTTTACTGGGAATCAAAAGAGTGTCTAATCTAATGTTCATCTTGTTAAGTAAACCGCTTAGTTTGTTTAAGCCGCCACGTTATGTTCGTTATTGGCTTACAAAATGCAACTATGCTGATACAACCAAAAGTGTCGTACATAAAGAGGAAAACTACGAATCTGATAAACCACGCTAATTTAATTTAAAAAAATGTCCTAGTTTGCTTTTTTGCTATTTTCTTTAAAATGCGAACTGTTAACGTTATGTATCTTATCATGTCTTTGTATGTTTTTGTGGACCTTTTTATGTTCCGGGTTAGGATTGCTATCTTGTTTATCCAAAATACCGAATATGGCGCTCTTATAAACTGATTACATTACGTATGTTTACCGATACCTACGACAGACTGGGCTAGTGAGTGGTATAATCTACAGCAACGAAAAATTCGTAATAAGTTGTTAAAAAGGATAGGAAATAAACAAATAAGTATTTTCAGTGTCTTAATAAATTAAGTTATATTTATATTTAGTTATTTATAATTTAAAAAAATGTTTAATATTTTTTGCATTTTTTAGTTAGACTTTTTGAATTACATTTTGTTTTATTTTTTAAAAATATTTTGTAAAATATTCAAAACATAAAATTAGTTTACTATTAGAAACTTTTAACAAACTTTGTACCTCTATGTATTAATTATAGTTTAATAGTTATAATTAATGATTATGTAACATAACGCACATCATCGGTATTGATAGCATCAGATTGTAGTTTCTCTAACATTTTAAACTATTAATTACCAACATATAGCGGGAGTGAGATTTTCTAATTGTAATTGCTGTTAAAAATTACGAGTAAATTATATGAGTCATATTTATAACAGCAAAATTGTTCTTTAACATATTTTGTATTTTAAACTTATTTAAAATGTAATATTCTGTGCTTGATACATTTCTAAAACATTCAGATTTGCATATCTGGTATGATGTGTGTTTTGTACCTAATTTGTAACTGATATATACAATGTTCTATATTTGATACGTATCTGATACATATAAGTTACAACTTTGTGTTACCTACGCAGTGGTTACTAAAACTATAACATTTTACTTTAGCAATTATGTTTCTAATTTTGTTCTATTTATATCGTTAACAAAATAAAATTATTTATAAAAGAATGTTAAATTAATAAAAAAAACACCATCTCTCATTTTAATTTAATAATAATTATTATTATTAGTAACAATAATCGTATACTTAGTCACCGTACGTACGATTGATCTTAAATTTTTTAATAAAGAAAAAGGGTACTTATAATTTACATTGCTGCTAGTGCTAGTAGCATTATACACATCTTTTCAAATACTGAAAAATAAAACAACAGGTATATTGCCTACAAATAGACTGAGTTGGTTACATTAGATACTACAACACGACGTGCGTTAAACAATTATGTCTGAAATTAAATCTGAAGGCAGGACAGGTCTGCCAATAAAAACTTGTTTGTTTTACCAACAAAAAATATTACGAGTTTGACTTTCTCACTTAGTAAATAATAATAAATAATATGTTTGCATTTAGCAAAAACTGTGATTAAATGGAATTTTGAACTTTGCAAAGGTAGTTAAATGCTAAAATAACAAAAAAAAATTAAACTTCAACGCCAAATTGTAATGCATCTTCTACTTCGGCAATTTTTTTCCACTCATCAATAGAATTTTGTTTCGTTTTACTTTATCAAATATGTGGATGTTTAAAAATTTTTATTTTAAAAATTTTAATGAGAATTTCATTAACACGTGCTATATTTGTTACTTATGTGTACAAAGTGTTGCCTAATTTAAGGGTCCTGTGTTATTACTTGTATTTGTTGACAAATTCGCAGTTGTAATATATTTTTCATTTTTTTTTGTTTTTATTCTTTTAAACTATCGTTGAAGTAAATATGCTCGTTTGTCTTTGCTTCTTTTGAAGTGATTACAATCCTAGTGTGTGATGGCAGCTTGTTGCAGGCTTAGGTTCTTAGCGTAACATGTATTATTCGATACTCCTAAACAATATATGACCATTAGTGGGCCAGAGTATGAGTAGTTTAAATCATATTGTTACCGTGGAGTCGGGGGAAGGCGTCGCGACGTCGGCGTCGGTATCTTCCGGACTCGGTATGTAGTACGCGTAATACCGTTTTATCGCGATTTAGGAAAAACAACACCCAAGTCTAGCAGAATGCAAGTTTATTAACTATATATTACAATAACGTCGTGAGCTAACAAAAATATTTACAGAATTAACTATATACATTCGCCGTTACAAGGGTACCTAAACCGCGCTCTCGAGTATTGCAAGCTGGTTGGTGATCCTCCAGACTCAGAGGATCATTAAGCGAAGGAGTCTTTCCGCGCCAACCAGTCAAGCACCTTGTTACGTTTGATTATCCCATTCGATAATCCCGATAAGACTAAACAGAAATTGACAATCCGGCTGTGGATTCTGGAAAGGTTATATCTAATACACCTATTCTCACTTAAGCAAATTGTATAATTATATATGTAAATAATAAACAAAATTATTAAAAATTATTACAATTTCGATTTTACTTAATAACAGTTAAATTACGATGACGATATGGATGACGATGATATGAAAATGAAATTAAAAATAAATAATGGTAAATCAATAAATTATGTTTGTATGTAAACGACTTTAATTCTAAATTCAAAATCGGCAAGGTCGACGATAAATGCACCTACGACCTGTCATATCGTAATCGTACTTGCGAGTCAAAGTAAATTTTTAAACTTATCTTTAATTATAGCGAACAAAGATCGAGAAGCTCATTCGGGTTTGTATCTGTCTTCTGATTGATAATTGGCTGTTAATTAGCTCATTCATCTAGGGTCCTTATTCTGACAACCATTCAAAGGAAAAAAAACGGTTCTAATCGGTACCTTTATTTTCATGAACACCCTTCTTTTGAAAAAGAATGATCGCAATCTAGGCACGATAAATAGGTAAATGACATATACTTTTACGACCTTAGTCGCTCTACGTTTCAACTAGTTCTGTTCATACTTTGAAAACCGAAAACCCGTTTCTAGTCGTTCGTTCGCTATCATTAATACTAAATTAATAAAATCAACTAATTTTTCTACCATAAAAAAACAATAACAATCCTATCCAATTACTAAAATTAACTAATTTTTCAAACGTAAAAAAAACATGTAACAACCTCTCTATCTTGATCGCTGGAAGCGCCGGTTTTATACTCTTTTGCGTAGTTCTTGCGGGACCACTTCCATCGGCGTATTGCGCCGTGGTTGGTTGTCGCACCGAAAGCCCCTGCGGCGAGCTGGTGACCCTGGTGGGGACAACAATATTATTAAATCATATCAGGTCGGGGGTAGATAAAATACCTAATAGACGTCTTCAATGTGTCCATTATAATCAAATAAAACGGCGTCAAAACTTTTCCATGGTATTTTTGTCCAGTTCGGCGTTAAAGATCTTGGAGTCTAGTTAAATAACTTTTTAGTTTCAAAGCAGCACGTGGGCAGACTGACCTTAAAACTTAATGATGTGTCATTTGCTCTTCGAAGAATAATGAGGATAATCTTTCCTGAGACTTTACTCACACTGTATCATGTTTTGTTTGTTGCTAGACTGAGTTAAGTTTTTTCATTTGCTCTATTAAAAGCTTTTCGATGCCAAAAAGTTGCTTTGAAAGTTTTGTTGGGACATCTTCCTAGTTCTTCTTACAGAGGTACGTTTAGAAACATAATACTCATAACAGTTTTAGCTCTTTATGTGTTTGAATGTTTTATGTTCATGTAAAACATGTTTTACATGTTCAATCTCTCCTGCCATGGGCATGAAGACTTTACAAGACATAAGTCTAGATTGCTGATTTTCCGTCATCACATGGTTTGCCTTGACCTTGCTTCTTTCCGTAGTATTGGCTTTTTAGCTGGTTACGGGCGGCGACGTCGTCATATTCGGCGCGCAGCAGTTCAGCGAATTCTTCCACCGTCGTGGCGAAGCTGGCATAAGTTTTCCACCATTTTGCGGCGGCGTCGCGCAGGCAGCTGGCGGCTACCTTCAGCTTCTTTTCGTCGGTGTTTGTTTCCTCCAGAAGCGGTTCGATTTCTTGTAGGAACTTGTCGGGGTCCTCTAGCTGTGTCCCTTTAAAGACGGGAGTTTTTTTTTCTTCTGGCCAGAAGGCGGCGAGGCGTCGCAGCATCTCGTGTGCTTCTTCTGACGTAAGCTTCTTTTCTTCCTTGAATTGTTGGGCGCCATTGGACGTAAGTGCGCCGTCGTCCAGTACGGTTGCTCGAGTATTTACCGGCATTCTTCCTTTCACTCGTCGGAGGCGGGTTCCTCGTGGATTGCAGCTCGTTGCTCGCTACTTCGGAATTTTTCTTCGAAGTTAGGCCCCACGTTCCGGGCCGCCAATTGTTACCGTCTAGTCGGGGGAAAGCGTCGCGACGTCGGCGTCGGTATCTTCCGGACTCGGTATGTGGTACGCGTAATACCGTTTTATCGCGATTTAGGAAAAACAACGCCCAAGTCTAGCAGAATGCAAGTTTATTAACTATATATTACAATAACGTTGTGAACTAACAATAATATTTACAAAATTAACTATATACATTCGCCGTTACAAGGGTACCTAAACCGCGCTCTCGAGTATCGCAAGCTGGTTGGTGATCCTCCAGACTCAGAGGATCATTAAGCGAAGGAGTCTTTCCGCGCCAACCAGTCAAGCACCTTGTTACGTTTGATTATCCCATTCGATAATCCCGATAAGACTAAACAGAAATTGACAATCCGGCTGTGGATTCTGGAAAGGTTATATCTAATACACCTATTCTCACTTAAGCAAATTGTATAATTATATATGTAAATAATAAACAAAATTATTAAAAATTATTACAATTTCGATTTTACTTAATAACAGTTAAATTACGATGACGATATGGATGACGATGATATGAAAATGAAATTAAAAATAAATAATGGTAAATCAATAAATTATGTTTGTATGTAAACGACTTTAATTCTAAATTCAAAATCGGCAAGGTCGACGATAAATGCACCTACGACCTGTCATATCGTAATCGTACTTGCGAGTCAAAGTAAATTTTTAAACTTATCTTTAATTATAGCGAACAAAGATCGAGAAGCTCATTCGGGTTTGTATCTGTCTTCTGATTGATAATTGGCTGTTAATTAGCTCATTCATCTAGGGTCCTTATTCTGACAACCATTCAAAGGAAAAAAAACGGTTCTAATCGGTACCTTTATTTTCATGAACACCCTTCTTTTGAAAAAGAATGATCGCAATCTAGGCACGATAAATAGGTAAATGACATATACTTTTACGACCTTAGTCGCTCTACGTTTCAACTAGTTCTGTTCATACTTTGAAAACCGAAAACCCGTTTCTAGTCGTTCGTTCGCTATCATTAATACTAAATTAATAAAATCAACTAATTTTTCTACCATAAAAAAACAATAACAATCCTATCCAATTACTAAAATTAACTAATTTTTCAAACGTAAAAAAAACATGTAACAACCTTTCTATCTTGATCGCTGGAAGCGCCGGTTTTATACTCTTTTGCGTAGTTCTTGCGGGACCACTTCCATCGGCGTATTGCGCCGTGGTTGGTTGTCGCACCGAAAGCCCCTGCGGCGAGCTGGTGACCCTGGTGGGGACAACAATATTATTAAATCATATCATGTCGGGGGGTAGATAAAGTACCTAATAGAGGTCTTCAATGTGTCCATTATAATCAAATAAAACAGCGTCAAAACTTTTCCAGGGTATTTTTGTCCAGTTCGGCGTTAAACATCTTGGAGTCTAGTTAAATAACTTTTTAGTTTCAAAGCAGCACGTGGGTAGACTGACCTTAAAACTCAATGATGCGTCATTTGCTCTCCGAAGAATGATAAGGATAATCTTTCCTGAGACTTTACTCACACTGTATCATGTTTTGTTTGTTGCTAGACTGAGTTAAGCTTTTTTATTTGCTCCATTAAAAGATTTTCGGTACCAAAAAGTTGCTTTGAAAGTTTTGTTGGGACATCTTCCTAGTTCTTCTTGCAGAGGTACGTTTAGAAACATAATACTCCTAACAGCTTTAGCTCTCTATGTGATTGAATGTTTTATGTTCATGTAAAACATGCTTTACATGTTCAATCTCTCCTGTCATGGGCATGAAGACTTTACAAGACATAAGTCTAGATTGCTGATTTTCCGTCATCACACTTCTATATTTAAAAAAAAGCTGCTTTTACTCAGCAATAAAATTAATAATTTGATCTCTGCCATTGTTAACGCGTTTTTTACAAATTCAGAGCTGAAGTTAGAAAGTGGCTAACCAAAATAGAGTTTTACTGTGTAGATGACCTAACCTAGTCAGCATAGAATTACAACAATAATCTTTATATTATGTGTAAATAATTTAGTTTAAGTATTATGTTAAGAATGTTTTGGTATAGTTTTTGTGCTGTATAAATTTTACCCAGGCATAAATGTCAATTATGCGTTAGAGATTCGTGATTATCACATTTTCGTTTCCAACGTGTGTTAACGCTATGGTCAAGGGTTTCTACAATTTGAGTATCTTAGATCATCTACGCTGGTGGTAGTTAATTAAATTGCGATTTTGGATGTGTTGGTTGTTAGAGATATATTTTTATTTTACATTGCGATTTGATTTCTTTTGTATTATCAAATTTGATCACCCGCATGTGTTGATTATCCTGGAAAATTCCTATAACGAAGCAATACTAAATACAAGAACTATACCGGATGCGTATTACGTTGATCTACGTTAGTTAAAAAATTGTACCCACCGTTTAGATTTAGAATTAAGGGTACACATATTGATGTACCATCAATCACTCGGAAAAACTTTTGAAACTTTAAGGGGATTGTGTTAGAGATGCTATTAGCTAATCGCCTATTAAGAACACTAAGTAAGTACTTTGTTACTTATATTTAATTATTTGCTTTGAGATCGGTCGATTCGGCATACATATTGCGATTGTCATTACGACTAATTTACGCAACTTTTTTGTATTTATGTAACAAGTTTTAGACAGTGCGCTTTGTTTCAGTATTTTAGAATCATTATAAATTCATAATAATTGACAGTTTTTTTTTGTATTCACTAAAATTAATTTATTAAAAGTAACTTTAAGCTATTTGTTACTTATGTGTACGAGTTGTTGCCTAATTTAAGAGCTTTATGTTATTAGTTGTACTGCGGTATTTGTTGCTGAACTCTTAGTTGGAATATATTTTTTATTCTTTTAATTTTTATTCTCTTTAATTAGCGTTGAATTAAATATGCTCGTTGTTAGACCAGCATCTATAGTACACATTGCTTCCGTTTTGGCGCTCTTTAGATACATTAAAATCGGAAAATTAAAGATCAAGCTAAATTGTATTAGTTACACATTTACGACACACTCTAAAGTTCTAAGCTGCCTTTTGAGATAATTAAATTACTGTAAAAGATCGTAGCTTGTTGCAGGTTTAAGTTTTTACCGTAGTAATATTTGTTATGTATAAATTTAAACCCTAATTATTATTTGATATTCTTAAACCAGATAAATGGACATTAGGGGGTCATAGTTTGAGTGGTTTAAATCATATCTCTCCGATAGATTTTGCAGGATTGTTTTTACTACTTCTTGTAATAATATTGTCTCTGATTTTTGGCAGATTCGTGTCAAGTCCCACAAAGAAATGATTTAATCCCCATATTTTTGTTGAGTTATTACAGCAAACGCAATCTCACCACTCGGCTGAAATACGATTAATCACATGCAGCTTAATCCAAGCTTAAAGTTTTAGATTGAAACGTGAATAAAGTAAGTAATAGAAGTCTTCCATGTCTCAATTAAAGTCAATTAAAAAAGCGCCAAAACAAGAAAAAAAATTACAGATGCTCGTTTCCACCTTAAACCACTAAACAAAAACAAATGAAGCACAGATAAACTATCAAAAAATAAATTTATTTCAAGATGAACTGTTTAAAAAGAAAAATATAAGGAAAACAACTATTCGTAATATAAAATAAAAAGGAAAAAATAATGAATAATAGAAAGAGAGAAAGGAACAGGAAAAGGAAAGACAACAAATATTTGAAAGAGAAAAGAAAACAATACAATCATCGGACATTAAAAAGATAAGAGAGGTAATCGAAAAAAAACTCAAAAACAGAAGGAAGAAGAAAAGAAATGGAGGAGTTAAAAGAATTAATGAGGGAAATGATTAAACAGATAGAAGAAAATATGCAAGGAATAAGGCAAGAAATTAAAGAAAGAAAAAATAGGAAAAAGGAAAAGATGTGGAAGAAAAAAAGGAACTGGTGGAGAGAATCGAAAAACTGGAGAAAAAGCGGAAGATGAGGAAAGATGAAGAAGGGAGAATAATATTGTGATAAAGGAGTGGAAAAGTAAAGAATCACAAAAAGATTTAGCATTAATGCTGGAAGAAAAGTTAAATGTGAAAGTAGAAGTGAAAAAGGTGACAGTAATAAACAAATAGAAGAAAAATATGCAGGTTGTGGCGGAAATGGGAGGATGGGAGGAAAAGCAAAAAGTGATGGCAAAGAAGAAGAAATTAAAGAATACTAAAATATATATGTCACGATTTGACATGGGAAGAAAGAAGAATACAAAGACAAATAATGAACATAGCGGTGGAGAAAAAGCGGAAGGAAAAAGAGTATGGGTAGGATACAGGAAAATAGAGATAGACCGAGGAAGATACATATGGAACGACACGGATAGGGGCCTGAGCAGAGAAAGGGGAGAGAAAATAGGTACCCAAAGGGCAAAAAACTAAAGGGCGAAGGGGGAGCGATATAGGAAAGAAGGTGGACGAAATGGCAAAGAAAAGGAATAATGAGTGATAGAAAGGGAAAAGAAAAAGGAGAAAAAAAAGAAAGTAAGTAAGAAGCACAGGGGGAGATGAGTGAGCTGAGAGTATTATTTTGGAACGTAGCGAGAATAAAAAACAAGGAACAGGATTTTTGGATGTACATTAAGGAACAGGATATAGTGGGATTACAGGAGACATAATTAGAAGAAAAAGAATGGAAGTGGTAAGAAAAAGAGTTGCCGGAGGAATTTGAGTGGGTGGTGCAACATGCAGAAAGAGAGAAGAGTAAAAAAGGAGCAAAGAGGGATATAATAACGGAAATAAGAAAAAATGGACGAGTCAGGAAAAGGAAAAAAAAGTGCAACAGAGAAAAGGAGTCATAGAAATGAACATACAGCGGAGAAAAACAAAAATAAAAATAGTGACGGTTTATAGCAGTACAATGAAAGAGACAAGAGGAAACATAGAAGAGATGATAGAAGATAGGGAGAAGGGATTGATAATAGTAAGAAGAAACTTCAACGCAAGAATAGAGGAGAAGAGGGGGGAATACAAGAAAAAAAAGGGCGGGAAAGAAACAAACAAACGACAAAGTAATAAATAAAGAGAGAGAAGAAATGCTGGAAATGTGCATTTAAGAGTGGGAAATAATTAATGGGAACAGAGAAAAAGAAGGAATGGGGGTATATACGTACATAGGAAGTTGGGAGAAACAATAATAGATTTTGTAATGACAAATGAAGAGGCTGGAGAAAAGGTGAAAACATTTAAGGTGGGAGAAAGGGTAGAGTTAGAGAGAATTGACAATGGAAGGAAGAAAAAGAGAAGAGAGAAAAGAAAATGAGGAGTACATAACAATAACAATATACAATACATAACAATAACGGTATGGGTAGGAAAGGGATTACAAGAGAGTGTGGAGAAAATGAGAGAGATTGATGGAGAAAGCAACAGGGGGAATCAGATTTAGAAAGTGGAAGAAGGAGAAAACAGGATGGAAAAAATGGTAGGATAGCGAATGCAAGGAAGCAAAGAAAAATGCAAGGAGGGCATTAAGACAGTGGAAAAAAGGGAGGAAAGAAAAAAAGAATACAAAGAAGAAGTAAAAATATACAGAAAACATGCGAGAGAAAGAAGGTAGAAAACAAAAAGAAATAAGATTAGCAGATCAAAAGAATATAAACGGAAGAAGATGTATAAAAGCACCTAAAGAAAGAAAGGTAGAAAAAAAACGACGACAAAGGAAATACAAATTAAAGAATGGGAGATATATTTTTTAGGAACTTGCTGGGAAGGAAAAAACCATATCAGAAAAAAGAAATAAGAAAAGACGCAGTAGTAAGACGGGAAAAAGGAGATAGAGATAGATAGACGAAGCAATAGAGGCAATAAATATAATAAAAAAAGGAAAGGCGGCAGGAGAAGATGAGATACGGGGAAAAAAATGTAGCAAAAAGGATGACGGGAATACGAAATAAAATATGGAAAAAAAGGAATTTCGGAGAGATGGAGAGAAGGAATAATATGCCCGATCCATAAAAAAGGAGAAAGAAATAAAGTCAAAAATTACAGAGTAGTAACATTATTAAGCACGGCATAAAAATTATATGCGACAGTGCTACAAGGAAGACTACAGAAGGAAATAGAAGAAAAAGGTTTGGTACCAGACGGACAAGCGTGATTCAGAAAAGGAAGAAGAGTGATAGACAACATATTGTACCAAGAAACAATCAAATTGCAATGGTTAGCTTTTAACGACAACTGCAAAGATTATTTCCAAACAACGAACGTAAAAGTTAACTTCTTCATGACAAATTTCAAAGGTTAACTCCTAACAACGATTGCAACCCAAATAAGCAATCCAAAATATCGGCAATGTTAAAGGATATGTCCTTCAAATTTTAATATAAAGCCATTCGACCAGCGAAATGTGCTCTCCAATAATCCATCTACATCGAAACTGAGGTTAGGTCTATTCTCGAATAATTTACAAAATTTCAAATAGATCCCCCAGAAAAGCTACGGAAAATCAATATTTTAAATATTACCTATTTAGATGATCAATTATTTACCTATTTATATAAATAAATAGCCTAAGATTGAATAATAAAACCTTTACGAACTAAAATTACTAACAGTTTTTTTTTCTTTAATTTACCACCAACTAACTAACCTCTAAGTAAAATAACTAAATGAAATAAAATCAAATAAAATAAAACAAAACAGCTTGGTGAGAGACCAACTGGCACAATATATATATACTAAAACCGTTGGCGAATAGAGAGCTAGAAAAAAAAGGGGGAAAATGGTGGCACTATTCGTAGATCTAAAAGCCGAAATAGAGGTAAACACGGAGAAAACAAAAATAATGGTAGGGGGGCTAAGGAACAAGAGAGAAGTGGAAATGGAGGGATGAAGAAGTGCAGCAAGTGAAGGAATTTACATACCTGGGTTACACGATGAAGCAACATAATAAGGAGGGAGAACACATAAAAGAAAGAGTGAGGAAAAGAAACAGGTTAATAGGACAATTGTAGGGGGTAGGGAAAAGGGCATTCAAGATGGATATAGGAAAAAAAAAGCTGTTGTTCGAAAAGTTAATAAAGTGTGTAGTGATGTATGGGGTAGAAATATGGAGGTGAAAGGAGTGGAGGGGAGTAGAAGGGATATGGGAAAAATACTGGAGATGGGTATTGGAACTGGACAGAGATACACCGGGGTATATTGTTAAAGAGGACGTACAGGTAGCAAAAATAAGAGTAGAGACAGGAAAAAGGGCCATAAAATACGAGGAAGAACTGGGGGAAAGAACAGAATGCAAAATACTGCAAGAATGTTGGAAAGAAATAAAGGGAGGGAAAGTGAAATACGGGCAGGAGAGCATAGAAGAGTATTACAAAAGAAACAGGTACGCGAGAGAAGAAGTGGAGAGATTAAGAGTAGAGGGAGTATGGGTAAGAAAAAATAATAGGAAGAGATAGAGACATCGAAACACAAGAAAGATGAACAAAGATAAAAGAGGGCAGATACAATAGGAATGATTAGGATATCAAGGGGAAAGGAGTGTCAGAATATTTAAAGATAAAAAGGAATAAAAGCAACAAGAAGAAAAAAAAATGATAGCAGGGTTCAGATGTGGGAACAAAGAGTTAGGTAAAAAATACTAGAAAAAAGAAGAAGAAAAAATGATGTGCAAACTATGTGGAGAAGAGACGGAAGACCTTAACCACAGGAGGGATAAATGCAGAGAGTTAAGAGAAGAGGTTATGAAAGTAGAGGACATCTTAGAAGAAAACGGAAAAGTAGCGGAATGGATAGAAGAAGTATGGAGAAGGAAAAAGTTAAGACAGGAGAGATAAAAAAAAATAAAATAATCGTATACTTAATTTTTTTAATAAAAAAAGGGTACTTACAGTTTAAATTGCTGCTAGCGCTAGTGACATTATAAACATTTTATAAAAACCTAAAAAATAAAACATGTATGTTGCCTATATGCCTAGAAATAGACTGAATTAGTTACATTTGATACTACAACACGACGTGCTTTAAACCTCTAATTATATCTAATTTTGAAATTAAATCTAAAGGTAGGACAAGTGTGCCGATGAAAACTTCGCAATGTTTTACTAACAAAAAATATTACGGATTTGACTTCTACTACTGCTACTACTACTACTATTGTAAAAGAAGAAAATGAAGGATAAAAGCAGCGTAAAAATCGAGTGAACAAAGCCTTCCTCACGGTTTTACCGAATGAGGCGCAAAGACAAGAGCGAAAGAAACTGGCTTTAGTAGGTAACCCTGTTTCTTAGAAATCTGAAGGTATGTGCCATAGTGTCAATAAAATGTTTCCATCTCTTGTGAAAAAAAACTATGCCGCAACTACTATCACATTGAGATACGCTACGTTTCGGCTATTTACAAGCTCACAACGGATTTCAGTTAAAACGTATTCGTTTTAAAGTAGTTTTTCTATCCGTACTAGAGTAAATGAGCTCTGCGATAGCTAGCACTAGGTACACTTTTCCAAAATAAACAAGTAGTAAATTTAAAAATAAAAGTAACAAAACACTGCTGACGTATCTATTGTAAATTTGTATTTTTTAATTGTGTGCTCAGTTTATCTAATGTAAAATTAGTTGCAATCTATACAATCTATTTTATATATAATACATAATATTATTTGTTATTGTTGACAAATTTAAAATGAAAGTACAAAAGCGTGAAAACTAATTTGCTCTACAAATGTTTTCTATGGATTTAAAATTATAATAAAAGAGAAAATTGAAAAAAATTTAATTCAAAACAGAGTTGAGCAATGTTTCTATTTTATACGATAAAAACTTTCAAACTTTCTATTGTTAGTTAACTAGTTGTTTGAAATTGTACTACATATATATGAAAAGCACATAATGCGAAAGCTAGTAGAAAATGTTTGTGGCATCATTACTGAATTATAGACACGGGTAATTTCTACAAAGAACACGTAAGTAAATATACTCGAAGCATAACAACGTTAGAGAATATTGTTATGTGTGCTTGTTTAGTTATACATTCAAGTATCTCACCGCAATGTAATGTAATTGTGCACCATCCTCTAGAGCCTTGCATATTCAAGCTTAGATATGCACGTCTTTTGTAGTTGCAAAAGCTCTCTTAACCCCCACTAGCAGGTGCAGTTGCATCGTAAAACTTAATATCCGTACGACATCGCCTTCATTTATGCGTTTCTGTTAGAGACGAGAAGAGTTAAAACCCGAATATATTTAACGTTTTAATGGCGACACTTGTCGTAGTTAACGCTTTTAACTTTATAATTGAAGTGCAACTTTTCGCTTTGATAATTATTTTGTTAAGAGTTCCGTTGTGTGTGCGCAACGCATTAAATAGTTTGCAAAATATAAAATTTTAAACGATAAACTTTCAACTTTGTAATTAACTTAGAAAGATTTTCCAAGTACTTACTGTTTTAGTTTGCTTTCAAGAAGTTTTAACTTAAATTTTCTGTTTCATTACAAACTTATATTTTAGATTAAAGTTACAGTAACAACAGAAGATTGTTAAACGTTTCTTTTTTCTTCAATTATATTTTGTATTTTTTTAGTTTGTTAAACTTGGTTGTAACTATTACCAAGACCGTTAAAACATAAACTGCAACTACAGAATAATGTTGTATTCAAACTTTTTTGTTTCAACAACTTGTATATTTTTAATTTAATTTCTTTTAATAAACATGGATGTTTTTAAACTGCTGCTCTTTTCTGTCGATGACAACGTTTAAAAGTACTCCCTTACGCAAAAATTTGACATATATTTTTCTTTAACATTTGCTACATGTCGCTATGTTGTATTTTTCCAAAATTTTTATTTTAAATTAGAATTAACGGCTGCACTGTATATAAGCTGCTACTGATTGTCAATTTACTTTACGGGTGGGGATAAATGTGATACAGCAACTAATCGTCATTTTACTTGTACTTTACTTTTTCGAAACCGCTGTGAACGTTTGTGTTATTTTACGACGAAGGATGTGCCAAAGAAAACGTATTCCAGCAAGTTCCGTAAGACCAAACTGTCTTTGTACTCGGCTGTTTCGGAAATATGTAACCTGTGGAGTCTACTTTGTTTTATGTAATCCAAAGAAACGAGAGAATACTCACACTTGTTTTTGAAATATCAGTATCGCATTACTTCGTTAATTTACATCTATAACTAATCAATCAACTTCATGCACATTACCATAACGTATCAATATTTTTTCGCATTTATATTTAGTACTTTAATTATGTATCGCAGTAATAGCCAAAGGTAAAACAACATTAACTGTCGTACATAAATTTATATACTACGCATATTTTATTTCTTAAATCAAATTAAAGGGAGTAGTGAAAGTGACAACTGTTAACGAAGAATTGTCGGTTTGGTAAGTTTTTTGCTCATATTTTACTTTTTTGCGATTTATTATTGTCATTGTCGATTGTCGCCTTACTTTGCGACTGTATAGTAGACGGGGTAGTTTGATCGAGTAGTTGAATATAATTAGTTGTATGGTGTATTGCTTGAACGAAAGTGCCTACATTGATAGTATAGCTGTGAGAACCTGTTGAGCAAGACACCTTCTCTTAAAAGCTGGCTGAGATGGTCGTCCGGCACTTACCTTAAGTGGCAGTTTAGGGAAAGCAGGCTACCGGGAGTAGACAAATTTAAGCTTGGTTTCTGTATAGCACCTCCACTCCGTATAGTGCTCTGCATAGCCGTTTGTCGTCAAGCGTATATTGCTTTTGTTCATTTGTATATATTGTTATTGTAGTGTTAGTTGTATATATGTTGATTGTTTGTTCCTTGTTTGACTGTGTCAAGGCTGCATAAGCTTTTGCGACGGTACACCACTGCGATCCGCCGCCGTCATTTGCGTCGCAAACAGAATCAAGTGACGCCTTAGAACGTGGGGCTCATTCGGATGCAACGCGCACCAGCCCACGCCCGTAAAATTCCGACAAAAAGAAATCTCGCCTTCGTTAGTAGCAAAAACACACGAAAAGCATCCCCCCAATTGACTACAGCAGTTGACACCGATCTGAATCCGGAAATATCCAGTGTCACCCGGCTTTGCGCAGTCAGGAGGCGGAGCCTGTGCCGACAACGGATTAAGAAAATTAGCGGCCGGCAGATCCAATAAATACAAGACTCTCGGCAACCAAACTTCACTTCTGTCTAGAAGTCTAACTGTTCAAGTCATCTACACTTAATGGCTCCCTGAGTTTGGGGGTCCGACTAGCTTACACTGAAGTCCTTCTCACGCGCACAACAACGTTATTTATTGCTTTTATACTTAGTCATTAGTTGTAATATTATTTCGCTACGTTTGCTTGTGTCTTATTTTGTATATATATATTTTTATACCTATTAGTTAGTCTGTATAAAAATTAGGATAGTTAGTTTAGTGTCTATTTAAAATATACGTTTTGTTTATCTTTTTACTTTATGATTATTGTGTGGACCGTGCGCGTAACCGTGTGATTATTGTGTGAACCATCGGACCATCGTGGAAACCGGCCACTACCCCGGTAACAATTGGCGCCCAACTAACGTGTGGCATTCCAGAAGAAAAGCTTCTTCGTCGGACCTACTCTTTTGCATTCCAATCATGCCTACCACTCGAGCCACCGCTTTTGTCCAAAAAACCGTAGAACCCAGAGACACGCAACCACCCGATCAAGATCTAATGAAGAACTTAGCAGACCTGCTAACCAAGGACACCAGCTACCAACCTTCTCGGGCGATGCACTGGAAGACCTAGAAAAAATTTTCAAAATATTACAAACCCACTTTGAAGAACGTAACACCAACCCCGAGCAACAGCCAAAAATCACAGCCGAACAGCTACGCGACGGGACTGCAACATGATGGAAAAACTACTTCGTTTTAAAACCCACATACAAGAAAATGCGGCAACTTGTGATACAAAAATACGAAAATGCCACATTACGAGCTCAAATGCAAGCCGAATTTTACAAGAAGTAACAAAAATCCGAAACTAACTTCGAATTCCTGAACAGGAAGCAACGACTGGCAAAACGATTGAAGATCCCAATTCAAGACTGCTTCTCTTTAATTAAGGAATTGGTACATTCACGCTTCAGACTACTTATCACGGACCACGAACCAACCTTCATGATGGAATTCTCGATATACCTAGACGAACTCAAGCCACAAGTGAAATCGCTTTTGAGTCTGAGCAACCGACAATACAGTGCAGCTAACAACTCACCACAACAACCGTCGACCTAAAGCTCAATGCTACCACAGTGCCTTTGTTGCCCCAAACACCATTTTCACCGAGACTGTCCAATACTAGAAGTCCGTCACGCACCCGTTCCGGGAAACGCCCCGGCGGCCGGAATGGAGCCCTGGCCGTAAAAACACAAATCACCGTCGTTCAGGCTAACCACACGGAAGACGGTCTGCCAAAAATAAACATTCGATTTGGTGGACAGACGTACGCAGACCTACTAGACTCCGGTTCAACGAATAATTTCATACGGGCCGATCTGATGGATCAACTTAAAAGACATCCTATTACCCACGCCAACCTCTCCGACCCAACGATAAAACTGAGCATCACCGGTAGAGCTACTATTACATACTACATGGCAAAACAACCCTATGAGGACGACGTATTAGCAGCACCTGACCTAGTGGTCATCTTTGGTCAACAATGGTTAAAAACGCGAAAAGCTGTCATGGCCTACAGCCGCGGATGTATCCACCTGGGAGAACAAACAAGACAGACCATCCACTAGGACGACTGCGGAAACCTTAATTACGGGATCCCGGAAAAAATATTACAGCGATTGAAGAACATCTTATACGACTTCCATGGTACCTTAGGACATCTCTCGCCCACCACCACCTTATCCATCACACACATTATCCGACTTTGAGAAAACGAACTATTTAGACTGCCACCATATCGCTACTCACCAGCCAAAAAAAGTCTGATTGCTCGCGAAGTCGAAAGCATGCTAGCTGACCACATTATCAAGCCAAGCACATCTGAATACAGTTTACCCATCGTTATAGTGACCAAAAAGTACGGACGTCCACGTTTTTGCGTCGACTACCGCCGCCTGAACTCGGTCACAAAAGACGAAAGTTCGACATTGTCAGTGATCCACGAAACTTTACGCGATCTTGTTCAAGAAAAAATCTTTTCAACGTTGGACCTGAAATCCGGCTACTGGTAAGTCTCCATGAACAAAGACTCTAAGAAACTCACCGCGTTCGCCACTCTAGATGAAGCCGCTTATCAATTTCGCGTCATGCCTTTTGGTCTAAAAAACGCCCCGTCTACGTTCCAAAAACTGATGACGCAGGAAGTGTTTCCCGGCTATCTTAGAAGCTTTGTTTTGGTGTACTTAGACGACATCATAATCTATAGCAACAGTTGGGAAGAACACTTACACCACTTGCAGCTAGTCATGGAGCGTCTACAAAACCACCAACTACGTCTGTCGCTAGACAAATGCCACTTCGGGTTGACCAGGTTAACGTACTTGGGACACACAAAACCGCCGACGATAACAAACTCCGACCCGAACACATAGAAGCCCTGCATGCTGCTGAACAACCGAAAACCCGTAAACAACTGAGAAGCTTTTTGGGATTAAGTAATTGGGTCCGAGCTTACGTCTGTAACTGTGCCCAGATGCAAGCACCCTTAAAGGATTTGTTAAAAACTAATAGACAATTTGTATGGACTAGGGGTGTTCAAGACGCCTTCGAACGTCTAAAAAACGCTATCAGCCAGCCGCTAAAGCTACATCGACCAAATTTTGAGTTACCGTTTGTGCTTCAAACCGACGCCAGTGGTAGAGGCATCGCCGCCGTGCTGTACCAGAAACCGAAACCGGGCCAACGGCGCATTATTAGTTATGTTAACGCGAAGCTAAACGAGGCTTAAAGTCGGTACCATGTGAACGAACAAGAATGCCTCGCGGTCACATGAACCATAAAGAAATACCGTCCATATTTGGAAGATAAACGCTTTACGCTCCGAACCGACAGCAGAGCTTTGACATGGCTCGATTGAATTAAGGACGAGAAGAGTAAGCTGACCCGCTGGGGTTTGATGCTGCAAGAACATTCGTTTAAAGTGGAACATTGCCCTGAAGCCTCTAACGAGTTATCAGATCACTTATCACCTGCATCTGTACACGTCCACAACGAACACTTAGACGCTGAACGTTTTTTACCACCTGAGCAAAACACCACGCAAACGCCAACGCTACAACCTACCATTGCGCACATTGAAACGGCCGACCTAGTTAGACACGTCACTGAAAGCCAACAAGCCAACAACCATGCTATCAACTTACTACAGACCTGGGAAGAAATTCAACAAGAAGGGGCAAGAACTCCAGGACAACGACGCCTGCTCAGAGAATACACGGTCCACAACGGCCACCTGTACCGCGAAAACAACCGAGGCAACCTACTGGTAGTTCTGGCCAACATACAAAAACAGGTCATGCGAGCGTATCATGATTCACCAACCGCAGGGCACCCCGGAGCCGAAGAGACCACCAGAGCCATCAGCAACCAATACTACTGGCCGAAGCTAGAAGTTGAAGTCAAAGAATACGTCCGGACGTGCTGGGTCTGCGCAACGGCAAAACGAGGCCCAATACAAGATGTGACGGTTCGGAAGTTATTTCAGTCGACCTTATAGGGCCCTACACTCCTACCAGAGACACGAACTTCCGACAACTTCTGGTAGTAACCGAGCTTTTCAGTATGTAGGTAAAAGGCTTTCCTTTAATCACCGCACCTACTGCAGCTGTACGGGAAAAACTAGAAAACGAAGTGTTTAGAAGATACGGATTTCCGAAAGCAATTATCAGCTACAACGTACTGCAATTCACGTCGGTAGAATGGGACGCCGCGTTAACTCATTGGGGTTGCATGCACTGGATCACGCCCGTCGCCGCCACCGGCACAACAACTAGCCACGGTCTTCTTGGTTACGAGTTACCACGACCAGAAGAATGACGAAACCAAACAGAACCCTAAGCAAATAATCAAGGCAAACCGCGGGAAGAGCGGATATGTATAGTACACCGAAATCAGAACCGATTTCGGGCACGCTATGTCAATGTTAGACCTGCCCGAGTTCATTATCAAGACGGTCAACTCGTGCTGAAAGGCTCTAGGCTACAAACAGCCGGCGATTTTTACTAGAAATGGACAGGACCACACGTGGTCACAGCGACGGCAGGCACTAATGCCTACTGGATTTGAAGACGGGATGGGGAACTGGCTAAAGTTCACGTGCACGACCTCCGGCCAGCGCCAAGAAGACGAAATGAAAACGCCCCAGCAGCACCAGCAGAAGACCACTCGCTACTTCGGAGAATCCCTCCACGCTCACGTAGCGGACAACGGGGGGAGAACTGTCACCGCGGCTTTGCGCAGTCAGAAAGCGGAACCTGTGCCGACAACGGATTAAGAAGATTAGCGGCCGGCAGACCCAATAAATACAAGGCTCCCGGCAACCAAACTTCACTTGTGTCTGGAAGCTTAACTGTTCAAGTCACCTACACTTAATGGGTCCCTGGGACTGGAAGTCCGGCTAGCTTACACTGAAGTCTTTGTCACGCGCACAACAACCTTAATTATTGCTTTTATACTTAGCCATTAGTTGTAATATTATTTCGCTACATTTCCTTGTGTCTTATTTTGTATATATATATTCGTATACCTATTAGTTAGCCTGTATAAAAATTAGAATAGTTACTTTAGTGTCTATTTAAAATATACGTTTTGTTTATCTTTTTACTTTATGATTATTGTGTGAACCGTGCGCGTAACCGTGTGATTATTGTGTGGACTTAGTATCGCGCGGACCATCGTGAAAACCGGCCTCCACCCCGGTAACAAGATCCAATCAACAAAGTTTTGACCCGGGAGCAGAATTGTCTACCTTCAGCGGTGCCCCAATAGAAGATCCCGTAATTTTTATTGCAAATCTTGAAGAATTTTTTTGTTTGAATCCTATAACTAACGCTCAACAGCTGCAAATCGTCCAACAGACACTCACTAAAAAAGCCTTCGTCTAGTGAAAAACTTATGCCGACTTTGCATCTACGTTTACTGAAGCTAAAGACTTATTGCTAGAGAAATATAACGCAGTTCAAGTAATTTCGCAACTAACCACCCAAACACTGCTCCAAAAAACTTTCAAACGGTCGAGGAACCAACACACCATCGGTCGCAATAAACGATCTAGCCACTTGCGCCCATGTACCCATGATCCAAATCATCGTGATTAGTCAAGAATGCAAAGCTTTGATAAATACCGGCTCAAGCCACAATTTTGCTCGCCAAGGAGACCAAACCTGCTAGATCGCCTACGCCAACTTATCGAAACCAGAACAGCGGTTACAGATCATAAGCCCAATGCAGCACATCCAAAGCCAACACAAGAATATCATTTTTAGTAACGCCAGAGCTCTAAGTACCTGCAATCTTTGGACAAACGTGGCTACAAGAACAACGTGCCGTCATAAATTACAGACGAAGATGCGCTCACTTCGGCGACTACGTACACAGTACCGTCTACTAGGATCTACCGGTCGACAATGACGGATGCATACAGATATCCGACGTTAACCATGGCTTTCCCAACACCTTTGTGTGTACCTGTTTGCAGCACTTCCAAATCTGCGACTTAAGTCTGACTACGTCTTTACCGCAGCAAATAGTACAGTCATCACAAAATACGGTACGATCACTCTGTCACTAACCTAGGTTTGCGACAACAATTTACCTAAAGATTTGTAGTCGGCGATGTTTTTAAGTTCTTCGTAGGTGCTGACATTTTGGCACATTATGAACTTCTAGTGAGAAAAGGTCATTTTTTAGACTAGACAACTTATTCTGTTTCTTCTGCAAAGTGACTGAGTGTAAAATTCTATGCACTAAACCTCGCTTTTTTACAAACTTTTGCAACAGTTTCCCGAAGTTTGTACGTCCGTCTGAGAGTTCATGCTGAGTGCCATTCTAAAAACAAGCGATACATGAAGACCATGCGGTGACTATCGTGCTTTTAACGCAAAAAATTGCTAAGACCGGTATCCGGTAAGACGCATTTAATACTTTGGTCAATCATTTTGCGGTAAGTTAATTTTTACCATCAATTTTGTTTGTGCTTTGAAACAAATTCCAGTGCCCAAAAACCGTCATTACGACACCTTGTGAGTTATTTGAGGATTCAACATTTTAAAAGTTTATGCATACATTGATGACAATTTCATCGCGTTTTTGACTCTAGAAGAGCACATGCAAAACTTTGTTCAAACGTTTTAAAAATTATGCTGAGTTTATCAATTCTAGCAAATGCATATTTGTGCAGTTCGTTGTTATTTAGTTTTGGTTTACGGAGCTTGTCCTCTACTAGAAAATATCAATGTTATCCAAACTTCGCACGTTTAGACAACGTACAAAAACTTTACCGTGGTAAATGCTTTTAGGAGTTTCTTATCTACAAAGGAGAGTACACCTAACTTTAAAATTCTCAGGGTCACTGGTTGTAATTTAACGATAACATTTTTCTTTACTGGCATATTTCAATTTGTCTCACTTTTAAAGGTACTTTGGAATGCCTATAACTGGGTGTACTCAAAACTTTATGTCAAAAGTGGTAAACACAAAGATGCACGGGAAATGATCATGACACAAACTCGGTTTCGTTAATTTTATGTTTACTTCATATACTTGTGGGGAATATTCATAGATGTCATTAGTTTCTATAAGAGTGGGCAAAAATCCACAAATTGTAATACACAAATTGTGAAGGCGTAAAGAAAACCATAAAGCAGTTAGTTTATCGACTCAACTGTTTGGCTAGCTTAAGTCGGAGATGGTCGTAGATTAAGTTGTTAGTACCCAACTTTGTATGATTAGCTGGTGCCCTGTGTCACCTTTCCTTGCTCGTACAAGAATAAAGAAAATCTGAACAAGAAAAAGGACGCTCAAATCTGTAACACAATTGTGCTGTAACGGTTAAATTTTAGGCAACTTTCCACCTCTGGCATATGAAAGCCTGACCTCGACAATTGGGTTAGGTCTTACGCCGTAAGTCGGCGCAGGCTGTCATTCATTTCTCAATATAACGTTTCCAGTACTTGTGCTTTTTTTGCACCAAGTAAAGTTGTGTTGACGTTTTACCAAAAAATAAAACGGAAAAGGATGGTAAAATCTCAAAACCAATCTTTTGGATGTGCGAGTCAGAGGACGACGCTCAGATATATTTCTGATCAACACATATTGTAGCTTCCAAGTAACTAAGCTTCTATGGGATGCTCCTGGAATTAAGTTTGCTATGACATACTCTTGTAAATACACTTCTACGGCATGCTTCTGTAATTCATCTTTGATGGCATATCCCAGTACGTAAGTGGAAAGTCTAATTGCGGCGGAGTCCTTCCAAAGGTATTTACTTTCAAATTATTTCAACGGTGAATAAACCGAGAAAAGAACGCTGTATCAACCGTAACTCGATCGCGTGCTGTTGAAGTCGTTCGGATCGCTTCTCGCTTGCAACATCGTAACGAATTAACTAATGGAATTATAAACGATGTTGTAAATTGTTATCTTTTGCTTCGTTTACATAAACTTCAATATTATTAATTAGTTTTGATAAATTTTATTGTTATAAGAGATGTAAAGAGATTGAAAGTGCGCGTCGAAGTTTGGTGTGATCTTACCAGGTAATATAATCCGATGTAAATATCGGACTCGCGAACTTGACGTCAAGGCCACGGGCGGATTGTAATCAAATCAATTACGCAAACGTATTTATAACCATTACTACCGTTGGTGAATTGCGGCGGTATATTAAAATATTTGCTTCCAGGGTTTACTTTAGACTTGTTGTGTTGTATTTTCAGTATTTGTGTCGTAAACATATTGATACCAGTGGCGTAGCCACAGGAGCAGCAAAAAATTTGTAAACAACGACAATTCGACTTCTACTTATGTTCCTTAGTGATGGTCAGTTGTCGTAGATAAGCGATACAAAAAAATTAACGAAACTGTCAATATCTTACTCGAACAAGTCTTTTATTCCTTAATGTACTTTGGGGATTACGGGTCTGGGATTTCTTTTTCTCTAGTCTAGACGTTCAGTACATTACTGATCCGTAAGAAAAGGTGGCCCAAAGAGCATCTGCGGCGAAGCTAGCCGAACGGTAAGCCCAACATCTAAGATTTTTTTTCTCACTTTTTTTATTTGTACGTTACAGTGCTTTGAAAATAAAACAACAGATTCTTATAATAAGGTTTTCACAACAATTTATTTAAGACTAGTACTGCATCACAAGATACATCGAAAAAGTGGAGAAGAAACAAAATTATCACCGCGAAATTGAGGACCAAATATTTAATCGACGGTACACATCCAATTAGCAGTAAAATTATTTATTATTTTTTTTAAACACTATAATACTTTGATTTTTTCTCTTAACGGTAAAAAATTTTCCGTATTCTGAGACTTTCACTGAATACCCCGCGTACAGTTTACGTGTTTAAGTAAATATGTAACTCTCAAACACATAAGAAAATTCCAATTCGGCTTTTAGTGATTGAGAGGTCATTGATAAGATTGTACTAATATGAAAAAAAGTGTAAATTTTGATATCCGCGTTCGTTATATAGAGAGTTTTTTGTTGAGAGGCGTTTGCTGTATAGTTTTGTATGTAGCAAGTTTTGGGAATTAGAAATTCTCTGTTAAAACAATTTGTCCCTTGTTCAGAAGTGTCCGTTAATAGAGGTTTTACTGTATCTAGTATAAATTGAATTAATATAGTTAGTTTTAAATAATAAGTTTATTGTAGATCTAGAAGTAATTAAAAACAATGTCCTAGATTGAAATACGCAATAGAAACATCATTAACCACCACAGGTTCCGAATTGAAAAACTAAATTTAAGTGGTTCAAACGCGTTTGCGCGCTATCATTTTTCTTGTGTAATCTTACCGGAACGAATGGCGTCAGGCGTACAAGCAAGTTAAATTTTAATTAAACGTAACTTACTTCCGAATCTCCTTACAATATGGAATATGAATTCTAATAAAATGGCATTAAAAAAAGATGGAATATTTCCCAATCACATTATGAATTTTCATGTACCAAATATGTTGAAATTATTTTGAACAAGCCTCCTGCAAACTACTGGATTACGTATCCGCACTGACGACTTTATAAAATCTTAAGAAAGAAATAGAGTTCCATAACATTAATAAACTGACAGTACACCAGCTTAGTTGCAGCTTAGATCAATTGGATTAGAGGTTAGTTTGAAATATGTTAACTGTCGTTTTCCAAGAAACAGACGTCCATGTATTGGTATGCAGTTATCATCAAAGCAGAACACCAAACCAGGAAAAGTCCATTGACGATGCAAAAATAAAGACAGCTGTCACGGCTCTTTCTGTCAGTGCCAAGGCTAGTTTTTTGTTCTGAGACAGAACAATCTTAAAGAAGAGCCAGTAAAACAATCACAGAATATTCGAGGTAATTTAAGAAACAAACAGAATATTCTAGTCAAAGATAAAGCAAAAACATAAAATTTGAACAAATGAAATTGACGGGTCAGTGCCAAGTTTAATGGTTTTATGCGCTCGTCGTAATCTTATTGCAAACGGTGATTATTTACAGTGTTAAATAAATTAATGTAGTAGGCTGTTTTTATTAAATTAGTTGGTTATAATTTTTAGTGTTTGTTGTATTGTGTTTTAGTAAAATTAGTACATGTAGTACAATAGATTTTTGAAAAACGTTTTAAATAATTTGTTTGTATTAAACTTAAACTAACGCGTTTTAACAAATTATTTTTTTTACATTTTTATACAAATGAAAACAATAAGTTATATACAAGTGAGGCAAAATAGAAAATGAAAATTTAAAAAGAAACGATTTTCTTCGCTTCATTTAAATTGCATTGTTAAAATTCGCCTCTGATATATTTTTGGCGATTAGGTAGTGTTGAATTTTGCGCTCGAATTCTGTAACTGACACAAGCTGACATATACACACATAACCTCAATAATCGATAACTCTGGTATAATAAACAAACCAAACGTTATCAACAATCAAGATTTGTGTTTAATTTTAGTTGTGTACGTGCGAATGTGTTTTATTTCCTAAATACATCACAATAATTTTTTATTTGTTTTACGTTTTGTTCACTTTTTATGTAGGTATTTATCTAATTATGTAGCAATTGTTAGCAACGACATTGATAGCGTGCAACATATTGACATTCCCACATGTTAGAAAGTTTGTCCAAGACGGCTAAAACGAATTCTACTATGCGGGACGTAACGACATTAATCATGTATCTTTCAGTACAATTTTCAGTTACTGAATACACTACATGTTACACATAAATACTTATTACTGTTTTTATTTTTATAAGGCAATTGTTTTGTTTTAAAATGAGCTCTTTGTGCTGAAATTGAATTTTTAACAACCATAAACCGTTCACTGTAGTATTTACTGAAAACCTTACGACGTATTTTGTTCCCAAAAGTATGCTCGCCGCTAGGAAATTAGTATCGATCCATCTGTTGGTCAGCATATTTACTAACCACTTTGCTAATTGTTGTAGATTACAGCAGAATCTTGATTTTACCTTATCGCAATGTTGCCACGCAGCACTTGAATTACTATAAAGTTCAAGGTTTTGTTTATCGAGTGTTTAGAAGAACGATATCAATCTTTTATTGTGAATTAATTTTTTGAAAAACAAGAACTGCGTGAAAACGTATTAACAACTTTTCTTCTGTACATGTACATGCAAGTAATAAAATTATAGCAACAAAAAAGTAATTAAAAAATGATATCTTCTTAAATCGCTAATATTTGAGATTTGTTGACTTCTAAAACCTTGACCAACCACAACTTCAATGTGTGATAGTAGGAATTCATCAACATTTTAAATATTTTGACGTGATAATATGTGCTTATACGTCTCGTTTCGTCATTAAAGTTTGTATTTAAATTAGAAATAATTTTAATTTATCGTCAATTTACATATTTACTTCGTCAGCATATCAAACACAAACACTAGAAACATAATTTAAAAATTTAACTGCTTTAATAATATTCTTAATATTATCTCTAACGGTCATAGAAGTGCACAAATCTGAAAACGTTTGTACTGTTAAAGAAAAAACACCAGTATTAAGTTTTATTTTTTTAAAAAAGGTAAAAAAACAAAGAAATATAAAATCAAGAAATAAGTTTGCTACTCGCAAAAAATCGGTCAACAGTAACACGAGTAGATTAGAAACTAAAGTAAATTTAAGTCAGACTAGATATATCATGGTAATCTCGCCTTAAAATGAGCCAGTAAATGATAAAATATTTGAATGATATTGTGCTGATCGTCTATGGTGACAGTAATCGGTGCAGATAATTTATAGAGAAGGGCGCGCGGCGACAAAGTCATGTTTCACGATTTAACCTACTTCAGTGGGGGTAGCTTGACTATCACAACCACAACGAGATGTCGCTGCTTTTTTTGGTTTGCAGGTTTTAATTTTCAAACGTAAGTAGGTTACATCACAAAATGATAAAATACAAAGCGTCGTCCAGCTTGCGAGCAATTTTGTTGATTACTTTGTAAGTAAAAAAGTTCATCGTTTTCTTTCTTACTTTTTTAGAATCCGGTTTGGTTCACAATCTGATTACGCAACTCTTTAGAGGTTCTTAGTTAGATTTTGGTTGCATGTCTAAGTTCTTCGATTTTTCTCACGCCCGTTACCAAAGCAAGCGAAACTTTGGCAACTTTGGTTACAATGACACAATCCAAACTAGCAGAATGTTCTCATCTTACTACAGACTCCGGCCGTGGAAGCTTTCGTTATTCCAATATGTCTTCTATTGTTTTGCTTCACTTGGCTATGCGTGGTGTGTAAACATTTGCTACCTAAACTAAAGTTTGGATTTACTTACTAAAATCTCACCGCCCGACAAAGCTTGCGGTGTAAACATACATTTAAGCATCGCACGTTTTTTTAAGCCGTTAGCAGTTAACAACTATGATGTCTTTTAAAGCTATTGAAGGTTACCACACACATATGATTTTGACATTTGGTCTGCCATCTTTGAAGCACAACTACCAAAATTCCTTAAATTGATTTCGAAGCAATTTACAAAACCCGAATGCTTAACGCAGCAAACTTTTGACATTACCAACGCCTTAGAAGACAATTTTGCAAAACTTTAGCACCTCTAATGCAGTTGCTACCCCTACTTCGTACACCTAAGTAGCCCGATTTAAAAAAAAGTCAAGGTCCCCTCCGATAAAACAGTTGCACCTGTTTCTAGATCGATTGTCGTTATTGTACCCAAACGAGACTTCGACGACCCCAATCTACAAAGTTAAAACTTCAGACTAGACAAACTAACACTAAAGGACAAAAATTCCATACGATTCTCTTAATGTTCTCACAGTCTTCCTTTGATAAAGCCGGTCAAACCGCAAACAAAATTCTTTCCACGTGTGGGTAACCGCTTCCCTAAACAGGTAATAGTGGTTTATTTAACGTGTTCTTGTGTAAATTGGACGCTTTTTTTCCTAAGAGGGTATTTTTAAACCCGAGTGAAACAAAGGTTTAAAAAGTTTTCGGGGGAAAGAAAAGCGTCGAATTTAGACAGAAACAAGTTGAATACAACGTTTTATTGCTCGAACAGAGACTAGGAGGCCCACAAAGTCTCAAAATCTTTCAAAAATAATTTGACGTTTATGTTGACAAGTGTGCCAAAACTATCAAAGACGTTTTACAATAGCAAAAAATTAAAATTTATAACAGTTAAGAACAATAAAATTTTTTCCCAGAATTTTTTGGATGCTTCCGATGACGTATTGGCCCTTGCAAACCAACATTTGAAAGTTCATTTTCGCTTTGCTCTTCGGTACAAAGCAAACTACTGCATTTTCTAATAGAAATAATTCTGATTAAAATTTACGACGCCACTGTTTGCGGACTCCACTGTTTGTAAAATGTTTAATGTTTATTTGACATTGTTAACCATGTTATTTTAATACGTTTGAAATTTTTTTAGCGACTTTTCCAGTGATATTACTCTGCGGGAATCATAATTTTTCTTTAATGTAACAAAAAATTGTAAGTTACGTTAAATAATCATTAAATAGATAAACCATTACATATTAAGGCGTCTGTTACACATAGTAATTAAACCTAGTTGAAGCGTAGAAAAATTGACGTTAAATATTATTAAACATAATTACGCATGTCCAAAAATGTCGTTAAATATTGTAATTAAACCGAAATTAATGTAGTAGACTAGGTGTACAGGATGTACAAAGACAAAGTTCAAGACAAAAATGCATTTACATTCGAAGTCCGCACTGATTTCACTTAATATAAATCCGCAGCGTATGTAGCGACAGCAGCAGTCATGACCCCGATGCGCGTCGACGAAAATGGGTCGAGGTCTGGTGGACTCTCGCGGTTCCAAAACGTACACTTAACGATACTATAACTACCTCGTTTATTTCAAACCCCCAACCTGTAGCACAGCGCCATCAATCCACTGGGATCCTTTACTCTGCGACTTTGATTACTGCATAAGTACAACGATGATACCAAGATAACTCAGTACGAAAGCTTTGACGGAGTTCGGAAAAAAACGCCTCCATTATCAACCACGTGCAAAATACTAACCTACTTTACGAGTGTTACGTCAAAATACATAGCTATTTTGTTTGATGTATAGGACATTTAATCGGATTCCTTAGTGAGTTCTAAAATAAAACGCCGTTGCATTAGATCTTAATCGATGACAGAAAAACCTCATTTTTCTTACCCATCCGACTCTGTCACGTCCATTACACCGTGAAACCACCAAATAAAGTGAATTTTGTAGATGGCCGACTACTCTCGAGCGCCCTCTGCGAGCATAACTTGAATATTACAACTCGAGGTCGAGTATTCCCCACTTTTAAAGGTAAGTTGCTTAACTATCAAGCGGATTTTCGCCCAATTACGAATTTACACGTTACATATACTAATTTGTAACTATCAAAAATCTAATAATAGATCGTACTCAATCATTTTACTGTCAATTGTAAATTTAAAACATCTTTAAACTTTATGTAATGCAGCTGTCTTGAGTACGCTGACGTTATACAATTAAAGTTTCTTGACTGTTTGAACGTAATCAAGGCCAGACTTAGGCACATGTAAGCTTACACACTACACACCTCTCGTCTATAAAAAAATAAAAAGTAGTGAACGTTTTACTACTTGTTACAAGGAATTTTAATGGATACGTTTTTTAATACTAAATTTAATTATATTTGTTCGCTACCTTATGTAAACAAAATCATTGATTGCTTACGTTTGGAGTTACGGTGATTGTTAATTATTCTATTTGCTATTTAGTTCTTGAATTTATTATTCTGTTAACATAAACTTAGAAGTAGTACATGTTCTCGTTAGATACAATTATATACATTCGTTACGTTTTTTTTTAATTGTTTTTTTCTCTCTATTCTATTCGGATTGTTAGTGGGTTCAGACGCACCTTTAGTGTCTCTGAGTCAAGTATCTTATTAGTAGGAGTGGCGCCTAGTTTTTCTGTTTTTTTTAAATATAGTGCTTCAACCACGCTCATTCATCGACTTTGTAGCTAATGTGGTATTACTAACTATAGTCGCTGCAAAAAAACAATATGTCCAACCAGTAGTACGAAAATTGGCACCTCGTCGTGTGTACGTTGTCTGAAAGCCTACATGCCATATCCGTGTAATGCGATCCTTTAGTTGTCCAAAGTAAATCTTTGCCACTTTTGAGATTATGAGTTTCTCTTCCGACAATAACATAGACATGCTACTGAGCCAAAGAATCATACGTGTTCAATTCAAGTTCAAGCAGTGGCGGATTATGCACTTAGGTGGCCTGAAGCGTAACATGAATTTGAGGTCGTTTTTTATTTTAGTTAAAATATGCTATGTTTGAAAAAGAATAGACTCTTCGTTTTTAAGGTCGGTGCAATTTGCATGTGCTATAATCCGTCATTGAGTTTAGGGCACAAGTTCGCTGGCGCTACTGTACCTTTCAACATGATTGCCGTCACTTCTTCTATGCAATGATTACATTGCATTATTTATGATTACCGTTGGAATCACCTCTTTAGCAATCGTAGGAGTTGCTTGGTCGCCGAGTGAGGCTGTTCACGCTCATTTCCAACATCTTGATAAAAATTTAGATGAACTAAGAGGCGTTTCTATTATAATAGCAGGTGACTTCAACACGAAATCTTAGATTTGGCACTTGCCGAAGAGTGAGGATAATCCGCAAAGAACCTCCTGGTCGAACAAACCGCACCAACCTTCTTTAGCCACTTAGGCTCGACTAACACAAAAACTCTTAACTGGTGTGTCATCGCTAAGATAATAGAAAGTGGCCACCGACTGGTACTGTTTGAGTTAACCGTCCATGCCTCATGCTTTGTATCAAGTACAAAAGGTACAAAATCCTGGTTATCTTCTACGTGGTGCTTCGTGCCACAATCCGAGATCTGTAGAACTGTTCCCGCTTTTCTCTTCACGAATCTTCCGTGAAATGTGAATATTTTTGCACCAGCTGGAAAGCCAGTAATCACTATTCTCAAACCTGGTTACTCGTACATTGCCATGTAAACTAAAAACGTACGTGCACTTCTAAAAAATATTTTGAACATTTTGTCACAGGTTCTCTTTCATCGCAGGCAATACTTTGTTTCTAGCAAAAAAAAATCGACTGACGTTGCAGATAAATTAATGCACGGCCAAACATCTCTAAACACAGACTTGCAAGTTTTGTCAACGTATCGAAAGCGTTCAACAACGTATGGTGATCTTTGATAATGGAAGTTTTTGCCGTTAAGAGTACCTGTTGGGAATATCCGCGTTATAGATAGCTATTTGTCTAATAGATCGATAACTTATTCTGAAAACGTATCTCGTTTTGTATATGCCAAACGATTGATGTAGAGGTTTTAGGCCGACCTTGTGAAATCTGGTTGTAAACGACTTGCTAAGTAAAGAGTTACCACTAGACTGCGACATCTTCGATTACGCTGGAAACATCACTGTTACAATTTTTACAATTCCTGACGTTCTGCCAGTAGATACTGAGATCCTGGTTACAGAAGTTGAATGGTTGGGACAAACAAAGACCAAAAATGTATTGATTTTTAAATTTTTTAAGCAATTCCTAACAAAATGGCTACACCATTCCTTGTACTTATACCTAAACTTAATAGTTTTTGAGTTATTAATTTTTTCCGTAAATATTTGACAGTTACGTCTTCAACAAAAATAGCCTATAACTTTTTTGTTTTTAGCTCTATTGGTATGCGGTTTAGATTTTTAGAATCTATAAACATTGTTTTAACGGTTCCGTGCCAAACTTTGCTATTTTTCTAACGGTTTTGTTTATTTTTAATGCTCCTGTGGCTAAGCAACTGTTATAATTAGGATTATTACTTACACGCACAAAACAGAAAAAAAACAACAAGGCTATTATAGACGTTGGAAGCAGGTATTTTAGTATACCGCCTCAATGAACAAACGGTGGTATTTACTGTAATCACATACGCGAAATTTATCTAAGGTACAATCTACTCGTAGCCTTGACGTCAAGCTTAAGAGTGAAATGTCAAGATGGGTTTAAACTACCTGGTAACATTAAAAAAATCTCGTCACGCACTTCAATTTCTTTTACAAATAGTAATTGATTTATTATAGTAGTGAAATTAATGAAAGTTAATTAATAAAATTAAAATCGGAGTAAATTTTTAACGAAGGGCTCAGGACATGGAACATTTTCTTATATTTCAAGTAATTAATTTGTTAACTTATTTGTTACAACAATTGACGGCAAAACTTCCATTGCTAAAATTGGAGCGGTGATATAGGATACTCAACAGCACGCGATCGATTAGAGCTAGAGGTTGCGGTTTTTTCCCGGTTTATTCGCCGTTAAAATAATAGAACATAAATACCTTGTTCTTGGAGAATATGGTTGGAGACAGAAATTGAAGGTCGTAACAGGAGGTAACCATATCAGTTATACGTCTATAAACTCCACAGAACGATCTATAAAAGTTATTTGTTTCAATTCGTAACCTCGAAACACCGCAAACTGTAAACAGCTTCCCAAGCCGCAATTAATAACGCGACTAGCCGCTATGAATAAAATTATACACAGAAATTAAACCATGTTAGCTATTCCCAGAATCAAGCCATAAAAACTACAATAACAAGAAATAGTTGGTAACTTGCAACAACGTTTACCACGTTTTAATATTAACCTACCAAATCTCATTATCCCTTACCAATATTTTTGCGTTTTAACGCCGGCACACACACCGTATTTGGGGTATCAAAAATCCAAAATGACTGGAAATGTTTTTGAAAAACAAATTTACGCCGTCTGACGGCGTAAAACTCAACTAGATGTTCTACGTCAAGTATTCGTACGTCGGCGGTGGCAAAGTTGCGTATCCGTAAGTCGAAAGGAATTGCAAACTACATTTTTGCCGTTACATAGCATACAAGCCAAACTTCAATCTGCCTACTCCTAGCAACGCAAATTACTGGTGACGATTTAAAGAGATATGCTAAACAACCACACTCAACCCCCCTTTAAGATAAGGTGTCTTTTACAGCACATGATTCTAAAAACTGAAATTAATCTTGTCGGCTTTACGTTTCGTTTTTAAAACTGTAATTGTCCTGGTAGAAGATTGGCGATGTTTTTGTTGGAAACGAAAATCGTGGCCGTATTACAAAAACGAATAATTAGTATACGTCTAAATCACCAGATTCCTAATTAAGTTTCAAAACAAACACAGATGCATTGACAGAATTGATAAAAATACGTTTGACATTTTGGTGGTAATAGACGATGAGGATAATCCAAAAGAACTGCAAGACTTCAATCTACAAGAAAATTAATGCGACACAAGTGATTTAGTAGATACGGTAATAAATGTTTGACACAAAGATAGAAAATTAAACCTAACCGCAAAACGTATAGGTGCATCATACCATAGTGACTCTTATCATCAGCATTAGTAAAATCTACAGTTAAATTTCAATATAAATCGAATAAACAACCATTGATTCAGAAAACTTCGTTGGGCATTAAGTTACATGTGCTCACTTTGTAGTTTGCGTGCAAAGTGTCAAAAGCATTGTAACGTACAAATTGGAGAGGAAAAAAAGAATGTTGTAGATGTTTGGTTTACCGTTCGGCTAGCTTTGCCGCAGATGGTCGTGAGTTAGATCGTTAGTAAAAAGTACTCTTCTGATAGTAATAGAACAAACGTCTAGGTTAAAGAAAAGGAAACATCTTAGACCCGAAATTCCCAAAGTACATCAGTAAATGAAACAATTACTAATATAGGACAATAACAGTTTCGTTTATTAAGTTTTTTTTTGCTAACATACTACAACCGATTAAGAAAAAAAGAGAAGATAAAATTCAAAGTCGAATTGTTTTTAAACTCCTATGGCTACGCCACTGTACCATTAGTATTATTACAGAAGTACACAAAAAAAAGAAAATGTAATTTAGACCTTGGAAATAGATATTTTAGTATAACGCCGCAATGGACAAACGGTAGTATTTACTGTAAACACGTCCGCAAAATTTATCTAAAGTACGATCTACCCGTGGCCTTTACGTCAAGCTTAGGAGTGAGAGGTAAAGATGGGTTTAAATTACCTTGTAACATTAAACACAACGTCTTCTCGTACTTCCATTTACTTTACAAATAGTAATTTTGTTATAATCGTGAAATTAATGAAAGTAAATTAATAAGATAACAATCGGGGCAAAATTTTAACCAAGCCCATATGACCTGAGACATTTACTTAAATTTAAAGTAATTAATTCGTTAACTTAAACGTAACACAATCGACGGCAACGCTTCTATTGAAAACGGGACGACGGTACGAGATACTGAACAGCAAGCGATCGTTTTGAGGTAGAGGTCCAACCCGACAATCAAAGGAAAAAAGGATCTCAAAAATCCGTAAAATCAAATAGGTTTGAGTAAAAACGCATAAAACAAGATGATACTGCCTAAAAAACAAAAGTCAACAGAACTTAGAAAACTAATATCACAAACTGAACATACTCATTAAAAACACCAAAATGTGATTCCAGATATGAGTTATCAACAAAACGTCCTACCAAGAGACAAGAGAAGGCCAAAAAAAACTAAGAAAAAGAGAAAAGGAGAGAAAGATAAAAAATTGAGACAAGCGTCAAGGACTCAAAAACCACAAAACCTTAATGAAACCCCAACTCTCCTGATTAAAACTCTACTCTGAATACCACTCCGGGTAACCCTCAGAAAAAGAAAAGGTACTGCTAAGAAAAAGAAAAAGAAACGACACCCGAATCCCAAGGCTAGGACAATACCCCTAGAACCTTGTTGTAGTCGAAGATTTTTTTGACAAAGTACTGGACGATTGCGTAGCGTCATGGTCTTAACCACACCTCAAACCCTTGAGTCAAGATGAAAATAGCGTGTCGTTGGGCTCTCCAACGTCAGTCCATACAAGCGAAAGTTACCGTATTCAGTACTTGCTTGACCACGTTAGGTTTCCTCCCACCCAGGCAAGAATTTGATTTAGGATCATCGGAAAAAAGACCCAGGAAAAATCTTTCCATCCTAAAAGTAAATAATAGACACAACAAAAAAACATCACTATAATTTTGCCCCGAATGCCTAAAAAAAGACTACAGTCCGCAATCGCGTGACTGCATTTGGAAGCCGTGCCTCTGGTACAACCGCAAACATTTTACGTGACAGTTAAGAAGAATTGATCACCTTCGCCCAGCTGCATCAAGTTCGTCGTACGGCCCCCAAAAGGTATCATGCTTGGTGCAAAGCTTCAAGCTACCGGAACGTAGACAACTAACCTTCCCGGACACACAGCCGTTGGATTCCTACAACAGGCACTTCCCCACTCATGTAAACAAATAAAAAGAAGAGAAAGAAAGACAGAAAGACCAAAAGAGGAAATCGAGTACGATGTTAATGTACGGTTCGACTACCTCTCTTTAGATAGTCGACCCAAACCTTACTGCCTAAAGCAAAACTAGGGCTAAACACATGAAAATATGAGCACACAACTGTGACACAACTTACTATCAGCGAAAAAAATTAATTATTCAGGATAATTTAAAAGAACTCGCTACGCGGATAAAGTGTCCCTTTAAATATTGTTACGGTCGAATTTTCTTTACGTACGCCTATGTTGTTACCGACGAAATTTTCTTTACGTACGCCTATGTATTCCGATGTGAAATTAATTTACGGTTTGGACGCCCCCTACCGATCTTTTACGCGTGACTGTCATTTACGACGAATTCTTCCACTTGAAAACTGCATAAAATGGCCGGTGAAATTGGCGATTGAAATCTTCTAAACCCATCCACCTTAATGGGGACCAATTTATAAGGGTATTACGCTTATAATACATTTGAGTCGTCACCGGGTAAGATATAGCTCTCATTTATTAAAACTCTGTGGTAATTTCTCGTAATTTAATAGCCGTTCCGCCACGTGCGAGTATTCGTCCTAGTCGTTAACTATTGATGAAGAATCAATTTCGAATAATAATTTCGTCGGATTAATGTAATCTGAGGTATACTACATATGGCAGAAATTTAACACACCGAAGATCTAACTACAATTGTCGAATTGTCGAGATTCTACTCATGCGGCAGATACCTGCGTAACCACCGTTTCGTCGGGGTATAGCAGCACACGACGACCGGGTTCGGCCTTGTGTATTTGTGTTAAATATAACTAATCATTTTGTAGATTTCACTTTCGTGAGGAATTAGTTTGACACGACTTGCTATTTCAGGGTGTTTACAGGATATCGTGCCGAGGAAAGTACTTTCTTCGCACAAGGGAAAGTTCCTGTGTTTGTGGTAAGTGATTTTATTGTATTATATTCGTTGTCAAATAGGGTCACTCACGAAACTGTTACTAATAATAATTCCGTAACGATTAACGTAAGAGTATTACCATTTAGGTAATAAGTTTGCTTGCTCTGTGTTACGTCTGCTGTGTACTACCCATAATTATTAGGATAATTTAATGTTACTGCCATAATTGTTATTACTGTTTTATTGTCAGTAATGCCATATTACTAATTTTTTTTGTGGATTCCGCATATTGTATACAAACGATATTTACTACGAACTATTCTTCGCTACTTATTTCATTGTACTTTATTGATGTGATGTGTGCTGCCGATACTACAGGCATTTAGTTAGAAAATTTGATGTACTTCTTAATCAAAGTGTGCGCTAATTATTAATGTGAATCGTTACTCATTGTAGAATTTAAGGTTGGCGTATAAGCAAACTGTGATAGGTATAAATTCTACCTCGAATGCATTAACACTCATATCTTCTATTATTATTCCAACGTTAAACCATTAAATCGATTATACTTGTTAATCTTTCTTTTTATCTTTCCTGCTCCTGTGATTATCGTTACCTATTAATTACTTTTGACTTCTCGAACAGCCGAGTATAAGGATTACGAACCTAACATCGTGTTACAAGTTTATACCGTTCTGTCCTGAGCAAGATAGAAAATTACTTTGGGATAAGCTCTGGCGCCCTGCAACATCTTTTCTGTATTTAGTGTGGACTTCCCCTCTCTCCGACTATTGTGAGTTGGCCGTGCAGGTTCGTAAAACCAAAAAAGCTTGTAACAATATCCAAAAGTAACCTATTACCTAAGCACTTACTTAAACCTAATCTAAAGTAACCCGATAGCATCCTTGCTCAAGTGTAAAAAAAAAGAAAAAAAAGACATAACCAAATAACCATCCCAAGAGAAACCTAAATACCCTCCAACTTAGGTCGTTTACGACGTCGATGATATTGTAAGAAAAGATCAGTAACCGAAGAAAAAATAGAAGGTCCAAAAGATAACGAGAAAACGTCTGGACTAGTATAACCAAGTTTAATTTTTTTGACATGCCAGATGCCTAAGGATTGAGATGTATTATCTTTTAGCTCATACGTCCACGGAGATTTCACCGTTCTAACACGATATGAACTCGTGACTACGGAATTGAACTCCGTTGTCTAAAATGATATACTGAGGAGTACCAAACAGTAAAAAACTGTTATCTTCTGTAAGTTTAGAAATAGTAGAAGCAGTCGCAGATCGCATAGGAAAAAAGCAAAGAAACTTGGTAAAATTATCGACAACCACAAGAATATAAATATGTTCTTTAGATGTAAGAAGAAGAGGTCCCACAATGTCCACACATAGTACTTTCCAAGGTCGAGTAGCTTTAGCACGAGGAACATAAAAGCTAGCAGGTTTCTTCTGTTCCACTTTCTGAGCTGAACAGTGCACCGACGGATATTTTCTGCTACTTTTTGTTGCATCTGAGGCCAGTAGTAGTATTGGCGTAGGCTCCCCAGAGGTTTTTTAACTCCACTGTGACCAAATGTAAGAGGATTATGATGATCGCCAATCACTTTTCATCGTTGATTTTCGGCACGATCAATTTCCATTTATTCATGGGTTTAGAAGAAAAAATAGGACTAGTACTTTTATAGAAGAAGAAGTGATACGACGAGATAGGTTCTGATACCAGGTGTGTGTAATAGGAAGAGAAAGACCAGCAGGAGATGAAGGTACTTCCGGTATGACAAACAGACGTGTTCTTTCCCATTGAGATGAATAATAGAAAAATCATACTGTTGCAAACAAATAGACCACCGCACCAGACGTCCAGAAAGATTCTATAGTTTATTAAGCTACACGAGAAAATAATGATCCGTAACCCCAGCAAATTTAGTCCTTTCGCTGTATGGACGGAACTTCTCAATAGCCCACAGCATCGCAAGACATTCCTTCTCGGTAGTGGGATAGTTTCTTTTATTCTTTTTCAACGAGCAACTAATATAACTTATGACTTTTTCTCCCTCGTGAGAAAGTTGTAAGAGAACATCGTCTAAACCAAAATCTTAAATGTCGGTTTGAATAACGAACAGAAGTGAGAAATCAGGATAAGACATGAGTGGCGCCAAAACTAATAATTCTTTTAGAGCAGTAAACGCTACGTCGCAGGAATTGTCCTATTGGAATGCAAAATTCTTTCGAATGAGAAACGATAATAGAGAGACAACTGAAGAAAAGTTTGGTATAAATCGTCGATACCAACTAGCCATTCTCAAAAGACGTTGTACCTCTATTACCGAAGTAGGTGTAGGTACCTTTAATACTACTAAAATACATTACTGCTAGTTGACCACAATAGCACTTGTCTCTGCGAAGAGTAAGACCAGCCGTACCAGTGTTGTAACACTAGTAAAAGAGTATGTGGTTGTTCTTCAAAAGAAGGAGTAGCGATAATAGTATTGTCGAGATAAACGAAGCAGAAAGGTTCTAGTTTCTTTCAATACCTGATTAATGAATCGTTGGAACGTCGCAGGTAAATTGTGTAATCCAAACGGGATCTAAGTAAACTAAAAAAGTCTCTGATTCAGAACAGGAAAAGCAGTAATCGGTTTCGAATCCGCAGCAAGAAGAATTTGCCACTAAGCCGAACGAATATCTAAGCTAGACAAGAATTTCACATCTTTGGAGACGATCAAGAATAGCAGACACGCATGGGATAAGGTACGAATCTTTCTAAGTAACCATGTTTACTTTAAGGAAGTTTACGCAAAACCGGTAGATTTTATCTTTTTTTTTAACGTGTACAATAAGACTAGCCCAAGAATTGTTCAAAGGTTCTGCTACACTTAGTTCTAACATCGCGACAAGTTTTGATTGACCACTTGTAGCATGGTAGGAGATAGTGAATAGTACCGTTGCTTAATTGGTTCAGCCGTAGTACGAATATGATGTTTGACTAAGTTCGTACACTCTAGATCCGTAACTTGAGAAAAGAAGTATTTATCAATCACTGAAGTTAGTAGAGTTCGTTCATCCAATGTCACATCAAACTTGAAAGAAAGTTTATCGATACCAGTGGAAAAGATAAAAGAAGAAAAAGACCATTGTCTCGAACGAAAATCCAAAACGAAGTTCATCATCTTCCCGAAGTCAATACCCAAAATCAAAGATTGTGAGATCTCTGGAACTACTTACACATTTAGTGCCTTCACTTTACCTTCTAAAGTAATCGGTAACAACAACGATCCAATCACAGAGCATTTTGCTTCTGTCGCCACAGAACAAAAAGAAATCACCTCAGGAGTAATAGAAAGATTAAGAGATCGTAGAATATTCCAATCAGGTGCCCCTAGAATAATGCGAGTTGAGCCTGAATCAAGTAGAGAACAGAAAGAAATACCGAAAATGAACACGTTTAAGTAAAGAAGTTCATTACTCTGTGCATTAACAAACAGAAAATTTAACAACACAAGATGCTTTTTGTCTATCAATCCTTTTTCGTTTTAACGCCGGCACCCACCGTAACTAAAATCAAGAGCGACCGAAAATCTTTTTGGAAAATGAGCTACAACTTTCGCCGTCTGACAGCACACAACTCAACCAAATTTCTCAAGGTTACATATTCATACATCGGCGGTGGCAAAATTGCCTATCCGTCAGTCGAAAAAAATTGCAAACTATATTTTTGCCGTTACAGCTTGAATAACCAGTTACCAATGCTGCCAACTAAACTTACAGTGAACGATGCAAACCATACAAAGCGAATAAAGCGACAAGATAACATAATAACTTTTTGCTTGAGACTTTTCCAGATTGTTTCTGGATTAAGCTTACGTTTATAACAGTACCTGCCGCATATTTTTTACGAACTATAAAATTATTTTTAGCTTTAGCGGTATAGTGATTTTCGCATACACGTATGTACATTCGCACGCTATATGTAGGTTTTTGCTTTTAAAGAAGTTCCGCATTCGTAGTTTTTGCTGAACAAGTAAAAATGAAACTAAAACAGAAGAAATAAAATAAAATTGTAATGTTAAAAAAAGAAATTAGTAGTTCAATTCGCGAGTATGAAAAATTTCTAGTCGAGTATGAAATTTGTCAGGAGAATTTCCCTACTCTTACGCTGAGACTGTCAAATTTTAGACAGCATTTTTACCTCACTTCCTACAAGACCATCTACGAGTTCTGTACTTTTACGCCCGGGTTAACCTTCACCGTTAGATTGTTTCACGCTAGTATCCTAATATGCAATTGCATTTGAGTGGTATACATTTTTCTTTATTGAGGGTTTAAATTGACTCTGCTAGTTGTCTGTAGCGGATATTGGTACCCACCTCGTTATCACCAAAGATAACTAGCAGGTGGCCTCGTTGGAAAATTTTCATGACGTCACATTATTGACAACGTCATTATCGTATCCACCGTCAAGGGTTGGAAACAGGCAGAACAATTCCTCTTTAGAAGCACAGTTACGAGAAACACGGGAAATTTAGGCTGTTAAGTCGAAGGGAAACGCTGCGCATTTGCGTTCTTAATGATTGAATGCTAAGGAAACCTTTTATTTTAATTTCTTTCTTTGATTTGTACTTCGGTGGTCATGTCGTTTATGACCGTACGTGCATGTTAAGTTAACACAATTAATAATATTTTTGTGATTCACAAACTTATAAGCAGTACGCGTTGAGTCTCGAAGGCTTAAATTCTTTTGTTTGTCTACAATTTAAAGATTTGTAAATATAAATTCAGACGTTATGTTTATGTAACTGTTTAGACCAACAAGCTCAGCTTATTGTACGCTGTGTTGCTTGCTATTCGACGCAACTGAAATTCATTCGACCTACGTGTAAATATTTTAAAATACTTTCTTCATCTTATGTGATATAATAAATATATATATTCGGTGTTATTACTTCTGTGGTGTTATTTATTCTTTTCCTGCTGCGGGTAGAGTTAGACGGTACCTTCCGAATTTAGTTTTTCATAGTCTTGGCGCCTTTTTTTTTAGATTCATGTTATAATCACACATAACAAAGCCTGCGATTCCTCTCCTAAGAAGCTGTGCTAGCCGTCGCTTTGTTTTGTTACAAGAAGACTAGCGTAACAATTTATTTTTGGCTGACCAATTCAAGAAACCTTAGTTTCTAGTAACAAATTTTGGCGCCCAACGTGGGGCTCGATTTGTGTGTGTGCGATTATATTTTCTTCCAGTTTTATTGATTCTCTTATCTTTTCTTAGTCTTTTGTGAGTTCGATTCACTTTGCTTCGCTCCTTCAGTTATTGCTGCAAGACTTGACGTCGGAGTTACTTCACTAACTTTTACTTCTTTGATTTGTAGTGCTGCGGTTTGAATTTATATTAGCAATTTACTTACTTACTTTCCTTTTAATTGGATTTCTGGCCAGACACGTGTTGTTGAACTTCTGCTTTAAAGTTTGGTTTAACTCGACTACGTCGGTTAACCCTTTTGCTTATTAGATTAGTTATTAGTGATACTACTTGTACTTACTGTTATTTTGAGTTTTAGTCAGACATGTGTTAGCAGCTTTTTGCTTTTGATTTACTATTTTGATTCTATTGTTTAGATTTTATCGTAATTTTAGTGTGTTAACTATGTATTCTTTAGATGAAGAACTACCACTTCTTACTTCTTCGGACTCTGATTCAGAAACAAACTTAGGAAATTGGAATGTAACGTTTTCTGGTGAAGATCTTTGTTTACTTATCGAATTTCTTATTGACGAGTTGTGTTTATCTCGTGGTATTTCACAGCATCAACTGTTTCTTTCAGCTTTTGAAATTTTATCTGGCAAAGCCCTTCTTGTTTTTAGGACGAATCGAAGTTCGTTACGTTCGTGGAATGATGTTGCTGCTTTGTTGAAGTCGAAGTTTTTACCTTTGGATTATGATGAGCGCTTGATGGATTCTATTTGCAGTCGTACGATAGGAGTTGACAAAACCATTGGTACTTACGTTACCACCATGCGATACCTCTTTCTTCAGCTTTCGGAACCGGTCTCAGAGCAAATGCAGCTCAAAGTTATTCGCCGGGATCTAACGCCGTTCTACCAACTGCTTTTAGCGTTGATGGAAATCAAATCTATCGATTAATTAATATCTTTAGGCAAGTTTTTGGAGTCGAACATCAATTCTCGTGATACTTTCTACTTCTCAACAACAGAGATTGGTGAGAAACTTCAAAAGTCCGTCTCTTCTGCTATTCCTGCTACTTGTTCTCTTACTGCTTCTACACTTTCTTCTCCTGTATCTACTTCTACTTCGAATACTTGTGTTTGTTACCGTTCTCAATGTGATAAGCCTTTACGTACTGCTCGTTCTCTTCTTTCTCTTCCTTCTAATTTCTTTTCAGTTGCTAGGATTATTAAGCCTACTACTGATCCTTGGTATTTAGGTATGAAATCTAAAGTTACTGCTTCTCCTCGTCGCGTCGTTTCTCTTGTTGGTGTGTTGTGATAAATCTTTTATGTCAAGGTGTACGCATTTCTTCTTTTTATCCTTGCGTTTGGAAGCTAGTTGTACCATCGAACCAGCGCAAGCAACTTATCCAGTATTACCACATTACATCTGGTTCTGATCACCTCAGTGGTAAGCGTACGTTGGAAGCTCTTCGATGTCACTTCAACTAGCCTCATATGAGACCAAAGGTTGCCGAGTTCATACGTTATTGTTCTTGTTCGAACTCGCAACGAAGCAACCCTATTAGGTCACGTCACGTTTTGCCAGCAACGATGAAGCTTTCCAACACGGGTTTCGCTACAAGGTCTACGCGTCTACATAAGGATCGTGCTGTTTCTCCTAATGTAAAAGCCACTACACTTACATCCATTTCGTCGATCACTTCTGCTTATTCTTTGCTATCTCCCTTTTCTAATCGTTTTCTTCTTTTTCATCGACGTCGCAAGCGTCGTAAGTGCTAGTTCACTTTTTGGGCTTTTGACTGTCGACCTTTGCTATCCTCTTGGTCCTTTTTTTTAGTTTTGGTGGTTTCACTCTTTGAATACGCTTTTGGTATCTTGTTTGTTGTGGTTTGGATGCTATCTATTTGCTGTCACCCATTTTGCTGTCATTCTCGTCATCTATAGAATTCTCTCTTCTGTTTTTGGGATTTGGTTGTTCTTTTCTTGAGTTTTCTATTCCGCTAGTCGGCATTAAAGTCTTGAAGTATATTTTCCAAATTGGGACAGCAATTGGTATGCTTTCGTTCTATGACTAACTGATATATTTTCTTTCTTTCTTCTTTTTTCTTTTTTTTCTATTATAACTTGGGCGGTTGGTTGGGCACCGTAGGGTGGTCTCTCTTTTCGTTCTTTTACGGGGCGAAGAACGAATCAAACATTTACATCAAGCCTTATCTTTCTCCGTCTTTCTCTATCTCTTATCTTTTCTACTTTACATTTTTTTTCTTCTTGGGACCTATCTATCTTTTCTATGTACCAACCAGTTTTCTTTCTTTTTGGATTCTCTTTGTAGTTCGCTTCATGGGCGGTTGGTTGGGCATTGAAGGACTGGTTACTCTTTTTCGTTTCTTCTACGGAGAGAAGAACGAATCCGACATTTACATCTTGTCTTATCTTTCTCCATCTGTCTCTTCTCTTCCTTTCTTGTCTTTCTTACTTTCGATTTTTTTTTTTTTTTCCGTTTGCTTTTGAAGGTTTGCCGTTAGAACAATTACCTTTTTTGCCTTTTTCTTTTATCTTGGGTTGTTGCTTGAACACTTTTTTTTCCTTTTTAGTAACTTCCTTCTTTAGTGTTTACTGCAACTGTGTTTCTTTTTTTTTCTTTTTTTTTCTCAGTTACTTTTCTCGCTTTATTAGGTTTAGTGGCTTTTTGTCTTATTGTGTTTGGGTTGAAGCTTGGGATAGACTGCAACGTCGCTTCTAGCACTCTGTACTTCCGCTTAGTCGGCATTCTTGATGTTGTCAGTCACTGTTAGAATATTTCTCTTCTTTTGGTTTCTTTTGCTCTTGGAATATTCTAATCCGTTCTTTGGCATTTACGTTCCAAGGTAACATTGCAACACAACGAGCACTGACCCACGATGCTCAATTGGCAAGTGAAGCTTTCTGTTTTTTATTGGCTTTTCCTTCTTTTTCTTTCTTTCTTTTAGTTTTAGGTTTCGCAGTATGGATTTCTCTTGGATTTGCACTTATTTAGTGTTTAGCTTTTTGGTGACTTTGTTGTTGTGACTCTTGGATTGCTAATTTTTTTCTCTGCCTTTTTGGTAGTCCGACTTGTGTCGACTTTTAATCAGAATCTTTTCTTGGTTGAGATTTCTTCGTTGGTTTTCTTTGCTTAGATCTTTAGGGTCAGTTTGGTTTTTTTGGTGGAAGAATCTCATATCGTCTGTTGACGACTTTTTAGGCACAACTGCATTAGTTCTTCGTTTTGACTTTTCTTCTAAATCCGCGTATCACAATTCAACATCTAGATACTTTTTTTCTTTTTACTTCTTTAGCTTTGGAGACTTATATTTGGGGTTGGATTTGTATTCGTGGGTTGGGGTTTCAAAGGATTTTAGGGCGTTGTCCTTGACGGTGGTCTAAACTTCTTTTTTTCTTGTGTTTCTTTTTTTTTCTTTTGGTTTGCTTAGTATTGTCTTTCATCTACGTTTCTTCTTGGGTAGGGTGATATTGTATTTGAGTTGGTTTTAGACTTTAGGGTTCTGTCTTTGGCGTATGCCTAAATTTCTATTCTTGACTTTAGCTAGTGTCCACTTCCCAGTTTTTTATGTTCCTGGGGGGGCATTTGTAATGTTAAAAAAAGAAATTAGTAGTTAAATTCGCGAGTATGAAAAATTTCTCGTCGAGTATGAAATTTGTCAAGAGAATTTCCCTACCCTTGCGCCGAGACAGCATTTTTACCTCACTTCCCTCTTTGGAAGAATAATTACGACAAACACGGGAAATTTAGACTGTTAAGTCGAAGGAAAACGCTGCGCATTTCAGTTTTTAATGATTGGATGCTAAGGAAATCTTTTATTTGTGTTAACAATTAGATGCTCGTTTAGATTGGGTTTAACATTACTTTTTAGGTACATCAAGTACGGGGATTAGCTAATATCCGACTGTGGTAAAACCTAACTGTGAGTATTACTACTTTAATTTCTTTCTTTGATTTGTACATCGGTGGTCATGTCGTTTATGACCGTACGTGCATGTTAAGTTAACACAAATAATAATATTTTTGTGCTTCACGAACTTATAAGCACTGCGCGTTGAGTCTCGAAGGCTTAAATTGTTTTGTTTGTCTACAATTTAAAGATTTGTAAATATAAATTCAGACGTTATGTTTATGTAACTGTTTAGACCAACAAGCTCAGCTTGTTGTACGCTGCGTTGCTCGCTATTCGACGCAACTTATAATTCATTCGACCTACGTGTAAATATTGTCGAGAACTTACATTTATATACTTTCTTCATCTTCTGTGATATAATAAATATATATATATATTCGGTGTTATTACTTCTGTGGTGTTATTTATTCTTTTCCTGCTGCGGGTAGAGTTAGACGGTACCTCCCGAATTTAATTTTTCATCGTCTTGGCGCCTTTTTTAGATTCACGTTATAATCACACATAACAAAGCCTGCGATCCCTCTCCGAAGAAGCTGTGCTAGCCGTTGCTTTGTTTTGTTACATAACAATTTATTCTTGGCGGATCAACTCAAGAAACCTGAGTTTCTCGTAACAAAATGTACAAATAGATAAATCTCTGAACTATAAATAAACCAATTAAGGTAAAATAATCGTAAAAAATAAGAAAGTAACAATTATAGAAAATTAAAGATTAAAAGCGACAAATAAATAACTATAAAAGCAGTTGTAAACAAAGGATTAACGTACTATAACCGCGTATTTAAATTTTTATTATTGTGCGTGCAATGCAAAAACATTCAAATATTTTCTTTAATTCATTATAGTGTAACACAGTTGCTAAAAAATGTACCATGCTCAAAATTTCGCTTGTGTTTTTATTGTCGCGATATCGTGGCTGTGGTCAATACCATAAATCACAAAAAATTTATCAACACCTACGTGCCGTGTAAATAAAGAAACTTAAAAAATATTTACATATTGACAACGCAATAATAAAAACGCGGAAATTAACTTTTCGCTTGCTACAATATTATTTTGCATAATAATTAGTCTTGTTTAGATCATACATAAGATGTTGTCGTGTAGATTGCAGATAACTAAGAAAAGCTACAAAATATATACGCTTATTACGCAACACGCACTTTTTACAACATTTATTCACATTGTTTTTGTCGCACGTGTGTTGCCGAGACATTAATTTTTGTATACGCACTTGTTAAGCGTACGTGCAATTTTGTTATTTTAAAAGTTTTAATTAACAAAGTCTGTACGACAAAAGTAAAAATAATAACGGTAGTTAAACGTAATTAAGAAATAATTAAAACGGTTCAGTTTATGGTTTCTTGTAAAACACTATTTCTGTTATCTTAAGTGGAATGTGTTGAAAATTGAAATTATGTATAAACTGCGTTTAGTTTATGTAAATTTTTTTATGCGAATTTAGTTGCATTCTATGATTGGTTTTTACAATACAATACAATACAAAATTAGTTCAAAATTCGAAAGTTTTTAATTTATTTGGATTTCGTAAATAATTTAACAACTACAAATTAATCATAACGTAAAAGCTAATCATCCAATAAGTGCTCAGCTGTTCCAAAAAAATTGCTCGTTTAATTTTGGAGCAAGTTTTGTAGTTTGAAACAGCTACCAAGAAGCAGATTTTTTCCTTGTAACGAATTTAATTGTAATTGTCGTAACTGAATGAATAATAACCTCACCCTACTAAATCTTCTTTACTACTGCTACTTTTTTAAGGAGGACAAGAATAGGTCTATTTCAAGAAAGCGACCTTGCCCATGCCAGCCATGTTTTTCTCTCACCCCCAAGAAAGAAGGGAATCATGTCCTAACCTCCAAATTCCAACCCATCCAATGCTAAATCACACCTATATCCCTACCCAGTCGTCAACCTGTCTGGCCAGCGTGGCAAATTAGGCTAAAAAACCCCTAAATAATAAAATGTCAAGTTTACAAAATATGATACCCCAAGCGAGTAGACTCAGGTCAGAATCTCGCACTAAAATCTCAGTCAGCGCCATAGATTCTAGAGGGGGGCATAAATTCCATACAACTCTCCAAGCCAAAAGAGAATAAAAAGAATAAAACAAGTAGAATGGATATAGCCACACCCAACATAAGCGCGTTAGAAAACAAAGAAAAATTAATTGAACTAGAAGCAGAAATCAAAAAAATAAAATGGAGAATAATCGGTTTAGTTGAAGTACGAAGAACAGGAGAACAATGCATAAAACGTGGACACCCATTGTTCTCAAAGGGACGCGAAGACAAGAAAGAAGGTGGAGTACGTCTTCTAATTAATAAAACAGAAGTAGACAAAGTCAGTTAATACAAAGTTATATCAGAAACGGTTATCTCAATAGTAATTGATATAAACAAAAGATATAAATGTAGAGTAATACAAAAATAAGCCCCAATATTGACACAGAAAGATGAAGAAATAGAAACATTCTATGAAGAATGGGCGCCTATGGGCGAATTCAACGCAAAAGTTGGAATACAAGAAGAACCAAACGAGCGAAGAATAGGTTCATTTGGATTAGGAAAGAAAAACTCCAGGGGAGAAACACTGCTTAATTACGTCCAGGAAAACAATCTTCACTAGATGAACACTTACTTCAAAAAACCGAAACAAAGAAGATGGACCTGGCTAAGTCCGAATGGAGACGTAAAAATGAGATTGATTACGTTATATTCAATGATAAACATATAATCGTAGATACGACAGTGTTGTCCCCACCGGGGCCATCCGCTTGCCGCATGGCCCTTCCGGCGCAGCCAATCGAGACGCAGCGCGATGATGGAGGTGGTTCCCCGGATGCCGCAAAATGAATAAAAGCAGCGTTCCTGGCAGGCAGAAGCAGAAGGTGTTCGACTGGTTGGCGCACTAAGACTTTCGCTTATAATGGTCCTTTGAGTCTGGGGGATCACTTACGCCCGAATAAACAGCGCGCGTTAAATTAATATTGGTTAGACTTGTACTCGTATGTAAATATATTAGTTGTAGAAATAAAATAGGATTAAAATCGTGTTACTACACTTTCTTTAATTCCTTTCTTCCGTGTTGCGTAACAAACGCAACTCTCAACAACGTTATCCTCACTACTCGAAATGTACGTCAGCCAGCTACAACTAGCTCTCCAATTGCATTTCATTGACCATACTCCAGTCAACTTGTTGGCGCTAATAAAAAAGGCCACCACGGTAGAAGTTGCATTGAAAAACAGCAAGACAACTGAGCTTCGACCAACGCCGGCAACCGAACGGGCAATCAGACAACCGCAGTTGCCGCGATGCCAATACTGTCCACAGCGCCACTTTAATCGCGACTGCCCAGAGCACGCACAGAGACAAGTTTCAAGAAGCCAGCCAAGAAAGGCCCACAACGCTCCGGCCCTAAACGCGCTGAACATCGGCCAGAACTTGCCTAAAACAATAATCTGCATCGAGGACCGAGAGTCTGAAGCTATTTTCGACTCCGGATCTACACACAATTTTGTAACGCGGGGCATCTGGACGAACCCAATTGAAACCTCAAAAACCCAGCAAGCCACCACTGCGGCGGGAACAACCATGCAAGTTCTCGGCAAAACCACGGTACCGTTCCAATTGGGAAATTACGCAAGCACCTGCAGAGCGCTTGTCGTCGAATGCCTCACTTCGCCACTAATCCTCGGGCAAGAATGGTTACAACAAGAAGATGCCGTAATGGATTTCTGCCGTTGGTGCACTCACTACGGCACCGACGCCCGTCGCACGGTTTATTGGGAACAGACAACAGAAGCGATGAGCACAGCAGCAGTCGACACCGACGTGATTCCGCACGAGCTTTCTGATCATCTGTCTAGACACCCTCGACCGACTCCAACTGAGATCGACGACGAGGAACGACTTCTTTCGCCTCCTGGCAACACAGCTGCCCTAAACCGAATCGTCGGCAAAGCAACTAACCTGACGAAAAGGGTACAAGATGGGCAACAAGCAGACGATGAAATCCAACGCATTATCGCGGCATAGAACAGGGTTTAGAACCAAGGCCCCCGCGAAGACGATGAGCCCGAGACGCACCGCCGGTATGAGGTCATCGCTGTTTACCTGTACCGAGTAATCAACGATAAGCGAGCCCTCTTCGTACCAGTGCAGCTCCGCAAGAGAGTGATCGAAGAGTACTACAGCGAACCGACAGCCAGACACCCGGGCATGGAAAAATCCCTCCGAGCCATAACCCAACGTTTTTGGTGGTCCCGAATGCGCTCCCAAGTACAATCTCACGTACGATCATGTTGGGTTTGCGCCGCAGTAAAGAGAGGCCCGGTGCAAAAACCCGCCACCGTCCGACGTCGCAAACCTACGCAGCCGTGGGAAGCGGTATCCGTAGACTTGATAAGTCTCTACGAGCCAACTAATAAAGGCCAGCGCTAGATCCTAGTGATAACCGACTTCTACAGCCGTTGGGTGGAAGCGTTCCGCTCCGATCCACCATCGCTGCCACCGTAATCGACGTATTAGAAACCGTGAAAAGAAAGTGTTCTTGAGGTTTGGTTACCCCAGAGCCATTATCACAGATAACGGCCCCCAATTCACGTCAAGTAACTGGGACGCGACGCTTCGAAGATGGGGAAGTTGCCATTGGACAACTCCGGTGTAGCACCCGCAAGCCAACCCAGTGGAGCGTCGTAACCAAAAAAACATTGAAGGTCCAGCTGCACCGACAAGACCCGCGCCAGTGGAGCCAAGTTTTGCCCACCGTTCTATACCAGCTGCGCCTTTGCTACAATGCCGCCACCTGGATGACTCCGTCAGAAGTCTTCCTAGGCTACAAATTACAACGGCTAGGAGATTGGCACCTGTCCAACAACTATATGGCCGAGCCGCGGCCTGACCGAATCCGCCAAGTCCACCGTAATCAGCACAGGTTTCGATCTCGCTACGCCAACCACGGCGCGACTGCCACCCACTACGCCGACGACGCGTTAGTAATGTAGTGTTACTACACTTTCTTTAATTCCTTTCTGCCGTGTTGCCTAACAAACGCAACTCTCAACAACCTTATCCTAAAAAAATAAATGAAAGATTAATACAAAGAATAGAGGAAATCTACGAAAAAACGAGGAGCAGGGTTAAAGTGAATGGGGAAGAGAGTGAGAAATTCATCACAAAGAGAGGGTTGAGGCAAGGATGTCCACTGAGCTCAAGCCTGTTTTCAGTATATACGGGGGATCTGGAAGAGACAATGAGAGGACAACAGACAGGAGGGATAGTGGTAGGGAAAGCTAAGGTATGGTCGTTGGCGTATGCGGATGACATAGTGCTGGTGGCTAAGGAGGAAAAGGAAATGAAAGAGATGATGAAAACGCTAGAAAAATATATGAAAAAAAAAGAAATGGAAGTAAACACGGAGAAAACAAAGATAATGATATTTAGAAAAGGAGGGGGTGGAAAGAAAAAGAGAGGAGTGAATATGGAGTGATGAGAAAGTGCAACAAGTGAAGGAATTTACATACCTGGGCTACACGATGAAACAGGATAATAAGGCGGAAAACACATAAAGGAAAGGGTGAAGAAAGGAAACAGGCTAATAGGACAAGTCTGGGGTGTGGGGGAAAGAGTATTCAAGATGGATATAAAAAAAAGAAAATTGTTGTTTGAAAAATTAATAAAGGGGGTGGTAATGTATGGAGCGGAAATATGGGGCTGGAAGGAGTGGAGGGAGGTAGAGGGGCTACAGGAAAAATACTGGAGATGGGTGTTAGGATTGGACAGGGATACACCGGGGTATATTGTGAAAGAGGAGGTACAGATAGAAAAAATAAGGGTAGAGACAGGAAATAGAGCAATAAAATACGAGGAAGAAATGAGGGAAAGAACAGATTGCAAAATACTGCAAGAATGTTGGAAAGAGATAAAGGGAGGGAAAGTGAAGTACGGGCAGGAGGGCAGAGAAGAGTATTACAAAAGAAACGGGTACGCGAGTAAAGAAGTGGAGAGATTAAGAGAAGAGGGAGTAGGGATAAGGGAAGAAATAATAAGGAGAGATAGAGACATCGAAAAACAAGAAAGATGGACAAAGATAAAAGAGGGCAGATATAATAGGAATTATAAAGATATCAAGGGTGAAGGAGTGCCGGAATATTTAAAAGATAGAGACATTAAAAGCAACAAAAAGAAAAAAATGGTAGCAAGGTTCAGATGTGGCAACGAGGAGTTAGGGAACAAATATTGGAAAGAAGAACCAGAAAAGATGTGCAGGCTATGTGGAGAAGAAACTGAAGACCTTAACCACATGAGACAGAAATGCAGGGAACTAAGAGAAGAGGTGATGAAAATAGAGGAAATCTTAGATGAAAACGGAAAAGGAGCGGAATGGATGGAGGAAGTATGGAGCAGGAGGAAAAGTTAAGGAGGGAGAAGGGATAAGAAAATGTATTATATATGTATATATAGCACGATCAAATTTGTAAGCCAAATGGCAACGAATAAAGTTAAACTTAACAACCTTATCCTCACTAAAGAGGCTGGAAGACACCGACGTCGACGTCGCGATGCTCTTCCCGACCTCTACGGTAACAACAGTGCTGAATACAATAAACGTAGGAAGCAATCACAGAATGCTAAAGAAAAAAAGTGCGAATCAACAAATAAAAAGAAAGACAAAAACTAGTAGTAAAGACAGGAAAAAGTATAGACACCGAAGAAATAAGAAAACAAATCAATAGATACAATCAACTCATAGAGAAGAACATGCAGCATGTAGAAGAGCTATTAAAACCCGACTTAGAAATCCTAAATACGGAAATAAGAAACGACCTACTGCTGGCAGCTAAACAAATAAGAAGCAACAAAAAAGAAAAACGCTAAAAACTGAGTGACGAAGAAAAAAAACTAATTGAAACACGAACGCAAATATTAAAAGACAGAAATGCAAACAAAATAGAAATAACAAAAATAAATATGACGATCAGAAAAAAGATAAGAGAAAACATGAGAAAGTATAGGAATACAAAAATAAAAGAAACTTTAAAACAAAAAAAGCCTAAAAGGATTACGATCAAAAATGAACGAAGGAAAACACCAAATAACAAAACTAATAGAAGCAGAAAATAAAGAAATCACAAAAATCGAAGAATTTAAAGTGGTTATAGAAACATTCTATCGTACACTATATGATAGTAAAAAAGCACAAACATAGGATCCGAGAAAATACCCGAAATTACAGAGGGAGAAATTAACAATGCTTTAAAGAAGATTTCAAGCAATCGAGCCCCAAAGGAGGATAGAATAGTAATAAAAATGATAAAATACGGAGGTAAATCTGTCTCAAAACAACTTAAAAAGAGTCTACAATAAATGCCTAATAGAGTCTCGAGAGAGAGCTCTCACATCTGCAAACATAGGATCGGATCATAATTTAGTGATGGGCAAAATTACCATAGCAAAACCAATCGCTAGAAGGAAAGAAACAAAAACAAAAACTTTAACTACTAAATTTAATATCGAATCGCTTAAATCTGAAAGTAATCAATATCTCTACAGACTGCGACTGGCTCATAAAATAGATAATGCACCTATCCTCCAACACCACACTGTAAACAATGCGTGGGAAATCCTATTAAACAATATAAAGCAAGCAGCAGTTGAGGCGTTAAGAACAAAAACTGTCAATACGAATACACAACATACGAACATAAAACCATAATTTAAACCAGAAGTAAAAACACTAGCGCAAGAAAAAAAGAGTGCTCACTTGACATACATATCCAACAAGAATCCAGGACACTACATAAATATTAAGAAATAAAATGAATAACAAAATAAGAGAAATAAAAGAGAATACTGAAAGAACTTTGGTAAGGAAATAGAAAGTGACCTATACGGAACCCAAAAGCGCATTTGGAAAATGCTTAGAGCAGTGAAAAGAGAAGTCAACGAAACAATACAACTAAATAACATATCGGCAGTCGAATGGACCAACTACTTCCAGAGCATGTACTCAGGAAACCAAGATGAAATCGAACACACAGATCGACAAAGAAGATTACAAAGAGTGGTTGCCAGGTACATAGAAAGTCTGGAAAAAATATCCGAAGAAGAAGTAATACTACAACTAACACAGATTAAAAATAGAAATCTAAGCTCAGATAATATCCCAAATGAACTGCTGAAATGCGGGGGAATAGAGTTAGCCAAACAACTCACTAATCTGTATAACAAAATTTTAGAAAAGACGATAACACCAGAAAGATGGAAAGATAGCATAACTAGACCATTGCTTAAAAAAGGAAAGTCCTCAGAACCCTCTAACTACAGAGGAATATCTTTACTGGATACATCCATGAAATTATTTACTAGACTTTTGCAACAACGCATTCTTAACCATATCTCAATAAGTGAAGAACAACAAGGTTTTCGGAAAAATCCATTCGACTGTTGACGCAATATTCATTTTTCGGCAGGTTATGTGCTCTTTAGATTTAAAGAAAGCTTTCGATGTTGTGAACGAATTAAAGAGTAAAGGAATACACCCAAACATTATCGGGACGATAAAGCAGCTCAATACGAATAACACAACCATAATTAAAAAATTGAGCTAAACATGGATGTTCGGCAAGGAGACAGTCTCAGTCCTCTATTATTCAACTCAATAATGGATAGAATTATTGAACAAGTTCGCAATGTAAACAAGTTGGGAAGACACCATATCAAGATCGTATGCTATGCTGACGACGCGACACTATTTGCAGACACTGAAGACGGACTACAGTGGTTATTACAAGCGTTCAAGATTGAAGCTGAAAAATTAAACATGAAAATTTCTACTACAAATACAAAATGCATGGTGATTGCGAGAAATCCGCGCAGATGTAAACTGGAACTGAATGGCAAAGTAATTGAACAAGTCTCTGAGTTCAACTATCTAAGATCCACCATAGCACCGTACGGAGACCCCAAGATTAGTGTGAGGCACCAAATTAACAAAGCAGCGAGAATAGCTGGAGCTTTAAAAACAACTATATGGAAAAACAAACACATATCAACCTAAGCTAAAGTAAGAATTTACAAAACATGTGTTAGGTCAGTTATGACTTACGCAACAGAAACAAGACGGCACGCACCTCTGAAATAAAGGTACTCCGCATGACCTCGGGAAACACGATTAGAGATCTAAGAAGAAGCGAGGACATCCGAGAAGAATGCAACGTGGAGGATGTCGTAAGATGGACACGTGCTCGCAGAAGGTTCTGCAACGAACACGTATCCAGAATTGCCAGAAACTATAGACCAGCATCCAAACGACCACCAGGAAGACCTCCAAAACGATGGAAGGACAGCTGGTCTTCAATCTCCCAAGAAAAGCAATACTCGGTATAACAAGCCTCTAGGTTTTCGAAAAGAAGAAGAAGAAGAGTCCCGAGCACCAAACTCTTGGTTAAATGCCGAAGCAGTCCTAATCTTCAAGAAAGAAAATAAAGATAACAGAAAATTACAGACCAATAAAACTTCTGTCAGTACTGTACAAACTATTTACATAGTAATAACACAACGACTAACGAATAAACTAGATAGTTACCAATCACGTGAGCTGGCTGGATTTAGAAAAGACTATAGCACGATAGATCACTTACAGACAATGCGAATATTAACAGAAAAAGCTAATGAATATAATATAAAACTATAGATAACAATGATAGACTATGAAAAAGCATTTAACTCTATAGAGATATGGGCAATACTGAACACTCTAAGAAACTGCAGAGTAGACAAAAGATACACAAATCTTATTAAATACATATATAAAAATGCAACAACACAAGTAACGACAGCAGTACAAACCAATAAATTCAGGACACGTCGTGGTGTACGACAAGGCGACTCAATCCCTCCTAAATTATTTACATTGGGTTTAGAAGACACAATTAGGAGATTGAACTGGGAAGAAAAAAGAATAGCAATTGATGGAGAAAAATTAAACCATCTGAAATTTGCTGATGACATAACACTGATAGCAAGGAACAAAGAAAAATTTCAAGGAAATGTTGGAAGAACTGAACGAGGTATCAAAACAGATAAGAATAAAAATAAACACTCAGAAAACAAAATACCTAACAAATGATCAAGAAGAACAACAAGAAATTGATCTAGAAGGCAAAGCAATAGAAAAAGTGAATACATTCATATATCTAGGGTAGAAATTCAAAATTTCAAAAAATAACTTGACAGCAGACCTAGATAAAAGAATGTCATTGGCGCGGTCAGCGTTCGGAAAACTGAATAACATACTAATGGCAGACAACCCAAAATACGTTAAAAGCAGAGACCTTTAATCAATACGTGCTGCCATTCCTAACTTATGGCAGTAAAACGTAGGCTCTAAACAAAGGCATCATACTTTGGCTCCAAGTAACGCAAAGAGCAATGGAGATAAGAATGCTAAACAATAAGTTACGCGAGTCACTAAGATCAAAAGTGGTTGACGCAGTGAAACGACTATGTTTTTTAAGATGAAACTGGACAGGGCACGTAGGAAGAATAGAAGGGGATAGATGGACGCGTAAAATTATAGAATGGAGACCTCGAGAAAACAAGAGATCTCAAAGAAGACCACAAACCAGGTAGACGGATGACATCGAGAAGATGATAGGACACGATTGGATGAAGAAAACACATAATCGAGAAGAGAAGAAAAACCTAAGGAAGGCTTGCATTCGACGATAGATGGAATAGGCTAGAGAAAAAGAAGGTAAAGGTAAGAAGGCCTAAACTGACAGATGCGTGACTGGATAGAAGACCAGTCGTTAATGTCCCAACCTTGGAGCACCAAGCGAACCCCGTTGTACATAATCGTGGGACTACTATGAGCTAAGTAAATGAAATAAAAACAAATATAACAGACACTGGAACTGAGGATTCTAAAAAAAACTTTCAGGTGCGGTTAAAAAGAAACCCCGCAAGCATAAACTTTAGCAGCAACGGAAGTCAAAAATTTTTAGACATCAAGTACAAAAACGCACTCCTTAACACCAAAGAGGCCAAGCTAAAAAATCTGAAGCACAAAACGCAGAAGAACAGAAGGCAGTACTCTATGACCGCCAACAAAAGAGAGTAGTCCTTACGCTACGGTCGTGTTTGATATTGTTACAAAGATATCTAGATCTTATCTTAAATGAAGACAACAGAGCCTTAATAAAATTGCTCTAGTTACATTAACCAAAGGAAAATCCGCTTTCAGATTTTCTAAAAAAAAAAATTGTCTCTTGTTTCCGCGTCTTAATGTAGTGTCTCTAAAAAAAGAATAGTCTATTGTGACTACGTTGATTGTCAGCGCGGCAAAAAACAAGAACTAATTTAACAGTATACATATGGCAGCACATAATATAGATGAAAAGTTTACTACTCAAGGTCGTCATCAAACGACCATATGTTTGAGGCGGGCAACCAGGCATCAAATCACAGTATAGAGCTAGAAAGGCTAACTTAGTGCACACAAGAAGTTATTTTTGGAGTGAGACAGATAGGAAGAGAAAAGCTGCAGACATCTCCTCTAAGGAGGTGACTTACAAAAAAAAGAAAATTTGTTGGAGGTTGATTTAATCGACACAACTGAAAGTGTAACTACTTTATATGAAGAGTTGCAATAGATAGTCGATGCAAATAGCAACACTAAACGCGAAGTAAAAGAGGTAACAAATAAATTTAGAAGACAAATTGACAATATAAGTAAGCGCTCAGCCAAAAGCTTTCTCAACGAAAAAAGTACGAGAAAAGAAAGAAAAGGACGTTAAACATCGATAAACAAACGGACAAAATGAAACAAAGCGAGATAAATAGAAAAAAATAATCGTCTCAAAAGAGACATTTAAATAGATTTTAAGCGTGGACAGAAATTGCAAAGGACGACTTATATAGAACGACGTAAATCGTCAAAGGACTTCCGTTGGAAGAAACGAACCGTACCGTCACAATATGGGTAAACAAAAAAGTAATTTGAGAAAACACAGGCTTGCAAAGGACAGTAAATGAAAAATTTCCGCAAAAAAAATAAAACAAAAAAATATAATATGCGGAGGAAAAAAGCGATATCTGGAACAAATTGATACAACTAAGAAAGGTAGTAGATTAAGAAAGTAAGTATACACAAAATAAAGGAATTAAACATAAATACAAAAATGGTCGAATGCATCTTCAAGGGATCAAAAAAAAATTAAAATGATGATACCAAAACCAAAAATAAAATACAATTAGAATACCGAAATAAATGTAAAACTAAGAAAACATACGCACTGATTGTCAAAAAAAAATTAACATATGAAGAAACACTAAAGGGCAAAAAGGCAAAAATACAAGGAAAAAAGAAACAAGAATATCAAAACTAATACAAAAAACGAGAAACTTTAATAACAATTAAAAAAGACAATGATCTACTATCAAAACTAAAGGAATTGATATAAACAAACAATAAAGAAATAGTTGTAGAAACAAAAAGTCAAAAAACTAAAACAAAAAATATAATTATACGAGGGATAGATACCCTAACAACTAATGAGGATATATGGACAGCGATTCAAAAAAAGGGCGACTAAATAGAATCCAAACAAAGAGTGGTGACAATTAAAGTAGCAAAAGAAAAAGGGAAAAAATTATTGAAATAAAAACCAAAAAGAAAAATCCTCATGTCGATCTGTTCCATGGAATCTCAGTTTAAAATCAAAAGATGCTACTCCCGCTGAAAATTTAACCACACGGCAAAAAATTGCAGAAACACAGACACAGAGGATAATTATTATAGCCAAAATTAAACGATGGCACTCGAAAAAGAACGACAGAAGAGGACAGATAGTACTAGATTTTCTCAACTCTACGAACATGGTGATACTAAACTAGGTCAAAACTGACGTTCGAGATGGGAAACAAAACCTTCAACAACTATATCACGGTTGCCATTAGAAAAATAGCAGAACGGGAAACTGGAAGATACAACTGCAAGTGACTATAATTCTATTCCTTCTGAACATAAGAACAGGAGTCACAAAAAAGTGAGACAAGGAAAAGTGAAACTGAAACTCATAAAGAAGAAGAAATTATACAAATACTGCAGAGTTTCGACAGCAGGTCGATAACTTCCAACTTGTTTAGAATTCTTTTCTGGTAGAATGCAAACTTAGAAGAGACTGAAAAATAATGCATTAAATAGAAGCGGAAAACCATCAGCGCAAAGCAAGAGTTACCGGGCAATCTCAGAAATTTTCTGACGGCGCTATTCAAGAAAATATACCAGGACCTGTGGGCACTGACATACAAAATTATGGTAAAAAAACAAAGATAATAATCTCTAAAAAAAGACTAAAGACAAAAAAACCAACGTTTCGTTGTAGAAAAGAGTACACATATAGGCGTGGGCACTAGAGATAAGTCAGTGACAAAATTCACGTCAGAGTAGGTTATAGAAACGGGAAAAAATACCACTACCAAGAAAGCCGGAAGACCAGATGAGATTAAGCTAGAGACAGTCAGGCTGACTACTTTGTATTGTACCAAAACCATTCGAGTTGTCATAAATATACTACTTAAAGAACAAACTTTTCTGGACATGGATTGCTAAACCGAAAGCTATTGAAGGTTCCTACAGACCATTTTGCCTAATTAACGTGTTGGCAAAACTATAATAAACACTATTTAAGAAGAGACTAAAAGAAAAATTAGAGAAGGGGCAAGTTGTCAAAATTGCAATTCGGTTTCAAAAAAAAAAAGAAATTTACGATCTGCGCAATAGAAGAAATTATGAAGAGAGTACGGAACACTACTGCCAGATGGGCTGTGCTAGTGACGTTGGACGTAAAAAAACACTTTTAATACGCCGCGATAGGTAAGAATAATTCGAGTAGCAAAAAAAAGAAACTTCTAAGCACGTAGTTAATATAATCAAAGCGTACAGACAAATTAGCTACGGGAAGAAAAAAAGTATTGGGTTCAACCTTATGGAACCTTTTCTACGACGACGTACTAAACACCCAGAACGAACCAGGCGTTACAACCGTAGATTTCGCGGACGATTTGGCAATTCTATTTGTGGGCGAGGGCAACATTGACGCACACAGCGCAGATATGGCACAGAACAATGGACATAAATAAATACAACAGAATGATGAACAGTTTTACAAAAAAGCAACATTTAGAATCGCTTGCGCCTCTAGGACGACTGCCACAAACGCTGTAAACGTTATTACTGGCACTATACCGATAAAATTCTTAATGTCGGCTCAGAAGACCTCTCTGGCATAGGAAAGAAGAACTTACTAAGGCACTTAACCAGTTGAAAAACAGAAAAGCTGCAGGAGAAGATGACATACTGCCAGAAATGCTGAAACAATCAGGAGAATATTTTGCTGAACAACTAGCAAAACTTTTTTATTAAATGTCTTGCAGAAGGAGAGATAACACATGACTGAGAGACAACTGTTGTGGTTCTGATGTATAAAAGAGGAGACCCAACGAATCTGGAAAAATATAGACTCATAAGCCTCCTATCCCCGGTATATAAACTGTTTATGAGAATAATAACAAACCGTCTAGAGAAAAAAATTGACGACTATCAACCCAAAGAACAAGCAGGCTTTAGAAAGAGCTACAGCACTGTCGAACATATTCATACGATCAGAATATTGAATAAGAAGGTAACTGAACATAACATCAAAGTGTGGCTAGCATTTACTGACTTTCGAAAAGCGTTTGACACCGTCGAATTTTGGGCAATAGAAAGAGCTATGAGAAATGCAAGAATAGACCAAGGGTATACCAATGTCATTAAGAAAATCCAAGATGTAATAAAAATTGATAATGCATGAAGATACTATTGAATTGACCATTCATAGAAGCGTAAGACAAGGTGATATAATATCATCGAAATAATTTACTCTGGTTCTTGAAGACGTATTCAAGAAACTACACTCGGGAAATATAGGTATCAATATATTAGGAGAAAACCTCAACAACTTAAGATTCGCCGACGATATTGTGATATTCGCCAGGAATGACATCGATTTACAAATAATGCTTACAGAATTACACAAAGAAGCAAAAACGGTTGTATTAGAAATGAACATATCAAAAACGAAGTTCATGACAAACGAGTCTAGTGATAGAGACACAATAAGCATAGAAACTCAAAACATTGAAAAAATTAATTCAGGAGCTCGAGATAAACCGAAGAATACAATTGGGATAAGCAGCTTACGGAAAAATGCGACACATTTTTAAATCCAAACTACCTCTGAGGTTAAAAACCAAAATTTATAATGAATGTATGATATTAAGTAAATTGCAAGTTCATCATAGAGCAATTGAAAGAAACATGCTAGATGTTTCGCTAGCGGACCATAAAATCAACGAATGGGTAAAGAACACCAAAAAAGTCCACGATATAACACAAAGAATATATCCCATCAAATGGAACTGAGGTGGTCACGTAGCAAGAAACAGCAGTAATAACTGGAGTGGAAAAGTGACTAGAGGGAGACCTTGGGGAGAAAAAAAAGTAAAGGAAGACCCCAACAACGATGGTACGATGACATCAAACGTACAGCAGGACTAAACTGGTATCAGGTTGCACTGAATAGGGATGCCTGGAAAGATTTGAGAGAGGCCTATACTCAGAGGATAGAGAACGGATAGAAAAGAAGAAGATACCAATAGACGTATTTCACTTTCCAGATATTAACAAGGCACGGCCAGTTTGAGACTTACGCAAAAAAAATCAACAAAACAGAATAAGAGAACTGTTTATATTGCTCTGCATACATAGACCACCCGGAACACAAGCTGTTCCGTTGTAGCAAATGGAGCGAAGCAAGAGTAAAATTACCAAAAAACATTACAAAGATAACCTAAAAGGATTCTTAACAAGATGCAAATTAAATTGGCTAATCTTCTAGCAAGTTTGCAGGAACATAATGGCTGAAAAAGAAATCGACGAGAAAAGTGCGAGAAAATAATAACGACTAGCGTATATTTATCGAGCAGGCCAAGACAAGAAAGTTAACATTAAAAGAGATTTCATTCAGCGTCATGTGCAAATCAGTCTACTAAAGATTGGCTGGTACCGGAATCTACAAATAGAACCTTGGCTAGATGCAAAACTTAACAGCTTTGATATTAAAGACGTTACAAAACCACCGTCTTGGTATGAATTCTGCTATCCATTGTGAAACCTGAAAAACTACTAAAGGCTTAAAAGTTCAAAATTCAGAACTTTTATCAGAAACCTGAAGTGTTGTAAATAAGAAGGAAGATCCAAAAGAAAAACAACCTATCCTTCTCATACCTAAATTTTTCACGAGTCTTATTCAGACGTTTGGGAAGGGAGCAAAAGAAATAGAGATCGACAAAGTAGGGGCGAGTATCCAACTAACGACGTCAACAAAAAAGACATGTCAGCTGTAAAGCAATTGTCTTCACAGTTTTACAAATAAATCTACTCCACTGCTAGACAGCTTTGGCTGCCCTACAAAACTATCTAAGAATGAACAGTGGAGATATTGTACTAATATAAGAATCTTAGGTTTATAAAAAAGACGGCCAGAGGACTAAATATGGGTGGTACCTAGAAACTTATTATTCCAAGATGTAACTATTCAAGAGTTTGCATGTTAACAAAGAATGGTACCAACTTACTAACGATGTGGGATCTTAGCACAAGAAACCTAATAGTAGTAAAGACAAATACAAACATCAAAGGGAAGGTGCGAAATTCTATAATGGTTTGGCATATTTTTCAAGTGATCAACCAGAAAAACCACCAACACAAGAAGTTGTGGAATAATTGGTGTAATTTTGCGGACAAAGCATAATACCACTGGTGCTCTGCTGTGACTCCAATGCACACCATTTGGAAAAACACTAAAAACAAAAGGAATAGAATTCATTAGTCGCAAATCAAAAAAACAAGCTTATCTCAGATACAAAAGGGAAGTAATCAAAATTACGATTGTAACTCCACACGTGTGCAGTGAAATAAGAGAGTGGCTCCGACTATATGTACATAAAATTTAACTTGGAATTGCAACAGGGAAAAGTAAAGACATACAGAAATCAAAGATCTTTCAACGGGGCTCTTTTTCGGGAGTGACTTAAGCAAGAACTGAACAAAGTCTGTCAGCATTTTGAACCTCGGTAGAAATAGGTCTGATAAACGATATCGTCAAGGCATCTATCAAAGACGATTGCGTAAATACCTGCCTGTTAAAAGTAAAAAAAATTAGCTAAGAAAACCCTTCAGTGAAATTAGGAACTTTCTTTTCTAAGAGAACAATCTCGTAAACTTTTCCGGCAATACATGAGCTCACATATAGAATTAAAGGTTCTTTAAAGAATCAGTAAATTGCACTGAGAACTTTTTTAGATAGAAGGAGCATTTGATTTTAACACTTCCTTTGACTTCATTAGAAAGCCTGTCAAAAATCGAGGATTTTTTTGGTCCGTAGAAGAATGGGTCAGTTTTGCTATAGCTGCCAGGAAAATCACAAGCTCGCTGGGCAATGTAACCAAAAAGGTTGTTGCTGTTAAAAAAATGCCAGCACAGAGTGGTATTATCGCTTCTATTGTGGAGTTTAATAGTAGACAACTTTTTACGGGAACTTGACCAGAACGGAATACAAGCGGAAATATATGCAGATAATATCACCATATTGATATGTGGCATGTTTTGGGAAGTTCTTTTAAACCTTATAAAAAAAAGTCTAGAAAATAGTTGAAAACTGGTGTACGTACGGCAGAGGGTCTAACAGTAAAGCTTGCCAAGACAACAATAGTATCTTTTACAAGAAGGAAACTTCAGGCTTTGATGAAACTTTATTTTTGGGAGAAAAAACTTCAACTGAGCAACGAGGTTAAATATTAGGGACTTACTTCACAAACTAAATTAACCTTTAACGCTCACTTAGAGGAAACAGCTCCTCGGGCATATTTGAGTCTGCAGATGTTTGATAGGTCAAACATAGAGACTAATACCAGAAATTACTTTTCGGATACGTTCTAGGGTAATAGTTCCCACAGTCACATATAGATCTTTAATTTGGTTGCATAAATCTAGAAGAAGAGAATCCATAGCAAAACTTAGAAAGTTACGTAATCTTTCGTGTCTATGAATCACAAGGGCAATGTCAACGACGTGCAATGCAGATGTAAGCTTTGCTAGACTGTTTATTTCTACATATAGTGGTAGAACCAAAAGTTTTGGCAGCAGAGTACCGGTTAAAATCTAACGGATGAAGCTAATGTATTCAAATAGCAAAATAAACACATAACGGAAAACCCAAAAACAATAGTTGACTATAATAACAGCACAGCTGTAAAAACTCTTCAACAACAAAATTTAAAATTCAAAATATATAACATCGACGAAGATATGTTGTGTGCTACAAAAAATCTAATACATTGTTACCAGAATTTTCTCGCAACTTAATTTTTGGCGACTAACTCAGTTGTATCGGGAAGCGGATTGCAAGTCTCGGTGTGTTAATTCTACACTAAACTTAAAAGGTACCAAAACAAGTAAATATTACTCAATATAAACCTTGTTTACACCTGTCGATTACTAAAACACAACTTCTAACAATAATATATTTGGTAATCCGATGTTTCTAGGAAAAAGTTGAGTCTATTACAGACAGTCAAATAAAATATTTATTTCAAGAGGAAAGAATAATCGTTCAAATCAACAGAGAGCAATAAACCAATAACAATTAGAAATTTTTCAATTAATATGGTAATATCACAGTTGTAATATCAATGTAAACCCTCTCGTTTAAGCAAGCCACCATACAATTATTATATTCAATTGCTAACAAATGTTATAAGTGAATGATTTTGATTCAAATATAAATATTACTAGAATATATTACCTCGTCTAGTATGCAGTTACGAAATAAATCGACAATCGACAATGATAAAAACAAATCGCAAAAAAAGTCAAATATGAGCACAAAAACTTACCAAAACGACACTTCTTTGCCAATCGTAGCAATTCTACTACTTTTATTGAACCCATTTAAAACGGGAGCTATGCGTGATATATAAGCTTAGGTACGACGGTTAATGATATTTTACTTTTGGCAATGACTGCGTTCAAATGATCGAGGAAATTTGACGGATGTTGCGTCAACGTACTCGATAACAATACATAAGATACAGACATATAAAATTTGCGACTGAAAGTAAATTTAAGTCAGTATGATTTAACGTTATTACATAAAGTAAGTTAATATGTTGAGGGCTGGCGGTTAATGAATACAATTGGAATAAATTACATAAAACAAAACTTTACGTTACTAAGAAAGTAGAACGTACAAGGCTGACATAAGTAAAGCAATAAATATAAATGCAAGAAGATATATGCTATAGCAAATAATGTGCATAAAGTAATTTAACGAAGTAACACGATACTGATATAGGTGTGAGTCTTTCTTGTCCTTTCCGATTACGTTAAACGAGGTAGACACCACAAGGTTACATACATATCCCGAAAACAGTCGGGTACAAAGATAGGATGGTAATCCCATACAACTTAATTAACTCAAAACGTCGAATTTGACCAATACCTGAAATACGTTTTTCCTACCACATCCGATGTCTTAAAATAACACCCAGGTACACAAACGTTCACTAGCGATTTCCAATCTCGTAGTTGACATAAATCAAACAATGCGTTAGAGACACTAAGAACCAGCTGTACAATTATGATTTAAACGACGGTTGAACTAACCTTAGTTTTATTTAAAAATTCTATGTATTGTAATATTATTGCTAAGCACAAAACTAATAACCAATAATAGGAGAGTATTTTGAAATTAACCCATGGTTAGTTCAACTATAGATGAAACTATTGTTGTACAACTGGCCGTTGAAATGTGATTTATTTACAATTCATGACTTGAAAACCAAATTTAATATAGTCATATGTAACTCGGGCGTTCTTTGAATCCATAGATTGTGAAGCGCTCAACGTGTTAGTCTTATAGTGTAAATCGGTTATAAAACATTAGTCCGAGGGTTGGTAGTAGTTCTAAAAACACAATTCTCTTTTTAAACAACAGAGGACAATTCCTCAATCTGATTAAAATGTCATTTTAAGTCAAAAAATACAGATTCAAAATAAGGTTTATTGACGGCTTTGCATAACACCGCAACTAATTTAAAAAAATTTTTTTTTACTAGAGATTACTAACGATAAAAAACGTTGATAACGGCGATCAAAGGTCTGGATCTGTAGATTTGTTTTAAACATAGTCGCAATAGGCCTGGTTTTAGAAAAGTTTGTTTGATGAGTATGGTAAAACAACTGTCTTTTTTTCAAAATATTTTAAAAAATCTAGCCGATTTGAGCAACTTATTGAAGTCAGAAATGTTTTTCCATAGTTTTTAGAACAATATAGAATTGCTATGACAATCAAAGCGTAGGTCTCATTTTTCTACACAATCAAAAATTTGCAGTTTTACTGTTATTGTCATTTTGGTGAAAACAAGTACTGCCGGAGTACTTGTTTCATCCATAAATAGCGCACAAGTGCTTAATTTAGAGATAAAATCTAATACAAAAAGATTTACAAGGCAGAACCGCAGCACTTTAACAATGCATTTGACAAGCATTAAAATCTATCTTGTACAAAATGGGTCAATTGTAAAAATTACATTTATTAGAGTCTCTGCTCGAGCGCCATGTAATAGATCAATTGTAATAGTTAAATGCTTAACTTATACTTAAGGTTATTTAAAATTAAATGTCAACTTCAAACAGTTAATTTCTGACTACCACATTTTGGAATTGCCGAAGTGTTAAAAGCAACTTGGTTCTTTGGTGTTTGTTTGTTTAAGTTTGAACTAATGCAGTCTAAAAATTTTGTATTATGACGCATTATGAAAAATCATTGTAATTATTCGGTTTCAAAGCTATCTATTTTCTTATTTCTAAACTCTACGAACTCATATAGCTAACAATTTTTTTAACAATTTTTTTTATCACGGAAACTTAAAATTCTAATTAAAACTTTTATATGTATTGTTTATATTAGTTTATTAAAATAACGGTATTTATTTTATCTAATAATAAAACAAAAGCAATTTGTGTTGTATAAATTTTAGCATAGAAAACGTAGTCCAAATGCACAGAACAAAATAATAGGATCAATATACTGACAGCGTGTACAAGATAATCCAGGCCAGATATTGTGTCGATAATTAAGCATTGCTATTAGTATGTTATAACTTATATGCAATCTGTTATAATTCCCATTAAAGGCTCGGAAAATGAAGAATTATTATCGCACGGTATGATGTTTAGTTTATAACTTGAAAATTATTTTATAAACAAAACAAATTAGATTAACAAATAATATTGAATAGCAATTTTTGTGTTTAGATGTTTTATTTGTAGGAAGTTAATACATAAAATTAAAACATGAATTTATACATAGGTAAACGAAAATTTTGCGTTCGTTTGTATATTACACTGTTGCCGAGTTTATTATTTCAGGGTAACATAGATAACATTTCTTCCCTCCTCAGCGCTGTATTGACACACATGAGTATTCAGGGAGAGTGCGGTTATGGGGGTCATCCAAAACGTTCTACTAGGTATCACTGATGTCATAGTCGGGAGATCGGTTGTTAAGATTGTCCTGCGGGTGGTGTAATATCTCCATAAAAATGGGTTCTTTAATATGTTTTAGATGGAACCGAGACTATTGGTGTTAAATCCACTCGAGTTGTTGTATCGCTGGCTTTTGTAGTCGATTTCGTTATAAAGATCACCTTAGCGACTAACGACGATTTCAAAAATTTATTTGTCCATTCGTACATTGCCAGAAAGGAAATTAACGGGTTGATTAGATTGAAAGACTAAATGTTGTTTCAACTTTAGTTTCTTGTTTCTCTGCCGTTTTGGCGCTCTTTTTTTTTGTTTTGAGCTGCCGTTTGCACTAAGTTACGGTTAAATTTACATAACAAAATTTGGCGCCGAACGTGGGGCTCAAACTATTCTGTGTGCGATTATAATTCTTTCGTCTTTATTGATTTTTTTACTTATTGATTTTTATTAGTAGGTTCAATTCAAACTTTACTACGGTTTTTGTTTATCTCGTTACAGGGTTTGTAGTTGATTCGTTTATTTTTTGCTGCCTTTTAGTAGTACGTTGACTTCAATTACCCATTGTTATTTTGTATATTTTTTTGGGTTACTGACTCATTTACGTGCAGATTGTTTAGATTGTTAGACTTATAGTCAAACACGTGTTAGCAGATTTTTGATTTGGTTTGTTATTTCGATTAGTTTCTTGTTTTAGATTTTATTGTGTGTGTAAGTGTTTTAGATAATGAAGAACTACTATTTGTTATTTCTTCAAGAGCTGACTTGGAAATTAACTTGACCGAATGGAATGTTTTTTTTGGTGATCATTCATCTGTACTTATTGAGTTTCTTATTCGTATTGACGAGTTGTGTTTGTTTCGTGGTGTACACATCATCAACTTTTTTTCTTAGTTTTTAAGGTTTTGTCTGGCAAAACTTTTCGTGTTTTTAGGACAACGAAGTTTTGGAATGATGCTGCTCAGTTGATGGCTATTTACCTTTAGATTACGATGAACGCTTAATTGATACTATTCGCAGTCGTACGATGGGACTTCTGACAAATCTATTGGTACGCACGTTACTACCACGTTATTGTTTTTGTTTGAATTCATAACTAGAAACGTAGTATTCCAACACTGGCGTCGCTACAAGATCTACAGATCTATTTGAGGAACGTATTATTGCGCTAGATGTAGAAACCGTTACTATTGATTTTACATCTACTTCTTCAGTAGTTTGTAATTGTGCTTTGTGGTCTCGTTTTTCTAATTGTTCATTTTTTTCATCAACGTTTTAGCAACGTCGTAAGCAATTTTTTGGGCTTTTAGCTTTTGACCATTGTCATTCTTCTAGTTCTTGTCTTGCGATTTTCTGGATCGAGTCGTGGAATACGTCGTAGGTATCTTGCTAGTTGTAGTTCCGATGCTATCCATTAGCTTTCTCCCATTTTGCTGTCATCTACATTTCTTTGGTTAAGTTTCTGGTACATCTGGTTCTCCATCTTACTTTAAAGCATGCAGCTTTTTTATTGATACGTTATGTATAAGAATCTTTCTCTGCTTTTGGATTTGGTTTTTCTATTTTTTGAGTTTCCTATTCCGCTTAGCGGCATTAAAATTTTGTAGTCAACTATACAATTTGGGACAGCAAGTAGTACGCATTCGTTCTATAGCCAACTGTGATTTATTTTCTCTTGTTTTTCTTTTTTATTTTCTATTTATTTACGGTGGTTAGATGAGCATCATAGTCTCCCTTTTTGTTCTGCTACTCAGATAAAAACAAATCAGACATTAAACTTTAACTTTCTCCGTCTTTTTCTATCGTTATCAATTTTTTCTTCTTTGATTGTGATCTTCTATGTGCCCACTATTCTTCTTACTTTTGATTTTCATTAAGGTTTGCCTTTTAGGTGATTTCACATAGAAACATCCTGTTTGTCTTCTTCTTTTCTCTCTACCTTTTTTTTACTCTTTATTTTTTTTTCTTTTCTTTTTGCTTCTTAAGATTCGGCTTTAAAGTAATTGTTTGTTATGCTTTTTTTCAATTTTTTTTAAATTTGGTTAGTTGCTTGAACATTTTCTTTTTTTTCTTCTTAGTAACTTTTTCCTTTAGTGTTCACTGCAACTATTTTTTTTTTTAGTTATTTTTTTTGCTTTATCGGGTTTAGTGAGTTTTTGTTTTGTTGTTTTTGGTTAGTAAGTTGAAATAGACTGCAACGTCGTTTCTAGTACTCTGAGTACTTTTACTTAGCCCACATTTTTAATGTTGTTGGTCACTGTTAGGGTATTTCTTTTGTTTTTTATCACGATATACACTGACTACCGATGTTCGATTAGCAAGTGATGCTTTTCACTCTTTCTTATTTACTTTTTCTTTTTTTCTTTCAATTATATTGTGTGTTACGGTTTGGATTAAGCTTTAATTAGTACATTTAGGTGGTGTTTAGCTTTTTGAGTTGAATTTATATTTCTGAGCTAAGATTTTATGGAATTTTAAAGCGTTGTTTTTGATTTTTTTTTCATGGTTTGTTTAGGATTATTCATCATTGATGTGAATATTGCATTCATAATATTTTCAGTGTTGGATTTGAACTTAATATGGTATGAGGAGGAAAAAGAAGCTGAAGTCTGCGGTGTAGAACTTCAAAATTTCGAACATTGAAGCTGAGATGATAAATGTTGAATTGATAAGTATGGCTCTGGTGGTGGTGTAGCATGCCAAAAAGACTGCGGCATTGGCTGTTTATGCAGGAAAAGAAAATTTGCTAAAGGCATATTATTGCTGTCTTTGGACTCGTGATCTGCCGCTGAAGAAGCATGGAAAGTATTATCAGAATCATCAAAATCGCTGCTGAATTCATCATTTTCAATTAGGTCTTAGAGATTACCTTTATCGTAATTTTAGGGTTATGTTGGGTATAATATGCTGTCTGATGGTCTTTTGTGCTTTCTGCAAGTTGATGCTCTTTTCTATCAATTTTAATGAGAGTACTGTGAGCAAATGCTAGAGTATTTTTATCAAATGGAAAAATTCCGGTCACTCTAAATCCTGCCAACAAATTACTGGGAGTTACTTTTAGTCACACTTTTCTCAGAATTGGGAGACATTTCCCTAAAGGTTTATCTTTAGCAAAATGTTGTACCTAATTGACAAAGGTTTGTAAAATCATACTGCCTTTCTGCGTTACTTCTAGTGCAGATCCAGAGAAAAATGAGTCTAGCCACTCATCTTTTTTACGTTTTTATTTAAGTCAGATCATCGTCGGGACAGTTTGCTTTACTGCGTTCCCACATGCAACATTTCTTGCATGCTCCTAAGCTACCATTTGTAATCTTTTTACGCCTTGTTTTGATAGAATTTGTTGTTGATGGTGAACCGTCAATCAACACCTCTTTTTATCCATGTTGAATATTCTGAGAGGTTCGTTCATGAGATTAAGATCCAATATTATTTTCTCTAGTCTGAAAAAATAATCTGTCACAACATACCTATCAAGCTTTTTAGTTTTGGTTAAGTTTAGAAATTAGACTTTTTGCTGAGCCACATTGCGATTACGTTTATACCCATTTTCTACCGACCATTGACATCTGTCTGAATTTATGGGAAATATTTCTATCTTCCTGTATACACTTCTCAGAAGAACATTTTTTTTAGCGTTGGTCTACCTCGGCAGGTTCAAGTGTGGTTATCGTAGGTAGCAACACTTTGCGGTTTTATTCTTCCTAGCATAACCTCGGGTAGAATTCTTTAGTAAACATAATTAAATGGCAGGCTAAAATACCTTAGAAAACTCTATAATTGTTTCCAGTGCTGTTTCCTTCCTACACAAAGTGTAAATATGTAAATACAAAGATATCGTTTGAGAGTGTCTCAACAGAACAAATATTCACATACAGATTTAAAAATTTTAGGCTATGTAAAATAAAATGTAAATATATATAAATGTATATAAATGTAAAAATGTAAATAGGTGGTTGTTTAAAACAGGGAGTAACGACGTTGAAGCTACAAAAATAAATACCTAGAGCTGACTAGTGACTGAGTGACTACAGTAGGACTTAATAATATCTGATAACGTTAATTTTTCATTCTTCCTGAGGATTGAAGTAAGAAAGAAATTTATGTTGGACCATGCGGATTCATTTTCTAGCCTCACCTTTGCCATGTTCTCTTTGCTAATGTAGTGTTTCTTGTTTAGGGTCATCTTCTCTTTGTACAAATGCCTGTATTCAAAAACTGTGCGTTTGGCATCATCGAATTCTTTGTCACATAGAAAGATCCTCCATTTTACGAATGCCGGCAAAGTACATCCCAAAACACCCGTGCCCTGTAAAGGCTTGGATACTATGATAGTTCAGGTTACCATGTTTTCTGCGTATTTAATAGCGTAGATTTGGAATAAGTTGTCTTGTTGATTTGTGGTATTAGAAACCTCTTGCCTAGGTTTAGTTTTTTCTTTGGCCAGTCTAACGTAAAAATGCCCGCTGTTTCGACTGACACTATTCTATATGCGAAAGTAATTCTTAAGAACGTTGTTTCTGGGTTTTGTCTGCCATATTCTTATATTTACTAGTATTTGGTGCAGTGAGCCATACGGGTGCTACTTATAGTAAAATAGAGTATATCGTTGGCATAATCAGTTTTCTTTTAGCCGTTGTTGGATTTTTCACGTTAGCCAGCAGCTTAGTCAGTGATGCTGTTCTAATGTTCCCTTTATTAACTGTTAACACGACGCGTGGTCCAAATGAGAGATGTTTATCCACTGTTACGCCTAAGTATTTTAACGTGTTCTTTGTATTTACTGTCTTCCTCTTATACGGTCCCAGTTTCCTCCTGCCTGTGAAAGCAATTGTTTCCGTTTTATCTATAGCTACTTTAAGTTTTTCTTAACCATGAGTTCACTATCTGTAGTCCTTTATTCATGTTTTGCATCGGTGTTTAAACAGTTGTGCACGCCCAAAGACTGCCAAGTCGTCCGAGAAGACTGTTAATGCTATTTAGCTTGGAATCCGTGTGGACGAGAGTAGTATAGTAGGGCCGGTTCTGGCTCACTCGGGTAAGAACGGTAAGAGATCGTGAAGTTTCGTTGCTATAGTTTTGTTTTAGGTATGCTCGAGTTGCATTCGTATTTGGTAAGTCGGGATAGATCGCATCGGTGGTGAGGGAATTGCAAAACAAATCGTTTTGTTTCGGGTATGCTCGGATGTAGGTCTGTCGGTAAAGTTTGTAGTGAGGGTGGGGATGCTATTGTGTGTATATAAAGGTAACATTTGTGAAGATTTAATATCAGTATTTTAATAACTCTTATTCGTTTTAATAAATTGAAGAAAGAAATTAAGATTTTTCATTTCATTTTTGCAAACTTGAACGAAACATCTCATTTGATTCCTTATGTACGTGCAAGAAGTCTATCAATAAATGAGCAGCATAAAATTAAGTGTTTAAGTAAAATCGATGGTAAATTTGGGGAGCAAGTGATTATGGAATGTAATGATTTTAAAGTACCTCTACCACAACAATTTACTAACAAGTCATACACCAAATTAATGGTGTGATTAGTTCGGGGAAAAACAACTATTTCGTGAGCCGAGAAGCCGTTGGTGAAACAACAAACATTGAATTTGTTTCAGAGTAAAAAATAAATAAAAATACAGTGCGCATGAGAAAAATTTATGAACTAAGATTAAAAATGTATTTGGAAGGTTTAAAAAAGTCATCAACTAAAATTAAAAAGTACGAAATTTCTAAGAACTTAAACAATGTAAAAATAAAATGAACAATAAATGTTTTATATACTTATGTTTTTTTTTATTTTACAATTACAAGTGTTATCATATCTAATATATATATTATATAAATAAAAAATTTATTTATCTGGTTTAAAAATTATAGCTGTGGGTTTTATATTGCACCTTAAGTAAATTTATATACTAAAATTAAAGTGTACTAGTTGAAATCAACCCAAAACTTATCAGATTCAGTGGAGAAAAGTAAAATAAATAAGTAAGTGACCAGAGTAATTAATGTTAACACGTTTTGGTAAATATATAAATATAATAATGTATTGACACCGTTTAAAAAGTTTCCAACTACTCTAAAGTCAACTTGCCTATGGTCGTAAGATTTGTCGGTACAAAATATAAAGGTGAGACGGACATAGAAGGTACTCGATGTATAATGTGTTCCGTTCACAATATAATAAAAAATCAAGGAGGTAAACATTTTGTAACGTGTAAATTCGAACATGGGCATTAATTCGCCTGATGGTTAGGCAACCTTGCCTTTAACCGTGTGAAATACTTGACCTCGAGCTATATTCTTTAAGTTATGCTCATAGAGAGCGCTCGAGAGTAGTCGGCCATCTACGAAATTCACTTTATTTGTTGTTTTAAGGTGTAATGGACGTGGCAGAGAGGGATGGGTGAGAAAAATGAGGTTTTCTTTCATCGATCAACATCTAATGCAACGACGTTTTATTTTAGAAATCCTTAATGAATCCGATCAAATGTCATATTTATCAAACAAAATATCCACGTATTTCGACGTAAAATCGTAAAGTAGGTTAGTATTCGCACGTGGTTGATGGTGGAGACGGATCAACTAATATTCGCTGTTTTAGCTCTTTTGTTTTCTTCGTACCTGTCGGAGTTTTCTTCCGAGCTCTTTCGAAGCTTTCTGGCTGAGTTCTCTTTGTATTACTGTAATTATGAAGTAATCAGAGTAGCGGAGTAAAGGGTCCCAATGGCTTGATGGCGCTTTTCTACAGCTTAGGGTTTAAAAGCGAGGTGACCTGATGAAGGATTTATACCAAAAACCAAAAAAGACTCGAAACGTAAAGGTATTTATAAGTATCGTTAAGCGTACGTTTGAAACCTCGAAAGGCCGCGAGACCTCGACCCACTTTTGTGCACGCGTTTCGGGGTCATGACTGCTGCATCACGAGTAATAAATGGTGCAACTCACGCTACGGATTAAATGAAAGGAAATCAGTACGGACTTCGTAATTGAAATAATCTTGTCTTGAACTTTGTCTTTTGTACATCCTGTACGCCTATTTTAATGCATTTGATTCTGTTTAATTACTATATTTAACGTAAATTTTGATCTGCGTAATTATGTTTGAGTACCATATTTAACGTAAATTTTGCTCGAATTAACTAGGTTTAATTACTATATTTAACGTAAATCTTAATGTAATTGCTTATATATTTAATGACTGTATTTAACGTAACTTACTATTTTTTTTAACGTAACAGAAAAATTTCAATCTAGAATGTGCGGGAATTGTAAATGGTAGAGATTTGGGAGCTCGCAACGTATTATTTGTCGTAACCTAATTGAATTACAATTTTACTACCGGTCGTGAACTTGACGTCAAGGACCACGGGCGGTGTTATTTTTTTAATTCTCAGGCGCGATCACGGATAGATATGCTACCGGTGACGTTAGCCGCGAAAATATAATTTAAACAATAGCGCATTAATCGTTCGCTTCCAGAGTCTATTTTAGACGTGCTTTAATCTTATATTCTATTTTACAATTTTTTTGTGTTGTGTAAGTTATTTGATCTTGTGATTATACTAGTGGCGTCACCGTCGAATGGCTCCTTCCGTTCCGGAACTTGCTGTTAATCTATCTATACTCAATAAATGATTATTGTTTATTCTCGCTCTATTTCTTTTGGGGGACCTCGGGTCTAGGATCTCCTTTTCTCCTACATAGACAGATTATCTTGGACTAAAATTCGAGAAGAGGTGGCGCATTCGGGCATTTCGCTTACCAAAGAAGATTCTTTTCCTTTCGATTTTCTTTTACCCGACGACCATCTACGGTGAGGCTAGCCGAAAGGTAAGCGTGACATCTTGGTAATTAACTTAATAATTTTTTTTTCTTTCTTTTTTGCCACCTTCCCTATTGGAACATAACAATTTTTTATCAAATTAGTACATAACAGAAGTTAAACGACAAAACAAACGATTTATAAATAAGAATTATTTTAAGAATGTTTGCAAACACAATCATAATGAACAAAAGTATCTCTGTAAACGGTGTTGATGCTTCAAAAATTTTAATTGAAATAATTTATTATTTCAAATGATGACCGTTACTATATCACTATATTTAGGTTTTTATGAAATAGAATTACAAAAAGTTAAACATCCAGATACGTACTTAATTGAAAGAATTTTACGAAAAAAAGGTACTAAAATGTATGGAAAGTGGTTAGGCTTTGAAACTCACATCAGCTGAATAAATAAAAACAGTATTGCATAATTAACAATAAATTAAGCTAAAATACATTATTTAATTCAAATCAAAATGTTATAAACTTTCTCTGTCTTCCCTACTATTACCTACTGCCTAATATATTTACTAAGGTATGATAAAACCTGTAATAGTAAAATAAAAAACGTATCATTAATTCGAACATTTATTGTCTATTTCAACTTTACATTTTTTTAAATATTTACATATGTCATACATTATAACTCTATTTTATTTTTGAATAAATTCAATGTTAGTTGTTTCACTAACAACTCCTCGGCTCACGAGGTAGATGTTTTTTTCCGAACCAATCAAGCTAATAATTTGGTCTATGTCTTCAATCGAAAACTTGTTAATAAATCTTTGTGGTAGAGGTACTTTAAAATCTTGGCATTCGACAATCACTTGCTTCTCAAAGTTACCATCTATTTTACTACTTTATTTTATACTGAAAATTTATTAATAGACTTATAGCAGGAACCAAATAAGAAGTTTCGTTCAAGTTTCCATCTTAATCTCTTTCTTAAGTTTATTAAAAAGAATGTTACCGTTATATACACACAATAACATTCCCACCATCACTAGGAACTTCACCGACAGACCTAGATCCGAGCATACCCAAAACGAAACGACTCCTACGACGTTTTGCAATTCCCTTACTATGCGATCTATCCCGACTTACCAAATACGAATGCAACTCGATCATATCCAAAACAAAACGAAACTTTACGATCTCTTACCGATCTTACCCGAGTGAGCCCGAACCGGCCCTACTATACTACTGACAAGACTTCATCATTAAGATATATTCCATAATGAAGGGTTGAAGATCAAGCTTTGTGGGACCCTACACGGTATCTGATCCTGAATGCTCTTATTATTTTCAAGCTTATGTGCTTATATGTAATGATTCTGTTTGACAGATAGCTGGTTATAATTTTGGTCAGATGCACATTTATGCCTTTTCCGTGCATCTTTTTTATTAGTAGTGCTCAGAGAACTTTATTAAAAGCGTTTTAGATATCCAACGATATCAGGTCGCCACGTTCCCTTTTTAGCTTCTGTCACTAGGTGACTTATCTTTTCGAGCGCATCTATCGTTGATTTTCTTTTCCTAAACTCACTAATACTAATGGCTTCGTTCGGAATCCCATTTAGCCCCGGCGCTTCTTTAGGGCTTAGATTTGAGGTTCGCTTGGTCAACAATTTGATTAAAAATAACTGAGGGAGAGAAATCGCCTTTTGATTACCTGTGGGGCTTCTTTTTTAGATGGAGAAATTACTCCTTACCAAATCAGAATTTTTTTGTAATTATATCAATGAAAAAAAAAACCTTGTCGAACCAATATTTTTAATATTCAATTAATGACATGACATGTTTCGGCCTTCTATAATAAACGATGGGCCATCTTCAGATACTGTATAATTGCACAAACAATTTAATTATTTTTGTCATTATTCTAAAACTAGTATCCCATGGATTGTTTTCTAGGTCGTTACACATGTCTTCCCATGCTTTCCTTTTAGTTTTCTTCATTGACTCTCTATATCCTTTTTTTCGTTTTTTTAAGTTTTGAATTATATTTTGTAATACTTATGTCTCAAAGAATCTTGCTTATTATGGGCATACCAAGTTCCGCAAGACAAATAGTACGATTACATAACTCATTTTTTGTATTTGTTTAATAAAGAACCTTGACCTAGTTTTCTCACCGTACTACCGGTCAGCAAGTGATTTGTTACAAGCTTTAGGTATTTTACGAACCTGCACGGCCAACTCACAGTAGTCGGTGAGAGGGTAGGGTTCCTAGATAATATTGAAAAGATAATTAAGGGCGCCAGAGCTTATCCCAAAGTAACTTCTGTCCGCTCACAACAGAATGGTATCACTTGTAACAAGATGTTAGGTTCGTAATGCTGAAAGAAGCGAAGGAAAGAGAAAAACTAAATCGTTGATAACAATTGTACTTTAATTACTCTATCAAATATATCTATAGATTATATATCTAAATATAGTCAAAGTTAAATAGCCAAATCTAAGTAGATACTAGTGAGAATATACAACATCGAATAACAGCAGGATCGGCAACTTACACTACATAAGTGAAGAACATAGCAAAGAATAGTTCGCAGTAAATATCGTTTACATAATTAGTAATATGGCATTACTGACAATAAAACAATGATAATAAGGATGGCATTAACATTAAATTATCACAATAAGTATTGGTGGTACACAGCATGCGTAACCCCAAACAAGAGAAATTACTATATAAATGGTACTTCAATAACGTTCGTAACCACGAAATTAATATGTACAACAGTTTCGTGAGCGACCTTGTTGACAACAAAATAAGATACATATAAAATCACTTACCAAACACAGGAACTTCCAGTTGTGCGAAGAAAGTACTTTCCCCGACACGTAGTCCTGTAAATAATTTGATTTGCAAATCGTATCAAACCAATGCCTCACGAAATCAAGATCTACAAACTCATTACTTAAATTTTAAAGTAAACACACATAACACAACCCGGTAGTCGGATGCGTTGTACCCTTTTACTGTGGTTTAATTATTTCTACTCGTAGGCCTTATAAAAGTTAGCATCGTTCCCTCAAGATATTTATCGGTGTTAATATGCTAGATAATGGTGGAATGGCCGTTGACGATTCGAATACTCCACACGAGCGTAACGAAGCCACAACTTTCCTGGTGGACGTTAAATTATAACCAGAATGCCCCTAATTATGAGGTAGCACATGGCGCTAACCAAAAAGACATAAAAGTTACCTTTAATTAAAGAAAGAACAAAATCACTTACTCTGCGTGAATAAACTGAGTTAGTTAAGAAAACTTCTATTTTCCATCGTGTCCCAACACGTGGATGATCTTAGAAAACGAATTTTTCACTCACGCAGACATAGATAATAACAGGTACGATGTTAAAGTCAAAATGCCGGTCTGTCACCGGACGTCGCCTACTCAATACAAAGTGACCAACGAATCCGATAGATGGCGTCAAGAAATATAAAAGTAATTTTTAATTAAACTGATACACAGGGTAATGCATTATTTAAATTTATGCACGTAACAGATTTATTAGAGTTCTTCTATTAATGCCGTATTGTTGTGAAGGCCGTAGCACTATCATTCCATCGCTGATATTCTTTAAGGCTCTTTGACGGAGCTCCTCGAACCATAGAGTCGGTTTTTCGGGTTCCGCTGAAACAAAAAAATAAAGAATTAAAATTAAGATTTTATTTTCAGAAAACTTTATGTGCATAATAGGCTAGTACGTCAAATAAAGCCACTGGAGTCCTTTCCGCGTGGCTTTATTATGCACACATGTCTGTGGTAATTGAAAGATGACTTTGTATAAACTACATAACATTTACATCGGACCAGCATAGAATAAAACCTTCTACACCGTGTCCCTCTAAAAGATTCTAACGGAAGTACCTTTACTTTTACACTGTGCCTTTGTGCTATAGAAAACATAGTTAGTAGTTAATGTCTTATCTAATCCGTGGTTTTGCAAAATTCCACGATAGGCCATACTAAACCTTATTTAGGGCTGGTACCTTACTCACCCTATGCGTCGCAATTTATAATTAACTTTCTTCTTCTTCTTCTTCTTCTGGCACCTTATCCGTTTCGGACGTTGGCGATCAACATAGCTATTTTTATTTTGTTCACTGTTGTTCTAAACAGTTGTATAGATGTTAGGCCGTACCATTGGCGCAGGTTGTGTAGCCACGAGTGTCTTCTTCTGCCGGTCTCTCTTTTGCTGTCCGTCTTGCCCTGCAGAATGAGTTGAAGGAGTCGGTACTTGTCATTGCGCATTACGTGTCCAAAGTATTTTAGTTTTCGTTTTTTTATTGTGTAAGATATTTTTTTCTGTTTGCTTAACCTGCGCAAGACTTCTTCGTTGGTTATGTGGTCAACCCAGGATATGCGGAGAATGCGTCGATACACCCATATTTCAAAGGCCTCAAGTCTTCGCATCATCAGTTCTGTAATGGTCCATGCCTCCATCCCATATAAAAAAATCGAGAATATGTAGCATTTAATTAATCTGTTTTTGAGGGTTAGTGATACATCTCTGCTGGTAAATAATGGCCTCATGTTATTGAAAGCAGTTCTTGCTTTCTCAATTCTGGATTTTATCTCCATAGATTGGTCCCAGTGTGCATTGGCCCACGATAGCAGTATTTCTCTACTCCCTCTATGATCTGACTGCGTAGCGTGATCTGACTTTCCTGTTGTTGTCGTTTAATGATGACCATCCATTTGGTTTTTAGAGAATTTAGTTTTAAACCATATCGTTCGCTGACCTCTTGAATTTTTTGTAGGAGTCGTTGTAGTTCTTTGGTGTCATTGGCAAGTATCACTGTGTCGTCAGCGTATCTTATGTTATTAATTAGTTCCCCATTCATTTTGATGCCCTCAGTAGCGCCATCAAGTGCCTCCTTGAAGATTTCCTCCGAATATATGTTGAACAGCAGGGGGGAAAGGACGCATCCCTGTCTTGCACCTTTCTTTATTTTAATGTTTTGTGAAATAGAGCTATTAATTTTTACGGCAGCAGTCTGTCCCCAATAGAGGTTGCCAATTATCCGGATATCTTTGTGGTCAAGTCCTGCTTTCTTCAGGATAGATATGAGTTGTTAATGGTTAACGCTATCAAATGCTTTAGCAAAGTCCACGAAACCCAGATACACGTCCTTATTCGTATCTCTGCATCGCTGGATCAAAACCTGCAGAGCAAAGATAGCGTCTCTGGTGCCAAGCGCCTGTCTAAACCCAAACTGCGTTGGACTGATGTCTAAGTCACATTTCCTATATATTCTATTTTGTATTATCTTTGTGAAAGCTTTGGTGAATTGATTAATTAAGCTTATCAGTCTGTAGTCATCGCAGGTCTTTGCATTTGCCTTTTTGGGGATGGCGATAAAGGTAGAGTGTATCCAGTCGCCGGGTATCTGTCCGCTGTCGTAGATCCTGTTGAAAAGTTTCACTAGCATATCGAGGAATATCGGGTCAGATTCGCACATAATTTTGATAATTTCTGCGTGGACGTCATCGGGACCTGGGGCTTTGTTATCTTTCAAGGATAAGATAGCTGCTATTATCTCACTTTCCATAATTGGTGGACCTGTTATTGCCTCTGTGACGTTGTGATTCTCTGGGCGTGTGTCTTCAAAGAGCTTTTCTATGTATCTTTCCCAAATGGTGATGAATTCTTCCGTTTCTGTTGTTAAGTGTCCTTCATTGTTTAATAGGCTGAGGGTTCTTTGATTGTTCGTCCTTCTGGATGTAAGTTCTCTGATCTTTTTATGCATATTGTGGTAGTCATATTTTTTCTCGCATGGTTCGATTTCGCGGCATCTCTCTATCAGATACGCTTCTGTTGCTTACTTTATTTCCCTCCTTATCAGTTTATGTGTCCTTTAGTATTCCATAGGTTTTTTGCCTTTATATTCTCTTCTTCGTTCCATTAGGTTCAAGATGTCTGCTGTTATCTATTCCTTTTTCTTTCTGTTCTCTCTTTTCAATTCCTGTGTGTAATTAACTTTAGTAAATCAAATTGTCTTAATATTGAAACGTCCGAGAAATTACTTGCAAATGCAAGAGCCTTCTAGAAGCTGTTATCTATTTTCTAGAAGATATAGCGAAAAGTAAGGAACGCTCGAGAATGATTCGCCGATGTCTATAAATACGTAAGAAAGAAATCGTAGGTCAGTTATTGCTGGAATGTGAATGCATGCAGTATTAAGAAGATTATTCAAGTGAAGATAAATAAGTGATTAGCACGTGCGGAGTTTTAAATAAATAACAGTGTACACCGAATCGAGTGAACGTGACTTACAGTGTGAAATCCGAGGACGTTATCTTATCTCGTGTTAGTGATAGTGTTATACAACGGTTATACATAAATTCGTGTAAGTGTTTTCAGTAAATATTATTAGATCTAATTAGTTCGGTTAATTTAAAAGTGTACATATTTCTAGATTAAGTAAACGTATTTTTAGTTGTTTAAATAAATTAGTTAATAATAAATAAATACGTAACAATATTTTGAACAAAATATTTTTTTTAACAGTACAAAAAACTGTGTAAAACAACAGATTATGAAAAACAAAATCTAAGAAGCTTTATTCTCAATTAGGAAGAAAATAAAAACAAAACGTAATTTACCTTTTAGTTAAACCGTGTAAGATACGAGCGGAGTACGAAATAAGCTTTTCGAAAAGAAAATCTACTTTAGTAAATTTTAAATACAACTTTTCGAGGAGGAAAAAAGGACTCTAAGCTGAAGCGAAAACAAGTAACTTCAATCAACCATCTTGAAATCAATAGTAAAGCGCCGTGAAAGGAATTTGAGATATTCAAAAGCTCAAAGCACAAAACAATAGTTGATTACATGAAGGGATGCCTATAAATAATGTATTTCATAAGCTTGACCACAAATCAAGCCATTCAAAAGGAATCAGAGGTATGTTGTTCTCAAAATGTATCGCAAACATGATACTAAATTGGAACTAACATTGCTGGTGTAGTTGCTGCACAACCATTGAAGTTATTGTAAAGCAAACACCCAACAATAACAAACATAACAATACCGCCGAGTAATAGGACTTATAAACTATTGAATAATGTCGAAAATGAGATTACTCCACATAGTCCGCAATTCAATAATAGTCGTTTTAATTGTGATGTAATCCTTTAATTACAATCATCGATCGTCAGTTCTTTTTTAACGGCGCAAACTTTTAATCCACAAAATTCAGATGATGTAACGTAATGGATCAAAGTGAAGGAAAAGGTGATGAGCGTCCTTTAAAAGCGTCCTAGATTAGAAGGGTTTCGCGCTACAGACCGGCGAAACTGAAAGATGTGATTTAGGATGCAAAAGATTATCACTCGTAATCGAAATCCTTTTCATCGATATTTTTTCATCTTAGCTTTGGAAAAAAAAATTCTTTGTCAATTTTCGATTTTGACATCGCTCATTATTTAGTAATTTTTCAGTTCGGTTTTAATTAAGTTGGCATCAGTTTAATTGGGTGCGCGCATTCTTTTTGCTTTTAGTTTGGCAAGACGCAGACGGTTTTATTAAACTCATTTGCATTCGCTTTTAAGTCTTTCGTACGTCATAAAGCTTAGTCGCGTCAAATTGGTGTAAACGCGCATCGAGCCATTCATCATATGTTTAGGCTTTGTGTTACGACACGCAAAAGCAAAATTAGATTACGCACCCACATATGACTACGAGTCGAATCGTCATTAACTAATTTAGCATTGCTACAATTCGTGTATCGCAGAATTTCCGCAATGCAGGTGCAGTCACACCGTGGCTCGTTTATTATGACGTGCTAAGTGGAAATGATAACTGCGTTTACCGCTGCGGAAAGGGCCGTTTTGCGTTGGAAACTGCAATCCCTCCGAATCGATATTCTAAACTAATTTCTTGCGTTTCAACGAGCGCAAATCGCGTGACAGGCCCTGTTACTTTGATAGCAGATAATGTTGTTATCTCGGATTTTCTTTCTTTTTGTCAAAGTACGTCGTAAGATGCTCGAATAAAAAACCGGTGCCGCTAGTAGAGAACTTTATCGAAGTAGAAGCTCTTGAAACTTTAACAAAAACAACATCGTCCCTTGAGAGTCGTAAGAGAAGTACCCAAAAAGATCCGAGCATGGTAAAGAGAGCAAAAGCTTGAACATGAATAAAAGTTCTATTGCTGTTATTACTCGCTGATGGATTTATATTTAGAATTTGTAAATTTCTGTTTGGAACTGTTCATATTTTTATAGAAAATTAATAATAAATATAATAACAACTATCAAACTGAAAATATTTTTAAACAAAACGTGATAAGTAAAAGAAAATCCGGCGTTGAAACATGGTTTATTTGCAAGAGTCGTTTTGTTATTGACGTTTGTTAAAAATATTTTGCAGTTCGAAATTTTCAACAAAATCTTTTCTGTGCTGCCCTCAACGCAAACATAAATATGCATTCGTTAGTAAAGTTAGGCAATGGCGAAAAAAACTCTCAAGTTGCAAAGTAGAAAATCTGTTTGTTTTTAATTTTAGTAAAAATTGAAAAAGAAATGCTTTATAAATTTCATAAATTCAAATATGAGAGTATTATATTTTTAGGAGTTGGTTACGTAAACCATTAGAATTTCATACTTGACAGATTTGGTTAGTGACAAATGTACTACCAACATTATATTTATGATGTTTCCAATGTGGTTAAAATTTTTTTTAAAACTTTACAAACCTTGTTTTTACAAATTCGACTACTAAAGCAGTGGTTCTCAAAGTAGATATTTCCGCAAGTACGCAACAAAGGCGCCGCTAAATTTTCAAAAAAATAAGTTAAAATAATTAAATTTCAATATAATACAGGCGGTGCTTAACCCATTTACTGCCGACTGCATACTAGTACTGGTGCTCCAGAAAGTAAAAACTTTTTTGTTGCTAATTGGGCTTTCATTATCTTAAAAACTAAAAAATTTAGAAAAAAATTTAAATATTTAAATACGACTACAAACTCAAGGAGTAGTTTCCTTGTGGCGTTAAATGAAATTTTTTCTTTAAAGATTTCGTCTAAAGTGGCCCAGGTTTGAGATATTTACAATTAAAGTTTTTACGCCGGTCTGCAATGGGTGTAAACGTATTGATGTATTGTGTTAATCATTGTTATCTCTAATTTTGTATTATCTACAAATTTAGTTGTTAATAAATTAATTAAAGCAAATAGCACTGTTTATTTTTGATCATTATCACTGACCTAGCTTAACAAAACGTACTTTGTGTACGCGATCACGTTTATCTTTGGTTGTAACCGAAACAAAACATCAAATAATTAAACGCAAAATTTAGCCTTCTTAGAACTGAGTTCAAAAATCTGATTTATTTCTGTCTTAATTTTATTTAGTTCATGCTAAGTGTTTCGTATTAGCGTACTCGTACTTCGTAATATTTAAATTAAATTTTATTTGTTATGTACAACAATGATATTGTTTTAATGTACGGTGAGTGTAATTACAACCGTCACACCACACGTAGACTGTGGGTTGACTAATATCCTAATAAACAATTGCTTTCAATAAACTTTATTTTGGTGTGTGTGCAAAAACCAAAAAAATTTAGAGGGGTTTTTTTTTACTTACGAAAACCGTGTTCGAGAAAAACTACTCCATGCATTAGCAACGAAAGAAGAATAAATCTTTTTAATAAAATCAAAACTTTAATATTTGTTTTTCTTTAATGTATGTGCAGATATCGTAATTAGTAAAAGATCGAACACGAAGCAGCACTAGAGAAATAGGCCACGCAGCTAACGTGTCCCTTACCATGTTCAACAAGTCCAACAGTTAACGTTAATTTTAAACCGGGATTTTAGTTTCGTGAGTGGTTGCTGCAACAAAAAGCTTTTAACTCTGGCTTTAGTGCCAAAATATTGTTTTCAGAAGAGTGTTGTTTTACACAAAATAGAGTGCTAAATTTTCACAGCACGCATGTTTGGAATGAAGAAAACCCCGAAGACGGTTTTCTATTAATGTTTGGGCGGGTATTTCAAGAGATAGTTTAATTGGACCTTATACTTTACCAAAAAGACTTACAAGCGACTTGTACTTTTGCAAGAAACTTACCTCTTGAAGTTTGCAGAACAATGTGGTTTATGCACGATAGAGCTCCTTTACAAGTAAAAATCCACCCGTTTCCCATTTTGTAAATTAATTTTTACGGGTCGTTGGATTGGAATTAGCGACACTAGATGTTGGTCAGCCCGTACGCCATATATTTACCTTGTATACTTTTTTCTAGAACTAGCTGAAATGTGAAATATAAAAAACTTCCGTAAATAGTATCCTTGAACTGTAAAATGTAAATGCAGTAAATGCAATTGAATTAGATATAATATACAATTATTTACCCGAGTAACAAACAATTTTTGGCAAAGTTTGTGTTGTACCGAAAGGAAAAAGTATTATCTAGTGTACTTGAACGAAACGGCAGAGGTAGCCGTAATTGTTTTAAAAATGATATATGAATTTGTTTCAATTACGCGTGAGATTTGGAGGTTCGGCTGCGGAACACCTCTACCGCTTTAAAGCGCGCGACTCTCCCGTGCCGAATAATCATTCAACCGGAACGAAACACCGAATAAAAACCGGCTTCAACGCTGAAAACTCTCTCTCTTCCACGACCTAGTCCTGGTAGTACCTTGTATATACTGATACCCGTTCTTGACCTGATTATTATTTCCCGACTTAATGCTTTTGTACCCGGCTAACTTTTTTTTGATCCGATCCTGATACCGTATAATTGTGTGCCCCGATTAACCGAGACCTGCTATTGTACCCGGACCTTCTGAACTCATACCGACCCGCTTCGAACCCTGCTACTCTTACGATTTTTGTATTCAATTTTCCATTTTGTATTAGAACCCCTGTTGCGTCAAATTGCCCTCCCTCAAGTTTGTTATAACCGAACCTCAGTCCGTTAGTGAAGTGACAATACGTTTGCGCCAGGCTGGTGTAGGATTTGTCAAGCGTAACTTAAATCTCGAGTTACTTTCAACCCTTAACGTAGTTGAGGTTGGCATGTTTAAATACTGCTCAAGCTAGGCTGGCTTAGAGCATTTCAATACGTTTGGCATCACTACGTTTTGACTTCGGACTGAGGTCTAAGGAATAAGGATAAGTCAGTTTCGAAATACTGACCTGCATTTGCCAAAGTTTTCGTTGGACAGTATAACTAAACCGCAACAACCCGTAAGATTAATGACGTAATTGAATTCCGCCGTGTTTTATTTGTATGAAACGTTGTCATTAATAGACACGTGGTCAACCCGTCGGAAATTGGAAATCAAACTCAGTTAACCGTAGCAGTGTATTACCTTACCTGGAAAACTTAATTAGTTACACATAAATCTTGTAACCCTTATTACCGTACCTGAATAATTTTCCGCCTTGTGATTTTCGTATTTAAATTAATTTTAGCACAGTTCTCGAAAAAATTGTAACCACGCCATTTGCTTTTAATAATTCTCTTTCAGGAAAAGTACAGGTTTTTTTAGGTTAGATACAAGTTGTGTGGGCCGCATTCAGTTAATCTCAATTTCGCGGAAAGTGGTAGACCGCATTCTACCGAAGTAAGGACGGTGTCTACTCCCGGGATTGTCCATGCCCCCAGGGGGGAAACGTATCCGGCCGACTTGAATGAACGAGCAGTCAAAAACGTCTGCTCTCGTTCATCCGGCTCTCTCTCCGCGGTAGCTTCCCTCGATTTACGGTTATTCCTGTTCGTAAGCGTGTATGGACAGTGGTTTTACGCCCTAGTAACTGGTGCCGCCCGTAGTTACATTGGCCCTCGACTCCATTCACTTGTAGAACGTGATCGCCGACCTACCGGAGACCAGGTCGACGGTGTACAATTGGCTAACGGAGAAATTGTACACACCAGTAGAAATAGTAAAAGTATTTCCGATCCAGATTGGTAGGCAAACCGTCCCGTTCGACTGTCAACTTTTAGAGAATCTTACTACGGACATTTTGGTTGGTATAGATTTTTTACAGCGACACGAAGCTATCGTCCAGATACTGGAGCGCGTCCTGGTATTGAACGATGGACCGATACTCTGTAATGAGACCACCACACCCGGCCTCAAGGGTCTGGACAGCATTTCGGAAACCGAGCTACCCATCCTTAACCGGTTCCTACAAACCGAATTAAAACAGTTTCGAACAATGTCCGGACGGGCCAATAAAGTCACTCACTGTATCACCCTAAAGCCCGAAACTCAGCCATGCAACAGGCAATGAATGAAGAGATCAATAAGATGTTGAGAGAACAGGTTATCGAGGCCTCCTGCAGCCCCTGGATCTTACCCGTGGTACTGGTGCGTAAGGCAACTGGAAAGTACCGCTTTTGTATCGATTTGCGGAAAATAAATCATCTTACTGTCAAAGATGTTTACCCGATCTCGTTCATACAAGGCATTCTAGACAAATTTCGCGGAGCCCGATACATTAGCACCATTGATCTGAAGGACGGATATTGGCAAATACCCCTGAATACCAATAGCAGACCGATTACGGCGTTCACTGTTCTCGGCCGTAGTCTCTTCCAGTTCCGGGTGATGCCATTTGGGTTACATTTGGTTCCAGCCACGTTCCAGCAACTGCTGGATGAAGTGATTAGCCCGGAGATGGATGCGAAGGCTTTTGCCTACCTAGACAACAATATTGTTTTAGGACCAACCTTCGAAGAACATTGAGCCAACCTCCAGAGTGTGGTTCAGCGCCTGCGTGCTCGGGGATTGAAGTTATCCGAAGAAAAATGTTCGATCTGCCAGACCCAACTAAAATATCTTGGTCACGTAGTTAATCGCAACGGGATACGGCCAGATCCAGAGAAAGTTCAAGCAATCGCAGAGCTTGGCGCCCCGACAACTACAAAACAGTTCAGATTTCTAGGCATTCTGTCATGGTACAGGAAATTTGTGCCCGGATTTGCTCAGATTTCCGGCCCTCTGACGGGATTACTAAAAAAGGCAACGAGGTACACTTGGACGCTAATACAGGAAAAAGCGTTTAACTATTTAAAGGCCGCGCTTACCTCTGCACCCATTTTGGCTTGTCCGGATTTTTGAGTCCCCTTATTTTTGCAGAACAATGCCAGCAATAGAGGGTTAGGGGCCGTTCTCATCCAGATCTAGAATGGCAAGTAACGCGTACTAGCCTACATCAGCCGAACCCTGACAAACGCGAAGAAGAATTACTCCATCATAAAACTGGAATGTCTGGCGGTAGTGTGGGCGGTCCGGAAACTAAAAGGCTACCTAGAAGGCTACCATTTACAGGTAATTACCGACCATCGGAGCCTCAAGTGGCTGAAGATGATGGCAAACACAACGTCACGCTTGGCTAGGTGGATTCTGGAGCTCTATATCGACCGGGGTCTCAGAACGTGGTAGCCGACACTTTGTCCCGCCTACATAAACCCGACAACACTAGCCCAGTCTCTACCCTAGCTCAACTGCAACCCACGTGCAACTGGTACAACTAGACGCGCGACAAAGTGAGAGAAAATCCTGAGGCCTGGTCCTAGTACCGAATATAAGGAGATCAGCTCTATAAAAACTTTCCCGTCAACAGTATCGAGGTAGGTGAGGCTTTCCACTCGAGCTGGAAAGTGTGCATACCGAAACCTCAGCGCCAACAAATCCTCGCCAAATGCCATGACGCCCTTACAGCTGGTCTTTTGGGTGTAGCAAAGACCCTGAAACGAATACTCCAAAATTACTATTGGCCCGGAATTGCAAGAGATGTTCGTACGCACGTCCGGAAGTGTCAGAAGTGTAATACTTTTAAAAAAGCCACAGGTTTGACCGCCGAGAAGATGCACTTCTTACGATGCCGCCACCCGTGGGAAATCGTGAGCAGCGACCTCGTTGGCCCATTTTCTCGCTCAAAGAAAGATCACTGCTATCTACTGGTCTTTAAGGATAAATTCACCAAATGGACAGAAATAAAACCGTTGAAAACCGCCACCACCGCTGCCATTGTAAAAGCCCTCAAAGAACAAATTGTGTACAAATACGGTACGCCCAAAACTCTATTCACCGACAACGTGCCCCAATTCACCAGTAACGGATACAAAGAAGAATTGGAGGCGTTGGGCATTCAGTCCAGGTTCACGCCACCTTATACGCCCCAAGCAAACCCAGTGGAACGCATGAACAAAGTTTTGGGGACCATGATTGCTTAAACGACGAAACCCGACCAGCGAGACTTGGACCAGAGCTTAGCAGAGATTGGGTTTGCTATAAACACATCGACACATTTATCAACTGGTTTCACGCCAGCACTTTTAAATTTTGGTCAAGAACTTACCGCCCTTAATGCCTTAAACAGGACGCAAAATCCCGATGTACCTCCTGGGGAACCTGACGTGGGCAAACAACTGCAAGCAATCCAGAAACTCAAAGACTAATTCTAGGTGACGCGGGACAGTCTCCTTCAGTCGTTCGTTCAGCAAATCCACCACTATAATCTGAGAAAATGCCCGTATAAGTTCCGAATTGTAGACGCTGTGTATAAGAGGGACAAGCCAGTATCAGATAAGGCTAAGAAATTTAGTGCAAAGCTAGCACCGAAGTACTCGGGACCGTTCCTCATCAAAACTGTTCTCTCTCCAGTCATTGTCGAGTTGAGAGCCCCAGACTCACGGAAGGTGGTGGGACGAGTTCATGTCAAAGATCTGAAACGCATCCTCGATATGCCGGAGTCTCTCACCCAGGCAAATCGTGAAGGGGGACATCTAGACCCAGTGGGAATCATTACAAATATAACTGTTGGAATGGCACCTACCAAGACAAAGCCCAGAGGAAAGAAAATAGCCCCGTGGGCCCCGCAGTAATAGAGCCGAGGCAGAGAACACTTGCCCAAGATTTTCATCACTAGAGGCCCGAGGAAACCCCGTTCTGAGGGGCCAACACCACCCTCGACCATGGATTAGGAAATAAACCAGCAAATGAGCCGACTATTATAAGAGACCGCATCCACAACAGTAGCTTTACAAGTGGATCGTCTAAGCGCACGGATGAAGCAATTATTTGGCGAAACAACACCAAGTTTACCAACAACTTACATGGGCATGTACCCGACTAACTCTTTTCCGATCCCATCCTGATACCGTATAATTGTGTGCCCTGATTAACCGAGACCTGCTATTGTACCCGGACCTTCTAAACTCATACCGACCCGCTTCGAACCCTGTTACTCTTACAATTTTGTATTCAATTTTCCATTTTGTATTAGAACCCCTGTTGTGTCAAATTTCCCTCCCTCAAGTTGACCACAAGCTTCCCGTTTCACCGAGTATTATTTGTTATAACCGAAGCTCAGTCTGTTAGTGAAGTGACAAATCATTTGCGCCAGGCTGGTGTAGCATTTGTCAAGCGTAACCTAAATCTCGAGTTACTTTCAACCTTTAACGTAGTTGAGGTTGGCAAGTTGAAATACTGCTTAAGCTAGGCTGGCTTAGAGCATTTCAATACGTTTGGCATCACTACGTTTTGGCCATGGGCTGAGATCTAAAATTAATCATTCCAAATCGATAAGTCAGTTTCGAAATACTCACCTGTATTTGCCGAAGTTTTCGTTGGACAGTATAACTAAACCGCAACAACCCGTAAGATTAATAACGTAATTGAATTCCGCCGTGTTTTATTTGTATAAAACGCTGTCATTAATAGACACGTGGTCAACCCGTCGTAAATTGAAAATTAAACTCAGTTAACCGTAGCAGTGTATTACCTGGAAAACTTAATTAGTTACACCTAAGTCTTGTAACCCTTATTACCGTATCTGAATAATTTTCCGTCTTGTGATTTCCGTATTTATCCCGGTTAACTTAATTTTAGCACAGTTCTCGAAAGAATTGTAACCACGCCATTTGCTTTTAATCATTCTCTTTCAGGAAAAGTACAAGTTTTTTTTTAGGTTAGATACGAGTTGTGTGGGCCTCATTCAGTTAATCTTAATTTCGCGGAAAGTGGTAGGCCGCATTCTACCAAAACCCGAAATTAATAATATTACCAAAATAAGTTATTTGTTATAGGAGAGGAAATAAAACTACACCACCTGTACATAGTTATTGTAACAATTACATTTTTAGTTTGTAGAATAAATTTGTTAATTGTGTTCAAATTAATAACGTTTTAAACCCAACGCCGAGACTGTGAGCCACCGGGGTGTTACAAAGTAATTTACCTACGCGTTATCCCATAACATTATTTTGTATTTATTTTTATTTTTGGTGTCAGCAAATTGCGGAGAAAAAATTTGCACTTTTTAGAATAGCTTTTTTTTTGTTGTTAACAATTTAAGGAAACTACAGATTTGTAATTTACGATTTATTTTGCTAAAAATGTTATTAATAGAACTTTTATTCTGACATTTTTTGCTTGTATTTATGTTCTAATGAAACTTAAATGTTGAGAACAACAATATTTAAAATACCTAGTTTGACCCACCCGTTTGCAACCCACTGGTTGGATCGAGTAGCCCAGAGGTGCTGGTAGAATAGAAAAGAAATAACAGAAATTGACGACTATATTCTTATATGTAATAGAGTTCCTAGAGAAAAATGAGGACACTCTGGAGTGACCTTATTAATATATAAAATACTAAAAAAATATATAGAAGATGAGAAATACATTAGTGACTAAATATTACAAATTACATAACCCTTTTTAACCATGACATGAATTACAAACACACATGGCAAAACACAGAAAGGCAACAATTAGTTATATATAATAACAACTAAAGCAGTTCAGTATAAGACTAAATGAAAGAACTTTAAATAGAGCCAATGTAGGAAATTCACTGACTAAACTAATATCCAGTACCCTCCGATTATAAATACCCAATAATGCAAAACGAAAAACGCACTATATTAACAAATACAGCATTGTATTGCTAGAAAAAATAAAAGCACAAAACAACTATATGAAAACCGTTTAAAAGAAAAAATTAACCAACACTCAATGAACAAGGAATTGCCAGTAGATAAGTAACGGACAACCTTAAAGAACAATATCCCCAACGCAACTGACAAAACCATAAGAAAAAAAAGCAAAAAAATTTACGAGTCTAACTACTAAAAGACATAAAAAAAGATAATGTTGTGAGAAGTTTTTATAAAAAAGAATCACAAAAAATGAGACATCAGGATACATACTTGATTGAAAAAATTTTACAAAATAAAAGTACTAAAATGTATATAAAATGCTTAGGCAACAAACTTCTCTGACCATCATCGACCTCAATCTAAACGCAACCCAATCAAACCCGATATTAATTGTTTTTGAGTACATTTATATTGTTTATTTTGGTATTTACTTGTTGTTTAAACTACAATTATTAAAATGTATCGTATTAATAATAGTGAAACTATTATAAGAGCGTATTACAATAATAAATTATAAAACTTATACAAAACACGTTTAAAACAAATTTATTAAAATATTTTGTTTAATGAAAAAAATACCGCACAGTTACAATCAATAAACAATTTCTATTTGTGTAGATAATCAAAACCGGTCTGAAAACTTTAATCGCAACTATGTCGAAAGTGGGCCACTTTATACAAAATCTTTAACCAAAAAAATTTTATTTAGCCCTACAAAAAAACTACGCTTTGAGTTTGTAGTCGTATTTCAGATACTCCTTGTATATAGGCAAATATTTAATTAAAAAAAAAATTGTTTTTGTTTTTTAAGATAATGAAAGCCCAATTAGCAACAATAAAAAAGTTTTACTTTCTGGAGCAACGGAACTAGTATGCAGTCAGCACTAAATAAGTTAAGCACCGCAAGAAGAGTAAACTATTGTTTTGAAATTTAATTATTTTAACTTATTTTTTTGAAAATTTAGCTCCGTTACTTTTAAAACCACTGCTATAATAATCGATTTTATAAAAAAAGTTTGTAAGGTTTAAAAAAAACATTTCAACCACATTGGAAACATCATAAAAATAATGTTGGTAGTACATTTGTAACTAACCAAATCTGTCAAGTTTGAAATTCAAATGTTTTACGTAGTACCAACTTCTAAAAACAAGTTATTACTAATACTTGAATTTATGAAGTATTTATAGTAGTTTATTTAACGAGTTCCTGTGTAAATTGGACGCTTTTTTTCCCAAGAGGGCATTTTTAAACCCGAGTGAAACGAGTATGCGGCTAGCTAGCGGCACTTTTTCCAGTATTTCTTAAAATTTGTTACGGTCGAAATTTTCATTGCGTACGCCTATGTATTCCGATGGGAAATTAGTTTACGGTTTGGACGCCTCCTACCGATCTTTACGCGTGACTGTCATTTACGACGAATTGTTTAACTTGACAACTGCATAAAATGGCTGGTGGGGCTTGCAATTAAATTTTCTAAGACCATCCACCGTAATGGGAACCAATTTATAAGGGTATTACGCTTATAATACGTTTGAGTCGTCACCGGGTAAGATATAGCTGTCATTTATTAAAACTCTGTGGTAATTTCTCGTAATTTAATAGCCGTTCCGCCACGTGCGAGTATTCGTCCTAGTCGTTAACTATTGATGAAGAATCAATTTCGAATAATAATTTCGTCGGATGAATGTAATCTGAGGTATACTACATATGGCAAAAATTTAACACACCGAAGATCTAACTACAATTGTCGAGATTCTACTCATGCGGCAGATACCTGCGTAACCACCGTTTCGTCGGGGTATAACAGCACACGACGACCGGGTTCGGCCTTGTGTAATTGTGTTAAATATAACTAATCATTTTGTAGATTTCACTTTCGTGAGGAATTAGTTTGACACGACTTGCTATTTCAGGGTGTTTACAGGATATCTTGCCGAGGAAAGTACTTTCTTCGATCAAAGGGAAAGTTCCTGTGTTTGTGGTAAGTGATTTTATGTATTATATTCGTTGTCAAATCGGGTCACTCACGAAACTGTTACTAATAATAATTCCGTAACGATTAACGTAAGAGTATTACCATTTAGGTAATAAGTCTGCTCGCTCTGTGTTACGTCTGCTGTGTACTACCCATAATTATTATGATAATTTAATGTTACTGCCATAATTGTTATTACTGTTTTATTGTCAGTAATGCCATATTACTAAGTTTTTTTTGGATTCCGCATATTGTATACAAACGATATTTACTACGAACTATTCTTCGCTACTTATTTCATTGTACTTTATTGATGTGATGTCTGCTGCCGATACTACAGGCATTTAGGTAGAAAATTTGATGTACTCCTTAATCAAAGTGTACGCTAATTATTAATGCAAATTGTTACTCATTTTAAAAGTTAAGGTTGGCGCATAAGCAAACTGTGATAGGTATTAATTCTACCTGGAAAACATTAACTTTCATATCTTCTTTTATTATCCAACGTTAAACTATTAAATCGATTATACTTGTTAATCTTTCTTTTTATCTTTCCTGCTTCTGTGATTATCGTTACCTATTAATTACTTTTGACTTCTCGAACAACCGAGTATAAGGATTACGAACCTAACATCGTGTTACAAGTTTATACCTCTGTCCTGAGCACGATAGAAAATTACTTTGGGATAAGCTCTGGCGCCCTGCAACATATTTTCTGTATTTAGTGTGGACCTCCCCTCTCTCCGACTATTGTGAGTTGGCCGTGCAGGTTCGTAAAACCAAAAAGCTTGTAACAAATTGGCTGAACTCTATGAGAAGAAAAACCATATGCGTCAAGTTTCTCCCATAACAATATTGATATTTGGATAAGTGGGTCAATACGATATCGATATCTTTAATCAACGTGTTATAGATAGTAAACCTAATTCATTCATTGGAAAAATTTTCTCTGATTACGTCACTACACTTGCGTTGAAGATATCGAAACCTTCAACTGTTGGATAAAATTCTAACCGTCTTGGAGAACCCACTTAAAGCAATAATATAATTAATTTGAAGGAAACTCGGCGAATTTGATTTGTTTTCATAGATCGTATGAACCAAGAGAAATTTACTTGTGATAACACCGTATGTACGGTACTTACGTTTGTTGTCGTTTTCAAGTTGATAAGCCTTTACGGTCTATTCGTTTGCTTTGTTTTCGTCCATCTACTTTCTTTTCAGTTTCTAGGATTATTAAAACTACTACTGATACTTTAGTATATCTGTCATTTAAAGTTGTCCTATCTCTCGTTTGTCTGTTGTAAAACGTCTTTCGTGTAAATGCGTACGTGTTTCTTCTTCTGATCTTTGCGTTTGAAAGTTAGTTGTACCATCGGATCAGCGCAAGCAACTTATTCAAGATCATCACGTTACATCTGGCTGTGATCATCGCAATGTTAAGAGCACCTCGAAAGCTCTTCGCTGTCACTTCTACTGGTTTCATATAAGACCTTAAATTGCTGAGTTACTACTGCTTTTTCATATTCGAACTCACAACAAAACTATTCTATTAAGTCACGTTACGCATTGCCAAGTACGACGAAGCTTTCTAACACTCGCGTTACTACAAAATCTTCTACACGTCTACATAGGGATCGTGCTGTTTCTTTAGATGTAAAAACCGCTGCTATTACTTTTGCATCGTTCTCTTCTCTTTCATCGGCGTCGCAAGCGTCGTAAGTGCTAGTTCACTTTTTGGGGCTTTCAACTTTCGACCTTTGCTATTTTCGAGTATTTGACTACGTCGTTGATATCTTAACGTTTGTAGCTTGGATGCAACCCAATTGTTTTTTTTTCCAATTTGCTGTACCAAATTTCTTTTTTTATTAAGTTTCTAGTAAATTTCTTTGGGTTTTTATTTTTTAATCATCTTTCTTCGGGACAGACTTCCTTCTATTTGTATATAGTTACATCTGCTTAGTCGGTCATTTTGAGATTGGCGAGTCACTAGTAGGACTCTTACTTTGGTTATAGTTTACATTTTTTCTTTTTTGGGTTTCTTATTCCCCTTTTTGGCATTTAAGTTTTGGAGTCAACTTCCTAATTCGAGGCAGCAATTTGTACGAATTTGTCCTATAACTAACTGTCTATCTATCTTTTCTTTTTCTTTTTTTCTACATTTATGGCACAGTAGAGTGGTACGAAGGCATTTACATCAAAAGTTATCTTGACTATTTCTCTTTCTCTTTGATCCTCTTTATAGTTCGTCTTTTGGGCGGTTGGTTGGGCATTGAAGGGTTGGTGACTCCCTTTCAATTTATCTACGGTGAGAAAAACGAATCAGACACTTACATCTTGTTCTATTTTTCTGCGTCTTTTTTCTCTTTCTTTTTTGCTTTCTCAAGTTCGCTTTTATAGCAATTAGCTATTTTGATTTTTTTTCTACATCTTGGTTAGTTTGTAACGTGTAAATTCGAAATTGAGCGAAAATCCGCCTGATAGTTAGGCAACTTACCGTAAAAACGGATAATTACTCGACCTCGAGTCGTGATTTTAACTTACGCTCGCAGAGGGCGCTCGAGAGTAGTCGGCCATCTACAAACCTCATTTTATTCTGTCGTTTGGTTGTGTAAGGAACGTGGAAACTTCGGATGGGTAAGAAACATGAAATTTCTCTTTCATCGTTGAATATCTACTACAACGACGCTTTATTTTAGCAATCAATAACAAATCCGACTAAACGTTCGATGCATATAATACCAGAGCGATGTATTTTGCTACAAAACTCATAAAGTAGGTTAGTATTCCACACGTGGTTAAGAAAATGGAGGCTTATCAACTAATATTCGCTATTTTAGCTCCTTCGTACCTTCGTTCTCTCGTTCTTTCGTCTTTTCGTCTTTACTGTTGGGGTTGCTACATGTCTATTGGAATTTTATTACGAGTTCTGGTGAAGATGGGGATATCATGCGCTTTTGGAATCGCTGAACTAATGCGGTAAGCGTAGTGGCAGGGAAAAAAAAGGATCCCAGGGGATCGTTGGCGCTGTGCTAAAGTGAGGGAATGAAGTATAGAGGTATTTATAAGATCATTAACTTTGGAACCGCGGAAAATCACTAGCCGTCGGCTCATTTCGTCCACGCGCTTCGTGGTCAGGACTGCTGCTCTCGCTACGTACGCGGCGTTTCGTTTTAAGTCGAAACAGTGCGGACTTTATATTGTAAACACTTTTGTAGTTCGAACGTTATCTCGTACATCCGGTACACCTTTTTTTCGACTACAATTATTTCTAATTTCTTTTGGAACTTGAATAATTCTGATTAATAATATTTAACGTCACTTTTCTTTATAATGTTAATAGAATTAATTACGATGTTTACTAGACGCCTTAATTGTAATGGTTGATCTAAAAAGATTATTTAACGTAAGCTACACTTATTATCTTGTTGTTTCATATTAAAGATTATTGCCATTATCAAGGGTAGAAATTTGGGAGCTATGCCGTCTCTCGTAAACTAAATTAATGATACTTTTATTACCGGTCGTGCTGAACTTGACGTCAAGGTCCACGGGCGGTGTTACGTACTTTAACGCGGATCAGTTTCGCTACTATTTACGGTGGCCGCGGAGATACCTTTTAAATATTAACGCTTTAAACTTTTTTTTTTGGGCTCCCAGAGTCTATTTTTGGGACCTGATTTCATCTTGTATGTATATTGTATGTATATTATTACCATTTTTGTGGTGTTATGTAAGATAATTTAATTTCGGATTATACCAGTGGCGTAACCGTCGAGGGGCTTTTTTTCTTTTCCGGAATTGGCTATTACTCAAAATCTTTAATAAATGGTTATTGTTAATTCGTACTATGTTTCTTTTGGGGGACCTCGGATCTTGGATCACCCTTTTCTCCTACCTAGACTGTGTATCTGCGATAAAAATTCGAGAAGAGGTGGCGCACTTGGGCATTTAGCTTACCTAAAGAAAACTTGGTGTCTTACGATTTTCTTTTACCCGACGACCATCTACGGTGAGGCTAGCCGAAAGGTAAGCAACAACATCTTGGTAATCAATTTAAATAATTTGTTCTTTCTTTCTTTTTTCTCCACCTCCCCTATTGGATCATAACAAATATTGTAACAAGTTGCTTAAACACTTTTTCTTTTTTTTAGTAACGTTTCTCTTTAGTGTTTACTCAACCATGTTCCCTTTTTTTTCTTTCTTAGTTGCTTTTTTTGCTGTATCAAGTGTAGTGGGTTGTAGTTTAGCTGTGTTTGGTACTCTAAGTACTTTGGCTTAGTCGACTTTTTTATGTTGTCAGTCACTGTTTGAATATTTCTCTTTTTTGGATTTTCTTTGGTATTAGGATCAGTATTTAAGTTCTATGGTAACATTCCAACACGACGAGCACTGACTGGCGACACGACGGTTGATTAGCTAGTGAAGTTTCTCTTACTTTTTTTATTCGTTCTTACTGTTTCTTTCTTTCGGTCTTGTTTTGTTCGTTGCGGTTTTGGATTTCAATTATTAGTGCACAAATGGCTTTTTGGCACTTTATGGTTGTAACTTTTAGATTGTTGATTTTTTTTCAGCTTTTTAGGTAGTCTGACTTGTGTTGACTTTAATCAGAATCTTTTTTGCTTGGGATTTTTTTGTTGGTTTTGTTTTCTTAGATCTTTAGGGTTTGCTTGGTTTTTTTGGTAGAAAAATTTCCTACCGTCTGTTGACGACATTTTAGCACAACTATCTTAGTTTTTCTTTTTGATTGTTCTCTTTACAAATTCGCATATTACCATTCAAGATCTGCTAGATAGTGACACTTGGTTTTTTCTTGAGTTTTGGGGACTTTAATTAGGGTTGGATTTGTATCTGAATATACGCTAAACTTCTCTGTTTCCTATACTCCCTTTTTTTGTTTAGTTTTCTTTAGATTGTCATTTACTGGTGTCTATGGGATTGCAACAAGTACCTTTTCTGATTCTTCATTTCTGTTGGTTTGAATTTATGGTTTTTTGGAGTATTATTCCGCTTTATGCGATTTTTAGACACCTTTAATTGACGATATTTAGTAAACTGGTTAGGTGTTATTGCGTTTGAGTTGGTTTTAGGTTTTAAAATTTCTGTGTTTGGCGTATGCTTAAATTTCTCTTCTTGATTTTAGCTAGTGTCTACGTCCCAGGTTTTTAGGTTGCTGGGGGAAAAATTTGTTATGTTACCAGTGTTTTGGTATGTTTGCACCTCACAAGATTTCTTCTCGAAACATCCACTTTCCGCTAAATTAGAGAGGATTACAGTGACGTTGAAAAGTTTTGACATCGCAGTTCGAAAACGACAAATCATCTTCCGGTGACGGTAAAATAGTTCGGACATCATCTAACCTTATGTGCGACCTACGAGGCTTTCATTTCTGATTATTCACAAGCATGTGAGTACTGGGCGTAGTATTTTTACTACTTTCGCAAAAACTTTTATTAGGGTAAGCGTTGTTTCCTATTTTCTTGATTTAATTTAATTCTTGTGTAATTAATATTATCGAGTTTTTGAAAACCAGCGATGTAGAGAAAAAAAACTAGTTTATTAATCGGGAAAATTTTCATGATGACGTAATGTGACTTACGTTGAAGATATCGAAATCTTGGAGTATTGGATAAAATTCTAACCATATTGGAAGACTCATTTAATGCAATAATATAATTAATTGTGGGGAAACCCGGCGCATTTGATTTGTTTTTATTAATCGTATAAACTAAGGGAATTTGTAACCTGCGTTGGAATTCTTTTGTAAAAGACCCCGTATTCAGATTTATTGGACTGAATTTTCTTTTTTTTAACGATTGATTAGTTCGACGTTAGCATCGAAAACGTTTTACTCGTTATTTTATTACGTTTGATTTAAATTTATTTGTATTTAATAGTTATTTCACCATTATTATTTGTTTTTTTAAACGCATAATGTTCCGTGGTCTTGATTTTGATTTAGTGTTTTTACTTTTGGTTATCTCAGTAGAATAACAACTCAATCTAATTAACAACTTCCTTTTTGGAATGTAATTTGATCAATTTTTCTTGGTATCTATACTTTTGTTTATGTTGAGTTCATTTGCGAGCCACCTGATAATTTAACAGAGTAAGCGTTTTCTGTGAGAAGATTTTCTTTCTTTCGAGTACCTACGTGACATGACGCACGTGGCAATTATAGTTTTCATCTTTGTTAATTTACTTTGTTTAGTGTTCCATCTTTTACAAAGATTTAACGCGCAAGTTTGTTGAATTAAGTGGGATTACGAGGTGTTATAAGGAGTGAAATTTTGATTTTGAGGGAGATCTTTTTGCCGCAATTAAGAAATACCGGGTACCGGAATGCAGTCAAGTGTTCGGGGTGTTTTACCCTACCGTTATGCAATACCGCGGAAGTTAAACAAATGGTGCCGTGAAAATTGAGTGGTGTGATGGGAAATATTGGTTTTCCAAATTCGTAATTTTACGGTTTAATGAACTTCATGGTATCCATAATAAAACTCACGTTCGAGTTGGATTTATTTTCGAGGTTTTGTGTTAAAAAAATCCAGTCTTCGCTTTTGTGCGGATTTCAATTAAGTAATAAAATAAATCTTCCGCCGTCATTCCATTGTTTGGGGGTCCCACCGAGCTTGTATTCGACTACTGTACACCTAGACCGTCCCGGGGTCGATCTAAACTCGAGAGCTTCTGGAACCGCTGTGCCCAGAGTTTACCTGGAGTATACATTTGAGTAAAGGTATTTATTGAATTTGTTATTATCGTGAAGTGAACCGCGATCGATATGATTTAAAAGCTTTGAATTGAGGCGACTGAATTACGGCTAATTTTAAATATTTCAAGAAACGCTTGAAGGTGTTTGCGTGAAGTTCGCTTTAATTAATTCATTTTGTTTTGTGTATGTAAAAGTAAGTCTTATTCATGCATGAAAGATAATGTAACGAAATGTAACATATAATTTGTTTGAACGTTTAGTTCGAGGCAAAGTTTCGGACGTATATTTTATGACTTTTGTATTTTTTTTTGATTTGTTGTTTGTTGTTAAATTTACGGATTAAGTATGCGGACAAGGCCTTGAATTTTATTTTTATATTGTTTTATTGAAAAACAAGTTAACGCTTTTATTATTTTTTTTTATATATATTAATTTTTATATTCAGTTTGTAAATTTTTGTCTTGTTTATTATTTTTTTTATTATTTTTTTTATTCAAGTTTGATATTCATTTTTATTTTTAATATTATTCAGTCAATAAATGTTAAATTGTTAAACTGTAAAGAGCTTTTATTCATTCAGCTGCCGCGTACGTAAATTTTTAAGTACATTTCAGAGTTTAGCTAGTTACAAGTCGAGGTAAGTCCAGGGGTTGTAACCAACCAGATGAGCTTCTGGATTATCAGGGGTCCAGAAGCTATAATCATCGTGTCCTTGATTGGCGCCCTAACCGATTTTGAGTTTTTACCCTTTTATTTCGATTTTATTATCAATCTCGTTTCCAAGTTATCACGGACTTTTAAGATATAACCCACCCCGTCTCCAATGAGCAGCGGCACAACATTGTTTATGTTACCTCATTTCAGGCAGTGACTTTGTTTTAACTTTGGCATGTAACAAATCTAACTTTTGATAAAACCGTATGTACGACTTTGTTTATTTTAGGAAATTTTAGGAATTTTGGAAAAATGCCACTAGCTAGTTGCATTCTTTAAAAGAACACTAAGTCAGTCGATTGTACGTACAATTGGACGTACACATTAGGTTGTTATCACAATTAAATATAAATGTTTTTTTGTGTTTCTGCATTTTTATGTTTGTGTTATAATTTACAAAGGTAAACTTACTTTACTCGTACAACAAATTTAATTTGTTATACGACGTGTTACATAACTGGAAGGAGTTTATTTCAATCACTATTGTCTGTGATTTCGACCTACGTTCTAGCGTTTTATTGTTCTCATCTTTACGAACTCTGTCTGTTCTAAAATAAATACACTCGTACGAACTTCTGTTTTGTCATTTGTTTTCTTACGATTTTAAGGAGATTTGAACGGTGTCTTCCCTCTTAATCTTTCATCGTTTTGGCGCTATTTTAAATTGTTTTATAATTTAGTACCACGAAACTTACGACCAAATTTGCGAATCACACTGAGTTAGTCGTTGTTTTTTTAGTTACAAAATAAATCTAAAAACAAACATAGGTGCAATAACTTTTTCATTACATCGTGGATAGTGACGTGATTATAGTAACTTTCCCATATGAACTAACAGGTGTTAATCTTTAAAATTACTAATGTCACAAAAATAGAATCAATTTTAGGTTTAGAAAGGTTTTCTCATAAGCAGTAAAAGTACTATATCTATTCATAACGCGGATGCGTGTGAATATTTAGAGATAAAAACCTCACCGGGCACATGCGTTAGATGATTACCGTACCACAGTCAACGGAAAAATAGTTGTTCTCCTCCGAATAATTCCATTCATCAAAAAACCCCAATTAACAACCATCACTCTTGAAGTAGCAAAAAGTTACCGTTTCGAGACAGAACTTATACAATACAAAAATCTCACCAAAACACTTTTAATATAAGATAATGCCTATAATATATTTTTGTTTTACGACCTAGTTAATGTTTATTTTAATTTAATTATCAACAAGCAAAGGAGTATTTTTATGGAAGTGTTTACTATTACTTACAAAAAATACAACACCGCTTTAGGCTCGACTAAAAACCCAAAAGTTAAGCAACTCAAAAACTCAAATGTAGAATCTCTTCGGCTAGATCTAGTTGATGAGGTTCGGGCAACACTTTAAACTAAAATCAGAATTATAAGTTTCGAACACAAACACACAAAGACAAGATATAAATTAATAATAAATATTTAAACACAAAGCAATAAGTTAGTAGAACTAATAGTTGATAAGATGTAAGGGTTAACTCGTTTCTGCTTTCGATAGGCGGTAATAGAAACTAAAGTTTGCGCAAAGCTTCTTTAAAGTAGATCTAACTGTACCAATAGTATCTACTCAGACTTACAAATTAAAAATTAGATTATTGCAAAAATCAATATTAACCATAAGCATAAATACGTAACTACAAATATAAGACACTGTCAAAACACTCAAATTGCACAAAAGTGTTAGGATAAGCTTTATTCTGGTTACACAAAAAGTCTAACAGAAACAGAAATTTTAAATTAAAAAAGTTTTATTTATACACAAAGTTTTAAATTGGAAATATTTTTACGTATTTACTGTGCGTACACACAGAGCTTTATTTTGGTTAGTCGCGTTTTTTGTTGTATTTTTGGTTTAAGACTTACTCTAGCGTTTAAGTTTCTGACTTTTTTATTATTTGTTCTTTGTGTTTAAGACTTAGTCTTTAATAGCAAGTAATTTTCAAACTACTTAAAAAATAGATTTCTTTTCAAACCAATTTAAAATTAATTAAGCTTTAAACTTAGTAATAAACATCTAAATTTCTTAGAAACTTCTAATATATAAATTTTTTTAGTTCTAACAGCCTACAATCATTAAAGTTTAAGTTAAATTTATGTTCAACGTATTAAATTATAGTCAAATATTTTTTATTTTTAAAAAATAATTAATATTGTTTTTCAACATATTTTTTTTTGTTGGAACAGGCTTAATTAAATCAATGTTTTAAAGTTATATTAAATGTAACAGAAAAAATTTTTGCAGGCGTTAAAGTTTTATAAATTTTTTGTAATGGTGTAATGTATTTAAAATTTTATCTGTTTTTAACTAAAGATAAGACAAACATTGTAAACACCACAGCCCTTTAAAGTTTTGACAAGGGTGAATACACTATTGACAAAGTCATAAATACCGGCATTGTCAACGTCGTTAAAGCGCTAAAGCTTAAACTTTCCTTCCCTAAAAATTTCGGTTTTTTTTAGATTACTAATTAGTAAATATTTTTTATATTAGAAAAGTTTCAAAGTAGTCTTTGGTACGTAAATAATGTTAATCGTGATTAAACAAACCCCAATATCGCAACTGCTGCCAAATTGCTAATAGTGTAGCCTCTTCGATAATCAGAGTTGTAACCCTAACAAACGGCCGAAAAAAAACCTAATCATCCCCAACTCTGGCAATTATCACGGTAATGAACAGCGTGCCAATATTTCCCCGAATGTGCGCCAGCGCGACTTTTGCCGGGTTTCCCCTGGATAAATCCAGCTCAGTTTGCGACAAACGCAACTGTGAACCGGCATTTTTCACCTCCGGAAAAACTACGCTTTTCCGTCGTTCATACGTCAAAATAACGAATTCATTTCTCGCATTGACACTCTTTACAAATGCTAATATTTACACAAACACATATCTTAAAGTGAATTAAGACTGGTAATTGAATGCGTTCATGTGCTAAAATTTTTTTTGTGGGAAAGTGTGTGATCTGAGCGTAAATCACCATAAACACTTTGAGGATTATGATTGTGGCCAAAGGTAACTTTTACTATTACTACATTTACTACACCACTTGAATTAAATACAAGCTGAAAAACCCTTTTCCAGGACGCACTAACATTAAATTTTTCAATTCTTAAATTAATAAATTTTCCGTATAAAAGCTCAGGTATATCTCCGATTTTCCAAACGAAAAAATATCTATTGAAACTTCATAAAAGATTTTCAACTGAGAAAAGAAATTTAATAAATTAATTAATTAAACTTTCGAAAACTCACACTATGCGTAATTTAACACGTTTATGCTTGATCGACGCAATTTATGCTTTTCCTTTTTTTTTGATAAACGCCGAGGGTGGAAATAGTAAAATTTTCTGTTTTTTTTTTGGGTGTTTATGCACACGTAAAATAAATCTTCTTTATACGGCATAATAAAATTTATTATTAGAGTATTTTATAACGGTTTTGTGTTTGCACGTAGTGTAAAAATAAAACGAAGTTTTTCCTTTTAAATGAAAAATTGTGCGCGCACGTTTTCCAGTCGCTTGAAAATAAATACAAAAACGTGAATGCACCAAGTTTTTATATTAGAAATTTCTTACAGTGCTTGAACAATCTGTTGTATGTAATTTTTTTACAACTCCATTGGCGTAATTTGTAGAACACAATGTGCGTAAAAAACTTTTTCTCGTTTCCAGCAATTAAAATGTGTACGCCTAAATATATACGTTTATAAAATAACTTGTTGAATGTACGTTTAAGATCGATTAAAAGTAATAAAATTCTTTGATAAACAAAGAACATTTTTAATATTAAAACAAGTTTTAAAAATTGAAGAATGTAAACATTTTTGTTTTTTTAGGCTTCGATATTATTTACAAATAAAATAACTATATTTTTTTAAATACAAAATTTACGATTCTATGTAAATCAACATAATTCAATTCAATTTTCAATATTGTACAAAGCAAACACTGCAAGTTATTCATATAAATTTAATTGAAAATTGCAAACAAATTCTAATAACGTTATTGAAAAAAATAAATATTTGATATAACAAATTTTGTAGCATTGTTATCGTATAAAATTTTTTGGTTGCAATAACTATAATATTTAATTTTTAATTATTGTTTGTTATATTTTCATATATTTAATTCGTTACGCGAATTTTCTCTGTATTAGTGCCGACTAACTCAGATGCTTCCGGAGAGTGAGTCGTAAGCTTAGTGGTGCGGAATTACAAAACAAGTATAAAATGACGCCACAAAAGAGAAGAGAAAAAGGAGTAGATAAACTCTATTTAAATCTATTTCGAGTCGTAAAGGAATACAAGACAACATTCTATAACAGACGAAATTAAAAAAACTTCGTACAATAAAGCAAACATTCACATTTCGACAACAAGTATAAAACAATTTGTACTTATAAATTTCAATGTGCAAATGTAACCATCAATAAGGTTGAGAACCACAGCACACCGTCTACTCTGATTTTACAAATACAACACAAATTGGTAGCTAATTGTGGTAACGACCGAGCATGTAGGTATAGTCGGAAATACAACCGACCAAGAAAGTAAGACCAAATTAAATTTAAAAAATAAGAAGTAAAATACTCACAGTTACTTCTCCTCGAAAGTCTGCGACTAGCTAGTGCAAACCTTCGGGATAATTGCTAAAAGTTAATTTGCTAAAAGAGAATTAAACGCATATAGGGTGTTATCACTTCTAAATCAATCGATCCCAAATCTATACATTCTAAGATGCTTTGACGTCGTCATGGAAATTATCTTTACACGACAGGTGCAAGGGTATGAGAACCCGCTACAGACAATTACGGAAAAATTAAATTAAATTGCAAGATCGGGAACAACCGCTTACCCCAAAAGAAAGCTTCCAATTAAATCACAAACTAGTCAGTTTAAAATCCCATGTATGTATATCTTTGAGCGTACTTAATTTTTGTTTTAGATCAGCATTACAAGAAGAATTCCGTCTTATGCGATTGATAATTTGTTTGACCCCGACCTTCTCCGGGATAGCAGAAAATACAGAAAACAAATTTTACACAGAGAACAAATTTCATACGAAAACCTTTTAACATAACAAACTTACATACTTTCATCGTTACTCAATCGTTGCTTAATTAATATTTATCGTTTTGACAACTTTTTATGGATTATTTACTTTTGTTTGTGTTACCTTTACGTATTCTTCTTATCAATGGTTGTTAACAGACAACAAAAACTATTAACGTTGATGCTAAAAACTAATATTACAAAAATAGGCACCAGGCGCTGTAACCCAGCAACTTATCCATTGATGAGAGGTGAGAATAAGATGTTACTTGTCGTTATTTATGTATTAGTTAAAAATATTATTTGTAATTAAAATTCACGCCTACACTGGTTTGTGGTTGATTAAATTTATTTATATACTAGAACACAAAAAATATAATTATATTAAGGTCATAGGTATTCTATCGTGATTGTCAAAATTCTTATTTTAATTTGAAAACTCTCGAATTTAAAATTTAAAATCCAAAACGCTAATGCGTTCTAAATGACAACAAAATCCGCCGTGTGAAGACAGGGTTTGAACTGCTTCTTGTCCGACAACGTGGGACATTCTGTCTTAGGTAAGAATATTCGGGATAAAAGAGTAAGCGTTACGAGCTTTCTGGGAACTGTCCCACTGCCGCTGCCATTTACTTAATATAAAGACTTTTAAGTGACGCTTAGCCTCTGAGAAAAACGGAAAATTTTTGAACAAAACGTGCTGGTCAAGGGAATTGCACGTGCCAGACTTGCCAAGAGCTTTGGTGCAGTAAATTTTCTGCAAAAAGAGATGTATGCGTGAATATGACACAGAAAGTATCTACAAAAACGGCGCGATAAGCTCCGAGAATACAACGAATTTAATATTTTTAATGTTGCCCCTTGCAATGGGTGTCATTGTCTACCGTATTAAATAATTTATATAATCTCACGTAATCTTACTTCAAACAAAAATGCATCAGCTAGCTTGATTAAATGTATTTATGTACCAGAACACAAAAAACAAAATATAAAACAATGAAACACATTTACAGATTATATTAAGGTCATAGGTATTCTATCGTATTTATCAAAATTGTTATTTTAATTTGAAAACTCACAAATTTTAAATTTTAGACGCTACAATATTTTTTTTATAATTAAATTGGGAATAATTATTAAAACCCAAAAAAATTACACAAAACATAAACATAATAAATAAATATAATTAAATCTTAACTAATTAAAAATAAACGTATTTACATATTTTTCTGTACCGAAGGTCAAGCACAAAAGTTTAGATTTACTTGAAGATAAGCTCAAGTTGCGCAATTTGATTGAGGTGTGGTCTATGACGTGTTTATAATCTGATTAATGCGATGACGTAACATTGCGTAATCTTTGCAATGCGTTTGAAATTTTCCGTATTTATTCTGATTGATCTAATATTTGTACAGATTCAATAACCATAATATCGCAAAACAACGTAACGTATGATAATTTCAATTCGCCACAATCTAAATCAAACTATTTCGTACGTAACACAAAAATAATTATCAATTTCAAACCACAAAAATCGTAAATCGTTTAAAAATTCTTCAGAAAATCGACGTTGTCAGGTCCAGCAGAAATATATAAATAAATGTTACTAGCCATCGCGGCTATATCATCGTTAGTGAACTCTCAGTCCTGATGGTTTCTTATTTGCAAATCGGTGCAAAATCTTATTTGAGCATGCAAAAATCTGTCAAGAAACAAGGAACAAATAATATCTTTAATTGTCTCGTATTCTGAGATAGTGTATCTGTCGCATTCTCGGACATTAGAGCACAATTGGATCGTCAGGAACTTAAGAGAGGACAACCTGTAAACTAACTCCCACGGGCTTGTCGCCAAGCTTTTTTCAACGAATCTTTGCCAGAAGCTATACTTTGCTATCTTCAAACCATTTTTTAAAGTCTGCTAGGGCTTTTTGGTGGTTTTTTTGTAAACAACAATTTTAACCTGTCTTGACTTAGAACTACACAATGGTACATCGGCTCTAGAACTTATTCGCATGCAGTTTAAGGTACGCTGACAAAAACCGAGGATTATCTTAGTCAACTTAGTAATGACGGCGCTTATAGATCTAGGATCGTATCACAAAGCACCACGTGTAAGGTAAGCAGTAATAGAACTCGCGATTGTTATATTTAGGCAAATGAGATCTGTTCGTTTGTAATCGAAGATTCTCTTGGCGATAGATTCTAGATGTGAAGCTTTGACGGTTAACTAAAGTCGTATTACTAGATGGTTATTTTCAATAACTTTGGGGAGTAGGGGTATTTGTGACATGTTGTTATTTACGTATTTGCTAAAAATATTATTTCTAATAAAAATTCGCGCCTACACTGGGTTGTCGCCTACACTGTCTTTTAATGCGTATCGTTTACGACATTTAGTGGTAGGAAGAGAAGAAGGATGTGAACTCACCATACCATCTAAACTTGCTTACTACAAGTTTGCCACAGAAAGAATAGGTTAAGCAAAGAAGTTTTTCAAGTAGATGGAATAGTCTTACAAGACTAGTAGGGTGGGTTAAGTATTTGTGCATGCTATGAAAGCACGTGATAATGCAAAGCACCTGCCTTACGGCTTATTTTCGCTTCTAAGTTAACACCATGTCGGTAAGAAAAAGGATCTGCATATAGATAAAGACAAATAAAGAAAGGAAGAATATTAATCAAACAGCGTCAGCCAAAAGGACTCTAAAGTGACTCTACATAAACATGTAATATTATATAACAAAACTCAACTCCTACCTTTGCCATCGCTGCTTGCAAAATAATAAAACTTAATTACCATGCATAAGTTAACGAAACTAAAGAAACAATTTCTAATAAAGCTTCTGACCTCTCTTTGCAAAAGAAATATATACATTTACATCAGGCATCTAAGAAGTCACCCCGAATTCGACAAGCAAGAATCAGATGTGACGGTGTGTCAGAAAAGCCACACGATAGACAGCTGTCGTCATCCAAAACGCTAATACGTTCTAATTGATAACAAAATTCGCTGTGTGATAGCAGGATTTGGACTGTTTCTTGTCTGAGAACGTGGGACATTCTGACCCAGGTAAGAATATCCAGGATAAAGGAGTAAGCGTTACGTTCTTTCTGGGAAGTGTTCCACAGCCTCTGCCATTCACTTAAGATAAAGATCTTTAAGTTCGTTTAGCCACTAAAAAAGGGAACTGCACGACCCAGACTTGCCAAGAACTTTGGTGCAGTCAGTTTTCTGCAAAAAAATATGTAGAAGATGTTTGAATATGACACAAAAGGTATTTACAAAAACGATGAGATTAACCTCAAGGATATAACGATTTTAATATTTTTAATGTCATTGTGTAACGTATTAAAGAATTTATATAATCTCACATAATCGTACTTCCAAGAAAAATGCACCAGCTAGCTTAATTAAATTAACTTAGACACTAAAACACAAAAATATAAAATATTGAAAAATAAAACAAATTTACAGATTATATTAAGATCATAGGTATTCTATCGTAACTGTCAAAATTTTTATTTTAATTTAAAAACTCACAAATTTTAAATTTTGTACGCCACAATATTTTTTTATAATTAAATTGGAAATAAATATTAAAACCCGAAAAGATTACATAAAACATTAACATAATAAATAATATATAAACTCAAGTTGCGGGATTCGATTGAGGTGCGGTCTATGACGTGTTTATCATCTGATTAATGCAATGACGTAACATTGCGTAATCTTTGCAATGCGTATTAAAACTTCCAAATTTTCCGTATTTATCCTGATTGATCTAATATTTGTACAGATTTAATAACCCCAATATCGCAAAACAAACGTAATGTATGATAATTTTTAATTCGCCACAATTTCAATCAAATTATTTTGGAAGTAACACATAAATAATTATAGATTTTAAACCAAAAGAAGCTTGTCACTATGTTTAGGCGCGTGTTGGGTTTTGCCTCTAAGTCTCCTATAGAAATTGCGGACACCGTGACAGTGATGTCGTCCGCGTATGCAAAAATGTCGCAGCCTGCTGATAGTTCTGTGCTAAGCAAGTCGTTTACAACCAGATTCCACAAGATCGGACTGAAAGCTGAGCCTTATGGGCACCTCCTTGTCAATCGTTTAGCATCAACAGAATGGGAAGCTTCGAGGAATAAGTTAGTGATCTGTTGGATAAATAACTACAAATAACACGCGTGGCGCCAGCAGGTACTCTCTTAACGGCGATAGCTTTTATTATTATAACCCACCATACGATGTTGAATGCTCCAGATGTGTCAATGAAAAGTGCAATTCTGTACTGACAGACGTTCGGTCGTACATTGGTCATTAATCTACGTGCGGGGTAAAATTTTTGATAAATTTTAATAGCCATCGCGGCTATATTATCGTTAGTGACCACTCCGTTCTGCTAAGATCTTATTTGAGCATGCAAAAAAGTATCTGTCAAGAAACAGGGAGCAAACAATATCTTTAATTGTTTCGTATTCTGAGATAGTGTATCTGTCGCCATCTCGGACATTAATGCACGGTGGGATCGACAAAAACTTACAAGAGGACAACCTGTAAACCAACTCGCAAGAATCTTTGCCAGGAGCTATACTTTACTGTCAGTTCGTACCGGTAAAGCGCGGCCTTACAAAAGGCAAGCTATTGAGGTTTTAAGTCTGCTGGGGATTTTTGATGATGTTTTTGTAAACAACAATGCACCGCTTACTTTAACCTGTCTAACTTAAAACTCTACCACGGTACACCGGATCTAGAACTTATTCGCATGTGGTTTAAGCTACGATGAAAATAATTGAGGATCATCCTGGTCAACTTACCAATGCCGGCGCCTATAGATTGCAGAAATAGAACATGCGATTGTTATATTTAGGCAAATGCGATATGTTTGTTTGCAATCAAAGATTCTAAGACAAGAAGCTTTGACGGTTAACTCAAACTGTATCAGTCGATGGGCACTTTCAATAACTTCTTGTAGGGGGATTTGTTACATGTTTTTATTTATGAATTTGCTAAAAATATTATTTCTAATTAAAATTCACGCCTACATTGGTTTGTCGCCTACATTGTCTTTTCAAGCGTATTGTTTACGACATTTACGGGTGGAAAAATCGCGAACCAGAAAAAAACTGTTATTTCATCGACTTACTTATTTTACGTCGCTGGGAATTTTAGAACGTATCATGGCGCTATTTCACCACATTCGAATGTGCTAAGAAAGAATTGTTTAATGCAATAATGGAATTAAGCCATTTTGTTAATTGCGTGACGTTCTCAGCGACTTTTGTGGGGCTACCACGTGGTTATCTTGAGGATATTATTCTGTGGGAGTTATCATTGTTTCCTCGTTGGTGAGGATATTTAGGAAACTCCACGAGTCAATGGATTAACATCTGTGCAGTCTACTAGATATATAAAGTCCACCTTATCTACACAACCAGGGGTGACGTCTCCTTCTAAGATTCTTTCAGTATGGTATGATTTCTTAATTGTATTTAATTTTATAATTAACAGTCAGTCTTCAGCTGTTTATTAAAAATTCACCGTATTACTTAATTTATATAATCAAAAAGTAGATCATACTAATTTATTTTATTTTTTATCATAATTTTAAAATTATTTTTGATCATTTTGAAAGTAATCAAAGCTATAGGTAACCACTTAATCGTCGTACGTAAGCTTACATACTACCCATACTTTTTTAACGTTGCTACTTTTAATAAAAAACTTACGGTGGGGTAAGTTTAACACTCACATTTTTTCTTTGCTATTTATTGTAATTGTCGATTCTCAATTTGTATTGCGATTGCATGTAAACGTAGTAGTTAATCGATGACGTTTGGGTGATTGTAAAGTACGTTTTGCTCTTCAACTATTTAATTTTATTATTCTATTAAAATCAATTATATGTAGTGCATGCTAGCATTGAGTACAATTATCTTTACAAAGTGTTGTTTGATCTAAAGAGTTTGCATTATTATTATAAATTATGATATCTGTATACGAATCTTTAATTGTTATTTACTTACTGTTGTTCTACCTCGTTTTTTAACTCATACTCTGTTGTTTGAAATAAATATATTCTTCTTATAAACTGTGTTTTACAAGTTGTTTTTTTAGTGTTTGATAGATTTAAACAAGATCTGTAATTACTAATATATCCTCATTTTTGCGCTATTTTAGTTATTTTAATTAAAACACTGAAAATTAACTGTAACTTTCTCTCTGGAATATTGAGCTAGACGCCGATTTTTAAGTTACGGGCAAATCAACGTAAGAACACTTGACACCCAACTGCCATTATAGTTCTAATTTTTATTGAATCCTTTACTTCTTGGTTGTTCATTAGTGGGTTCGACTTCCTCGAAGTTATCCTTTAGGATAATTGCTAAAAGTTAAATTTCTAAAAGAGAATTAAACGCACATAGGGTGTCATCACAAGTACAACCACTATATCAATCGACTTAGTCTGAAATTAATTGAATGCGCCGAGCTTCAGCCCAAATCAAATCTACAGTTTTGGTAATTGTTCTACTGATCCCAAATCTATTTGTTTTAAGTTGTCGAGACGTCATCATAAAATTTTCTAACGTGTAATCTTATCTTTACACGACAGGTTCGAAGGTATGATTACCCGCTACAAACAATTACGGAATAATTAAATTAAATTGTAAAAATTGGGAACCCGCTTACCCCAAAAGAAGACTTCCAATTAAGTCACAAACTATTCAGTTTAAAATCGCGAGGATATGTTTGAAATAAAAATGGTCATGAAAGTAGTTTCTTTGGGCGTACTTAATTTTCGTTTTATACTAAGCATTACAAGAAGAATTCCGTTTGACACCGATCTTTTCCGGGATAACACGAAGTCCAGAAAACAAATCTTACACGTAACAAATTTTATACTATACTGCGTTTATACGTAAAATATCCGACAAGATTTGTTAAACATTTCAATTGTTTTCCACATACTTTGACACATGTTAACTAAGAAATACACCGAAAATCACTTCCCAGGAGCCCGACTAATTGCGCCTTCTACCCGCATAAAGCTACGAATATTATTCGAGGTCAGTTAAAATAAGTTGCCTAACCATCAGGTAAAATTATTACCGAAATAAGAAAATAATCGTTACAAATTCCCCCCTAGCAAGAAGTGAGACTCACGGTCGAAATAAATCCGAACGCAGCAGCGGAGATAACTAAGAGTGGAACTTGTAAGGAAGTTCGTCTGCACTAAGCAAACACAGTGAAAACCAAACCTAACCCAGAAACTGAAAAACCACAGAAACCCAAACCAATAGTCGAAGAAAAGAAAATTTAAAGTTCCCTAAAATCAATCAAACCTGACTTGGACTATAGACGCATAAAGCAAAAATGATAGTGCCTGAGAAACCAAACTCCAGAGAACTTAGAAGGCGAATATCACGAATCTAAACGTGCTCGTTAAAGCTACCAAAAAACGATTCCGGGTAAGAATAAACAACGAGACGTTATTACAAGTGAGGAGAGACGACCCAAAACAACTAAGAGGAAAAGAAGAAGAGAACAAAAAAAAGACGGAAGTTTAGACTAGCGTCAAGGACCCAAAAGCCCTAAAATCCTATTAAAGTTCCACACCCACTTAAATCAAAACCCCCCCTTTTGAATTCGCTCCGGACAAAACCCCTCAGGAAAGGAAAAGGTACTACTAGGAAAAAGGAAAAGGAAGGACAACCCACAAACCGCGAGACTAGGATACTATCCCAGGATTCTTGCTGTGATTGAAGATTTCTTAGATGGAGTGCCGAACGATTGTGTGGCGTCGGAGTCTTCATCCCACCTCAAGATCTCGCGTCAAGATGGAATCATCGCGTCGTTGGGCTCTCCAACGTTAGTCCACACAAGCGCACGTCACCGCACCTCGTACTCGCTTGACCATACTCAGTTTCTTCCCCCCGAGGTAGGAATCTGATCAAGATCAGGGAACCAAAGACCCAGGAAAAACCCAACACCCTGAAAGTAAATAAAAGAACCAAGAAAAGAAACATTCCTAAAATTTAAAAGATATAACAAATTTCACTTATTTTTGTTATTAGTGGTTGTTGACAGACAACAAAAAACTGTTAACGTTGATGCTAAAAATTGTTTTAAAAAATAGGCGCCAGATTTTGTAACCCAGCAACTTACCCATTGATGAGAAGTGAGAGTAACATGTTACTTGTCGTTATTTATGTATTAGTTAAAAATATTATTTGTAATTAAAATTCACGCTTACACTGGTTTGTCGCCTACACTGTCTTTTAATGCGTATCGTTTACGACATTTAAGGATAGCAAGAGGAAAAGGATGTGGACTCACTATTCCACCTAAACTTACTTGGTACAAGTTTGCCACAAAAAGGATAGGCTAAGTAAAGAAATGTTGCAAGTAGATGGTATAGTCTTACAAGACTAGTAAGATGAGTTAACTATTTGTGCATGCTATAAAAGCACGTGGTTTTGCAAAGCACTTGCCTTACGGCTTATTCTCGCTTTTAAGTTAATACCAAGTTGGTACGAAAAAGGATCTGCATAAAGATGAAGAAAAATAAAGAAAAGCAGTGTATTAATCAAACAGCGTCAGCTAAAATGACTCTAAGGTAACTTTAAATAAATATGTAATGTTATATAACGAAATTGAACTTTTACTTTGCCATCGCTGCTTGGAAAATATTAAAATTTAATTACCAGGCATAAGGTTAACAAAACTAAAAAAACTATTTCTAATAAAAGTTTTGACCTCTCTTTGCAAAAAGTTTATATACATTTACATTAGGCACCAGTCTAAAAATCGCATGAGAGGACTTGAGATAGGGGTTGATCGTGGCTAACAGGTCCCCCAAACGTCATCGAATTTGACAAGCGAGAATCAGATGTGGTGGTGTGTTAGAAACGCCACACAACGGACAGCAGAACAACAAAATCCGCCATGTAAAGACATGGTTTGGACTGCTTCTTATCCAATAGCGTGGGACATTCTGTTCCAGGTAAAGATATCCGGGATAAGGGAGTAAGTGTTACGGTTAGCTTCTGAGAAAAACGGAAAATTATTACACAGAACGTGCTGGTTAACGGAATTGCACGTGCCAGATTTGTCCAGATCTTTGGTGCAGTAAATTTTGTGCAAAAAGAGATGTAGGAGAAGATGCTTGAATATGACACAGAGGGTATCTACAAAAACGATGCAATAAGCCTTAAGGATATAACGATTTTAATATTATTAATGTTGCTTCACGCAATGGGTGCCACTGTGTAACGTATCAAATAGTTTATATAATCTCACATAATCGTACTTTAAATAAAAATGCACCAGCTAGCTTGATTAAGTTTATTTATATACCAGAACACAACAAAATATAAGATATAGAACAATGAAACAGATTTACAGATTATATTAAGGTCATAGGTATTCTATCGTAACTGCCAAAATTTTATTAAACTCACACATTTTAAATTTGGAACGCCACAATATTTTTGTATATTTAAATTGGGAATAAATAAAATATTACATAAAACATAAACATTATTATTAAATCTTAACTAATAAAAAAACGTGTTTACATATTTAACTGTACCATGTAACGTGTACATTTTTTTACGTTTGAATAAGTCTGTTTTTAATTAACATTTTTGTATTCACTGTTGATATAAAATTCTTTGGCGCAAGCATTTCACGCACGCACATGCGTATGAGCCTTCCTCTTAAGTACGAAGTCATTCATCTGCATCTTACGTTTAGAAATGAAGTAGTGAGCGGACATTTTTTTGCGTTCTGCAAAAAGTGGAATTACCACTTATGTAATTTGTGTTTGTGAATTTTTGCGTAATGGGGCAAATTATTTAAGCCGGCGTTCGTTGTAGCACCGCATTTTGTTGTATAGAATAAAAACCCGTAAATTAGAAGGGGTAAGTCATTTTTGTTTCGATGCGCATGTTTAATACATCGCAATTTACGTTTTAGTTTTTTCTTTGTTCCGGATTTATGGTACTTGGTTTCAAATCTACGAAAAAGAATTAAATATACGATGTACGAAAGTTGCATAATATTGCATCATTTCAATGAATCATATGATGGCCACGCCTAAATACAAAGTGGCGCAATAATTTTTTGTACGTTTGAATTGGAAATCTTTGCTTTTGATATACGACTACGCTTTCTGATTTATTCGATGCTTTTTTGGATTTGTGTACGTTTAATTCGTTATGGTTACGAAAATTTCGTTTGGATACGTACGCCTTTTTACGAATTTGAGGTATGAAATGTGAAATTACGATATGGTTTACGCTGCACGTTTGATGTTAGTCACAACGTCGCTTTACGAAGAATTTTCCGTTACGAATTATGGTTTTTATGAGTAAAAAATCGATAATTATTCTTGTTACGTCTGATAAAATTTGAATTGGATGTTACGAATGAAATTATCATACGTTACGTTTGTTTTACGATGTTCTGGTTAATGGATCTGTACGAATATGAGATCAATCAGGATAAATACGGAAAATATGGAAATTTAGATATGCATTTCAAGAATTTCGTAATGTTGCGTCATCGCATGAACAGATGAGAACGCGTCACTGACCTCACCAATTCGACTTGCGCATTAAAGTTTGAAAGCAGGTAACCTTGATTTTATACTTAACCTTCGATACTGTCAAAATATGTAAATATGTTTTTTTGTTATTATGTTAGTGTTAATCTTTTGGTTTCAATATTTAACCATTTTATATATAAAAAATATTGTGGCGTCCAAATTATAAATTTTTGTATTTATCAAATTCAAAATTATTAATCTTAAGTAACGTAAGAATTCCCACGACTCTAATTTAATAAATCTGAAAATTATCTCATTGCTCTTATGTATTTCGTTTTTTATAATGTGTTTGTAATAAATATTTTTGTGAGCTAGCCCGGCATATTATTAATTTATTTGTATGTTACACATTTGGCACCGTTTATTTGTGTGATGTTACAACCAAAGGTCAAGCCCAAAAGTTTAAATTTACTTGAGAATAAGCTCAAGTTGCGCGATTCGATTGAGATGCGGTCTATGATGTGTTCATCATCTGATTAATGCGATGACGCAACATTGCGTAATCTTTGCAATGCGTATTGAAAAAAATTGAAACCACAATATCGCAAAACAAACGTAACGTATAATCATTCTCAATTCACTACAATCCAAATCAAATTGCTTCGGACGTAACACATAAATAATTATCGATTTCAAATTATAAAAATCGTAAATCGTACGGAAATTCTTCGAAAAATTGTCGGAAAACGTCCATCACAAGTCGTAATTGTATTATCGTATTCCAAAAATCAAAATCGTAAAAAACGTTTAAGTTTGTATCAAACCAAATTTTCGTAACTACAAATCAACTCGCACGTGCGTAAAAAAAAACTAAAACCTAAATACAAAGGTTACATATCGCGTAAGAACAAACAAAAGAAAAAGAAACTTACCTCTAGATAGTTACGGGTTTTTTTCATAACGACGATTGCATAACAGATTACAACAAAAAGTGGAATACAAACAAAAAGCGAAATCCATAGTTCAAATTTTAACATATGGATATTTACTGCACCCAAGATGGTTGATGATTTAAGAAAAAGACTACAAACGCATGTGCAATGCGTAAATGCATTAGGCTAAAGAATTTGCCAATACAGTGAATACAAAAATGTTAATTAAAATCAGAAGTATTTGATCAAAACAAATGTACTTGTTACAAGAATAGTTCTAAAGAATAGGGATTGGAACGAGGACTACGTAGGAACGTCTGTACTACCAAATGTCTAGGCCATAAGTGAGCATAGGTATAACTGCATTGTTAAAGATATTTGCAAGATACTTTTGGTGTTGGTTCTATTTCAAGCATGAGTATTGTTAGAACAAGTGCAAAACGCTCTTAAACTTTTCAACCACAACTGCGCAATGTTTTACAAAACTTAATCTGTTGTCAAGTCCGAGGTAGTTGAATTTGTAAACCCTACGGACGGAAATGTTGTTGAGGCGCAGAGAAAAATCTCGTTCTAAATTTGAGCCAAAAACAATCTACTTAGTCTTGTCCGCTAAAACCGGCAGTTTGTTGTTACCAGCCCAGCTTGTCGCTATGTTTAGGTACGTGTTGGGTTTTGCCTCTCTAAGTTTCGTATAGAAATTGCGGACACTGTGACAGGGATGTCGTCCGCGTATGTAAAAATGTAGCAGTCTGCTGATAGTTCTGTGCTAAACAAGTCGTTTACAATCAGATTCCACAAGATTGGCCCGAAAACCGAGTCTTGTGGGCACCCCTTCGTCAGTCGTTTGGCATAAACCGAACGGGATACGTTCGAGGAATAAGTTATCGATCTGTTCGATAAATAACTATGAGTGACGTGCGTGGCGCCAGCAGGTACCCTTTTAACGACAAGAGCTTCTATTATTGAAGGCCACCATGTGTTACAAGCTTTATGTCTTACAAACCTTGCACGGCCAACTCACACAGTCGGAGGTAGGCGAGGTTCACAGGAAGTATGTTTAAGGGCGCCAGATCTGATCCAAGATAACACTTCTGTCTCGATCACGACACACGATCCAAACTTGTAACTCAATTTGAGGTTCGTAATCCTTATTACTCTGATGTTCGAGCAGCCAAAATTAGTTAATAGATAACGATAATCACAGGAAAAAGAAAAATAACAAGGGAGATTAACAATTATAATCACTTTAATGTATTAACGTTGGATACTAATAAGAATATATTAAATTTCTGCACCTATCGATGCTCGAATGGTTTCCACGTAGAATTAACAAATATCACAGTTTTAATGTAGTAGCGCAGTAAATTGACAACTATACGCTAAATGCGCAATCCTTAAATATTAGCATGACTAACAATTTTCGTTAACAAGTGTAGAAAACTTTGATTTCGTAATACATAAGATTTACTAGATTATATCGAAGTTCTAATACATGAATGCCCGCAGTATCGGCAACACACACTACACATTGAAGTTATGTCGAAATGAACAGCACCGAAAATCTCGGAATAAATGTTTTTCCCTCACAGCATGCGATACAGTTACGTAAATGATTAAGATTACCTTATTGGTATATAAGCGATAACGTAATTACGGTCGTTAACATTAATTACAATTCTGTGAGTAACTTTCGTGATCACGATATAAAAGTTAAACAAATAACTCACCCCAAAATCCAGTATCCACTTTCGCGAAGAAAACGTTTTCCCGCCAGCGGCCTGTAATAAATAGTGAAAAGCAAATCGTATCACACACTAACTCACAAAGAACCAGAAGCTAAAAAAAATAGTATTAATAAATAATTAAATGTTATATAAAAACCCGTTGTATCGTATACTGTAGGTAACAATTTAACACAGGTGGCTGATAACACAATCGACTAGTATACACGAAGTAACATCTCCCACAGTAAGGCTTGTCGAGACCCCGTTTTCGTGGCGGAGAATATGCCTTCCAAAATCGTACGCGTTCGGTAACGGTATTCCTTAATAATAATTAATCCTTAACACTCCTTTATTGAAACGAACATGTGCTCGAGCGTGGGGAAACGGCCTGTGACGACTCAAATATTTCACGAACGTAATTTAATTACAATTTGATTTCCATTAGTACGGATGTTTCTTGAAATTATTTCTTTAAGTCATACAGGCCATTTTAGGCAATCGACAGCTTCACGATTCTGTCGCAAAATGACAGCCACGAGAAAAGATCGGTAGAGGGCGTCCAAACCGGAATCTAATTTCAATTACATATACAGGGTATTCCGTAATGAAAATTTCGTACGTAACACATGTCGAATGCTTCAGATATGTTAATGAAAAATGTAAGTCGGTACTTGGAGACGTTTGGTCGTACATTGGTCATAAATCTACGTGCGACATCAGCTGTCGTTTTGTCTGGAACAAAGTCTCATTGACTGGGATAGAAAAGAATTTGTGGAGCAATATCGTTATGAATCTTTTTAAGAAGCACACGTTCAAAAAGTTTGCCAGCTTCTGATAACAGACTTATCGAATGGTACGCGTTCCCAGGTTTGTGAATAGTAATGAGTTTACCACTTACCATGAGTTGAACAAATGAATAATCGTAGAAGAGAGGAAATTTTGTTCAATTACACGTAAGACATTACAATGTATTCCGTTTGGTCCGACAAAATATTATATAAATTTTACTAGCTATCGCGGCTATACCATCGTTAGTGAACACTCAGTCTTGCTGGGATCTTGTTTGCAAATCAGTGCAAAATCTTATTTGAGCATGCAGAAGACTATCTGTCAAGAAACAAGGAGCAAATAATAGCTTTAATTGTCTCGTATTCTGAGATATTGTATCTGTCGTAATCTCGGACTTTAGCGCACGCTTGGATCGTCAGAAACTTACGAGAGGACATCCTGTAAACGAACCCCCACGGGCTTGTCGCCAAGCTTTTTTCAACGAATCTTTGCCAGAAGCTATACTTTGCTGTCTTCACTGCTAGTTTGTATCGGCGAAACGCGGCTTTACAAAAGGCAAACTATTGAGATTTTAAGTCTGCTAGGGCTGTTTGGTGGCGTTTTTGTAAACAACAACGCATCACTCATTTTAACTTGTCTATCTTAGAACTCTACCATGGTACACGGGCTCTAGAACTTATTCGCACGCTGACAAGAATCGTTAACTTACTAATGACGGCGTTTATCGAACTTGGATCGTAGCACAAAGCACCACGTGGAAGGTAAGCAGGAATAGAACTTGCGATTGTTATATTTAGGCAAATGGGACCTGTTTGTTTGTAATCGAAGATTCTCTTAGGGATAGATTCTAGATGTGAAGCTTTAACCTATTTTACGTGGCTGGGAATATTTAAACGTATCAGGATGCTATTCCGCTGTATTCAAATGTGCTGAGAAATAATTGTTCAATGTACTAATCGGATTATGCCATTTTGTTAGTTGCGTGGCGTTCTCAGAGAGTTTTGTGGGGTACCACACGGTTATCTTGAGTATATAATTCTGTGGGAATTATCATTGTTTCTTTATTAATGGGAATATATATATATAGCGAGGCTTTGCAGCTCATTGCCGCTTCTCGCATCCCAGACGCCACCTGTCCTTGTCATTCCAATCTCCTTCCTGTAGTTCTCTTTTTTCCATTTCCTTATTTACGTTCTTTATCCACTTCTTTCTTGGTCTGCCTCTTTTGTTTCTCTGAGGTGGGGTCCAATTCCATATTCTCATTGGTATTCTTTCAGGACTCATTCGGCGTAAGTGCCCATACCACTTCAACTGTTTTTCATATATGTTATCCACAATAGTACTCTTAGCTGACATTCTTCTTCTAATATCTTCATTCCTAACATGTTCTTGCAGCGTTAAGCCACAGCATCTTCTCCAGTACGACATCTCCGCTGACAGTAGTTTCTGTTCACTGTTTTTGTCCATGACCCACGTCTCCGACCCATAAGTCATTACTGACTCTATCATTGTTTTATAAATATTTTGTTTTGTTTTCACTGTAAAATTTTTATTCCACAGGACAGGATGCAGTGCTCTTGTCATGTTTTTGCCTCTACCTATCTTCTTCATTATGTCTTGGTCATCTCTTCCATCGTCGCAGATTGTGACCCCCAGATAATCATAACGCTTTACTCCCTTTATAATTCCACTATCTAGCTCCATGTCTGCTCCCGCTCCTCCTATTACCATATATTGTGTCTTTTCTTTGTTTACCTCTAATCCCCAATTTTTATACTCTTCTATGAGTTTATTAAGCATATAAGTTATATCTTGACAGTCTTCCGCCATGACAATTTGGTCGTCTGCAAACAGGATAGTGTGTATTTGGCTGTCATTTAGCCATACCCCCATTGTTCTGCACTTCCTACTCCACTGTTTTAGGGCTTCACTTAGATAGATGTTGAAAAGGGTTGGGGAGAGGCAGCAACCTTGCTTTACACCTTTGGTTTGCCGAAAAGGAGCTGATGTTTCGTTTCCGATTTTGGCTACAGTTTGGTTTTCTCTGTATATTGTTTTGACTGCATTTATGTAGATATTGTTAATGCCCACTTCCTTTAGGGTGGTCCATAACTTTCGAAGGGGAACAGAATCGAATGCTTTTTTTAAGTCTATGAAAGTTACATGGAGGTCTCTTCCTTTTGCCAGACTTTTCTCTGTTAGGTTGCCACGATCTAAAAGTTGAAATCTCAGGCGTAGGATTTTCGAAAAAAAACGAGATTACTTGACATTAAATAATTTAAAAAAGAAAAAAATAATTTGCCAGCTAGCCTTAAAAAAAAGAACGGAAACAACAGTTACGGGATATAGGAGTCTCAAACTTTAAACAACAAGAAAATGGTTAGAGATTTAGGCATATATTGAAAAATAAATAAATTCAGTTTAAACCGGTATAAGACAGGCTTTTAAATTTACCCAATTATATGATCATATATGCTGGATTTACAAAGTTTATAAATTTTTATGTTATGAAATATTTAGCTTTATGATTCCTATAGGATAAATATCAAACAAAATAATTTATTATGCCTAATTCTATGATATAAAGACGACACACACACATATCTTATCTTATTTTTGACAAGGAAAACTATCCGTTTGAAACCCACTGATAAACTAAATAGGTGGCGGCCAGTGTCTTTTTCTGGAACGATATTTTATAACACTAAGGATAAGTAGTGTAACACTGGAACAATGCAATAACCAGGAAAAAAACCCTAAAACGTAATAACAGAAAATGAAATTAAATTGTTAATAATAATTAAAACAAATCTTACCTCACACTGAGGGTAAAAGAATGTATCGATATGATTGTAAGTTCGAATAAAAACGATTTTTATGATCCTCTACGACAAGGTACCCAGAAGCAGGCGATTTGAATACGGTACGGAAAACTGCTTCTGTATAATTCAGAATAGTTGCTGATTTATCCCCACAAAGGAAACGTACAACTAATTAAGTACTAATTGACCAACAACATTCACATTTTATTTTCGAAACTTAACGTTGTAAAATTCGAATTGCAAGTGACATTCAATGTGTTAATCTTTTTTGACCGATAAGATTATTGCAGGAATTTACTATTTTATAATATAAATACGCACATATACAGGGTTTAATAATAAACAAAGTGAACGTTACAAGGTGTCTTAGAGTGAATATGTTATCTATGCAGGATCTTCCTGCTCTGAAACCACTCTGTTCTTCAATTTCATTAAACTGACTTTCTATTCTGATTTTAAGTATCTTCCCGTATAGTCTCCCCACAGACGATGTTATGCTTATTCCCCTATAGCTACTGCATTCTTTTCGATTACCCTTTTTGTATATGGAGCTAATATGTGAAATTTTCCAGTCGTTAGGTATAATTTCACCTTTCAGGCATCTGTTGAATATAGTGCAGATTATTTCTAGAGCTCCTGTTGTAGCATGTTTTAGTAGCTCGATAGGGAGATCACCTGGTCCTGGTGCTTTAGTATTTTTCATTTGTCCTAGGACTTTTTTTAGTTCCTCCAACGTGATGTCTTCTACGTCCGCCGTTATCTCTTCTTCCGCGTTTAAGCGTGTGTCGAGGTATTCTTTTCGGTTTTCTGTTAGCAGTTCGCAGTAATATTCTTTCCATAGTTCCGTTTTTATGGGATTTATTTTTTTTGTCTCAGTTGTGTTTTTTCTTAAGCTGTTTATTGTTTTCCAAGCTTCTCTAGACCTAGACCCTCCTATCATAGAGCTAATCTGTGCACATTTATTGTCCCATGCTATATTTTTTGCCTTTTTATTTCTTTTTAACGATGTATCTGTAGTAGTTGTATTGTCTTCTGTCTTCTGCGTTGCTTGTCGTCAACCACTTCAAGTATAAGGCTTTCTTCTGTTTCACTAGGCCGGACAATTCTTCTGTCCACCAGTAGTTTACAGTTTTCCTTTTTTCTCTTGTTCCCAGGGCTTCTGATGCTGCATCCTGTAGTATTCCTTTTAGTTTTTCGTACATGTTTTCTGCTGTGCCTGATATTTCTGCGTTTAGTTTTTGTGCTAGCCGTAGTTTGTAGAGGAAGCTAGTGGATTCATTTTTTAGCCCCTCTAAATTGTATATTTTGGCTTTTATCCCTTTTTGTTTATTTTCATCCATTGTTGTTTGTCTCTTGTACTGAATGTCGATTGTTGATTTGACCAGATAATGGTCCGATCCACACTCGGCTCCTCTCCAAACTTTGACATCGAGAGGTTTTATAGGTGAGCTTTGCTTTATAATAATATAGTAAAGTATAGATCTCAGGTTTCTTGTTTTTTGAGTCCATGTATATTTATTGATATCTTTATGCTGGAAGAACCCATTTAATATTTTTAATGTGTGTTGTTCGCACAGCTCGATCCATCTTGTCCCGTTGTCGTTTACTGCATCCTCCCCGTGTCGTCCAACTATTTTGCTGTCAAGGGCTTTGCCTACCCTTCCGTTCATGTCTCCTAGGATAATAATTTCCTTTTTCGCTTGTTTTATTTAATTCTTCACATAGTTTCTCAAAGAACTCTTCTTTTATGTTAAAGTCTGAATCGTCAGTAGGGGCATAGATTCCAAAAACCCGAAGATCTCTTCCTTTTATCCTTAGATCGACTGTTAGAATCCTCTCGCTTATCGGGTTCCAGTTTGATATACTGTTTTCCAGTCTTCTGCTTATTGCTATTATCACGCCGCTTTTGGCTCTTTTATCTTTATCCACTCCGCTCCAGAAATATATGTAATCATTCTTGTATGCATTTCCCTGTCCTTTCTTTTTTGTCTCGCTGAGTACTGCGATATCGATGTTGTACGCGTGGAGTTCTCTATAGATTTGGTCCTCCTTGGTACTCAAACCCTGAATGTTCCAGCATCCTATATTCATCAACCGTTTCCTTTGCCTATGTCGTCTTCCATATAATCCGTCCAAGTTCCGAGGCTGCATTTTGGGATTTTTAGCAAGTAGTTTTTTTTGCGTAGGGCAGAGAGCTAGTCTACCGCTACAACCCTCCTCCTTTATCCGGGCTTGGGACCGGCAGTGACAGCTTTGGGGCTACTCAATCCACCCCTCCACTGTCCCAGGCGGAGTTATTATTAATGGGAATACTTAGTTAATAATCCTCAGAAACCTCCGAATCAACGGATTAACATTTGTGGAGTCCACTATGTATATAAAGTCCATCTTATCTATACAACCAGAAGTGACGCCTCTTTCTAAAATTCTTTTAGTATAGTATGATTTCTTAATTGTATTTTATTTCATAATTAATAGTCAGCCTTCAGCATATGTTTATTTAAAATTCACCGTATTACTTATTCTATTTAATAGAAATTCATTCTACTTTCAATCGTAATTATTAAATTATTTTTTATAATTTTGAAGCCATAGTTAGGCACTCAATTGTGGTACGTAAACTTACATACTACGCTTACTTTTGTCTTTAAACATATAACAATTAACGAACGTTACTACTTGCGACGAGGAGTTTTTGTTAGAGTAAGGTTTGCACTCAAATTTTTTTTCTGCTATTTATTATAATTGTTAATTGTCACCTTCTACCTCGTTTTTTGACTCATATTATTTTATTTGAAATAAATATATTCTTGTTATAAACTGTGTTTTGCAACTTGTTTCCTTTTAGAGTTGAATTTAAACGAGATCTGTAATTAATAATATTTCCTCATTTTGGCGCTCTTTTAGTTATCTTAATTAGCATACTAAATACCATCTGTAACTTTTTCTCTGGAATATTGAGCTAGTCGCCTGCTTTTAAGTTAGGGATAAATCAGCGTAAAAAATCTTGACGCCCAACTGTTAAAGCTTAATTTCGTTTGTGCGATTATAATTCTAATTTTTATCGATTATTTTACTTCTTGATTGTTCATTAGTAGGATCAATTTACTCGAAGCTGTATTTTGTTTATTTTGTCTTGTTGCAGGATCTGGTTTCGTAGTTGGTTTGCTATGTATTTTTTAGATGAAAAACCACTATTTCTTACTTCTTCGGATTTGGATTCAGCAATGAGCTATGTAAATAGGAAAGTAACCTTTTTTGGTGAAGTTTTTTATTCGTATTGATGAGTTGTGTTTGTCTCGTGGCGTTTCAACATTTTTTCTTAGCTTTTGAGGTTTTTTCCGGCAAATTTTTTCTTGTTTTTAGGAATAAGCAAAGTCGTTACGTTTCTGGAACGATGTTGCTGCGATGTTGAAATTGAGATTATTTCTTGTAGATTACGACAATCGTTTAATGGAGACAATTTGTAAACGTGCAATGCGAGCTAATGAAACTATTGGAATGTACGTCACTACTATGCGCTATCTTTTTCTACAATTGTTAGAACTGGCAAATACAGCTCAAGATCATTTGCCGTAATCTTACACTGTTCTATCAATTCCCGTTAGGGTTAATTGAGATTACATCGTCAAAAATTAACTCTCGTAACTCTTCATACGTTTCAACATCGTAAGTCAGTGATAAAATTCAAGAACTACATGTAGTCTTTGCTTCCGTTTTTTTTGCTAATCGTTTTATTTGCTCTTTTAATGCTTCTTCGCCTTCTTCTGTATCTACGTTTACTTCGAATATTTGCGTTGGTTTTCGTTTTCAAGGTTACAAGCGTTTACGTTCTGTTCCTTCACTTTGTTTTCTTCTTTCTCTTTCTCTAATTTCTTTTCAGTTTTAGGGATTATTAGGTCTACTACTGATCCTTGGTCCTCGTCGTTTCTTTCGTTGGTGTGGTATAAATTTTTTTTTATGTAAACGGGTAGGTGTTTTTTCTTCTGAGCCTTGCGTTTGGAAATTAGTTGTTCCATCGGACTAGTGCAAGCAGCTTGTTTAAGCTGTCAGTTTTACTGGCTTCATACGAGACCAAAAGTTGCTGAGTTTATACTTACTGTTCTTGTTTGACATCATAACAAAGCAATCCGATTACTTTATGTCACGCATTGCAAAAAACGACAAAAGTTTTTTAACACTTGTGTCGCTACAAGATTTTTTATACGTCTACAAAAAGATCCTACGCTTTCTTTAGATGTAAGAACCGCTGCTAATTGTGTTTTGATGTGTCCTTCTTCAAATCGTTTCTTCTTTTCCATCGGCGTCACAAGCATCGTAAGTGCTAGCTTACTTTTTGGGTTTTCTACTTTTAACTTTTGCTATTCTTCTGGTTTAAATCTTTTGGGTTTGGTGGTGACCGACTATTTTTCCGTTTGTATATAGCTACATCCGCTTGGTCGGCATTTCTGGATTGGTACGTCATGTATAGGATTCTCTTTCTGCTTTTGGGTTTGGTCATTTTCTTGAGTTTCCTATTACGCTTATCGGCATTAAAATCTCGTAGTAAACTTTCTAATTTGAGACAATAATTAGTACGCATTCGTTCTATGGCTAACTGTAGTATCTTCTTTCTTTTCTTCTCTTTATTGTAGCGTAGTCTCTTTTTCGTTATTCTACGGTGAGAAGAACAAATCAAGCATTAACATCAAGCTTTACCTTTCTCCGTCTTTCTTTATATCTATGTTTCCTACCTTTTATTTCTTTCTTTTTGGGTCTAAAACTTTTTCATGTGTCAACTATTCTTATTTTCTTGTTTTTTTTATGGTTTGTTTCTTAGGCGGTTGGTTAGGCATTGGAAGGTTGGTTACCCCATTTGTTTCTTCTACAAAGTAAAGATTTTTCTACGTCTTTCTTACTTTTCATATTTTTGTTCCTTAAAATTCGATTTTTAAACAATTATATGTTTTGTTTTACATCTAAATCTTGGTTAGTTGTTTTGACACTTTTTTTTGGTGACTTTCTCCTGTAGTGTTAACTGCAACTATTTGTCTTTTCTTTCTCAGTTACTTTTCTTGTTTTATGGAGTTTAGTTGGTTTTTGTTTTGTTGTGTTTGGTTTGCAGCTTGGGATAAACTGTAATGTCGCTTTTGTACTTTACGTACATCCTCAATCAGAATTTTTTTGTTTGTGGTTTCTTAGTTGGTTTTGCTTTTCTTGGATCTATTTGGTTTTTTAAGTGAAAAAACCTCATACCGTCTATTGACGACTTCTTGGCACAACTGTCGTTAGGTTTTCTTTTTTACTTCTTAAGTTTGATTCGTTTTAGAAACTATATTCAGGTTTGGATTTGTATCTGTGGGCTGAGGCTGAGTTTAAGAGAGGTTGTCTTTGACTGTAGTCTATACTTTTTTTTTCCTATATCTCATCTTTTTTTCTTGGTTTGCTCTAAATTGTCGTTCGGTAAGACCTGTGGGACTACGTAGATTTTTTTTGATTTGCTAGCGTTCTGACTTGCGCATGCATTCCGTTCTGGCCAAGTTTTCGTAAAAGATTGTTTACTATTAAGCTTCACAATCGAAGCAATTATCTATCGCTGCTGATTCATTATTTTACAGACCGAGAAACGTATCGACTTTTGACAGCTTTTCTAATAGAATAAAAAAATGTTATTAAATGCTAACTTATCTAAGAAAACTTTCCATGCAATCTCTTGGTTATTTAATTAATCTTTTAATTCTGTGTGTGAGCTCATGTAAGCTCAGTTCACACGATTTACGCGTTTTGACAAGAAAGATTTTTGTTAAATTAGACTGGCTTTTTTGTCGATTATAGTGGCAATTTGATAAAAATTGACTAAAATTGCAATACTGTGAGCAACTCTTTAGTTCAACCACAAACTTCGTTTTGTTCATGTATTACGTTATAAAAATTTGGAGCGTTCAGCTATAACCAAAGGTTTTTGACTAGAATAATTTATAGGTAACTTTTTTAAACTGTTGCTGGTTATTTTTTTTAACGAAGTTTTGACTTGACTGTATCACTATTATCGACACAACACTAGCTCGCGTTTTTTCTTTGTCTATTGACATTCACAGTAATTCTGTCACCAAATAAACCTCAGACCGGAACATGCCAACTACGTTATATTGTTCAACGCCATTTTTTCATAAGTACCAACTTAAAATTTACGAGGCGCATTCAATAACTCTAAACTACAACAAAACGTTGTATTACATGTGTTTTACATGCATTTTATTCACTTAAAAACATTTTAACGTGTACATAAAACGATTAAAAATGTATATTTGGTTATAACAACGGTAGCATCCAAAAACACCGTGCTTTGTAATTTAATTTATTATATGTAGCAAAAAACAGAGTTTTAAATAAACAAAAAATTATACTGAAGGAATTAAGAAGTTGAAACTTTTGTTTTAGTTACTTCAGTATTAAATCCTTTACAAGAAGGAAAATTGTCTCTGGAAGTAGACAAGCTTAGAACATAAGCTTTGAAATGGAGTACAATTTCTAATAAAACCAAATACTTTAAATCCATATTAATGTAATGCTTTACTAAGAAAATCTGTATTAAAAGTACAATATAATAAAAACACGTTTAATTTTATTTGTTTTTAATTATTTTATTAATTAAATTTAACTTAACAATTGTAATTGTAAAACAAAGCATTTAAAATTATTAATAAAACACAGTTTAAACCATAAAATAGAATTTATATGTATTGTCGGTTGTAGTCTGAAGATTGTCCCCATTTAGTAAAAAAACAAATAATTATTACTCCAGTCAAGTATTTTTTAACTTTAATGTGTTTCTTAATTTTTAATTAACTTACTTAATATTTGAGTATTATAAATTCATTCTACGAATTAAAATATTTAAGTTTAAGCCCAATATGTAAACTTTAACTTACATTTAAACCTTTATAATTTTAATTGAATTTTTAACATCTAAGTAAATAGCTTTGTGTTGTTTTTAGAGCAATGTTTGTGTTTTGTTGCATTTTAAGGCAGTTTAAATTATTTATATTTGTAATCGATCAAAAAAATCATGATTGCGTTTACATATTTTGACAAAAAAATTGAAACGTAGACGATTATGTTTATTTTTGGACTTAGTATATTATTTAGAAATTTTTGTATACCATTTAACCTAGTTAATATTACTTAATTAAAGGTCGAATAGCAATGTTATTGGTAAATGTTGTTTTAGAGACGTTTATGATGGGAAATCAGTTGCATAAATTATGTTGTGGTTACCGCATATTAACATATTACCTCAATTTCAGGTATTATTGTAAAGTTTTCTTAATTAAAGATTGGAAATTGTGCTAAAATCGTAGGTTTTCAAATAGTCAAATTACTACTTTAAACACCAATATAACTGTAATTAGTTTGGCATGAAAGTGTAGTAATTTCTTTGTTAAAAATTTTAAAAGTATTAAACTCATTTGTTTTTTATTTTTTGTACAATATGTAAAAACTAGAGAAAATAGGGAAACAAAAAACAACACATTTTTTATATCAATGGGTAAACAGATAAGGAAAGAAAACCAACCAAGAACAATCTTCTGTAGAAACAAGGGTGGTAATTTGGTAAAGCAAAAAAAGAAGCAGAAGATATTGGAAGTAACACCTAATACATAAAATAACTGTTAAACTTATATTATTATTATTATTTATTGATAATTGTTGAACCATTCGGCCTTACAATGGATTACGTTACCCTGACACCTTTTTCCTTTACATAATAATATAATACATACAAAAAATTTATAAAACTAAAATAACTTTCTCCAATAAATTATTCCAATCACCATCTTACTATTTTATTTCGATAGACCTAACCCTCCCCTCTTATCCTTCTTTTCTTTACTGCTTTCATCCAATCCAATCTCTCCCCTTCCTCTCTAAGCAAAGGCTTCCTCCCTCTCATTTCTTCCCTTAGCTCGTCACACTCTTCACTCAAATGCTCTATGTCCTCCCATCCCTCCCCACATAATCTACATCTCCTCATTACATCGTCCTTCCAATACTTATTTAAATTCTCCTCATTTCCACATCTAAACCTGGCTATAAGCCGTTTCTCTCCTAAGCTTCTCCTCCCCATCAAGTACTTAGGAACCCCTCTGGACACTATATTCCTATATCTTACGTTATACTTTCCTACCCTTATCTTTCTTTCCCTCTTTTGCACCTGCGAGTCTTTATCTCTTCTTACTATCTCCCCCGTAATTAACCTCCCTTCCTCTCTCCTTCTTTCCACCTCTTCTTTTGCGAATCCTCGTTGTTGGTAGTACGGTTTCCTTTCCTCCTGCTCATATATATTTTTGCTATCTTTTACCGTCCTCCAGCAACATTGCAAAATTATACATTCTCTCCTACCCTTCATTGTCTCTTCATAACCCATCCCCCTTTCCCTGCTTCTATTTTAATCTTCTCTAACTTCCCCTCCTTCTCTATTATGTACCCCGGCGTCTCCCTGTCTAAACCTAGTATCCATTTCCAATATTTTATTTGCACCCTTTCCAATAGGTGCCACTCTTTTCAACCCCATACCTCGACCCCGTACATCATCACACTTTTATTCAATTTTTCGAACAGCCGTCTTCTCTTCTCGATCTCTTTCCCAAACACTCTTTTCCCTAAACTCCATACCTGACCTAATACCCTATTACCCTTCTTTGCTAGCTCTCTTATAAGCGCATCATCTTTATTATCATACCTTAGCCTATATCCCAAATATGTCACTTCATTCACTGCCTCTATCTTCTGTTCTCCCCAACTTAACTCCTCCTTTTTCTTCCCTCCTCTCCCTTTTTGAAAAACTACCGTCTTACACTTTCTCACATTTAAACCCAAATCTTTCCTTTCCAGGTACCTCTTTATCGTATTTATTATACCTTTCACTTCCAACTCATTTTTTTCCACCATGACCATATCGTCTGCATATGCCAACACTCACACTTTAACCCCTCCTTCTATGACCACCCTACCACACTGTCCTTCCTTCAACACTTTCTCTATGTCCCCTATATACAGTGCAAACAAAATAGGGCTAAGAGGACACCCCTGCCTTAACCCCTTCCTCGTCCAAAACACTTCACTAACACTATCCCCTATTTTTACCCTATTCTTAGTCTCTTTATATATCCCTTCTAGTTTCCTTACTAGTTGTTCCTTTATTCCCTTATTCCTTAACACTTTCCATAGCTTTTCCCTATTCACATTATCAAACGCAACTTCTATGTTCATAAAAAACGCGTATACCTTACCCCTTTTCTTATCTAGCTCTCCATTCACAAAGTGTGTCAATATATAAACATTGTCTATTGCCCTTCTTCCCACTCTAAATCCCATCTGCCAATCTGGTAATAGACTTTTTTCTTCCACTTCCTTTTCCAACCTCCTTTGTATAATCATGGCATACAATTTATAACTTACATAAGTGACACTAATCCCTCTATAATTCTTTACCTCCTTCCTATCCCCTCCCTTATAAACCAAAAGAATTAAACTTTTTTTCCAACTCCCTGGCAACTCCTCCCCTTTCTATATTATATTAAAAAAATTTCTTATATTTCCTCTCACTCTCTCCCCTACATATTTCCATTGCTCTCCTTGCGTACCGTCAGTTCCTGCCGTCTTTCTTAATTTTAGTCTATTTATTGCTTCCTCTATTTCCTCTTTTGTTATCTCCCACCCCTCCGGTATTGTATTTACCCCTTGCTACATACAATAACCGAACCACACCTTTAAATCCATTAAACCTCCTCTCCTCTTACCTCTTCTTCTCTTCTTCTCTAGAAATTCTCACACTTCTCCTTCTTTCTTTATTTTCTTTACTTGTTTATCCATTTCCTCTTTATAAGAGACCTTTCTCTCAAAACATACATTTTTAAAAATCCCTTTCTTCCCCTTATACTCCTGTACATTTATTATACTTTTCTTCCATATTCTTGTAGCATTTCTCATCTTTTTTTGCCTTTCTACATTCTCTATTCTACCACCTATTTTCGTTCCTTTTTTTCCTTGTCTTCTCTCAAACCTCTTCTTTTCTACTACCTTCTCCATTTCTGCAGTCAACTCCTTTAATCCTTGTCCCTTCCTACATCTCCCCAATTCACTTGCTCCAACTTCATCTTATATTTTTCTATGCTTTCCTTAGTCCACACTTTTTTCACTCCCCATCCTCTCTGTTCCTCTTTATTTCTTTGCTCTTTTCCTTTTAAAATCACTTCTAGTGGCTGATGATCCGATTCCTCTTCATCCCCTACTTTAAACCTTTCTTTGTCTTCCCACATCTCCCCACTCACTATCACGTAATCGATCACCGATTCCCCCCTTTCTCCCATGTAAGTGTAGTCACTTCTGTTCCCCTCCTCTATATTTCCATTAAGAATTGACCACCCTTTTTCCTCACATATCTCTACTAACATTTTTCCATTCCTATTAACTGTCTCATCCATGCTAACTCTTCTCTTTACTTCCCCTCCTATAATCACTCCTCCCTTTTCCCCTGTTCTCGCGTTAAAATCACCCCCTATAATAATCTTTTCCGTTTCCTCCCCCTGTACCATTTTCTCAATCTGTTCACTTATCAACCTCATATCCCGCCCATAAACTGTTAACACTATATATTTTTCCTTTCCTTCTCTTACCACATAATTTTTTACGATCCCTTTCCCTTGCTTCACGTCTCCCTCCTCTTCTTTCACCGACCAGTTCTTTTTTATACCCGTTAGTATTGCTCCCCTTGCTCTTCCTTTACTTTCTTTTGTAGTTGCTAATTCCACCTTCCAATTATACCCCTCTGTTAATTTTTCCTTCCATACTTCCTAGTCTTTTTCCTTCAACCATGTTTTCGACGTTCCCATCATATCAAAACCTTCTACGTATCTCCAGAAATCCTCTCCTTTATTTTTTATGTCTGCCACATTCCAAAACAATAATTTCATTTAATTCTGCATTTCCATCTCTTTTTCCTTAAAACTTGCTAAGCGAACATTGTTTGATCCATCCTTCTCTCCCCCAACTCTTAGCTTTTTGCTCCCTTCTTTACTGGAGTTCCTCTCTTCTCATCCCAAAACCTTTCTTCACCTTCCACCCACACCTTCAAGAATCCTATTTTAACCCTTTTACCCTCTCCCTTCATCTTACTCGCCTCATATCTTATCTTCTTTTGTATATCTTACACGCTCTGCTAACTTTCTAGTTTCTACCACTGTTTTCTCAATATTTAAATCCTTCTTTATCCAATTTTCCACTTGTTCCTTTTGCTCCTTTTTTCCATCTTTCACTTCCATACCTCTTATGATTATAATTGTTCTCCTTTTTTCTTTTTCGGTTTTTTCTCAGCTTCTTTCTATCTTCTCCAATCTGGCCTCCAACTTTCTATACTTTTTTCCCATTTCTTCAAATTTCCTCTTCCATTCTTCATTTGTCTTTCTTAATTCTTCTTTCATCTCTTTTACCTCTTTATTATTCTCTTCTAACTTCTTACCCATCTTAATTTGTTCCTCTCTTATACTTTTTACCTCCTTTAACAGTTCTTTACACATTTCTACAGTATTGTATACCATCCTCGTTATAAATGAGTGAATGAATTTTGGTTCGTAGTATATGACTTGTGAAAGTTTTGCTAGGGTAAAAATTAACTTCTATTTTTATGACGATATTTATTACATATTTGTGAGATGGACGATTAAACTTAAAGATTCTTTGACACAACTATGTGTTATGGTTATAAAACAATACAAGAAACCTACTAGAGCGACGCAAAATACATTAATTAAAACATGCACTTAACAAAACCGTAAATTCTGTAATAAAGTACATTGATCATGCAATAGCAGTTTAAAACGTAATATCGATACAAATAGTAACTATTGCTACTGCAACCCTCAACCTCTATCTATCTACTTCTGTCTCTACAAAGTCATTTTTACCTTGTCTTCTTGCCTTCACTTTGTGTTGCCATTTACCTCTAAGCAACAACGTAATCGACTCCAATAGTGCGGAGAACGAGTTTAGTGGGAATAAGTATGTGAAAGCGACGTTTTGAAATGCTCTTCAATTTTCTGTGGGAGGACATGTGCGCCGCACCGGAGAGTTATAACAAAGGTGGCTATTGTTCTCGGTAATAAATGAGTTGGCCAGTGGGCGTGGTTGTCATAAAAAGAAAAAAACTGGACACAAATTTGCTTCAAAGTTAAAATGCTTGGTTCGGAAACACTTAGCGTACATCTGAAGCCACAGTCAAAGAGATTAGGAACAAAGTAAAGTCGACGAGAAAAAGTAACAAAATGTATATATATATGTATATTCTTCAACCGACAACAAACTACCGTTTTTGTTATTATTAGAGTTTACAAAACAATAACTTAAATTATCTAATAAAAAGCAAGGAAAAGAAAAATCGTAACGGTTACATAAGCTAACTCGGTCAACAGTTCCAAAGTGATAAAACAAATTTGACGTAGACGATTGACTTAGTACAAAATAATAAACTTACCTTAGACCTAATGTTTCCTAGCGTAAGTAGCTAGTAATTATGCTACCAATAATGATACTCTTAAAATTTGCGAAGAGTGTAAGCTTATATTCATCAAACGACTTTTGCCAGACTCTGGCATTTAAAGAATACTTGATTGAATACAGTCAGCGTACATTTAAATATTTAGATGCGAAAATAGCTGAAGACTGTATAATTTACTCGACTCGAAGTATATAGTAATATAGTTTATGACTTAATTCAAGTAATGCAGATACGAATTTCATACAATTATATAATTTGATACACAGCTTTGTTGAAAAAAAATATTTTCAAATTAGCGAAGATTGATTTAGGTCAAAGTCTTTTTTTTACCACCGGACGTCATCCGCTTAAACCATCTTTTCCAAAATTGTAATTTTTAACTTTGTAGAGTACTCAATTTATAAAGTTTCAATAAACAGAATTCCCTATTTGTAATTTAACTTACTAAAACCGTAATAGTAAAAAAACGTGCAAGTAAGTAAAATGAAAGTACTTACAATTCAAAATTTCGAACGATTACAAATTACATCCAATTACCATCAAAGTAGAAAGTTAAATAGAATTGATCAAATGATTTGACAAAATATCCTCTATTGTAAATATCAATTTACGCCAAAATATCCAACTAGTGGTGTCGGCGTAGCAGTGACGTGTACAAATTTTTGGAAAAATAATAGTTAACGACACGTAACACGGTTTTATCAGCTTGATTCCATTCAAACTTGGATTGTTTAGGTATCTAAACGTAATAAACATTAAAAAAAAATTATTGAATTATTTCTGAATGATCTTTTTATCAATCGAAAGTTGAATACAGACAAAGGCAGTTTGTTTATTTTATTAATTGTATGGGTTGAGGTTCGTGTCAATTCACTTGGTATTATTTGTTATAAAACCAACTTGACTCAAGAAAGCTAGAAAATAAAGAATTGAAATGAAAGCAAAGAATCGGTAACAGTCTTCTTAGGGAATTCGTAGCTATTTGGAATAGTTCAAAAAACGTAGCTAAAAAGAATCTTGAGGATTTGATGATTTCTCCAATTTCATGATTATTACAGCATTCATTAGCGGACGTAAATAAAAAAGAAGATTAAGATAAATAATATTGCCTTTACTCCCATACGAACTGCCCAATTTTCCTGTTTGTTTAATTTTAATTTTATCTATATATGTTTTTTCAATCAATGAAAAGCTATTAACTATAAAATTTAACCTAATTCTTGTTGTGGATATAAGTTACTCTAATAAAACGTAAAAAATGATGATGGTAATAGCAAGAAAACTGCAAGGAAAAGGAAATTCAATTGAACTACTTTACATTGGCATTTTACGGTTTAACCTTAAACGTTTATGTATTATATCCAACATTATTGTTAGCATTTGAATTAAACTTGGGTAATATCATTTATTTAATCAATTTTAAAATATTTCGTCCTTGTAAAATTTATTACAAAAAATTCCAGACAGACTTGAGTTATTTATTTAACAATGTCAAATTTGTTTAGACATGCGATACGTTTACATTTAACTACAAAAAAACCTTATCAACAAAATGGAAAAGAAGTATAAAAAACAAATATTAAGAACGCTTCTGAAAGATAATAAAGCAAACGAACGAATACGTTACAGAACTACAGCAAGAAGAATCTACCTAGTGAATGATACACAAAAAAAATTTTATGTGCCAGCAGCTGCCAATTTTTTATTAAAAAATTAATATTAGAAGTACTATAAATTTTAAGTACGGAGTTTATTACATCAAATGGCAGTAAAATTTTACGACGCATCAATTTTAATATTAAAAAAAAAGTATCTTTAAAAGTGGAAGTGACAAAGTTGTCACAATTTCTTAGTTGGAAAGATTACATGCAGTCTCGCAGAAATTCTACTTATTGTAATAGAAATTTTGCTTCCATGAATTATGTAACAACTTAAATTTTTTATGGTACGTATTAACTTGCACGCGGTATATAAATGTTAGAAAATATTTATTTAAAAATTTTGTCAGACACGAAAAGAAAGTAAATTAATAACCTACAACCGTTGATTAAAATATTCTTAAAGATAGTCAACCATGTGATAAAAATTCAATACTTGTAACCACACTAACATTTTAGAAAATGAATTAATAATGGACTTTTGTGACAATCGTTAATTAAAATTTTGTGCACAAAAGAGTAGGTATTGGTAAAGACAAGTGTTAGATATATAATAGAGTATTTTATTTACATTAATAATGTTTATTGAAATAATTGGGAATTTTCAGGTGGCACAAACAACCGATTTTACTGTAATACGCTATAAATAATGTAGTCGTAATTTAAGAATTTTTTTTGCAATTTTCGTTCAAAATTTGCAGATTACTTCTTATAAACAGAAATATTATTTTAGTTAAAATATTTGCTTTTTATTAAATGAAGAACAATAAGTTATTACGTTTTCAAGTATGAAGGTTTTTTAGATTTTAGTACTTTTTAGTAAGAATTTGCTAAGAACCTTCAAATTTTTTGATAAAATGTAGCAAACATAAATAATTAATTATTGCTAATTTCTTACATTGGAAATGACATTTTGACAATAGTTTAGAAAAAAGTTAAAGATAATCTGCGATGTTGATTATGGTATCTGTTTTTTCTATGATTTTTTTAAAATGCTTCAAGTGGAAAAACTATATCGTTAACTTATAATTGTTTTATTTAACGGTTTTACATTTAATTTATGTGAGTAGTACTAATTTACATGTAATCAAATACAATAACAAACATTGCCGAAAATAAATTAAGTACTTAGATGTATTAGTTTTTCATTTGAAAATATTTTACATAATCAATAATTATTGTTTTATGTGAATTGCATTCAGTTAACTACAAATTTTCAGTTCACCTTAAATTATTTTTTAATTGCCCTATCAACATTTAACATTTTTTACAGTTTTCGCACTTAATGTTTTTTTATAAATAGTGACACAAATAACCTATGAGCTACGTAACAAAACTTTCAAAAAAATTTTAACATTTTCATCACGTTTCGCATTTATGATTTATTGTAATCCTTCTACGCAAGATATATTTTTTCATTTGTTGTCGTTTTCAAAAACATTTACAGTGTCAAAATATTTTAACGAATTTCTTAATGTTTTGTAGAGAAAATTTTTGTATATAAGCAGTCTACGTTTATAAGAATTTTGGTCAGCAAACGCTGAACTATTCAAGCAATCAAAAATATCATTAATTCTTTTGATAAAAGAATCTAGTTTAACTTTATTTGAATTGTTTAATAAGTTACAAATTAATTCGTGTTTCCCTTATTTACAATTACATTCTGTTTTCATTTTTACATTTTTTTTTACATTTCATTATCCCTCCTCTCTCCTTAACTTTTTCCTCTTTCACCCACTTCGCTCCTTTTCCGTTTTCTTCTAAGAATTCCTCTACTTTCATAACCTCGTCTCTTAACTCTCTGAATTTATCTCTCATGTGATTAAGGTCCTCCGTCTCTTCTCCACATAGTCTGCACATCTTTTCTTCTTCTTTTTTTCAGTATTTGTTACCTTCGTTCTTACATCTGAACCGTGCTATCAATTTTTTCTTCTTGTTGCTTTTATACCCCTTAATCTTTAATTATTCTGGCACCCCTTCCCCCTTGATATCTTCATAATTCCTGATATATGTGCCCTTTTTTATCCTTGTCTATTTTTTTTATTTTTTGATGTCCTTATTTATCTCTTTCCAACGTTCTTGCAATATTTTGGTATTCTGTCCTTTCCCGCAGTTCTTCCTCGTATTTTCTAGCGTTTTCATCATTTCTTTCACTTCCTTTTCCTCCTTAGCCACCAACACTATGTCGTCTGCATACGCCAACGACCATACCTTCGCTTTCCCTACTACTATCCTACTCAGTGGGCATTCCTGTCTCAACCCTCTCTTTGTAATAAATGTCTCGCTCTCTTCCTCATTCACTTTGACCCTGTTCCTCGTATCTTCGTAGATTTCCTCCATTCTTTCTATTAATCTTTTATTTTTTTATGTATTTTTTTTCATGTATTCCATCAGTTTTTCCTTGTTCACAGCAGGTTTCTAAAATATATCTTTTATGCTTTAATTTGTACTCCTTTTGTCGTCGTTTTTCTCTTCCTTTCTTTCTTTAGGTACTTCCATACATCTTCTTCCGTTTTTATTCCTTTGATCTGCTCCTCTTGTTTCCTTTTGTTTTCTTCCTTCTTTTTCTCGCATGTTTTCTTGTATATTTTTACTGCTTCTTTGTATTCTTCTTTTTCTTTTTTTCTTTTTTCACCGTCTTACTCCTTTCCTTGCGTTTTTCTTAGCTTCCTTGCATTTTTTATCAGACCATTTCTTCCATCTTGTTTTCTCCCCTTTCCACTTTCTAAATCTGACTCTCCCTGTTGCTTTCTTCATTATCTTGCTCATTTCCTCCACACTCTCTTGTAATCCCTTTCTTACCTAAACCGTTTTCCCCATTTTCTCTACATATCTTTTTATACTCTCTTCTGCCTACTTTTTTTTGTTATGTACTTCTCATCTTCTTCTCCCACTTCTCTTTCTCTTCCTTCCATTGTCAATTCCAGTGGTTGGTGGTGTAACTCTACCTTTTCTCACACTTTAAATGTCTCCACCTTTTCGTCAGCTTCTTCATTTGTCATTACAAAACATATTATTGATTTTGTCCTTTTTCTTATGTACGTATATTCCCTCGTTTCTTCTTCTTCTCTGTTCCCATTTATTATTTCCCACTCTTTTTTTTTGCACATTTCCAACAATTTTTTTCCCTCTTTATTTATCACTTTATCCTTTGTTTGTGTCTTTCCCGTCCCTTTCCTTTCTAGTATTCCCTCCTTCTTCCCTATTCTTGAGTCCCCTCTTACTATTATCAGCCTCTATTCTCTCTATTCTATAGTCTCTTCCTTATCTCTTTCATTCTGCTGCTATAAACCGTCACTATTTTTATTTTTGTTTTTTTCCACTGTACGTTCCTTTCTACAAATCCTCTTCTCTGTTGCACTTTCTTTTTCTTTTCCTGGTTCAACGGTTTTCTTCTTATTTCCGTTATTATACTCCCCTTTGAAAATAATCTGTATTGCTCTTCAATTAAACTGTCGTCAACGCGCTCTTAATTTTGTTTTAGATACAGAATTGCTTAATACTTGAGCGCCACATTTAAGGCGTATTTTTTAAAAATTGGATAGCTTTACTTGCTTTTTCGTAATTTTCAGCATTGCAATATTGGTGCTTTAACCAATATAAAATGTCTTAGTAAAATCGAACCAATCATTTTTTTTCTCTTGGACAAACACGTCCAGTTTTGCGTTTATGAAATTGTTTCAGAACTCTTTTATAAATGATTAGGATGGTGCGCTAAATGTAATGCTTGATAAACGCTTCAACCAGTGTGAGTCCAAGTTGTTCTAAAAAAAGTCTTTCTCGAATTTTTTTCTTTTCATTGCATTTATAAATCACATAAGAAGTTATCACAGCAATATTCATTGCACCAGACGATATAACCATTGACCAACGGCGACTAATTCGTGCGTAATTGTATGTTTTATAAAACTTATCGACTGTATCCGCTCCGCACTTAGTTTTATTATAGTTGTTACTTGCTCTAAATTTAAATTGTGCAGCCTTGTATATTTTTGGATAACTTGAAGTTAAGTTTTACTTCTCGACCCCTCTAACAAATTTCGTTCACTCTCACTTCCTTTTGAGACGTCAAATTATTTGCTACATACAATATACCTACTTGAGTTAAACAATATTTTTTAAAATATCCTGGTGTTGTGGCGTTATCTATTTCGACAATACCGCTTTTTAAATGGTTTATTCAACGCAGGGTAAGCTCTTTCTATCCTTTTTTAGACTTAGTGTAATTTTCATGTAAATTTCTTAGCACCACGTGTTTTTTCCACATGTGGTTTATATACTCTACTTTAACATCTGCAAGCACCCTTTCCGTAGAACGACAAGTAATTCTAGAAATTTTGATGCAATTACCAAAGAAGAGCATCGAGTCGATAACTTACTCAGATACGATGAATTTCATGATTGATACCTTATTACAAGGCATGGACGTTCATCACTTTAAAAAAAAATAAATAGATCACCAACAGCATCCTAGAAACTCGGTTTCTTTTTACTTGTCATACTTGTTACTTTTCTGTTGTAGACGTTTGTGAGTCACTAATCTGACACGATTTCTTGTAGTTACCTAAATTGTAGGTGGGCCATTGTGAAAACGTTTTCTTCAAGTTAAATATAGGTTGACATAGTCTTGGAAGAAGACTCGTGTTAGATGTATTTAATTTATATGGTCCCTGCGGCTAATGGCCAATGTATATTTCCAGCTTGCAAATATAAACATTTTTGCATCTGCTAAAGAGTATATTTTTATACCCTAATAATTCGGTGTGCTTGGTATATAAACTCTAAATCTACACTGTTTTCGAAAAACCAAGAGCATTTCGTCAACTGTGGTGTACTGAATAGGAGAAAAATATTTTGGTATCTTCTTATTGAATTCTTTAAAGAGTCTTCTAATCGCAGCTAATTTGTTAATACCCTGCTTTTCTTCCCTCGTTGTTTTATCACCAAATCGAATTTAGATTTAGATTACTTTAGAATAGCATTTATTTACATACATACATACTTCGTTCAAGATAAGAAGTACGTAATGACAATAGCAATAAAAAGACTGAAGTATACAGATCTGAAGAAGAGGTGCCAAAAAGGAACAGATCATAAATTTGAAAGAATAGAGACAGAGAGAAAAATGTGTATGGAATGTAGAAGATTGATGGAACAAATTTAAAGATATAATACTACGAGTAGCAGAAAGCATATGCAAAAGATCAAAAGTCAACAAACATAACAAAAAAAACAGGTTGGTAGAATGCAGAAATATATAAGTAGATCTTAAAAAAAAGAAAAAAACACGGAAAAAAAAGAAGGTGAAACAATTGATAAGATAATGAAGGAAGAAGAACTGAAAAACATTTATAAAAAAATTTAATTTTAGAACCGAATTAGAAAAACGAACCGTAGAACCTATAAAATAAAAAAATGTCAACAAACAACTATCAATTTTTTTAAATAAATTTTAAAATGCATAGCATTTATTTATATTTATTAAATAATTGTTTTTACGTTTTACCGTTATATTTAAAAACAAAGTTCATAGTAAAAGAAATTGTTTTATAATTTAATTAAAACTTCACAAAACGGAATCTTGCATAAAGCGGAAAATTTACCTGGTTCCGGCAAATTTTATCAGGTTTCACTGTATTTACATAGCAAACAATTTAAATATTTACGTTACTATCTCTACTAAAATACTTTAGCTAAGAACAATTATTATGTTGTAAAAAATAATATATCTAATTATAGTTTGTCGTGCACGAGAAACTATGCAACTAAACTTTTTAATTAAAGTAACAGCAATGCAAAATAAATACATTGACAAGTTTTATAACATGCAATAAAAATTTGAAGCCTTTTGGACAGGAATTAGTGGCACGCCTAAGCAACATCGTAGGTCTACACCACGCCAGTAAATCTAAATCTAGTTTCAATTCCAAAACTCGGTTCAATCTTTAGACAGAAACTAAGGGCACGGCCGGGGCTTAAAGGTTTTACCAGTGCCGGTAAACCGGGAGAAGAAGCAACTTCATCAAGACAGACGGTCCAAACTTGTAACGAATTTTTAGGTTCGTAATCACAATGACACAAATAACCTATGAGCTACGTAATAAAACTTAAAAAAAAATTAACATTCTCGTTTCCTTGAAGCGACACTACCATGTCTTCAGGTATAAAGTTGTCATCTTTTTTCTATTCTTTTATTTTTTTCTCCTTAGGTCAAGCATTTATTGCTTCATCTAGGCTAGGTAACAACTCGTTTCACAGTTTGCTTATTGAATTAGTTATTGTAAACGGATAGTTACAAGCTTATAGGTCTTAAGAACCTTGCACGGCCAACTCACACAGTCGGAGATAGGGGAGGTTCAAATGAATAATAATTAAGGGCGCCAAATCTTTTATAATTAACACTTCTGCCTCGATCAAGACAGACGGTCCAAGCTTCTAACGAATTCTTAGGTTTGTATTCCTTGTTACTCTAATGTTCGGATAACCACAACAAAAGAGAAAGGTATGTTACCATAAAAGAAAGATTAAACAAGTATAAAAACTTTAATTAAGTAACGTAGAATATTAATAAAAGTATATCTAATTCTCAATCCATAAGTGCCAGAAGTATCGGCAACACACAATACATAAGTTGAATCGAAATGAATAGCGAAGAAAATTTTGTAATAAATATCGTTTGTACACAGCATACGATACACACAAAATAATTAATGGTATTGTAACAATGATCGTAATTACAGTAATTAACATAAACAAAAGTTCCGTGAGTGACTTTTCTGACAGCGATAAAATAATTAAATAGTTACCCACAGTTCAGTACCTACCTGATCGAAGAAAACGTTTTCCCCGGTGAGTAAGCTTGGAATAGATATGAATAGCAAATCGTGTCAACACAATAACTCACGAAGATAGGAAGCTACAAAATCGTTAATAATAAAGGAAATTGGATATAAAAACCCGTTGTATCGAACGCTGTTATTCGCAATTACGAAAAGGTGGGTATCGCAATCGACAGGCGTATAAGAAATAACATTTCTAAGGCAAAGGCTGATCAAGACTTCGTTTTCGTTGTGGATAAATATGGCCTCCAGAATCCTAAGCGTTCAGTGAAGGTATTTATCAATATTAATTCTTCATTGTTCTTTTATTAAATCGAACATGTGGTTAAAGCGTGGTGGAACGGCTATCAAATTAAGAAAGAAATTACAAAAAAATCCTAACAAACCGGATGCAAATATCTTACCCTGTGCCGAATAAATTATGTTAAACACGTAATTATCTTATATAAAACGACACAGACCATCTTAGGTAGTTGACAGCTTGAAAATGAATTCCGCAACATGTCAGTAACCAGAAAGATCGGCAGAGGGCGTCAAAACCGGAATCTAATTTTAATTCGATATACAGGGTATTACGTTATGAAAATTTTGCACGTAACAAGGTCGCTTTTTGTTTGCTCTGATTCATGATCAGATCGAGGATAACTTTGGGCTTTTCTTTGCTGTACCACTTCAAGACGTTAAATACTACTCTAACATTATTCGCCTGTTTTTGTATTTGTATGGGTCCAGCTTAGGTACTTGCTCTCGACCACAGTTTTGTGAGTTCTTCCTTAAATGCAGCTACATAGGTGTCTACTTTGGGGTAGTCTGTAACCGTCGTTTCATTTTGTACAATTTATTTTGTGAAATAAATGGTAAATAGTTAAAACTGTAACAAAACTTTTACTCCGTCAGCCTTAGCGTTATGTGAAATTTAAATCATTTGAGATTTTAGTCCAATACACTCTATTAAGCTAAGTCCAATTTGAGTGTATTCAACAAGAGCGGGCTTTTGTTTGGAAAAGTCTAAAACCCGTTTTATGAGCTAATAACCTTCTTGGTGCCCTTTAGATATTAATTTTTGTTTTTGTTTTTTTTTTCGAATTTTCCAGTCAGAGTTTTGAGTATAATACACACCTATATTCACTGAGCATCGGCAAATACCTTGTTTATGTTACTTTTATAAAGGTAATTTCCGTAATAACAGTTTTTGAATGTAACATAAATATTTGGCGCCCAACGTGGGGCTATTTTTCGAATGTTGGAAACTTTTGCCGATTTCTTTTAACGATGGGTTATAAGATGTTAATGAACAAATTGTTGCACTAGAAATTACGTCATGAGATTTTACTTCTACTTAAGAATTTTCTCGGTAAAGAATTCGTCAGCAAAGTATTATAACGGTCAGTGTACCTATTTAATTTTAATGTTGACAAATTAGCTATTAGAAAAGGTATCGACGAATCAAAATTAAGTATTTTTTAAGTCGGTTAGTAATTCAATTCCAGTTCAAGATGATGATTCTTAAGTTAAAGATGAGTTTTTAAAAGATTTAGTTGTTTTAATATTGCAGTATGAATTTTTGGATACAAAAATTGTTGTTTCAAATACTTCTACCGATGAAATTACGGAATCTGTTGTTGAGTCTTCTTTCGTTGATACCGCTTTATCTACGCCTTCTGCCGTTCATAAAATTTGGTGAAAGATCTACACCACCTGTTAGACAAAATTTACAAGTAATATTTTCTAATAGCGCATCTTCTACACAAAGGTTAGTTATTGTTAATGCATCTGCTTGTTCTAATCAAAGCGGTCCGTAATTATGTTGAAATTGTAAGAAGCTAAATCGCCGAGCTGCTTCTTGCAAGGAACCTAAAAAACGTTTGTTTTATTATCGTTGTGGAAAACTTAACGTTACCGTCTGGACTTGTTCTAAGTGTTTGGGAAACGAGTAAAGGACGTACTAAAAAACCGTTCAGTCTATTTTAATAATCTTCATTCTACGAAAAATAAGATTTTTGTTAAGAATAAAGTTGTATTGAATTATGTTTTTGAGTCTGCTGATTCTGACGAAAAACCACTTGTTTGTGTTAAAGTTTTTGGTCACAAAATTTTAAGTTTATTGGATAGTGGCGCTTTTCGCATTATTGTTGGTTCTAAAGGTTGGGAAATTTTCAGTAAATTGGGTTTTAAGTTAAATAACTCATTTAAAATTGATTGTGTTGTCGATAATAGTAAATAGTTAAAATTGTTACAAAGCTTTTATTCGGTCAGCTGTCGTGTGAATTGTGTATAATCTTAGATTTAAGTGTGCTACACTCTGATAACGAAAGTCCGATTTAAAGTGAATCCAACAGGAACGGGCTTGTAGTTGGCAAAGGCCAGAAGTCTTTTTGAGCTGTAGACTTTCCTGGCGCCCTTTAATTTTGACGTTGATTTTCCCGTTTTTAAGTTTTTCAAAATCATTCACGGATTTCTGAATTTAAGTTACGACCCGATCTTCACTGAGCACCAGCAAATACTACGTTTATGTTACTCTTTTTTAGGCAATATATTTTGACACTATTGGATGTAACATAAATATTTGACGCCCAACGTAGGGTTGTTTTTCCAATTTTAGTTTGCTTGTTAATTTCGTTATTTTGTGGTTTCTATCGTTTTGATAGAGTATTGATTGAGTATTGCTCTTATGAGAGTAATTTAAGAAATCACTCTTCTTGTAAAAAGGGTGTAATCAAAGCTTCTATTTTGTTGACCTTCGCGTTATGTGAAATTTAAATAATTTTAGATTTTATTGAAATATACCCTATTAAGGTTCAACAGGAGCGGGCTCTTGGTTGACCCCTTTTGAGTCAAAAACCTTTATAGCGTCTTTTTGATTTTGACTGTTGTTTTTGTTTTTTTTTAGAGTTTTTAAAATAGTCACGGAATTTTGAGTATAATCCATACCTATCTTTACTGAGCACCGTCAAATACCTCGTTTGTGCTGTAACGTGTAAATTCGTATTAGGGCATAAATCGGCCTCGTTCTTTATTTATACCCGGAATCACTGTTGGTGGCTTTAACGAGCACGTTTAGTTTCGTGATATTGGCCTTCTAAGTTCTCTAGAGTTTGGTTCCTCAAGCAGTATCATTTTGCTTTATGCGTCTCTAGTCCAAGTCAGGTTTGATTGATTTTAGGGAACTTCGAAATCTTCTTTTCCTTCATCTATCGGGTTGGGTTTCTGTGGGTTTTGGTTCCTGGGTTGGGTTTGGTTTTCAATGTGCTGTTTAGTTGGTAACGAACTTCATTGCAAGTTCCACTCTAGGTTCTTTTTACGGCTGCGCTCGGATTTGATTTCGACCGTGGGTCCCACTTCTTTCTAGGGGAGAATTTGTGACGTGTAAATTCGTATTTGGGCATAAATCCGCCTGATAGTTAGGCAACCTTGCCTTTAACCGTGTGAAATACTTGACCTCGAACTATATTCTTCAAGTTATGCTCGCAGAGGGCGCTCGAGAGTAGTCGGTCATCTACGAAATTCACTTTATTTGGCGATTTGCGGTGTAATGGACGTGGCAGAGTCGGATGGGTAAGAAAAATAAAGTTTTCTTTCATCGATCAACATCTAATGCAACGATGTTTTATTTTAGAAATCCTTAATGAATCCGATCAAATGTCCTATTCATCAAACAAAATATCTACGTATTTTGACGTAAAATCGTAAAGTAGGCTAGTATTCGCACGTGGTTGATGGTGGAGACGGATCAACTAATATTCGCTGTTTTAGCTTTTTTGTTTTCTTCGTGTCTGTCAGAGTTTTCTTCTGAGCTCTTTCGAAGCTTTCTGGCTGAGTTCTCTTTGTATCACTGTAATTATGAAGTAATCAACGTAGCGCAGCAAAAAATCCCAGTGGCTTGATAGCGCTTTTTTACAGCTTGGAGTTTAAAAGCGAGGTGACCTGGTGAAGGATTTATACCAAAAACAAAAAAAAACTCGGAACGTAAAGGTATTTATAAGTATCGTTAAGAGTACGTTTGGAACCTCGAGCTTCGGGGTCATGACTGCTGCTCGCGCTGCTTCACGAGTAATGAATAGTGCAACTCACGCTGCGGATTAAATGAAAGGAAATCAGTAGGGACTTCGTAATTGAAATAATCTTGTCTTGAACTTTGTCTTTTGTACATTCTGTACGCCTATTTTACTGCATTTGATTCTGTTTAATTACTATATTTAACGTAAATTTTGATCTGCGTAATTATGTTTGAGTACCATATTTAACGTAAATTTTGCTCGAATTAACTAGGTTTAATTACTATCTTTAACGTAAATCTTATTGTAATTGCTTATATATTTAATGACTATATTTAACGTAACTTACTATTTTTTTTAACGTAAAAGAAAAATTTCAATCTAGAATGTGCGGGAATTGTAAATGGTAGAGATTTGGGAGCTCGCAACGTATTATTTGTCGTAACCTAATTGAATGACAATTTTATTACCGGTCGTGAACTTGACGTCAAGGACCACGGGCGGTGTTATTTTTTTAATTCTCACGCGCGATCACGGTTAGATATGCTACCGGTGACGGTAGCCGCGGAAATATAATTTAAACATTAGCGCATAATCGTTTGCTTCCAGAATCTATTTTAGACCTGCTTTAATCTTATATTCTATTTTAAATTTTTTTTGTGTTGTGTAAGTTATTTGATCTTGTAATTATACCAGTGGCGTAACCGTCGAATGGCTCTTTCCGTTCCGGAATTTGCTGTTAATCTATATATACTCAATAAATAATTATTGTTTATTCTCGGTCTATTTTTTTTGGGGGACCTCGGGTCTAGGAACTCCTTTTCTCCTACCTAGACTGATTATCTTCGACTAAAATTCGAGAAGAGATGGCGCATTCGGGCATTTTGCTTACCAAAGAAAATTCTGTTCTTTTCGATTTTCTTTTACCCGACGACCATCTACGGTGAGGCTAGCCGAAAGGTAAGCGTGACATCTTGGTAATTAACTTAATATTTTTTTTTTCTTTCTTTTTTTCTCCACCTCCCCCATTGGAACATAACAGTGCTGCTCTCTTATAGGTAATTTTTTAATAACAGCTTTTCCATGTAACAAATCACTAGTAAAACGGGGTGTATTTTTACCTTCCATACCAAAGATGCTGTTAATCAGGCTGTCTCTGATTAGGTCGTTTCGTTTCTTTGTCAGTTTGACATCTAGGTAGCCTACAAGTTTACTATAAGTGCCTGTCTTTGATGCAGACGGCTTGTTGACTACTTGCTTGGCTTTCTTTTTTGCTTTTGCATTGTTTGAGCGTGGCTTCTTATTACCTTGAGTAACTACGACTGTTGTGCCTTCGAATTTTAAAACTGGGTCTACAGCTCTCTTCTTCTCCATCATTGTTTTCTCTTAAAATTATTGGAGTCATACTTAACGCCCTTGGCTTCGCAAGATTGCCTAACCCGTTTTCCGCGTTTGCATGTACCCTTGACCTTTTTGAATATCATCTAACTTAGTTGTGTGAATATGTCTTCTCCTTTTATGACTTTGTGCTCAGCAGACTGTCTTTAACTATAAGTCTGGACTGCCAGATCCGCTCTTAAATCTTAAAATAACGTAAAAATGCGTGTAGAGCTAATTAAAATTCTAAAACTTTTCACGCCTAAAAAGTTGAGTAAGCAAAGATAAACAACATAAATAGCAATTAGTAAAATTAAAATAAACAAAGCGATACTCGAAATAATTTTAATGTACAAAATAATTTACATAACCAAAAACAAACAAAATTGCATAATTGACCAAACGCTAACAATAAATAATTCTCTTAATAAATTAACAAAACAAAGAAGTACAGTTTTCTGTAAAATTTCATTATGTTTACGATGTTTATTGTTTCATTAATTGTTGTAAATTAAAATTGTGTTTTTTATTTTGTCTGCATTAATAATTCTTTTTCTAACAATAATAACGGTTATTAGTATAATTTTTTGTGTGAGTAAAACGTTAGCATTTTAACTGTATCAAAACTAATTTTGTTATTAATTGTAACGTTAAAAAATTACAGTGTTTTCGCTTTTATAAGTAATTAACGTATCTAAATTTATTTATATTTTTGGCTCGAGAATAAAAACGTTTTTATTAGTGACAAGTAAAAAGAAACGTTTTTACTTGTGCAAACAACGACGAAAACAAAACGTTTCCTACTCAAAACAATAATAGAAAAGTTGTTATAATTATACGCATAAAAAATGTTTGATTAAACTAACAAATCGTAATTCAAACAAAAATGCACCAGCTAGCTTGATTTAATTTATTTATATACAAGAACACATATGTAGAGCAATAAAGCAAATTTACAAATTTATATTAGGGTCATGGTAATTCTATCGTAACTGTCAAATTTTATAACTTCAATTTGAAAACACATTAATTAAATAACTCTTAAATAAATAAAAAACGTATTTACATATTTAACTGTACCGAAGTTCAAATACAAAAATTCGTATTTACTTAAGTATAAGCTTAAGCTGCGCGAGATTCGATTGACGTGTTTAACTTCTGATTCATCCGATGACGTAATATTGCGTAATGTTTAAAATGCGTATTAAAACTTCTAAAATAATAGAATATTGTAAAACAAACGTAATGTATCATAATCTTTAATTCGCCACAATCAATATCTAATTACTTTTGACGTAACACATGAATAATTATCAGTTTCAAACCATAAAAATCGTAAGTCGTAGCGGAATTTTTTTGGACGTTGTGACTAACATCAAACGTACATAGTAAATCGTAAGCGTATTTTTGTATTCTAAAAATCAATATTGTAAAAAACGTAAATGTGTTCACGTATATAAACCAAATTTTGGTATCCATATACAAAATCACACGTTCACAAATCAATATGAATCGTATACATTTTAGAACGTAGTATGTAGACAAAAAAATAAAACGCAATTACCAAAGTTACATAACGCGTAAGAACAAATAAAACAAGCTTACCCCTAGCTAATTACAAGTTTTTTTCTATAAAAACTATAGTCAAATCACAAGTAACAACGTAAGAGAAAGTTTTATAGCATAACAACCAAAACAGAATTCACAGTACAAATTTACCATGTGGACATTTTTGTAATTTATGCACGACGAAAACGTCTTTTTGCGGCAAGCACCGCAACCAAGATAGTTAATTGAAAAAGACTAAAAACGCATGTGCAATGCGTAAATGTATTGCGCAAAAGAATCTACATATACAGTGAATACAAAAATGTTATTTAAAATTAGAAGCATTCAATCGAAAAATGTGCTTGTTGCACTACATCATAAGTAATTTACGTTTGACACCACTACAAATTAAAAGACTCACGTTTTCCAAACATGCTATTAGCTGCTGACATACCCGCAACGTCCTCTAAAATTGCTCAAAGCGTAAAGAAAAACATAATTAGATTTATATAACTAATAAGTTGCTCGTGACTTTCACTATTTAAATCATAGATGTGACCACAAATGTCTTAAAAAAATTGGTGTTAGTAACTAATGTCCACATTTGAGTTGTACTTAATAAACATGTAGAATTCCAGAAGGGCAAAACATGTGGCGGTAGTTCAAATCGCTAACAGTTCAATAACGTCGTAAAAATAAGAGTTTATTCTTACCCCAGAAAACTTCTGACAAGTAACACAACGTATTCCAACCACCTATATATTACGTAAATGATATGCGAATATCATAACTTGAAAGTCTCACTGAGCACAACGTTGGATTTTTACGTACAGTCTTTACATCAAGGTACAAACAATTAATGTTTTTGATATGAAAAGGGCACTCCGAGACAAAATTCATACAGTACGCAGTATATCAAAAAATTTTGAACACAACATTTGTCTTGTAGCTTTTGTATACATAGGCTCCAGTTAGTCTTTTCTTGAGTTACAATATGCTCTTTAAATTAGTTCTCGTTGAGACAGTTTGAAGCTAATCTAATTGTAGTAGAATTCAAGCTTTTCTACTCTGGATAATTCCTGTGTTGTCGTTATCTCACAAGCTTTCGTCATACGTCGCAGTAAACATCTTTAAAGCGTAGAACAAACTGTTCTGTCTAAAGATGTTCAATGTGTCGTGTGACAAAAGCTCAGCTTGTGTGATAACTAGAACACGAAAATTGCAGTCAGCGTTGACTCAATTGGTGTGGTGTGCGTTTGTATCGCAGCCTAGGATAAGGTTTAGATTGTTTTGTGAAGCAAACAATATTAGTTTTTATAATTTTGAGCTGGGCGGTGACTCCCTGGAATCGAATGGGAGGTAGATTGAGCTAATATTGGCTTAATCACTACCTTCCTTATTATTCCATTTTATTTTTAGAATTTTATTAATAGTATAAAGTCAAAATAATTTGTTATCATTATGCATATTCTAGGCATGAATGTAAATACGTGTACTTTAGCACCCCACTAGGCCACGGATCTCTCCTTAAACTATCTAGGAATTTTGAATAAGTGCTCAGTCGTAGTTTTCTGCAAACAGCTTTTTGTGTAAATTTTTATTGGCTGTCTTACAGTAGTGTAGATTAATTTTTAATAGTCTCCGGTTTTTCTTTCTTATCTTTAGAGCTGATGAGAAAGGTGACTTTCTTGAAGCCTATGTATGTTACCTAGTTGATTGGCTCTCAAGTGCTCGCTGTGAACTGTCATTACTAAAGAAGTGACGTTTAGTATTTTTTAAACGTCGGTTTCTAGGTCTTGTTTTCGCTTGTTCTGATTTATAATCAAATGTAAGATAACTTTGGGTTTTTTTTGTCGTACTATTTGGGGACGTTAATTATTACTATAATATTCTTTGCCCGCTTTTGTAGCCCATGGGTCCAATTTTAGGCAGTTGCTCACTCGACTAGAGTTTTGTAAGTTCGTCCTTACATGCGACTGAGGTATGAGTAGGTGTCTGTTTTGGAGTAGTCTGTAACCGTCGTTTGATTTTGTACAACTCCTTTTGTGAAATAAATGGTAAAATGTTAAAATTGTAACAAATTTTGGTAAAATACACTCTATTAAGATAAGTCCAATATAAAGTGCATTTAACAGGAACGGGTTTTTGGTTGGCAAGGTCTAGAGGCCGTTTTATGAGCTAATATCCTTCCTGGCGCCCTTTTAATTTTGATTTTATGTTGTTTTCTTTCGAGTTTTCCATTCACGGAGTTTTGAGTATAATACACACCTATTTTCACTGAGTACCGGAAAATACCTCGTTTATGTTACTTTCATAAAGGTAATTTCCGTAGTAACAGTTTTTTCATGTAACATAAATATTTGGCGCCCAACGTGGGGCTATTTTTCGAATTTTAGTTTGACTGTTAATTTTGTGAGTTTTGGAAACTTTTGTAGTTTTGTTATTTCATTTTAACGATGGGTTATAAGATGTTAGTAGACAGATTATCGCACCAAGAATTACGTTATGAGATTGTGATTAGACACATCTTTAGGTATTGTCGTATTACGTGGTCTACCCAAGAATTTTTTCGCTGAAGATTCCGTTGGCAAAGTGTTGTCACGTTCAGTGTACCTTTTCGATTTTAATGCTGACAAATTACCTATTAGAGAAGCTATTGACAAATTTAAGATATTAATCGATTCATTGAAAATTACTCTAACTACATTTTTTTTCTACGATTAACACCAAAATTAAGTATTTATCAAATCGTATTAGTAATTCAATTCCAGTTCAAGATGACGATTCTCAAGTTAAAGAATTGTTTTTAAAAGATTTAGTTGTTTTTATTTTTTAGTATAAACTTTTGAATAAACAAATTTTTGTTTGGAATTCTTCTACTTTGTTACGTGCATAAATTTAAATAATGCATTACCCTATATATTAGTTTAATTAAAAATTACTTTTATATTTCTCGACGCCATCTATCGGGTTCGTTGATCACTTTGTATTGAGTAGGCGATATCCGGCGAGATACCGGCATTTTGACTTTAACCTCGTGCATGTGTTCACCTATGTCTGCGTGAGTTAAAAATCGTTTTTTCAAATCATCCACGTGTTGGGACACGATGGAAAATCGAAGTCTTCTTAACTAACTAATTTATTCACGCAGAGTAAGTGGTTTTTGTTCTTTCTTTGATTAAAGGTAATTTTTATGTCTTTTGTTAGCGCCATGTGCTACCTCCTAAACGTGGGTATTCTGGTTATAATTTAAAGCCTACAAAGGAAAATTCTAACTTTATTACGATCGTGTGGAGTATTCAAATCGTCACCGGCCGTTCCTCCCCTAATTTGGCCCTGGTTCTAGTCGATACTGACTTACGAAGGATAAACCTCGACAAATATTTGGATGGGACCATGCTAACTTTTTATAAGGCCTACGGTTATAACTAATTAAACCACAGACAAGGGGTACAACAGCATTCGACAACCGGGTTATTTTATATATACTTTCTTTTACTTTAAGTAACGATTTTTGTAGATCTTGATTTCGTGAGGCATTAGTTTGACACGATTTGCGATTCAAATTGTTTACAGGATTGTGTGTCGGGGAAAGCGCTTTCTTCACACAAGTGGAAGTTTCTGTTTTTATGGTAAGTGATTTTATGTGTTTTATTTCGTGGTCAACAAGGTCACTCACGAAACTTTTGCTAATATTAGTTCTGTAATTATCGATATTGTTGTTTACCAGTTAGGTAATAAATTTTTACTTATTTTTGAGTTGCGCATGCTGTGTACTACCAACGATTAATTAATGTTAGTGCTATATTAATTCCGCGCACTTTGTTACGATAGGTTAACATTAATGTAGTAATTTATTATCACTGTGTTTGATTGTCAGCAATGCTATATTCCTAATTATTTTGTGTACTTCGCATATTGTATACAGACGAAATTGACTACAAACTATTCTTCGCTGTTCATTTCAACATAATTTACGTATGTATTGTGTGTTGCCGATACTACTGACTTGCTGTAATGAGAATTCTTATATTCTGTGATAATCATCAACGATTCTAGATTAAAGTTGTTATTGAGGTTACTTGTTCTTTTATGACAACATACCTGTCTCTTTAGATCGTCGTTATCTAATAACAAACGTTGGCTACTCGAACAGCCGAGTATAAGGATTACGAACCTAACATCTTGTTACAAGTGTGAACCGTCTGTCTTGAGCGGGACAGAAGTGACTTTGGATAAGCTCTGGCGCCCTTAAGCATATTTACTGTTTCTATGAACCCCCCCTCTCACCGACTATTGTGAGTTGGCCGTGCAGGTTCGTAAAATACCAAAAGCTTGTAACAACTTCCGCCGATGAAATTAGCAAACCTGTCGTTGAGCCTTTTGTTGTTGTTACCGCTTTACCGACGTCTTTTGCCGCTAATCAAAACTTTGTTTGTCATATTATAAGTGTTTCAGTTTCAAAATAGAATTTGAAATTTTCTGGTGATTCAAAGTTGATTTCTTTTAATTCATTTTTAGAACGACTCGCCGAACTTCAATTATTGCGTAACGTTCTAAGCCATCAGTTAGCTAAATTTTTACGTCAACCGTTCCAGCCTACCGATTACGATAATTTTCTTATTGAAGAAGTTGAGCGTCGTACGCAAACTAATGACGACCTTATGAGCGTTTGCGTTGCAATTATTCGTAACATGCTTTCACGTCTCGATGAGCCATTTTCTGAAGAAAAACAGTTAAAAATCTTGTTAAAGAATATTTTTCCCGTTTATTAAGCTCAGTTTCGTTTTTCGTCAACTACTTCAATTGAGGAATTAATTAGATTTGGTCGTATTGTATCAAGGCTTCAGCGTTATGCGAATTGTTTATAATTTCAGATTTTAGTGTGATACACTCTGATAAGGTTAGTTCTATTTAGACTGTATCCAACAGAAGTGGGCTTTTGGTTGGCAAGAGCCAAAAATCTTTTTGAACTGTACACTTTTTTGTTGGCCTTTAATTTTAACGTTGGTTTTCTCGTTTTTGAGTTTTCCAAAATCTTTTACGGATTTCCGAATCTAACTCACGATTTTATCTTCTCTGAGCACCGGCAAATACCACGTTTATGTTCTGTTATTTTAAGCAGTATATTTTTTATAAGTTTTGCACGTAACAAATATTTGGCGCCCAACGTGGGGCCATTTTTCGAATTTTGGCTAGCCTGTTTGTGATTGTTGGTTTCTATCGTTTATCGTGTTTTTATCGCCTTGTCAATTCAATTACGATTGTGGTTTCGCCTTGTTGCTATTTGTGTTTTACTCTTATGAGAGTAATTTAAGAAATAACTCTTCTTGTAAATGGGGTATTACCGTCGTTCGATTTTGTACGATTTCTTTTGTGAAATAAATTGTAAATAATTAAAGTTTTAAGTGTAATCCACACCCATCCTCATTGAGCACCGGCAAATACCTAATTTATTTTACTTCTATACAAGTAATTTTCGTAATAACAGATTTTGCATGTAACAAGTCACTGGTAGAACGTGGTGTGTTTCTATCTTCCATGCCAAAGATGCTGTCAATCAAGCTGTCTCTGACTAACTCGTTTTGTGAGTTTAACATCTGGGTAGCCTACAAGTTTATAATGCGTGCCTGTTTTTGATGTAGACGGTTTGTTGACTACTTGCTTGACCTTCTTTTTTGTTTTTGCAGAGTAGGGAGTAGCAAAGTTTGAATGCGCCCTTTTATTTCCTTGAGTAACTATTATTTTTTGGGATTTTGAAGCTGGGTGTACAACTCTCTTCTCTATCTTTTGTTTTATTTTAAAATTGGGGTCATACTTAATGCCCTCGACTTTGCAAGATTGCTTAGTGCATATTCTGCGTTCTTTGGGTGTACCTAAGTTTGACTTTGTTGAGAGACACCTTGCCTAGTTGTTTGACTGTCTTCTCCTGTTATGACTTCGTGCTCAGCAGACTGTCCTTAACTATAAGTCTGGACTGCCAGATCAGCAGTTCTTAAATCTTAAAATAACGTAAAAGTGCGTGTAGATCTAATAAAAATCCAAAATCTTTCTTAACAAAAAAAAATTGAGTTGACAAAGATAAACTACGTAATATCAATTAGTAAGATTAAAATAAACAAAGCCATACTCGAAATAATTTTAATGTACAAAATAATATACTTAACCAAAAACAAACAAAATTGCCTAATTGACTAAACGCTAACAATAAATAATTCTCTTAATAAATTAACGTTAAAAACAAAACAAAAATGTACAGTTTTCTGTAAAATTTGTTTACGATGTTTAATGTTTTATTAATTGTGGTAAATTAAAATTGTGTTTTTTATTGTGTCTGCTTTAAAATTTTTTTTTAATAATAAAAACGGTTATTAGTATAATTTTTTGTGTGAGTAAAACGTTAGCATTTTAACTGTATCAAAACTAATTTTGTTAAATAACACAAAGTAATATTTGTGCTTTCGTAGCAATTAACGTTAAGCTTTAATGCTTTGACTTTAAAGCGACAACGCCTCAATTGTAACGTTAAAAACTTACAATGTTTTCGCTTTTATAAATAAAATATTTTCACGGTAATTAACGTATCTAAATTTATTTATATTTGTGGCTCGAAAATAAAAACGTTTTTATTAGTGACAACGTCACAAGTAAAAAGAAACCTTTTTTACTTGTGCAAACAACGACGAAAACAAAACGTTTCCTACTCGAAAGAATAATAGAAAAGTTGTTATAATTAAGTTTAATAAAGAAAGTGCTTTTTACGCGTTTCTTATGTTAATTAAATTCCACGAAAAGCGTTTTTTTACAAGTAATGTTGGCGAATAAACTGTTGCCGACTTTAACGTAATTAGAAACCATAATTAAATATAAATAAGTAAATGTGACGTTTATTGTTTTAAGAATGTGCAATGAAGAGTGTTTCCAACAAATAACAAAAGCTTCGAAATCCACTTGATCCTAATTTTAATAAGGGAAACTCGAAAACGTATTAGTACTGAGACCTTCGACCAAACAAAAAGAGGCTTATAGGGGTAAAATTTATCCTTTCTATATACAACTTAATATTCTGCATAGCAAGATTAAGCAATAATGAGTTTGACCAAAACAGCGCGTTCGCTTAATAATGCACGACTAAATTAATCTCTCGAGGAAAACAATTTTTGAGAAAATTCGCATAACACAAAATATTAATAACTTCAAATCCTATAAACTAATGTTCGCAAATGTCACAATTTTCAATATTGTTCAAAGTTTCAGTATGGTTTTGTTTTTAACGTACACTGTAATCAACTTACTTATATCAGAACTTTAACGTAGTATAGCTACATAACAGAACATGTTATATAGCAGTTATGTAACAAATTTGTTTGTTGTGTAATTATACATTTTTAAACAACTATAAAAGAACCCCACAAAAAAACCATTAGTATCAAAAACAAATTAAAATCAAATTGACGTAATTCGGCATTACATATCGTGTCCCGGAAATTCTGAAGCATACAAATTAACATGGAGAATTTGAAAATTTTAATTTATCTCCAAAGTGTTTTTAAGATATTTCCAGTATTAGAGCATATGACAATGTGTACCAGAGAACGTTTTGCGTAATAATCTTCAAAATTTAATAACAAGTATCAAAAATATTTCCAAAAATGTGTAGCGTGGTAAAAAGCTTAGTTTAAAATACAGATGCAAAGAACGTGTCAGTAATAGTCATTTTGGTTTAGTGACATCAGTCGTACGACTGCGGTAATATCGCCGCTACGTACGAAAGTTCAAATCCTAATGCGGTTCATGTTTTTTTTAGTTGTATTATTATTTTAAATAAACGACGATTAATTTTTATCAGCAAAGAGACATAATAAAACGTGTTAGTTGTTTCTATTAATCTCATAATGGATTTATTAAAGTATTATTTAAAATTGAGTTACAGTTATTTTTTTAATAGTTATTTATTTGCTTAAAAAATTTTAAAAGTTTCTGGGTAAGTACATTTTAATTTATACCAATAAATATATTTAATTGTTGACATTAATAGATACTAAGATACTAACAGGCAATCATCATCGTTTTTAAATCAAACTCCGAATAAATATTTATGGTGGCCCTAAAAATAACCGATTGGGAGAGTTTAAATCAAATGTTCAAAAACCTTTCCGTTTTGTACTAGACAGTGACCAACTCATTTCTGACTCACATTCGCTAGCTGCCGAGCATTAATTTACTGCCATCTTCAAATTCGCTAGAAAATTGGAGTGGTTTTGGGAAATCCTGTTGATGAATCCACAGGAAAAATAAATTGCCAGGCCAAGAGATTGTGGCGCCTAGTGAACTTGCCCGAGTAAACTAATAACACCATGGAAGGTATTCGCTATATCGCTGTTAGAGCCAAACTTCTTGCTGCAAATCTTCCACTGTTTCTTGTAATGCTGGAACCACCCATTCTGGAGCAATTCCAAATAAGACATCTTATTGAGATTGCCTTCAATGAAAAAGGCACCGAGAATTCTGTCACGGAACAATACGGCTCACACATTTATATTTTGAGGAAACAGGGTCCGCACTGCTATCGTCATGTTTTTCACGGCCCAGATTCTGCCTTAGAGTTGTCATCGCCATCTCGCAACTCCTGGCATCTACAAAGTTTGTATCGTTGTTTTTGAAAAATGCGTTGCTTGAAACTCCCATTTCTACTTGTACACATCGCACCGATGTTATATTTATAATTTAAACTGCACTTAACACAATTTCGGTGTTCCTTACTTCCAATTCCCGTAGTGGATTAGGCACATCATCACTACGGATTCTAACAGATCTAGTTGTCAAAAACTTATCTACGATTCTTTGAAAAGTCAGTTAACTTGGCCTGCAGCCGCCGCTTTACGTTTTGTTTAATTGGAGGTAGACGTAATTTGTAATTTTTCATGTCATACATACAATAGGAAATAATATTTTTACGCAAATGTGAGTAGGTACAAAACGAAGAGCTGGATTGAAGCAAACCTTTCCAATCGGTTATTTTCAGGACCACCATAAATATTTATCCGGGTATTGAATCAAACACGAGGATATTTCCCTATTAGTATCTTAGTACTTGTTGTTATTAACGTCAACAATTAAATTCATTTATTGTTGTAAATTAAAATGTACCTACCAAAAAAGTTTTATGATCTTTTAAGCAAATAAATAATTATAAATAATAGTAGGTGTCATTGCTTTGTAACCAAATTTTAAATAATATTTTAATGGATTGATTATGAATTTAATAAAAACAATTAACACATTTACATATGTCTCTTTACTGATAAAAATTAATCGTCGTTCATTTAAAATAATAATACAACTAAAAAACATAAACCTCAATGGGGTTTGAACCTTCGTACGTAGCGGCGATATTACCGCAGTCGAATGATTAATATCACTAGACCAAAGGGACTATTACAGATACGTTCTTTACATCTGTATTTTAAACTAAACTTTTTACCAGAGATACATTTTTAGAAATATTTTTGATATTTGTTATTAAATTTTGAAAATTATTACACAAAACGTTCTCTGGTACACATTGTCATATGTTCTGATGTTAGAAATATCTTAAAAACACTTTGGGGATATATAAACCAACATTTTCAAATTTTCCATGTTAATCTGTATGCTTCAGAATTTTCAGGACACACAGTGTGTGGGGTCTCACAAATAGACCAGTCATTTTAAATATTCCCATTAACTAAAAAAATTCTTAGAAGCATAGAAATTGGTATATATGTTGTTTTTATATGTAACTATCTTATAGAATGGTACCCCAAAAATTGAAAGTTGTGCTCTGAGTGCTTAAGTAAAGAAAGTAGTATACTTGTTAAGAAAGAACTAAATGAAATACTTAAAGCTAATAAAGTAAGAAAATATTTGATTAGTTTAATTTAATTAAGACTTAATTGCAAAGAAAGCTCGATATCACACTTCGTCGCTTTCAGGCATGTAGAAAAACGTGAGAAAAATAGAGCGCTAGCAGAAAAAAAAATTGGTACAAAATACAACACATTTTATTTACTTTTTATTTATTAAATGACATACAATATAACCGAAGTCAATAATTGCTTAATCGTTACCTATAAATTTACTTTCTTTAGTTTCTTGCTCATCTTCGTTTAAATCACTATTATTTATTGTAAACATTAAGCATTGCACACTTTTATTTACTAAACCAATTGTTTTCCACGTTTTTTTCACAAAAATGTAACACATGACTGCATTGCTTTTCCCAATCTTTATTTGTTAAATCAAAAAATGCACTTTGAACTAACTTTTTAATATCAATACGCAATATGAGTCAATGAAACTTTTCTTTTTACGAGAACAGATTTGTACACAAACAAAACAAAACTTGAAATATAAAAGCAAAAGGTAATATAAAAAGCAAAACTTAAAACAAAATGTCAACAAAATAAATGTACTTTAACAAATCGCGATACATAATTGGTTGACACAATTTGTCCTTTAAATTGGTTAGCATTTTTTCCGGGGATTTGTAAGCATGGTAACATAGTAGTTACTGTTTATAATAGCAAAGATCACGTGAGCTGTGACGTAAGCGTTACTTTTGTTAGAAAAAAAGTCGTGCCTAAAGAAGCTGTACTTTAATAAAAAAAAAGATTGATTGATAAAACTGGGAAGAACAATTGTATACTAATTCACCGGAACCTAGATAAAAGTTAAACGGTACATATTTCCACTTTTTTTAAATAGAAATGTAGAGAGCGACCCCAAACCTATTTTTGCTGCACGTAAATTTTAACAATTTTCTATAGTATTCAATCTACAAAGTTCCAGTGAACAAAATCTCCCATTCGTAACGATATTTGAATTTAACATTTCGAAATATTACAAATTACTTGCAGTTACTGCTAGAATAGAAAGTGAAATATGATCAACAAAGAATTTATGTGAAAATATACAACCAGTGACGTCGGCGTACTAGTGACATGGCAAAAATGTTGTTAACATACAAATTTTTAGAAACTAATGATTAACGATACGTAACAAAGGTTTTATCGCAGTCTCGTAAAGTGCTTTCTTGTTGTTTTTGAAGTGAAACTTCTTTATCGGCGTTGGAAACAAATTTACCGTCACATTTTTCGCTTACGCGTCACATGGTTACGCGTCACATTTTTTATTTTTGGTTACGCGTCACATTTTTTCTGAATCGCAATAGCGACGTGATAAATAATATATCAATAATAAAGTGATCAACAAAATCAAAGGCTTCATTTTAATTCTAATTCCAGTGGATTTTTAACAAAAATAAGTAATTATATCTATTTTTCTAATACTTGGGTGGAATTAATTGACATAGAGTATAAATTCTGAAATATGTTATTAATTTAAATTTAAAATATTTAAGGTTAACCTCAGTTTCTGATTGAACGATGACATTTTAAATTTAATATATTTAAGGTTAACATCAGTTTCTGATTGAACGATGACATTTTAAATTTAATATATTTAAGGTTAACCTCAGTTTCTGTTTGAACGATGACAATGATAGTAATAATTCTATTTCAATCAATGAAATGCTGTAATAATCTTAGTAGCAAAAAGTTAAAGTGAAATAATTGTATTATTTGTATTCATGTCTATTATAATAAAATCCTTTTGTTTAAAATTTATCTAATTTTAAATTTAAAATATTTAAGGTTAACCTCAGTTTCTTATTGTAACTATCGGTCAATGTATATGATTTCATTAAAATAGTATTTATTAATTAATAAGACTGCTAATTTAATGAACATCAATTAATTGATATACATGCAACTTTTCAGAAATTGGTTAAATAAAGTTAAATTAGATAAATTTTAAACAAAAGGATTTTATTATCATAGACATGAATACAAATAATACAATTATTTCACTTTAACTTTTTGCTACTAAGATTATTACAGCATTTCATTAATTGTAATAGAATTATTACTATCATTGTCATCGTTATTATATATTTTTGTAATTAATGGCTTATGGTAACTGAAATATGAAATTGAATCTACAAAAATTAGTTAATTGATTTACAAAAATTTGTATTCATGTCTATGATAATAAAATCCTTTTGTTTAAAATTTATCTAATTTAACTTTATTTAACCAATTTCTGAAAAGTTGCATGTAGATCATTTTGCGAAAAATAAGGCCATAAAGAAGTTTCACTTCTTACATGTGTACACTAGTACACGCCCTAATTTTTTTTTTAATTTCAGCAAGTCCTCTCTCAACCGATTTTGCTATGAGCTTTTGATACTGTCCTGCTAAAGCAATTGTAATGTATATCTTCAATCTTCATTTGCTTTGGTTTTTTGTTATGCTAAAAATGTTTTAGTATGATGTTTGTTTCTTGTATAATATTTATTCTTCGAATCCCCACTTTTTAGCGCACGGGAAGGATAAATGTCAAAGTTTAAAAAGGAGTATACATCTAGCGTTCTGTACGCTCAACAATACTTTAATTAATTATTATTCACGCCCATCCATGGAAGTATTGAACACAATATTCTTGTGACTTGAGTAAAAGTTTTTATTTGGGCGGGATTCTATACCTTTACACGTGTTCTTTGTGGGTGGAGATAATTAGCGAATGTTGTGATTTCCATGAATGACGTCACGGCACAGTAGTTAACGCTATCTACTTCTTCGAGTGATTGGGTGCAATTGTCATTGTATTGGAGGAAACACTTACTGAAATTACGAAACTAATTTATGGGAAAGTCGGCGCATTTGTTTGTTTTTCAGTAATCGTATGAATCAAATGGGTTTTACTTGTGATAACACCGTATGTACGTCTTTGATAAATTTCAGTTAATTTCAGAAATTCTTGGTATTTTGGTGGTCAATCGATTGTAAGAACAACTGAACGTATATAGTAAGTTGTTAGCACAATTAATTATACAATTATTTTGCTGTATATTATTAGACGGTACGCTTTGATTCTCTAAATCTGCGAGATTTGTATCTTTGTGTGATAATTTACAAATGTAAATTCCATTTTCTTTAGAATGTAAAAGTTAGACCGACAAGGTCACTTTGTTGTACGACGCGTTGCCCAATCAAAGGCTTATTTCATATTTTGTCAGTGATACCGGCCTACGTGCTAGCGTTTTATGTATCTTTTATCGTTGAACTGATATCTGTGATAAAATAAATATACTGTGTTACAACTTCTGTCTTGTCATTTGTTCTATTACAGCTTGGTGTAGATTTAAACGGTGTCTTCCACCTTAATTTTTTATCGTTTTGGCGCCTTTCTAAACTTATTTTATGACCTACCACCACAAAGGTTACGACTCAATCACCGAACAAACTGAGCTAGTCGTCACTCTTTAAATTATGAGGATAACTTTATTAAATTGTTGGTAGAAATGATTTTTGATATGGGCTGAGAAGTTTTACGTGGGAGGCATAAGCCCATATTATAGTTGTTATATAACCATATATAGATAGTGCTACTGATTTAATTCTTTCTGATTTGTATTCTTTGTTCTTTATATATTTTGATTGTCTCTTACTAATTAAGGTATCTACATCTGCCTTCGCATTTTTTAATTTTTCCTATAGTTTTCAAACAATCAAATAGTTCTAGCACAAATACATAAAATTTAGAATTTATGATAAGGAGACTGTAAGTTAGAATACAAAAAATGGGGAATGCAAATCAGCCTAGTAGAATAGAATATTTTGTGATTAATAGTGACGCAAAATTTTCAGTTTATGGTGAAACAAAAACATACAAAAAAGATACCAGGAAAAACATTGGTAGAATCGGTACTTTGTTACGGAAGTGAGATATTGGTAATTAATATAAAGATAGAAAAAAGACTCCAAACGGCGAAGATGGATTGTCTAGGCAAAAACGCTGGGATGTCCTAAATACAAGGAATAACCTATGAAAATATGCAATTAAGAATAGAAGCAGTAACAAAATACGTTGCATCTAAGAAGGAGGAAGCGTAAAACACCGGAAGAAACTTAAACCAAAGATGTCAAAAAGGCAATGGAAAAAAACAAGTCAACGCGTAAGATGGAGAAAGAGATTGAGTAGACAACATATAACTAGAATTCACGATGTGTTACCACTGGTCTTATGTCTTTATGTAATTTTTGTTTTTCTTGAAGTTTTAGATGCAAATATATGTAATAGTAAAAAGTAGGCTTTGTTTAATATTATTTTTATTTTGAGTTTAAGATTTTAAATATATGAATTTCTGCACAAAGCTTTGGAGCGTACACTTGATGTGACTTGTGTTATTGCGCTGTTGAAGTTATAATTGGTCTTTGTTATTGTCTTTTTTAGTGTAAATAGGATTAGTGTCAGTTAATTTTTTTATTACATCCTTTTGGTAATTTAAATTATTTTTCAATTGATTTTGACAGTAGCGGCACCAAGTCTCTTTAGAGTAGGCACAAAATTTCACATTATTTTTAGAGTGAACATTTGAGTAAAAATATTTTAAATAAAACTATTTAATGAAAGTTTTAAAAAATAAGTAGTTGATAAAAACTATCGTAACTAATAAAATCAAATTATAAATAGGGTCGTAGAAACTGTATCGTACTTAAATTTTATTTGAATTTTAAAACAACTTAAATTGGAATTTAGATTTTCAAATATTTTTACAAATAAATGAGTATAGATATTGAAACAAAAAAAAATAATAAAAACTTAGATACAATAAAATCAAAATCAAAAAGTTATAAAATGAAGAGTACCAAAGGTCAAGTACATAAGCCATTGAAGTTACCATATCAATGCTCGTGTCGTTGCATAAACTGACGTAATAATGCGTAATTTTTGTAATGCGTATTTAAAATTTTTAAATTTATACAGATCCACAATCAGAACATCGTAACACATTAACGAAACGTATGATAATCTTCAGATTTTCCACAATGCAAATCAAATTACTTTGGACGTAACACATTAGATAGTTATTGTTTTCTTAACCATATCAAATCGTAAACCATAACAGAAATTCTTTGGGAATGTGACGTGCAAACTAACTTCTAACGCATGATCTATGACATTTGAAAAATCGGAAAAACGTAATTGAACGTACGTATTCTAAACTAATTTTTGTATCTAAAACAAAATTATACGTACAGAAATAGCATCGTTTAAATCAGAAACGTGTTGTAACAAAAAATACAATCGTAGCAAACAACTTTACAGATTACGGGGTTTTCCTAAATTAAAACAAAGGCATGGTTATACCAGAACAACGTAACAACAAAGGCAGTACTCACATTTCAAATTTTTAGCTAGCGGCTACATCTAGACAAAAACGTCCTTTGGCGCCGCCCAAATATGACTCAAAAAGCTGGCTCCAAACGCATGTGCACTACGTAAATACGTTGCGCAAAATGATTTACAAATACGGTAAATAATAAAAAATTTAATTAAAATCAGAAGTATTTAAACAAAAATTGTGCACGTAACTTTCCCAGTCGGCCTTTTAGCGGTGTCTTGTATTTTAATTAGGTCCTTTGAGTCTGTTTTTATTGTACTATTATAACTTAATTCTATCGTCAAATAATAAAAGTTTGGTCAATCAATGGTTTAAAGTGTTTATTAAGTTAGTAAAAACATACTCTAAAGTAGATATCCGCATTGACCATAGCTAGTGGTGATGGGTATAACAATGCCTCGCTTTGTTAAAACCAACAGTCAAAACGTATCGACGTAAGAACACTCAACAACACACAATTACGAACGCAGATCAGTCAAAAAAGGACTACACAAGTTAATAAAATTTAAAAATTAAGAACAAACTGACGACATGGAAATCCTATGGAAACAACTGAAACACACAAATCAGAGCAAAAAACAAGAATAGATGACTGACAAAATCCTAACATTCATGAATGAACAAAAGCATCAGAAATTGATTAACAAAAAAATACACCGAACTCAAAAGAAACATCCGAGCAAAACACAGAAAACCCAAGGAGTCTTAGAAAAAAAACAAATGCAGTGAGATAGAAGCGTTTCAACAGAAACACGATCTTATCAATGTGCAAAAAAACATAAAAAACTTGCAGTTGGTTGGTAGAAAAAACGCAGTAGTACATTAAAAAATTCCAACGAGACGCTTAAAATTAACACGATAGTAAGAATATGTTACAAAAATTTTCTCGCATCTTAAAGGCAAGCAACTAACTCAGTTTATTTTGCAAGTCTCGGTATCCTAATCCTACACTATATTAAAAAGGCACCAAAACAAGTAAATATCACCCAATACATACCTTGTTTAAATTTGTCGATTGCTAAAAAGATCAAATTGGCAAAACACGACTTCTAACAATATATTTATTTCACATTAGAGAAAATATTCCTTAAAACCAACAGAGATAGAGGTGGACCAATAACAATTATAGATTCGTCGGCTAATATCCTAATATTACACTTATAACATTATTGAAGGCCCTTTTGTTCAGGCAACCCACCATACAACTAATTATATTCAATTACTAACAAATGTTATAAGTAAATGATTTAATTTTAAACATAAATATTACTCGATCAAAATACCTCGTCTACTACGCAGTTGCAAAATAAATCGACAATGATATTAATGAAGCACAAGAAAAGCAAAATATGAGCACAAAACTTACCCATCCGTCAATGTTTGGTTAGCAGTAGTGACTGTCACTACTCTCTTTTATCTGATTTAAAAATAAAAATATGGATGGTATATAAACTAATGTTCCACGGTTAATGTTATTTTGCTTTTGGTTATGACTGCATTAAAATGATCAAAAAAACTTCAGTGTACTCAACGACGATACATAAGGTTACAGATGATATAAAGTTTGCGAATGAAAGTAAATTTAAGTCAGTATGATCTAACGTTATAATTGCATAAAATAAGTTACAGGCTGAAGGCTGACGGTTAGTGAACACAATTGAAACAAATTACATAAAGCAGAATTATACGTTACTAAGAAGTAGTTTGTATAAGGTTGACATAATGAAAGCAATAAATATATATGCGAGAAGGTATACGCTATACTAAGGAATGTGCATTAAATATTTTAACGAAGTAATACTATGTTGATACAGGCGTGAGTCTTTTTCGTCTTTTCTGATTACATAAAAAAAGGTAGACTCTACAGGTTACATATCCCGAAAACAGCCGGGTACAAAGTCAGCATGGTAATCTTACGAAACTTGCTAACAAAAGGTAAAAAGATAACATGACGACGCTATTTTTGAAAACTGCTTTTCCTACCTAGAACGTCGCGTAATAAACCCAATAGAATAGGTTTTTCCTAGCACATTAGCTTAAAACATAATGCAAATCACTACATAAGAAAATTCAACAGAAGGAAAACTACTTACATGTCGTTAAATAACACTCAGATACACGATCGTTTACAAAGGTAAAGAGCGAGTAAAATGGCCGTTAGTTGCTGTATCGCGTTTATCCCCACTAGTAAGTAGCGGCGTATAAACAGTGCAAGCGTTAATTTTAATTTAGAATAAATATTTTTGAAAAATACAAAATAACTATTTGTGACAAGTAGTAAGTAACTATTACTTTGGAAGATAGTACTGGTCTGAACCTAATTACCAAAATATCAAACATGATCTACCGAGCTGGAAAAATACCTTCAGAGTGGCCGAAATCCATCTTTGTCACTCTACCAAAGAAAAACAGTGCATCACACTGCGACGACCACCGTGTGATTAGGTTGATGTCACACGTTTTAAAGCTATTACTACTCATTGTTCATACCCAAATATATGAAAGATGTAAACGATTGATTGACTATTCACCGTTTGCTTTTAGAACCGGAATACCAATGCTTACCAATGTTGATTTCGCATCGTTTATTAATCACAAAAATTTTTTTGACTGCGTGTCACATTAAATGTCAATTCAAATTCTTAAATCATCTGGGATCGATGCACACGATATAAATATCATAAATGAACTATACTGGCAACAATTAAAACTAAAGAACAAACATTACAAGAACTAGCAATAAGACGAACCGTCCGACAGGTGTGTGTCTTATTCCTTCTTTTGTTTAATCTTTACCCCAAAGGTATGTTTCAAAAAGCGCTTAAAAATATAAATGTAAGCATAAAAGTCAATGGTAACATTATCAATAATTTTCGTTAATTTCTTAAAAACCACATTGCGAACCATAGCGAACAATTTGATTTTTATATAAACAAATCTAAGACTAATGTGGTAATATTTTCTAAGATATAGATAGATGCCAACCTGAGGCTGCGTGGAAAAATTAAGTATTTACTCTAAAATATCTAGGATCACTTGTTAACCAACAAAAAGTTGCAATAAATTGAGATAAAATCAATAATAAAGTAAGCACGAAAAACTCTTAACAACATAGGGACACTACTGCTAAACCAAAACCTCGATTTTGGATTCTACAGTGATACATTTTTTTGTCATTTTTTATAAATGTGAAACCTGAACTCTTGATGCAAACACGAAAAAATGAATAGATGCATTTGAGATGAACGCATATAGGCGACTGCTTTGTGTCTCTAGCGTGGAGCATAAAACCAATCTAGAAATTTTAGAACGGATGGGAGAGAATAAAAAACTCCTGACAATCAAAAAATAAAAACTTTAGAATTTAGGTGCGAGGTGAACGCTATGAGATTCTATGCCTAATAATGAACAGAAAAATAAAAGAATAAGATTAGTCGGCCGTAGACAGAACTCATGGTTGAAGGATTTCTGCAGGTGGTTTGGCTGGATATGAACAGAAACTTTCAGAGCGATGGTGTTTTGCACTATAGTAGCTAATTTAATCGCCAACTTTCGTAAGAAAACGGCGCACTAAGAAAGAAGAAAAACAATGTAGCAAACGTATATAATTCTCCCAACGATAACATGTCTAAGTTTATTTTAACAGAATAACAATTGTTTAAAGGGTTTGATAACAAACAAAATAATTAACAAACCCTGTAACTTCAATTGTAACTAATCAACTAATTCTTTTACATGCAGTTGCGACAGATTACACATTGACAAATATAATTAACAAAAACGCTTAACATGAGTACTAAAAACTTACCCTATCAAAGTTCTTTGTAACAAGTAGTAAAACGTTCACTACTTCTTATTTTGTTTTATAAACAAGACGTGCATACAATGTAAGCTTACATCTACGGCGTTAAGTGCTTAAAACTGGCCTTGATTACGTTTAAAAAATCAAAGAAATTTGAATGGTGTAACGTCCGCGTATAGCAACATTACATAAAGTTAACCCTGTAATGCCGAGGCAAATTGTGTAGACATGAATGCTAACGACGGACTGACGCTCCGAATTTTTTTATTAATAATTTTTGTTTTCAATAATGACATTTAATTGTTTTAACTGTGCTTTAGAGTTTATATAAACTCCATACTAAATTTTTATTAAAAAAATTACATCAGTTTAACACACAAAATTGAGATTTATTTATTACAAATTACAGGATAATATTAAATTATAGTTTAGGGTTGAGTTGCGTGTCTAATTCAAATTCTTTACGTAACACTCAGAAGATATGTATAAGGAATGTTCTCCGCAGATATATTTACTACAACATTTACAGGTAAACCGGGTAGGCCTATTTTTTCTTTTATCACAAAATGCACATCTGCTTAGATTATGTAAATTTTGTCAAGTTTGTGGTTGTGCTTCAACGTTCAATATTTCGCGAATTCTATTTCTTATATTTTAAAAGATGCATGCTTGTTTATGACAAAGACAAAGGTGATCATCTACGAGTTAAAATCCAAGCTTCCTCTTTATGCTTTTATCGTTTTTAATATTTATTTTATAAAGTATCATGAAGTTCATTCCTGCGATATTGAGCATTGCATAATAGATCACGATAAGCCATTTTCGTGTTCTCTTTGAACAATAATAGATGGCACATAATTTGTCGACTGTTTCAACTTCACTTTTTGTCTTATTGTAATCAAATTATGATATCTGGTTTTTCTATTTCGCGATTTATATCATCATCCCGATGTAAGTTTGACAAAACTAATAAATTTTTTCGTTGTTTTGGAATGTAGGATACCAACGTGACAACATTCTCAAAAGCAAACATGCTTGATTATTTCGGTCTTCCTCTCAAACCAACAAGATCTGATGGACACTACTTTTTATTCGTACTATAGCTTTAATTGTTGTTATTTTGTAATTCTTGTACAGGTTTTTAATCAATTCGATGCTAATGAACCAGTTGTCAATTGTAAAGTTTCTACCGTTTTCTTTGATGAATTCACAGAACCTCTTTACTACAGCACTTGGTGAATTGTTCATTGCATGCTGCTTTGGTACTGAATTCTTTCCAATATAAAAATACCATTGTCAGATTCCGAATCACCTTCTAATTCGTCAGATGATATCTCTTGCTCGGTGTCAGTGTCTAAAACTTGGTGTTTTAGAACATCATCTTCGCCTTTGTCATCATCAAAAATTTTCTCGGTGTCTACTTCAGTATCCTTTTGGACACACTTGTCCATTAGACGTTAAAATTGAATTTGTTCTTGCTCGTAACTGGTTCAATAATTGTAAATTATTACAATAAATAAGCAAAATAAAACTATTTACCTTGTTTTTGTAAACAAAAGTAATATGTCACAAGACAGGGAATAAAATCACAATAATATACACACTCGATATACCTGCATTAAACACGCACAAGTAAGCTATCAACCAATTTATTACAGTAAATCTGCGTGCAATACGGAACACGAATGCTGTGGGCAAACTGACGCTCCGTAAATAACAATAAGAATAGCCATCCGGTTATTATAAGTCTTAAAATTGCAGGTAATGCTTCTAAGAAATATTCAGACAGTTAAGTGGCAGCTGATACATTCAAATCTAAGGTAGCTTTAAAAATAAGCAAAAAAATAATGACGGGGGTTGAAAGTCCGCACGTTAGCATTTAAAGGTTAAAAATGTTTTAAATTTACGACTAAAAATAAAATTATTTAGTAGAATACGTGATACGGAAAATTCAAATTAAAAAAAATGCTCAAGGCTAAATAGATACTTTGAAAATTTTTACAATACAATACGTCAAAATAATTTAGCATAAAGTTCGTTATCTATCGCCATAAATGGATTCTAAAAATAAACGAAATCCGCAGTTGTAAACCATGGTCTCCAATAATACGGTTTTTAGAAGTTACTGGATAAGTATTACCGTTTATGGAAAAAATTATAGTTCCCGCAGAAAAATACTACTGGGAGAGCCGTTTCGAAGCCCTAAGAAACTCACTAAAAGAATTTTAAACGTATAGAATGCAACTTGATCAATGCTGTTTTAAATTTAACTGCAAATGCTAATTGTATTAAAAAATCGTTTAATCCTGCTAGTATACTGAACAATTCTTTAACAACATAATTGCTAAAAGCGTAATAGAAACAACCGGCGGTAAAAATTAAATACAAAGAAGAATTACTTATAATTTAGCGAACAGCGTCATGACAAAATTTGACCGTTCACAGCGATTTAAAGTATGTAAGTGAAAATGCGTTTTGTTTGAACTTCTTTCCCGTAAATGTCAAATAAAATTAATCATTTTACAAACAGTAGAGTCCGCAAGCAGTAGCCGCGTGAATCTTAATTAGAATTATTACTTATAGAAAATGCATAAATAAAATGTAACATACGTATAGACAGCTAATTTTTTTATGTGGTTGTTTAATTTTTGTATTTGGGAGAACAGCATTTTCCTATCTGCTGCTTAAAAGATATTTTCTTTTAATATTTCTTATTAGATTATATCAACTCAAGCTGTGTGTACCTTGCCAATTTTTTCTCATAGTATAGTCTTGACTAACTTATGCTCCAAATTTGATATTCTGTATTATACTTGAGCTGTGCCTGGCTGACAACAACATATAGTCAATTTGATTGACAGTTATCTCAGACTCGTTTCTTTATAGATTTGCTTGTAAGGCAACAACGTGCTTTTAATAACTTTTTTTTGCTGCGGCATACTTTAATGTAAACAATAACGATTTGTATTAAATAATTAATAAATTTTAATGAAGACTATAATTTTTAATATTTTATATTAGAAAAAAGACAAATACTCAAACGAGTTTACGGAGAAAAATCATTCTAGTACTTAACCACAACACAAGAAGTAAAAGTCAAATTTTGTCGCAACCGTTCATCGACGAAAACTATTTTCACTAATGTACAATACACATAATCAACAAAACCATCACCATTAGGTAATAATCACTTTACAGTAAACACATTTACCTCAGTGTTTGTGTTGTACAATATCTATTAAAGCAAGCAACATAAAGCGGTTTGACATAATTACTCCTGCAAACACGGTTATGCCAATTTTGTTTCATACTTTGCAATATACAAAAAAACTTCTCAACGCAATTAGCTTTTAATTGCATTTTGAATGCAACGACAACAATTGCGATATTATTAAACCATCAAACCGCTTATCGTTTTATCGGACGTTGAAGTTTGCACGAGTTCAACAAAATGCATAAAAGTTCAAGCTCAACTAATAATTCAACTTGAAGAATCGGTAATAAGTAACTAATGAAAGAAATAAAACTGTTTAAAGTTGCTGCACGAAGATGCCGATATTAGTACTATAAAACTTGAGAAGTTTGACCGTAAATAGAGTTTAAGTCCATTCATCTTGAAAACTTCGATCATTTAAGAATCTTCACATTTTGAAATTAAATGCATTTTTAAAGACTGTATTTACTACGAGGCTAAATAATTTTTATGTTTACGATCTAAATTTTTTTAATCGTTTATAACAATATCTATTGATTAAATTTTATTGAGTGTTTTTTGTTGTGCCAAAATTTTCTTTACACAATCATCAGTTGTTGATATAAACAACTGCCATTTTTATTAATAATTTTTATATTATACGCCAACATATCGTAAAAGAACATTATAAAGTAGTAATAAAAGTTGAGAATTATTTTGTTATAAAGCTCATTGTTTTAACTATAACGATTCTATTCAATGCCAAATTATGTTAACGTTTGTGTGTTCGATACAAATTTCCATATCTGCTGTACATCTACCATTAATAATTCCAGTAAAGTATTTTAAAATACGGTTGCATTTTATTAGTGCAAAATATTAAGTACACGATAATTATTCTATTGCCATTTTTTAATTTCTTATTTTATTATTAAGACCAATGTAATTAATTACCAAAAACGCGCACGTAAAAACTGTCTTTAAGCATCAACACACGTGCACGCATAATTGCCTATATCGCAGGTTTCAGATAATCAAAATTGCTAAGAGCGTCAGACAAAGTATAAACCTAAGAAAGTACACTTCAAAAACTTACGCTATAGAGTATACTCCTGATATGTAACATTTTTCATAATTTTAATGCAAACAAAAAAAATTTAAATAATAATTAATTCACAGTACTTAAATGACAGAATTTACAATTATAAAACCTTGAATAAATATTAACTCAAATAAACATAAAGATTAAATATAAAATTTTGAATATTTATTTAAGAATTCTGATTGTGTAGCGCATATACAACCCTAACAATTAGACTGTTTTTCATACACACAAACACTCGCGTTTACACCCGCTAGTCACCATTTGCATCAAACTATAATAAAAGATTTGTTATGTTAAAAAGTTGGTAGATTAAAATTTTTCGAGTATAAAAATTGTCCTCGGCACGCTCACTTTTCGTTGGCAATTGTCAAATTTTTATAAATGCGCATTAATTCATTTTCCGGTAATATTTGGTGCAACACAGACCTCCGTGTTGTTAGCGGTGTTTCTAGGCACAACAAGGCCTTTATTATTAAGTTGTTTCCCGCAATTCCAAATGAATATGTCGAATTTTACGTATTTTTGATTGAAAGCTTTATTCGGGCGGGTCGCTACCCTTCCACCTGTGACCTTATAGCTGGCGCTGATAATACACCTGTTTCTTGAAAAGTTTCGATGACGTCAGGTAACTGAAGTCTAGGGGTTGAACTCCACTTTACGGGAAGAAATATTTATACAAGTGCAAAGTTAATTAGAAGTAAGCACGGCGCATTCATTTACTTTAAATATCTTATACTTAAATTAAGTTTTATTAGTGATAACGCCGTATGTATGTCTTTGTGCCAAATTTCATATTACGTTTTAGGTCATACTGTCACGGAATTAGCTAATCCCTTACTGGATAATATACAACTATAAGTATTTTTATTTATACGTTTACTTCGTTGGTCAAGTCGATGTTGTTAGAATGGCCATACGTACATTCTAGGTTGTAATCACATCACATATTTGTCTGGTGCGTTTTGATTCTCTATAATTTTCATTTTCGTATTCTTGTAATTTAACTTAATTAAGTAAAGCTTCACTTGGTAGTACGCTGTCTAGATCGTTCTCGCACAAGGACCATTGCTATAAATAGTCTTAGAAACACATATGAACCGGACTGCCTTTTTCAGTAAATAGCGAAAGAATTCTTTGTCAAGGAATAAAAAAGCAAGTTGCTTAAACGGTTTATTGTAAAAAACCGTTTAATCCTTTAAATTTACTTATCTATATCTGATCAAAAGAAACGTTTTGAGTAGATATGGTGTATTCTACTATAAGCAAACAAACGCGACAGGCAGTCCCATAGTAGGCACTTACAACCGTCGCTTTCTATAATGTAAAAAGATAGAAGACCCAGGCGTACCAACTATACCAAAGGCAGCGGTTTCAAAACGATTCTTATTGCAAATACTGTAGAATCAACGACTATACAAAATGTTGCAAACAAAAGTCCATAAAAACTAGACGCTAAACAAACAGATATTTTACGTAAAAACTAGTCAGAGCTCAAACTAACATGCCACGGTTGTAAAGAATTTAGAGCGATACAAAGCAATTTTTCCAAATTTTTGTCTACTCGTGTATTGTAAAAACCCGTGCGCCCTTTTAAAGTCACTTATTAGCATCCGATGAGAAGAAAAGTTTAGAGTAGACCGTGTATTCTACTATAAGCAAACAAACGTGACGGGCACTTCTACGATCGACATTTGCAAGGGTCATTAATGATCTGCATCTACAAAAATTGCAATAATGTAAGCAACAAAAACGCGGTTTAAAAACTTTTGCTAGACTTAGAGAATCCGTGCCCTACTTGGTAATACAATGTCCGGAGCGTTCACGCACAAAAAACAATGCTATAAGCAGTCTTAGAAACACATATAAACCAGATCGTTCTATTTACTAAATAGTAGAAAAGTTCTTTGACAAAATAAACCATGCGCTCCTATTAAATGTGTTACGAGGGTTTTCTCGCAATTAAAATTGCTTGCGACTAATTTAGTAAGATTTAAAGATTTGGGTCATAAGCTTTGTGATGCTAAATTATAAAACAAATTAAAAAAGCGCCAAAATAGTAAAAGTGACAGAACACTGGTTATAACAACAAATATATTTATTTTCTAATAATTGGAGAAGAAGATGTTAAAAATTAAAATAATTACGTAATCACGGCAGAATTAAGTACATATATAGTAGCAAAGAATAATTCTATAAATATCACAGTTATAGCGTTGATACAAGTCGTGGAGGTTAGACAAACCTCTACACATAAAGTTATCGAAGCGCATACAATTAGAAGAAAATCAAGTAATACATAATTTCGGAGTTAATTGTTAATCTAATTCCAAACTAGTGACTTCACACCTGTTGCAAAACGCATTTTACGTGAATTCAAACTGCAAAAACAAAAATCTGCGTGCGTTAAGTGTAACAATTGCTATATCTATGATGCACGTATTTCACGTTTGACAAATGCAGAAATTACTAACAAATAAAAAAAGGAGTACTTACGGTCGTCTAAGTCATACGAATAGCTATCGGCACGCTCCAATCATCCTTTACAAAATCACTAAAAAAATGAAATAAAATAAGATATAGGATCGTATCACAAATAAACTAAAACTCTACGAATAAAAATTCCAAATGGAACGAGATTCAGAGAAAAACAACCATTGATAATAAGCAACTTGAGGATGATCCAACAATCAAAAATTGAAGGTTTCTCAATAAAGCGAAACCTATGGACAACGTTAAATAGGTCACGTTGTGACGTTTACTCGAATTGAACTGCTCAGCTGTAATAGAAAGCTAGTGGACGAAACGGTTCTCGGGCGCCAGATTTGTTCGAGGAGTTTACTCTCCTATTCGACGGCACTGTCCGGGTAATTACCGTGAAGACACGGTTCTCCAAGGCTTCAAACGGACCTAAAAACGGAGTGAGGCGACGGAAATAAAATACAGAATAGTAAATAAAAATAACTTTGTTTATTCTCAAAATAAATAAGGAGCGGTATATGCGACGAGGACAGAAGCGGCGGCCACAACCAAGCAAGCGGAAGGTGATCCTAAGATCCAGCTGGTGCACAGGAACCCCGGAATCCTCTTCGATGTGAGTTCCAACTGGAACTGCCGTTTCTGCGTCGGGGTTCCGGTTTTATTGCGGACGTTCGGAAGAGGGAGGACGGTTTTAAGCGGGGATGGCATGCGCTCTGACGAATAAAGCGCCTGTAAGCGGGGATAGCACAAACTCGGATGCGCGTTCGGTACTTGGCGGAAATCCTCTTTTACATTTATTTGTTAACGGATACGGATAACAAAATTAAAATAACTCAATCCTAACAATAATAATTGACCAACGGTTTCCTTAATAATAAAAAAAATAAATCAAACATACTACTAAAACTAAATAACGTTCTATAATTCAACTTAATATAAGTAACGGTTCGTTACAACGTACTGGCCAAAAAAAAATGTAAATTTATACTACATCGATGGGGATATTTGGAAAACTCAAGCTGCAGTTGAGGAGCTCCAAACATACTATGGGCCACATTATCACAGTGTCCATTAACAGCTTTTAACAGGACTTTAGATAATATCCATAATCTCACTCCACCAGCATTAGATTGGCTATCAATCACAGCGCAGCGGTTGGCTTAAATATCTCAGGTTTTTGAACGCTGTCCTACTCTAATCTAAATTCTCTATTATATCACCTAAATGTAAGCAACAGAAACGCGCGCTTCTTTTAAAGTCACTTATGAATATCTGACCAGAAGAAACGTTTGGAGTAGACATAGTGTATTTTACTATAAACAAACAAACGCGACGAGCAGTCTTACGATCGGTATTTACAACCGTCATTAATGATCTGTATCTACAAAAAATGTAAGCAACAAAAACGCGCTTTAAAGACTTTTGCTGGTCTTAGAAAAACCGTGCCTCAATTGGTAGTACAATGTTTGGAGCGTTCACGCACAAAGAAAATGCTATAGACATTCTTAGAAACACATATGAACCAGATCGTCCTATTCACTAAGTAGTGAAAGAATTCTTCGCAAAGAAATAAGAGAGTTCTTATCACCAAGAACCATAGCATACTATAATTGTTACTAATTCAACACCCTCAAAGATTTACGCTTAGATAAAACATAACGCCAACGCGAAACACCGTATCGAAACAAGATCTCACTCGTCGATGTAGGCATTTTGGGCATTTACCTTAAGCACGACATCAAAAACAATTACGGTGAGAAGTGAAATACCGTGAAAATAAAATGTTTTCAAATGGGATAAGCGTTGATTCTGGCAAAGTACAAGTTATCACAGAAATACAAAAGCTACAAAACGTGGTTAGACAGTTAACAATTTTTTTACAAACCTGTTTGTGATACAGGCAATTTGTCATCTATCTAAATTTGAATTTTTGTGTTTTAGTACCGCTGATGTAATTATCATTTAGTCGGGTCAGTTATTTGGACCAGTCAATTATTTAATTGTGACTCAAATCTTCCGGTTCTATTGTGATTAATTATTGACGTGGACGAAGGCTGAAATTAATTAATTTGAATATTGCAAAAATGAATCAGTAAATTTCGTGCAATACTTCTTAGTACTAACAAAATACATTAATGCATAACACATTTTCCTACCAGTGAAGAAAGTTTTTGTATAAACTCACGCATTCAGGAAGAAAGAAAGAAATCTAATAGATTCTCAACAAACTAGCGGCAAAAAGATACGTACTCTATTACATAATTTAGGAAAAACTCACAAACTTCTAAATAGCCAAAGAGGAAGAAAATACGACCAAAGAAAACCAAACACACTCAACTTTAACCATTAAGCTACCTACAACACATGCAAGCACTCAAGCAAAGTTATCGTCTGCATCATTTGCCTTAAGAATCACCAAAAATCAAATTTGCAAAATCTATTTCTTAGAGTTTTTTGAAATTTGACATAAAAAATTAATAATGCAAATAACATCAACGATTATAGAAATTTTACATCTTTTGCAAGGTTATGTGGACCAGACAATTTTTTTTGTTATTTAGTCCCCACGTTGAGCGCCAAATGTGTAACGCCAATTTACATACCAAACAAGCAATAATAGTAATAAATTCAAACTATATGTGCCACGTGCGTGTTATATTTCATTTCTTTCAATCGTTTTTAACCATTAAAAGTATTGTAGTTGGTAAACTTGTATCAGTAATTGATTTCGACTAGAAAAACTATATAATTATTAATTAGTATTTGATACAATCATTACTAAAGTTTTTCTAATTTTAAAATGCTAGTAAAAGCTGGTAATTAACATACGAAGCTATTGTGATATATACTATTAATGTCTTTTATATAAACAGAAGACAAATAAATGTTAATAATTAATTTATTGTTTAGATTACTTACGGCTGCACCTTGGGATTAGTATAAAAGACGCATGAAAAGCAAACGAAAACCGCAACGCTGTTCTTATGTTCGACAAAGTAATAACGTATAACTTTCTTGTTTTATGTCTACCATGAAACTAAAATGTTAAATTAAATTAGTAATTGTACCATATTTAAATTATTTTCTATGCACGTACGTTGTACTATTGCACAAAATTTAATTTTTTGTTTGTTTTTTGCAACTCTAATACTGAAAGACTTTTGAACTTGAACTTAGTAGTTATGTTTAGATTTTATACTGCGATTCAAAACATTATTAAAATTTGGGGTTTTAATAAAACTACCAATTAGCTAATAACTGCATAGTTTCTACGTGTAATTTATACACACGTAGCCTTATTTCTACGAGATGGCGTGTGCCACAACACTTACGTGATTATGCTAAATATTAAAATTTCATCAAACGTTTTAGCTAAATTAACATAGCAATCATAAGCGAGATTAGAAACTTCTATAGGTTTTTGTTAATTCTAAATTAAAATTAATATATTCTTTAAATTATTTTCTTTCAATAAAATGTTATGTGTCAAGGTAGAGATAATTTCTATTTTTAATTTTTTTTAGTAAAAGTGTTATATGTCGTTATTTTGTATTGTTCAAAATTATTTATTGTAAATTGAAATTAACGACTGCGCTGTTTATACCCCGCTACTGATTCTTTTTACGGGTTACGATATACGCGATACAGCAACTACCATTTTCTTTGCTCTTTTACACGTTAGAAAACCGTTAAACACGTTTGTGTATCTGTCATCTGTAACCTTATGTATTGTTGTTAAGTACGTTGAGGTGACATCCGTCAAGTTTCTTTAATTGTTTGAACGCAGTCATAGCCAAAGTTAAAAAACATTAACCGTTGTACATAATAAAACGAATAAAAAAGAGTAGTGAAAGTTACTACTGTTGACAAAGAATTGTCGGTTGGGTAAGTTTTTGTACTCATATTTTTTTTGGGATTTATTATTGTTATTATCAATTGTCAAGTAATATTTATATTTAAATTAAAATTATTTACTTATAACGTTTGTTAGCAAATAAATATAATTAGTTGTCTAGTGTGTTGCCTAAACTAAAAGACCTTTATCGATATTATAACTGTAAAAACTGATAGATTAGACAGGTTTTAAATAGTTAACAGCGATACATTTGTGTACAATGTTTTGATCGAGTCCAACCTTCCTCTCCCTCAAATTTTTTCTGAGGAAGTTATTTTGTGCCTCGATTGCTCTTTTCTGTATAAAGATAAAGTAGCAGTCCTTTCAGAATTTGCTGAAAGGTAAAGAATAATGTGACGACGCTTTTAGATTGCTCTCATAACTGTAACGTAGCGAATTAACCAAATTGCCTAATCTAATTTAATATTTGAATTCTCCGTAAAAGTGATCTAAAAATCAGTAGCGGCGTCCAAACAGTGCAACCGTGAGTTTTAATTTAAAATAATATTTTGAACAATTACAAAATAACGATATGCAATAAATTTTTTGTTATGTTGTAAATGGTGAATAATGTGAGCGTGCACCGTAGCACCATAGTGAATTTGACAAGCGTCTGAAAATCCATTTGATGTTGACACTTTGAAAATACGTAAATCGGTATATAAGCAAGCTGCGATTGATAATTACACCTAGCCATACAAATTTTTTTTTGGTGCAGTTTCATCTCAGTCTAGTTTCAAGATTCATAATTTTTTAATAACAAAATGCTTTGCTTAAAGTTAAAAAACCAAGTGGATTATAAAACCAATACATTTTAGACAGAATTGCTTTTTTGATGCATTGCTTGTTGATTGGAGAATATTTGTATAGATAACTTTGTAGAATTAAAAAACTTTAATATAATTAAGAATTTTGTAATCAAAACCTACAAATGATTGTAAATATAAAAAAATGTTTTTTAGAATTTAAGAAAAATACTTATTAGTTCCATTCGTAGTTTGGAAGTTTCTTGAAAAGAGTTTGCACTAGTAAGCAAATCAATATCAACGTAATTTTTCAAAATTTTTGCAGCTAAAGAAAACGTTTAGATTCGAAATTAGATAATTCTAAAAGCGTACGCAAAGCCAAATATAGAGAGCTGTTTACTACAGATTGCGTTTAAATTAAATTCTTGTACAGAATGATCTGAGAAAAAGATCATCAATATTTGATGATATTTTTGAGAAATTAATATCATTTGTAAAAAAAACAGCAAATCTGAATCCGTTGCTTTCACTTGGAGAGCCCAACCCCAACCACGGTTGATATTTAGAGTTTTGTATAAATCTTTTTGAAAGAGGTAAAGCAGCAGTTCTGCAACTAATAGAAAGTCAATCGCTCTTAGTGTTAAACAATACATCCGTGTCTTTTAATAGACTGGCGAGTTTCCTTATTAACTTGCGGTTGTCAATAGAGTTAAGGCTCTACTCTTGTCAGAAGACTGGCTACTTGGTTGATATGAGTTCTGTTCAGTTAAAGCAAGACTGTGGTAGTGTAACGTTTACTCCGGACGAAAGGCTTATCTGAAATAGAAAGCTAAGGGATGGTACAGTTTTCGGGCGCCAGATTTGTTTGAGGAGTTGACTCTCCTGTTAGCCGGTGTTGTCTGTCCGGGTAACTGCAGTGAAGGCACGATTGTCCAAAGCTTCAAGCGGCTCTAAAAAGCAGAGCTTTATTTTACTCTTTAAAAAACGGTAACGGAACGATAGTTTCGGCAAGTTAATTAAAGACAATGCCAGTCAGTGTCTAAGCAAGCATGTAGTAGCGGTATTAACCTCCGTCGGATTGATGAAAAAGATTACTTCAGGTTTGGATAGTCGGTAAAGAAACGGGCTTTAGGGTAGAGCAAGTAGACGTCCGAAAATCTTTCAACCTGAACTCAGTGTTGACGGCGTAGCAGATCAAAGTCTGACACTACGAATACGACGCCCGGTAAGGTATAGCCGTCCGAAAAATTCTCAACACGTTACTTAAATTTAATGTTGACGGCGTATTGCGCAGGCCAAAGCACGACACTACTAATACGACGCCCAGTAAGAAGGGTTAGGGAAGGGTAGACGGGGGAGCGCTATCTATCGGAGGTTTGGTTAATATCCTTATAACGGCACACCTTTTGATTCATCTGGTTGCTCTCGGACCGCGCACTTCTCTTAGGATTGAGCTCCAACTGGAACTGGCGTTTTGTCGTTGCGGGCTCGGTTTGATAACGAACGGTCCAAAGAAAGAGAAACGACTTTAAACGGAGATAGCATGCGCTCTGATGAGAGATGTGACTTTAAACGGGGATAAAATGCGCTCTGTTGCGCGTTCTGTAATCGAACGGGATTTCATTCGATTATTTATTTACAATAAGGAAACAATTATAATATTAATAAACAAAACTTAAAATTCAAACAGAAATTAGGTTCGTTACAGTGGTGTGAGTTTGGAGTTTTTGGAAATTTTTGACAATGTTTTATTGCAGTTTTTTTAATTCCGCTGAGGGGGACATTAATCCATTTATTTATAACTGGGGGTTCTTAATTTCTTTGTACGTTTAGACCAGGTTCTGGACTTGTCATTGCTGCTTTTTTTGCAAGCAGGTCTGCTTATTTATTTTCTTTTATACCACGGTGACCTGGAATCCAGCATAGTCTTATTGTTTCTCTTTGGTCCAAGGCATTCATTGACTAATCTCGACGAGGTACTGAATGCGTTCAGCATAAGTTAACGCGACAAGTTGATTTTGAATTACAATATGACAAAAAGTGTGAAGAAGAAAACGATCGTTGGCGTTTTTTGATGTAAAGATTGGACATCGATACAAGTTGTGCGAAGTAGTACCGAAGTAAAGTTTAGACTTAAAGAAATTAAGTTTCTTTGTTATCGAACAAACAAAGATTAGACAACGTACGCGTAATAACACACGTAGCGTAAAGTAAAATTAACTAAACGAGAGCAGGTTTTCCCTTTTTGTTAAACAAACGTAAAATCAAATTAATGTATGATAAATTTTGACCTAGCCCAAAGTAAACTGGCCCAACATATAAAAATGAAAGCAAGACTTCTACATAAAATAACAAAAATAAAAGCTACTACCTTACAGCCTTGTTTTGGAAATAACGTTACCAAACTTTGATATCGACAGAATGGATCCTCGGCTAGAGCTCCAGACAAGTTCCTGGTTCGTATATATATTCCGAAAAGAAAATTTACAACATAAGGGTAAAATAGCACCTCACTTTGTATTCCATGTAGGTCGCTAGTTAATTATAAGTACCAAAAAGAAAGAAAATAAACGTCTACATACAATTTGATATTACTTGTACTTAACCTCTTTTAACGCAATCACATCTTCATAATTCTAATTCACGTTTCCCGTCCACAAAAAAAAAATAAATCTTTCGCAATTTTTGGTTAAGAAAATTTGATTTGTGTTTTACTGGCTTGTAAACACCCGCGCACGCCACTTAGCGTAGCATTCTACGATGCTCTTCAAAATGTGCATCGGTCCATTAACCTTCCGAGCACAAAGATAAAATTAAGGAACAGTAAAAGAAAACTAAAAAAAACCCTCTACAAAATTGCTCTAAGTTATAAAAAGAAAAGAAATTGAATTGAAAACTCACCAAGCTAATTTTTGTGAATTTTGTTAATTAAATGCAAACGAAATTTGCCACACGAGCCACTAACCACCTCCGCTCTAAAAGCGCGTCAAATTTAGTTGCCAACGCCAAGTAGCTCAAACTCGCGTCGCATTGAAGCTGTACTTTGTAACAATTACATGGTGACAAAAATATTTCTACCTTCGCTTGTTATCGATAAGGTTATTAATTAAAAAAACCGTAACAAAAAGCTTGTTCTTCCTGCTTTTAAACTTCACCAAAACCCATGAGTGAAGCGTTGGAATAGTATCTGCGTCAAAGAAATCCTTCTCGTCTGCATTTTCTAATTCAGAACCTCAACCTAGCAGGTCAGAGAGTTCATCATCGTAATCATATTTTCATTTAACTAACACAACCTTCTCTTCTCTTATAGAAGTTTCTGAGTTCAGATCAAGAAAAAGTTTTTTCTCGGGTACTTTCTTTTTTTTCAAATTTTCTTTTACAGATGTCTTGTAATGATAGTAGATTTTTTGTTTCAAGTTTTCTTATGCACAGAGCTCAAAGTTCTTTGGGAGAAAGGACATACCAAGTTCTAGACGGGTTTAGTGCTAGTGTAATGGGTTAATTTTTAGCATTGTCATTATTTGCGGCTACGGTTAGTTCTCCAGCTTTTTCTTGGATAGCGATTTGAATGGACGAAGGTCTATCTGTCACAGATAATTTTATAAAGTCTGAATTTGTAAACATGTTTTCATTTGTAGGATAAATTTTTGTTTCAGAAAATCCAGCTTTATATTCTTTGAACAACTTGAAAAATTGGGGTATTCGTGGATGAATCAGCAAGCAAACGTCACAAACAACGTTATAAACTGCTTTTTATTAAGAGAAAACCGCTTTATCTAGCGGTTGCAACTTAGGGCTGCAGTGAGGTGGTGTTGTCACTATGGTGACACCTGCTGTGCGCGCTTTCTCTACTATTTGAATAGAAATGTCAGTTTCCAGATTGTCAAATATCAATAAGGATGTAGTTTTATTGGAGCTCTGTGAATAATAATGAAGTGATTCAACACTTGCGAAAATAGCTCTGAAACCATCTAGCCACTTTCAGTGCCTAAGCCTAAAGTTCCAAAAAGCGCAACTAACAACATATGCGGCTTGAAATATCTCTTGGGAAATATGATTGCTGAAAGAAGAAAAATTCCAGTAGCACAAATAATAGCACACGTTGTTACTAGGGTCTTTATTTTGCACTAGTGCAAGAAGATGCCTGTTTAATGCCTTTTTCAACTACAACTTTTTTTGAGTTTCGCACAGTTGCTGTCCTAGGTAAAAACATAGAGACATTGTGTGAAAAATTGAATTCTCTTTAAAAAAAGCTTAAACCCAGTCTCCTCTGCTGTTTTTGAAGTTCTCCATGAGACTGAAACTTATTTGTTATTTTCAATTGCTAGTTGAAAAACCATGTTACGTGCATAAATTTCAAAATATAATTCCCTGTGTATTCATTACATTGAAGTTTTACTTTCGACACCCTTATAACTAGTTTCGTTTTACTTCATTTCCTGTCAAGACGTTGAATCGTCCATTACTGAAATTCGTGCTTGCGATGTCTAAATTAGATTTCTAACATCATCGGCGTTTGTAGAAATTATGATATAAAACGAAAACGCGTTTCTGTGGGTTTGTTCATCGCCTGTTAGTTTTTGTAATTCTTTAGTAATTTCTATGTTGGTTTGCTGGCGCGGCCCGACACGTGTTGGTGCACGTATGTTTGGTGTGTTTTCTACTAATGAAAGAATAGTATCGACCCAATGCCTTAGTAGAGGTATTGTAATTTGGAAGGCTTACGTTAAAGTTAGTAATGAAGTCTCGACAAGGGGGTTCTCCCCGATGTGCTTGCAATTCGGTGACTGCTATGGTTTCTTTGGTTCGGTGACCAGTTTTTGTGTCTGGTTTTTTTTGGCATTGATTGGTGTTTTGTAGATTTTTGCTTTTGTTCCAGGTCGACTAAACGAAGAAAGCGGGCAAGTGCTAAATTGTGGGGGAGTCTTGTTTGGTTACATTTGTGTCATTGCGGTCTCTCACGAAGGTTTGCTTGTTATTCTAAATTACACAATTACATCAATTGTTTCAATACCATTTAGGTATTGTGTGTTGCCGATACTTCCGGCATTTATATAACCCTCATTGAATAATGTACGATAATTTTTTTGTGTTCGTTAATAAGTTAAGATATTAAATTAATGTTGTTATACATATTTATCTTTTTTTTTGTGTTTCGTCAAGGATTACGAACCTGATTCTGTTGCAAGAGTGGACCTTCTGTATTAATCGAAACAAAAGTTTTACTTAGTAAGATCTGGCGCCCTTTCAATTCTATTTACTTGAACCTTCCCTATCTCCGGCTAGTGCGTGTTGGTCGATCAAGGTTGGTAACACTTATAAGCTTGTAGCAACCAGTTCTTTGACTAAAAGTTGATGGTTTTTCTGTTTTAGAGAACACACACACACAATTCGGCTTCATTAGAGTATCATCTCGGCCAGACGTTTTGTGTTTGGCAACATATCGTTGCAAAGTAGATTTGAAGATTCAAAATCTGACCGCAGCTTTCCGAATTGACCCGCTTTTGAAAACAAAAGTCACAGCTTTTTTTATTTACTTTGCCGTACAATTAGTGATATTCTTGTCCTTCGCATTGCGTTGCATGTAAAATAACGGAAAAATGATGGAAAAATTCAATAAATTCTTAGCCGGATAATTGTAGTATATAACCAAAAATAATCCTTGGCAGGATTATGATGCCCACAAATTTATCTTGATAAATAACAGACAAATAACATAAAATACTTACAATGAGAGTAAGTCGACGCACTTCTCTAAACTGTTTATCTAAATATCGATGTAAATGTATCTTTTATAAGTTGAAAAGCTGCGTACTTAGGATTTTCCGCCATTGTAGTTATCATCATCGGCTACTGTCGGAAGAACCGAATGACGCAGGTTCTGATTTACCAGTGTGAAAAGTGCGGGAAATTTTAAAGACGTCCCACTATGTGCAGCGTCCCACTGTGTACTAACTTTTTCGCACTTCAAACTTCAACTTCAAACTTCAAAAATAAAAAAGTAAACTTTAAACATTACTAAGAAATAAATCAATTTAAGTTTGAGTTGAATATAAAAATTTATTAAGCGTAAGTATTGTAAACTGCAAAGTTATGATCTTAAACTATAAAGTTTGTCGATGTAACTTTGGAAGTATATGAGGTTGTATTTCCCACTGCTGATGAGCTCTAAAAAAAGGCAAAACGGTCGTTCAGTGGATTTACTCTGATATCACTTTCAGAATTGCATTGACATTGCTTGCAGTTTTATTTAAAACAAGTTTGAATATAATAAATATCAAATCAACTTACGTTTTCCGTTTACACAGTTATTTTTAAATAAATGTAAACCAGTTTAACACTATATTATATAATATATGTTAATTTTTGTACGCTTTGGTATATTTTTTGTTTACTTTGTTATTTGTTTTTAATGCAACAAATACATTTGCACAAAATGTAAATTCCTGTTCGAGATATACGCATATTTATAGCTCTATTAAAGCTTTCGCTCGAAAATTAATAGCTTGTTATTAGCGAATGCAGTCCGGATTGTTCATTATTAAATTATAATGTGAGATTTCAATATTTCACCAGTTAGTTTTTAATTTCATGAACTTTGCTAGCTGCACTGGGTAAGTAACGGGTTATGAGCTTCTAAATTGAAAATTGACCATGCAGAAATAATGCATAATAGTGTTTATTGTCACGCAAATTGCAAATGCTAGTAGAGAACTACAGGCTAAGTGCCGTGACAAAATAAGTTGTTTTTTGTACTATGTTCACATACGTTGTATAAAGTAAACGTAATTTCTAAAAAAAAAATACAATTGTTATGTATTTTATAAGTTAATTAACAATTGAAAATTAATTTAACTTTTTGTTTTCATTGAATAGCAACTTAAATGAATAATGGTTAAAATAAAGTGAAAGAATATTAAATAAAAAGAAAAAGAATTAGAAGTGCAACATCTAATTACGAGAAAAATTTGAATTTGAAAATCCAACATTTGTAGCCCATTTTTTGCAAGGTGATTACACTATATGTAACGTGCACTTGGTTAAAGTGCCTCAATTGCCATAAGATTTACCCCAAATTAAAGTAAAAGCAGCGGCAGCTCTGATATCGAAGAGTAGCGTGGATAAAGCAATAAGTACAAATCAGCCAACTTTCAATGAGCAGATTATAAACTAATTAAAAAGGCGCCAAAAGAACAGTAATTACAAGTGCTTGTTTACATCTATACACAACTGAATAAATACAAGTAGAACATTTTGAAATCGACGTCTGTAAAGTATAAAGTTTGTTACTAACTTTTTTGTTCCAAAACGTACGAGTTCTGTTGGTAACAACTACATCACCACGGCTAGTTGAGATGTCGATGAGTTGGCGTGGTTGAAATTATAATTAATAAAAGTAGGCGCTATTTTGTGGTATTGTAAAAATCTTTGGATCGGAGGCACTAAATGTACATGCAAACCCGTTGTTCAAGAAGTAGGATAAAAACAAATACTCATCAACGAGGGAACGAACAACTTTGTTACATATATTTTCCCAATCAATAACAAGATAAAACTTTTGTTTCGCAAACAAAATATACAAATAATAAGCCAAAGTACTACATAAGGTAAAAATTTGATTACACATTAACACATACATGCATAGTATCCGCCTAGCAAGACGTAATCATGCATTTATTATGAAACAAAAGACTTACTCTTAGTTCCTTACTACATTAACTGGTAAAAATTTTTACAACCGTAATATTACTTTTGATACTTTTGAGGAGTGTAAGCTTACATTCGGTGATTTAAACTTAGACAAGTCAACGTAATAAATAATGCACAACTTTTCAAGCAGCTGAAGGCTTAATTATAGTTTCGACTGAAAGAAAATTATTAATAATGACCTTAACATAGACTTCAAGTAGCTGAGAGCTTAATACAAGTTATAACGCATAACAAAATTAATAAAAACTTAGCAGACAACGTAAGAGTAGATAAATTACGTAATACAGTTACAAAAAAATTAAGATTAGACATTGAACCGTAGGGAAAGTAAGTCACATCAATAACGATACTCTGCAGATATCAACAGCTGTTTAAAATTCAAATCGAGTGAAACCTGTAAAATCATCATTTCTACATTAATTATATCGCCAAATTTGTTATAATTAAATTTTAAATTAGCAAAAGCAAAATAGCGTACGGTAGCCATTTACCTGTAAGAGACGGTATAGAAAGAAAATAGATTTTACTCCTTCCGTACAATAGAATAGAGAATAATAAAATAAAAGATCTTCATTGCCTTCAAATTGCTTTAAATGCAATAATAACGACAATTTTAAATTAAATAAAAAGAAATTACTTACGATTGTACCGTTACCTACCGCGAAGCAGGACGTTTGGGCGCCGGAGGTTAGACGCCGGGCGTTTGGGCGCCGGGCGTTTGGGCGCCGGGCGTTTGGGTGCCGGGCGTTTCGGGGCCAGGCGTTTTGGCGCCGTAATTATGTTATGCAAGAAAATTTTACCAACGCACTTTTAAAAGTTACTTTACATTACCCTTTATGTTATTGAATATTTAAAGTAAATTTTGTAATATCAGTATTTTCTTAATTGTTGTACATTTAATCTGGAAAATAATTTCATTATTGTCTTGTCCTGTGATCAAAAAGCAATTAATAAGATTAGTGTAAATCCTGATAATTGGAATCATTAGGTACCCATTATTATTTGCAAAGCTCCTGTCGTGTGCTCAGAAAGCAATTAAGAAGATTAGTGTAATTAGAAAATTTTAGTATTTAAACTTACTCTTCCACATCAGTCTCTTCACTTGTCTGCAGATATTTGTTGCCATACTTTTGTGAGCGTAATAGTGTCCAAGTCTACATTTAATTATGGAAGATACTCAAAGTAAGCGGAACAAAGAAAGGTGTCATATAATGGTTACATGTACGTTTTTGACAAGACAAGCAAAGATGGAACAAAAAAATTTTGGAGATGTGAGCGAAAAGCGGACAAGTGCCTAGGTCGTATCCATATAACAGTGGATGGCGAATATTTGTGCTTCTCGGGTAACCACAATCATGCAATCATGGTAGTGATGCGGCATGCGTAAGTGTTTCTAAAATAAAAGTTGATATTAAAAGACGTGCCGAACAAACCATGGAGACTCGTGTCCAAATACTTAACCATGCCCTCAAGGGCACTGGGCCTGCAGTTCAAGGGCAGTTGCCCAACAAGGATGCTATTAGTAGATTGTGTCAGCGGACGCGAAACCGTGTCGCTGCTGCACTCCCAACTCCGATAGATCTGGAAACGTTAGTAATTCCGGAAGCGTACAGACTATACGAATGTGCTCCTGGGCAATCCGGGATGCTCTTATTAAATGATACCGGATCAGAGCAGCCGGGCCCATTTAGAATATTAATATTTGGGAGGGAAGAAAACGCACGATGGAGCCAGCACATGAAACAAATTTTTATGGATGGAACATTTTGGCAAGCGCCTCCGTTATTCCACCAAATTTACGTTATTTTGGCAAACAGGGGTGGACTTGTATTTCCAGTTTTGCACGCGTTATTGCGAAACAAGCAACGGCAAACGTACGATCGGCTGTTTTCAATTATGAAAGAAATGTGGCCGCAATTTTAAACTGAAACTGTTTCGTTAGATTACGAAATAGCCGTAATTGGATCAGTTGCTGAAGCACTTCCGACGGCTCAATTACTAGGCTGCCCGTTTCATCTTGTTTCAAATTTTAAGAAACAAATAGCCAGTCATGAGCTGACGGTACAATATAATAACGATCCCTAATTTGCTCTTTCTGCACGGATGATAGTTGCATTAGCCTTTACTCTTCTAAATCACATTGATGACGCAATTGAAGAGCTTTCTGCACAATTACCGAACGAATTACAACCAATTTTAAACTGGTTCGAAGATAACTACGGTGGAAAGCGAAATAGAAACTACACATGCAGGACGGCGTTATTTTCGCCAAATATTCGGAACGTGTACCAAAGAGTGCGTAATAATGAAGATCGTACTAATAATTTAGCGGAGATTGCTCATCGTAGTTTGCAGTGCCAATTAGGTATGGACCATCCGTCGCTGTGGAAATTTATTGACGGCCTGCGAAGCGTCCAGAAAGGACGCGACGCATTGTATAAAAAATTTGTAGGTGGCTAAGCACCTCCTCAGAAAAGGGCTAAATACCAAGCTGCGGATAACAGAATTACCACAATTGGTCAAGACTTTGAGAACCGAACAATTATTGAGTACCTATCTCAGAGGCATTTCTCATAACTTTTTAATGGAGTGAAAGTTCAATTGTATTTACATTAATTTTTTGTTAACCAACGTAGTACATACATCTAATTTAATTTTTGATTTTGTAAGTGTAACATGTCACACGTTTAGTTTTGTTTATTTTTTATAGTGCATGTTAATAAATTCTTTTTTCATCGTTATTTATTTTGTTGTATTATTTAGTTAATATCTACTCAGTATAATGAATTGAAGTATCTAAAATTTTTAACGGACTGAAAGTGAAATTGTACTTACATACATTTTTTGTTAACCAACGTAGTACATACATCAAATTTTGATCTGGCCCGTGTCAAAAAATGTTGCCCAATAACATAAGAATCCCATTTCACTTTCACTCCATTCAACTTTTTTCTAGCGCCGAAACGCCTGGCGCCCAAACGCCCGGCCCCCAAATGTCGCGTACCTTACCTACCGTAGATACCGAATTCCGCCAAAATACCCAACCAGCAGCGCTGGCTACTAGCGCTGTGTCAAAAATCTTATTAACAGACAAAAATGTGTAATGTTATTACTAACGACACGTAACAGGTTAACTATTTATAAAACCAATATCACTATGGAAATAATTAAAAAGTACATAGCAAATGTACAAAATAGATAAATTATGCAATTTTTGAATCGAAACTTAAGATAAAATTGATGTAACTAGCTGATGTTTGAATAAAAATGACCCGCAACAAATCAAGCCTCAATCTTGAATAATTCTAACATTGATATGACACCACTAATATTTGTGATAGCAAAATAAATATGTACGGTTTAAAATCATACGATCGACAATAAAACAAAGAGTTTCTTACGGTTCAAATCTTCCCTTTTAGTACTAAAATCTAATTTTCTAAAAGCTGAAACAATTAAACAAGTATATCGCCGTGGTATTACAAATACGGATAATTAGTTTACAAATAATATTTGAAATAAGAGATACGTTAGACTTTTAATCCTTCAGAGTCATGTGGTGTAAGTACAAGTGCATCAAAAATCTATCATCAAGGTTTTGTTAGTTTTCCCATTGTAATAATACGTTTTACATATTAGGTCATCAAACTTAACAATCCCTACAAGTTTAAGAAATTAGTCTACGACGATGATAAACCAAGAAAAACAGAAGTATTTTAATGTACGAAGGAATTATTAAAAGTGTCAAACGTAATTTATTAGATACTGTAATAAATGTTAGAAACAAAAGAAGAAAATTCAATCTGCGAAAACTATGAGCGTAACATACCTCAGCAACTCTTTCCATTAACATTGGCTAATTTTATATTGCTTCACAAAGCTCCGCTTAGCATTAAATTGAATGTGGTCACTACACAATTTAAAGTGTCAAGACCTTGAATCTGAAAAAAAAGTAAGATGATACGTTACTGCAACGCAGCCAACTAAAATTAAAGTAAAAGATGTACCGGGTGACCTATAAGAAAAATTTTATAAAGATGATAAATATTCCCAGCAAAATAAAAACCTGGAAAGCAAACCAAGAAAAGAAAAAAAAAGGTATAAGAAAGAAAATCGTTTAAACCACATTTAAGAACAAATCTCTGAAATTCCATAAAACAAAAGAAAATGAAGAATAGTACAGATACCTAGTAGACCCTGAATTATGTGTTATGCCATAATGTCGTCTACAGACGCTATGAAATTTTTTCCAACAAAAAACCAAGCTAACTCTAAAGATCTATAAAAGCAAAACCAAACAAAAAAATCTCAAATCATTTAAACATCAGAAAAAGAAGTAACGAAAAAAAGTCCTCGTTGCAAAGTCAGCGGTAATCAACACGCTGAGAAAACAACAACATCAACCTAGTCCGATAAATATTATCAAAAGACAATCCAAATCAAATTAAGACAAGAAAGAAGAACTATACGAAAGAAAGAAATTTAGACTACAGTGAAGGATAAAACTCTAAAATCCCATAAAATTCTAACCCACTAATGCAAAACCAATTCTAAATGTAATTCTCAAAAAAACTAGAAACTCAAGAAGAATAAAAAGGAATACTGAGTACAGATATTTAGCAGACATTGAATTATAAGTTTTGCATAAAGTCGTCTACAGACGCTATGAAATTTTTTCTAACAAAAAACCAAGCAAACACTAAAGCTCTAAAAAGAGCTTAATCAAACAAATAAATCTTAAATAAATTGACACTCCTCGCTATAAGTGAAAGAAGAAAGATAAATTTAACCGCCTAGGCGTAACATATCTCAGCAATTCTTTTTATAAACATCGGTTAATTTTACATTTGATTTGCAATTTAAATTGTCTGGACGACAATTTGCTGAGCATTAAACTACGTGTGTTTACTGCACAATTTGCGTGTAAAATACCAACTGCCAACTGAAATTAAAGTGATAGATGCGAAATATACTGAGTGACGGATAAGAAAAATTTTATGAACATAACATAGGTTAAATATTATGTACAATTTATTTAAATTTTTGTAAAATTTTCTGGAGGTTCGAATAGAAAAGTTTAAACTAGTTTTCGTTTTAAGGCTAGTCCTTTTCATTCATTCAACATTTTGGTGCTTTGTTTTAGAAATCCATACAGTTTTTTTTGTGACTGCTCTACATAGTTCCTAAGGAAAACAAAGAATGGAAAATTTATAATGACTACAGAAGGTTCTAGAACGCAAAGAAGACATTGCTAACACTGCAATTATTACACCATTTGGGTTATTTGAATTTACAATAATGCAATTCGGTCTTCGGAATGCATCTCAAACCTTCCAAAGTTTTATTTTTAAGGTTTTTAACTGCTTAAACTTTTGTTTTCCTTACGTTGCCGACATTTTATTTGCTTTCTCATCACAAGAACAACACGTAACTGACATTAAATTTGTCTTGGATCGATTGTCAAAGTATGGCATATCTCTAAACCTTGATAAATGCGTGTTTGGCAAACCCGTAGTCCAATTTTTGGAACACCACATTTTTCAACAAGGCAGACAACCTTTATCAGATCGTGTGCAAGCAATCATAGAATACAAATAGCTCACTGTAGTAAAAGAGTTAGTTCTTATGATGTTTAAACTTTTATAGTAAGTTTATACATAAGACAGCAAAATATTTGTTAATTCTAAACAGTTTTCTTAATACATAGCAAAAAATAATCTAATTGAGTGAAATTTAACTGCTATCGGTGCATTTGAAAAATGTTGAATGAGCTTATCTAACGCATTACTACTGATCCATCTCTGTTCACACAGCTTATTATCTCTCACAGTGGACGCTTTAAACAATGCCGCTGGTGCGGTGCTAGAGTTGCTACAAGATAGTGTGTGGAAAGGAATTAGTTTTTTGCCTGAAAATGATGCACAGAAAAGTACAGCACTTATGACAGTGAGATGTTAGCTATCTACCTGGGAACCAAATATTTCAGGTATATGCTTGGTAGGCGAGTTTCTACGATTTCAGAGATTATAAACTACTATATACATTCCAACAAAAACTTAACCAAGACCCACCAATTTAAGCCAAAGGCTTGCACTACATCTCACAATTTTCAATTTACATACAACACATTTTTGGAAAAAACAATATTGTCGCTAATGCATTATCAAGATTAGATACAAACGATTTCACACAAGCCATTGACTTTTATGCATTTGAGGGACACCAAGCTTTAGATCCGGAACTGCATACGCTTTTTTCTAAACTATACACTGTTTCACTTAAATTTCGCATGCCAAAAACGAATCATTCCATCTTTTCAGACACTTCTAACGATAGAATTTGTTCATACATTTCAGAACCGTTTGTTACGACGGTTTTCTCGCAATTAAAATTGCTAGCGACTAACTCAGTTGGATTCGGAGATTTGAGTCGTAATCTTCGTGGTCGTCAATTATAAAACAAATTAAAAAGTCACCAAAACGATTAAAAACTAGAATAACAAAACACTGGTTATAACGACAAATATATTGATTTTTAAAAAATGAGAGGAGAAGAGGTTAAAAATTAAAAGAATTACGTAAACCAAGCAAAATTAATTACATTTATAGTAGCATACAACAATTCTATAAATATTACAAGTCCTGAAAGTTAGGCCACCTTTCACACATAAACTTATCGAAATACTGTGAAACCGTAGAAACAAAAATCTGCATGCGTTAATTGTGATAACACCTATATCTATGTCGCACGTATTTTACGTTTGACAAATGCACAAATTACTGAAACAAAAACAAAAAAAAGTACTTACAGTTGTCCAAGTCATGCGGATAGCTATTAGCACGCTCCCCTACACAATCGCGAAAAAAATAAAGTAAAATTAGACAGGATCGTATCGTAATCTTTTATCGACAAATAATGAATCGTATTCAAATGCGTCAAGCATCCGATTGCTTTTTAATGTTCTTAATTCAGGTGTGCCTTCAAGGTTATTTAAGCATCACACAAAGTACAATTATAACAATTACGGGAAAATCAACATACATCACCAAAATATGAGTCCATTGAAGGCTTTCAAAGAAGCGGCGATAATAATACACCCATTTATAACACATAATTAGAAATTAGAAGTGAAAACTTTGCTGGGCGTTAGAACCATACATGTGAAGCAGACCCTAGTGTAATTTGACATTTTATCCTTATCCCTGCGACAAAAAGTGGGAGTTGTGAAAATAAATCTTATCATACTAAAAGAGTTTTAACACAACACGTTAAAAAAACATATTTACAACGCTTCATAGTATGGCACACCTTAGCATCGTGCTAGAACAAAATTAATATTAGAACGTGTGTATGACCATTTCTCTAAAAAGATAACCACATTTAGACACGTGCTTGCATTCATTGTCAAAAAATAAAAATACAAAAGCACACTAAAGCACAACCCAGCACATTGGTAATACCAGATTTAGGTTTTGACGTAATATATTTAGACATTATCGGTCATTATTTAATTGCATTGATCGGTATACAAATTGGCCAAAAATCTATCTAATACTCTCGCGGAAACAATAGTAAGGAATTAACATAAACGCAAGCTGAGGTTGGTAGCATCGTGTTTTCCGCGGCACTTTTAGTTAGTTATTGTATGTGCGTTCATCAGTAAACATTTCCGTCAAACATTATGAAATTCATGTAACATTTTCTAATGCCACAATATAAAAAATGATTGCAATTACACTGCACGCCGCTTATTAGAATCACGTATCGTGTGATCAGTTGGGTAATGTTATCACTTTATTGAAGAACGGGCCGAACGTTGTAATCATAATTTCAGTTTATGTTATCAACGACAATATTTTTATTTTAGTATCAGCAAACTACTGAAAATAAATGTGTAGTTCTTAGAATAATGAATTTATTGTGACATTTTGTGCTTGTATTAATGCTATAATTTTACTTTATAAATCAACAACCTATTAATCAGATACATGCGCTGTATCTATTTACTGCTTTCTAACCAACAAACATTTATATAAAATCTTAAGCTGTCGCGGTTGTTATGTTTATTATTATTATTATTATAAGCGACTTTCGTCTTAGACCGCGTCGCAGTTAAATACCCAGACTTAGGCTTGGTCCTAGCCTTTCCTTGAGAGCCAATACAAGAAGTAGAAATTGGCTTTTACCGTATTGTCTTTTGTGAACCCAAACAAACTGACGTTTCGCAAGACCTTGCACTGACAGTGACATTTACCACTGTGAAGATGCAAGCTGCAATGTCTTGCAAAACGTCAAAGGCCAAGTTCTACTTCTTGTTTTGGCTCTCAAGGAGAGACTAGGACCAAGCCTAAGTCTGGGTGTTTAACTACAACGCGGTCTAAGCCGAAAGTCGCTTATAATCATCAAGAGACATTCATTCGTTTTTTTTTAAATTTTGGATACTGTTATCAATTGGTTATTGTTATCAAAAATTAGTCTCAACGTAATTCTATTAAGCGGCGTGCACTGTATTAGTGTTTGTACGAGACTGATTCCTTTGCTCTGCTCCTGACTTATTTATAAATTAAAATACTTATTCATCATCACGTCACATTCTAACCAAATATGTATAAATTCACGCTAGAAACTTACAAGTCTGAATCTGTTAAAACGTCTTACAGTAGAAGCCTGAATTTCAAAGAGTCACATCTCTAGCGTTTAAAAGAAATGACCCCAACGCAAGTTCATAAAGATTTGGTGGATATATTAGACAAATCTGTAGTATCATATGACATAATAAAAAAGTAGTGTGGTGAGTTTAAATGTGGCAAAGAGTCGTGGACAGACGAACATGCAGGTGGAGCACCAACAACCGTTACCACACACAGAAATTTTAAGACAAACTATGATCTCGTGTTGCAAGATCGACTTGTGACTTAGAAAAATAGTTAAAGATTGTGGTTTCTTATACCACGTGGTACATAATATGCTAACTGCTGAACTAAACATAAAAAAATTGTCTGTAAGATGAGTACCACAAATGTTAACAGATGCATATAAGCAAACTTGAAAAGACATTTGCAGTCGTCTTTTAACGCAGTCTAGACAAAGCAAAAAAAATTTTTTTACAAGATAAGTAACAATGAATAATCACTATGATGTAGAAACTACAATGCAGAGTAAGGGAGGAAACATTGAGGTTCACCACTGCCGCAAAAATTTAAGATGCAACTTTTTGCAGTATTTTGATATGCTAAAGGCGTAATTTCAGTAGATTATATGCAAAAATGAGCTACAGTTACACGTCCTTATTATGCCAATTTAGTTTCAAAATGACACAATAAAAAAACATCGGAGAGGGTAAGTAAAGTATTCTCTTGCATCAGAATAACGCACCCAGACACAGGTTTGCCACTGCAACAGCCGCAATGGCTTAGGCCCCCAGCGATTACCGACTACTTCCAAAACGATTTTTTCTGCGTAAAGAAGTTATATGTACGGTAAATCAGTGGTTTGCAGAGGTTCTTTCTTTTGAGAAGCATTAGAAATGCTAGAACATCAATATAAAAATGTGTTAACCTTAATAGAGATTATATTGAAAAATGGAGATGTGTAGGGAAATGATCAGCAAAATCAAGCAGATGAGGAAAGAGAACAAAAAATTAGTAGTTAATCTAGAAAAGATCACGGACGAGTTAAAAAAGAAAGAGAAAAGCGAAGAGAGATATGCGATATGTGGGGAAAAAATAAGAGCATGGAAGAGTGAATAGAAAATTTGGAAAGAAGAATGGAAGTAATGGAAAGAGAAAAGAGAAGAAATAACTTGGTTATAAGAGAGATAAAAGGTCAAAAGAAGAGCGTAAAAAACAAGTGGATTCCGTAGAACATAAACTAGAAATATTAAAGACAAAAGAAATGTTAAAGATATTTATACATAAAGATATGACCCCAGTGGAAAGAGAGGTACAAAAAAATATAAAGATGGAAGGAAGAAGACTGAAGGAAGAAGGAAAAAGAACAAAAATACGGTTAATTAAATTATGGATTAAGGGAGAGAAGATGCACTGAAACCTAAAAGAAAATGATTTAGAAAAAAAGAGGCCAAAAAACTGAAAGTAAGGGGGGTAAATGATAAAAAAAGAGGACGACCAGGCAACGGTAAAGGAAAACGATAAGAAAAAAACGAAGTTAATAGGTTTAATCTTTTGGAACGTTGCAGAGGTTAGAAATAAAGAAGCTGAATTTTGGAAGCATATAGAAAAGTTTGACATTGTGGGTTTAGTAGAAACGTAGCTGGAGGGGAAAGATTGGGAAAGATGGAAAGTGAATTTACCAAAGGGATATAGATGGAATGTACTGTTCGCGACAAGAAAAGAAAAAAAAAGAAGAGCGCAAAGGGGTATAATATTAAAAGTAAGAGAAAAATGGGTAGTATAAGAAGACGAAAATAAAATGCTAGAGCTAAGAATAGTAGTAAATCAAATATTAAGAAAAAAACAGTATACGGTCAAGAAATGAAACAAACAATAAGAAACTGAAACAGCTACTGATTGAAGAGGAAAGAGGAAAATCAATAATATGTAGATATTTTAACGCGAGACTGGCGAAGGTGAAGGTATGATAGTAAATAGGGAAGGAATAAAAAGAGTAACGATGGATAAGACATTAAACAAATAAGGTAGAGAGCTATTAATGTTATGTGCAGGGAAGGGGTGGACTATACTTAACGGAAATATGGAGGAAGGAGATAAAAGAGAATATACATATACACCCTGTCCAAGATAAGAATGCACAGCATGGGGATCTTGAAAACGGTAGAAGATACAGGGTAGCTTAAATTAAAAAAAAGTTGCGTTATTTAAAGTATGTTCATATGCTGGCCGCAAAAGTTCATTATTGTTTGTCGTTTTCAAAATTGTCAAAAAAATGTGATTTTTTGGATTTTCGTTTCTTTTTATTTTTTTATTTATTTTAAATGATATTAAAAAACTACTGGCATTTTCTCATTGCCACTTTTTAAGCTCTACAAAATTGCGTGTTCAAATTTTTAATCCGACGTTTCGTATCCGAGAAACCATCATCAACTTTATTTTTTTATATGGCCACAAACAAAGAGACACCATCTATTTGGTAGCATTATTAATTACAAATTCAACGATGTATCACACATTATGGCTTTGAAGCCAAAAAAGGGGAAAAACGTGAGTTATAAGGTTTTTTATTTATTAAATTAGTAGGCATTGGAATAATCGCAATATTTATGTTTTATCTGTCACATTATTCTTGAAAACGCAATTTGGTGTTGTGTAAGTTGTTTTTACGGGAATTTGAAGTGTTTTAATTTTTGTTCTTATTAAAGTTACTTATTCGTTAGTTTGTTGCTTCGTGCTTTTAATTTATTTACAAGTGTTACCATGGAAATAGAAAGTTTCACAAACGAAGAAAAATTTGATATGTTGATGTGTTACATCTTGTGCCGCAAAAATTGTGTAGCTGCTGAACAGATGTACTCTGATAATTATCCTGAACAAAGACAACCTCAAAAATCCATTTTTAGACGTTTGGTATCTAATTTAAAAGAATTTGGTTCATTTAAAAAACCTGTTGTATCTCGTAAAAAACAATCCAACGAAGAAAAGGCGACTACTGTTTTACAAACCGTTGTTGAAAATCCTGAAATATCGACAAGACTAATTGAACGTCGAACTGGAGTAGCTAGATCTACAGCCCAGTTCATTTTACAAAAGAATAAATTTCATCCCTATAAATTTAGAATTTGCTAGGGTCTTAGACCTGGTGACGAGAGAAGGCGAGCAAGTTTTTGTGAATGGTATACCAGAAAATGTGAAGAAGATCAAAATTTTCCTTTTAAAGTAATTTGGTCTGATGAAAGCATGATAACCAACAATGGCATTTTCAACCGTCGTAACAAACATTATTGGGCAACAAACAATTTTCATTTAATAAAAGAAGCAAGGCATCAACATCGATTTGGATTTATTCTGTGGGTAGGCATTTTGGGTGGCAGAATAATAGGACCTTTTATTTATCACAACAATTTAATTTCCGAACGATATCTCGACCTACTGCAGACTGATTTGGAGAATGCCTTAAATGAATTACCATTATTTATAGTTAACAACTGCTGGTTTCAGCAAGATGGTGCCCCAGCGCATAATTCAAGAAATGTGCGGGAATATTTGTCCCAGAGGTTTCCTGAAAATGCATTGGAACTCACAGTGAGGCAGCCTAGCCAGCCCGATCACCTGACTTAACCCCATTGGATTTTTTCCTGTGGGGTTATTTAAAAAACCAAGTGTATGACGCCACTTTTGAAAATAAAGAACAGTTATTGGCGTTGGTTTTAGCAGCAGTTAATACAATCACACCAGAAATGTTAGACCATGTTTTGAATTTTTCTGTAGACAGAGCATACTTGTGTCTAGAAAATAATGGCAACCTATTTGAGCAATTATTATAATTTTTTGACATTGTGTTTCTGTTATTGTACCAGCGCCTACTAATTTAAAAAATAAAAAACCTTATAACGATAAACAATAATGAACTTTTGCGGTCAGCATGTAAACATACTCTAAATAACGCAACTTTTTTCTAATTTAAGCCACCCTGTATCTTCTACCGTTTTCAAGATCCCCATGCTGTGCATTCTTATCTTGGACACGTAGTATAAGTGAGAAGGGAGAATCTATAATAGATTATGTAATGGTTAGTTGGGAGGTTTTGGAGAATATAAAAAGTTTCATAATAGGGAAAGAGTTTGATTCTAACTATCAGCCATTAGAAGTAAGATTACAAGGTTGGAAAAGAGAAAGAAAAAATGCAGACACCGTTTGAGAGGAGAAAAAGGTATATACAGATGCAAATATTAAGGTTTATAAAAAACAATTAAAAAAGGAATAATTAGTGCAGCAAGAAGTAGAGAAAAGAGTGAAAGAATTCATCAATGAAATGGATAAAACAGTAAGAAGAAAACAATACAAGAAGGAAAACATAAAGGAATATAAGGAATGTAGGTGGTGGAATAAAAAATGCAAGAAAGCCAGGATAGACGTAAGAAAAGAAAGTGTTAAAAAGCAAAAATTGATATTCAGAAATATAAAAGACAAAGTTCGCAAAGAGTGTTGTAAGAGGAATATAAAAAAGAGTTGAAAGAACATATAAAAATGTTAGAAAATAAAGTTTTAAAGTCTTAGAGGGGGAAAGAGTAAATTCAAAATAAAAAAGATAACAAGAGGAGGGAGCAGTACTACTATACCAAAAGAAAAAATAGAAGAAGCTTTAAAAAATAAAAAAGGGAAAGGCAGAAGGGACGGTTGGGATGCAAGGAAAACAATGGAAATATACAGGAGAGAGAACAAAAGAAAGAATGGAGAAAATTTTATATAAGATATGGTCATGTGAAACGAAGCAATAATATGCCCAGTTTACTAAGAAGGAAACAGAAGAGACGTAAAAAACTAAGTCTGGCAAATGTGGGATATAAGATTTATATGACAATTTTGCAAACAAGACTAGTAAGAGAAATAGAAGAAAAAAGATCTTACCGGACTGGCAGACAAGATTTAAAGGAAGGAGAAGGGCAATAGATAATGTTTACATATTGACACAGATAGTAAACACAGAATTAGAAGTGAAGAGAGGGAAAGTTTTTGCGTTATTTTTAGATATAAAGCGGCGTTTGACAATGTAAATAGGAGTAAATTATGGAATATATTAAGAAAGAAACAGATAGAGGAAGAACTAGTAAGGAATATAGAGGAACTATATAATGAGACAAAGTGCAAAGTAAGAATAGATGGAAAGTTAAGTGTAGCATTTTGACAAATAACGGATTAAGCCAAAGGTGCCCACTTAGTCCTAGTTTATTTGTAGTATATTTAAAGGATTTAGAGAAACAGTTGATGAAGCAACTGAGTGAAGGAATTGTAATGGGGGGGGGGGGTTAAAAGTGTGATTCTGGCGTATGACATAGTAATTATAGCGAAAAAATAAAAAAAAATGAAGGAGATGATAAAGACAGTAAAAAGGTGTCTGGAAAAAGTGGTTAACTGTAAATGTGTAAAAAACAAAAATGGTAGTGTTTTAAGGTAGGAGGGAAGGCAAAAAAAGAGTGGAATCAAAGTGAGGAGACGAGGTAATAGATAGTGTAAATGAAGTGACTTATTTGAGTTATTGAATCAGATACGATGTAATAAAAAATACTCTGACGGAATAAAGAACGTTTAATAAAAAGTAAAAATACATTTAATAAAAGTAAAATAATAATTTGACCACGGCAGCAATCGTAAGCACAGACCTCTGGGTATGGGTTTGAATAGAAATAATTACAAAGATGTGAACTCCTTAAATTTATTAAGTATAACTTAATATACTATTTACATTAGAGAACAAAGAACAATATTTGAATTAAACATATTAGAAATAAAACAGGATTTATAATAAAATATTAGGGCGCCAATCACTTTTAAATTGGTGATGAATAAAAAGCGTAAAATCTTACATCTAATTATTAATTGATATTAAATGCAAAAATAGTAAACGGTAATTTGTTATGAGTGAAAAGTTTTAAATAACACAATTTAATTACTTGAATTCAAAACGTAACAGGTAGTATTAATTTCAGTTGACTCACCACATGATATGACGTTATCGTATAGCTTCTATGTTTAGCACATACTTTGTTGTAGTGATAAAATTCTTCAACAGGAATAAACTAATGTATAATAAACTTCAATAACTGATAATCCATTAATTAAACGACAAAACCAAAATAAAAGATCCAGTATAAAAATAAAAATCCAATAAAAAGAAAGGTCCAATAAAAAAGACCCTAAATATAAATAATTAGAATAGTTTTTTAAATGACATGCTGTACTCACGTTACACCTTCAATGCAACGGTCTTCAAAATAATTTCCTTTGTCTAACTATTGCGCAAGATTGCGAAGTCACTAAAAATGTTGAATTTAATAGAAAAATTATATCAAAATAAAGGTAAACTCACCAATAATTAGATGGAATTAATAAAAATTAAATTACATGGGTTTTTACGCCATAATCAAGAAAATTTGACTTCCCCGCATCACTACGACACGCACGCCAAGCGTGGCCCCAGCGGAAGTGCAAGTTTAAAAGCTACACTCAAGTCGGTTAAAACAACGCGACGTTGCCAAACTGAATATATTTACGTACAATATTAGTTGCAAAAAATAAACGAATGTAAAATTGAATTTTAATGTAATGAACTCTAACGGGACGTTACAACGACAATAAATATGAGGTTTATATAAAGTAGTTGGCAAAGAAATGTAACAGAATAGTAGGTCAGGTGTGGGGTATAAGAGAACGGCGGTTTGGGAAGCAAATAGAACTAAGAAGATGGTTGTTTAAAAAATTAAAAAAGAGTGTGATGATGTACGAGGCGGAAATATGGGGGTAGAAGGAATGGGAGGAATTAGAGAAAGTACAAGAAAAATAGTGGAAACGGACGTTAGGATTAGAAAGGGAGACGCCAGGGTACATAGTAGAGGAGGAAATGAAGTTACAAAAAATACGAGTACAGGCGGAAAAGAGAGCAATGTGTTACGAAGAACAAATGAAAGAAAGAGAAGAATGTAAACTGCTTCAAATGTGCTGGAGAGAGGTAAAGGATGGAAAAATTAAATATGGACAAGAAGAGTTGGATATGCGGGAGAAGAGAGAAAAAATAAAGGAGACAGGAAGGGAAATAAAAAAAAAGATAATAAGAAGAGATAAGGATAAACAGAGACAAGAAACAAGAGTAAGAATAATAGAGGGGAAAAACAATGAGAGATATACATAGTGATAGACAATATTCCAAGCTACATAAAAGGCGAAAAAAAACTTGAGATTAAAAAGAATGGTAGCAAGTTTTAGATTCGGAAATAAAAAGCAAGAGAATAAGTATTGGAAGAAAGATAAAGGTAGAAGATGTAGACTATGTGGGGAGGGGTGGGAAAGTATAGAGCACATGCTAAAAGAATGCATAGAACTAAGAGAAGAGAAGAGAGGAAGGTTGGAGATTTAGGGAGAAGGAGAAGGTGTGGGATGGACGGAAGAAGTATTAAAAAAGAGAAAAATATTACAAGTAATGTAGTAGATGTATATAGAGAGAATTGAATAGTGGTCAAGAGTTTAGGATTGTTTTTTTTTATATATTAGGATAATTTTGTGTTTAGTTTGAAATACGAATCCTTTGTTAAAAAAAAATTTTTTTACGACGAATAAAGACTATTAATATTAAACAATAAAAATAATATCTGCCAATTTTTTATTGTAAGTGGGCCGGGGGTCAAGCAGAAGGATCAAGTCTCGTATTTACTGTAAATTTGTATATGCTACCTACAGCTTTAAAGATTCGTTGCATGTTACAGCTTATAATGCGCAAAATCAAATCTTCCAGTATGCCGCAAAATTTGAATTTTAATAGTGCGCATTGTTCTCCACTGCGAATCATTCTCCCACTTTTTTCTACAACATTAAAAGAATTTTGCCAATAAAGTAAGAATACAATTTTGTGTGTGAACACATTAAATGTAAAATGATTAAGCAAAGTATAATTACTCACTGCAAATTTTTGTCGGCTAGATCTAGACGATGAGTGTGATTAGACTTAAAGCAGTATGTTATCTCCAGAGAATAATGCAAAATAAATTCTATTTTTAGTTGTGTACAAAAATTGAATGTTATTAATCAAAATGCATAACGACGTATTTTCTCGAATTTAAATTTATAACTATGTAGAAACTAAAGAAAAAAATTGTGTTGACTAGGAACAAACAAACAAACAAAAAAAATTCTAATTGGACATTGAAAATATGCTGATGTATACTTTTACAGACAAAAAATAATTTAATGAAACTAATTTAACTGACGTTAATTAAATGTCATAGCTGATCATTAATTTCGACAAACGACTAAGAAGCGTAGTGCGAATAGTTGTATGTAATTCAATAGCAATAATGAATCTAATTGATCCATTAGTTCCGTGAACTAAATTTACGACGCGTGGCTTAGAATAATATTATATTTGATATTAAACCGAGAAATGGGAAAAACCAGATAAAACGAGGCGAAATGGAAATTAAAACAACGTAAGCATAATCTTATTAACAAAACAAATTCTCTTAAGTGTAACGAAATTTAATAACGTCTTATAAATTATTATACCCGGATTAGCAAACATAATTCAAAAGCCGTAAAAATTCTTGCAATGTAAGAACTTCTTGAAATGTATTACTGGCTTAGCAAGCTCATAACTTTGAAATAATGTCTGTTTTAAGCACACTACTAAATTACCCTTTCTGTTTATGGCAAAATCTTGTAGAATTACAATTAATCGTTTTCGTCGGTTCGCCATTTTTGAAGTAGCAACAAAGTTCTTTTGTGCTGTTGTTGTTTTAGTTTTTAGTGTGCGTTTCCCGTAAACTCATAACGTAAAACTCGAAGAGTTTTAACCGCGTTACAAAACAAATTAATTTGTCTTCTGTAGTCTGTTTTATAATGAACGTTTCTCATCTTTTTTTTTGGATTTTAAGAATCGCGAAAGTAATTCCGTTTTAGTTAATACTTAAATAATGCAATAAATTTGTTTTTTTGGTATAATAGAGAAGATTTAACAACAAAACAAAAATAAAGGTTAATATAATAAATAATGCACTAACAATAGTTTTAAAAAACTGTTTAAAAAATTTAAAGAAAAATGTTGAAACATTCTATAACTTCGAAAACGTTCGAAGCGATTTAAGAATCCAACAGAAATATTTACTGAAAAAAAATTGGGCTATTAGCAAACATGCACAAAACAAAAAGTTGAGCGTCTTGTTGTTCTCATTGTCGCCATGACCTTAGTTTAAAAGTCAAACAAAAAATATCTTTTTTATTTTTTCAACATCAGCATAGGTAATAGCCAGTCTAGTGTAGGTCTTTAGGTGCATTAAAGTTTTAACAGCCTCTCTATATCGGAAAGTAGTGTTCCATTCCTTATTTTTTCTCTCTAATTGGATACTTTCTTACAATTGGTGTTGCAACTGGTTTACAGTTTACCATTCGCGTAACAAGTTGATTATATCTGAGCTACTACCCAAGAACGAAGAGGGAGACCACCCTACGGTGCCCATTCAACCGCCCAAAACGATATAACAAAAAAAAAGGAACAGAAAAGAAAAGATATAAGTTAGTCATAGAACGAATGCGTACGAATTGCTGTCCCACATCGGAAAGAGTTTAATGCCGACGAACGGAATAGAAAACTCAAAATAAACGAAAAGCTAAACTAAAACCAAAACGAGACTGATACCAGTGGCTTACCAATCTCAAAATGATCTATTGAGCGGATGTAACTATATACACATTAGGGGGGATCAAAAAAAACTAATTTTTGATAATGCTTTGGGGTAGTGCGGAAAACTTGTCTCTATATAACTAAGTAACTTATGTGCAAAATTACACCACCCTAGGATAACGTCTTCTGCCTTGGCAAGGGGCGTGAAATTTCAAAATTTTAGTAAAATCGCCAAAACTTTTTTTTTTTCAATTTTTTAAGTGTCACAGCACTTTACGGTAGTGTGCAAAAGTTGCACCTATGTATGGTTAATTACTGTGGAAGATTTGACGTCCCATGAATAATATCTTCTGTTCTGGCAAGGAGCCTGAAGTTACCCAAAAATCGACAAATACAATGTTGTTTTCATTATTTAATATTAATTAAACATAAACCAGAATTGTAATACACTCGCTTACTATTAGATATAAGAAATAAGTCTTCAAAATTTAAAGTACAAAAATGTATGTTTTGTTAAGTCTTTAGGTTTTGTACTGTCTCTTGCACCTAAATTCAGGCATGGTTTTTCTCGATTTCAGAGTGAAGCAAATAAATCCGTCCCGGTTGTTATTACCAGACACTTTCTTTAAGGCCTCGGTAACCAACTTTACTGTTCTTTCAACAGCTTGTGTGTGGCATGGGAATTTTGTAAAAGTCCAGTCAATATTGGTCCTTCCAGCATACTTTGCAAATCTTGTGTAGTCACGTCATTTAGAATGGGCGGTGGCGTTACTTCGCTGGTCGACCAGTGAATTAGGTTGACGTAGTCGTTTGCTTCGAAGTTTATTTGTGGGATATTAAACTTTATATTCCCAACGTTTCCCACTGTCTCATTTGATTTTTGTGCTTTTATTACTTTGCAAATGCCAAGGATTCTGATATGTGTTCTTTCATCAGTCAGCATCGCGAGCAGAATGTTTTCTGGAAATGCGAAGTAAGCATTCCGAGAAATCACTTTGTCTACAACGTCGCGGTAAACTTGATCCAGGTATCTGGATGACTAAATGAAGTGGTAAAGATTTCGAGCTCCATCCTTAATTGAATGATGGACTTTGATGCGGAACCAAGATGGCACATACACTCTGATAACGAATTCTACTAGGATACGTAAGCTGTCTGATGGTTCCGTGGTGGAAACATACAGTCTTAATATCCTGTTAGCTGTTGTCAACCAGCGGGACATGTTTAGGGGACCTGGATTGCGTACTTCTGGTCCTTACTCAAAGTGGATGTATCATGGGATAGCAAGGTGCAGTTAACAGGCTCAAATGTTACCACTGGAAGCAGCTCACACGCCTTCAAAGATTTTCCAATCCAACCAGTGTAGGAAGAGGATCCAGAGGTGGGACCATCGAGGAACTCGAACAAGTGACGGAGAGGCAATTCATTGAAATGTAGTTGACAAACAGCCCATTGCACAGCTTTCCCGGTCTTCAGTTCAAGACAACGCAGTACTCCTTTGTGTACGCCGGTATTTACGGCCGTTCCATCACACCCTAGCACAAGAATATGGTTGAAACCTCCGGGCACTTCTGCAGTAATATAGTTGTAAATACTTTCAGCAATGGCCAGACTTAATCCTGAAGCAGGTGTAAGATGACCGATGTATCAAGATCCTGGTTCTTTCACCAAGGAATAGTGCTCCTCTACAATTGTTCTTTGGTAGTATTTATCATTCACCCTTTCCCTTGACAATGTTTTGTCACGTCGCCCGTCGAAGTAAAGACCTATTAAATGATCATTGTCAATGTCTGAACTCTGCTTTTGAAGCTTTTGCATGGTTCGATGCCTCTCTCTGCCAATTTTCTTCTTATCAATCACTAAAGATGTATCCGATTCAGAGACTAAGCCTACGTCATGCAAAACGCTAGAAGCTATGGCAGCCGTGGCCTGAAGCGATACCCCAAATCATTGGCTTGCTAATGCGGTATTTGTAAGTTTCCTTCGCATTTGCAAAGAGGATGAAGTCGATGGTCCGGGATTGTAGTCGTAGTCTTCAGGTTCAGGTTCCTTATCCTCATCAATTGCCTCATCATCTTCTAAGAACGTTGATGTTGACAAGGGCTCATCGTCATCACCATCAGGCTACGACGAGCAGGACGAAGTAGATTTAGAACCACGAAGGAATTGTTTTGCGTTTTTTCCGGCACGTGCTTGAAGCTATTTGGTTTCTCGCAAATCGAGCGATCCAATGCACATTAGGCGCTTTGTTCTTTGATCAGCAAGAAATGTCTGTTCCTTAACGGGGACCTTGGATTCCTTCGAGCAATTGCACTCTGTAAACGTGGAGCACTTACAAGCTGCTATATCAAAAAGAAAGCGTGATTCTTCTTTAAACTTCTCCACCCTTGCTTTAGTTAATATGGTTTTCTCTATTCTTTTATAAACTACCTTGGTATTGATATATTTCTTGTGATATGCATGAATCATATCATGGACACATTTTTTTGAAACTGTCGGAATGGAAGCATCATAATACAGCATTTGCAGCTTTACACAAACTTGTTCTGCGATGGAAGAAAATGCGGGTTCCTTGTTACCAGTTGTTTCAGATCCAAGGCGCCATCTTTCATAAATGCAGTATTTAATAATATCCTCGTATGTTGAAAGCATCCTTCCAAAATCTGAAGGTGATCCGAAAATTGGGCAGTCTAATGCTTCCCGCTTTGAAAATTTTGAAGATTTTGCCATGTTTTGTTTATGCTCACTGCGAGCTCAGTTCAGGACCTGTAACAAAAAAAATTTCATCTAAACTTAAATAATAAACTTATTATTATTGGTAAATAATAAAAATAATAATTTGGAAAATTTGCTGCTAAAATAATTATATTTATATCTAAAGATATAATAAGAAAACAGTGTATTTGTCGATTTTTTGGTAATCTCAGGCTTCTTTCTAGAACAGAAGATATTGTTCATGGGACGTCAAATTTTTCACAGTAATTAACCATACATAGGTGCAACTTTTGCACACTACCGCAAAGGCGATTTTACTTAAATTTTCAAATTTTACGCCCCTTGCCAGGGCAGAAAACGTTATCCTAGAGTGGTGTAATTTTGCACATAAGTTAATTATATATAAAGGCAACTTTTTTGCACTACCTCAAAAGCATTATCAAAAATTAGTTTTTTTTTTATCCCCCTTAATATACATAGAGAGGTACTCTGTGCCAAAGTAAGATGATTAAAAAAACCAAAGAAATTTTCTAAAAACTTAAGAAAAAAAAATTAGTACAGGAAAATAGAAAAAAAACAACAATTGGGTAGCATCCCAGCTATAACCAACAAAATACCGCCAATATCGTCAAAAAACCAAATCACAAAATCTAAAAACGTGAACCAAAAAAAATAGCAAAAATCGAAATCCGACTGCCAAAAATAAACTAACATCTACGACATTAGCGACGTTGGTGAAAGAGACAAAACCGATTAGAAACAGAAGACGAAGTACAATCAAAAACATACAAAACGAGTAGCTGTTAATAAGAAACTTCCGTATCTTTAGAACGACGACGAACTTTAAAAAGGTTTGCAGAATTTCTTTGAGCTAGACCAAAATGAGCAAACGATAGAAAACCAGCATCGCACATTCAATCTGAACCAAGCGCTTTTTGTGACCTACAAACCGGACAGTAACAAACGTGCTCTGCCATTTTAGGTCTCATATAAGGCCAATAGAAATGACGCCGAAAAAAAACTAACGTCTTGGCAACACTACGATGACCAAAAGTGGAATGGACGTGTTGGACGAGAATAATAAGTTTACGTTGGTCGTTCGGAACTACTAGCTTCCACAGCTGCTTATCGTCAGAAGAAACTCGTATTCAATGGCACAGAACACCTTGAATTACTAAGCAACGAGAAAATCAACGAGAAGGCGCAAACACTTTGGGTACTAGACCCTATTCTATATAGTTCAATTTCCGACAACACCGTGTCACAATTACGACCGATTGCGGAACAATGTATAAACAAGAAAGCGGAGCAATTCTTTTGATGCAGTGTTGCAGTCAGACACTGTGACTTACGAGTTGACAAGTTCTTCTTATCTTGCTACCAAGTGTTTGCAAGATATGGCTATAAACAATAAATTTCCAAAAGCGTTTTGTAGGATGCTAAACGATTTCTACGTGGACCATTTTATTTCGGGTACTAATTCTAAATCAAAAACCAAGGCTTTCATTACTAACGTTGTTACAAGCTTTTGGTTTTACGAACCTTGCACGGCCAACTCACAATAGTCGGGAGTAGGGGGGGTTAAAAAAAAAGGAAATATGCTTAAGGGCGCCAGAGCTGATCCAACGTAATGCTTCTGTTTTGCTCACGACAGAACGGTGTAAACTTGTAACGTAATCGAAGGTTCGTAATTCTTATACTCGATTGATCGAGTAGCCCAAATTAGTTCGTAGGGAACAATAACCATAAGAGAGAGAATTAACAAATTTAATCACTTTTAAAATATAGTTAACAAATATCACAATTTTAAATTAGAGTATATATAGCTTACCCTGTAACGCCTCAAATATTTTATATAATTAAAGTAATTACAATTGAATTTCCATTATTCCGGATGGCATTAACTAAGGAAATTATTCAACACGTCCAGGCCATTTTATGCAATTGCCAGCATTTGATTTTCCGCCAAATGACAACCACACGAAAACGATCGGTAGAGGGCGTCAAAACCCGAATCTAATTTCAAGTCAATATACACAGTCGTACGTAATACAAATTTCGTACGTAACAGAATTCCCCCCCAGCAAGATAAAAGCGTGGAGCGAGAATAACGAAAACAAAAGCTAAAATGAAGACAGAAACTTAGGCATACGCCAAGGATAGAACCCTAAAATCCAAAACCAACCCCAAAACACAATAACACCCAACCCCAGAAGAAACGTAGATGAAAGAAGTTTTCCAAGTTTGCTAAGCACCACCAACCAAAGTCGCATGAAGCGGAATGATACTTCAAAGAACTCAAAAACTCAACCGACAAAAGAGAAGCATCAAAACAGGTACTCGTTGAAAGTCGACAACAGTCGTTACGCTAAACAGCAAGAAAGCAACGCAGTCCCATAGACCTTACTGACCGACAATACTAAGCAAACCAAGAGAAAAAGAAAAATTATAGGAAAGAAAGAAGTTTAGACCACGGTCCAGGACAACGCCCTAACATCCCTTGAAACCCCAACCCCTGAATACAAATCCAACCCTAAATATAAATCCCTAAGGAACCCCTCAGAAAAAGGACTAAGGTATCATAGGAAAATGGAGGAGGAACGGCACCCACAACCACGAGACTAGGAAACACCCTAGGAATCCTATCGCCGACTAAGCGCGTCGTTGGGCCTCCCAACGTTAGTCCACACAAGCGCACGTCACCGCAACCAGTACTCGCTTGCCCACCATAGTCTTCCTCCCACCCAGGATGGATTCTGATCCGCGACCAGAGGGAACAAGACCCAGGAAAGCCCCCCACCCTGAAAGTAGATAAAAGAAGACAAGAAAGGAAACATCCCATAATTTTGCCCAAAAATCCAAATATAAAGGACTACAGCCCGCAATGGCGTGACTGTAGCCAGAAGCGGTGCCTGCTGTACAACCACAACATCCTATGCGCCGGTTAAGAAGAATTGGTCACTCCTGCCTAGCTCCGTCAAGTCCGCCGTACGGCCCCCGAAAGGTATAATGCCTGGTCCAGAATTTTGAGGCTACCGGGACAAAAACAATCAACCTTCCCGGACGCATAGCCGTTGGGTTCCCACAACAGACGCCTCCCCACCCATGGAGATAGATCAAAAGAAGAGAAAGAAAGACAGGAAGACAGAAAGAGAAAAGAGAGTACGATGGAGTTGTACGGCTCGACTACCTCTCCTTAGAATGCCGACCCCGAGTGACCTTACCCTACTGTCCAACCAACCGCCCAAAACGCAGTAAGACAACAAGAAAATGCAACACAGAAAACCCGAGACATCGATACATAGTGTGAAGAACTCACTCACACTAGACTTGGATGGAGATATAGTACTGTAAAGTCGTCAAAAGACGAGATGATATCCTTCCCCAAAGAAATAGAACTAAACCCAAAATAATAATAACCCCCTACGGGTAGCCCTTCTTAGGCGAACTAACTAAAAGTCCCTAAAATACTAAATCCCCAAAAAGAATAATAAATCAAAATTATGAGAGGTCTGACAAAGACCACCCAACACCAACCTAAAACCAACGAAGGAATATCATTAATAAGGAATCTGGTTACAGTTGACAAAGTCGTATTACTCTGACTGAGTAAAGAAATGAACCAGCAGTCCGAAGAAGTAAGAAGTGGTGGTTCTTCATCTGAAGAATACATAGCTAAAACAATAACAAGTAAACAAGAAACTAAACAAAGCTGTCAACTACCGCAGAAATCTGCCACCACGTGTCCGACCAAAATTTAAAATAACAGTAAGTACAAGCCGTACCGCTACCACGTAATTACCCCAATAAGAAAAAATTAATTGACGTAGTCAAGTCAATCCAAAATCAAAGCGAAGGTCCGATTAAAAAAACGTAAGCAAAGTGCTAATCTACAGTCAAACTGCAGCACTAAAGAAAAATAAAAAAAAGTAAAAGTTAGTGAAGTAACTCAGACGTCAAGTCTAGTAGCAATAACTAAGTAAGCAAAGCAGAATAGATCGAACCTACGTAAGACTAAGAAAAGATAAAAGGAATCAACCAATCTAGAGAAAATGATGATCGCACACACGAAATCAAAATAAAGTCAACAATATAAGCTACCTATGAATGATAGTAATCCTACACTAGTTAGAGAAAAAAAATCAAAAACAGCAGAAAGAATTATAAACAATGAGAAATTCAATATAAGAAAAATCGAGAAATCGAGCCCCACGTTGGGCGCCAAATTTTGTTACAAGCTTTTGGTTTTACGAACCTTGCACGGCCAACTCACAATAGTCGGGAGTAGGGGGTGTTTAAAAAAAAATGAAATATGCTTAAGGGCGCCAGAGCTGATCCAACGTAATGCTTCTGTTTCGCTCACGACAGAACGGTGTAAACTTGTAACGTAATCAAAGGTTCGTAATTCTTATACTCGGCTGATCGAGTAGCCCAAATTAGTTCGTAGGGAACAATAACCATAAGAGAGAGAATTAACAAATTTAATCACTTTTAGAATATAGTTAACAAATATCACAATTTTAAATTAGAGTAGCAGAATAATCGTTATACATCGAATTCGGAAATCCTAAATACTAGAAGAATTAACAATAAGCATTAACAACGGTAGTAAACTTTGATTTCGTAACAAGTAAATTTATAGAATTGTATAGAAGATTCAGTACGTGAATGCCTACACAAAACACACAACACACCTTTAAAGTAAATCGAAGTAAATATTCCTCACCCACACACAGTATGCAATACAGTAAACTCAATGATTATAATTACTTTATTGGTAGCTACACATTACATGCATTTACGAACGTTATTATGAATCGAAAGTTTGTGAGTAATTTTTCGTGACAACGATATACACAAAAATTAATTAAAATAACTCACCCGAAGTTCAGCTTCCACTAGCACGAAGAAAAACGTTTTTCCCCTTCAGTGGCCTGTAATAAACATTAACCACGAATCGTGTCACACACCAACTCACAAAGAATATTAAGCTAAAACAATTAGTATAAATAATTCATTAAATATGTATAAAAACCGGTGTATCGACTACTGTACGCAGCGAATCAGAACAAGTGGCTGATAACACAATTAACGTCTGCTTTTGGTATTAAAGAGTACTTCTGTGTATCGAATCAGATAAATAGTAAAGTATAACAGGTGGCTGATAACCCAGTCGAGTCATCCACATGTAGTAATATATCCCACGGTAAGGCTTATCGAGACCTCGTTTTCGTGGCGTGGAAACCGCCTTCCGAAAGCGTATGTGTGCGGTAACGTGATTGCTTAGTAAGAATTACTATTCACTATCCCCTTTATCGAAAACGTCCATGTGCTCAAAGTGGAGGAAAAATGGCTGTTAAATGAAAAAGGAATTACGAACGAATTTTAATAAACGACGGCAATAGCTAACCCTGTAACGCCACAAATATTTTATATAATTAAAGTAATTACAATTGAATTTCCATTATTCCGGATGGCATTGGCTAACGAAATTATTCAACACGTCCAGGCCATTTTATGCAATTGCCAGCATCACGATTTTCCGCCAAATGACAACCACGAGAAAACGATCGGTAGAGGGCGTCAAAACCCGAATCTAATTTCAAGTCAATATACACAGTCGTACGTAATACAAATTTCGTACGTAACAACGTCGCTAAAATATTGTCGAAATCAGGCTTTTCTCTGAGAAAGCTTCTTTCTAATAATCTTACTGTACTTTCAAAACTTTCTCAACCGAACGTTGCATTAAGTTTCAGAGAAAATAAATCGAAGGATTTGGACATTCAATGGCATTCCTACTCTGATAAATTTCAGTACAAAATTTCTTTCTTCACTTTTTCTAGTAGCGTCACAAAACGCGAACTTTGTCAACTATCTCGAGATTGTTCAACCCATTAGGGCTTGTATCTCCTTTAATCGTAACCGACAAACTCATTATACAAAAAGCTTTCTGAGTTTGTTTTCCTTCAAATTAGAATCGCTTGTCTTTTCATATATGGCACTATCTGAGCTAAAATGCTAAAATGTTGATTTTATCGCTAGCAGCAGTAATGATTTCGCAGGTAAAATATTTTGCAAATTTTCTTCTTTCACTAGAAGTCTTCGGTCTTCCAGACGCGTCTGTAATCTTTTTGTTGGCGAACTTGATGATTCGTTACTAACACTAACTAGACTTAACACGAGATTAAAGCACTCAGACTTCCGGGAAGCTCAAAAAATCAGAACTGCAGTCTCTGAGCGTCTTTATCAACGATCGCGGAGTGCTTTGAGTTAGAAGTAGAATTCGTCACTCCTATCTTTCATTTCATAAGGTCGATTATTACCTAAAGGTCCGCATTCCCTAAGCTTATATTAACGTGCTATCATTTGAAATATTTGCTTCACGAGGAATTGCGTAGTCTGTTTTAGAGTTAGCGCAATGGTTGTGAGTAACTTAATGGGCGATCTGCTTTTAGTTTGCCTTCCAATGCACTGGCCCTGTTTCTTTCACACTCGTCTACTGTGCAGTCGCGAAAAAATTGACAATTGACAATGATAAAAATAAAATATGAACACAAAAACTTACCCAAGCGACAATCCTTTGTCAACAGTAGCAATTTTTACTACTACGTTTTATTTGATTTCATAACACAAATATGCGTATTTTATAAGCTTATGTACAACAGTTAATGTTATTTTTCCTTTGACTATGACTGCGTTCAAATAATCAAAAAAATTTGACAAATGTCACTTCAACGTACTCAACGACAATGCATATGTAAGAAGTAGTACATACAAAACTGACATAATTAAAGTAATAAATATAAATGAGAAAAAGTATACGCTATACTAAGTAATGTGCATAAAGTTGACTGCTTAGTTACAGAAATAAATTAACAAAGTAATACAATGCTGATATTTTAGAAACAGGTGTAAGTTTTTTCTCCTCCCTATCGATTACACAAAACAAGATGAACTCCACAGGTTACATATCCTGGAAACTGCCAGGCAAAAAGATAACGCGATGACGTCATTTTTAGGAATCGTTTTCTTACCTGGATCGCATAACTAATTCAATCGCCAACTCCGATCAATACATGGATTAAGTTTTTCTTGGCTCATCCGCTAAAAGCGTAATAGAAATCACTACCAAGAAAAATTCAGCAAAAACATGAACTATGTACTTACGTGTCGTAAAATAACACTTAGATACACGAACCTTTGCAGCGGTTTTAAAAAAGTAAAGAGCAAGTACAATTTCCGTTATTTGATGCATTGCGTTTATCCTCAACCGTAAAGTGCTTTGAACGTCAGTAATGTCGTATAAACAATGCAGTCGTTAATTTTAATTTAGAATAAATATTCTTGAAAAATACAAAATAACGATATGCAACAAGTCCCCTCCAGCAAGATTAAAACCTAGAATCAAAAAAAAAGCTTAAAAGAAGACCAAAGTTTAGGCATATGCCAAGGATCAAACCAAAGAGGCTTTAATCAACAGAAAAAGAGATATCAAAAGAAAGGTACTTGTTGTAAAGTCGATAGAAGTCGAAACGCTAGCAAAGAAAGGAAATTAACGCAGTCCTATAAACTTCACCGAGTAAAAATCTAGAACAAACCAAGAGGGAAAAAAGAGATACAGGAAATAGAGAAGTTTAGACCACGGTCAAAGACAACGCCTTAAAATCCCATGAAACCCTAGTCCACAGATGTAAATCCAACCCTGAATATAAATTTCAAAATTAACTAAACTCGAAAGTAATATGGCGATTTTGAAGGGTGATATGCGGATTTAGCAAAAAAGAATAAAAAAAACTAATGCAATTGTCGTCAACAGACAATATTAAATTTTTCTACAAAAAAACTAAACAGATTTTGAAAATTTAAGAAAAGAAAAACGGACAGAGAAATCTCAATCAAAAAGAAGATTTTCATTAAAAATTGATACAAGTCGGACCTAAAAGACTGAAAAAAATCAGTAATCTAAAAATCACAACTTCAAAGTCACTAAAAAGCCAAACATTGCATGGGTGCACCAATAAATAAAATCCAAAACCGGAACACACAAAACAAAACCAAAATACAGAAAGAAAAACAAGTAAGAATAAGACTCTTCACTTGCTAATCGAACATCGTCAGTTTTTGCTCGTTGTATGTCACATTAGAACTTAGATGCCAAAAAACAGATTTGAGTATCTCAAGAGCAAAAAAAACTCAAAAAAGAGATATTACCTAACAGTGACTGACAACAACAAAAATGCCGACTAAGCAAAAGTACGTAGAGTACAAGAAGCAACGTTGCAGTCCATCCAAGTACAACAAAATTAGAAGTAAGAGAAGTAACTGAAAAAGAAAAAAAAAAGAAAAGAAACATAGTTGCAGTAAACACTAAAGAAAAAAGTTACTAAAAGAAAAAAAAAGAAAGTGTTTAAGCAACCAATTAAGACTTAGAAAAAAACAAAACAGATAATTGGCAATAATAATAAAAGCAAAAGAAAAAAAAATAAAAAGTGAGAAAAACAAGAAAAACGGTAAAAGATAAATTACTCACCTCTCCACAATTTAATCCAAAAAGAGCAAGGGCAACTAAAAACTAAAAAATACCACAACTACCACCAATAACAGTGGAAGGAATTAAACATTTTAATATCCTTCGCGAACTCATAACTAACATGATGACTGGGTTTCAAATTAAAATCATCAATAATAAAAATATTAAGATTAACTTTAAGGATGGCGAACAATATCTAGTCTTCGCTAAGTCCGGGAAAAAATATTTATGGTAAATAATCTCCATCCTTCTTGCTATCCCAAAGAAATAGTAAAAGATATGAGAAGAATGGGTTACAAATTATTTGTCAGTTACAGTCACTGTTGATGCCGTAATTCAGAAATGACAACGATGTTAATAAAATCTTTGACATTACTGACGTCATCAAGAGTGCACATTCAACTAATTAAAAAATCCAAATTAGTATTGCAGTGCAAACTGTGCCAAACTTATGGTCATACCCAAGAATACTGTGCTAAAGAACCAAGATGTGTTAAGTGCACTAGAAGACATAACACAGCCGATTGTGAAAAACCAAAAGAAACAAAACCAAAGTGCGTTCATTATGGAGAACAGCACCCAACTAACTATCACGGGTCAAAAATTGCAAAAAAAGCAAAAAATTAAGGACCAGTAGTTCAAGAAACAGAACTTACATAAACAACCACAAAGATCTACTCAACTTAAAACAAATAGAAATGTAGCTCCAGCGCAAAAAGGAGCGGATCTAAGAGCAAAACCTGCAGTCAAGCAGTGACCTGCAAAACAGATAAACAAGAGTCAAACAAATTCATCCATTGACTAGACGTTTCAACAAATACTCGAAAAGTTGAATAAAAGGGATGAACGTATTTCCAAATTGGAACATCGCGCACAAAGAGCGATTCCTAAATCTAAAAATCAACATGAGTTGCAAGCAGTCCTGAAAAAAATTGATGTATGTCTCATATCTGAAAGTCATTTTACCAGAGAATCATACATCAAATTTAAAAAATATAAAGTTTATCACACAGTCCACCTAAACAATACAGCAAAAAGAAAAAGTGAAATTATCATAAAGCAATCCATCTTACATCATTAAGGGATGGGTTACCAAACAGTAGAAATACAGACCGCATCTGTCAACATTCAAACAAAAACATATAAATTGGTACTCACGGTAATATACTGCTTACCGAGACATGCCATAAGAAAAGAACAATGTGTAAACGTTCTCAATAGCTAAAGAAATAATTCATCATCTAAGGTGAACGCAAAGTACACACTGGAGATCTAACTACAACTAAAGGTAAAGAACTTTTAGCAACATCTAATCAGCTTAAATGCAAATCAACTGGAAAACCAATGTATTGGCTTACTAATTCTTACAAAATTCTTGATATCATTTTTTTGTAATCAGAAATATCTTATCAAACTATGTCCAAATTGAAGAAGCATGTAATATGGACTCAGATCTAACCAACAAGAGAACATATTAGAAAAGCTTCAAAATCCTATTTGAAGGACAAATAAATCTTTTCGTTCCACTTAAAACAAAAGAACAGCTGGATGACAAAGTTGACCTATTTGTTAAGAACATACAACACGCAGCATGGAATAACACTCCAACACAAACTTTCAACCCAAAAGGAAATAATTACCCAAAAGAAATTAGAAACCTTATCACAGAAAAAAAGAAACTCAAACAAAAATGGCAACAAACCAGAACAATAACTAATAAAACAGTTACGAATAATGCAACTAAAACGCGAAATTCAGCGTATCAAAAATAAAGTAATTGGAGATCTGAGTGAGTTAACTAATGATCATGAAACCGATTACTTATTTTGGGAACCACCAAGCAACTAAAAAGACTTATTTTGCATAATTCTTCAATCCGAAATACGAATGGAAATTGGGTCCAAAGTAATATCCAAAAAGTTTGTAGGTTTGCAAAAAATCTTAAGAGCATTTTCCTACCAAATGATAGAGAAGAACAAGGCTGGATTACAAGAGAACAAGAAAAAATTATCATTAGGATTTCTTAGACGCAATTAAAACAAATATTAACACAAAAAAACCTTGATTTTAATCTAATCACTGGTGAAGTTCTAAAACAATTTCCCAGAAAAGTTATAATAAAACTTATCAATCTTATCAACGCATCTTTCAGATTGAACTACGTTCCTAAGATGTAGGAAATAGCAGATTTTCAAACTAGGCAAACCTTCTAATGAGGTAGCATTGTATACACATATATCGTTGGTACCCGTTATCTCAAAATTATATGAGAAAATATTCCTGAAGAGACTAAAACCCATAGCAGAAGAAAAGAACTTGATACCTTTCCATCAATTTGATTTTAGAGAGAGTTGTTCCATTATTCATCAAGTACAAAGGATCATAAATGTCATTGAAAAATCACTAGAAAAAAGAAACGTTTGTTCCACTATCTTTCTTGACGTTGCTGAGACTTTGGACAAAGTATAGCATAAAGGCTTGTTCCATAAACTTAACTTGTTCCTGCTACAATTGTCACAGCTTCTACAATCATATTTGTTAGAAAGTTATTGCAAAATTAAACACGAAGATGCTCCGAGAGGGCATAGAAATCATCAAGCACCCCAATAAATCGTGCTCATGGTTTTGAGCTATCCCCTCTTTGGTTTCCGGTCATTAATCTTTTATTGAAAACAAGCCTTCTTTTGACCGTAACCCAATTAGAGTCGAGCTTACCCAGCTGTGTCGATACTTTTTCTTTGTATACGGAGACTATTTCTTCTTAAGTCACTTCTATGGAGTTTAGAATCTGGTTTGGTTTACAAGTTAAAAAGTTCTTAGCTAGATTTGGGTTGCCTGTTTAAGTTTTTCGATTTCTTTCACGTCCTGATAAAGCCCCTTACGAAAGTGGGCAAAACGTTGGCAGCTTCGGTTACAACAATGACACGGTCCAAACTCGGAAGACGTTCTCATCTTAGTAATAAGATTCTCACTCAGGACTAAAAGAAATCTGAGCAGGGGTGTCATTAAGTAGTGTGTTAAGTCTAGTACTCTATCTATTATATACTAGTGATATCCCAAGTTTTGAACATAAACGAATAGCAACATTCGCTGATAACACCTCAGTCATTGCCGTCGAAAAAGAATACAAAGAAGCTATTAAAAAACTCCGAATCCGTATTAATAAAATTAATTCTTCGACTAAACTAAAACGTGAAGAATTAGGCATCAAACTGAAAAAAAATGTATTGGTTTCTTAGAAGAAATTCCAAGTTGTCTACATATAAAAAACTGCTTTTATAAAAGCAAGTACTGAAACTTGTTTGAACCTGTGGCATTGAACTTTAGGGTTGTGCCAGCAACAGCAACATACTTGTGATTCAACGTTTCCAAAATAAAACACTAAGGAACATAGTTGATACACCCTGGTACTGCCGAAACAGAGACATCTATCAAAACCTTCAAATGGAGACTGCTAATCAAACCATCGCTAAATTTGTCAGTAACCACAAACAAAGGTTACTTAATCATGTGAATGTAAACATTATCTAGCTTCTAGATAACTCAAACTTAGTAAAAAGACTAAAGAAGATCAAGCCTTTTAAGTTAGTGGAATAGGAATAGTGCAAAGAAAAGCATTGTGCGGTAGTGTAGTAAAGTTATAGGAACACAAACAAACTAGTGAGTAAGACCTTAGTTTAAAGAATCATTAAACCTAACAATTTAAATTAGAACAAAATTGCTCATTGATCTACTTAATCAAATTGTAATAACCTGAAAGAATTTTGTATTGAATATCTTTAAAAAAATATATACAGTGCACGCCGCTTAATAGAATCACATTGGAACGTGAAATTTTTAATAACAATAACCAAATGATAACAATATCCAATGTTTTAAAAATAAATGTTTTGTGTCGAATAAATCAAAAATTACAAACCTGTTGTATTAAATAGTTTATTGATACCGTCAACAAAAAGAAATCAAAAACACAGTTATGGTGTTTAATTCACTGTTAGAAGTACAAATTTTTTCTCAATAATTTATTGACACTAAATAAAAATAAATACAAAATTAATGTTATCACATAAGGTTTCGTTAAATTAAGTTGGTGTTTTGGAGGCAGTTGAGTGAGGACCTATTTAATATTAATGCGGATAAGAAGGTATAGGCGAGTTCAGATGACGTGTGCGAATGCGAGCGAGTATCGTGGACTAGTTTAAAGGTCTTTTCGTTAATAGTGAATTATATACTTTTATTTTATTTTCAATTTTTCATATTTGTGGCGGGTTTTAATTAACATTAATTAGAAGGAATCATGTCAGAATCCGAATCGACAGGATCGGAAAAGAAAAACACAAGATAAGAAATTGTGCAAGAAGTTTTTGCACGAAGTAAGCAAACAAAAAAAAGCCCGAGAAAGTAGGAGAGTGATAAGGAGAAGCAAGGAGTAATGGAGATGTGTAGGGACATGATTAGAGAAATAAAGCAGATGAGGGAAGAGAACAATAAATTCATAGGTAATCTGGAAAAGATCACGGAGGAGTTAAGAAAAGAAAGAGGAGAGCGAAAGAAGATATGCGATATGTGGGAGAAAAAAATAACGGCATGAAGGAGAAAATAAAAAATTTGGAAAGCAAGGTGAAAGTAATGGAAAGGGAAAATAGAAGAAATAACTTGGTTATAAGAGGGATTAGATGAATTGGGAGTGGAAAAAAGTATAAGAGACGCAATTAAAATAGCGAGGGAGTTAATACTGGTAAAATTGGATTCCGTAGAAGATAAGCTAGAAATGTTAAAGAAAAAAGGAAAGCTAAGAGGAATAAGGATATTTATAGATGATGATATGACCCCAGTAGAAAGAAAGGTATAAAAAATTTAAGGATAGAAGGCAAAGGAACTAAAGGAAGAATGAAAAAGAACAAAAATATAGTTTATGAAACTATAGGTTGAGAGAGAGGAGATGCACTAGAACGTAAAAAAAAATAAATTAGAGAGGAGGTCTAAAAACTAGAAATAAAGGGGGTAAAAGATAGAAAAAATGAGGACTACCAGGCAAAGATCAAAGATGGAATGTACAGTTCGCGACAAGAAGAAAAAAAAGGAAGAGCGCAAGGGGGTATAACATCAAAAGTTAGAGAAGAATAGGTAATAGAAGAAGAAAAGTATAAAAACCAAAAGCAAAAAATAGTAGTAAATCAAATATTGAAAAAAGATAAGGGTAGATATACAGTGATAACAGTTTAAAAGGTTGGATGAGAGAAAGAAAAAATTTAGACTTAGTTTGGGGGAAGAAAAAAGTATGCACTGATAAAAATTTTGAGGTTTATAGGACAAAACTGATCAATAAAATGGAGTAGAAAGGAAAAGATACAAGAAAAAAATCTTAAAGAGTATAGAGAAAAGAGGTGGTGGAATAAGGAATGCAGAGAAACCAGGAAGAAAAGTGTGGTAAGAGAAAAAAGGAATATAGAAAATAGTTGGAGGATAAAAATGTTAGAAAATGAAGGAGACATATGGAGCGTTTTAAATAAAGAAAGAAAAGTTGGCAAAAAAAGGGGGATCCAAATTGATATGAAATAAAAATCAACAGAAAATTGCGTAAATGTCTTAGAGGGGGAAGAAGAGAGGAAGGGTGAATTCGAAATAGAAAAGATAACAAGAGGAGGGAGCAGGACGGCTATACACAAAGAAGAAATAAAAAAAACAATAAGAAAAATAAAAAAAGGAAAGGAAGAAACGGATGGGACGTAAGGAGAACTATGGAACTATAAAAGAGAGAACGAAAGAAAAATTTTAAATAAGATATCGTCTAGTGAAGGGTTTCCGGATGATTGGAGAGAAGCAGTAATATGCTTAGTTTACAAAGGAGGAGACAGAAGAGAGGTAAAAAACTATAGAGGTATAAGTGTGGCAAATGTGGGATATAAGATTCTTATAAAAATGTTGCAAAAAAGACTCAAAAGAAGATGGAGGAAAAAAAATCTTACCAGATTGGCAGACAGAATTTAGAAGAAGAAGAAGGTCAATAAATAATATTTACATATTGAAACTGATAGTAAACAAAGAATTAGAAGTGAAGAAAAAGAAAGTTTTTGCGTTATTTCTGGATATAAAAGCAGCGTTTGATAATGTAAATAGCAGTAAATTATGGAATATATTAAGAAAAAAAACAGATAAAAAAAGAACTTGTTAGGAATATAGAGAAAATATATAATGAGACAAAGTGTAAAGTAAGAATAAATGGAAAGTTAAGTGAAGCATTGTCGACAAATAAAGGACTAAAGCAGGGGTGCCTACTTAATTCTAGTTTATTTGCAGTATATTTAGAGGATTTAGAAAAAGAGTTGATGGTGCAACAGGGTATAGGAATAGAAATGTAAGGAGGGGTTAAAAGTGTGGGTTTTGGCATATGCGGATGACATAATGATTATAGCGAAGAAAGAAAGAGAAATAAAGGAAATGATAAAGACAGTAAAAAAGTACCTAGAAAAACAGTGTTTAAGTGTAAATGTCAGAAAAACCAAGATGGTAGTGTTTTAAAAAGGAAGGGGGGGGGGTAAAACAGAGTGGAATGGAAGTGGGGAGACGAGGTAATAAAAAGTGTAAATGAAGTGACTTATTTGAGTAGGTCAGGTGTGGGGTGAGAGAGAGAGTTTGGGAAGCAAATAAAAGCAAGAAAATGGTTGTTAATCAAATTAATAAAGAGTGTGATGATGTACGGGGCGGTAATATGGAGGTGGAAAGAATGGGAAGAATTGGAGAAAGTACAAGAAAAATACTGGAAATAAACGATATGATTAGAAAGGGAGACGCCAGGGTACGTAGTAGAAAAGGAAATAAAGTTAGAAAAGATACGAGTACAGGCGGAGAAGAAAGCAATGTGCTACGAAGAACAAATGAAAGAAAGAGAAGAATGTAAATTGCATCAAATGTGCTGGAGAGAGATCAAGGATAAAAAAATTAAATATGGATAAGAAGAAAGAAAAAGGTATTATAAAAGGGATGGATATGCGAGAGAAGAGGTGGAGAAAATAAGGGAAGAAATCAAAGATGAGATAATAAGAAGAAATAAGGAAGCAAGAATACGAGAGGGGAAATACAATGAGAAATATACAAATATAGTAATAGATCATGTTCCAAGGTACATAAAAGGCAACAAAAAGCTTAAGATTAAAAAAATGGTAGCAAGGTATAGATGCGAGAATAAAGAGCAAGAGAATAAGTATTAGAAGGAAGATAAAAGGAGGAGATATAGACTATGTGGGGAGGGATGGAAAAATATAGAACACATGTTAAAGGAATGCATAGAACTAAGAGAAGACGAGAGAGGAAGGTAGGAGATTTTGGGAGGAGGAGAAGGAATGGGATAAATGGAAGAGGTATTAAAAAGAAGGAGAAGATTACATGTAGTGTAGTATACGTGTTTGTATATAGAAAAATGAATAGCGTTGAAGGGTTTAGAATTTTTTTTTGTTTTATGTAGTAGGTGTTTAGCTTAAAATACGAATTTTTCGGTAAAAAGAAATTTAATGACAAATAAAGGCTATTATTATTATTAGTTAAATTAAGTTGTTATTTAAAGGACTAGACATTCTTTCCAAGTACACTAAAAATACAAAGTAACTCGAATATAACGTATTTACAGATGTTTAAATGAGGTAATGTTACGTAGGTTAGTCAAAATACTTGAATAAACAAATAACACTGCAAAAAATTTAGCTAAAAAAATTCATACAAAATAGGTGATTGTTTATAATGTTTATGTATAGAAACAAGAAATTGATAACATAAACTGAAATTATGATTACTATAAACGATGTTTTTATGCAGCATACGTCTGGCCCGTTCTTTAATAAAGTGATAACATTGCCCGATTGATAACATTATTCGTGATTCCAATAAACGGCGTGTACTGTAGATAAGTTTAACTTTAACTATAACAAACATTGTCACGTTTTTATTAACTTTTTGTTTTTTATATTTGTTGTATCTATTTTATCAATTTTTTAATATGATTCAGTTTTTACGTGTCGTAACAGAATGTAACATACAACCAACATTAGAAAAATAAAAAACCAAATTACGTAACGAGTAAAACAGTAAAAACTCGATGCTACAATAAAAACAACCATTGTCACTACGTGCATAGCACCAGTAACGTTACGGAAATTAAAAAGTAACAACTACACGTTTAGGCAAATGTTTTAAAACAAGCAACAAAAAATCGGTCAACGAAAGCTAGTCAGATAAAAATAAAACACTTAAAATTAGCAAAAGACGTAAAAATCTTCATTAAGAACTCGCGCTTAATGACAAAAGTATTTAAATAAATATTAATCGCTTTAAAATTATAAGTTAATGTAGGTAAAACTTTGCAGTAGGAAACTGGGGTAGTAAAATGTTAATCAGTCTGGCACTATTCGTAGAGATTAAAGCAGTAAAAACGTACACAACATTTGTCAGCGGTCATAACCATCAACACGTGCTAAGAATTATTGCGTTACAAAAAAAGCAATCAGCGTTAATTGCCGAATAGTCGATACGTAATTCCCTTTTGTGTATAGACGTCTACGTATGAGTGAGACAAATGATGTGTACGTACGTTAGTGGATTAGAGGTCTGTGTGTACAATACGAGCAGTAATTTGTCGAGGTGCGAACGAAAGTAGAATTTTTCCTGTTGTAGATTGTATCCTATCGATTTCATTTTAGACATCGACTTATCAGCCGCACACTTGTTTTTGTCATTTAAACTTCAAAATGCATTGGTACCTAGAAATGTTAAATTTCTAGATAAATAGATAACTTTAACTTTTTTTTATTTAAACCATTTATACAATTGTTACAAGTTACAAACGAACTTTATATATTGCTATAGCTGTAGATGTAAATAAACACCGTTGGCAAAATGTGACTGCAATCACTATTATTTATTTCTACGACAAACGCGTAAAAACACATAATATGCACTTATTTATTTAATACCCGCGCGTTTTTCCTTAAGACTAAAGACGATCAAACATTTTTCTACGGTGTAGCTTGCAGATGCATTGTTACAAAAAGTTTCTCGTAACTTAAAGGCTAGCGACTAACTCAGTTGAATCGGCAGGTGGATTGCAAGTCTCGGTGTGCTAATCCTGTAATACATTAAAAAAACGCCAAAAGAAGTAAATATCACCCAATACAGATCTGTTGATCTCTGAAAGAAACAATTGGAAAAACAGCAATACATTTATTTCCAAGAAAGAATAGGCGTCAACATCAAAAGAGAATAAGGTAGACCAATAACAAGTTAAACAACAAAATTATATTCGTCAATTAATATCACAGTTAGAATGTCGATGTAAGCCTTGTTGATCAGGCAACACACCCCACAACTAATTATAATCAATTTGTTGCGTGCAAAAGCTGTCGAGAGTGTAATGCCTGACGGAAAGTAACATAAACGTAGTATTTGCCGGTGCTCGGTGAAGATGGGTCGCGAGTTAAAATTGGAATCCGTAAGTATGTTTGGAAAACTAGACGCGTCAAATCAAATGAATAAAAGCCCAAATTAAAAGGGCGCCAGGAAGATTTATAGCTCAAAATGGGGCTCGACCTGGCCAACCAAACCTGCTCCTGTTAGATACACTCTAAACGAGATTGATCAAAATGTATCACACTAAATTCCGAAATTATATAAACTTCACATAACGCGAAGGCCGAAAAAATAAAAACTTGGTTACATTTTAACTGTTTCAATTAATTAATCAACAACCTGAAGTCCAAAACTACTAAATATTTGTAATTAACCGTGATAACACACAATATAACAAACAAAAACAAAAAATAATATGTTACGTATCGTCTCTAAAATCTTACAATCAAAGAAAAAAGTATTTCTCAAAAAATCTCGAGTTCACTTAGTAGAACGGTAGACAAGTGCATAACTCGGTTAACTTTATAGTCAAATTTAAAGTTTTTATAACAGAAAATTCGCGAACATTAAAATCACAGCGTTAACTTTAAACGGTAATAAAGTAAATACCTTAATTTTTGTTAATGTTGATTTAGGATGAAGTTTTTGGTCAGTTGACAGGTTGCCAAAACGAAATGAAGCTGCACTAGCACTAGCTCCGTTAGAACGTTTTACTTAAACCGTCTCAAAGGCGAACTTGAATTGTGTCGCACCAAACTTAACATAACACACAATTTTTCAATTTGGTAACCAACTCGGGAACAAATAAATCGTAAAGGCCGTAAATAACGAGTAGGAAATTATTTTCACTATAAAACTAAAAATTCATTCCGCTCCCCAATTTTTACGAAAACTACCAAATTCAATCTTAAGGGATCACTTCACAACCCTCGAATCTACTTCTCGATACTTTTAGCGCTTGATCAAATTGCGAACCTTTAGTCCAAAATTAATATCACTAATATATATATATAGACATGGTGTATTATCACTTCCAATAAAAACTGTAACGAAAACCTTTGAAAAAGAAAACAGTAAAACAACGACGTAGAAAGAAGATGCAAACAGATTTAATTAACACGCAAAAGCAGTGTGCGAAAACTGCTTTTCTCATGGCACAAAACGCAACGTTAACAGAACAAAGATGTCCAAATCAAAACAGTCAATTACCCTCATAAAGATTAACTAATGCAATGAACTTTTAAACAAACTTAAGATAAACAAAAGTGCTAAGACATATTAAATTAAAAAACAATAGTATCTCAAAGGAAGGAAAAATTAGATACATCTGGAATTTTACCTGGCCAAAGAAAATGCCAAACCAACATAAATGAAGAATACAAATGTTTAAGCAGCGTAATAATTTTGAAATAATTGAATACAAAATTTTCTTACTAATTTCATTGACAAAGATGAATTTAAATTAACGTAATATTTTAGACATAAAACATTAAAATATTTTTAGGGTAATTGGTGTATTATTTATTTAGAATAATATAAATGCGAGCTTTCGAACTTGGTCGTTCTTCGTCAGGAAAATTAATTTTTTTTTAATTAATTTAATTTTGCCTGACGAAGAACTTAGACCAAGTTCGAAAGCTTGCATTTACATTATTCTAAATAAATAATACACAAATAACCCTAAAAATATTTTAACGTAAAATTATTCACACAATCATAAAGTACACGAAACAAATAAAATCAATTGAAATACCGGGTCGTACACACAAAAATACGTTTAAATTCAAACGACGGTTACAAATTACTAACAAAAACTCTAAGTGATTGATTTTAATCAAGGTTAACTAGTAGTCAAACAATTACTTCTTCTGCTCTGCAGTTGCGAAACGAGTGTATAATTGACAGTTATGATGGTGAGTATCTGATACAAGATAAAAAGACAAAAACTTACCCAACCGAAAATTTTGTTGTAACCAGTAGTAAAGTTTACTACTTTCTTTTTATTTGATTTACTAACGAAATATGCGTGGTATATAAGCTTATGTACTACGTTTCTATTTTATGTCCAAATTTAGTCTAGACTGCGTTCAAATGATTCAAAAAACTTGAACGGATGTCACTTCAATGTACTCATACGACAATACATAAAGTTAAAGATGATTTAAAGTGCGACTAATAGTAAAATTGAATAACCGTGATCTACGTTAGAATTACATCTAATAACTGTTTTGCTTAAGACTGACGGTTACCTGATGCTATTAAGTAGCACGCATAAAGCTGACATAATTAATTAACGAATGCACCACAATCACAAAATACGTTATGATAAAGAAGGTGCACAGAATTGATTGACTAATTATAGAAGTAATTAGAATTATAATATCCTGAAACTTCAGACGAAGGTGTAATTCATTTTTTGTCACTTCGGATTTATTAGAGAAGGTGGCTTGTTTCTGTGTGTCCGGAACAAGTAGCAGTTTCTCGGAAATCGCTAAAAAAGTAAATGATAACGTGGCGACGCCATTTTAACTACTCTCACCTGTAACGTCAAGCAATCAACCAAATCGCTTATTCGCTCAATACTTAATTACATTTTTCTCAGCACATCCGTTAAAAGCGTAATCGAAATAACTAACGAGGACAAATCACCAGAAAGGAAAACTACTTACATTTAGCGGAAAAGTAATGGCCGTTTTTAACAGCGAATTGCGCTTTTCTCTACTCAAACAGTCAGTAGCGGCGTATAAACACTGCAGCCGTTAATTTTAATTTAGAATAAATATTTTTGAAAATTACAAAATAACGACATGTAACATCATTGTGCAATTTTAGTTATATTATGTCTACTAGCAGGCTGAAGTTTAATGATAAGTTTGTCTGTGTCCGCTACAATAAATTTCTACATAATACTTGTTTGCAATCTGATATCAAGATTTAGATTTTTTAACCCGTATGTGTTGGTCTCTGCTTAGCTTAGCGTTTCTCTTTGAGTAATTTTTGTAGAAAAATGCAAACTTTGGCTCTTGTGTCTACCACAATTTTTATTTTTGTGCTTAGGTTTGTTACGAAACGACGGCGCGTAGAGTTTAACAAGTCAGTGCCCGTCATTAGCGACTGCTTTGCAAGTGTGGCAACTAAAGTTTTGTGTGATTAATCTGTTGCGGTGTCTAATATTGTACCGGCTAGTTTGGCCAAATCTGCAAGGTTTTTACTTTATGTGTAACTAGTATTTTTGACATTAGTAATGCAATCTAATCTGGTAACGTTGTTCTTATTAGATGCATAAGAAACTCGGAAGGTTTACAATCTTCTAGTACTTCTCATACCAGAAGCTGTTCCGTCTTTTGTTTATGACTCACGCAGTGTTTTCGTATGAATTTGGTTTTTATTTTTTTAATACTTGTTATGGGTTATGAGTTCATGTTTTTGGTTTTTTATTCGTAAATTCTTCCATCCACAGTGATACCACAGATAGGATGCTGTTTCTTCTAGTAATAGGGTACAGCTTAGACATGAGTGCAAATACTCTAGCTACGTTGTGAAGGTGTTCCTTCCACGATAGGCGTCTGTCTAGAACGAGGCTTAGGTATTTTGTTTTGTTCCTCCACGGTATGTCGGCTACTTTCAAGTTGACTTGACTCCTGCGGCAGAGGAAGAGTACTGCGGTGTTTTCTGTTGGATCTACGGTGATCCTCTAGTCGGTGTACCAGTTCCATGATGACCTGCAACCAATCGACGTTCTGTTTGAAAAATCTCAAACTTACTATTGTTTATTACGAAGTTCTGAGTCTAGATTCTCAGGTTGACAAATAGAAAAGGCACGATGGATCAAAGATTCAATAACAGAACGTTTCTGTGCAGGATGATGATGAGACGAAGCATGAAGGTATCTGTCCGTATGGGTGGGTTTGCGATAAACAGAATGGCCTAGAAGTCCGTCGGGCTTACGAGTCACAAGAACGTCAAGAAATGAAAGAGAACCATTACTTTCGATTTCTAGATTCAGAACTTCGTCATCTTACTAGAACCTTAGTGAACAATGGTTATCTAAAGCGAGATATTGATAGAGTTATTAATCGTCGTTTACATCTACGTACTCGATTACCTAAGGACACTTCTACTCCCGAATCCAACCCGAAATTGGCCTTTTTACCCTACATTCACAAGGTTACAGATCAAATAGGGAAACTCCTTCGTAAGAATGGTATTAAACCCATATTCAACTCGACAGGTAAAATCTCTCAGATTATTCCTTCTACCAAAGATAAATTTCCTACACTTTCATCTCAAGGTGTATACCAAATTCCTTGTTCATGTGGTTTAGTCTACATTGGTGAAACCGGTTGTTCCGTCATTACTCGCATTTCAGAACATGATCGTTGTATAAGGAAAAGGTATACTTCCAAGTCTGCGGTCGCTGAACATCATTTTACTACAGGTCACAAGATAGATTTTGATAATGTTTCGTTGATTGCCAAATCTTCATTCTTTTTCAACAGGAAATTCCGAGAAAGCATAGAAATCATCAAACACCCCAATAACTTCAATCGCGATCATGGTTTCGAACTATCCCCTCTTTGGTCCCCGGTTATTAGTCATTTATCAAAAACACGCCCCCTAGCAACCGTAACCCAATCAGGGTCGAGCTTAATCATCCGTGACGATCCTTTTCCTTTAAATACGGAGACTATTTCTTTTTAAGTCACTTCTACGGAGCTTAGAGTCTGGCTTGGTTCACAAGTTGATTACCTAACTCGGTAGTGGTTCTTTGTTAGATTTTCGTTTGCTTTTTCAGGTTATCGTTTTCTTTCTCACCTTTTCATAGTTTAGGTTATGGCTTGTTTTACAAGTGGATAACCTAACTTTTGAGAAGTTCTTAGTAAGATTTCGATTGCTTGTTTGAGTTTTGCGATTTATCTCACGCCCTGATGAAGCCCCTTACGAAAGTGGGCGAAACGTTGGCAGCTTCGGTTGCAACTATGACACGGCCCAAACCCGGAAGACATTCTAATGTTAGTACATTAAACTGCTAATAACAAGTTTGCTTGGGTTTCTAGGTTATGAACTGTTGTTGCCATCTCTGAAAGCTTGACCTTGTCAACAGACTCTATCCACATAGCGCATGTAAGATTTAGTTTTATATAGAAGTATAGAAACAGAAACGTCGGTCATCAGACAAAATCGCTAGTGTGTCTGCTCTTAGTTGCATGGAAGTACTGTTAATTCTTCTTTTTGATCGCGTTGCACTCTTTGGTCTGTACTTGAAGTACCTATCAAATACAAGGAACGTGTTCTGTTCTGCAACATGCTTTATGATCACCGTGCTACAAGCTTCTAGTAATTTACGAACCCTGCACGGCCAACTCGCTGTAGGATTGAAACAATACCTATCAAAGAAAGGAGAGGTTCAAGTGATTTTATTTTAAAGGGCGCCAGATCTTTCTTTGCTGATATAGCTCCTGCTAGATCAGAACAAGAGGCTCAAAACTTGTATAAAATTTTTAAGGTTCATAAAGCTGAAAGAATTGAAGAAAAGGACCAAATCGTTAACAACAATTGTACTTTAATTAATGTTGGAAGGATAACTTAGATTAAAATTTGAATCAATAACAGGTCGAGATAATTTGACAGCATTGCAGTAAATAAATTTAGTTTGAGTACAAGTATACGTAGGTAAGTTAGAGAACAAATGTGAAAGTAGTCCTTCCACAGTCATACTCAATGCTTGAGTTGCGTAGAAACTTTTTTTCAGCCAACATAGATCCAACACCAGCAAACGCAACTTGAAGTATATCTTCAATGCTAGAATATGACATTAATGTCCCACCGCATTCAACAAATGACAAAGAGTATGCATTCTTCCTAATCGTACAGGAAAATTACTAAATCTTTCTAAATAAACCCAATGTCACTTCTACAGCTAAACGATAAAATTGTTGATATGCCGTAAACACTTTGATAGATGGTGTCAACCTTTAAACTTTATACATAACGGTGATTATAGTTTATGATCGGTTGGCTTCATATCTAAAAGTAGTCAGTAAACTATAAATTAACATTAAAAAAAATTGAAATCACTAGCTCTAGCCGTTTTAAATGACACAACTGTTTCTGCCAAAATTGATAGTGGTTGAACAAACCTTTTAGCTGCATCGTCGGGCATAGATGGTTTATTAGTACCATGGTAATGCTGGAATTGTATGTCAGAGCAATATTTTCATCTTTTTTCAACCGTTTAATGATAACAACAGATTTCACGTTATCACTATCCTTAGACTGTTGTGACACAAAAGTGTGTTGATCTTGCTTCATTCGCTGAGGGAATTGTATATCAAAATTTTCTACTGCCGATGCCGTTCGAATCAGATTTCAATCTATTTATTCCCTGTAGTTTGATGTTTTCTGATTGCATGTTGTAATAAAAAAATAAAAACACAATAATAATAATAAATGTGCAAAATATAAATATACATTTATCAAAAGCAAAAATTCTTATTTACCACAGCAGCAGTCGGAACACAGACCTCTGGGTGTGAGCTTGAATGAAAGTAAAATACACAGGCGTAAATTCCTTTAATTTATTTGCAATTATACCATATTACACTAACTATTTACATTAAAGAAAAAAAATGACCATTATTTGGATTAAAACATTATTGGGGATCAACCACCTTTAAATTGGTGATAAATAAAAAGCACAAAATCTTATAACTAACTATTAATCGATCTCAAATATAAAAGTATTAAACGTTTAATTTGTTACGGAGTATGTATGCCGAACAGTTTTTGATAACACAATTTAATTAATTTGAATTTAAAATGTAGTAAGTAGTAGCATAACTTCAAGTTCACTCACCATATAATATGACGTTATTTGATATCTTTTATTTACAGCACACTCTTGGTTCAAATGATAAGCTTCTTCCAGAACAAAATCAAACGAATGTAGATTAGAAAGCAAAAACAACAGGCATAAAACCAAAAGATATAAATCCAATAACAGAAAATCCAGTAAAAAAAAAGTCAAATAAAGAAAAAAAGACCCTAAATATAAATAATTAGAATGGTTTTTATTTGACATGAAATTACTTACGTTGGTTTACATAGAACGGCCTTGAGAAAAAACTCCCTGATCTAAATGTATTGCGTCAAATTGTGAAATCACTAAAAATGTTGAATTTAATAGAAAATTATATTGGAATGAAGATAAACTTACCAGCAATTAGTTGGAAAGAATAAAAATTAATTTGTATGCGTTTTTACGCCATAATTAAGAAAATTGTCTTCCTTGCAGCACTTACTTCGTGCAAGCCTAAAGATGGCTCAAACGGAAGTACGAACAAAAATCGATTGCTCGGTCGATTCGAAGTACGACGCGACGTTGCCAAACTGAATAAATTTAAATGCAGAAAATAAACGAACGCAAAATTGAATTTTAATTGTAATTAATTCTAACGAGACGTTACAATGTTACGGCAAACTGTACTTGCTACTGATGATTTGTACTTCATTACTTCGTCATAGCTGCAACATCTTCCAAAGCTGAACAGCAAATCAAGTGAATAAGCGCGATGAAGTGTTACATCAAGAGACACTTATAGAGTTATATACGTTTTGACACAACTCCACTAACAATGTTTCCAATAAGACATAGAAACAGAAGTTTTGTCATTAACTGTCGCAGAAAGCTTATTAATTTTAAACTTGTTTTTTTTTATCGCACCTTCCGTGCAAATGAGTGTAGTTTGTTTAAGAGAACCTGCATTAATTTCTGACTTAATTGTAGCAGCCATTTTGAACATGTTCAAGTCATTATCCCCAGAATTTTCAAAAATTAAGAATGTTTGCTGCTTCAATCTAAAAGATTAGAAATTAAGATTCTACGACTTCTTGTACTATAATTGCTCATGTACTTAGAATACAGTTCTACACAATTCCACATACCATTACAATTACTGTTCATAGTGGAGACAACGACAGTAATACCTTTATCTTCTTCACCTGAAACATTAACGATTCTTTTGTTCTGCGCATTCTTAACATTTCGAGCGGGCATAAATTTTGTGTCGCATGAATGATGGTACCGTCCTTCTGCTGCATGTAAATCATTCGTTGCTTTCATAATACGTACGTAGTAAGTCGCCGTTCTTTTATTCATTTCTGTTCTGTCCGCAAAAGAAACTGAAAACGCTCATAGTATCGCCTGATATGCTCAGATTTACTGCTGCTAGTTTAAAACTGTTGTTCACTTTTATTCTTCTTTTCGCGTTTAGTATGTCTCTTGGATGTATAACTGCTCACATAAACTTTGTGAATTTGCAAATTCTTTAAACTCTCGTCTTGTAAAGCATCACGTATGGAATGTATCACTAGGCTCTCTATTGCTTTTAGCAATGTTCTTTAGTCGATCTACTCCACCAGTCACTAGTGAGTGAGTACGATTGCAGTTAAAAAAAAACAAGGCAAATCTAGAGGAACCAGTACAACCGACGTGCAAAACACAAAAACAAAGTTAATGTCATGTGTGATTTACTTAAAAAAAATGTGCAAATAAAATGTAAATATTTTGTATATTCAGAACACAACAAACCATCGCAAATACGTAAAAAATGTTAAATTTGGTTGTACACAGTGTATCTAATTATTTAGCGATAAACATTTTATTAATTTTTCTTTTATTAAATTGCCCAAATAACCTAAACTGCACCAATATATGACCAACAATAAATAATTTGTTCATAGTTTTCTTCCTACAAAAATTTATAGCGCTAACTTTAAGAAATTGTTGGGACGAGCGTTCACCCCACGCGGTATCAGGTGTTTCGAATATCACACAGCGCCGGAAAGGTTGATCTTTACACTAAATAGAAGCAGAAATGCAAGTTTACGCTTTGGGTTTAATTTACTTTTTATTGGAAGCGTAATACCAATCAACAAAGAAGTTTTAACGATGAATGCCGTTTTTATATTTTAAAAAATGGTTTTATAAAACTTCTTAATCTAACTCATTCTTTCCGTATTAGATCTTTTGTTCTAATTTTTTTACAGTAAATTATTATTCTTATAGTTTTAACCCATTTGTGCATACAGTCCCTTAAAAGGGACAGCGGTATTTGTGGTTCTTCTTTTATGTGTATTTGAAGTGTGTGTGTTTATTGGTGACTTCTAGTGTGTTAAATACACTTCCTGCTTATTAGATATTCCAACTTAAACAAAAAATGGACCCAAGCTTCTACAGCACAAAGCGCGGAGGGTAAGTTTATTTAAAATTAGGAACAATTCATAGGTTAGAAGTGTCAAATTCTGATCTTAAAATATTGCTAAAGTACTGTAATATTGCATTACTAACGCATTGAGATCATTTGTCCCTTTAAAAGGACGGTGCGCATAATGACTACTTTTCTTGAAAATCAATTATTATTCGAGCCTGCCTTTTCATGAATTGATAGCAGTTCTAGAAGATGCGGAAATCAATTCTGCAAATATTTACATTGTTCCACCCGACGACGCACAGGAAACCGACCAAGACAGTAATCGTTCAGATGACGAGCATGAGGGAAATGTCAACCATTTAGGTCGTGCAATGTTGCAATCGGAAGCTGAGGTTATTTTGTATCATAACTCACAACCTGGGACAGGTTCAGATTAGCCAAAAAATTTACCTTACGACATGCAAGACTCAAGTGATGATGACCTGCCCCTCCTATCTTTTGTACAGCCAAAATCTACCTTACCAGTGGAACAAGGAGCAAAGAAGAGAAAATTAGCGAAGAAAAACAAATCAGCTTCTATCACAACTAATAAAAGGGAGCCACCAAAGAAAGAAGAAATCAAATGGGACGCTCATTTCAAATCTAAATGACAATTTTAAAAAGTTTGGTGGATTAGAAGAGAATCTGAGCAAAGACGAGAGTATGATTCCGTATTATGGTAAACATTACGCAAAGCAATATATCAAAGGAAAGCCCATCAGGTTCGGCTTTAAAAACTGGGCTTTGTGTACTGACAACGGATATATGGTGGCATTTGATTTATATACTGGAAAATGAACAGAAACCAGTAAATATGACTTTGGATTAGGTGGCCAAGTAGTTCTTTCTTTAGTAGAACTTGCAAATATACCTGCCAATGAAGGATACAAGCTCTACTTCAACAACTATTTCACTTCTGTGAATTTATTGAATCATCTTGCCGATAATGGATATTGTGCCAACGGAACACTCCGTGATAATCGTTTAGGAAACTGTCCACTGAAGGGTTTAAACCAAAATAAGATGTGAAAAGCAAGAGAACGGGGTCATTTTGTGTATAACTTTTCTGAGAAGGTGGCCGTGGTTCAGTGGAAGGACAATAAAATCGTTTGTGCTGCAACAAATTTTGATAGTATTGAAACAAAGAGTGTCCTACGATATTCTAGAAACGAGAAATCAAAAATAGCTTTGCCCCAACCAAACATTATAAATAGTTATAATAAAGGAATGGAGAAAGTTGATAAATTGGATGGGATGGTAGCAAATTACAGAACCAGGATCCGACAACGGAAATGGTGGTGGCCAATATTTACTTATTTATTTGACGTCAATGTTGTAAATGCCTGGCTATTAATGCGTAAAATTCATCCTAACGATCCGGTGTCTAAAAGTTTACTCAATTTTTGGAGAAACTTGTGTTTGATTCTATTAAACACATACGGTATGAAGTCTGTTAAGGATAAACAACCTTCTTAACTATCCGTGAGTGAGGTATGACGAGAGGAGTCATATTGTCGATTATTGTCCAACGGATCGTAGATGTGCCACGTGTGGCAAAAGGGCCAATTTTATTTGTATCAAGTGTAATGTGGGACTACATCATAAAAATTGTTTTAGGCAATATTATACCTTATAGAAACTTCTGAGCATACAGTCCCCTTAAAGGGACGGTCTAGAACTTTTGTGAAAATAAACTTTCTTTTGTTTTTGTTTTTGATTTTGGTTTCAAGTCCCACTACTATCTTAATAAAGCAAAAAATCGTTGTACAATGTCTCCTATAAACCTTATGCACTACCTATAGAGGAAACCCCAGAGTTAGACAACGGGGCCAGACCTGGGCCAGTACTGGAAAACCTAAGTTTGGCGTACCTGTATTGGCCCAGACTTGGCCCAGGACTGGGTAGCTCAGTCTCGGCTATTCCATGAGGACCCAAGCTTGAGCCTAGACTGATTGACCCAGCTTCGGCCATGCAAATTATTAGCCAAGCTTGGCCCAAACTTGGCTAACCCATCATTGGCCATTCCATGAGAATCCAAGTTTGGCCCAAGCCTGGATAACCCAGCCTTGGTCATTCCATGGGGACCCATGCTTGGTCCTACACTGGTTGACCCATCCTCGGCCATGCCAATTTTTACCCAAGCTTGGCCCAAGCTTGCATAACCCATCCTTGGCTATTTCATGGAAACCCAAGCTTGGGCCAAGACTGGTTGAGCCAGCTTCGGCCATGCAAATTATTAACCAAGCTTGGCCCAAGCTTGTATAACCCATCCTTGGCCATTCCATGAGAATCCAAGTTTGGCCCAAGCCTGGATAACTCAGCCTTGGCCATTCCATGGAGACTCAAGTTTGATCCTACACTGGTTGACCCATCCTCGGCCAAGGCTGGATTATCCAAGAAAATAGCAATAATATTTTTTTTTCAATGTTAAAGATTTTAAAAAATTGGTTAATAAGTTGAGTTATGATAATATCGAAAGTGTAGAATTGAAACTTGAGCCGTTCGGTTACGTATAGCGAGATTCGGGTATTTTCGTTTAGCGCAGCCGCCATCCTTGTTTACATCATCTGTTAGTTAAATGTAAGATTTTTCTCATTGCTAGAGTAGTAAAGGTGATGAATCAAATCTCCGAGTTTCAGTTATACAGTCATTGAATGTTAGTACTTTTTAACTAGAAGGAAAAAACCTTCAAATATAATTTCTTTTGTTTACTCCGCAATTATCACGAGGCGAGGCTACTAAAAGTAATTATGTCTGTTTCTTACCTTAGAGTTTAAAGATGGCGTGCGTTAAATAAATCAAAAAAGTTTTGAATAAAAAAACTAATTTAGATGTTAACCGGCAAAGTTTAAATAATCAAAGTGTAAGCATCAGCTGTGTGAGTGACGTTAATGACCCCATACAGAAAACCAAAAAATATCAAACAAAAGGTGCCAAAATGAGTTGAACTTGAATGTGAACTAGTGATGGAGAATAATAACTGTACTAGCTAAATGTTAATATAATTTAAGACGAGATCTAAATAGTAATTAAAAAACTTTATGTAATTTAAATAGTACATAATACAAGTAATAACAATAAAGTGTAAATACGTTCATACAATTATTTATTCCATTGTTTTATTAATGCTTAATTCTTGGCATTTAATTTTGAGCTAGTTTTAGCAATTAAGCGTGGCCCAGTACTGGCAACTAAGCATGGCCCAGGTCTGGCAACTGAGCATGGCTCAGGTCTGGCAACTGAGCATGGCCCAGGTCTGGCAACTGAGCATGGCCCAGGTCTGGCAACTGAGCATGGCCCAGGCCTAGCGACCAGGACTAGGCCATGATTATCATTCCAGACTTTTTCCAAAGCTGGCCCAAGCCTGGCCTATAGGCTTGGCCCAGGCTTGTACAGACTTGGGCCAAGCCTGGACCAAGCCTGGGCCTATGGTACTTTCCTCTATGGGTAATGAATGGGTTAAAAATATAATTGAATGATCTTTTTTACACAAATAAAACTAAAACAATTAAAAAAAATAATAAACCATTATGGAGACAACGTAAACGATTAATAATTTGCACTTAAAACTTTTTTGTTTTTTGTAGCAGTAGTCAAACGTCGGTTTTAATGTTATTTTTTATATTGTAATATTTATCTATTTTTGTACTTTTATGTTTTGCTTGGTTATCCACTTTCAAGTTGTAATAATTCGATTTTAATTGCATTCTAATTTAATTAACGTATAAATAATTCAATACTATACATTAATTTAAACTTAATTGAATTTCAAAATACGTTTTCACAAATTCAGTATGAAATTTTCAGTAATGTAGATTTAAAGTTACAATTCGTATTTTATAATAACGCAATTTTTTTCATTTACAGGTTAGTACCTAGCACGGATGTGCTCAATCAAGGAAAAGTCTTTTTCAAGTAAGTGCACTTTCGATACGAGTTCGTTTCCCCACAACGAACGCATCAATATTTTGCATGTCCGAGATCGTACGATACGATAAGATGAAACAGGCTAATTTCTTTTTGAAGAAGAAAATGTTTTTTTATCACGCTCTATAAATCTAATCAAACCATTTTTCGTAATGTTATGTATCTATAAAAGGCTTTCTTTCTAATTTAGGGCGTTTTAAAAGCGATTTATGTGTGCGTTGTTTTAAATTGATGCCACTTCTGGTTTTGGTAATTAAGATTAGACATGTTTATAGCTCGGTTTTAATTTGTGTTTTTTTTTTCTATTTCGCCTTATGCCGTACATTACCAAAAACGTATTGCCAAAAAAAAATGTAATTGTTCATCGTTTTTCGAGTCTAAATTCAATTTTATGTATAAATCAATCTTTATTACTTCCTACCAGGGAAGTAATCAGATCAACTCTATTTCACACAAGTTGTTAGATATACCATTTTGATATTATGTTCTCCGATGTAAATTAATGTGCCTACCCTTATTTATTCGGAAGTGTTACATTGTATCCGTTACAACTAAGAGATTGTATAATTTATATTTAGAACAATAAGTAATTTACCTTCAAACTATATAGACTTAGAACTTTTGATTAGGTTTAGCCCTATCTCTAATCTTTCCAATGTTGTAAACTTCTACGAGTCACTGTGAAACTACAAAGATGGATTCATTAATTATGTGCATAATTAATTTTGTTTAGTTTATGTAAAATTACATTAAAATTAGTGGATGAAGTGGACGATAATACCGTTTCCAATAGCTTTTCTAATACAAATCTGAAAACATTGTAAATTGGATTTAAGAATTTAAAACAATAAGTTTTAAAGTATTTTATATTGCTAATACATAAATTTTAAAAAAACAATTCTTATTTTCTTATTTTTAACCCACTTTACATGTAGAAATTACCCATTTGGAGCGGTGTTTTTCCATCTTTGTGGAGCAAAAAGAACACCTCCTGGAAGTACTTCGCACTGGGTTGTGAGCTGCCTTTGTGTACCGCACTTCTTCTGTAACTTTTATTTTAAATGGGTTAACGTTTTCAGTGGACTTCGCCCACGTTTCCTGTCAGAAATTCCAATGAGGCCGTTGGCGACAGCCATACGAAATTCTTTCAGTGTCATTTTTTTACCTTCTGTTAGGTGAGAATAAATTACAAATGAATTCACCACGGTTGTATCCAACATATGAAAAAATATTCGGTGCCACCACTTTCTTCATTTTCTATCAATTGCATAAATTGTTTTGAGCTTATCTGGTGTATCCACATACCCCATGTCGGAATTATAATCTTTTACGAGTTGTAAATAATTTATTGCGTTTATGGATCCATCTTTTTCTCTACGATTTACAGTTGAAAATAGTTCAGGGTTGTGAACATTGGACAGAAAATGAATTCCTTTTCGGTCTTTCCATTTTACAGCCAAGATTCCAGTTCTGGTGGATTTCCATTCTGAAAATCCGCGGGGCATATCTTTGTCAGACCTAAAATATTTTGGGAAATTGACTTTTATTTTATTTTGCTGCAAATAGATCATCAAATCAACGGAGCTAAAATAATTGTCGAAATATACAGTATAATTTTTATTTATCAAATCAAAAGTCAATTCTTTGACCACTCTGGCACCTAGATTTTTTTACATGATGTTGTTTCGTTTGCCTTCATAAATCTGGAACTGAGCGATATATCCATGAGCATCAGCACGGACCCATAATTTATATCCACGTTTTGTTGGCTTGTCAGGCATGTATTGTTTTAGGGAACTTCTTCCTTTGAAAGGAATCATAGATTCATCAGTTGATTGAAATTCTGAAGGTGCATAACAACTTTTATAAGTTTCCGACAATCTATCAAGAAGTGACCTAAGTTTGTAGAGTTTGTCAAAATGTGGTGAATCACGTTGAGGCATTGTGGTATTGTCATTGACGTGCAAATGAGAAAGAAACCATCTAAATCGATTTACAGACATAGCAAATGAAATATATTGATCTCTCATTTCTAATGACAAAGACTAGTAGTCTCTGTAATATGGAAGTTTCTTTATTCCCATCACAAGATTTATTCTCAGGAAAGTTTTCATTTCATCACTATTTGTGGGGTTATTAAATGTTGCACCTCCCGAGGTATGAATTGAGTATAAATTAGTTTCAAAAACAAGTTTATCAATTAGGTATGGGAGGAAGATTGTCAATAATATATCTAAAGGGTCTTCAACATCAACAACATTTGGCCCCGAAAATTAGTCAAACTTGTCACGCTTCGATATGTGTGGATATGTGTGCCTATAAAGTCTCACAGCAATTGGAGTATCATCATCACTGTCAGATTCATCTTGTGGTGGATCCACCTCGTCAATATTCATAGAATCTTCAAATTCAATGTGTTGTTCCGAATTGAGGTTGTCGTAAGTAGTCCAACATTATTCTCATCACTAGTAATTGGCACTAAATAATTATTAACATCTAGGACGTATGTTTTAAGGATATCGTCAGTTGCAGCAGCATCTTCCTCATCGTCTTCCGATTCCGGATCGGACGGTATCTCTTCCAGTATTTCATGTAGTCGTAGCAATTTGGCATGTTCTTCCTTATATAATGGCATTTCCCTGCAAGATGTATACTTTGTACTTATTATTTATAAAAACACGCGAAACGTTACGCATCAAAAATATTACTGCATAGTGGCTTCATACTATAACCACCACAATAAAGCGTCATATTGGCAACTCATCAAAAAGTATCAAATGAAATTACATATTGAAACAATCAGTAAATGTTGTTCTTTCATTTTGTAATAAACTTACCGCGATATTTTAGGTTACACACTAAAAAGACTTCAAAACGTAATTTCACGTGACTGACTAGCTGCCGTGAACGAACACGTCCAAATAAATAATTTTTTACAGTAATATGCGCAATCAAGCAAATAAAGTTGCAGTGAAATTTGTTAGAGGAATTTATTGTTAGTTTTTTTTTCTAAACTTAACAACCAATAAAAGGTTATTGTTTAAAAAAACCAAAAAATATTTAATAAAATTTTTTGCAAAGCGTCGTGTCTTATGATTTTGGGTCATTTTCTTTATTTCTGCTAGAATCTTTTCTTTGTTTTTCCTACTTTAACTACTTGTTTAAACTACCTTATCTTATTTACCAATCTTCTTGTTTCTATCAGGAACCTGTACCCAAGCCCGCGCTCAAAATTTTTCTATTTTAGTTTCAAATGTAATATATGATACAAAAGCAAAAGAAATAAAAAAAAAATTTGAAAACGCGAAATTATTAGAGTAAGAAGAAAGTAATTGGAATTTCTCATCCACTGATGTTATGATTGCATCTAGAGCATTAAAAAAACAATCAACTTTGAACTTTAAAGTTTCGTCATGGATCGGTTCATCGTCACATTCATAATTAAAATGTTTTTGTTTTATTTTTCGCGGTCTTAGATCTCTTGATTTTTGAATTTAATTTCTATGTCTAAGCTAGACGCTATTTTTTTAGCATCAATCAATAGATTATTAAAACCTTTATCGGGACGATAAGCTTTCAAAAAATTATTCAAATTATTTAAATGATTATAACACTGAACAACATCAATGTTGACTTTACTTAAAATATTATACGACAATATAAGAATGCAAATCAACTCAAAATTTTGCAATTTTTTGGCCAACGATGCAGCCAAACTTTTTACGTTATTTTTAAAGTTTCTTTTGCTTATTTCAAACAGAGCATCATACCCCTCCTCAAGTTGATACATTAAAGGAGTTATTGCATCTATTCTACTATACCATCGAGTATTCGATAAAGGTTTTAAAGTTAGATTTGTTACATTAGATAAATTAGATTTCAGAATTGACCAGCGTTTAGTAGAAGCTGAAAAAAAACACAAACAGTTCTTGAACTAAAGGAAAAAAATTGCTCAAAGTATTCGATTTTGCGGCATCATTGACGACTAAATTTGAGGCATGATTGCAACAAGAAACAAAGAAAGCTCGCTGATTGAAATCCAAATTTTTTTTGTAGGCCATTATGCTTACCACGCATATTTGCCCCATTGTCGTAATCCCTTCTTTCTCTAACGCCGCAAAAGAAATTTTGTCAAACCTTCACCCGACACATCATCCATAGGACAAAATAATAAAAAAATGTTCTTCTATACTAATTCACGTTCTCTTTAAATTAACTAATCTTATACAAACTGAAATTTGTTTTGGGTGACTAGAGTCAGGAGTGCAACCTAATAATATGGAATAATATTTTGCCTTTTTAGTTAGTTCTAAAAATTTGGATTTGATATTTTTATCGATCAAGTTGATTACTATATTTTGTATTTTATCCCTGAGATAGTCAAATTTGGAAATCATTTCTATGCATTTTCAAAAGTTACCATTGTTTTTCTCAAACAACTTCTACTAAAAGTTAAATTTTGCTGACCTAAAAACTGAATCACGTAGAAAATTCTTTTTATAACAGCTTGCCAGTATTTAGTTTCTTTGTTTATTATTTTTATTGGAACATTGGTGAGAAAAAAAAGGAGGAGCACAGATCTTATTTGCTTCAAAGTGCTGTATATGTAGCTACGCCTCTAAATTTAAATAATGTAGCGCAAGTTGCAAATGAACTTTGGAAACGTTTCCAAGGATCCGACTACTGCAAAAAATTAATTAACTTGATGCTGAATAGGTTAACGACATATATACGAAATATTAATTGTAACGTTTTATGTATTAAATAAACATATTTCTATAATAAAACTACTAACTAATAAGAGAAGCGATTAGGTATTAATCTACTTAAAACTTGTTTAAATTTAGTTCAGTTTAAAACGATGATTTAAATTAGTCGACATTACTACAAAACACGATTTTTTTAGTTTATATAACGATAACGTAAATCGTTATTTCACAAAAAATGTAAATAGTATTCATTTTAGAATCTGAAGTTCGCTTTGTGCTAAAGAACAGAACGATATGGATTTTTTTTAGTTGATCATTTGACGTATTTTTAATCAGTTCACTATTATATATTACTATTAGTAGAAGCAATATTCTATATAAATATCTGATATAAACAAAAATTCTAGAATTAATAGCTTGCATAAGGTATAAATTCTCTAAATTACACTTTTTAAATATTAAATACATTTAAAATTTTATAGTAAATACCAATCTGGTATTTCTATTATTTCTTTAGCTAGACAGGTAATAAAACTACAATAGTTTATTTGCTTTAAGCTTCTAATAGAAAACACCCCATACCATTAGAATGTGAATAGGTACAAGTACATCTAGTTTGTGGTTTGTTCTATTGTTTTTTTTATTCAGTAAGGAGACTTAACGTACTCCTCTGCGACTTGACGAAATGAATAAAACTAACATTATCAAATAAAATACAAATTATCATTACATAAAAGTATATTTTTAATTAATATTTTAATTATATTTAATTAAAATAAATTTAAAGATTATTTCAATTTTTTATCTTCTCGATCTCGGCGTTCTTTGGTCCTCCTTAGCCAGTTTTTATACTTTCTTCCCTATTTTTTTTAAGTGACGACTGAAGCAATGCAACTACATAAGAGATGGTAATCGTCATGTAGAGTCAATAAAAAAGTTAATACAAGAAATTTATTTTGGTATTTCTATGTAGTCAGAATTTACATTTTTCTAAATTAAAGAATTGATAAATTGATACTTCTGGTTATTTTGTAAAATTATTGATTGATTTTTTGACGATTATATTATTGATTAAATCATAAGAAATAATCGATTATAACCACTCAAAAATTGTTTACTTCGTTATTAAAAAATCTTTTTGTGAACACGTCAGTTTTGCAAATTCATTAAGAGTTTTTATCCGTTTCGCATTTATGTTTCATCAGAGGAATGTGGTAAAAACAAAATTAATTATTTCGTTTATTTGTAGACTAATTATTGTGGAAACAATAATGCAATACCAGAAATTCGCACACTAATCATAACTATGAACTAAGACGTTGTTACCAAGAAAGCGATAACGTTATAGTTTCTTAGTTAGATTAGCGATTTTGTGCCTTATCGGTTATATTGATTGATACTGTAAAGTCGACTCGTGTGTTACTGAAAGATTCCTGCCGTTTGACACAATTTAGTGGACAGGTAGTGTGTAAATTATTGTGAACGACGATAAAAGTCGTAATATAACATCACACTTTTAAATCTTAAATACCAAAAAACCATTTTTTTTAATGAATATTTATAAATATTGTAACGTCCCGTTTGAGTTCATTACAATTAAAATTCAATTTTACATTCGTTTATTTTCTGCAACTAAAATTGCACGTAAATTTATTCAGTTTGGCAACGTCGCGTTGTTTTAACCGACTTGAGTGTAGCTTTTAAGCTGACACTTTCGTTTGGGGCCACGCTTGGCGTGCGTGTCGTAGTGATGTGGGGAAGTCAAATTTTCTTGATTATGACGTAAAAACCCATGTAATTTAATTTTTATTCATTCTATCTAATTATTGTGATTTCGCAATGTTGCGCAATAGTTAGACAAAGGAAATTATTTTGAAGACTGTTGCATTGAAGGTGTAACGGTCTTTCTATTGGATCTTTCTTTTTATTCTGGATCTTTTACTTTTTAGATTTTCTGGATTTTTTATTTTGGTTTTGTCTTTTAATTACTGGATTTTCCGTCATTGGTTTTATGCTTGCTGATGGGGTTGGAGGTCTACATTCCTTTAGAAGAATTTTATCACTACAACAAAGTAGGTGCTAAAAATAGAAGATATACGATAACGTCATATCATGTGGTGAGTCAACTGAAATTAATACTACCTGTTACGTTTTGAATTCAAATAATTAAATTGTGTTGTTTAAAACTTTTCACTTATAACAAATTACCGTTTACTATTGTTGCATTTAATATCAATTAATAATTGGATGTAAGATTTTACGTTTTTATTCATCACCAATTTAAAGGTGATTGGCGCCCTAATATTTTATTTTAAATCCTGTTTTATTTCTAATATGTTTAATTCAAATATTGTTCTTTGTTCTCTAATGTAAATATTATATTAAGTTATAGTTAATAAATTAACGGAGTTCACGTCTTTGTATTTACTTGCATTCAACCCATACCCAGAGGTCTGTGCTTACGATTGCTGCCGTGGTCAAATTTTTATTTTTACTTTTATTATACGTTCTTTATTCGGATTAATTTTTTATTTTACAATATTTTAAATTTACCGCATAGGTATGCGTGCGATTGGGCACTATTATTAATAATTGTGATCTTTCAATTTTGATAAATTTTTTATTAATTTCTAGTAATTCAAAATAATCATTATAAATAATGATTTTTATACATTTTAAATAAATACAAAGTACCAAAAACTTACCAAATAAATTTGTTTATGCACTAAAACACCCAAAAAACGTTAGATAATAAAATAAAGAACAGATAAAAAAGTAATCAGGACACCAACAAAAACAAACACAGAGTGCAAACGATGCAAACAGAGTGTACCACTTTGATATACCAAAGGAGTGTACAGGTGTTGAGTAGGCACCAGAGAACAAGAAGGAAAGTGGGCACGCGCACTAAGTTTCCATTTGTCTCGTTCATGTGCAAAAACCGATTATCCGTGTGGTTGAAGTAAATCACACCCATCAACCAACATCTTCAAAATATTTGTTATATCAAAAGAAAGATTAACCAAAGTAACCAAAATCGATGGATGGATAATATTTACTTAACTTTTCTATATTTATATCATTGATTAATTTACATTTATATATAATGAATGTATAATCCTGTTCTAATTTTATTTGATAAGTAATTATAAATAAACATTCGCATTAGGTAATATGAAAATTTTTTTCATTTTTTTTTTAAATTCGATAAAAAATATGAATTGACAAACCCACAAATTTGTTTTCCCGCATAGAACATCCTACCGTACGTTCTTTATTGACATCCTGAGGACGCCCTATTAAAGACTTCTTGAAGAGGTCCGTTTTAAATCCTGGGATGTAAAGACATCATTTAGACATCATTTAGACATCATTTAGACATAAAGAGAACATCCTTGGGACGTCGTATGTTTACTGGGAATACCTTCGACCAAAGCTGTCATCTAAACTGGATGAAGACGAACATGAACAGAACGAATCTGCTCATAAAGAACCTCAACAATCACTGATATTTATAGCAGAACTCAAATATATAAACCCGCTTACAAAACATGAATTGGCAGGAAAAATACGCAGTTTTATACCAAGGAGCCAAAACAAAAAAAGGACTTTAAAGTAATGATTAAAAATCTACACCACTCAACTGACATTGACGAAATTAAACAAAACCTCAAAAATCTAGGACATCAAGCAGCAAACGTTTGGAATATCAAACATAAATTATCCAAAAACTCGCTTCCATAGTTCATAGTTGAATTAAAGCAAAAGGACAACAATAAAAAAATCTACAAAATAAAATTATTCCGGTTTCAAAAAAGATAATAACACAGTTTATTAATTGCCAGCGATTTAGAAATAACAAAAATTATTGCCAGCATACTCCAAGATGTGTGAAATCCATAAAACGATAGTTTGCAAAAAACTAAGTACGACAAAGTAACTGGTGTTAACTGCAAAAAAAACCACCCTACAAACTGCAGAGACTACATTGTTCATAAACAGCTACAAGAAAAACTATACCCGAGACTTAGAGACAATGTTAGTATACATCGCCGTAAATCTTTTACGCAATCTGAAATTCAAACGAGCACTTTTTTTGCTGCTATAGTAAATTCGCAACCATATAATAATACTCACATGACAGAAAACGAAAACCCCTAATCTTTAACACCATAACAGCATCAGCAAGCGCACGACGAAGCAAAATTAGGCAAAGTAATAAAAACTGTCGTTTCCCAAATGGGACTGACTGGAACTAGTTTTGAGATAGACTAGACTATCTACTGAATCTGTCAGTGGCACTGAAATCTGAGTACGATATTGAGTGATCTGTGATAAATCTTCTTAAGCTGATTCAATAATCAGCATAAGAAGCAACACCAGTACCAGAAGTACTAAATCTCCCTAAAATTAAAGAGAAAATACGACTACAAGCTCGTTGGCATCTAACCAGGTCTGATGCAGATAAGAGAGCACCAAACAGAGCTGCTAATCAACTAAAAAAAAACTATAATTTAAGCATAAAAATTCCATTTAGAATTACTTATAAAACTTATCTGTTTTCAAACACAGACTGTTCGCTTTGGAAAACGGTGCGCAAAACAAAAAAACCAGCGCAACGTATTTCACCTATCAAAAACAAAGACGAATTCTGGGTTCCAAAAAACTCTGAGAAGACTGCTGCTTTTGCCAATTATCTAGAAAACGTTTTCACGCCTCGCCCCTAGCAATGTCTTCCAAAAATTAATAATTTCCTGGAAACCTTATTTCAAATGAGTCTATCATTTAAATCATTTACAGAGAATGAAGTGCGCAAACAAAATTATAAAACCAAGACTAAAAAAGCTTTTAGTTACGATCAGATAACTGGAGATGCTATGAAACAACTGCCTGAAAAAGTCATCCGTTAGTTGTACAATTCTGCAATGTTATAATAAGAGTAAATCACTTCCCAAAGGAGGTTTTATTTTACGACCTATTAGTCTCCTTTTAGTGCTTGAGAAAGTCGATACCAAACCACCAATTTAACTTTAGAGACCAACAAGGAACAATAGAGCAAAGACATGGACTGGTTGACAAAATATCCTTTGATCTTGAAAACAGCAGATTTAGTTCAGTTGCATTCCTAAACTCCTCACATGCAGGACTATGCTACAAATTAATTGGAGAACACATACCTTTACTAAGCAAAAACAGTTGGGATACAAACTCCAGAAACTTTACTGGCTAATCGGGAGAAGCTGCAAAATGTCTTTGAACAATAAACTTCTAGTCATTTGGGGGACAGCGTGCAAATTCAACGTAGAAATCTTGTAAACCTAAGTCCCACTACTTCTGTTCCCACACCACCGTTTTCTATTTTAGATTCATCTGTGAACCATTTTTGAGAAAACCCCGGCACGCAGTCCGTGCTTCCCACCCACTCTTTCCTAGTAAGGAACCTGACTTTGGGGTCAAAGATTATTTTTGAGTTTATCTGATCGCTCACTGTTCAACAGAGGAGTGGCTTTCTGTATTCCCAGATTACCTTTAAGGTTGCCTTCCTTGAAATGGTGTACTTCATGTAGTTTGAGGGCTTGCTTTATAGCTTCCTCCTTAATTGCAACTAGTAGAAGATCCAAGTTAAGAAGGATCCTCATCGCAGCGGTTGGTGTTGAGTTCATGGCGCCTATGAAGGTCAGACATGCTAGTCTTTGCACCTTTGCTAGCTTTGCTTGCGCGGTACTTTGGTTTACTTTCCTCTACTAAATTGCAGACGCAAGGAAAGTTCCAGGTCTAACGACCTGTTTGTAGATCCAATTGGTTAAAACCCCACGTTTTGTCAACCATTTGGCGGCAAGACCATAAAGTTTTTATAGCCTTGTTGGTCGTTTTGAACAGGTGACATTTCCACGTTAGTTTTTGATCCAGTGTTACCCTCAGGTACTTAACCTACTTGGAGAGGGAAATGGTAGTTCCATTTAACTGAATACTAGGGATATTTAAATTCCTTTGTTTAGTAAAAAGAACGATAGTGGTTTTATTTGAGTTTATGTTCATGCCCTTTTTGAAGTACTAGTTACGTGTTAGGTTGATGGCATTTTGTATTCTCTGCCTTACGATGGAGTCATGCATGCCCCTCACTGTTATGGTTAGTTTAGGTTACGTTAGCATAGCTTAAAACGTTATCCCCTTTCTACTCAGGTTGTTTAGTATTTCATCCACTACCAACGACCACAACAGTGGAGATGTAGGCAGCCTCCTGTAGTGCCTACTTTATAGGTGGTACCAATGCTGGTGATTACCTGTTTACCCATCAGCATTTTGTTTATCCATTGAATAATAAATTCGTTTATCCCTTTCTTTCTGAGGGACTGCGTCATTGAACTATAAGCGGCGTTGTCAAAGCCGCCCTCTATGTTTATAAAGACTGATAGGGCTATTTCCTTTAACTCATGTCTTTTTCTATGGTTTTTAAAATTTGGTGTAAAGCTGATATCGTTGATCTGTCTTTCTGATAGGCAAATTGGTAAATATGAAGAGGTTTGACTGTTGAAATCTCCATTCTAATATATTGGCCCACCAGCTTGTTTTCAGCATAAACGAGGAGAGACTTATTGGACGATATTACTTTGGATCATCTAGGGGTTTTACAACTCCTTTATGTAGGAATATGACCTTTACTTTGCTTCATGCTTAAGAAACATGGCCATATAACAAACTGGATCTGAACATTTAATCAATGTCTCTAGCAAGATGCTCTGCTAAGAGCCTGGAACGGTTTAAAGCTTCCTATGGCCCATTTAATCCTTTCAGGCGATGAGATTTTATTGACAAGGGGACATTTTTGTTTGAGTAGAGTTCTACTCCTTATGAGCCCGTTGTACACCCTTGTTTCTCCAGCTGCTATACACCCTGAAAAATGTTTTTTAATCAAAACCTTTACCGTTTCCTGAAAGGTTGACGTTAAAGTGCTTCACGTTTGAGTGCACTTATGTTACCTTGGTTGCTTCTTGATAGAGCTTTCTGCACTCTGCTTGCGACAAGTGTTTCATCAAGGTCCTTCAAGAACTTTTCTTTGATTTACGAAGTGTCACATTGAACTTGGTAAGAGCCTTACGGTACTCTTCCCAGTTACGTGTTCTCTTTGACTGGTAAACTTTCTTCTGGCTTGGTTACGCAATTTGCTCAGCTCAATGTTCTACCCGGATACTTTGCTTTTAGTTTTTTTGGTTTTGAGAAGACAGTTTACCTCAAAGGCTTTCGTTATAGCTTCCATTGTGAGGATAACTGTTCTCTCCAAGTCGTTTATTATACTTATTTTGCTTGACATTTTCTTCATTGTTATCATGTAGGATACTTCTGTATCTTTCCCAATGGGTCTTGTTAGGAACCTTGTATGTTTGGTTGGTCATGCAACAAACCCTCATCTTCAACATGCTGCAATAAAATATAAAGACAGACTCAGTGCTCAATGACGAACCAATAAGACTAAAAAGATTTAAACCCTCAGATTTGACCTACCGTTTTGTTTACTTAACTAATTAATTAGCTAGTAATTATTTATTAACCACGTCTATATATGACATTTTACACTGGAATCTTATCTCTTATTGCCCTCTATTATAGACAGATTGAATATATGAAAAAAAGTGAAAGAAATTATTTAGAAATTAAAACTGAAACCAATATTATTTAAGTTACATTATTTAATTAATGAAACGTACAACACAATAATTTTAGGCGACTATTAAATACGTACTCTTGGAGGCGCAGTTATAAAAGTGGTCCATAGATTACGCTTTACAACCATAATAAAACGTATATAGGTTAATACAACCGAAACGTATAGATCAACAGTTACAAACAAAACTAATTAATATAAATATATATTATAAACACTGCCCTGTCGGTATTTATTGCTCGTGTGTTCTAAGTGCATTCGTGTGATATGCAATGCGCGCCTTCTCCTGAGCGCGCGTTGTATGTGCAATGCGCATGAAAGTGTGTTACAGATTCCTTCCCTAAACTTTATAAGCGTCATGAGATTTTAATTCTTTGGTGTTTTATTTCTCTTTTTCTTATTGGTAGAACTGCTTTTGGGGATGTTTTCTTGTTTTTTTTGTATGGCGTTATCATGGATACGTGGTAGTTTTCTAGTGGTACAGCTGGAGCTTTAGGTGCTGTTATGTCTGCGTTAACACTTGGCAGAGTCTATCTCGTCGAGATTCCAGCTTTGCAATCGTTTTCTTGCCAGCGTTGTTAAGTGGATGCGTTGTAATCCATATTAGGTCACCTGGTTAAAATTCAGCGGTGTCTTGTCTTCTCTGGTCTGTGTTTTTGTTGGCATAATCTTGTCAGTGATCCTCAATAGATATGGGGTAATAGTAGGTATGAATGTGTCTCTTCTTATAATTGCTTATTAGTCACGCGTCACGTCCGTGGTTCTCAGTTCAAGGGTTAAGTGTGCCGCTGTGTAACTCGTACTTTTACACGCTGCCGTTAATTGAGGCTTGTGGTCCGTTTTTTTGTTCCAGTGGATTTGCTTGCGGGTGATATACTTGAGTAGATTCTTTTATGTTTCAACAGTAGATGGCATGCTGTATTACATCGCTTCTAAATTGCGTTACTTTATCGCTGCAAACTCTTTGTGATGTACCGTATCTTAGGAATATTTTACTAATTAGGGTACGGGTACAGCTCTCCGCATCTGCAGTGTTGATGGTGAATAATTCTACTAATCTAGACATCACATCTTTTGTGATGAGGATTCACTTTTCCCCGGTGGGTTCCTTTGGAAGTGGGCCAAATATCTCGAATCGCTAAGCAAACGCTGATGGTTTGTATCAGACTCGATGACTTCTGGTTGTTTGCTTTGAATTTCTAGCACTCGGTGCAGTTTTTGACGTGGTCTATAATGTTTTTCCTTATGATTGCGTTGAAACGTCCTGTTTTCTACGTAGTGTTCTGCTGTCAGGGCGTTATGGTATTCTCTAACGACAGCATCACGTTCATGTACTGGTGCTAGATATGATTGCTTAAAAAACTGTACAATTTTCTGCTTGGATCTCGGAGTTCTTAAATCCCGCGTCCAGATCTTGTAGAGATGTCAATGGATACCATACAAGCGATGCATTCTTCTATCTCTGTGTGTGAGCATAGTGCCTGTGGTAATCCATCTAGCACCACGTTTATTTTCTCTGGGATATTTTCGTATGTAATATTATAGGTTGATAGTGTCAGTGCCCAACAGGCAAGCCTTTTCGTTGGCGACTTTAACAAAAAAAGGTATTTCAACGCTTGGTAGTCTGTCATTATTTGTACAAGGTTTCTTTTCGATATCCTCTAAACTTGTTCACAACCCAAATAATTACTTCAAGCTTTGTTGATGAGCAGACTTCAATTCGATGGTGAATTTGGTCTTGGTTTTGTACAGTCGAAAGCAAAGCAAAGTTACAGATTTATTATCATCACAAAAAACTAAACAATTACTCTCTTAATCAAAAATTACTTTTAATGTCGGATTGAATCCGCGTTCTTCGATAATGAGCGTTCGAAAAATTATCGTGATTCTGGTGTTTTGCCACGAAGCAATGGATGCAATGGCTTAGGTAGCGGAGACAATAATGGCAATTTTATCTTGGCAAGACAGTACAATTCTGGCGTTTTTCTAACAAACTTCAATGCGCCGCATTGGTTGCGCAATCAATTCGCTACTCAATTCAAATCAATACTTGAAGCATTTCTTCTTGCGCGTCGAAAATTATCACGTTGTTGGTCTCTGCGATAATTTCGACAATATCTGCCTCTCTTTTTTTTGTGTTTGCAAAGCACAGTCGGGCCATGCTAACGCGGCGCTCTTCTCGTACGATTTTTTGTTCATCTGCAGTGATATGATTGGCAATATGCCGAAATCTAATTGCATTACGGTTTCGTTGTGAAAAATTAAATTTTCTGGTTCGCGGCATTGTAAATAATAGGAAAATTTAAATTACATAATCAAGCAACTATCGATGCGCGCACAATCACATATGTAATGACTTCACAAAGTGAAGTTCTGTAAAAGCAATTGACCGTTTGAAAATAACGATAGAAATAGAATTGATTGTCGATGCGTGCATAATAATAATCAATATAACCTTTCACAACGTGCACTTCCATCAAACTCACGTCACTTTCTTCAAATCACTTTTTGCTGATGAATCAAATTCAAATGTAATCACCGTTGAGAACTAAATCAAAATTGATAAATCACGGCGTACGTTTGCGTGAATTAGCTGACAAAGGATAATGCAGACAACGCCATCTAATGGCATTGCCGAAACCAACGTGCCATGTTTGTTTACCAGAGGTTAATTATTTGTAATTTTCTTCTTTTTCTTAACCAACAACTTTTCTCGTAAATTTTTCCGAAGTTTTAGTAGTTATTCTACTATTCAAGACCGAGACAAATCCAACAAATCAAAGATTATAAAAATCGGCTTAACCGTTCTTAAGTTATAAATGAAGTAACTAATTCGTCTTTGTTTTATATGAACGCCGCTTATTAGAATCACGGATAATGTTATCAGTCAGGTAATGTTATCATTTTGTTAAAAAACTGGCCGAACGAATGCTGCTGCACAGAAAAAACTTCGTTTATAGTAATCATAATATCGGTTTATGTTATCAATTTTCGTCTCAGATTTGTTTCTATCCTTGAACTACAACCTATTTTCTATGAATTTTTTAGCTGAATTTTCATCTTTAGGAATTAACTTGGAAATCATGTGAGTTCATAGAATAACTTAATTTAACTACGTTTTATGTGATGACGTTATTTTGTGTTTATTTTTATTTTTGGTGACAGCAAATTGCTGAGAAGGAATGTGTAGTTCTTAGAACAGGGAATTAAACATAACATTTTTTATTTCTTTTTATTAAAGGTCTCAACAAACTATTTAATCCTACAGGTCTGTAATTTTCGATTTATTTGGCACAAAATTTTATTTTTTTAAACGTTTTATGAGAATATTTGTTTTGAAATTTTTTGCTTGTATTGATGCTATAATTTCACTTTCTAAATTAACAACCTGCTAATTAGATACACGTTGTATGTGTTTACTGTTTTCTAACCAATAACGTTTATCTTTTTTTCTAAATTACGGATATTGTTATTTTTTGGTTTTTTTTCGGTCCCAACGTGATTCTATTAAGCGGCGTGCACTGCTATCATCATGCTTTAAACTATTAAAAAAAATCTTTTTATTAATTAATAGTTTATTATATAAGACTTTGAGGTTTAGCAATTTTTCTTGGATGAATTATAAGCGACTTTCAGCTTAGACCGCGTCGTAATAGAACACCCAGACTTTATAGGCTTAGTCCTAGTTTCTCTTTGTGAGCCACAACAAGGAGTTGAGCCTTTTGATGTTTGTGAATTCAAACAAACTAACGTTTTACAAGACAATTTTACTCTTCTACTCATAACGCAAAATAGTTTAAATATGTTAGATAAACAAAAACTTCATTATTGCAAACGTAGTTAAAGAGGAACGAGAATCTCAGTAGTAGGCTTTAATAAGTTTGCAAACTGATGCTAAAGATGATGTAAAATAAAGATACAACGGCAAAGTTTCATAAACATGATAAAAAACGTTTTATTAAATAATTTTTGAAGTATGTGGAAACGTTTTTTTTTTTGGGTAATACAAAACAAAACAGTTTCAAGAAAAGGTTTATAGCGACAATTTAGAATTAAAAGCAATTCACAGAATAAAAAACAAATCGAAAACGACAGCATCACATTTGAAATAATCTATGTTCGTTTTCTACTTTAAATCGAAACAAAGCACTTGATTGAATTCTGTTTTAGGGTAATTTTATTATTTAGTTTTGCTTTTAACCATACATGTACAAATTTAAAAAAAAATGGGTTTAAAAATAAATGGTTTTAACTACTTCTGAGTACAGCGCCATAAAAATTAAAACAATGCTTATCGTTCGACTTAAATTAATGAAACTTTTTCACTAAATTTTTGATTGCGTTAGAAAATTAACCTCGTATTGTTAGTTTGAATTTTTCTTTCTTTCGGATATTAGTTATTGATGATGGTGTTCGTTTAGGTCAACAAGAAACCGTTCACCACACTATAATTTACAACAATAAAAACTTTTGACAATTAAGCTTCAACTTTAATTACTGATAACAACTGAAACTGCTATTAATCATTCAAACTACCAGTTATTCGATTTTGTAAATGAACGTCGAGTACGTTTCAAAATTGGTTTTCTTGGTAGTTTTTGTTTTAGTGTTTTTTTACACGAGCTTAGTCTATTAGATTATTAATTTTAATTTTAGTGAAATATTTTACAATTGGTTGTTCTAACGTACGCTTTTCCATATGTAAGAATAATGTCTGTTGGATTCTTCTGCTCGTGACATGGCTATTTCGACGTGATTTGCTTTTAAATCAATTAAATTTGTAGTATAATTGACTGACATTTCTGAATTGTTAAAAAAGAAAATACAATAAGAACGAGTACTTAATTTTAATATAAAATTATGTCAACATTAACACACACACACAAAGAAACAAAACATCAAATTATAAAAAGAATTATTACTCAAAACCGCATCAAATAAAAAGAATTTCTTGAAGGTACCTTAGGCAATGGAATATTTTGTTGATAATAGACACAAGACGTCAACTTTTAGATTTTCTTTTAGCAAGTTGTTTTTTTTTCATGTAAATTTTCATAAAAAAGCAGATCATTTTTGCAGGTGCAGTCTTCTGATAAAATTTAGTTGTCTAAGCCCTTTAATTGTTTTAAACTTATTTTCTGGCAGTTTTCTTGTTTGTTTTTTTAATATTTCAAAAAGTCATCTTACAATAGCTTTGAGATTATTAACACTATTGGATTCTTCGTTCAAGGAGGGGCATAAAAAATTGCTCAGTTTTTCTTTATGGCGACGTTTCGTGCACTAAATGTGCACTTCATCAGGCCATTGCAATTTATTATCGTAAGTACACAACTATCTAATTATTTGATTAACTACGGGTATAAAAAGAAACTGGTCGGTGGAAGAAGAGGAAGGAGACGAGATGCAAGGGAAAGGGATCGTAAAAAATTATGTGGTCAGAGAAGGAAAGGAAAAATATATAGTGTTAACAGTTTATGGGCGGGATATGAGGTTGATAAATGAACAGATTGAGAAAATGGTACAGGGGGAGGAAAAAGAAAAGATTATTATAGGGGGTGATTTTAACGCGAGAACAGAGTAAAAGGGAGGAGTGATTATAGGAGGGGAAGTAAAGAGAAGAGTTAGCATGGATAAGACAGTTAATAGGAATGGGAAAATGTTAGTGGAAATATGTGAGGAAAAAGGGTGGTCAATTCTTAATAGAAATATAGAGGAGGGGAACAGAGGTGACTACACTTATATGGGAGGGAGGGGGGAATCGGTGATCGATTACGTGATAGTAAGTGGGGAGATGTGGGAAGACATAGAAAGGTTTAAAGTGGGGGATGAAGAGGAATCGGATCATCAGCCACTGGTAGTGATTTTAAAAGGAAAGGAGGAAGGAATTAAGGAAGGACAGAGGGGATGGGGAGTAAATAAGGTGTGGACTGAGGAAATCATAGAAAGATATAAGATGAAGTTGGAGCAAGTGAATTAGGAAGATGTAGGGGGGGAAGAAGGATTAAAGGAGTTGACTGCAGAAATGGAGAAGACAGTAAAAAATAAATTTTGAGAGAAGACAAAGAAAAAAGAGGAACGAAAGTAGGTGGTGGAATAGAGAATGTAGAGAGGCGAAAACAGAGATGAGAAATGCTAGAAGAAGATGGAAGAAAGTTAGAATAGATGTACAGGAGTATAAGGGAAAGAAAGAGAATTTTAAAAATGTATGTTCTGAGAGAAAGGTGTCGTATAAAGAGGAAATAGAGAAACAAGTAAAGGAAATAAAGAAAGAAGGAGAATTGTGGGAATTTCTAAACAAGGAGAGAAGACGAGGTAAGAGGAGAGGAGGTTTAACGGATATAAAGGTGTGGTTGGGTTATTGTATGGAGCGTTTGGAGGGCACAATAGAAGGACCAGGGTAGGTGACATTGCAAGGGGTAAATACAATACAGGAGGAGTGGGAGATAACGAAGGAGGAAATGGAGGAAGCAATAAATAGACTAAAATTAAGAAAGACGGCAGGCACGGACGGTACGCAAGGAGAGCAATAGAAATATGTAGAGAAGAGAGTTAGAGGAAATATAAGAAACTTTTTTAATATAATATGGAAAAAGAAGGAATTGCCAGGGAGTTAGAAAGAAAGTTTAATTCTTCCGGTTTATAAGGGAGGGGATAGAAAGGAGGTAAAGAGCTATAGAGGGATTAGTGTTACTAATGTAAGTTATAAATTGTATGCCATGATTATACAAAGGAGGCGGGAATAGGAAGTGAAAGAAAAAAGTCTATTACCAGATTGGCAGATGGGATTTAGAGTGGGAAGAAGGGCAATAGACAATGTTTATATATTGAAACAGTTGGTGAATGGAGAGATGGATAAGAAAAGGGGTAAGGTATACGCGTTCTTTATGGACATAGAAGCTGCGTTTGATAAAATGAATAGGGAAAACTATGGAGGGTGTTAAGGAAAAAGGGAATAGAGGAACAACTAGTGAGGAAACTAGAAGGCATATATAAAGAAACTAAGAATAGGGTAAAAATAAGGGGTAGTGTTAGTGAAGTGTTTTGGACGAGGAAGGGGTTAAGGCAGGGGTGTCCTCTTAGCCCTATTTTATTTGCACTGTATATAGGATATATAGAGGAAGTGTTGAAGGGAGGACAGTGTGGTGGGGTGGTCATGGAGGGAGGGGTTAAAGTGTGGGTGTTGGCATATGCAGACGATATGGTCATGGTGGCAAAAAATGAGTTGGAGATGAAAGGTATGATAAATACGATAAAGGGGTACCTGGCAAGGAAAGATTTGGGTTTAAATGTGAGAAAGTCTAAGATGGTAATTTTTTAAAAAAGGAGAGGAGGAAAGAAAAAGGAGGAGTTAAGTTGAGGAGAACAGAAGATAGAGGCAGTGAATGAAGTGACATATTTGGGATATAGGCTAAGGTATGATAATAAGGATGATGCCCATATAAGGGAGTTAGCAAAGAAGGGGAGCAGGGTATTAGGGCAGGTATGGAGTTTAGGGGAAAAAGTGTTTGGGAAGGAGATCGAGAAGAGAAGATGGCTGTTCGAAAAATTGATTAAAAGTGTGATGTTGTACGGGGTGGAGGTATGGAGTTGGAAGGAGTGGAACCTATTGGAAAAGGTGCAAATAAAATATTGGAAATAGATACTAGGTTTAGACAGGGAGACGCCGGGGTACATAATAGAGGAGGAGGTGAAGTTAGAGAAGATTAGAATAGAAGCAGGGAAAAGGGCGATGGGTTATGAAGAGACAATGAATGATAGTAGAGAATGTAAAATTTTGCAGTGTTGCCGGAGGACGGTAAAAGATAGCAAAAATATATATGGGCAGGAGAAAAAGAAACTGTACTACCAACGAGGAGGTTTCGCAGGAGAAGAAGTAGAAATAAGGAGAGAGGAAGAGAGGTTAAATACGGACGAGATAGTAAGAAGAGATAAAGACTCGCAGGTGCAAGAGAGGGAAGGAAAGATAAGAGAAGGAAAGTATAACGTAAGTTATGGGAATATAGTGTCCAGGGGGGTTCCTAAGTATCTGATGGGGAGGAGAAGCTTAGGAGAGAAACGGCTTATAGCCAGGTTTAGTTGTGGAAATGAGGAGAATTTAAATAAGTATTGGAAGGAGGATGTAATGAGGAGATGTAGATTATGTAGGAAGGGATGGGAGAACATAGAGCACTTGAGTCAAGAGTGTGACGAGCTAAGGGAAGAAATGAGGGGGAGGAAGGCTTTGCTTGGGGAAGAAGGGGAGGGATTGGATTGGATGAAAGCAGTAAAAGAAAGAAGGAAAAGAGGGGAAGATTAGGTCTAACGAACCAGAATAGTAAGACGGTGATTGGAATAATTTATTGGAGAAAGTTATTTTAGTTTTTATAAATTTTTGTATGTATTATATGTATTATATTATTATGCAAAGGGAAAAGGTGTAAGGGTAACGTAATACATTGTAAGGCCGAATGACTCAACAATTATCAAGAAATAATAATAATATAACATTTTTTAATTTTTTGCTTGTAAAAAAGTAAGCAAGACGCATATTGCTCCTAAACAGGTCAGTAGCAAAAGTTATATATGAAGAAGTAGCCAGGTAGTGTCAGTTTGCTCTACCATAAACGCGTGAAACAATGACATCCCCTTTTTCTAATTTTGTTGAACGTAAAAAAGAACTTTGAAAATATTTAGAATATTTTAAAAACTATTCCAACAAAAAAATTGACAATATGTATAGTTTCAGATCGTTTTGATCAAACTTACCCTGAAGCTTTTTCATCGGCAAACCTATTAAGCGCCTTTTGAGTTTTTATTTTACCATTCAACTTAAATATTTTTCGAATATACAATCTGTTACGTGCTTTTAAGAAATTATTCTTAAAAGATCTACGTGTTGTGGCTTAAAGTATTTGGAAAACAATTTTAATTCTTTAATTTATTCAACGCAGGGTGAGCTTTTCCTATTCTTTTTGGATCCAGTGTAATGTTTTCGTCAATTTCTTAGCACCACGTGTTACAGCTAAGTGTTTGTTACAATCATCTATATAGAAAAGCACCCATTTGGTGGGCCAGGAACATTTAGACCGATTGCGAAAAATTTGTAAAGTGACGAATCGAACCTTTAGTCCGATGCATGGACGGTTAACATCATCTTTAAGAAAGTACACAGCATACGATGTACTCCTTTCTTACTTCTCATAAATGTTCACACGATTCTTTTAGTTAGCTTAATTATAGGTGAGCCATTAGAAAAACGTTTCCTAAGGGTTAACACCGGATTTGGGTAAGTCAAGATTATAATTTGAGGTCACTACGATCTTTTTACAAATCTTGTTTGCAATTAATTTTCACAACGATTTGTTTACTATTATTATAACTATAACCAGCTATAAAGAGGATCATCGCAAGAACGCATTCATGTAAAATACCGACCTTTTAGCCGCGATTGCTCTACAGTAGCGTACGATCATGCATTTCAGTTTCTTAACGCCACTGTTTTAGTGTGCATTTTTTTCTTTAAAAAAATTAGTAAATACTATCGAAAAATAATAGATTTGCAGTGAAAGTACCTACATTCTTAGTTAATTTGTAAATAATTCTGCTCAAAACATCTTTTTAGCTAAATTGCCAAACATAATGCATATTTAATAGATAAAATAAAAACGTGCATCATAATAAATTTACTCCGACAAACATGTTTTTGTAAAATAAAACTTGTTAATAACTAAATTATTTATATGTATGTATTTGATTTTTAAATGTTTTGAACACATTGCTGGATTTTCATTTCCAACCTATTTCTTTGGAGATAAAAGTTAACCAATGCAATTTTAGTTTCATATCACTTAACACTCCTTTTACAATGCGGTTGACTATGATTATCAAACGTGCGGTTTTCATTACATATTATTTTGTGTTATATTGCTAACGAAAATCTTGGTGCTACATTAGGTGCACGAAAAATGATTAACTTTTCCAATCTTAACGTAGTAGTAGTCTAACTTAGATTGTTATCGCACCCTAATATGTAAACTGTTAAATATCATTGTTAATTTAATTAATCTACAAAGAATTTATGTCTTTGCTATTCAAATTTACTATATAGATGTATTGTTTGTTGCTTTACCTGTAATCAAACTAAACTATTTTTTGTGTGGTTATTAGATTTGAAAATTATTTGGTATTGATTCTAATTTTATTTATACATTCCTTAAAATTTTAATGCAAGCTTTGAGTCTTCTGTACTGATCTAACAGGAACTGTATCTGCAAAACAAAATCTGGCGCCCATTAAAAAAACTCTTATTACTTGAACCTCCTTTATCTCCAATAGAATTTGTTTCAATTCTATTGCAAGCTAACCGTACAAGGTTTGTAAAGTGCTAGAAACTTGTAGTTTTATACCAATCTTGTAACTGACAGACCAAGCGTTGGTGAAACAACTTCAGTTTCTGTGCTTAAAGAATTAGAACTATCCACGAGTTCTCAAAAGTCTTTTTGTATCTAAACTAATCAACCATTGCATCGATCGTTTTACCAATCAAATTTAAACTATTTCCAAATGCTGTACCATAGGTTCATAATCTAACAGAAGATTGCAAACAAGATCAATGCGGAATTTTAACGGAAACACCTAAAAAAATTGTTGACAGAAAACGCTTTTTTTGTTAAAAGAAAAGAAAGGTCCAAACAAAACAAGAAAAATTCATCATCATACGCAAAACAAAAAAAACAGCGTTTACTTTTTTAGAGTAATTAGCTCTTCATTTTGTGTTTTAAAATTAAAGATTCTCTCTCAAACCGTATCAGCCAGTGGTCACTTTTAATCACTTTTGGAACAACCTGTCAGTTTTTGATATTTTTGATTTTAAGTGACTAGAAAAACTAAAGGTTGATTCATTAACGACACAGAACATGTTCACTCACAAGGTTTTCCATACTCTTCGTTCCTCGGTCATCGGGTGTTATGTTAAAAAGTTGGTAGGTTAAAATTTTTCAAGTATAAAAATTGCCTTCGACACGCCCACTCTTTCCTTGGCACACATTTCGGTAATATTTGGTGCAACACAGACTTCTACGCCTAACAAGACTTTCATCATTAAGTTATTTCACGCTATTCCACGTGAATATGCAAATTCATTTTGTTTCTATCTAAGCGAAAGTCTATTTGGGGTGAGTAATATTTTTGTATTTGGAGTTTAATTTGATTCTTTCCTAATTGGCTATAGCGCATTTCCATACAGCCACACGTTTCTTTTATCAGTGAAGATCAGAAACAGATGACATATTTGGCGAAAATTTTCCATGACGTCACGTCACTAAAACTTAACTATTCTCCTGCTACGCTACGCTAAAGGCGGGTTGCACAAAGCAAATCAAAAATGTAACAAGTGATTATTTCGCAAAACAATTGCTACATAGCCAATGAAACCACGTTTATTCGTGAGTAACAATTGATTACAGAAATAATCACTTGCTACATTTTTGATTTGCTGCAACCCGCCTTAAGTCAAGAAGAAACGCTGCGCATTCGCTATTTCAAATGATTGTATGCTTTCAAAACGAAATTTATATGTGTTAACGCCGTATGTGCGTTTTGTGTTAGATTTAATATTAAGTTTTAGGTAATACAGATACGGAATTCGCTAATCCCCTACTGGATATAACCTAATTGTGAGTATTACTATTTGAATTCTTTTTTCGAATTTTTGGGGGCTCGTCCGGGATCTCTCTTTTATTGTGGTTACCCGAATATCAGAGTAACAAGGATTACGAACCTAAAAATTTGTTACAAGCTTTAGGTCTTACGAACCTTGCACGGCCAACTCACACAGTCGGAGATAGGGGAGGTTCAAGTAAACAATGAGTAAGGGCGCCAGATCATTTATAATTAACACTTCCGCCTCGATCAAGACAGACGGTCCAAGCTTGTTACTTTAATGTTCGGGTAACCACAATAAAAAAGAAAAGTATGTTATCATAAAAGAAAGATTAACAGGTATAAAAACTTTAATTTAGTAAGTAATTGTGTCAACACAATGACTCACGAAATCAAGATCTACAAAATTGTTAATTATTGCTAAAAGAAAGTAAACATACACATACACCCGATTGTTGAATGCTGTTGTACACATTCAATGAAAGTTGGTTTCGCAGGTGTTTGCCGCATGAGTAGGATCTCAAAGAAAAATCCTTGTCTTCGGTTTTTTAGCTTTAAACGTAGGCCTTATATATAGAGTTATACTCGTCTCATGAAGGTATTTATCGATATTAATCCCTCATTATTTTTTATTGAATAGAAACATGTGGTCCAAAACGTGGTGGAACGGCTATTAAATTAAGAAGAAATTACAAAAGAATTCTAATAAAACGGAAGTAACTATCTTACCCTGTGACGACTAAATTATTTTACAAGCGTAATGAAATTATAATTTGATTTTCATTATTGGGGATGTCCTTTGAAATTTCTTTTAAGCGACACAGGCCATTTTATGCAGTTGACAGCTTAACGATTTCGTCGTAAAATGACAGTCACAAGAAAAGATCGGCAGAGGGCGTCAAAACCGGAATCTAATTTTAATTCAATATACAGGGTATTACGTTAGAAAAATTTTGCACGTAACAATTTATTCACGGAACGCCTACTTCCCGCTACATTGCTGTCAGTTGGTAGATGTTTGACATTTATATTTTGATGGAAAATTGTTTTTTATTTTTCTGGTCTGTGTGATTCACTTTATTCATGTTATAACTAATTGCCCAGTAAAGTTTTTACTTCTAATTATTCACACTCATTCATGGTATAAATGGGCGTAGTAAATTCGCTACTTTGTGAAAATTTTTTTGGGGTAAGCATTGCTTTATGTTATTGTGATTTACTTTAATTTTCTCGTATTGTTATTAACGGTTTTTGGATAATCACATGTCGTTTCATGAAGGTTGAGATATCATAACCCGTTTTTTTATTAGAAAAATTCTTCTGATGACGTTACGCCATGTTGTTTAAAGATATCGGAACCTCTCTTAAACTAATACAATTATAAACGCATTGGGAGCCCATTTAGGAGAAACTCGGCACATTTGTTTGTGTTGCAGTTATCGTATAAATCAAATGGGCTTTATTTGTGATAACACCGTATGTACGTATTTGTTAGATTTCAGCTAATTTTAGAAAATTCTCAAAAGGTGCTACTTACTAATTGGATGCTTCGAAAGAAAACTAAATTGTAAGTAATAAGTTTCCTACTTTAAATTTTTGTTTCCATGTTGTCAGTTACGTTACACGTACAACTGAACGTACATAGCAGGTTGTTGTCACAATTAACTATAAAAAGTTTTTGTGTATAACATATTATTAGACAATTCGCATTGATTTTCAAAATCTTTGAGATTTATATATTTGTGTTATAATTTACAAATGTAAATTTATTTTTTTCGGAATGTAAAAGTTAGGCCGACAAACTTAATTTGTAGTACGACGTGTTGCCCAACTGAAGGGCTTATTTCAACCACTGTAGTCTGTGATATTGAATTACGTTCTAGCGTTTGATTGCACCTATTTAAATTATCTTCTCATTAAGAATTTCTTTGTATTTGTAATAAATAAATATACTTGTTTTGTGATTTGTTTTCTTACAGCTTTGGATAGATTTAAACGATATCTTCTATCCTAATCTTTCAACGTTTTGGCGCTTTTTTAACTTGTTCACCAAATCAAACTGAGTTAACCGTTGCATTTTAAGTTTGAGATAATCTTCGTAATAACATGCAAGCTTGTATCCTAATCCTGAATGAAACACGTATGATTTTTGAGTCAGTATAATGTCAATGTCGTTGTCGAAGGAAAAGGAAGTATTAGAGGACGCTTTGTAGGCCTTAATCCGTGTTTGGGCATGTCTTTGTCTTGTGTTTTTGTGTACAATAGCCGCACTGTATCTTACGTTTACAGTCCGTCAAATGGTGACTAAAATTCTAACAATTATTGCTTCGAGTGATCTGGATATGATCATTTACCCTACACGCATTCCAAGTGATGTATACGCCACGTGATGCCAAAAAGTATTTGGGTATTAATAAGTAGACTCATAGAACCCAATGACAATTGGCCGAATTAAAATTCTACTTTTAAATGTTTGCTGGTTAAAGCTAAACCATCATTAGAAACGTGGTCGAAGTTTTGCCTCTTTTACCTGTTTAAAAAAGAGTTTAAAAAGAACGTCAAAGATCAAAACTTGTCTTGTGGCTCGACTATCAGTCCGGTTTTGTCGAACATGGCTACGGCTATTTTAGATAGGTCTGTCTGCTCGGATTTGAGTTTTTCCCCATCTTCCCAACTCGGTCAAGTCTTAAGCTTTAATTTGGTGGACTCAAAACATTAGTTAATGTCGTTTTAGTTTTGTCCGCAGATTTCAAAAGTAAGTAAAGTTTTGGGACTATTACAACTGTTGATCTTTGAATAAGAGTCAAGGATTTTTTGTAAAGAACCTTCACTTTTTTACAATCCTAGAACGAGTTGCTTAGGCATATATAAATAGCAAAGGAACTGCAACAGCGGAAGTATAAAAAAGTTTATCACTGACTAAAACAACCCTTAAATTCTGTTGATTATCTCCATCGTCTCAGAACGTTTTGCAGGTAGAAACTATTTTTGTTAGACAAATTATTTTAAGTTAAAGATACCGACGGAACGGGATAAATGAGGATCTTAGATAGCGTCATCATGGTCTTCTCGTTGACGCTTGGAAAAAAAAACAGACTCAACCTCTACAATAGGCAAGGCGACGCTTGTGAAGCGTTTCTTTTTACTATAAGTTGTTGTGCACTACTAATATTTTTTATTTTTTTGATAACTGATTACTTTTTATTTTTTTTAATAATTCAACATATAGTCGTTAGAAAAGTATACTTTAGTAAGGAACGTGCATTGCCAACTCGTAAGTATTGCAGCCTCGCTTTCGCTTCGGCTGCAAACTTTCATACTCCCTTGCAATGACTACCATTCGTTATTCGTTATAGAATAAATACGTTTATTAGACCTCAAACACAAAAAATAGTAATAGAATATTGAAATAGTCTGGAACGTAGACGCTTGTTATAAAAACATCGATTATAAAACAATACTTTTTTTTAAAAGCATATTGACTCTGATAGCAAGATGACGTTAAATGTAATATAAAAAATAAAACTTTTTGTTTGTTCAGCATAAAATGACGCAAACTTTAAGATTTTTAAGCGTAGCGAACGTCTAGACAGCGTCTCATTTGTGCATCATAAATAAAGACATTGACAAAATATCGACAGCTTATGCAAATACAAACTTTTACAAAATTAGATATAAAATTATAATTGCAAAATAAATATAAAATAGTTTTTGGTTTGGAAATTAAACGCGATTGTTTCGAAAAAACTTGCTTAAAGCTAGAATTTAATTAGCACAATTTGTTTGATGTAATTTACTACAAATATTAAACTTTGATGACAGGTACTTTATAATTAACTATTATTATTATTGGTTAATTAAAATTTACTTTGATTTAATTACAGACGATGTGTTTATCCTTCGGGAGATCTCAGTCTACATTAAAGGTAACAATTTACGTAGTCATGTTTGTTGTGAATAACCGATTTTGAGAGTTAGTCAAGTTTCGAGTTCTCATAAGAAAACGAACGTTTTTTGTTAGTTTCATTTCAGCGTCTAGTCATCGAAGTGAAATTACATAGGAAATGTAGAGAAGAATTTCGTTTGGAATTAGTAAAATGTAAAAGGGTAACCGCATACATGTTTTGCTTGTAATGAAGCATCTAACTTTTACGGTCTAAAATCCTTTGTTCGTAATTTGGTAAAAGTAGTTGTTGTCAGTAATGGCAAAGGGACATAGTATGTTCAACCATTCCGGGCCTTATTTTCTCTAAGTATAAGGGCTTTGCAAGACGTCCTGACGCAATGCGGCAATGTTTATTCCACGTGTAGACTCGATTCATTCGCACACCCGAAATTGCTCTTGTTGTTAATTTTTACGTTTTCCGAACTTAAACGAAAACTTTCTCTAATTTTTATTTTAATTACTTGTTAATGCCTATCTACGCGTAGATGCTCCGAAACGCCACTTTAAATCCGTCGACGAAAATTCTAGGCATTTACGTACCTTTTCACATGCAATTTTTACGAAGCTTGTAATTGGCGATTAAGTTTAAACCGTATCACTAAAAACTTTACTTTAAACAACTGTATTTATTTTAACAGATTATTATTCCTAAACAGCAAATAGTTCAACAAATACTAGCAGTAACAAACTAATTAACAGAAATTTAATTTAAAAACGAAATTAACTTTGTTTTATGCTTTAAATACAAAATAACATAAAAAGATGACAGACATAAAGCTTTTGCCACGAAACTTAAACATAATGTGAATCTTGTAAATTTTTATGAATATGATCGGATTTCTTCGCCAATTGACTTATGATAGAATTAATATAAAAATGAAGCAGTTAGAAAATTAATCGAATAAACTAATAAACAAACAAAGAAATAAACAACGTAATAAAAAAAACATATAAAATATTTAAGCAACCTCCCAATTTCTTCAATCGTAAACAGTTAAATTTCTATAGCAACTAAGCAAACTTGTTTCGCTACAGTTACTATGTTCTGGTATGAAACAAATTCGATTCGTAAAAACAAAACAGTTTTGATTTTTTAAAACCGAATTGTGTGGCAACTACACAAAATCAAAAGTATTTATATTTGGAAAAACGAAACATATGGCAAACATATTAGAGTAACATGACTCAAAAGAACGCACAAACAGTTTGAATAATTATAAAAATAACAACCCTGAACGCAAAAGACTTTACTTCCTAGCATGTTAATACAATAATTTATGTAAAAAATTGTTATTAGAGGAACAAATAAAACAAAAAAAATTAAAATGATATTAAATCCTAAAAAAAGTAAAATAGGAGCATAAAACTTACCCAACCAACAATTCTTCGTCATTAGTAGTAACTTCCATTTTATTTGATTTTAAACAAAAATGTGCGTTTTATATAAGCTTATGTACAACATTTAATGTTATTTTATTTTTGGTTATGACTGTGTTTAAATGATCGAACAAACTTGACGGATTTTACATCAACGTACTCAACGACAATACATAAGGTTACAGATTTTATAAAATTTGCGATTGAAAGTAAATTTAAGTCAGTATGATCTAACGTTATCATTACATGAAATAATTTATAGGCTGAAAGCTGACAATTAAAGCAAATTACATAAAGCAAAATTATACGTTATTAAGAAGTAATACATACAAGGCTAACATAATTAAAGTAATAAATATAAATACGAAAAAGTATACGTTATACTAAGTAATGTGCACAAAGTAATTTAAAGAAGTAATACGATATTGATATTCCAGACACAAATGCGAGTCTTTTCTCGTCCGTTCTGATTATATAAAAAGAGGCAAACTCCACAAGTTACACATATCGAAAACAATCGGGTACAAAGACAGCATGGCAATTCTCCAATACTCGCTAAAAAAACATAAAAAGATAACGTGACAACGCCATCATTGCCAATTGGTTTATAACCTGAAACGTAAACGTAATAATTAAACTAATCCCCAAATCCGACCAATACCTGAAACACGTTTTCCCTAGCAAATCATTGCCAAAAAAAATTCAACAGAAAGAAAACTACGTACATGTCGTAAAATAACAATCAAATTCACAAACGTTTAACAGCGATAAGGAGCGAGTAAAATAACCGTTAATAGCTGTATCACGTTTATCTCCACCCGTAAAGTAGAACGACAATGAGTAGCGTCGTTAATTTTAATTTAAAACAAATACTTTTAAAAAATACAAAATGACGACATGTAAAGTATCCCCCAGCAAAATTAAAACCTGATGACAAGAAAAACCTTCAAAGAAGACAGAAGTTTAGGGATACCCCAGGATCACTAAACCCAACCCAAATACAATAATACCCAACTAAAAAGAAACGTAAATGAAATAAGCTTTTCAGTTCGCTAAGTATAATCGACCGGATGTGTTCCAAAAATCGCATGAAGCGGAATCATACTTCCAATAATTTAAAAGACTCCAACCGACAAAAACAAAGTATCAAAACAAGGGCACTTGTTGTAAAATTGACAAAAGTAAAAAAACTATCAAAGCAAGAAAACAAGGTAGTCCCATAAACCTTACCGAGCGAAAATCCAGAGCAAACCAAGAATAAAGGAAAAATATAGAAAAAAAATAATTTTAGAACACGGTCAAGGATAACGCCTTAAAATCACATAAAACCCCAGCCCACAGAAACAATCCAACCCCAAAACTCAAAAAGTAGAAGAAAAAGTATGAATATCTATCCAATCTTATATGGTGATATGGGACCGTAGAAAAACCTGTTACATGCAAAAGTTGGAACAATGTCACTGCCTGAAATGAGGTAACATAAACGATGTTGTGCTGCTGCTTAGTGGAGACGGGGTGGGTTATATATTAAATTTCCGTGATAACTTGGAAACGAGATTGACATAAAATCGAAATAAAATGGTAAAACTCAAAATCAGTTAGGGCGCCAATCAAGGACACGATGATAATAGCTTCCGGACCCCTGATAACCCAGAAGCTGATCTGGTTGGTTACAACCCCTGGACTTACCTTGAGTTGTAACTTACTAAACTCTGAAATGTACTTCAAAAAAAATAAAAAATTACGTTCGCGGCAGCTGAATCAGTAAAAGCTCTTTACATTAACCAATTTAACATTTATTTGAAATAAAAAAAAGGGTTCAAACAAACTTGAATAGTAATAATAAAATCATACAAAATACTGGTATTGAAATTCGCATAATTAACCAAAACAAACAAAACAAAAAAAATACGTAAAACGATTGAATAAAGGCACAAAAACAAAATAATAAAATACAAAATTCAGAATTTAAAGAAATAAGACAAAGCACAAATTAATTAATCTTAATTTATCTAAAATCACGGCCGTGGGCGCATTACATAAATAAACTTACTTGAATATAAACGATGAAATAATTCGTTATTGATAGTAAAACTTTACTTCGACGAAAATTCTTTTATCACGTATTTTCGACAAATACTAACATTATTAGTTACATTATTGTTTTTCTTTCAATTCGAGGCTTGTAATTTTACTTGAAATACAAAGCTTTTAAATCATACCGTTTGTACCAATAATATCAAATTCGATAAATACCTTGACTCAACTGTATACTCCAGGTAAACTGCTGGGCACAGTGGTTCCAGAAGCTTTCGAGTTTAGATCGACCCCGGGACGGTCTAGGTGTTCTGTAGTCGATTGAAGGTTCGGTGAGACCCTCAAACAATGGAATGACGGCGGAAGATATGTTTTAATTCAGCATTGAAATCCGCACAAAAGCGAAAATTGGATTCTCAGCATAACACACCGTAAATAAATCTAACTCGAACGTAAGCTTTTTTATGGATACTATGAAGTTCATTAAACCGTAAAATTACGAACTTGGAAAACCAATATTTCCTATCACACCACTTAATTTTCACGGTACCATTTGTTTAACTTCCCCGAACCCTTGACTACGTCACGAAACCCGGTATTTCTTAATTGCGACCAAGAAAAGATCTCCCTCAAAATCAAAATTTTACTCCTTTTAACTCCTCGTAATCCCACTTAATTCAACGAACTTGCGCCGTAAAATCTTTGTAAAAGATGGAACACTAAACAACGTAAATTAACAAAGATGAAAAATATAGTGGCCACGTGCGTCATGTCACGTACGCACACTAAAGAAAGAAAATGTTCTCACGAAACGCTTGCTTAATTAAATTATCAAGTGATCCAAATCACGCTCGTAAATGACCTTAACATAAACAAAAGTAGATTCTAAGAAAACTCGATCAAATTACATTCCAAACAGGATGTCATAAATTAGATAGAGTTGTTATTACATTGAAATATCCAGAAGTAAAAACACTTAATCAAAATCAAGACCATGGAAATTTATGCGTTTAAAAATAAAAAAAAATACCAGTAATAATTGTGAAATAACTATAAAATACAAATAAACTTAAATCAAACGTAACAAAATAACGAGCAAAACGTTTTCGATGCTAACATCAAACTAATCAATCGTAAAAAAAACAGAAAATCGCAAATTCAGCCAGAGGAATCTAATTACGGGGTCTTACATAAAAGATTCACTGCGAAATTTCAACGCCGGTTACAAACCAAACCAAAACAGTTACGCCTGCAGACGATATGAGGTTGTTCCAATAAAAAACCAAACAAACTTTAAAGGTCTAAAAAAAAACAACAAAGAAATCTCAAGCAAAATAGATTTTGATAAATAAAGTTGAAACAAGTTGGACCACCTAAAAGACAGAGAAAATATCAGTAATCTAAAAGTCACAACTACAAACACTATATGAGTGCACTAATCAAAGCAAAATCAAAACCGCGTAACAAAACAAAACCGATAGTAAGAAAGAGTAAATAAAGAAGGTTAAACTACTCCATTTGCTAATTGAACGTCGTGTTGGAACGTGAATACCAAAGAACGGATTAGAATATTCTAAGAACAAAAGAAACCTATAAAAGAGAAATATCTTAGCAATGACTAACAATATCAAAAATGCCGACTAATCGGAAGTACTTAAAGTACAAGAAGTGACGTGGCGAAGATGTAAATGTTTGATTTGTACTTCTTCCCGTAGAAACGAAAGGAAGTGACCAACTCTTCAATGCCCAACCAATTGTTCAAAAGGTTTAGAAAGAACAAGACTAAAGTAAAAGATGTGGCATGCAGATGATTAACCAATCAAAAAGAAGAAGAAAATTAAAAGAAAGAAAGGAAGATAAAAACAGATGGAGAAAGATAAGACAAGATGTTAATGTTTGTTTCGTCCTCCTCTCCGTAAAAGAAACGAAAGGGAGTTACCAACTTCTCAATGCCTAACCAAGCGTCCTAAGTTATATAAAAAAAGAAAAAAAAAGAAAGAGAAAAGAAAAGACATCAGTAAGTCATAAAACAAATGCGTACCAATTGCTGTATCAGAACGGAAAGTTTACTACAACACTTAAATGCCGACAAGCGGAATAAGAAAACCAAAAAAAAGAAAAACCAAGCTAAAAACCAAAGTGGGAGTCCTACTAGAGACTTACTAATCTTAAAATTGCCGACTAAACGGATGTAACTATATAACTAATAGAAAGGTAATTCATCCCGAAGTAAGAAGGCTAAGGAAAAACCCCAAAGAACTTTAAGCAAAAAAAAAGAAATTTAGTACAGAAAATAGAAACAACAATTGAGTAGCATTCAAGATACAACCACCAAGATATCAACGACGTGTTCAAAGACTCAAACCACCAAAACTAAAAGACACGAACTTTTTCTTTTGGCGTTGGCCTACCGCAGTAGGCTTAAGTGGGCTGTGATTCGGTCAACTGGGAAACGTAGTATCACCGTGCGGTATTCTTCTTGGCTTCCTAACCTCGGTTAATAAGCAGGTTATCAGTTTCTTCTTATCCAGCTTTCTGTTTTTCTAGTTTGTGTCACATGGCAAATAAATGGAGTAATTTTTTCCCAGTTTCTCTTGCTGCTGATCATATTTATTATTATAACATGTTGTCTACTTCTAAGTCAATTTGTAGTTTGATCTGCAGAGCATGTCGCATCCGTACCCATCGCTGGCAGTGGAATACGCCATGTGTTTCGTCATCATATTAGCTGCGGTCCACGCAGAGGTCATGTTCTCTTTTTTTAAACTTTTTTAAATATTAACCGTTTTTTCCATGCCCAGAGAGGAATTGGGTGATGTGATACCCTATATTCCCATGTGGTCTCTAGTACTACGGGTAGATGTTTCTTATTCGTTTTTTTGTTTACAAATTTGTATTGTTCCATTTGTTTTGCCACTCTGCAATCGCTTGGTTTTTATCCATTTTGTAACTCCTTTGACTGTCTAATAGGTACAGTGGCGGAAAAGACGAGTCCCTACTGTTCTATAATCACATCCAACGCTATAAATCACTGTACTCTGGTCAAGATGTTTCTTGCATTGTCTTATTTCTCTACTACATACCAGATCTCAGCCCCGTACAGCACCATGTTGTTAACCGTCGATGCGAATACTTGACGTTTACACTGTCTAGGTACGTTGCAATTTGGGAGTACACTCAGTAATTTCTTTATTGTTTTTTTCGCTTTTAATGTTACTTCTTTGACATGTTGTATAAACTTTAGGTGTCGATCGATGAGTACTTTCAAGATCTTAATCTCCTTTCCTATTACTATATCTCCATCAATAACCATATGTCCTACATCCAGCATTCTTTTCTCCCATAATAGCTGCCGCTTTAGTTTTACGAGTAACCAGTTTTAGACCATGCACATGCATCCATCTGTTAATAATTCGAACTAATTTTGTTTTTCTCACCACTTCCTCGATGCATCTATCCTTGCCAACAAGAGTATTGTCATCGGCAAACGCATAAACACTTATTTCCTCTGGCATTATCATAAGCAATATTTTACAGCGTTGGTCCTAGTACCGAACTCTGTAGTACCTACACCTCCTCTAATATCAATAATCTTTTGCTTTTCAGATTATAGTCTAACCATCCTTTTCTTTCCGATCAGGTATTTTCTGAATATTCTCATTAAGTAAACTGGTGCACGTTGCTTAAATAGGTATATGATTATCACTTGTCTAGATAAATGGTTAAATGCATTTCGTAGGCCAACTGAAGTAATTATACAAGCCTCCCTTGTCCTCCTTGAGCCCTCCTTGGCTCTTCCAGCTTTCTCAACAATTGTTTTTAAAGCTGTTATAGTACTACACCTTTTGCTAAATCTAAATTGCTTTTCGGGCAGATTCACACAATCTATAAGCCTATTATTTAAAATCGTTTTGAACAACTTGCACATAAAATTGATTAAACATATTGGTCTAAGGGCTTTTGTGCTCGCTTTTGGTATTAGGACTACCCTAGCCACTTTTAATTCCTTGAGGTAGATGCCTTCTCTCAATCATACACTGAACAACTTAGTTATCATTGCCGTTTTTTAGAGTGCCATTTCTTTTATAACTAATGCGGGTATCCCATCTGGTTCTGGAGCTTCTTCAGTAGGTAAAGTTGCTGCAGCTATCTTGGTTTCTTTTGCTTTGATTTCTATTATATCTAGGTTTCTTTCTATCTTGGTGACTGTTGGCTGTCTAAGGAAAAGCTCCAACACTTTCTCCCTCATCATTCATTCCTCAATCCTAGAAATTCCTTTCCTTTATATCTATCGTCCAGATGTTGTTGTCCAGATTCTTGCATCGTTTCTTGCTTGATTTATTCGCCAGTCTCAATTGCTTCTTTTTAAGAATTAGGTTAAAGAACAGATTTTCTAGATTTGCACCTCCTGTTCTGCGAACTTTATGCTGGTGTTCTCTTCTCAGACAGTTACATTCTTTACGTACGTTTTTTATAGATTCGTTCTACCAGTATGCATTTTCCTTGGACCTTCCTTTCTTGACGTCTATGTTAGCTGTTTTCTAAACATTCCTAGTCGTCGTATGTACTCTTTCAAGTGTGTATTCTTCATTCTCCGTAGCATCAATAGCACTTCTCAGTTTTGTTAGATTTAGTGCTATTTCTTCCATTCCAATAAATTGTTACTGTTTTCTACCGTCTTTTTGTCTCGTTGTACCAAGCTGTAAGTGACATACAATGTATTTATGGTCGCTTAAGCCCTCTTTCTATAAGACTATGTAATTTTTTATTTTAACTTTAAAAGACAGAAACATGAAAAATAGCAAAGGTCGAAAGTTGAAAACCGCAAAATGTAAACTGGCACTTACGCAGCTCGCAACGCCAATAGAAAAAAAGAGAACGATTAGAAGAAGGTGACGGCAAACAATAATTAAAAACGACTGAAGGAGTACCTCGTACCTGGCAATGCAAGAGGAAAGGATTCGTTGTAAGTTGGAACACAAAGAACAGTAGCGTATGAACTCAGCAACTTTAGGTTTTATATGAAGCTAGTAGAAACGATAACGAAGAAATTCTAATGTGCGTCTAACACTGCGGTAAGCACAGCCGGGTGTAATGTGATGATCCTTGAATAAGTTACGTTTGCTGGTCTGATGGTATTACTCTCCTAACGCAAGGATCAGAAGATGAAACACGGACACGTTTACACAAAATACCTTTTACAACACACGAACAAAAGTAACGACTAGGAGAAGACCTAAATACTAAGGATTAGTAGTAGGCTTAGTGATCCTAGAAACTGAAAAGAAATTAGAAGAAAGAGAACAAACACTACCTAGACTTATCACCTTGAAAACGGCAACAAACATAACTATTTGAAGTAGGAGTAGATAGAGAAGAAAACAGTGTAGAAGCATTAAGAGAGCAGGTAGCAGAAATAGCAGAAAAGACGGGAGTAAAAATCTTAGTAGCAAATTGTTCTTGAACTTTGTCAGTAAGTTGATGTTCGACTTCAAACGCTTACCTAATGATACTAACTGCAAGATAGACGTGATCTCAATCAACGCTAACGGAAGTTGATAGAACGGCGTTATATTTCGGCAAATTATCTTGAGCTGCATTTCCTCTGAGACCGATTCCGTCCGCTAAAGAAAAAAGTATCGCATGGTGGTAACGTAAATACTGATGGATTCGTCGGCTCCCATTGTACGACTGCAAATAGTATCCATTAAGCGCTCATTGTAATCGAAAGGCAAAAACTCAAACCTCAACAGAACAGCAACATCGTTCCGCGGACTTAGATAACTTTGATTTATCCTAAAAGCAGATTGCCAGATAAAACCTCAAAAACTAAGAGAAAAACTTGATGCTGTAAAACACCACAAGACAAACATAATTCGTCAGTACGAATAAGAAATCTTTACCAGAAAAAGTAACATTCAAATTTTGTTTGTTTTCGAATCAAATTCAGCAGAAGTAAGAAGTTATGGTTCTTCGCCGGAACAATACATACCTAAAACAATTAAACCTAAAACACCAAACTAATCCAAGTAGTAACTCAAAGCAGAAACCTACCAAAACGTGTCTGACTAGAAATCCAATTAAAATAAAAGTCGATAAATAAAGCAGAATCAGCCACGTACTACTAAAATCAGCAAAAGATAACCAAACAACCTACTAAGCTAGGTCCTACAATAACACAAAGGAAACAAAGCAAAAAAAATGAGTAAGCCGAACCCACTAAAAAAAGCAAAATAATGAAAGAAAATAGAAGGGATTAGAACCGCGCACACGAAACCGAGCCTTAAACAGTTGGGCGTCAAATTGTGTTACGAGAATTTTCTCACAAATTAAAAACAAGCGACTAACTCAGTTGTATCGTCAACGAATCATCTCGGTATGTTAATCCTGCACTAAATAAAAAAGGCGACAAAACTCGCAAATACTGCCCAGTATAGACCTTGTTTAAATCTGTCAATCACTAAAAGAACAAATTGGCAAAACACAATTTTTAGTAACAACAAAATTATTTCGCACAAAAGGGAACAGTCGTTAAAATCAACAGAGAAAGAGGTAGACCAATAACAATAAATGATTTGTCGATTAATATAGAAATATCAAAGCTATAATATAGATGTAGGCTCTTTTGTTTAGGCAACCCACCATACAAGTAATATTCAATTGCTAACACTTGTTATAAGTCAATGATTTTATTTAAATATAAATATTACTTGATCAAACTACCTCGTCTACTATTCAGTCGCGGAATAAGTAGACAATAGGCAATGATAATAATGCATCGCAAAAAAAACAAAATATGAGCACAAAACATACCCAACCGACAATTCTTTGTTATCAGTAGTGACTTGAAAATAAGCGTTGTATATAAGTTTATGTACGAGTGTTAATGTTATTTTGCCTTTAACCATGACTGCGTTCAAATTAAACTTCACGGTTGTCATTCAACGTACTCAACAACAATACATAAAATTACAGATGCTATAAAGTTTCTGACTAAAAGTAAATTTAAGTCAATATCATCTAACGTTATAATTACATAAAATAAGTTATAGACTGAAGACTGGCGGTTAGTAAATACAATTGAAGCAAATTACATAAAGCAAAATTATACGTTACTAAGAAGTAGTACGTACAAGGCTGGCATAATTATACTAACAAATATAAATGCATAATATGCATGAAGTAATTTAACGAAGTAATACGATACTGATACTGGTGTGAATCTTCTTTCGTCCCTTCTGATTACATAAAACGAAGTTGACTCCACAGGTTACATATCTCGAAAACAGCCGGGTACAAAGACAGCATGGCAAGATGATCCGTTAATAATGATTCACATATCGATCTTCCTTAAATGCAATATTCTAATCCATTCTCGATTAAGACGAGTTATCGCAAATTGTCTTAGTTTTATTAACAACATTTGTGTTTCCAAAGAAAAACTAATAATTCTCTTTCTTCAAACGAACTCTCCAATTCATTGTCGACAAATTGCTAAAAAACTAAGTTTTGCTACAAAACTTTTCTGTCTTGTTCAAGACCAAATGCTTTAGGCAAGTTCAATCCTGTTTTAAATTCTTTGGGCGTTTAACGAGTAACGGTAAGTTTCACCACTCACCATTTTCATACGACATAAAGTATCCTAGAAAATACTATTGTTAAAATCACTGTATCATGCAAGCATGTTAGGTTATTTCTTACTTTTGGTTAATTAAGGAACATTAAACCTATTTTTTCTTTCTTTTCATTTTTTGTTTTTTTTTGTTATGTGAAAATGAACACTTTAACAATTGTAAAATAATCTTGTTGTGGTTTTTTTATTTTAATTGTTTATACTATCATTTCTCTACCTGATTATTGATATATAAGCGTATCGTACCCGTTTGGCTGATTTGATAATTCTGTTGTAAGTATCTCCACCCACGCCTTTTCGGTCAATTGTGAAGCAACCGTTTTTTTTATTATTTATTTTTTGTAACATCAGCATTTATCATTTTATGCACATGACCAAAAAGTTGGCGCCCAACGTGGGGCTCTTGATTTTAAGAGATAATCATTCTTTGGTTTGTTATTTTTCTTATTTAATTAAAACTGAGTACTTAAAAATTCAACTTAATTTTAGTCTTCATGCTAATTTGACTAAACTACATCACACAAGAACCTAGTTTAATCTCATCTAAATCAGACTTGAATCATCTCTACTTTTGTCAAGTTATATTCCAAAACCAACTATTGTTGCTAAATTTGATTTTTATTTTTTAAAAATAACTCCTTTTTTGTACTAGGATTGAAAAGTTGCGAATAACATGCAACGTTGGCATCAACAACTATTTAATTGTGTTTTAAAAAATTTCTTACGGGTAAAGTTCTACTTAACTAAATTGACCAGTAGTGATAGCAAGATGTCCACCCCATGTTGAATGAGTGCAGAAAACATTCCGTCGGAGTCCGGATCCTTAAAAAGTTTAAAGGTTCTTATGGACCACCTAATTCTTTCAGCGTCACAATTGTTTTGGTAAAAAGAAAAAGGTCCATTTGGATTTTTGCTCTTCTTTTTATGCGTCTCCTTCCATCTGCAGTTCCTTTCAGTGCTATGCAGTCTGGGAAGTGTGTTACTATTAATGTTTCTAAGATGTTTTTGGAGGTCGTTGTTGTTGTTCCGTCACTCTTTTTGAGTGGATCAATGGTGTCATGTGATTCTCTTGTGAGAGCTTTCTGTAATCTGCTAATCTCAGGTACTTTCTCAGGTTCTCATAGAAAGTTCTCCATGTTGTTTTTAGAGAAAAGTTTTCTTCATAGTATTTACTATGATCTTCCTGGTGAGGTCTTCTTTTTGCTCGAGATTGTTTCAATAGATCTTATATTGAATATAACATCCTTCACACCATATGATAGATTGTTCTTGTAGTCATTCCAGTTGGCCTGTTTAGAATATGTCTGATCTATCATAGGTCTTGCTTCAACCTTGAAGATAATCATATTATGGTCTGACAGACATGCCTCATCAGAGACTCTCCGTCCGCAGATTAAGTTTCCTACACTTTTTGTTACTAAGGTTAGATCAATAATCTCCTGTTTTATAGATTTAGTAAATTTAGGCTTATTGCCTTTGTTACCACTACCATGTTAGTAGTAATAAGGTATTCGTAAAAAGACTCACCCTGTTTGCTAGTGTCTGTGCTGCCCTATATGAAGTTGTGCGCGTTTGCCTTTGCGTTTGCGTCACATCTTAGAACCCGCTGCTTGTTGTTGGCTTCGCAGTAGTTTTGTGAGGCGCTTTACTATATCTGATGACGCCTTTTGCTCCACTATAAGAAAATATGATGAAGTGTAAATCATTTCCTTTTTCCCTCCAAGGACTCTTAGGTCTGCTATTACTGTGACGGTGTCAGAAACTGTAAATTCTGAGAAACTTATTGAGTTGATACATTTGTTAACAAAAATCGCAGCCCTCGGGTTTTTAGAAATTTTATCGTAGATTAACTTACAGTTTTTTGTGTTGAGTCTACAGATTTGGCATCCACTTGGCCAATGTTCTTATATTAAAACTACCAGTTGTGTGCCCAGAAAGAACCTTTGGCAAAGAAGAGTAGATGCTGTCTTTGCATAATGGAGAATCATCTGCACACATAACATGTTATTTGGAGGTAGGTTTTGAGGTTAAGGGACTTAAGTGAGTCTTCGTGACCTTCTTTAAAGTCCTTGAAGCCAATAATTAAGGTTCCTTTGTGAGCTTCTACTGCAGTAACGGACTTATTGTCTATGGAGAGAATTAGTAGTGCCGATGTGCCCCTCACCTCTTTTCTTATTACCCTCCATGGGGTAGTATCTATCCTCTCATTTTGTTCTTGGATCTTATGTAGGATCATCTACGTTGCGGCATTCGAAAAATATCCTACGAAAACTCTTCCTTAGAAAATTTTGGACTCTTTTGTGGCCCACAGTTTAACTCCCCTTACGGATAGAAATCAACTACCACCGCTTTGAGCCACTAAATTGTGGCTTTATGTTTACATACGATCATTATGCATCCTGTCTTGTAAAGGCAACTAAAACACTTAGGCTTAATCGTCTCATTCCGACTTTCTTCCACAATGGATAGGATGGTCAAGTCAACCAAATCCATCTGTTCCGTCGTAAGCAGTTCCGTTGGGAACTTTCTGGTGTCCTGCAGAGCATTTCTGTCTTCTCTTATCTGGTTTTTGTACAGATTTCTTAGTTTTTCTTTGATTTAGTTTTGATTTTTTTATCTCCCTCGGGTTCTCATTCTGGGAGCGTGGTCTTTTGGCTGGAGCCTTATCCTTTTTTGGCATTTGGAATTCTGCCTTCGGAAGCTGAATTTGGTTCACATTGCGGCAGTCAATATCCTTGACTATTTTTTCTATTTTTTTTTCTGGATTTGAGGTACTGCTTGTGCTTGCATCCGTTGCCTTCAGGGTTGAGTCCTTAACAGTCTTCTTTCATGTTGAAGGTTTGACGTTCTCCATGATTTTGAGCTTTTTGGGAAGCTAAGAATGCCGGATTCAAAAAATCGGTATAGTTGGGAGAAGACGGCCAAGTCTGCCAGAGCCGGTGAGGCTACTTGAAACTGAGTTTTGCCTGGTGCTTGGTGTTCCCATACTTAGGACTGATTTCCCATTAGACATTCATCCATTGTCATACGCTGTTCCAACTTGGATTGGAGTTTTTCTCAAGGTTTTTTCCTTTAGCTCTCGTATTCTTCAAGAATACAAGCACTTGTGAATTCTGTATGAGTTTGCTCTTCCAAGACTGCATGCTGTGTTGAAACTGCCTAAAACATGACCAGAACAGTTTCCATAACCGCACGCGTTGTGAAGGGTTGCGAAGCCACATTGCAGCAGTTTTATTCCCCCTCTATCACGTCCACCAGGATATAGTTTTAGAAGTCACGTAGAAAGTGTTGTCAAGTCACACGCTTCCTGCTTAGGGTTTAGGATTTGCCGAAAGGCTTTCAACCTACTCCGTCTGCTGTGCGTTTTAAACCACCCGAGAGGCACGTGGAACTTTGTCTCCGGATGCGCACAGCTTCACCACCCCATGTTAACCATTGTTTACATGTTTCACGTTTTCGTTTCGGGTTATTTCAGCTAATTGTATTGTATTTAAGTTTTTATCGTTTATATTAAAAACATTTAATCGTAGTAACGCGTTTTTAAACTCCGACGGTATACGACGCAAATAAACGCACTTTTGCATAGTCGGGCATGCAAAAAATTTATCACATGTTCAAGCGACCTTAAGATGCAATAATTAACAATTTTCTACTAATAAAAAAGTCTTTTTTATATAATCTTATTATAATAATTATTTATTTCAAAAAACACGATACCATTAATGTAATTAGTGCAACGTCTACATAAAAAATGAAAACTTTTCTGAACGAAACCGTTTGATTGATGATGCAGAAGAATTTGTCAAGTCTCATTATATAAAAATAAAGAAACTTTCATGTGACCACATCTAAGAAACGCAATTAGTAAATATGTGATTAAAAAAGAAACTTGTAGAAAATGAAACATAATTTTTCAACAATCACGACGAAAACGCAAAATACTTTCTTCGCGCTGCTAAGATTCTTTCATTATCTTTACCTGTAGTAATTAAAAATAATTTAACTGCAATATTCTAAAAGTTACATCGAGTTATGAATAACAAATAGGAGGAGTTGGAAAATAAAATTTTCCTCTTTTATCATATCCTCAAAGTTTTATGGCGCAGGGCAGGCTGAAAGTAGTGTTATAAAACTAATTTAAAACGGTGAGCTAATAAATCCTTTTCAAGTTTTCAAATTAAGGATAAAAAGTATTTCAATTAACTCGCTCAGGTTTTATGTTAATTATTGTTGAGAAGCTTTAAAGTTAGTTAGTTAGTCCACCCACACCGAAGGTAATAAATGAATGAAAACAATACGATCGTAAGATTATTAAACGTTATGTATTTGTACCCGCACTTATATAAAGGTTATGCGATCATTTTACAATGCGATAACTTCTCGAATTTGGTCTTTGTGTTACGCAAAATTGCTCTTAATTTGCGTGCACAACTTTATGGGTTATGACGTATTTACAAAAGATCTAGCCGCGGGTTAATCTTAATTACTGTACATTAAAACCTAGATGTTTATAAAAAATAATTCGTATAGGATGTTACTAACTGTTATGGAGTATATCTTCTATTTGGTATTATGTATTCAAATTGTCTTCCTTTTACCAGGACAAGCCACAATTCTATTTTCTGTTCGTAACTATTCCGTTGTCGAACTTTATTATGCATGGAATTACCCCTTCAATAAAGTTGCATATTGCGATATTACAGTTTAGTTGTTGCTATGTTAATATGTGCAAATTTTCTTAACGCCACGTATATCGGACGTAACATTTTAATTAAGATTTTGTCTCGTATCTATTCAAATTTTAAAAAAATTGTGTATGAATTTGTAATTCAAATTGTTTAAACAAGCTGCGCTCCAAACTACTTTATATAGTTTTTGCTGTCTACTAACGTATTGAGGTATTTTTGTTTGTTTTGCTTGTAATGCGCTAATTTAACAAATTGAAATGGGTTTACAAATCAACAGCAATATTTTTGAATGAATTGTGAATTTTAAAACAAGAAAAATACATTTAATTCTAAAATATTGGTCCTTCGTAAGTTTTACGACACTCGTAACAGTTCGAACGTTTTCGTGCAGTTTCGTTTAATGCAACGCCTTCTTTGACTGAGTTGCTTCTTGTCCAGTATCTTGCTAGACGATGCTTTTGCGAAACGTTAGTCAATTTTATGAAAGTTCTGTGATAACGTTATTTTACAAACTATACAGAAAAGATGGTAAATCCTACATTAAATTATTTACCACCATTCCACAAAAAGAACGATTGCTAGAAACATTAGACATTTTATTTTAGGACCTATAGGACCTGTTAAATGGTGTTCTAGCTTCAATAACATTTTTTTGCGGAAATCGTAAGGCAGGTTCAAAAATCTCTTTACACACATTCGACAAATTTGGGAGAGTTTTATTAAAACACAGAGGACATCACATACTCCAAACTCGTACATAACCATTCTTGACGATTCTCATGTAAAATGACCTCCTAAATCCAAAAATGAGCTCCGTTTTTACCCATCACCCACCTATTTTGGGAAGACCCCATTTTTATTTTCTTTTTTGCATTTTTTTTAGAATTTTAACTTATAGCCGTTAAACATCCCAAAACAGGTAATAAAATTTATACCAAAGTATATGGCAAAAGTTTTGCCATAAAATGTATATAGAAACAACAATAAATTACAAATATATAAGAACAGTAAAAAAATATCAATAAACAGTTAGGAAGATTCACTGCACGACGCTGGCAATCTCAATACCACATGCAGGTTTGAACAGTAATTTTCGACAGGTTTGAACTTGCATTGCTCTTTTCATTATAGTATATTACATTGTTTGCTTAACTGCTTCGATCAGTACATCTATAGCTGTTGCAGAGTTAACTTGTCGACGTTTTAAACGTGCTGGATTTTGTGTTCATTTTTGTTCATTTGTGTAAAACAGTAAAACTACTTTTACTCCGGATTTTTTCAAGTGACTAAGTGTGATTTGTGGTTAATGTCGGGCGTTGCTGTTTAATTATGCCACGCGAGTGTAAAAATCATCCCGATAACTTCTGCTATGTCTGCGGGGAATTAACTTTTAAAGCGCAACGAAAACCCCTTTCTCCGCTTGTTAAAACAGTTGGCGACCAGGACAAGACTTGGGCTCCATCAGTTTGCTGTACGATTTGTTACAGTAGTTTGACCAAATAACTCAAAAGTACCCGTAAATTAATGCCATTTGCTGTGCCCATGGTCTGGCGTAAACCTCGCTGTCATCTTACAGATTGTTACTTTTGTATGACTTTCACCGTCGAGTTTTCGAGCAAAAGTAAGCATACAATTCAGTATCCCAATATTCCGTCAGCTCTAAGACCTGTTCCTCATAACGATACTTTGCCATTCCCAGAGCCCCCAAACACCTATACTCTAGAGCCGGAAATTGATTTAAAAGACTCTGAGTCACAACCTGGGGCTTTGAATGATACGTTCAATGATGATGAAGAGTATTCCGCAGATTTAGTTTCTCGGCAACCTCACCTCCTCACTCAATCGGAATTAAATGATCTTGTCAGAGATTTGCAGTTACTCAAGACTAAATTTCAGCTCCTAGGATCGCGAGTTCAACAGTGGAATCTCTTAGAAAAAGGAGTAAAAATGTCTTCTTACAGGACCAGACAAGCAACCCTGAAATGTATTTTCTCAGAAGATAAAGGTTTAGTGTTCTGCCCTAATGCAAATTTATTGATGACAGAGCTACAGATGCCATGTGACCCAGACAAAGGGAGACTGTTTATAGACTCATTAAAAACAAGCTTAAAAGTTGTCCTGTTGGCAAATGGGAATGACTTCCCATCAGTTCCAGTTGCATACTCTGTTGATATGAAGGAAACGTACGAAAACATCTTCAGAATCTTTGATAAAATTAGTTATCATGATTATAAGTGGAAACTTTGCGCTGACTTAAAAGTTGTTGCTCTACTCACGGGCCTGCAATCAGGATTCACAAAATATTGCTGCTTCCTTTGTGAATGCGATAGCCGAGCCCAAGATAAACATTACATCGTACGAGACTGGCCTCTGCGAGAAAATCTTATTCCTGGTCAGAAAAATGTCGCTCACAATCCTTTGGTTCCAAAGGAAAATATTTACTTACCACCTTTACACATCAAACTTAAATTGATCAAGCAGTTTGCAAAAGCAGTAAACAAGACAGGTGGTACATTTCAATTTTTGAAAACTAAATTTCCTCGTCTTAGCAAAGCTAAGGTATTTTTGTTGGTCCCCAGATTAGACAACTCTTTCAAGATTCGACGTTTATTGAACACCTAAATCGAAAAAAAACAAGCTTGGCTTGCATTTCAAAACGTTTGTAAGAACTTCCTGGGTAACCACAAAAGTAAAGATTATGTCGCTCACGTCGAGGAACTGCTTTTAGCGTACAAGAACATAGGATGTAACATGTTTCTTAAAGTTCACTTCCGTCACTCGCATCTGGACCTTTTCCCTGAAAATTTAGGAGCAGTCTCGGATGAACACGAAGAACGGTTTCATCAAGACATCGCTAAGCTGGAGAACAGATTTTCAGGGAAGTTGAATGCAAACATGTTGGCGGAGTACTGCTGGACTTTGAAACGAGAGAGCTGTACCTCAAGGTATAAAAGGAAAGCAAGCACCAAGTAACGATGAATATCTTTTTATTTATTACTGTTTATTGCTAAAATAGTTCTTTTTCCCATTTAAATTAAATGTATGTTCATATATTTATTATTATAATTATTATTATTAAAATTAGAGATTTGGGGCTCCCTCGAAAATGGTGGGTGATGGAAGAAAACGGAAGACATATTTGGATTCAGGACGTCATTTTACATAAGAATCACCCGGAATAGTGTCAGGGCTCGATAAAAAATATTTTTTTGCAGACTAGTGATTATCAGTTTTTAGCATTTCGAGGACGCTATAATTTTAGGATGTGTATTTCTAACAAACCCGCAAAATACGGTATAAAAATTGTTATGGCATGCAATTCTTCCACTAAGTATAAGTTAGATGCAGCAATGATTAGCCATTAGGTGATTTTTACGTAAAAGAATTGACAGATTCAATTCATTGTGCAAACCGCAATGTTACAATGATCAGTTGCTAGAAGATCTTTACAAATCAAACAAAAATAGGAATTATTTGCAAAAATGAAAAAGAAATATACAAGGAGCTCTTGGATCAGAAAAGTCAAAACGTAATTACGTTTTGTTACAATAAACAGAAGACATTGTTATCTTACATGGCAAGAAAAAATACAACAGTCATGTTTCTTTTAAGAATACATGAGGGAGCAGAGATAGAAGCAGACACCTTTGATAAATGTGTAGAAACATGAGTTTGAGCAGAAAAACAAAAACAATGATAAATATGGCACGCATAAACTATTATGTTTTTTACACATTTAAAAAGTCAAAAAAAGCAACAAACCTGTTTAATGGTTAAATTTTAACTTGCAATTCTTTTGTCTGGCGGATAGGCAACTTTGCCATCATCAACGTATGAATACCTGACCTCGAGAAATTTTGCTTGAGTTTTTTGTTGTCAGATGGCGCAAGCGTAGTTCATGTTCTAAAGACATTTCCGATCACTTCTAATTTTGATTACGTCCGGTGCGGGGTGTGTGTCGGCGTTACAAGCAAAATGATTGGTAAAAAAATGAGATTTTGTCATCAGTCGACATTTGGCTTATAAATGCTTTTCTTTTACTAAAATCCGAAATCAATCTTTTGGATGTGCAAATCGAAGAAACCGCACAGATATATTTCTGTCCAGCACATATTGTAGGTTAGTGTCTACACGTGGTATCGAGTTACAAGCTATTTCTTGTTATTTTAGTTCTTATGGCATATTCGGTTAATTAACTCTTATGGCGTACTCAGTTTTGGCATACTGTATTAATTAAGTTTCATGGCTTTGAAGAATTAAATTGGCTACATGCTTTAGCAACTCAACTTTGAGGATATATTTCCGCACGTAAGTGGAATGGGTCTAATGGTGGCGGAGTTTCTAAAAAGGTATTTACTTTCACATTATTTCAACGGTGAACAAACCGGGGAACGAACAACCTTTACTCGATTGTGTGCTGTTGAAGGTCTTTCGAATCACGTCTCGCTATAATAATTTAATTGTGTTCGTCGATTGTTGAAATGTTTAACTAAACAAACTAATTAATATACCTATAAAAGATGTTTAACATGTGCGCTTGTTACATTTTCACGTTTTGCTCCGTAAATAAGATTATTATTTAACTGTTATAAACTTCAAATTTATTACTTAACTTGGATAACTTTCAAAATTACGATTTAACTTGCATTAATTTAAATGTTACAATAAATGTAAAGAAATTAGAAGTACGCGTCGTAGTTGATGTTACAGGTGATACATTGCTACAAGCTTCTAGTAATTTACGAACTTGCACGGCCAACTCACTGTAGGATTGAAACCATACCTGTCAGAGAGAGGGCAGGTTCAAGTGACTATTTTAAAGGGCGCCAGATCTTTTTTTCTTTGCGGAAATAGCTCCTGCTAGATCAGCACAAGAGGCTCGAAGCTTGTACAAAATTGTTAAGGTTCGTAAAGCTGGAGAAAACAAAGAAAGAAACCAAATAATTGACAACAATTGCACTTTAATTACTTTAGAATGATAAATAGATTAAAATTTCAATCTATAACAATTACGAGATAAGTTGATAACATCACAGTGAATAAATTTAGTCCAAGTACAAATATAAGCAGGTACTAAAATATCAGAAGTATCGGCAACTTACACTACACTTAAAACAAAAGTGTAACCATCAGAACATATAAAAAATCGTCGTTGACGTAATCAGTATGCGATAGTAATTTACTTAAACTAATTGAGTACTAATAATAATAAGAAGCAAATCAATTCGAAAGTTTCGACAGATTAGTAAATATGATTATTCATGAGTAGCACCGCAGCGACAGCGAATAATTAAAATCAAAAATTGACTTACCAAGATTCAGGTGTACCTTCAGAAAACGTTTTTCTACTGGCTTCCTGTAATCAAACTTTCTAAAAATAATCGTGTCTACCACAAACTACAACACGTAAAAGAAACATTTAAAAAAAAGTAATAGGACCGAAACGTATCGTATGCTGTTACAATAGATAGATTTTAAACTAAGACAAAAACACCCATATTTAGGAGGTAGCACATGGCGCTAATGAAAAGACATAAAAATTACCTTTAATCAAAAAAAGAATAAAAGCTACTTACCCTGCGTGGATTAAATTAGTTAATTAAAGATACTTTCATTACCCATCGTGTCACAACACGTGGATGTTTTAAGAAAACGATTTTTAATTCACGCAGACAGGTTATATCGTGAACGATGTTAAAGTCAAAATGCCCGTATATCACCATCGATAGATGGCGTTGTGAAATGGAAAAGTAATTTTAAGTAAACCAATATACAGGGTAGTGCGTTTTTAAATTTATGCACGTAACAACATTCCAGATAATTATCTGGCTCAAAAACGTCAAGGCCACGGGTGGACTATGATCAATAAATTACGGAAGCGTATCTAACTATTGCTACAGTTAGTGAATTGCGGCTGTGTGATAAAAACATTTGCTTTCAGAGTCTGCTTTAGACTTGTTTTGTAATTTTTTTGTTAGTTCTGTCATAAGTATTACCTTACTGATGGCGTAGCCACAGGTGCAGTAAAAACTTGTGAACGACGACTTCTGCTTTTTCTCTTTTTTCTTAGGGTCGGTTGTCGTAGGTAAACAATAAAACATTTATAAATTAATAACCAAAACTGTCATTTTCTTGTTGAGAACCAGTGTTTTATTTCAGGATCTACTTTAGGGATTGCGGGTCTAAGATTTGCCTAGACGTTCTGTACTTTATTCATTCGTAAAAAAAGATGTCGCAAAAGGCATTAGCTTATTGAAACAGTATTTTTTGTCTAATCATTCGACCCACGACCATCTGCGGAAAAGCTAGCCAAACGGTAAGCCAAACATCTACGATTGTAATTCTTTTTTTTGCCTCTCCAATAGGTACGTTACAAAGCTACCAATACATGATAGACATAATAGCCCAAATCTCTACGTCAAAGTATTTGTTAAGAGTAGGCAAGTTGTAAGGAATAACGCAATCAGATCTTGTACATATATCGCAAGAAAAGAAAAATCATTGTTCAAGCCAAAACAGGTATATGATCACCACTTACTGCAAGGAGTGCAAAATTATAAAATAGAAGGGCGGAAAGTCGTTGAGCAAAATGTGCTGGTCGAGGAAATTGCACGTGCCAGCCTAGCCAAAAACTTTGATGCAGTAAATTTCTTGCAAAAAGAGATGCAGTGGAAGATGCTTGGATATGACACAGAAGGCATCTTACAAAAACAGTACGATGAGCTCCGAGAATAATTCTAAAGAATAGCGATTGGAACGAAGCCAGTTTCCTAACCATGTAAGAGTGTCAAAATCTATAGTACCAAATGTCTAGGCTATAAGTGAGCATGGGAATGTCTGAGCAAGTGCAAAACGCTCTTGCACTTGTCAACCACGAAAACGCAATGTTTTACAAAACTCAGTTCGTCGTCGAGCGCTAGTCCGAGGTACTTGAATTCGAAAACCCTACGGACAGGAGTATTGTTAAGAATCTCGTTTTAGCATGGAGTCAAAAACCATGTAATTAGTCTTGTCTACAAAAATACTTAGTTTATTGCTGTCAGTCCAGTTAGTCACAATATTTAAGCCAATTTATAGACACTGTGACAGTTATGTTGTTCACATAAGCAAAAATATCGAAGAGTGCCCTTTCAAAGAGTTTACTTAATTTCGATAACAATGTTATCAAACGATACGAGTTTGGGTTAAGAAGATCTTTTTTCAGAGCTTGAGAATAGTGATTAGTTTGCCAGTTTTCCAGTTGGTAGGAAAATAACCACATTTTATGCAAGAATTGTATAGGTCAACGGTTGTAGATGAGAGAGAATCTAAAACAACATTACCGTGAATTCTGTCAAGTCCAGGAGTTTCGTTTAGCCACCGCGGTCAAATCGTCGCTGGTAACTGTAAGTTACTTTTACGGAAGTCTTATTTCTGAAAATTGAAACAGCGTGTTACTGGGATATGATCATTGACCCTCCGCGCAGTGTAAGTGACGTACACGCGATGTCAAAAGGTATCGTTGAACTTCTAGATAGACCTCAAAGACCCAATGGGAATTTGCTATATCTTTAGGACCAAAGCGGAACTGAACTTTCAAGGTTTAATTGCCAAGAGCACTTCATCGGAGCTGTCTTAGAAGTTCTGGAAAATAATTGTTTCTTTCACTTACTCAAAGGACAGGTTACAAGGATAGAAATGCTTGATAACAACTTCCTTTGGGGCTTAACCACAAAGCCGACTTTATTAATGAAGGCCGCAGGTATTTTTGTAAGGTCCGTTATTTCAGATTCGAATCGAACTAAGTTGTTGTCTGTCTTATTTACTCGGTCACGTCCAAGGCTGTACTTTTTCAGGATCTACAATCCACCACAGTACATCAACTCTAGAACTTATGCGTGTGCTATTCAAATATGTTGGCAATAGTCGAAGATAATTTCTGGTTTTGTGAACTCATTAATGATGGTCTTTACAGATTTAGCCAAACAGGATATATGCGTTTAAAATTGAGAATTCTCTTAGAAATCGCTGCGATGTTAGGGGCATTAACGGTTAAATCAAACCGTATCAGCCGGTAGTCATTTTTTTATCACTTCAGGAATAATTTGTCAATCTCTTATTTTTCTGGCTAAACAAGGGGACGCTAATGTAACATCTATATTTGTTGAACTCAAATGGCTAGCAAAAGTTGCAACACGTAAATTCCAAAGATTTACTTGCGCAAAGCTTAAAGTCTATTGAATGTTCTTATAGTCTATAATTGATGTTGGATATTTTAGAGTCGAGCCTTTTCAGGTGCGCAGGCAGGTGTTTGAGATCGTTTTGTGTTTGACAATGTTTCTTTTATAGTCAAAGCGAACGCAGTTAGTGCATGACGGATCTTGTTCCTGGTTGGGGCATGTCTTCGTTTTGTGTTTTTTAGCACAGTGGCCGCTCAGTAAGTTGTTTTATATGGTCATTGGCCATCCACGCATTCCAGGTGACGTACACACAACGCGATACCAAAAGGTATTGTTAAGCTTCTAGATAGACCTCAAAGACCCAATGGAAATTTGCTTTATCTTTAGGACCAAAACGGAACTAAACTTTCAAGGTTTCGTTGGCAAGATGAAACACTTCATCAGAGACGTCGTTCAAGTTCTTGGAAATAATTGTTTCTTTCACCTGCTCAGAGGACAAGATACAAGAAACATCAAAGTTAGAGATGCAAGATAACAACTTGCTTTGGTGCTTAACCACAAGGCCGACCTTATCAAGGATGGCCGCAGGTATTTTTGTAAGGTCCGTTTTTTTTTCAGATTCGAATCGAAGTTTTTGCTTGTCTATCTAGATCTACAATCTTTATGAGAATCGTTTTTGTCTCGTCAGCGGTATGTTCGATTTGGAGACATTAACAACAGTTAACCTAGAAACAGAAGCAACTTTTTTACCTGAAGGTACTTCAACTTTCTCAACTTTTTGTTGTTGTCGCATGGGCATAAAACAGTTGGGTAGAAGATGCAGCAACAACATTATGGAAAACTTTATATTCCAAAGCTGTTTAGGCGCCAGCAAAAGCGTCTGCAAATTCAGCAGTTTGCTGCGGAATACAATTCATTGACGAAAAAAGGCTTAAAGCCAGCTAACAATATCAATCATATCTGATTGTTTGGAAAGAGTAATCTTGCACCCAGAAATTACTTTAGTAAAACGCAAATTATCAGAGTCGTAGGATTCTTCAATACTGTCTGGCAGGGTATCGTATTGTAGATGAGAGCGAATCTAGAACAACCGTTTGCAAAACATTATTGTGTATTCCGTCAAGTCCAGGAGTTTTGCTAGTCACCGCTGCCAAATCGTTGCTGGTAATCATTCAGTCTTCTGTAGAATTACTTTGTGCAAAATAGATCGGGATCCTATTTTAGCATGATAGGGATTGTCTGTCGATGGATTGTCATCTTGCAGTAATGTGGATACTATGACTTTGATATTATTTTGTTCTAAGATAATGTATCTCTTGCCGTTTTTGACACTAGGGCACGGTTGAATTGACAAAAACTTTTGCAAGAACAACCTGTAAAATAACCCCCACAGACTCGTTGCCAAGCATTTTCTCACAAAATTTTGCCAGGAGTTATACTTATCTTAACTGCCAGTTTGTACTTGTGAAGCGTCGATTTGTACGAGGCAACCATAGATGTTTTACGTCTGTTGGGACTTTTTAATGATGTTTTCGCCAACAACGCACCACTCGCTTTAGCTTGTCTAACACTGTACACTAGTTTGAGGACGTATGCGTATGCTATTCAAGCCATATTGGCAGGAGTAGAAAATAATTTTTAGTTTTTGTGAACACATCAATGATGGCGTTTACAGATTTAGGCAAACGGGATCTATGCGTTTAAAATCGAGGAATCTTTTAGAGATTGGTGCGAGGTTAGGGGCATTGACGGTTAACTCAAACGATATCAGTCGGTTGCCACTTTTTATCACTTTAGGCAAAACTCGCTAGTCTCTTGTTTTTCTAGTTAAACAAGAAGTTGCTAATGTAATATCTATATTTGTTGAATCTAAATGGATAGCGAAAGTGAAAGGTTGATGAAGTTCGTTGACAACATAGACAACACGTTCACCCACAAGGTTCTTCACACATCGCTCTCGTTTGACAGTCACCGAGGAGTGCCAAAACGGTAATTTTGAATTGAAATAATTGGTTATGGTAATAGGAATGCTTCTTAATTTATCAAAAGCGTTAGAAAAGAATACGAACATCATCACACGGCGGACAATAAGCGCCGACGATTGTCAAGGAGGTGTTTCTAACCGTACTCATAGTTACTGTGTTGCAGTCATTTGTCTGAGTTGTTACAAGCTTATAGGTCTTATGAACCTTGCATGGCCAACTCACACACTCGGAGTTAGGGAAGGTTCAAATAAATAAGAGTTAAAGAGCGTCAGATCTTTTATAAGTAAAACTTCTGTCTCGATCAGGACAGAAGCTCCAAGCTTGTAACGAATTTCAGGTTCGTATATCTTGTTGCACTGGTGTTCGTGTAACCAACAAAAAGAAAGCTATGTTACCATAAAGGAAAGATAAAATATGTTTAACAACTTTAATTTAATAACGTAGATTATTAACAACGAGTCTCAGAAATTCTGAATCCATAAATGCCGGAAGTATCGGTAACATGCTATACATAAGTTTACACGATGTCAATAGCAAAGAAAATTACATACCAAATATCGTTTGTCCACAGCATGCGATACACACAAAATAATCAGTGAAACTACCTCAATGCTATTGAAACACTTATTGTAATTACGTAAGTTAAAGAAGCAAAATTCCGTGAGTTACTTTTCTGACAGCGACAAAATAATTAAATGAACTTATACCCATAATCCAGTACCTACTTGCTCGAAGAAAACGTTTTTGTCGTTGAGTCAGCGTGGAATACATTTGACTAACAAATCTTGTGAACACAATGACTCACGAAAGCAAGAATCTACAAAATTGTTAATTACTACTAAAGAAAGTACACATAAGAACCTGATTATCGAATGCTGTTACACACATTAAGTGAAAATTGGTTTTGCAGTTTCTTGACGCATGAGTAGAATCTCAAAGAAAACTTCTTGTCTTTGTTTTTTTAGTTTTAAACTTAGGCCTTCCAGAGGTATACTTGTTCCATGAAGGTATTTGTCGATATTAACCCCTCATTGATCGATAATAGATCGAAACATACAGCCAAAAACGTGGCAGGACTTGCTATCAAATTAAGAAACAAATTACCAAAGAATTCTAAAAACGGATAGGAAGAGCTTACCCTGTGATAAATAAACTACTATAAACACGTAATAAAATTGTAATTTCATTTGCATTAATGTCGATGTGGTTAGAAACTTAATAGTTTAAACATCATAAGCCATTTTAAGTAGTTGCCGGTTTAATGTCTTGACAGAAAATGAAGTAAAATGAAAACTCGACAGAGGGTGTCAAAACAGAGTGTCACTACTTCAACGGACTTCAAACTATTGAAAACAATAGTCGATTAGTACCGCATAGGACAGAATGCGGCAATCCTGGTGACGGGTGCAGCTATACCAGCGAGCTTGTACTGTAAATCTGAACTAAACACATATGGCTTTTGGGTCAATAGTATGTCTATATCGTTGTCGGAGAAGAAATTCATAGCTTCAAAAGTTGCAACACGTGAATTGCAAAGATTTACTTGCGCAAACCTCAAAGTCAATTGAATGTTCTCACAGTTTATAATCGGTGTTGGATATTTTAGCTACGAGCTTTTTTAAGTACGCAAGGTGTACGAGATCGCTTTGTGTTTAATAATGTTTCTTTTACGACCAAAGCGAACGCAGTTACTGCATGTGAGATCTCGACCCGAGCTGATGCAGGTCTACGTTTTGTGCTTTTCAGCACAATGGCCGCACTGTAACTTGCTTTTACAGTAAAAAAAATTTTTCTGACAATTAAAGCAGCGTGTTACTCAGATATGGTCATTGACCTTGCACACATTCCAAGTGACGACGACATACGATGCCAAAATTTATCGTTGAACTGCTATTTCAAAAATACAATATTAATTTGCTTTATCTATGTCAAGATGAAACACTTCATCGGAAGCGTTGTGGAAGTTCTGGGAAACAGTTGTTTCCTTTGTCTTGTCAGGGGACAGGTTACAAGGAACGTCAAGGATAGAGATGCAGAGTAACGACTTACCGTGAAACTACACAGCGAGCCTTATCAAAGATGGTCGCAGATGTTTTTGTAAAGTTCGTTTTTTGAGATTCGAGTCGAGCTGAGTGTTTGCCTGTCTTGGTTACTTGGTTTAGTTGTTACGGTCGAAATTTTCATTGCGTACGCCTATGTATTTTGAAGTGAAATTAGCTTACGGTTTGGACGCCCCCTACCGATCTTTTACGCGTGACTGTCATTTACGACGAATTCTTCAACTTGAAAACTGCATAAAATAGCCGGTAAATTGGCGATTGAAATCTTCTAAACTTATCCACCGTAATGTGGACCAATTTATAAGGGTATTACGCTTATAATACGTTTGAGTCGTCACCGGGTAAGATAATAGCTGTCATTTATTAAAACTCTGTGGTGCGGGTATTCGTCCTAGTCGTTAACTATTGATGAAGAATCAATTTCAAATAATAATTTCGTCGGATGAATGTAATCTGAGGCATACTACATATGACAAAAATTTAACACACCGAAGAGCTAACTACAATTGTCTAGATTCTACTCAGGCGGCAGATAACTGCGTAACCACCGTTTTCGTCGGGGTATCACAGCACACGACGACCGGGTTCGGCCTTATGTATTTGAGTTAAATATAACTAATCATTTTGTAGATTTCACTTTCGTGAGGAATTAGTTTGACACGACTTGCTATTTCAGAGTGCTTATAGGATAGCTTGCCGAGGAAAGTACTTTCTTCGTACGAGTGGAAGTTCCTGTGTTTGTGGTAAGTGTTTTATGTATCTTATTTCGTCGTCAACAAGAGCACTCACGAAACTTTCGCTAATAGTAATTCCGTAACGATTAACGTAATTGGATTATTATTTAATTAGTAAATTCGCTTATGTTACGTATGCTGTGTACTACCCATAATTATTATGATAATTTAATATTAATGCCGTAATTGTTATCACTGTTTGATTATCAGTAAGGTAGTATTATTACTTTTTTTGTACGTTTCGTATACTGTGTCTCACCGATAACTGTTAGGATAGTTTATGTTAATGCCATAATTATTATCACTGTTTTATTGTCAGTAAGCCATATTACTAATTATTTAAACGATAGTTACTACCATCTACTCTTCGCTATTCATGTCAACATAATTTATGTATGTATTGTGTGTTGCCGATACTTCGGATATTTAGTTATACTCAGACTAAACTTATTATTGGTCATACTAGCCAATTGTTATCAATTCGAACGTTAACCTATTGATCATTATAGAGGAATTAAAGTGAAATTGTTATTAACGATTTAGTTTTTCTTTCTTTCGCTTCTTTCAGCATTACGAACCTAACGTCTTGTTACAAGTGTGACCCGTCTGTCTGGAGCGGGACAGAAGTTACTTTGGGATAAGCTCTGGCGCCCTGAAACACCTTTTTTTATATTTCTTGTGAACCTACCCCTCTCACCGACTATTGCGAGTTGGCCGTGCAGGTTCGTAAATAGCAAAAGCTTGTAACATAGTCCAAGGCTGTACTTTTAAGGATCTACAATCTTTATGAGAGTCGTTTTTGTCTTGTCAGCGGCCTTTAAAGCAGACTCAGGTTTGCGGACATTAACGACAGCCGCCCTAGAAACAGGAGCGACTGATTTACCTAAAGCTACTTTAACCTTAAAAACAATTTTGGGTCTTTCCGCATAGACATAGGACAGTTGAGCAGGAAATGCACCCACAACGATTGTGGAAAGCTTTGAATTGCAAAAGTGTTTAGACACCAGCAAGGGCGTTGGCAAAGTCAGCAGTTTACTGCGTGGCTGGACACAATAAATTTTCGAAAAATCGTTTGAAGCAGTATCAATCATTTATGATTCCTTGAAAGAGTAATCTTGCACAAAGAAATTACTTTAGTAAGACGTAAGATATCGGACTCAAAGAATTTTTCAATGCTGTTTGGCAGAGTATTCTCAAGAATATCGTCGTCGTCTTTCTTGATTTAGAACTAGAAGTGTGTTTGTGTTAAATAACATTTTAGAAAGAAAATAGCTGTTTTTTTTTAAATTTTGTATAACAATCTGCCGTACCATACCATGTCAAAAGCGTGTTGAATATCCAAGAATACTGATGCACACATATTTTTTCTATTGATGGTATTTCTGATGTGATTAACTATCCTATAGAATTGTGGGATTGTTAAATGATGCTTAACCAAACTGTTCAGAGAGAATTAACTCTTCTAGGTTTTTTAAGATTTTTTGTCGCGTGCCAGTGTAGTTTTTTTAGGGAGAGTAAAAATGTAATAATTGAATGTGTAGCGGTATTATTTAGTGTGATTTTAAACAACTTGAATAAAACTCAAAACTAAACATTTACAGCCACTTAATTAGGATTTTATTGGAACTTTCTCGTTACACAAATAAAGTAAGATTAGCTTCAGAATAATTGTCAGCTTAAAGAAATTCGTACACGTTATATATCTTTTCTAAACTTGTTTTTTTCGGGGTGTCGCGTTAGACGCGCACACTCTTCGATTATATTTGAATGTTACACACTCCCCCTTTGGTTTTCGGTAACCGTCCCGGAAGAAAACCAAGAAAATTGATTGAGTAATGAGGTGACGTTCCATGACGTTCTTGGAGGCGCCGACTTCGACGTAATGATGGAAGATTGAAGGGAATAACGGAGAGCCATCACTTGGCTGTGTTTCGAGGGATTTCTTCCCTCGCCGTCTGCAACATAATGATTAATATTTGAAGCAAGATCAGAGCTTACCGCAGTGGATTTTTTTGGTCTTCCTCGTTGACGGATAGGACAAATGGGAGTTTCTGTCGTTCCTTTAGTATACGGCTTGAGGTCCGTCGCGTCTAGGAGCAAACTTGGAGGTAAACTGCTTGGCTGAGTTACTCAATTGGTGTACATCCACAAGGACCAAATCACCTGCGTTGTACGGAGTAACTTCACGTCTAGCTTTATCAGCATGTTTCTTTGCAGCATCCTGTTTTAGTTCATGGGTTTCTCTGGCACGTCTTAGCACTTGATCCATATTTTTCAAGTATTGGGTGATCTCAGGTACAAAATTTTCGTTTTGAATAATAGCACGTAGGTCGTGATGCACTTCGTATGGTGTTCGCGGTTCTCTTCCAAAAGCGAGAAACGCCGGTGAATACCCTGTGCTAGCGTTTATACTATTCATTGAACCTTACTGCAGGCAAAGCTTCTTTCCATTGAGTATGATTTTCACCATAAATGATCCCCAATTGGGTTTTTAGATCTCTGTTGCGTCTTTCTTCAGGATTTGCTGAAGGATGGTAAACAGGAATCAAATTTTGTCGAAAACCTAAACAATGAGCTACTATTTGCATCACTTCACCAACGAATTGAGGCCCATTATCACTGATAACTCGACGTGATGGTCCATACCGTAAAATTACTTCGTCGACAAGACATTTTGCACATGTCTCTGCAGAGGCAGTAGTCAATGCAAACAGCTCTATCCATTTAGTAGCGGTATCTTCAATAGCAAACACCCATTTCTCACCAGTGGGGGCTTCGGGAAGTGGTCCAAACAAATCAATTGCAAGCGTCTCAAAGCGCTGATTGGAGATAGGAGTTTGTAACAACCCAGCAGGTTTTAGGTTAGTGGCCTTATAACGCTGGCAAGCTATACATTTTTTGACATGGTTAGTGACATCTCGATGCATAGTAGGCCAGTAAAAACTATTAAAAATTCGACGTAATGTTTTCTCAATGTAATAGTGTCCGCTGGTAGATAAGTCATGATATTCGCGCAAGACTTCTTCAATCTTAGATTTTGGTACAACTAATTGAGCAGATTCGAAGTCAACATCAGGCACATAGCGATACAGCACACCAGATAGCATGACATAGCCACGATCAGTTCATCGAGTATAATCGATTAGATTCGGGTTGTCCGATTCAAAGGTATCTATAATCTTTTTGATGTCTAAATCGCATTTTTGTTCCTCTCTAATATTTCTTGCAGATTCTTGTGGCAAGAGTGTTGTTACAGTGCTAACAGAAACATTCCGTTGTATATCAACGTCAAAAGGCGGTCGTGAAAGACAGTCGGCTATGACGTTAGTTTTTCCAGGTATATAATCTATTTGTAGATCGTAGCTTTGTAACACCAAAGCTCAACGAGCTAAGCGACCACTTGGATAACGCAATGACATTAGCCATTTGAGAGGTTGGTGATCAGTTTTAATAATAACTTGTTCAACACGTTCCGTACAACAGTAATTGACTTCAGCAGGAGTGAGAAGGTGACTGATGTACTCCACAGGCCTTTAATCTGCACCCTCCCCCTGGAGTAGACATGCTCCAGTAGCGTATGAACTTGCATCGCATTTGATGATATAAGGCAAATTTGAATCTGATTGTCTTAAAATTGGATGAGACGATAATGCATGTTTTAGCTTAGTAAATGCGGTTTCTTTAGCATCTCCCTACTTAAATTTTGCTGTTTTGCGAGTCAGTAAACTAAGCGGTTTCGAAATGTCGGCGAAATGTTTAATAAAGCGCCGAAACCAGCTACACGTTTGTAAGAACGAGATGACATGCTTGACATTAGTAGGTCGTGGCATATCTATTATTGCGCGATTTTTTTAGGGTCGGCTTGTATTCCACCTGGCGTTATCAAATGTCCAAGATAACGAACCGAATCACACGCGAACGTACACTTTGAACGATTTACACATAGTTTAAACAAAATAAGTCTTTCAAATACTTTTTGTAAGTCTACTAAATGTTCATCAAATGAACGTGATAGAACAATGAAGTCATCAATATATGCTAGTACCGTTAGACCAGTTAGTCCAGCGCGAAACTTGTCGATTAATCTTTGAAATGTCGCAGGAGCATTGCGTAAACCAAAGGGCATGCAGCAAAAGCGAAAGATGCCGAATAGGGTGATAAACCCTGTTTTATCACGGTCTTCAAGTTTGACGGGTACCTGGTGATAACCGGACTGAAGGTCAATAGTAGACATGTAGAGCGTTTGTTTAGCGTTATGCAACAGATCGTCAATCCTAGGCAACGGGTATTTGTCAGGCACCGTGAGAGAATTTAGGCGACGATAGTCGATACACATTCTTACTTTTCCAGGTTCTTTTTTAGGAACCAGCACTACTGGAGCAGCGTAAGCAGAGTCACATTCTTCAATGATATTCAAAGCGAGGAGCTTATCAATTTCTTCTTTCAAAAGTTCAGTTTTTTTAGCGTTTAACCTATAAGGAGGCACTGCTATTGGAGTGTCATCGACAAGACGAATTGCATGTTCAATATAAGGAATAGGTCCATGTACATTTTCAAAAACATTTTTATAGTCAGTCAACAAATTTTTTAGACGTTGTTTTTCATCGGCACGTAATGAAACTGCTTCGTTTTCGCGAAGTGAGGTAGTTGCATCAGTGAAATCTCTATTTGTAGTGGAAATAGCAGTAGCGAGTACGAGACAAGGTGGAGAATAAAATGCATACTTTGTATAAACATCATCTTCAAACCACCATTGCATTTTTGGAATGTTTAGCACAACATTGGCAGCAGTAAGGAAATCTATACCCAGAAGTGTCTTGCTTTCTAGATGAGAAGGCACAGCTATAAAACTAGTTGGAACAATTCTTCCTTCTAAAATAACGTCGCATTGAAAGGTTTGAACAACAACTTCTCTGGGGACGCCATCAGCGAGTGTCATTGTAACTTTCTCGGGGGTAAACAAAAAATTACTGTTTTTTAAATACGTGTACAACTTATATCCAGCAATACTACATTTTGCTCCGGTATCGACACAAGCTAATCCTTCAAGGTCAGAAATTTTTATATGAAACATGGGACGATTAGCATCCGAATTAACCTTAGTCATCAATACGTCAAAGGATGATGTTGAGTTTGTAGCAGGAGACTTAACAAAGCTAGTGCTAGGTTGGCATTGAGGACATTGAGATCTTACATATCCTGGTTTACCACATCCAAAACAGACAAGTTTGTTAATAGGAGGCGAAGAGTTATTTTCTATAACGGGTTTTTGTGAACGTGCTAGTGAAGCAGCAAATTTTCTACAACCGTCTTTAACATGACCATAGTTATGACAAAAGGTGCATTTAGGTCTAAGTTTTAAAGACTTATCAGTAGCAAGCAAATGGTTTTTTTGGGGTAAGCAAACATCATGTTTGTCTACAAAATATTGTTCAACAGATCGAGCTTTGTCAACAAAAGTAGAAAAATCAGTAATTCCTTCTCTTGGCAACAGCGTTCTAATTCTAGAGTTCAAAAGACCATAAATCATATTTAATTTATGAACTTCTTGTAATTCAGGGTAGACAGGCAAGCGTGATAAGAGTGAGCGAGCATTGGCAACGAAAATATCCGTTGGTTCCTTATCACCTTGTTCTTTAGAAAACAGCTCACGAAATATTTGGTAAGGCGGTTTGTTATAACCGAAAGCATGACGCAACGACTTTAAAGCTTCATCCCAAGACGCGACAGTAGCTTTTGTACCATGCCACCAAGTTGCTGCGTGACCATCAAGTAGCATTGACAATCCTTTAATTGCATTTTCATCTGTAATATTTAGACAATCTTTGTACACTGTGATAGCATCTATAAATGCATCACAATCTTCCGTTTTGTTACCGGAAAATCTAGAAAAGCATTTAGAAAAGTTTCCAGAATTTTGTTGAAACGTTAAATCAGGTGAATTAGCACTTTGGATAGGCGCACGAATATTTGCAATGAGCGTTTGCAATTGTTCGTCGGTCATATTAATGGTAGAGTGTAACGTGCCCGTTTATCAGGCGCTCTGGGTAAAAAAAAAAAATTTAGTAACGTCACTTGGGGAGATAATTAATAAATAGGTTCCAAGAAATATAGTTTTTGGTACGTTACGTTTGAGTAAACTAAAGCAGCCGTATTGTATGGTTTTTAAAAAAACATTGAAAATTCACTGGAGAGCTTCCACCTGCAGTTTGTTGTCAGTTCCGTTTCGTGATCCTTTATGAAGTGACTAAATTGTGAGTTGTCTTATAACTTTTATTTGAAGTTTAAAACATTCATTTTAAACCAATTAATGCTTTATTGGTTTTGAGTGCTACAAGCATATTCATTTTGCAAATGTCGTAACGAATATAACTATAAATTGGATCAGAAGCATTAATTTTTTTTGTAGTGTTGCGCATACCTATGTTACCTTAGATGTCGTTTAGTAAAGATTATTAAACCATTTACCGTTTTAAAAAAATCTGTTTGTCTGTCTGTCTGAACTTTGCTAAATTTTATCAAAACGGTTTGGTTGGGATTTTTAAGTTCCATTGACTATCTAATATATATTTTGCTTAGTTAGTAAACAAAATTATTTTGGTACATATTTACATTAAAATATATCAACACTAGTTATTAGTTTTATTGTAGTGGCCATGTAAAGGATCCTGAAGCCAATTTAAGTTAGACATTTTATTAAATTTTGGGTCTTCAACCTTTTTATTGTGTTTAGTTTTAAGTGTTTAGATTTAAGTGTTTTGGTTTAATATTTACATTTACAATTGTTGAGTATCATAATTATTATTCTATTTCTGTGTTACTTTGTTTTTTTTAGGTTTTGTGAATTTCTCCCTTACAATAAATTCACTGGCGCCCATCTATGTTTTTTTATTTTCGTTGATTAATTTTTCTTGCCAGACAAGCAACAAAGCATAAACCACCTTGAAAAGGTTCCCACTTCCCTTTAGTAGCCTCAACACCAAAATCTGAGCCTAGCCTGGTTAAGAATAAGGTACGTTACACTTTGGCGCTCAAAACGTGGGGCATTGTTTTTGTTGCTTTATCTTAATTTTGTTTCGTACACTACTAATTTGTATAATTTAGTTACTTTATAAAAATACTCATCAACTATGGAGCCTAATTATTTGAATCAACATGAACTCTGTTGTGAGTTGCTTATTCGTAGTATTAGTCCTCAAAAGACTCCAGATTTTCGGTGTATTCAATTACGTGGTGCACTTGCCAAAGATAAAATTTCCGGTCCAGTTAGTTATGTTGTACCTTTAGATTCCAAAACCAATACTGCTGAAATTAAAGAGATTATTGATGATTTTCATAAGTTATTAATTCCTAACAATCCAAATGAAGCACCTACAGCTATTGATTGTCGTCGCATTAAATCTTGTTTGTTACATTTAACTAATAGAATTAATCTTTTTTCTTCTTGTGATGAAAACGATAAAGCTGTCATTGCTGATTTTATATCTGACTTAATGTTGTTTGAAGGACTTCTTTTGGAGCGTACTGATTCTATGACTCCTGATTGTCATTCCGTTACCGTACCTACGCTATCTTCTCTTCCAAAACAAGTACCTGTTTAAAAGTGGAACATTAGTTTTGCTGGGTTGAATTCTAAAGATAGTCTTATGTCCTTCCTTGAACAAGTCGAAGATTTGTGTGTTGCTAGACATGTTAGTCACGCTGATTTGTTTATTTCAGCTAGAGATTTATTTACTGGTTCCGCTTTACAGTGGTACCGTAATATTAGAAATGATGTTTCCAATTGGGATGAATTAGTCAAATGTCTTAAGCGTGACTTCTTACCTTTCGACTATGACTACGACTTGCGTACAGAAATTCACAATCGTACTCAAGGCCCTCAAGAAAATGTTATTTTGTACATGATTGCTGTCGAAGCACTTTTCAAACGATTAAGCCAACAACCGTCTGATAATGAAGTAGTGCAACAAATCATCAGAAATTTAAATCCCTTCTTTGCGGATCACGTCACTTTACAAAATATTCAAACTTTAAAAGAATTAAAAGATTATTGTCGCCGCGTTCAAGAATTAAAATTGCGACAAGAGAAATATAAACCTCCGCCTTCTCGTCATTCTAGTCTATTGGAGCCTGATTTAGCTTGTCTCTCAGTAAAAGATATACCTTGTTTAGTTAATGAAGTTAATGCTTCCGTACCTTTACCATCAAGTAAGTGTTGGAATTGTTCTCGTGTCGGGCATTCTCATCGTGCATGTACCGATTCAAAAACTGTCTTTTGTTATCGTTGTGGCCATAAAAATGTCTACAGTTCTTCCTGCCCTACGTGCAATTCAAAAAACGTGCACCGCGGTGCCGTGCCGAATCAATCTCAAATCCCCGCCGGTACGACACCAAATACTTCTACAATCATTCAGTAAACGCAATTACGTCTCGACAAAACGTTTCAATAAAAAAACTTCGTCAGTCTGCGCACCTATTCCCGTTGAGGAATGGAATAACTGGTTACTCACAGTGAATTCCTTTATGACTTCTTCTAAAATGATTTCTCCTGTCGCTACTTCGTTACCTTTTGATAACCGTGTCTACCTTACGTTGTATATTTGCGGTTTTCCGTTACCTTGTTTATTAGACAGTGGAGCTTCTGTTTCCGTCATTGGTGAATCAGGACTTAGTTTTTTACGTTCACATGATATTACATACAATATTTTATCTTCAAACTTGCAAGTTCATACGGCTGATGGTTCATCTCAAATCTGTCAAGGGAAAATTCTATTGCCGATTACTTTGAACAAAGTCCATAAAGTTTTAGAGTTACTTGTAGTTCCTTCTATCACTCAGTCAATCATTCTTGGTATGGATTTTGGTTCCCTTTTTGCTATTCATTTAGATTTACAGAATAAAGTTTTTAGTTCCTTATCGTATAGTCAAAGCAATTCTGATTTATCTGATTCAGTCTCTATCTCTCCTATAGTTACTGTTTGTGATAAGGAAACTCTCTCTTATAAACAACAGCTTTCACTTCAAGAAACCGTTTCTCAGTTTAGTGAGTTAGTTTCTAATAAACTCGGTCGTACTAATTTAGCTGAACACTACATTGATACCGGTGAGACGTTACCTTTTAAACAAAGACAATACCTTCTGTCTCCTGCCATGCAATCACATTTACATAAAGAGATTGATGAAATGTTGAAGCGAGGTGTTATTCGTGAATCAAATAGTCCTTGGAGTAGTCCAGTCTTATTAGTAAAAAAGAAAAATGGCGAACTTAGAGCATGCTATGATGCTCGTCGTCTTAATGCTGTTACAAAGAATGATTCGTACCCATTACCTCGTACTGATGCTATCTTAAATCGTCTACGTGATGCAAAATACTTAAGTTCTATAGATCTTCGTAAAGCTTTCTGGCAAATTCCGTTGGAAAGATCTTCATGTGCCAAAACTGCTTTTTGTGTTCCTGGCAAAGGCCTCTTTGAATTTGTAGTTATGCCTTTTGGTTTGTCAAACAGCCCACAAACATTACAGCGTGTTATGGATCGTGTATTAGGTGCTGTTTTATTGGATCAAGTTTTTGTTTACCTCGACGACATTATTGTTGCGTCTTCTACTTTTGAAGCACATATCGGTACCCTACGTTCAGTTGCATCATGTTTAAAGAAAGCTGGCTTTACAATAAATTTCGAAAAATGTCAATTTTGTCGACCGTCTCTTTCATTTTTGGGTTTCGTAGTTGATAAAGAGGGTTTACGTACTGATCCTAGTAAAGTTTCCGCCATTGTTAATTTTCCTACGCCTAGAAACACAACTGAAATAAGACGAGTTTGCGGACTTATTGGTTACTATCGTCGTTTCATTAAAGACTATGCTGCTTTGTCTGCGCCAATTACTTCTCTCCTTAAAGGAAAATGTAAGGGTCAAATTATTGCGTGGTCCGATGAAGCTGAAATTGATTTCCAGGAAATTAAACGCCGTATCACGTCAGCTCCCATTCTTGCCTCTCCAGATTTTAGTCGTGAGTTTTTCATTCAAACTGATGCTAGTGATGTAGCGTTAGGTGCTGTATTATTTCAACGTTTGGATGACGGTTTGGAACATCCTATATCTTTTTCAAGTTGTACGTTAACGTCTGCTGAAAAGAAGTATTCCGCTACAGAACGAGAATTACTTGGTGTTATTTATGGAATAGAGCATTTTCGTGGGTACGTTGAAGGTACTCAGTTTACCGTTATTACGGATTGTGCTGCTTTGAAATGGTTGAATAATTTAAGGGAACCAACAGGTCGTCTATCGAGATGGAGCCTTCGCTTGTCTCAGTTTACTTTTAATGTTTTACATCGGTCAGGAAAACAAAACATTGTGCCTGATGCGTTATCTCGTGCCGTATATTCTATAGACTTGTCTACTTTTTCCCCTGATGAATGGTACCTTGATATGATTAATAAGGTTTTGTCAAACCCGGATCAATATCCGTTCTTTAAAGTCGACGGGCAATTTTTGTATAAGTATCTACCTTCTCTCTTACCTTTGGAATCAAACTTACCCGATTGGAAGTTAGTTGTTCCTTTTCCTAACCGTACCAAGATTCTACAACAGTGTCACGATGACCCTACCTCTTCTCATTTGGGCGTTTCTAAAACTATGGCTAAAATAACCGATTTGTATTATTGGCCTAAGTTAAAAGTCTCTGTCAGTAAATACATTAAAGGTTGCAAAATTTGTGCAGCTCACAAAAGTGAAAACACTTTACGTCCCGGTTTTATGGGAAAAGAAAAAGATATTAGTTTTCCGTTTCAGTTAGTTAGTATGGATTTGATGGGTCCCCTGCCCAGAAGTAAAAAAGGAAATAAATATTTGTTTGTAGTGACTGATTGGTTTACTAAATTTGTTATGGTTCAACCTCTTCGAATCGCTACCACAAAACCAATTATCAAGTTTCTGCGAGAACAAGTTTTTAACATTTTTGGCGTTCCTCAATTAGTTATGTTTGATAATGGATCGCAATTTGTTTCTAAAGAATTTAATAATTTTCTAACTAAAATCAAGGTTCAGAAAATTTGGTTAAACGCCAAATATCACCCTCAAGTTAACCCCACAGAGAGAGTTAACCGTGTTTTAGGTACAGCTATATCTTCCTATATCAACGACAATCATAGTGATTGGGATTGTCATATATTTGAGATTGCACAAGCAATCAGATCTGCTCGACATGAAATTACTAAAGTGTCACCCTCTTTTTTAATGTTCGGTAGGCACGTGCCAGTCTCTGGTGATTTTTATGGTCCTGCCCCGTCTACCGATAAAATCGAAATCGCCAACAGATTATTTTGGTCTAAAGACTTATCTCATCTTCCTGAACTATATGAAGACGTAAAGAAGCGACTTCATAAAGCTTATGAAACTAACTCAAAACATTATAATTTACGTAAACGTCATGTAACGTTTTCTCTTGGTGATATAGTTTGGAAGAAAAATTTTACTCTCTCTGATGCTTCTAAAAACTATTCAAAAAAACTTGCTCCAAAATTTGTTTCATGCAAAGTTACGAAGGTTATTTCTCCTCTAGTTTATCAATTGGAAGATTTTGATGGTACTGATCTTGGATGCTTTCACGTCAAAGACCTAAAAAAAAATTATTGTGACTTTTCTGACCAAAACTAATCCAATTTACATCAGCTGCTTTCTCTTTTATTTTATAGTAGTTTGTCCTATATATCTCATTTTAATTTTTTTAAATTTCACTTACAGATACCGATCTTTTGTATAGTTTTTACCTACTTTGGTTGATACAGACATGTTGTATATTAATTATTAACTACCTATACATTTGAATCTTGCTCAATTTCGTTACGTTATCGTACGTATCTCTCCAATATAGTTTTTCTCTTTTTTTTTTTTTTACTTTTTTTAAAGTTGTGGGCGAGTGTAACGTGCCCGTTTATCAGGCGCTCTGGGTAAAAAAAAAAAAATTTAGTAACGTCACTTGGGGAGATAATTAATAAATAGGTTCCAAGAAATATAGTTTTTGGTACGTTACGTTTGAGTAAACTAAAGCAGCCGTATTGTATGGTTTTTAAAAAAACATTGAAAATTCACTGGAGAGCTTCCACCTGCAGTTTGTTGTCAGTTCCGTTTCGTGATCCTTTATGAAGTGACTAAATTGTGAGTTGTCTTATAACTTTTATTTGAAGTTTAAAACATTCATTTTAAACCAATTAATGCTTTATTGGTTTTGAGTGCTACAAGCATATTCATTTTGCAAATGTCGTAACGAATATAACTATAAATTGGATCAGAAGCATTAATTTTTTTTGTAGTGTTGCGCATACCTATGTTACCTTAGATGTCGTTTAGTAAAGATTATTAAACCATTTACCGTTTTAAAAAAATCTGTTTGTCTGTCTGTCTGAACTTTGCTAAATTTTATCAAAACGGTTTGGTTGAAATTTTTAAGTTCCATTGACTATCTAATATATATTTTGCTTAGTTAGTAAACAAAATTATTTTGGTACATATTTACATTAAAATATATCAACACTAGTTATTAGTTTTATTGTAGTGGCCATGTAAAGGATCCTGAAGCCAATTTAAGTTAGACATTTTATTAAATTTTGGGTCTTCAACCTTTTTATTGTGTTTAGTTTTAAGTGTTTAGATTTAAGTGTTTTGGTTTAATATTTACATTTACAATTGTTGAGTATCATAATTATTATTCTATTTCTGTGTTACTTTGTTTTTTTTTAGGTTTTGTGAATTTCTCCCTTACAATAAATTCACTGGCGCCCATCTATGTTTTTTTATTTTCGTTGATTAATTTTTCTCGCCAGACAAGCAACAAAGCATAAACCACCTTGAAAAGGTTCCCACTTCCCTTTAGTAGCCTCAACACCAAAATCTGAGCCTAGCCTGGTTAAGAATAAGGTACGTTACAAGGGCGTTCCATAATTTGAATTAAATTTTCCGTATCAGATTCACTTTTTATAGAAGTTGGGTTATCTTCAGGCGGACGGATAGTACGGCTTCGTAAGTCATGCGGCATAAACAATGTTCGTAATATACTAACTAAGTAAGTAAAATTAGTCTGTAGCGTTTGAGTTTCAGTTCGATAACTTTAGATACAGACAAATAGTTACAATTGCAGAGAATGATAGACACATGCTATATACACGATTGCGAAAATTAATTAGCGCAATATTTAATCATTCAATGAAATAAATCAGCTGTTCTTTAATTTTATATACGCGAAATTGAAAAACAACTACGTTACGTTTAATCACTGCACAAAATGATAGAAAGTTTCTGTAAATGTTTATATTCAATTTACACTAAATGTCATTGACCAGATAAGCAACACGCGGTCGTATGATTGTACGAATAAATCGCGTAAATATAAAAGCACTGCGTAAAGCAATGAATTATGCGTGGAATTTGGAATTTCCCACAAAACTGCATCTTCAAATAAGATGAAATTGTACTTACAATAAGTTTCTTCTGAAGGTTTTTTTACTTTACCTGCACTACCAAAGCTTTCCAAATTCTTTTATGGGTTTCTTCTGGTTTAAAAAAGTATCTTTTTGAATGAGCTGTGTACGATACTTCACAATTTATTAATTTCACTAATTGTGTATTAGTTGTCTACCGAAATTATAATCTACCAAATTGTGAGTATCACCGTAGTGACAAGATTTACCAAAAAAAGTAATAAAATCTTCATACCCAAATCCGGTGTTGAACGTTAAGAAAACGTTTTCTCAATTTCTCACCTGTAATTATACTGACCAACAAACATAGCAAAATAGCTACTCACAAAAACTTGATTTTCTACAAAAAATGTAATTAATGGCACAAATTAGAAGTAGCACGTGGTGCTGCGGAATCAACATAAACATTGCACTTAATCCGAAAAAGCTCATCCTGTCTGGAATAAATTAAACACGTTTCCAAAAAGACGAGTGGATGTTTGAAGGAAAATTTTATTCAATTCATACAGACATGCTTCGTGCTTCACTTCCAAATTGCAAAGGTAATGGGGTGCGTTTATAAACGCTGTTCTATAACAGATACGAGTATCAAACCTTTTGAGATTTGCGGAATTTTTCCGTTGAATAAGAATATGTTTACTGATGAAAATTTTTTTTCTTTAACTATTGTCGTTCAAAATATCCAGATCCAGCAAATAGATTGTAACGAATCGGACTCGGAACTCGACCCAAAAAATTAGCAGGTTTTTCTGGTAAAATTTATTCTGGTCTATATCTAAGATGCCAAGGTTAGACTACTTTAATGTTAAAAAATCTTGTTTCCTAGCGCTGTATAAGACGTTAAATTTCAGCAACAACGTCTTCAACTTACTTTTAATAAACAATTTAATATTCGAAAAATTACATCATTAAATTGTGAATTTGTTTTTATTATCAACTTTGTTACTTTATAAAAATACAAATAGTCTGTTATAACGCTTCACAAATCTTAACTCGACGATTTTCGTACAATTTTGAATCAACAATTGGTTCTTTAACTACTTTTATGTGCACATTTAGAAAACGCGCTTTAAGATTACGGTTTACAATAAGCGCCTTTAATTTCAAGCTTTTGCAATTTCATAAAAAGAAAATCAAATTACGCGCTTATTATACTAACGCAATTGACAAAACTTATATAAAAATATTTTAAAATTGTTTTTTATAAAACTTCTGTTTGTAGAAACGTACCATTAAAATGCACGCCATGTTTCAGATTTACTCCTCATAATCCCATCGGTTACAGATTTACTGCTGAAAGCCCTTCTAGAAACGCATTTGTTAGCTAATTTTTTTTTATTAGTTTGTTTATTGTTTTATTTAGTTTTTTAGTGTTATAGTCTGGTTTATTTACTAGAATGAGTAATAAATAAACGTTTTGGACAAGTGAATACATGAAATCACTAAAATTGTGCATTTTGCAGACATTTTTTGTGAATTTTGAAGTTTTTGTTAATACCTAATTGGTTATTTAATTTTTTTTATTTGCGTAACCTACATAGCCTAATACAAATTTGATTACATTTTTATGTAATATTTGTATTTATCTTCTTTGATGATGTGTTGATTTGTTTTACTCAAACTGTGTACTTCTCATGTTTGACATGTCATTAACGCAATTTACCTATATGTGTTGCTGGTTATTTGTCATGTTAACTGTACATTATTTAGTGTTTGTTCATTATTTAAGTTAATCGATTGTTGTGTGACAATTAGTTATTTTAATCCACATAAGAATGATTAGAGAATAAATTTAATAGTCAGTGGTAAAATAATTAATACCCAAAATGGTTGAGGAAGTACGACTTTATTGCTATATTTTGCTTTTGCATTGCTAAAAATAACAACAATGCATAGTGGGGGAAGTAAGTACTTCCCCCACTGTTTGCAATAAATTAATGAAGTAATCCAATTTACTTTGTCGATATTGATGTGCAGTTGCTATAGATTAATAGCCTTTACTTGTCGTAAAAAAAATTTTTTTAGCATAGAATTCGTATCTTAAACTAAACACAAAATTAATCTACTACATAAAACAAAACAAAAAAAATCTTAAACCCTCCACTACTAATCAATTCTCTATATACATCTACTACACTACTATCTCACTCCTTCTCCCAGAATCTCCAACCTTACTCTCTTCTCTTCTGTTAGTTCTATGCATTCATTTACCATTTGCTCTATATTTTCCCACCTCTCCTCACATAGTCTACATCCTCTATCTTTATCTTCCTTCCAATATATATTCTCTTGCTCTTCATTTCCGCATCTAAACCTTGCTACCATTTTTTTAATCTTAAGCTTTTTTCGCCCTTTATGTACTTTGGAATATTGTCTATCACTATATCTGTATATCTTTCATTGTATTTTCCCTCTTTTATTCTTGCTCTTGTTTCTTGTCTCTCTATATCTCTCTTATCTCTTCTTACTATCTCATCTTTTATTTCCCTTCCTAGCTCCCTTATTTTCTCTACTTCTTCTCTCGCATATCCAACTGTTTCATAATACCTTTTTCTTTCTTCTTGTCCATATTTAATTTCTCTCTAGCACATTTGAAGCAATTTACATCCTTCTCATTCTTTCATTTGCTCTTCGTAACACATTTCTCTCTTTCCCGCCTGTACTCTTATCTTTTCTAACTACATGTCCTCTTCTACTATGTACCCTGGCGTTTCTCTTTCTAATCCTAACGTCCATTTCCAGTATTTTTCTTGTACTTTCTTTAATTCCTCCCATTCCTTATATCCCCTTATTTCCACTCCGTACATTATCACACTCTTTATTAATTTGTTAAACAACCATTTTCTTGCTTCTATTTGCTTCACAAACCCCCTCTATACCCCACACCTGACCTACTATTCTGTTACATTTCTTTGCTAACTAATTTATATGGGCCTCATCTTTATTGTTGTATCTGATTGGCTAACTCAAATAAATCACTTCATTTACACTTTCTATTACCTCGTCTCCACACTTCCACTCCACTCTTTTTTTAATCCCCCTCTTCCCTTTCTAAAACGCTATCATCTTTGTTTTTTCCAGATTTACACTTAAACACTTTTTTTCCTGTCACTGTCTTTATCATCTCCTTTATTTGTCTTTCTTTCTTCGCTGTTATCACTATGTCATCCGCATACGTAGATCCCACACTTTTAACTCCCCCATTACTTCTCTTCCACTTTGTTGCCCCATCAACTCTTTCTCTAAATCTCCTAAATATACTGCAAATAAACTAGTACTAAGTGGGCACCCCTGCTTTAATCCTTTATTTGTCCAAAATGCTACACTTAACTCTCCATCTATTCTTACTTTCCACTGTCTCATTATATATTTCCTTTATATTTCTTACTAGTTCTTCCTCTATCTGTTTCTTTCTTAACATATTCTGTAATTTATTCTTATTTACATTGTCAAACGCTGCTGTTATATCCAGAAATAACGCAAAAACTTTTCCTCTCTTCACTTCTAATTCTTTGTTTACTATCTGTTTCAATATGTATACATTATCTAATGCCTTTCTCCTTCTTCTAAATCTTGTTTGCCAATCTAGTAAGATCTTTTTTTTGTCTATTTCTTTTTCTAGTCTTTTTTGCAAAATTGTCATACAAATCTTATATCCCACATTTGCGACACTTATACCTTTATAATTTTTTAAGTCTCTTCTGTGTCCTCCTTTGTAAACTGGGCGTACTATTGCTTCTTTCTAGTTATCCGGAAAGCCTTCACCTGAACATATCTTATTTAAAATGTTTCTTATTCTTTCTTTCGTTCTCTCTTCTGTATATTTCCATTGTTCTTCTTGCGTCCCATCCGTCCCTTCTGCTCTCTCCATTTCTTATATCAATTTGTATCCCCTCTTATTTATCAATTTTTCTTTCTTTAATTAAAAAGTTCCATGTCTCGTTCATTTTCTAACATTTGTATATGTTCTTCCTTTCTTTTTATATTCCTCTTTTTTCTTACAACACTCTTTTCTGTATTGCGACTTTAATTTTTTATATTCTTGAACATCAATTTTTACTTTTTTCCAGCTTCTTTTAACTTTTCTTACCTCCTTTCTGGCTTCCCTGCTTTTCTTAGCTGTGTCTGAATTTTTTCTTTCACTCTTCCAACTTTTTACCCTTACTTCTAATATCTGATAGTCAGAATCAATCTCCTCTCCTATTTTAAAAGTTTCTATTTCTTCCAAAACCTCCCCACTAACCATTACATAATCTATTATAGATTCTCCCCTTTCACTTATATATGTATATCCTCCTCTATCTCCTTTCTCCATATTTCCGTTGAGTATAGTCCACTCCTTTCCCTCACATAACTTTAATAGTTCTCCACCTTGTTTGTTCAATGTCTTATACATGGTTACTCTTTGTATTTCCTCCCCATTCACTATCATACCCCTTCTCCAATTCTCGCATTAAAATCTCCACATCTTATTAATTTTCTTCTCTCCTCTTCAATCAGTAGCTGTTTTAAGCTTCTTATTGTTTGTTTCATTTCTTGACCGTATACTGTTATCACAGAATATCTATTTCCATCTTTCCTTAATATTTGATTTTTTCTTTCTTATTTCTTGCGAACTGTCATCTATATCCCTCAGGTAAATTTACTTTTCATCTTTTCGAATCTTACTCCTCCAGCCGCATTTTTACTAAACCCACAATGTCAAACCTTTCTATATACTTCTAAAATTCAGTTCTTTTATTTTTGGCCCCTGCAACGATTCAAAAAACTTAACCTATTTTCTTCGTTTTTTCTTATCGTTATGCTTTATCTTTGCTTGGTCGTCTCTTTTTTTTATCATTTACCCCCGTTATTTCTAGTTTTTTGGCTTCCTTTTCTCTAATTTATTTTTTTTTACGTTCCAGTGCTTCTCATCTTCTTTCCATTCTTATATCTTTTTGTATGTCTCTTTCCACTAGGGCCATATCTTTAACTATTAATATTCTTGTTCCTTTTAGCCTTCTTTTTTTTAACATTTCTAGTTTATCTTCTACGGAATCCAATTTTACCAGTATTACTTGCTTCGCTATTTTAATTGCGTCTCCTATACTTTTCTCTTCCCTCTTGAACTTCTATCCCTCTTATAACCAAGTTCTTTCTTTGTTTTTTCCTTTCCATTACATCCACCCTTCTTTTCAAATTTTCTATTTTCTCTTCCATGCTCCTATTTTTTTCGAACATATCACATATCTCTCTTTGCTCTTTTTTTTCTTTTTTTAACTCCTCCGTGATCTTTTCCAGATTAACTACTAATTTTTTGTTTTTTTCTGCTCTATTTCGTTGTTAATTTCCCTACACAACTCCAGTACTCCTTGCTCTTCGTTATCCCTCTTCTCTTTTCTCGGGCTTCTTTTTGTTTGTTTACTCCTTGCAAAAGCTTCTTGCACAATTTCTTGTCTTTTGTTTTTCTTTTCCGATACTGTCGATTCAGATGCCACATATAGATAATGTGGAGAAATTCAATTAGCTACATTTTTTAATAAAAGGGGAAAAACCAGCTATCCAATTAGAAACACAAGGTACAAAATACCACACCAACTACCTCAACAATGCAGCTCGCAATGGCTTGGCAATTATAAAAAAAAAAAACAACAAATCTCACTACGTCTTAGAAGGTTTTGTAACTGACTATATACAAGAAACTATAATTAACGTTCCAAGTTCCAGTGGTTTGTTAATAGTTGCCTTACTATATAGTCCACTTTTTACAAAATAAAAATGTGTTTACTTCCCAGTGCTGTGATACTACAAAGATATTTATCAAAAATGACTATAAAGTCAACTCGCGATTGTAAAAGACTAATAAATATCTACATTTTAAAAAGTGAGCAATAAATATAATCTAACGGATTTGGGTAAATACATAACATCTTATAATTAAATTAAAACTGTACGGTGCAGATCACATAATCTATACCTCCAGGACCTTTTAGTCCAGTTTTCATCGGGATGTCGAGGTAGCTGTGCGCATCAGATTTGCTCAATTTTAGAAATAGCGATACAGTATTTTGAGGAGTGTTGTAGTAGGTGTCACGCGTGACACTGCCTTGTTGTTTACATTAAACTTTTTGTTGTTTTTTTTACTATGGCATCACGGCGATTTTTAACAGACGAGGAACTATTGTATGAAATAGAGTGAAGATGATACTAAGTCAAATGACACTAACAGTAAACTAGAAGATGAGCTTTTGATAGAAACTGATCATGAAGAAGACATTTTTAGTGACAATGAAGAAGTAATGGATATTAATTACAATAAGGATACAGTGATTGAAGGTGATATAAATTTTGTGTTGGGCAAAAATTTAGAAACCATATGGGCAGACGCTAAAACTCCTAAGAGGAATCTGGTGACCCATTTACCTGGTCCCAAAGGAAAAGCGAAAGATCTTAGAAATGAAGTTGAAATATTTCATTTGTTTTTTTCAGCTGATATAGTTGAAAATATAGTTATTTATACAAACCAAGAAATATAAAAGTTAGCCCAAAAATTCAATTCAAAACAGTGTTACATTTCATAAACTGATTCTGAAGAAATGAATGCATTTTTTGGTTTACTGCTCATGTCTGGAGTTTTAAAAAAATCTGGTTTGACTACAAGTGATATGTTTTCTGCCATATTGGGGCCACCAATATTTAGGTGTGTTATGACGAAGAACAGATTTGAGTTTCTGTTGAGAGCTTTACGTTTTGACTCGAAAACAGATCGATTGGAGACAAGAAGTAACGATAAACTTGCAGCATTTAGAGAAATTTGGACATTTTTTGTGGCCAATTGTGGGAAATATTACACCCCATCTGAATTTGTTACTATTGACGAGACACTTTTAAGTTTTCGTGGTCGTTGTCCGTTCAGGATGTATATGCCCCAGAAATCAGATAAGTATGGAATAAAGATTATCTCGATGTGCGATGCTTAAACGTCCTACTTCTGTTGTGAAATACCTTACACTGGTAAGGTAGAGATGAGAGATAAAAATATTTTGCTGCCCACTGAGTACATTTTAAAACTCACCGAGTCTATAGTGGGTACCAATAGAAATGTAACCACTGACAATTGGTATACTTCTTATGAACTGGCTCAAGAATTATTTAAACGGAAGTTAACCCTAGTGGGAACTATGAAAAAAAAAAAAAACAGCTGCCGCCACAACTTCTTAACACCAAACGTCCTATTAAGTCATCACTTTTTGCTTATGATCCAGATGTTATGTTAGCCTTGCACATTTCAACGAAAAACAAGAATGTTGTTTTATTATCAAAAATGTCAAAATAAGTCAGATATAAAAAAAATAGTAGGTGTCACACACAGTCTTGTTGAATTTGTCCTTTTACAGTGCCTTGTTAATCAAGGGTTAACACTTTTTTTTACAATTTTAATAAGTTCATCATTATCACTTAGAATTTGAAACCTAGAGTCTGACAAATTACACAACTTCACCACATCTAGAACTAAGGTTTTTGACAAGTGTTTTTATCTTCGCCTGTTTCTTCTTTTTTTTCTTGAGTCTCGTTTTTCTTTTTTTTCTTTTCTTTCTTATCTTCAGCTTTTCAACTTGATCCATGCACGTTTTAATGTGACTGTCTTCACCAAGCTCCAAGTTTCTGCCACCATGTAAGCGCAACTTTTTAAATATATTTTTTGTAGTTAGTCAACACCTTTCTTCGTCTTTGCCCTTTACCAAAAATTTTATTTTTTTTTATGACACCAGTCACTCAATAAAGTTTGAAGAGACAACAATGTTGGCTAAATCTCAAAACTTCTGACTTAGACTATACAAGGAAGCCATCGAAATCCAGAAGTACGACTCGAACGGCGTGATATAAAGGCTTGTCAAGATCCTACACCTTCAGTTTCAGTTTTTCTGAAGAAGACAGCGACATGACTGTCAAAACGTCAAATATTATAAATTTTTCAAAGTAAAACTCGAAAGTATTTATTTGTTAAAAAATCTTTAGTAGTTTTGGAGTTTGCTGATAACTTTTCTCCACTTAAATTTATTTCACAGACACCGTGCCCAAACTTGAAATTTCTTAGCCAGCCGTTACTTGCTTAAAAGGATGAACAACCAAGCTTCTAAGCTATGATTTTAACTTTTTCACAAAGAAATATGTCCGAAATTGGATTTCTCATAGAACGTTGCTGCAAAAACTATTTGAAATCTTTGTTTGTTGTATTCATTTTTTTTGCCAGAAAAATTGACTCACAAAGAACTATTGTTACAGGAATCCTAAATGTGTAAAATGTGCAGGAAAAAACCCAACTAAAAATTGACCTTGGAAAGAAACTGCGGAGAAAATCATCCAACTAGTTACAAAGTGCATATCATAAGAAAACAGTTAAAGACTGAACCAATTACAGTTGCAGCTGTTTACAGTTCATCTAAGCATCAAATTAAAAATGACTAGTAGATTGATTTCTTTTATCCCTTGGCTATAGATAACGCCAAACATTCATGGTGGGGTTCCAGAGCTTGAGTTCCAACTCCAAATAATTAAGTTAGCTACAAAGAAACTAACATACTCGCCAACCAATAAAAGAAAGATGTTAGACAGTGGCGGCTTGTGACATCAAGCTCTATCGAAATAAAATAATAAACATGAGAAACAAAACAAGACATTATTGTATCACGTTCATGTATCCGCTTATTTTTCAACAAACCTCAAAAATGGGAGGCGGTGCTTAATTCGTTGGTTAACCGACTTTGACTATTTTTTTTTTTATTAAAAAAGGGACCTTTATTGCATTTTATTTGGGTCAAATTTTGATGATGATTTGAGATCTATGAGTAAATGAACTCTCAAATTTACCTCAGTATAAAATTTTCTTTAACCATGTGCATTTTCAAAGTTTTCAATGACACCACTAAAAAAAGAAAAAAAATTTTTTCAAACAAACAAAAAACAGACTTCAAAAAAATGCATATGATTTTTATTTTCATAAAATTACGCTTTGAAATCGATGCCAAACACATTCGAATTAAAGCTATTACATTTGCCAAAAATAATGTTAAGAATTAAGACTAATCCTACGTCAATGTCATACATGGCATCGACTTCAAAAAGTAATTTTATAAAAATCAAAATTTTGTCGTTTAATCCCAACTAAATTAAATTATTTTTTACTTCTTAGTACATTTTTTGACATCGGTTCTCTTGTTAAAATTTTTTGTTATTACAAACTGCACTAGAAAAATGCCGTGTAAAATTACGTTTCGCAGTTTTATCGGCTTGATTTATTTAGTTCTAAATTTAGAGTAGAGTTTCCGAGAGGTTTTATTTCAACTTTTTCCCTAATGACAGTTTTACGAATTTATTTTTAAAAATAAATTTTACATTATTTTTTCATGTTTTGATAATTACCTACAAAAAAATATACCGTTTTACTTAAAACACGTCGTACACGTACTACTAACTAATCAGTACTAAACCGCGAATCTTTTTGCACAATAAATTTGCATTTGAAAATCTTATAGTAAGGGCCGCAACGTCACCTTACAATGCTATGCTACAAGAAAGCATGGTCTCCATGCTTTAACAACGACCATATTACATTATTGTTTTAGGGTAATAAAAAGTAGATAACTATATCCTATAAATATACTTAAATATTTTAATTTGGAGGGGAAACTAAGAAAAAATTGAAACAAATTCGTTCACATAACAAAGAAATGAAATCAGTGCATAAAAGAATTAAAAAAACTATTGCAAGAAGAAAAATAACACCATTTAAACTATTTTCAAGACCTAACAGGAACAGAATCAACCGAGTACTCGCTATCTAAGGCAACAAAAAACTGTAACTACCACAAATGCATGCATCACCAATTAGGTTAAAGAACAGCAGTTGGGTAAGATCAACAAAAGCGAAAACAGTTGCGTTTTCTGAATACTTACCAAATCTACTTCAACCGTTCCTAAGAGAGATTTTGCAAACTACAGAGCCCCAGATACGACAACACTTAGAAACACCAGACCTACTATAAGTCTGTTACCAATCATATCAAAAATATTAAAAACCACCTTAAAAATATAAAACAGTACTTCAAAAACACTTAGATTTTGAACATCAGTTTTCATTTAGAGAAACTTTTTAAAAACTGAAACTATTGCACAGCTGCATTTCTTGGACTACGATAAGCATTTGACAATGTGTCTGGCACACTGGTTTATTATTCAAGCTTAAGCAGAACCTACCACACAACAAATTTGGTATTCTAAAATCTTATATAAATGTAAGACAATTTGTTGTCAAAGATCAAGACGAGTACTCTGGCGTAAATGTTATTTCTTTGGGTGTCCCACAAGGTACAGTGATAGAACTTTTACTGCATATATTATCAACATTAGGTCTCCCTACTTTAAAAAAACATAATAACCGCTATCTTTGCAGACAACACTACAGTTATAACATCTCATAACAATGCAGGACGAGCATCAGAAATACTACAAAATCATCTTGGTAAAGTCTATCACTGGCCTCAAAAACGGCGGCTACAGGCAAATGGACAAAAATTTACCCAGTTAACACTCACTCTGAGAAAAAGAGTTAAAAGTTTAACAACAAAACTCTACCACAAAAAAATTGCGTCAAATACCTCGGTATACACCTTGATCGCCAACTGGCCTGGAAAACGCATATCTGGTCAAAGAAGAAACAACTAGGATCTAAGCTCCGTGAACTATACTAAAAAAACTGGCCGTCAGAAGTTGCGCTGAAAAACAAAGTGCTGTTTTACAATCGGTGCTAAAACTAGTGTTATATGATGTCCCAAAATGGGACACTACGTCCATCATTGTAATAACTAATTGCAAAAAATAGGATCAAAGTATCAGCACAAAAACTTACCCAACCGACAATTCTTCGTCACAAGTAATAACGTTAACTACTACTTTTTAGTGGATTTAAGAACAAAATATGCGTGGTATAAGCTTATGTACGACGACTTTATTATGTGCCTTACTGATTTGATCGCGTTCAAATAATTGAAGAACCTTGACGGATGTCACATCAATGTACTCAAATGACAATACATCAAGTTAAAAATGCTTACAGTTAAAAATAAAATTGAATGAATATGATCTAAGGCCGACGGTTAACTGAACTGAATACAATTAAGTAAAAACAAAATTATACGATACTAATAACTAGTACGCACAAAGCTGACATCATTAATTAGATACGCTATGCTAAGTAAGGTGCATAAAACTGAATGACTAATTATAGAAGTAACAAAACTATAAAAAAAACTATACAATTCTAAGACTTTAGAAAGAAAGTATGAGTCATTTTTTGTAATTTCTGATTTACTAAATGAGAGTCCCAAGTTGCTGTCACAATTACGGAAAAATCAAATTAAGGCACAAAAATAGAAATCAATTCTTACCACAGAAAGACCTTAACATATGAAGCAAAATTAATACACCCATTTATAACGTGGATGAAAGCAAATATTTAGAAATGAAAGTCACACTGGACGTTAGATGATTATGCATAATCCGTCACACAGTCGCCAAAAATATTGTTCTTTTTCCTTGAATAATTCCATATGTCAAGAAAAAAAATGACTGCCAATACTCTCAATGTACCAAAAGTGAGCGTTTTGGAACGAAACTTATACAATACAGTATCTATATCCGCATACATTTAACATAGTAATGCGATGCTAACAGATCTCAAAAGCGCCACTGTTTAAACCTTCATTCTCAAGTCATATTGTAGACATTGCTTTGACATTTGGAATTTGAAAAAAAAAATTCCGTTAATAAAAAATAGTATATTATATGCTAAGGTTGAGAAGTGTATAATCGTGCAAGTTATAATCATCATCGTTTCAAGAATAGAATATACAGGATCTTTTCCACTACTAAAATTATTAAAACTTTTTTACTTGCTACTAAACCAATTTAAAATTTAAGATGTTAATTTCAAATGAAAAATCAAGTGAGTGATTGTGACAGTTGTCATTAGTTTAATAGAATTCATTTAGACGTAGTTCGTAATTCTGTTTTATAACACGCAAAAAAATAGATAACGTTAGTTATGTTTGTTAAACTGCTAAAACTGCATTGATTATATCTAAAATATATTTACGTTAGTTAAAATTCACAATTAGTTGTGCGCAAACTTCAAATAACTTACATTTTTAAGCTAGCGACACTCTCACAGAAATTTCTAAAAATTTCTAAAATAAAGCCGTACATACGATGTTAACACAAGTAAATTTCTCTTGGTTCATACGATCAACGAAACCAAGCAAATGCGCCGATGTTCCCTAAAATAAATTCATATTATTGCATTTAGTGAATTCTCTAATTTGGTTAGAAATTTTCCAATGCTTGATATCTTCAACGCAAGTGTCGTAACGTCATCATTTTACTATTTCCACATCGATGAAACACGTGTTGGTGTCCAAGAACCCGTTAATGACAATTACGGAAAAAGTAAATTAAGCCACAAAAATAGGTAACAAATGCTTACCCCAATAGAGTTTATTTAATGGATGCATGTGAGTAATTAGCAATAAAAGCCTCGTTAGATGATGTCTGCGTTATTCCAACATTACCGGAAAAATGATCTTTCTTTCATCGAACTATGATGTCAAAACTTTTCGACATCACAGCAATGTAGCGGAAAGTATACAGGGGCACTATACCAAAACACTTTTAACATCACAATGTAGTTTAGCTAATTAAACTTTATTTAAAGTTTGGTTTAAATTTAAAAGCGAATTCTATTTATAATACATTTGACGTTATTTTATAAATTACAGTTTGTTTAGTAACGTCGTTCTAAGCTTTAGCTCAATAGGTACACACTGTAACATATAAATTTGGTTTAACAGATTTTTGTAGCATTAATTAAATAAATATTTTTTTAAGTAAAACAAATATTATTAATTAGAATTATAAAACAAGCGGTAATTAGTATACGGGTTATTGAAAACAAGCATAAGAAGTTCTTAATGGGTTTTCTTTTCAAATAAATAACCTTAATTGTTACCGTAAATGAAAAGAAAATGCTAACAATACAACTCTATTCTATAAAGTTTTTTTTTTACTTAAATACAAGTTTTATTTTGTTTAATAACACAAATAATAAAACACTAACTATTTATATTATAAAATTGCAAACAAAATATTATTTGTTTAATATTGCTTTCAAACTTATTACTGTTATTAGTTTTAGTGCCTATAGATTTTGGTCTGCTAAAAAATACAGTACAGTAAAAATTGATGAAACGAAAACTGACGGGACTAGATAAATTTATATTGACTCTAATTAGTCATTAAGAGTTACGTACTTAATTATGTGCATCCGTCCAAATTATCGATCCAAAGAAAGAATTAGTTGAGAAATATTTAACAATTTTCTGAGATGACAGACATGTGGACGTAACCCAACTTACTGCAATAATACAAGAAAATTAAATTGCGCCTTGAAATAAAAATGTATTCTTACCCCAACGAATCTTTCACAAGTAACACATCAACAACAAAATTGGTTTACCTATTAATAGCAAGGATGGTTCACAATACTTAAAATGCAGATATCATTGGGCTTGTCGTTAGCAGCACGTTTTCTTAACGTTAGAAACGAAAATAATAACCAGTAACCTCTAACTTGTAAATGACATTTACGATTGAGCAAAATTCATACAGCACGAGAATCCGAATTAAAGAATTTTAACATAACAAGGTGTTTCTCATCTATGTTAAAGATATGAACCGATAACTATTCTTTACTGCAAAGTTTTTTGTAAACTTGTGAGATATTAAGTAAAGCTTTATCATCTTTATCTGCTTTGTTTTCTTTTTCACTTTTGAGATTATTGATGCTTGAGTTCTGTATGGACATACAATTATCAGCACGACACATTTTCACCAAATTCACCAGTCGTAAATTTTGCAATTTGCTTAAAAAATAGTAATCAGTTGGACCTTTTCGTTAAAATGTTTCTAAAACTACCAATAAAAAAAACTGAAAAATTATCAGCACGACAAATTTTCACAAAATGTCGTGCCAGACGTAATTGACAATTGTTTAAAAAATAGTAATTAGTTGGAACTTTTCATAAAAATGTTTCTAATGCATAAAATTTTTAAAGAACTGTCTAAAATTACCATTAAAACTGCGGAAAAACTTTAGCACGACAGATTTTCACAAAATGTTGTGACACGCGTAGTTTTTGAAAATTGTTTAAAAAATGGTAATCAGTTGAAACTTTTTGTTGAAATGTTTTTAAAGAATAGAACTGTGTAAAATTACTATTAAAACTGCAGAAAATCATCAGTACGACACATTTTCACAAAATGTCGCGCAATACTTAAATTTTGAAAATTGTTTAAAAAATAGTAATCAGTTGGACCTTTTTGTTAAAATGTTTCCAAAATTACCAATAAAAAAAAACTGAAGAAATATCAGCACGACAGATTTTCACAAAATGTCGTGCCAGACGTAATTTTTGAAAATTGTTTAAAAAATAGTAATTAGTTGGAACTTTTAATTAAAATGTTACTAATGCATGGAACTTTTATAGAACTGTCTAAAATTACCATTAAAACTGCGGAAAAACTTTAGCACGGCACATTTTCACAAAATGTTGTGCCACGCGTAATTTTTGAAAATTACACACAAAATAGTAATCAGTTTAAACTTTTTGTTAAAATCTTTTTAAATCATAGAAATCTTATAGAACTGTATAAAATTACTATTTAAACTGCGAAAAATCATAAGCACGACACATTTCCAGAAAATGTAGTGCCAAGCGTAATTTTTAAAAATTGTTTAAAAAATGGTAATCAGTTGAAACTTTTTGTTGAAATGTTTTTAAAGAATGAAACTGTGTAAAATTACTATTAAAACTGCAGAAAATCATAAGTACAACACATTGTCACCAAATTTTGTTCCAGTCGTAAAGTTTAAAAATTGTTTAAAAAATAGTAATTAGTTGAACCTTTTCATTAAAATGTTTCTAAAATTACCAATAAAAAAAAACTAAGAATCATCAGCACGACAGATTTTCACAAAATGTCGTGTCAGACGTAAATTTTGAAAATTGTTTAAAAAATAGTAATTACTTTGAACTTTTCATTAAAATGTTTCTAATGCATAGAACTTTTATAGCACTGTCTAAAATTACTATTAAAACTGCGGAAAAACTTTAGCACGGCACATTTACACAAAATGTTGTGCCACGCGTAATTTTTGAAAATTACTTAAAAAATAGTAATCAGTTTGAACTTTTTGTTAAAATATTTTTAAATCATAGAAATTTTATAGAACTGTATAAAATGACTATTTAAACTGCGGAAAATCATCAACACGACACATTTTCACAAAATGGCGTGCCAGACGTACTTTTTGGAAATCATTTAAAAAATAGTAATCAGTTGGAACCTTCTGTTAAAATGTTTCTAAAGTACAAAACTCTTATGAACTGTGTAAAATTTCCATTAAAACTGCCGAAAATAATCAGCATTACACATTTTAAAAAATGTCGTGCCAGACATAATTTTTGGAAATTATTTAAAAAATAGTAAACAATTGGAATTTTAAAAAAATTGTTTCTAAAGCATAGCATTTTCATAGAACTGTGTAAAATTACCATAAAAACCGCGGAGAATCATAACCACGACACGTATTTCTACAAAATGTAGTGCCAAGCGTAATTTTTAAAAAATTGTTTAAAAAATGGTAATTAGTTGAAACTTTTTGTTGAAATGTTTTTAAAGAATGGAACTGTGTAAAATTACTATTAAAACTGCAGAAAATTATCAGTACGACACATTTTCACAAAATGTCGCGCAATAGTTAATTTTTGAAAATTGTTTAAAAAGTAGTAATCAGTTGGAACTTTTTGTTAAAATTTTGCTAAAGCACAGCACTTTTATAGAACAGTGTAAATCTACTATTAAAACTGCGGAAAATTATCAGCACGGCACATTTTCACCAAATTTTGTTCTATTCGTAAATTTTAAAAATTGTTTAAAAAATAGTAATTATTTTTAACTTTTCATTAAAATTATTTTTTCACAAAATTTTGTGCCACGCGTAATTTTTGAAAATTAATTAAAAAATAGTGATCAGATTGAACTTTTTGTTAAAATATTTTTAAATCATAGAAATCTTATAGAACTGTATAAAATTAGTATTCAAACTGCGGAAAATCATCAACACGACACATTTTCACAAAATGGCGTGCCAGACGTACTTTTTGGAAATTATTTAAAAAATAGTAATCAATTTGGACTTTTCGTTAAAATGTTTCTAAAGTACAAAACTCTTATGAACTGTGTAAAATTTCCATTAAAACTGCCGAAAATAATCAGCATTACACATTTTAAAAAATGTCGTGCCAAACATAATTTTTGAAAATTATTAAAAAAATAGTAAACAATTGGAATTTAAAAAAAATTGTTTTTAAAGCATGGCACTTTCATAGAACTGTGCAAAATTACCATAAAAACCGCGGAAAATCATAACCACGACACATTTCCAGAAAATGTAGTGCCAAGCGTAATTTTTAAAAAACTGTTTAAAAAATGGTAATCAGTTGAAACTTTTTGTTGAAATGTTTTTAAAGAATAGAACTGTGTAAAATTACTATTAAAACTGCAGAAAATTATCAGTACTACACATTTTCACAAAATGTCGCGCAATAGTTAATTTGTGAAAATTGTTTAAAAAGTAGTAATCAGTTGGAACTTTTTTTAAAATGTTGCTAAAGCACAGCACTTTTATAGAACAGTGTAAATCTACTATTAAAGCTGCGGAAAATTATCAGCACGGCACATTTTCACAAAATTTTGTTCTATTCGTAAATTTTAAAAATTGTTTAAAAAATAGTAATTATTTTAAACTTTTCATTAAAATGTTTCTAATGCATAGAACTTTTATAGAACTGTATAAAATTACCATTAAAACTGCACAACAACTTTAGCACGAACCATTTTCACAAAATTTTGTGCCACGCGTAATTTTTGAAAATTAATTAAAAAATAGTGATCAGTTTGAACTTTTTGTTAAAATCTTTTTAAATCATAGAAATCTTATAGAACTGTATAAAATTACTATTTAAACTGCGGAAAATCATCAACACGACACATTTTCACAAAATGGCGTGCCAGACGTACTTTTTGGAAATTATTTAAAAAGTAGTAAACAATTTGGACTTTTCGTTAAAATGTTTCTAAAGCATAGCACTTTTATAGAACTGTGTAAAATTACCATCAAAACTGCGGAAAATTATAAGCACGACACATTTCCAGAAAATGTAGTGCCAAGCGTAACTTTTAAAAAATTGTTTAAAAAATAGTAATCAGTTGGAACTTTTTGTTAAAATGTTTCTAAAGCACAGCACTTTTATAGAACAGTGTAAAATTACCTTTAAAATTGCGGAAAATTATCAACACGACACATTTCCACCAAATTTTGTTTCAGTCGTACATTTTAAAAATTGTTTAAAAATAGTAATCAGTTGAACCTTTTTGTTAAAATGTTTCCAAAATTAGCAATAAAAAAAAACTGAATAAATATCAGCACGACAAATTTTCACAAAATGTCGTGCCAGACGTAATTTTTGAAAATTGTTTAAAAAATAGTAATTAGTTGGAACTTTTAATTAAAATGTTACTAATGCATAGAACTTTTATAGAACTGTCTAAAATTACCATTAAAACTGCGGAAAAACTTTAGCACGGCACATTTTCACAAAATGTTGTGCCACGCGTAATTTTTGAAAATTACACACAAAATAATAATCAGTTTGAACTTTTTGTTAAAATCTTTTTAAATCATAGAAATCTTATAGAACTGTATAAAATTACTATTTAAACTGCGAAAAAAAAGCACGACACATTTCCAGAAAATGTAGTGCCAAGCGTAATTTTTAAAAATTGTTTAAAAAATGGTAATCAGTTGAAACTTTTTGTTGAAATGTTTTTAAAGAATGAAACTGTGTAAAATTACTATTAAAACTGTAGAAAATCATAAGTACAACACATTGTCACCAAATTTTGTTCCAGTCGTAAATTTTAAAAATTGTTTAAAAAATAGTAATTAGTTGAACCTTTTCGTTAAAATGTTTTTAAAATTACCAATAAAAAAAAACTAAGAATCATCAGCACGACAGATTTTCACAAAATGTCGTATCAGACGTAACTTTTGAAAATTGTTTAAAAAATAGTAATTACTTTGAACTTTTCATTCAAATGTTTCTAATGCGTAGAACTTTTATAGAACTGTCTAAAATTACCATTAAAACTGCAGAAAAACTTTAGCATGACACATTTACACAAAATGTTGTGCCACGCGTAATTTTTGAAAATTACTTAAAAAATAGTAATCAGTTTGAACTTTTTGTTAAAATATTTTTAAATCATAGAAATTTTATAGAACTGTATAAAATGACTATTTAAACTGCGGAAAATCATCAACACGACACATTTTCACAAAATGGCGTGCCAGACGTACTTTTTGGAAATCATTTAAAAAATAGTAATCAGTTGGAACCTTCTGTTAAAATGTTTCTAAAGTACAAAACTCTTATGAACTGTGTAAAATTTCCATTAAAACTGCCGAAAATAATCAGCATTACACATTTTAAAAAATGTCGTGCCAGACATAATTTTTGGAAATTATTTAAAAAATAGTAAACAATTGGAATTTTAAAAAAATTGTTTCTAAAGCATAGCATTTTCATAGAACTGTGTAAAATTACCATAAAAACCGCGGAGAATCATAACCACGACACGTATTTCTACAAAATGTAGTGCCAAGCGTAATTTTTAAAAAATTGTTTAAAAAATGGTAATTAGTTGAAACTTTTTGTTGAAATGTTTTTAAAGAATGGAACTGTGTAAAATTACTATTAAAACTGCAGAAAATTATCAGTACGACACATTTTCACAAAATGTCGCGCAATAGTTAATTTTTGAAAATTGTTTAAAAAGTAGTAATCAGTTGGAACTTTTTGTTAAAATTTTGCTAAAGCACAGCACTTTTATAGAACAGTGTAAATCTACTATTAAAACTGCGGAAAATTATCAGCACGGCACATTTTCACCAAATTTTGTTCTATTCGTAAATTTTAAAAATTGTTTAAAAAATAGTAATTATTTTTAACTTTTCATTAAAATTATTTTTTCACAAAATTTTGTGCCACGCGTAATTTTTGAAAATTAATTAAAAAATAGTGATCAGATTGAACTTTTTGTTAAAATATTTTTAAATCATAGAAATCTTATAGAACTGTATAAAATTAGTATTCAAACTGCGGAAAATCATCAACACGACACATTTTCACAAAATGGCGTGCCAGACGTACTTTTTGGAAATTATTTAAAAAATAGTAATCAATTTGGACTTTTCGTTAAAATGTTTCTAAAGTACAAAACTCTTATGAACTGTGTAAAATTTCCATTAAAACTGCCGAAAATAATCAGCATTACACATTTTAAAAAATGTCGTGCCAAACATAATTTTTGAAAATTATTAAAAAAATAGTAAACAATTGGAATTTAAAAAAAATTGTTTTTAAAGCATGGCACTTTCATAGAACTGTGCAAAATTACCATAAAAACCGCGGAAAATCATAACCACGACACATTTCCAGAAAATGTAGTGCCAAGCGTAATTTTTAAAAAACTGTTTAAAAAATGGTAATCAGTTGAAACTTTTTGTTGAAATGTTTTTAAAGAATAGAACTGTGTAAAATTACTATTAAAACTGCAGAAAATTATCAGTACTACACATTTTCACAAAATGTCGCGCAATAGTTAATTTGTGAAAATTGTTTAAAAAGTAGTAATCAGTTGGAACTTTTTTTAAAATGTTGCTAAAGCACAGCACTTTTATAGAACAGTGTAAATCTACTATTAAAGCTGCGGAAAATTATCAGCACGGCACATTTTCACAAAATTTTGTTCTATTCGTAAATTTTAAAAATTGTTTAAAAAATAGTAATTATTTTAAACTTTTCATTAAAATGTTTCTAATGCATAGAACTTTTATAGAACTGTATAAAATTACCATTAAAACTGCACAACAACTTTAGCACGAACCATTTTCACAAAATTTTGTGCCACGCGTAATTTTTGAAAATTAATTAAAAAATAGTGATCAGTTTGAACTTTTTGTTAAAATCTTTTTAAATCATAGAAATCTTATAGAACTGTATAAAATTACTATTTAAACTGCGGAAAATCATCAACACGACACATTTTCACAAAATGGCGTGCCAGACGTACTTTTTGGAAATTATTTAAAAAGTAGTAAACAATTTGGACTTTTCGTTAAAATGTTTCTAAAGCATAGCACTTTTATAGAACTGTGTAAAATTACCATCAAAACTGCGGAAAATTATAAGCACGACACATTTCCAGAAAATGTAGTGCCAAGCGTAACTTTTAAAAAATTGTTTAAAAAATAGTAATCAGTTGGAACTTTTTGTTAAAATGTTTCTAAAGCACAGCACTTTTATAGAACAGTGTAAAATTACCTTTAAAATTGCGGAAAATTATCAACACGACACATTTCCACCAAATTTTGTTTCAGTCGTACATTTTAAAAATTGTTTAAAAATAGTAATCATTTGGACCTTTTCGTTAAAATGTTTCTAAAATTACCAATAAAGAAAAACTGTAAAATTATCAGCACGACAAATTTTCACAAAATTTTTTGAAATTACTTAAAAAATAGTAATCAGTTCGTTTTTTTCGTTAAAATCTTTTTAAATCATATAAATCTTATAGAACTGTATAAAATTACATCAATCAACATGACACATTTTTACAAAATGACGTGCCAGACGTACTTTTTGAAAATTATTTAAAAAATAATAATCAATTTGGACTTTTCGTTAGTATGTTTCTAAAGCACAGAACTCTTATAAAACTGTTTAAAATTACTATTTAAACCGCGGAAAATCATCAGCACAACACATTTTTACAAAATGTCGGGTTGAGCCTGAATATTAGAAATTTATTAAAAATTGTTAATTATTAAAATAGCGTTTTTATATTTTACATATATAGGTACTTCTCGAGAACTACTTAGAACTCTTGTCAAACATTATAATATTCAACCCGTTTTAGTACTTTAGAAAGGAGGTAGATTTGTGAAGTTAGCACGACATTTTTTAAATTTGTTTTTTTTAAGTAAGAAATGCGGACCTTTCTTTTAAATTTTTATCAGGAACTGTAGAACTTTGAAAAGTGTTATTAGAACTCTTATTATTTTTTTTTTGTATTTATAGAATGTCGTGCTAACTTCACAGACACTAAAACTTTTTTGTCAAAAATACATTTTTCTGATTCAGGAGACCTTGAAACGTAAAATTCTGCAAAAAATTTATTGCAAAAAAAAATTGCGATTGCTATACTTTCCTTATTGGATAGTAAAAAAGTTAATAAACAAGTTGAATTCTTGTTTTCTAGCACACAATGTATGATCATGACATAGACACACTTCGTATAATAAAGTGCTTGCTTAAATTGGCATTTTCGAAGTTATTGTTAACAAAAGAATTATTCATAAACACGCGCGCCGGTATTAAACATTCTCCTCCAGTCATTTACGTAGCGGAATCGTTATGTTACTTACGTTAAATTACAAGAGAGCATGTAACAGAACCGTTAGCATTTAATATAATATATAGTTAGCGTTGCTCCAACAGAAATGGCAAAAATAATTACAATCTTGGGACTAATAAAATATAAACAACCATCATCTTAATATAACATTATAAATGGTTTAATAAATTTACGAAGAGAGTGAGAGAAGAAAAAAACACAGTCGGATATTTATTTACATAAATTTGGTGCCCGATCTCGGTCTACGCATCTGCATGGTATAAGAGTAAATCGTGGAATACATAACGAAGAATCGTTCTAGTTTATTATTTAATAACCGAAACAGCTACTACACTTTAGCATTTGGTAAGGTCCATCTCGAGGGAATGGTTATGCAAGTTTCTCTAATGGAATTTTGTCTATCCGGCGCATTCACCGATGTGAAATTGAAGTTATATTACTGCTTAGGGCTTTTGTACAGAATCCATCATATATTTGACGAGGAATTTAACGCAGTTGTGGGATTTTCCCAATCTTAATTTGCCGTAATATAAGAATAGATTGCTTGGCCTAAGGCTCGGGCAAAATTGCAAAAATATTTTTAAATTTGGTTTATGTGCGAAATAACGACCAGATTGCTAACTATTTAAAACATCTTTCGGTTTCCGCAATTTTAATCCATTGTTAAGCTCGCGGTTACGTACAAATGTACAAAAGAAAATTGATTTCAATTATTAAACTCGACAAAAGACGCAGTAAAGCTCGAACAGAATTCAACAATCCGGTAAAGAAGCTTACAAATTAAAATGTAATAAATGTACAATTACATCTGAAGAGATAGCAAAAACAGTTGAATGGTACGGTCGTAAATAATGTGGAATTAGGATTAAAACGAAAGTAGAATGTGTAATCCCTCTACTTAACATTTATTTGTTTTCGATTTGTTCCGTTCATTAGAATTTTATGTAGATAAAGTTCAACTTCTTAAAAATCTTTGTTATTCAAATACAAGCAATTACTTTAACGACGGCGCATGAAGATAAAATAAAGACAAAGATGCTTAAATTCTTGTAAAAGAAGCTTTTTATTACAAGATATTATGCGAAAAACACTTACACACACAATTATCTTCAAGAAGCGCTTGTGTTGTTACTCCGATACATTTCTCAAATTTATATTAAATTAGATCCGTTTTTAAGTGTCGTTCTAAATAGATCGGATTTAATCACTGTGTTCTAGAAATTAAAGTTAAAAAACAATACAAATATTTTATTAATAATAAAGATATAAATCAAATTATCAACAAATGAACGAAAAATCAAAAGAAATACATGTAACATGTCGCAGTAACATCTTTAGAGCGTAAAACAAACTTAATAAAGATTTGTCTATCCTTGATAATAAAAGTTTTTAAACATCTGATAGCAAGTTTTTCTAATCAACATTTGATGATTTGTGTTCTAGGACTGTTAAAAACACAAATTAATTGATAAACACAATGTTATGTACAAAATCGATTGCAACAACTGTGATAAATGTTGTATAGACCAAACTAAACTAACATTATTAATTGAATAAAATCAGTAGTATGATTGTAAAACCGAAAAAATTGTTAGCATTTGTTAGACAAGCTACATCATTCCTTAAAATATGCATAGTAAGATGGTTGATTCGAAAAAAATTTTCCGAACGTCAATCCTGCGTAGTAGAATGTGTTTACACAGTTGAACTTTATTATTCTTTTTAACATCAACACTTATTGCTATATAATTTTTCTCTGTTGCCTCTCTCTTTAATGTTGTTTTTCATGTACCGGTTTTAAATTATTTTAAAAAATAAAATAAGTCAGATGCTTGTCCTTATCTAAGCAAATCGAAAACTTGATTAGATTTGGGACTGCATAGTTGGGAGCATTCATTTTATAGATACACTCATCAAAGAATTTGTCTTGTAAATATATTTTAAAATTAATTTTTGTTTGCAGGGTAAAAACCTTAATGCGGACACTTATACTTTCTTGGGAAATACGGTATGTATTTGGAATTGATTTTTAATATTTACCAAAAACACTCGGTGTAGTGTAAAGTTTTATTTCCTAATCAGTCAAACATTTCTGTTACATAAGTTAAAAATTGTCGAATATTGAGCTTATTTCAGATGTTGGCAACACTAATAATTAGGATTATGTATTTGATAAAAAACATTTTTCTTTTAAATGTTGTTAACGCAGATGAAGAGTTGTCCTTTATGGTTGACAGTGTAATTTTTTATATCCAAATTATTCTTCAGACAAAGTCTAGTTTCGGTCATTATTTTCACAATAAAAATCACAACTGAACATAGCCTTCACTATTGTTTACTTTTCTTCTATTATCTTCATTAGTAAGTTCAGATGTATTTTTGGTGTCTTCAAACCGCTGATCTCGCCAGTAAGGAGTGGCGCCTATACATTTTTTTTCTGTTTCTATTAAGCATTTTTAACAACGCCCACTCACTGAAATTTTAGTTAACGGTAGTGTTGTGATTATTAGTAACAGGACCTAGTAGGATACAGGTTGGTAACAACATACCGGTTTTACATTATTTAAAAAAATAAAATAAGTCAGATGCTTGTCCTTATCTAAGCAAATCGAAAACTTGATTAGATTTGGGACTGGATAGTTGCAAGCATTCATTTTATAGATACACTCATCAAAGAATTTGTCTTGTAAATATATTTTAAAATTAATTTTTGTTTGCAGGGTAAAAACCCTAATGCGGACACTTATATTATTATTTATTGTTAATTGTTAAGCCATTCGGCCTTACAATAGGTTACGTTATCCCCTCATGATTCTCTTAACATAATAATATATTTCGTACAGAAATTTATAAACTAAACAACTTTCTCCCCTAAAATCTTCCCATCACCATCTTAGTATTCTAATCGTTAGACCTAACCCTCCCCTCTTTTCCTTCTTTCCTTTACTGCTTTCATCCAATACAATCTCTCCCCTTCCTCTCCAAGCAAAGCTTTCCTCCCCCTCATTTCTTCCCTTAGCTCGCCACACTCCTCACTCAAGTGCTGTATGTCCTCCCATCCCTCCCCACATAATCTACATCTCCTCATTACATCCTCCCTCCAATACTTACTTAAATTCTCTTTATTACCGCATCTAAACCTGGCTATAAGTCGTTTCTTTCCTAAGTTTCTCCTCCCCATCAGATACTTAGGAACCCCCCTGGACACTATATTCCCATATCTTGCGTTATACTTTCCTTCTCTTATCTTTCCTTCCCTTTCTTGCACCTGCGAATCTTTATCTCTTCTTACTATCTCCTCCGTATTTAACCTCCCTTCCTCTCTCTTTCTTTCCACTTCTTCCCTTGCAAAACCTCCTCGTTGGTAGTACAGTTTCCTTTCTTCCTGCCCATATATGTTTTTGCTATATTTTACCGTCCTCCAGCAACATTGCAAAATTTTACATTCTCTCCTTACCTTCATTTTCTCTTCATAACCTATCGCTCTTTTCCCTGCTTCTATTCTAATCTCCTCTAACTTCCTCTCCTCCTCTATTATGCACCCTGGCGTCTCCCTGTCTAATCCTAGTATCCATTTCCAATATTTTATTTGTACCCTTTCCGATAGGTTCCACTCTTTCCAACCCCATACCTCCACCCCTTACATCATCACACTTTTAATCAATTTTTCAAACAGCCATCTTCTCTTCTCGATCTCCTTCCCAAATAATCTTTCTTCTAAACTCCATACCTGCCCTAATACTCTGTTACTCTTCTTTGCTAACTCCCTTATATGCGCATCATCTTTATTATCATACCTTAGCCTATATTCTAAATATGTCGCTTTATTCACTGCCTCTATCTTCTGTTCTCCCCAACTTAACTCCTCCTTTTTCTTCCCTCCTCTCCCTTTTTGAAAAACTACCATCTTAGACTTTCTCACATTTAAACCCAAATCTTTCCTTTCCAGATGCCTCTTTATCGTCTTTATCATACTTTTCATCTCCAACTCATTTTTTGCCACCATGACCATATCGTCTGCATATGCCAACACCCACACTTTAATCCCTCCCTCCATGACAACCCCACTACACTGACCTCCCTTCAACACTTCTTCTATGTCCCCTATATACAGTGCAAATAAAATAGGGCTAATAGGACACCCCTGTCTTAGCCCCTTCCTCGTCCAAAACACTTCACTAACACTATCCCCTATTTTTACCCTATTCTTAGTCTTTTTATATATCTCTTCTAGTTTCCTCACTAGTTGTTCCTCTATTCCCTTTTTCCTTAACACCCTCCATAGCTTTTCCCTATTCACATTATCAAACGCAGCTTCTATGTTCATAAAGAACGCGTATACCTTACCCCTTTTCTTATCTAGCTCTCCATTCACTAAATGTTTTAATATATAAAGATTGTCTATTGCCCTTCTTCCCACTCTAAATCCCATCTGCCAATCTCGTAATAGTCTTTTTTCTTCCACTTCCTTTTCCAACCTCCTTTATATAATCATGGCATACAATTTATAACTTACATTAGTGACACTAATCCCTCTATAATTCTTTACCTCCTTCCTATCCCCTCCCTTATAAACCGGCAGAATTAAACTTTCTTTCCAACTTCCTGGCAATTCCTCCCCTTTCCATATTGTATTAAAAAAATTTCTTACATTTCCTCTCACTCTCTCCCCTACATATTTCCATTGCTCTCCTTGCGTACCGTCCGTTTCTGCTATCTTTCTTAATTTTAGTCTGTTTATTGCTTCCTCCATTTCCTCTTTCGTTATTTCCCACCCTTCCTGTATTGTATTTACCCCTTGCAATATCACCTGCCCTGGTCCTTCTATTGTTCTCTCCAAACGCTCCATACAATAACCCAATCACACCTTTATATCCGTTAAACCTCTTCTCCTCTTACCTCTTCTTCTCTTCTTGTTTAGAAATTCCCACACTTCTCCTTCTTTCTTTATTTCCTTTACTTGTTTCTCTATTTTCTCTTTATACGACAACTTTCTCTCAGAACATACCTTTTTAAAATTCACTTTCTTCTCCTTATACTCCTGTACATCTATTATACCTTTCTTCCATCTTCTTCTAGCATTTCTCATCTCTGTTTTTGCTTCTCTACATTCTCTATTCCACCACCTATTTCCGTTCCTTCTCTTCTCTCAAACCTTTTCTTTTCTACTGCCTTCTCCATTTCTACAGTCAACTCCTTTAGTCCTTCTTCCCCCCCTACATCTTCCCAAATCACTTGCTTCAACTTCCTCTTATATCTTTCTATGCTTTCCTCAGTCCACACTTTTTTTACTCCCCATTCCCTCTGTTCTTCCTTAATTCCTTGCTCCTTTCCTTTTAAAATCACTTGCAGTGGCCGATGATCCGATTCTTTTTCATCCCCCACTTTAAAACTTTCTATGTCCTCCCATATCTCTCTACTCACTATCACGTAATCGATCACCGATTCCCCCCTCCCTCCCATATAAGTGTAGTCACCTCTGTCCCCCTCCTCTATATTTCCATTAAGAATTGACCACCCTTTTTCCTCACATATCTCCACTAACATTTTCCCATTCCTATTAACTGTCTTATCCATGCTAACTGTTCTCTTTACTTCCCCTCCTATAATCACTTTTCCCTTTTTACCTGTTTTTGCGTTAAAATCACCCCCTATAATAATCTTTTCCTTTTCCTCCCCCTGTACCATTTTCTCCATTTGTTTACTTATCATCCTCATATCCCGCCCATAAACTGTTAACATTATATATTTTTCCTTTCCTTCTCTGACCACATAATTTTTTACAATTCCTTTCCCTTGCTTCTTGTCTCCGTCCTCTTCTTCAACCGACCAGTTCTTTTTTATGCCCGTTAGTATCCTTCCCCTTGTTCTACCTTTACTTTCTCTTCTAGTTGCAAATTTCACCTTCCAATTATAACCCTCTGGTAATTTTTTCTTCCATACTTCCCAGTCTTTTTCCTCCAACCATGTTTCCGACATTTCCAACATATCAAAACCTTCTACGTATCTCCAGAAATCTTCTCCCTTAGTTTTTAAGCCTGCCACATTCCAAAACAAAAATTTTATTTAATTTCGCTTTTCCATCTCTTTTTCCTTATAACTTGCGAATCCAACATCATTTGATCCATCCTTCCCTCCCCCAACTTTTAGTTTTTTGCCCCTTTCTTTACTATAGTTCCCCTCTCCTCATCCCAAAATCTTTCTCCACCTTCCACCCACACTTTCAAGAATCCTATTTTAATACATTTCCCCTCTCCCTTCATCTTACTCATCTCATATCTTATCTTCTTTTGTATATCTATTTCCCTTCTCGTCATGTCATCGTCTAAATGAATGCTCGTACCTCTTAACCTTCTTTTTTGCTTCCATACATCTAACTTATCCTCAAATGTACTTATCCTTACTAACATTACACGCTCTGCTAACTTTCTAGTTTTCTCAATATTTAAATCCTTCTTCATCCAATTTTCCACTTGCTCCTTTTGCTCCTTCTTTCTATCTTTCACTTCCATACCTCTTATGATTATGTTTGTTCTCCTTTTTCCTTTTTCCGTTTTTTTCCAGCTTCTCTCTATCTTCTATACTTTTCTCCCATTTTTTCAAATTTCCTTTTCCATTCTTCATTTGACTTTCTTAATTCTTCTTTCATCTCCTTTACCTCCTTATTATTCTCGATCCCAACTTCTTACCCATCTTAATTTGTTCCTCTCTTACACTCTTTACTTACTTTAACAGTTCTTTACACATTTCTACTAACTCCCCATCTTTCCTCTCTTTTCCTTTCGCTACCGGTGATTTCCTTACTTTGGTGTTCTTCCTGAACACCTCCTCCATCGTAGCTTGCCTTTTTCTTTTTTCTTCTGACCACCCTTTCTCGGAATCCGACATAATTTCCCTTCTCTTCTAAACTTTACACTAATTAACTGTCTGCCCTTTTTGAATAACGAAATGTTAATTACATTAAAATCACAAAAAAAAATAATAAAAAAACCCACGTATTTTAAGATTTAACGAAATATTAAATAAATTAAATTCAAATCACCAAAAAAATTCCACTATTTAAAATTATTAATGCAAAATATATACGCCGGAAAATCCACGTTGACTATTAATGCGGACATTTATACTTTTTTGGGAAATACAGTATGTATGTATGTCGCATATTGAGCTTATTTCAGATGTTGGCAACACTAATAATTAAGATTATGTATTTGATAAAAAACATTTTTGTTTTAAATGTTGTTAACGCAGATGAAGAATTGTCCTTTATAGCTGAGAGTGTAATTTTTTATATCCAAATTATTCTTCAGACAAAGTCTAGTTTCGGTCATTATTTTCACAATAAAAATCACAACTGAACATAGCCTTCACTATTGTTTACTTTTCTTCTATTATCTTCATTAGTAAGTTCAGATGTACTTTTGGTGTCTTCAAACCGCTGATCTCGCCAGTATAAGGAGTGGCGCCTATATATTTTTTTCCTGTTTCTATTAAGCATTCTTAACAACGCCCATTCACTAAAACTTTAGTTAACAGTAGTGTTGTGGTTATTACTAACAGGACCCAGTAGGATACAGGTTGGTAACAACCTACAATAGTGTGAGACTTTTTCTCACGATGCGACTACTTGTGTTACATTTTTCTAAAAATTTTTTAGATTTTTAATGGTTTAATTTCTTTTATTGGTTGTATTGGAACACTTAATACAAATAAAATAAAAATTAGTGTTTATTCATAGATCTTGTCTTCTTTATAAGTTAAGCTCCAAATTTTCTTATTTTTTCACAAACTGCATTTTCTGTTGTATTATATTCAATTTCTTAAATAACTTTAAAAATGAACATATCTTCTAGATTTAGAGCAAGCGTTACTGTAATTTGGTAAAACTCTTCCAGATTGGTTAAGATCAACTGAAATAGTGCAAAGTTCCAGCAATTTGCTGCGTTTTGATCGAAAGTTTTTGAAGTTTTTGGCTTGGTATGTAATCTCCTTCCCGTAAAGTTGAGTTATGTTCTGTTTATAAAGGAGATTACATACCAGGCCAAAAACTTTGAAATTTTTAGATCAACACATAGCAAATTGCTCTGCACGCTTACATTTCTGGAACGCTGCAGAGATGTGAAAATTATACCAAAGAGCATGCAGGCAAAATTCTACAAGAAGAACCACAAAACGCGCAAACCAGCTTAGAGCTCGATTAAAATTTTATTTAGATTAACATATCAATTTTCTGGGGAGAAAGGCTAAGCCTTCTCTAACCGGTAATTTTAATTCAATTTATATGTACCTTAATATTATCAAATTATGCTATATAATTAATTGTAACTTTAATTCAATTTGTATGATATTGTGTCGTTATCAACTTGTTACGAGCATTTGCATGTAACTTAATTGCTAGCAACTAACGCAGTATAAATGGGTGATTAGATCGTAGGTTTCAGTGTGCTAATTACAAAGCAATTTAAAAAAGCGCAAAAGCAGTAGAAGATTAATATGGGAGATACCGTTTAAATCTATCCCAAGCTGAAAGAGAACGAATGACAAAACACAGGTTGTAACAACGGGTATATTTATTTTATCACAGAAAGAAAAGTCAAAAAAGAGAAACGAGGTAAATTTACTTAAGTGCGATCAAACGCTAGAATGTAGGTCAATATCACAGATAATAATTGTTGAAGCCCCTTTCGATTGGGCAACACGTCGTACAAAAGAATTAAATTTTTACATTCCAAAAAAATAAATTATAACATAAATATGCAACTCTTGATAATTCAGAGAACCAAAGCGCACCGTCTAATAATATTTAACACACAAAAAAGTTTTATAGTTAATTGTGACAACATAATATGTACGTAGGTTTCGGTAAGTGGGCCTCTCAATACGGTTACAACTATATAAATTCAGCAAATGTTTCAACATCATCAATCAACGTGGGGTGGCGTCAGTTTAAGAATTTTTTCAATAAACAAACTACAAAATCCAAAAAAACGAAACACTACATAAATGCAACAATTCAAGCGAAAGCCAAACCACATAACACAAAACCCAAAAAAAAAAGAAAAAAAGTCAGACTAAATAAGAAAGAATAAGAGCTTACTTACTTACTAATCGAACCTCGTGAGTCAGTGCTGGTCGTGTTGGAATGTCACAATGGAACTTAAATACGGAAGATCGGATTAGAATATTCCTAGGAAAAAAGTACTTGGGGAACAAGAGGCAACGTTGTTGTCTATTCCAAGTTTCAAACCAAACCCAACAAAACAAAAACCCATTAAATCTAATACAGCAAGAAAATTGATTGAAAAAAAAAGAAACATAGTTTAGTGAACACTAAAGAAAGAAGTTACTAAAAAGACAAAAAAAGAAAGTAAGTGTTCAAGCAACTAACCAAACTTTAGAAAAACAAAAAGAGTAAAAGAAACAATTGGCCTAAAGGCGAACCCTTAGGAAAGAAATAGAAAAAGTAAAGAAACACAAGAAAGGAAGAAGAGAAACAGATGGAGAAAAATAGGACAAGATGTAGATGTTTGTTTTGTTCTTCTCATAGAAAAGCCATAGACGTAAGAAAAAAAACGATAAGAAAAATTTTAGAAATAGGAAAAAATAGAGAAGATAAAGCTTGATGTTAATGCTTGATTTGTTTTTCTTCTCGAAGAAGCACGAAAAGAAATATCACCCTACAGTGCCTATCTATCTGCTCAAAAAATAAACTTTCAGGAGGAACAAGAAGAAAGAAAAGAGATACGACATGCAAGTGAAAAACTAATCAAGAAGAAAAAGAAGAAAAAAATTAAAAGTAAGAAAAACTCGAGAAGAAGAAAAGAGACAGACAGAGAAAAATATGACAACATGTAGAGGTCTCTTTCGTTCTTTTCTCTGTAGAGTGGTAAAGGAATGACCAACCAGTCGATGCCCAACCAAACGCCTAAGATATTTAGAAAAAAAGAGTAAAGAAAAGATATTAGTTGATCATAGAACAAACGCGTATTAATGGCTGTCTCAAATCGGAAAATTTACTACAAAGTTTTAATGCCGACAAGCGGAATAAAAAACTCAAGAAAATGAAAAATCAAATCTAGAAGCAAGAGAAAGAATCCTATACATGAGGCATCAATCTAAAAAAGTCAATTAGGTAAATATAACTATACAGAAACGGAATGGTAGTCTGTTTTGAAGTAAGATAGAGAAGAAAGAAATCAAACAAATTTAGCAAAAACTTAACAAAAAAAAATATCGGTGACAGCAAAATGGAAGAAAGCAAATAGATAGCATCTAACGTTACTTATTAAACTACTTCCAACAAAAAACGGACGACGTATTCAAAGACTTAAACCACTAAAATCAAGAAACAAGAACCGAAAGAATAGCAATAGTCGAAAGTCAAAATTCCAAAAAGTGAATTAGCATATACAATGCTTGCGATGCCGATGAAAAAGAAGAGAACTGTTAGAAGAAGGAGACAGCAAAGCACAGTTAGAAACGACTAAAAAAAATAGATGCAAAAGCAATAGTAGGGGTTTTCACTTTTGGAAAAAGCGCAGAATCCTTATGTAGACGTGTAGGAGATCTTGGAGCGACCCAAGGCTTTATCATTTCTGGCAATACGTGACGTAACCTAATGGGATTGCTTTGTCGTGAATTTGAGCGAAAACAATAAACTCGGTAACTTTAAGTCTTATATGAATTTAGTAGACGTGACAGCGAAAAGCTTTTAAAGCCAGAAAGAATGTGTATATCGTAGATTACATGCTTGCGTTGGTCCGATGGAACAGCTAATGTCCACACGCAAGGAACAAAAGAAGAAACACGTACCCGTTTACATAAAAGATTTTTCACAACACGCCAACGAGAGAATGGCGAAGAAAAACAGTAATTTTAGATATTAGACCCAAATACCAAGGATTAGCAGTAGGTCTAATAGTCCTAGAAACTCAAAAGACAGAAAAAATGGGAAAACAATATGTAAAAGCTTATCACCTTGAGAACGACAAAAAATACAAGTATTCGACGTAGAAGCAGATACAAAAGAAGAAAGTGTAGAGGCATGAAGAGAACAAGTAACAGGATTAGCATAAGAAACGAGTCACTGGTCTCTGATAAAAAACTAATAGAATTACGAGGGTTGATGTTTGACTCTAAACGCTTGAGCTGCATTTGTTCTAAGACCGGTTCCGATAGCTGACGTAAGAAGTATCGCATGGTGATTACATAAGTACCAATAGATTCATCAGCTCCAATGGTACGACTGCGGATAGTATCTATTAAGCACTCATCGTAATCTAAAAGCAAAAACTCAAAATTCAACAGTGCGGCAGCATTATTCTGCGAACGTAAAGAATTTCGGTTTGTCCGAAAAACAAGAATAGCTTTGCTAAGCAAAACCTCAAATGCTGATAGAAGAAGTTGATGATGCGGGACACCACGAGACAAACACAATTCGTCAATACCAATAAAAAACTCAAAAAGTACAGAAGGATCTTCAACAGAAAAAGTCACGTTCCAATTAACAAAGCTCATTTCTGAATCAGAGTACGAGAAAATTAGAAGTAATGTTTCTTCATCTGAAGAGTACATAGCAAACACATTAAAACCTAAAACAAAAAACTAATGAAAGCAGAAAACACGTGTCTGACTAGAAACCCACTAACCTAAACAAAAAAGATTGACTCAATAATTAAAGCAAGTTAAGCCAACGTACTACTAAAAAGCAGCAAAAACAAAACAAGTACGCCAACTACGAAGCTAAGTCCTACAACAACATCAAAAGAAGCAAAGCAAAAGTTTGAGTAAGTCAAACTTACTAATAACAATACAGAAGTAATGGAATCGATAAAAATAGAAGAAACTATAACTGCACACACGGAATCAAGTTTTAGACAATTGGGCGTCAAGTTTTGTTAAGAGAATTTTTTCGTAACTTAATTGCTAGCGACTAACTCAGTTTGATTCAGTGATTGGGTCGTAGCTTTCGATGTGCTAATTTTAAAACAATTTAAAAAAGCACCAAAAAGGTAGAAGATTCGTTTAAATTTAACCAAAACTAAAACACAGGTGGTAACAACATCTATACTTATTTTATAACAGAAACAGAAAGCAATTTACATAAATGCGATTCAACTCTAGAATGTAGGTCAATATTACAGACAATAATTGTTGAAACACGTCTTCTTCAGTTGGGCAAAACGTGGTACAAAAGAAATTAAACTTGTCCGCCTAAATTTTACATTCCAAAAGAATAAATTTACATTTGTAAATTATAACACGAATATGTATCAGGTGTTGGAATTAATTTGTAGCCTTTTAGGAGAGATGGCGTGGTCATCTTATTTTTCAATTGTTAATAAAACAAGTTGCAATTATTTAAATATGTCAACTTTGTTCCTAAATAAAGCGTTTTTGCGAGTTTTACTCCATTATTTTATTATGAATAAAAGTGCTGCAGAAAGTCATCGGATTTCAGAGGAAGTTTATGATGAACATTCTCTAGCTGTGCAAACGTGTCGGAAATGGTTATCAAAAGTGGTGATTTTGAAAAAAAGCGACCTGGGTAACCAAAAAAAAATTGAAGACAAAGAATTGGAGGAATTGCTCGACGAAAACTAATCGCAAACACTTGAAGAGATGTCTACATCGTTGGAGGTGGATTTATCAACTGTAGGAAAACGCCTTAAAGTTTTAGGAATGTTGCAAAAGAAAGGAAATTGGGTCCCATATGAATTAATACCGAGGGACCTTAAAAGGCGTTTTTTGACCTGTAAATTACAATAATCTTAGGCACAAAATCATGGGTTAAGCCCGGACAATCATCAACATCAGTGGCAAAATGTAATATTCATGAGTCTAAGCTACTCTTTTGTATTTGGTGGGATCAACAAGGTGTGGTTTATTATGAACTATTAAAACCGAACGAAACTATCACTGGAAATGGCTACCGATTACAACTGATGCGTTTGAGTCGTGCATTGATGAAAAAACGGCCGGAATGTAGCGAAAGGCACGATAAAGTTATTTTGCTACACGACAATGCTCCACCGTACATTAAAATGGGAAGTCTTAACCTACCCGCCGTATTCTCCAGATATTGTTCCTTCAGATTACTACCTGTACTAATCAATGGCTCATCGTTTGTCGGGACAGAATTTTACTTCTTCTGAAGATTGTCAAAATTGAACCGATTTATGAATTGCCTCCAAGGACGAAGCGTTCTTTCTACGGGGTATCCGTCTCCTACCCAAAAGATAGGAAAAACTAGTAGCAAACGATGGACAGTAATTTGATTGATGCACATTCCCAAAACTTTGTAAAATTTGCTGAAATAAAGCAAACACGTACATACGGCTTTATCACAAGTAAATTCCATTTGGTTCATACGATTTATGTAAAAACCAAATGCACCGAGTTTCTTCCAAATTAATTATGTTATTTCGGTACCTAAGTGGGTTTTTCAATACGATTAGAATTGTATCAATTTAGCAAAGGTTTCGATATCTTTAATCAACATGGCGTGACGCCATCATAGGAATTTTCCCAATAAACAAAACTGTAAATAATTTATGTGCTGACAGTTAGGGGTGTACCAGTGACTAAATATTTAGTCCTGAATTTCGCTCTGATTTTTTTTCTCTTCTTCGTTATCTGTCTGTTATAACTATCGATTATCTTATTCTCAACTCACAACTGAGATTGCGGGTTTGAGCATTTCTTTCTCTAGCCCCGACTTTGTATCTTTTTAGATTTTTTTCTCGCAACTAAAGGTGACGCAAAGTATTGACTCACCAGACGAAGTTGGGTTCTAACAACTTGACCTACGAGATGTTTTTATACAAACTTAAAACTAATAATACATAGAATTTAACAAAAAAACAAAGAGAATATAATTAATGAAGAAATTGAAACTATTATTGTTGTACAAGATTAGTAAAAGCACAGAGTTATGTAAATATCATTTCGAGCTTTATTAGAACAATGCAACTGCAGTAGAATATTTTTCTTTTTCCTTAAACAAGTTGGAACATCTTTGTGTTACTACGGCGTTGGCTTTCTCCTCATGCATATATAGAGTCTTTTACATTTGGAGAAAGTGTAGAATTGTTAGGTAGTCGTGTAGAAGATCTTCTAGCGACCCGAGTATTAGAAAGTTTCTTTTTTTCTGGCAATGTGTGACGTAACCTAATAGGATTGTATCGTGAGTTCGAACAAAAACAATAACGTATAAAGTCGGCAACCTTAGGTCTCATATAAGACCAATAGAAGTGACAGCGAAAAGTTTCTTAAGTGCGCTTAACACTGTGGTTATCACAGCCAGATAAAATGTGATAATCGTAGATTAGATGTTTGCGTTGGTCCGATGGAACAACTAATTTTTACAAGCAAAGATTAGAGGAAGAGCCACGTACCCGTTTACATAAAACGTTGTTCACAACACACGAGGAGAACCAGTAACTTTACATGTCAAACCTAAATACCAAGAACCTGTAGTAAGCCTAGTAATCCTAAGAACTGAAAAGAAATTAGAAGGAAGTAAAAATAGTACGTAAAGGCTTATCACCTCGACAACGACAACGAAAACAAGTAATCGAAGTAGAAGTACATCCAGAAGAAGAAAGTGTAGAGGCATTAAGAGAGCAAGTAACAGGATTAGCATAAGAAATGAAACCAGAAGTGTTACTAGGAAAGGCTACAGGTGAATCCTGAACTCTATCACTAGTTTTTTGGTAAAAAAAACTAATAGAATTACGAGGGTCGATGTTTGACTCCAAACGTTTGCCTAACGATACTAACTGCTAGATAGATGTGATCTCAATCAACGCTATTGAAAGTTGATAGAACGGCGTTAGATTCTGGCTATGACCTTGAACTGTATTTGTTCCGATAGCTGACGTAAGGGGTATTGCATGGTGGTAAGATAAGTACCAATGGATTTATCAGCTCTCATCGTACGACTGGGACTAATATCTATTAAGCGCTTTTCGTAATCCAAAGACAAAAATTCAGATTTAGATCAGCAACATCATTGCACGAACATAAAGAGTTTTGGTTTGTCCTAAAAACAAGAATAGCTTTGCCAGACCAAACCTCAAATGCTGGTAAAAAAACTTTTTTTAAAACTTTTTTAAAGAAAGGCGTTGGCCTAACGCAGCAAGCTCAAGTGACTTTCATCACGGTCAGTTATGTAAGGTGGGATACAATTAAGTTTACTTCACTTTTACATAACCTCAAACACTTCAGCTGAGTATAACATATAAGTAAACATAAACTAATATAGGCAAAAATTAAAAATCGGTGTAGATGTCTTAGATATAAAACTAAAGCGACTAGTAACAGATTCACTAACTAAGCGGTGTATTTGTGCTTTAGCCTTCTTCGCACCACTTCTTCAATTCGATTTCTTTTTTGCAGAAATCAATGTCAAAAAAGCGTTTATCTCCTCTTATAATATGTTTCACTCGCTAACATGTGAGTTATATTTTTTTTATTTAGGTGTACTTCTTTTGCATCACCTACCTTTCCGTTTGCCAAAAGTATGGCTCTTCTTTTTTGCGAATGCCGGCCAGGAAAGAGCCGAAACATCCGTGTTTTAACCTGTTCTAGTCTTTCAGATCCGAAATGAGCTCCTGCGTTCAGGCCGCTTTCGGGTATGCCGACTACCTATCTTGCTATTTCTCTAGAGTGAGTTTCTTTAGTTCTGCTTTTGTCATGCCATTCTTGGAGTTAAATTTATCTTCAGCTGCAAGGTCTATTGGTGTGGAGCATGGAGCAAACAGTTTTATACGCAAAGCAGATATGCAAGGCCAGTTTTCTTTGTTTTTTTTTACTGTTTATCTATACCTCGCTATTATGAATACTTATTTTTCCATTTGTATTTTTCCTCTGCTTTCTTTATTTAGCGTACTCTTTAAATGTGCCCCAAAAGATAGTTGGTGGTCGAGTGTTACCTCCAAATATACCACAGTTCTTTTGTGGCAATGTGTGACTTTCCATGTATAAATTTGATTTGTCTAATTTTTTGCCTACCCGTGAAGATTAGCTGATAGAAAAACTTGGTGTTGCGAGACACCACGAGACAAATAGAATTTGTGAATATGTATAAAAAACTCAATAAGTACAGAACGATCTTCACCAGAAAAAGTCACGTTCAAATTCGCAAAGCTCATTTCTAAATCAGTTTTCGAGAAACTACGAAGTAATGGTTCTTCATCTGAAGAATACATTGCAAACACACTAAAACTTAAAAGAAGAAATTAATCAAAGGAGAAATCTAGCTACACGTGTCTGGCTAAAAACCCACTAACCTAAACAAAAAAGAATGACTAGATAATCAAAGCAAGTCAGGTCAACGTACTACTAAAAGCAGAAAAAAGAAATAAGCAAACTAACTACGAAACTAAATTCTGCAACAACACTAAAAAAAGCAAAGCAAAACTTTGAGCAAGTCGAACCCAACAATAACAATAAAGAAGTAAAATAATCAATAAAAATAGAAGGAATTATAAGTGCACACACAAAATCAAGGCCTAAACAGTTGGTCGTCAAATTTTGTTACGAGAATTTTCTCGTAACTTAATTGCTAGCGACTAACTCAGTTTGGTTCTGTAATTAGGTTGTAGGTTTCGGTGTGTTAATTAGGATGGGAGAAACCGTTTAAATCTATCCAAAGCTTAAACACAAGTGGTAGCAAAAAGAATACTTATTTTATCACGGAAAGAAAAAACGAGATACATTTACACAGGTGCGATACAACGCTAGAACGTAGGTCAATATAACAGACAATAATAGTCGAAACGGTTGGGCAACACGTCGTACAAAAAAATTAAACTTGTCGACCTAACCTTTACATTCCAAAAGAATAAATTTACATTTGTAAATTATAACATGAATATACAAATCTCGTTAATTTAGATAACCACACAAAAAAATTATTAGTTATTTGTGACAATAACTTGATATGTACATACGTACAGTCGTACAACTGACTGACAACGTAGATGAAAGGTATTAAAGCAGAGAATGTAATACAATTTAGTTTTCTTTTGAAGGATGTGCCTATTCAGAATTTTCTAAAATTTGCTAAAATAAAACTAACACGTACATACGACGTTATCGCAAGTAAATTCCATTCGGTTTTATGAGAAAACCAAATGCGTCTAGCTTTTTCTTAATTAATTATTAATATAGCAAAATTTTCGATATCTTTAATCGACGTTCCATAACATCATAGGAACTTTCCTAATAAACAAAACTGGTTTTAATATCCCTACATTGATGGAATAACGTGTGGGTATCCAAAAACCGCCAATGACAATACCGGAAAATTAAAATAAATTACAAAAATATGAAGCAATGGTTACTGATTACGTTTGTCATATAATAAAAATCAGGAAAAGGAAACACTGTTCTTATATCGTTATAACAAAATGGATACGGGTTCAAAGAGATTTAAAACTATTTCTTCTTAGTCACTTCTACGGAGTTTAGAATCTGGCTTGGTTCACAAGTTGATTACCTAACTCGGTAGTAGTTCTTTGTTAGATTTTCTTTTGGTTTTTTAAGTTATCGTTTTCTTTCTTGCCTTTTTAGAGTTTACTTTATGGCTTGTTTCACAAGTTTATAACCTAACGTTTCAGAAGTTCTTAGTTAGATTTCGGTTGCTTGTTTGAGTTTTGCGATTCATCTCGCACCCTGATGAAAGTGGGAAAAACGTTGGCAACTTTAGTTACAACAACAATGACACGGTTCAAACTCAGAAGACATCCTTCTCTTAGACGGTTTAAGACTCAGCAAATCTTGGTTACCAGTATTACATACTCGAAGACAAAGATCAACCTTCTCGGAAGGGACAGAAACACTTACTCCGAGTAATAACGGTGTCAGTCAAGCGGTAATAGAAAGATAAGGTCCGTTAGTTACGCTAATCGTTATTGATATAAATATCGTCACTTACACTTTTTCCTTCAGTGACATTTACTACTCTAAAGATGCAAGCTGCAATGTCTTGCGAAACGTCAGTTTGTTTGCGCTCACGAACGACATTCTGGCAAAGCCAAATTCTACTTCTTGTTTTGTCTAGACTAGAACCAAGCTCAAAAAGTCTGGGTGTTTACGACGCGGTCTAAGCCAAAAGTCGCTTATAATCATAAACAAAACAACCGCGAAAACTTGATTTTATGCAATGCTTCCTCTAAAAAGAATTAGGCAAAATACTTCACCAATTTATACCATGGATAAGTGTGAATAGTTAGAAGTTAAAACTTCGCTCAGCACTTACGTTAAAACATATATGCAATGCAAACTACGGTCGCCAGAAAAATAAGTTTTTTCCAATCGATATTTTGAGGTCAACATAAACAAATTGACAGCAATCACTTCTTTGCGTTGCTGTTATATTGTAAATAATTTATGTACTGATAATTAGGGTGTACCGATAACTAAATATTTAGTCCTGAACTTCGCTGTGATGCAGTAGTTGAATAAATCGTAATAAGTGTGATTGCGGGTTTGAGCATTCCTTTCTCTAGCCCAGACTTTTTTTTCTTTTCAGATTGCTTTCTTGCAACAAAAGGTGGCGCAAAGTACTGACTCACCAGACGAAATTGGATTCTAACAACTTGACCTACGACCATCTCCGACCTAAAACAAGCAAACAGATTTGTCGACAATCTACGTTATTGAGTTTTTTAACACCTTTACAGTTTGTGCGTTACATCATCAAATAAATATAAAAATGTTGGGCAAAGTGTAAAAAAAATGAAGACGTAAAATAGATAGCGTTTGTCTTTTCACAGCAAAAGCCTTAGAATAGTTAAATACTGACGTCAATAAAACAAAAAATATTTTTCAAACACTAATGAGATGTTTTTATACAAACTTAAAACTAATATATAGAATTTAAAAGAACAATAAAGACGATCAAATTTCCAAACAAATAAAACTTCATTTTAACTTAGTCATTTATCAGAAAAACAAAAAGAATTTAATTAATGAAGAAGTTGAAACTATTATTGTTGTACAAGATCAGTAAAAGCATAGAGTTATGTAAATATCATTTCGAGCTTTATTAGAACAATGCAACTGCAGTCGAATATTTTTCTTTTTCCTTAAACAAGTTGGAACATCTTTTGTGTTATTACGGCGTTGGCTTTCTCCTCATGTATATATAGAGTTCTTTGGTGTTTCGGTTGTAATAACATCATATATAATACGAAAATCCACTGTGGCAATACCAATAAATAAGGTGTGTCGAGTATTTGTGGAAAGATGCACATCTTGCTGCATTGCGCGACTCCTGCGGCGGAAACTGCTTTACTGCAACTCCCAACGGTAAAGCTCGTTGATTTATCAGAGCAATCGCGCACTTCGTCTTCCTCTTCGGCAAAGCTCCTTTTCTAAAATTTCTACGACGAGCGCAATTAAACAAACATTTTTGTCGGGTCGCAATTATTTTTCCGCATGCCCCAAAGAAAACACTCGAAACGAGTAACAACGTTTGATTTACTTCTTTAATAACAGGACTGCCAGATCCGACTCGTAAATAATACAGCAGAATCCGACGCTTCCACTCGACCATTCCGAATCTAAAGATTATCGTTCACGATTCGCAACTATAGATGGACCCAATAAATAAAATAATTTCACTAAGCAGCTTACTTAACTACATTTAATCTATAGAAGAAAAGAAACGATTTAAGAAAGTGGAATTAATTAAAAAATAAAGATAGAAAAAAAATACCGGTGAGATGGGATTTTCTAGAAGGCGATTAAAGAAGCTCTCGAGAAAAGTAATCTTATCAACCTTATGAAAGCGTTTCTTTAATATTATATGCAAAAATTAGGTGCGCTTAAGTATCGTGTATATAAATTAAAAATAAACTTTAATTTAAATAAATTAGCGTTAAAAAAATACAGATATACTTTGAATAATACTAATCCGATTTTTGGAGCGTCCTCCTCGAAAAGCTTCATACAAATAACTTCATTTAAATATCTGGCGCGCAAAAGAAAATTCGTCAGCATTAATAGAATATGATGATTTTAACGAATCAATATATTTTTACTCAAAAAAAATGCATATTTATTTAATACAAAAGCTTAAAAAGTGGAAATAGAATGAGAGTAAAGCAGGGGGGCTTTTAATGAGAATTCTTTGTCTCGGACAATCGCCGTACTTCATTATTTGATTTGTACTGCTATTAAAGGCTTTCAATTTGATTTTGAAATTTTCGCAAAGTCAAACGTGATGAAGTTGCTTTTTGAAAAGCTCACTTTCTAATGTAAGAATTTAATGTGTCCTGCCGTTTTAATTACTGTTTTTAAAATCAAAAGAATGCTTCATTAAGCACCAGTTTGAACGAGAAACACGGTTTTGTAAAAATGTAATTATTATTCCTCGTTGGGAAATTTAGAAAATTGTATGTAAAAACAAGATTTATTTCTATAGTTTTGTTAGTAATTGTTTTTAAATAATTTTTTGTGGTTTGAAGTTTTTTTAAGCATACATTTTCTATATTTTTTATATTTAATTGCACTGTTTTTTAGTAATAATTTAGTTTAAAATTCAAAGCAAACACGTCTTATAAATATTTAAAGAAATTAAATTTAAAAAAAATTGATAGTATCTCTTAAAAACAAAGATATTTGTAAAGTTGAGTTACGGTAAAACGTAAACTCTGCACTCGGCTGAAGGGCGATCAATTAAAAATCTAAGATCAACTCAAGAGGAAACGTAAATAGAAAATAATTTTTTAGGTCATTAAGTATTACCAATGGGATGTGTCCAAAAGTCGCATAAAGCGGAATTACACAAAATTTTGGTTTAAAACGTCTTTCGTCGAATGCTAGGTTCCACTCCTTTCTATTCACCCAACGTCAGTCTTCTAAGAATCGGGCGCTCATTGCTTTTCTGATGCTTTCATCTCAATGCATCATTTTTTTTTGCAGTTTATCTTTTGCCATGCGCTGAACATGACCATACTAGGTCAGTTGTTTTTCCTCTATGTCCGTTGTTATTGTGCTTTCAATGTCTATTCGTTGTCAAATTATTTTATTTTGAATTCTCTCTGGTCTTGATGTCTTTGGCAATCTTCGTATTGCATCTATTTCAGTAGTCTCTATTTTTCTTCGGTTTCTGTCTGCCAATCTCCATGTTTCTGCTCTTTAAAGTAGACCATTTTTAATTATTACATTATAGATGTTATATTTATTCTTATTTGCTGCTGTTTACTCTATAATATACTATTGAAGCATGTGTTACAAGCTTATAGGTCTTACAAACTCTGCACGGCCAACTCACACAGTCGGACATAGGAGAGGTTCAAATAAGAGTTAAAGGGCGCCAGATCTTTTATAAGTAAAACTTCTGTTTCGATCAGGACAGTAGGTCCAAGCTTGTAACCAATTTCAGGTCGTAATCCTTGTTACACTGATGTTCGTGTAACCACAAAAAAAGAGAAAGATATGTTACCATAAAGGAAAGATAAAATATATATAACAACTATAACTCAATAACGTAGATTATTAACAACGAGCTCCAGAAATTTTGTAGTACATTATCAATCAATAAATGCCGGAAGTATCGGCAACACACAATACATAAGTTTTCACGATAGCGAAGAAAAATTAAATGACAACTACCTACGGTTCACAGCATGCGATAACACAAAATAATTAATGAAAATACCTAAATCGTATTGAAACTATTGTAATTTCGTAAGTTAAAACAAGCTAAATTCCGTGAGTGACTTTTCTTCACAGCGACAAAATAATTAAATAAAACTTACCCACAATCCAGTACTTGTCTGAAGAAAACGATTTCCTCGTTTAGTAGGTCTAAAATAATTATGAATAGCAAATCGTGTCAACACAATGACTCAAGAAAGTAGAAATCTATAAAATTGTTAATACTAAAAAAATTAGATATAGATAGAACCCGATGTATCAAATGCAGTTTCTGGCAATTAGTAAAAAGTTGGTATCGCAATCGACTGACGCATAAGAAGTAGTATCTTGTTGAGCCTTAGTTTTTAGTTTGAACATAGGCCTTACAAAATACTTTGTCGATATTTATTCCTCATCAATCGATAATGCATCGAAACATGTAGCCAAAAACGTAGCGGAACGTGCCTAGACGTGCTTTCAAATTAAGAAGGAAATTGCCAAAGAATTCTAAAAATTAATAGGAAAAGCTTACCTTGTGAAAAATAACCTACTCAAAATGTGTTCTCAAATTAGAATTTTGTATTCATTAACGCCGATTTTGTAAGATTCAGAATCATTTGTCACAAGCACGATTTTAAGTAGTTGACGGTTTGACGTCTTGAAAAGAAATGGAATAAAACTACACTCGGCAAAGGGGGTCAAAAACAGAAATCTAACTTGAAGGTAATGAATATACAGGGCATTACATCAGAAATTGATGCACTTAACACATGTAAATGGATCATAAGGTCGATCGGGCACAGTCCCCCTATTACTAAGATAGCAGCAGTCGAGGCCGTTCTGTAGGCGCTGCACACCCTTACGGCCATCGTTCTCTGACATCTAATACTCAGTTCTCTGGCCCTGCTGATTTCTATGGCTTTGTGCCAGACTGGGGCCGCATACAAAACGAACGATTGCATCGCTTTCTGCAATACTCATCTCTGCTTGGCTCCTGGTCCCCTATCGTTTGGTAAGATTACGTTTAGGGCTTTCATTGTTCTGCAGGCTTATCTACATGTCTCGCAAACGTGAACCCATAATCGAACGTAACCCCGAGGTACTCCACAGTTGCGGTTGGCTTAGCTTTTCTTGATAGATTGAAGATAATGGCGGTAGTTTTTCTCGGTGCTAGCTCCAGTTTATTTTTCTTCATCCATATGTTTACTGCGTGGAGAGCGTCTTCCGTCTATAATTTCATCCCTTTGAGGCTGCCATAATTGCGAGGTTATCCGCGTAGCATATTATGTCCACGTGTTCTTTTACGTTTATGGCTATGACATGGTCATATAAGAGGTTCCACAAGGTGGGTCCAAGTACGGAGCCCTGAGGTACTCTTGTTGCTACTTCGATGCTGTCCTTCTTGCTTATCTTTATCTTCCTTTCGGTCAAATAGGCCCTAATAACGTTCGTCATGTATGCGAAAATACCTTTCCTGATGGCTTTTTCATTGACTATATCCCAGGCGGCTGTGTTGAACGCATTTCGAACATTCAGCAATACCAGGGAGCACCACCCCATACCATCCTTCTCATGTTTGTTCACTAGATCCAGTATTCGTTCCATCGCGTGCACCGTACTGCTTCCTTTCCTAAATCCATACTGGTTTTTATAGAAACCTCTCTTGCCTTCTATTTCTTCCCGCAACCATTCGTTTATTATATTTTTATAGAGCTTCCTCATTACGCTTATCAGACAGATCGGCTGGGTTTTTCTATTAAAATTAGCTTTGCTATTTTCCACTCCGCCGGGAACTCATTCCATTGTAAGCATGAGTTTAACAGTTCCCCGAGGTATTCGGGGCGCGCTTTCGCCACTGCCTTTACAACTTCTGGCAGTATGCCATCTGGGCCAGGTGTTTTATCGGTTTTGAGTTTGTCAACTGCGTTGAGCAGCTCTTGCGTAGTGATGGATAGCCATTCTCGCCCTCCCGCGTCCATGTTCGTATGTTTTTAGGTCCCTCTCTATGAAGAGTTCCCTGATTACTTCTTTCCTTCTATCGTTGCTAATGGATGTCTTCGGGTTTGTGTGCTATAAATGGACTCGTATAATTCTATAGGCGTCTGCAAAGATATCACATTCTAGCTTGTCGCACAGCTCCTTCCACTTAATTTTTTTTCTTATTATGGTGGTTTTTAGTGTCTTTTTTGCCATTGCGTACCTTCTTTTCAGTTTCTCTCTTAGCTCTTGGTTGCCGGTGATTCTTTGATATTGTTTTTACCTGCTTCTGCTATCCTTTATTCGAGGTCGTGTTTTGAAGGTGATTGAGTGAGGACGTGTTTAATAGTAGTGCGGAGTTTTGGGTAATTTAAAGTGATTTACAGCAATTAATTTACGTGTGCGGGGTGAGGAATGTGAGGTGAAGAAAGGATTAGAAGTACAGTTGTAATGTGAGTAGTAAATAAGTACATTAAAATTATGGATAAGAAGATATAGGTGGCTCAGATAACGTGTGCGAATGCGAGCGGATATCGCGGACTTGTTTAAAGGTCAAGCGCGCGCTTGTGATAACAGTGAAATACAAACTTTTATTTATATACTTTTCTAATATTTGTGGCGGGCGTTAATTAAATACAGTTAGAAAGAATCATAGTAACAATAAATTTTAAAATTAATAAAGAAAAAAAATAAAAAAAAATAAAATAAATAACTAAATTTAAAAAAAAATAAATAAATAAATAATAAGTAATAACAAAAGGGGGAAAGGGATGAATAAAAGAGAGAGAGAGGAAGAGGAAAAAGAAAGGCAACAAATATTTGAAAGAGGAAAGAAAACAATAAGATCACCAGACATTAAAAAGATATTGGAGGAGAGCGAAGGAAAACCTCAAGAACAGAAGGAGGAAGGAAAGAAATGGAGGAGTTAAAAAATTAATGAGAGAAATGATGAAACAGATGGAAGAAAATATGCAAGGAATAAGACAAGAAATCAAAGAAATGAAAAAGAAATGGGAGAAAGAGAAAAGAAGTGGGAGAAAGAAAAAGAGAAACTGGTGGAGAGAATAGAAAAACTGGAGAAAAAGCGGAAGACGAGGAAAGATGGAAAAGAAAGAATAATATTGTGATAAAGGGGTGGAAAAGTGAAAAACCACAAAAGATTTAGCTGTGATGCTGGAAGAAAAATTAAATGTAAAAGTAGAGGTGAAAAAGTGACAATAATAAACAAAGAGAAGAAAAATGAGATGGTGGTGGCGGAAATCGGAGGATGGGAGGAAAAACAGAAGGTAATGGAGGAGAAGAAGAAATTAAAGAATACAAGAATATATATATAAGTCACGGTTTGACATGGGAGGAAAGAAGAGTGCAAAGAGAAATATTGAACATAGCGGTGGAAAAAAGAGCGGAAGGAAAAAGAGTATGGGTAGGGTACAGAAAAATGGAGATAGACGGAGACAGATACATATGGAACGACAAGGATAGGGGACTGTGCAGAGAAAGAGAAGAGAAAGTGGGGAACCAAAAAGCAAAAACTAAAGGGCAAAGGGGGTGGTAAAGGAGGGAAAGTTGACGAAACGGCAAAGAAAAGGAATAACGAGAGATGGAAATGGAAAAGAAAAAGAAGGAGAGAAAAAAGAAAGTGAGGAAGAAGCACGGGGGAGGTGGAGTGAGCTGAAAGTATTGTTTTGGAACGTAGAAGGAATAAAAAACAAGGAACATGATTTCTGGAAGTACATCAAGGAACAGGATGTAGTGGGATTACAGGAAACATGGATGGAAGAAAAAGAATGGGAGTGGTGGGAAAGAGAGTTGCCGGAGGAATTTGAGTGGGTGGTACAACATGCAGAAAGAGAAAAGAAAAAAGGGAGAGCAAAGGGGGGGATAACAACGGGAATAAGAAAAAAATGGTTGAACCAGGAAAAGAAGGAGAAAGTGCAACAGAGAAGAGGAGTTGTAGAAAGGAACATGCAGTGGGGAAAAACAATAATAAAAGTAGTGACGGTTTATAGCAGTAGAATGAAAGAGACAAGGAAAAACATAGAAGAGATGATAGAAGAGAGGAAAGAGGGATTGATAATAGTAGGAGGGGACTTCAACGCAAGAATAGGGGAACAGGGGGGAATACAAGAAAGAAAAAGGACGGGAAAGAGACAAACAAAGAACAAAGTGATAAATAAAGAGGGAGAGGAACTGCTGGAATTGTGCAACGAAAAAGGGTGGGAAATAATGAACGGGAACAGAGAAGAAGATGGAAAGGGGGAATTTACGTACATAGGAGGAAGAGGAGAATCAATAATAGATTTTGTAATGACAAATGAAGAGGCCGCAGAAAAGGTAAAGACATTTAAGGTGGGAGAAAGGATAGAGTCAGACCATCAACCACTGGAATTGACAATGGAAGGAAGGGAAAAAGAAGAGAGAGAGAGAGGAAGAGGAGAAGTACATAACTAAAAAAAAGTGGACAGAAGAGAGTATAAAAGATATAAAGAGAGAATAGGGAAAACGGTATGGATAGGGAAGGAATTACAAGAAAGTGTAGAGGAAATATGAGAGATGTTAACAGAGAGAGTAAGATTTAGAAAATGGAAGGGGGAGAAAACTGGATGGAAGAAATGGTGGGATAAGGAATGCAAGGAAGCAAAGAAAATGCAAGAAGAGCATTAAGACAGTGGAAAAAGGGAAGAAAGAAAAAGAAGAATACAAAGAAGCAGTAAAAATATACAAAAAACATGCGACAGAAAGAACGAGGAAAACAAAAAGAAACAAGAGGAGCAGATTAAAGAAATAAAAACGGAAGAAGATGTATGGAAGTACCTAAAGAAGCAGAGGAAAAAAAACAGGACGACAAAGGGAATAAAAATTAAAGAATGGGAGATATATTTTCGGAACCTGTTGGGAGGGGAAGAACAAAAGCAGAAAAAAAAAGGAAAGTTGCGGTAGTAAGTCAAGAAGAAGGAGATAGGGATAGAATAAGGGAGGAAGAAGTAATAGAGGCGATAAAGAATATAAAAAAAGGAAAGGCGACAGGAGAAGATGGGATACAAGGAGAAGAGTGGATATACGGGGGAGAAAATGTAGCAAGAAGGATGACGGAAATAATAAACAAAATATGGAAAGGGGAAGGATTCCCAGAGAGATGGAGAGAGGGAATAATATGCCCAATACATAAAAAAGGCGAAAAAAATAAAGTCGAGAATTATAGAGGGGTAACATTATTGAGCTCGTCATACAAATTGTACGCGACAATACTGCAAGAAAGATTACAGAAGGAAATAGAGGAAAGAAGTTTGGTACCAGACGGACAAGCGGGATTCAGAAAAGGAAGAAGGGCGATAGACAACATATATATAATGAAACACTTAGCAAATAAAGAACTAGAAAAAAAAGAGGGAAACTGGTAGCACTATTCGTAGACCTAAAAGCTGCTTTTGACAAAGTGAATAGAGAAAAGCTGTGGGAATTTATGCAAAGAAAAAAAATCAATGACAGATTAATACAAAGAATAGAGGAAATATACGAAGAAACGAGAAGCAGGGTTAAGGTGAATGGGGAAGAGAGTGAGAAATTCATAACAAAGAGAGGGTTGAGGCAGGGATGTCCACTGAGCCCAAGCCTGTTCTCGGTATATACGGGGGATCTGGAAGAGGCAATGAGAGGACAACAGACAGGAGGGATAGTGGTAGGGAAAGCTAAGGTATGGTCGTTAGCGTATGCGGATGACATAGTGCTGGTGGCTAAGGAGGAAAAGAAAATGAAAGAGATGATAAAAATGCTAGAGAAATATATGAAAAAAAAAAGAAATGGAAGTAAACACGGAGAAAACAAAGGTAATGATATTTAGAAAAGAAGGGGGGAAAAGAAAAAGAGAGGAGTGGAGATGGAGTGATGAGAAAGTGCAACAAGTGAAGGAATTTACATATCTGGGCTACACGATGAAACAGGATAATAAAGAAGGAGAACACATAAAGGAAAGGGTGAAGAAAGGAAACAGGCTAATAGGACAAGTCTGGGGTGTGGGGGAAAGAGTATTCAAGATGGATATAAAAAAAAGAAAATTGCTGTTCGAAAAATTAATAAAGGGGGTGGTAATGTATGGAGCGGAAATATGGGACTGGAAGGAGTGGAGGGAGGTAGAGGGGCTACAGGAAAAATACTGCAGATGGGTGTTAGGATTGGACAGGGATACACCGGGGTATATTGTGAGAGAGGAGGTTCAGATAGAAAAAATAAGGATTGAGACAGGAAAAAGAGCAATAAAATACGAGGAAGAAATGAGAGAAAGAACAGATTGCAAAATTCTGCAAGAATGTTGGAAAGAGATAAAGGGAGGGAAAGTGAAGTACGGGCAGGACGGCAGAGAAGAGTATTACAAAAGAAACGGGTACGCGAGTGAAGAAGTGGAGAGATTAAGAGAAGAGGGGGTAGGGACAAGAGAAGAAATAATAAGGAGAGATAGAGACATCGAAAAACAAGAAAGATGGACAAAGATAAAAGAGAGCAGATATAATAGGAATGATAAAGATATCAAGAGTGAAGGGGTGCCGGAATATTTAAAAGACAGTGAGATTAAAAACAACAAAAGGAAAAAAATGGTGGCAAGGTTCAGATGTGGCAACGAGGAGTTAGGGAACAAATATTGGAAAGAAGAACCAGAAAAGATGTGCAGGCTATGTGGAGAAGAAACAGAAGACCTTAACCACATGAGACAGAGATGCAGGGAACTAAGAGAAGAGGTGATGAAAATAGAGGAAATCTTAGATGAAAACGGAAAAGGAGCGGAATGGATGGAGAAAGTATGGAGCAGGAGGAAAAAGTTAAGGGGGGAGAAGGGATAAGAAAATGTAAGCCAAATGGCAATGAATAAAGTTAAACTTATATATCTGCTATCCTTTATTCAGCTTTGAATGTTATCGTTCCACCAGTAAGGCGGCTTACCCTGTGTCCCCCCCTTAACTTTGGGAGTTGTCTTTATATATGCCTGCTACAGGTTTTCACCGCACTTTCGAATTTTATGCCGTTCCGCTACTACATTAGAGAAGAGTGTGTCGAAATACTCTACTAGCTTCGCTGGAGCAATGCTTCCTCTTACCCAGGAGTTTTTCTTTTTTCCTTTCTTTCCTTCCATTTCGAACGTGACGTACCTATGGTAGCTATATGTCTCGTCATCTTGCACCTACCAGGACCGTCTCAAGGTTGCCAGTTCTCCAGATACCATGGTGACATCTATATATGATACTCCGTTTTTTGAGATCCGCTGAATTGGCAAACTCGTGTAATAGGTATCCCCTGGCATTTGTCTTGTTTCCACTCCCGCCAGCAGGAGTGTTTAGCATTGAAGTCTTCACACACCATTCGTTCTTTATTTTTATTGTTCATTCTTAGGGCCTCGCCGAGCTCGTCGAGACATTTTCCAAACTCTTCCAGACTACAGTTTGGGCTCACATATACCGAGTATAAAACAAACACTTCAGTTTCTACACTAACAAAACCATTTCCACTAACAAAGTTTATCACAGTATGAGCCTGACTAGAATTTACTATAGTTACGGACTTGATATTGTTGGAGTAATAGCTTTGCTTTGGCCTAGTTTTGACGTTCGGTTTGCTGATAGCTGTAAAATGGCAACCTTTTTTGGTTGCGTAGGCCTTCGCCATATCTGTTGCCGTTCTACTTCTATTTACGTTTATTTGTAATATCTTAACCATTTTACCGGTTGTGTCTTGCCGCCTTCAAAGCCTCCCTGAAGGCTTCACATGTACCGCTGCCTGCATAGTGTCCTTGGTTTACACATATTGGGCAGTATGAATCGTTGTTCTTGCACTCGTTCTATTTGTGCCCTTATTGGCCGCATCTAGTACACATCTTGCTTCTGTCTTCCCCTTCACATTCTTTTGCTATATGTCCATATTCCCAGCACCTGTAGCACCTTTTAACTTCCATTGTCTCCCTTATTTTACACCTGTTCATGCCTATTCTTATGTATCGCTCTTCGATAACTCTTGTCGCATCTCCTTTCTCCATACTAATTGTGGCCGTTTTGTAGCCATCTTTATTGGTCCTCCTGCCTCTCAACTTGAGCAGTTGCTCATACCGGACGTTTCCGTTTCTAATCGTGTTTTCCGTTATTTCTTCTTCTGTCGCCGTTTCATCTATTCTCATAATGAATACCGTTGTACTCCCTTTTAACCTTATGGATCTGACTGTCTGCCCTTCTTCTAGCAGCTCCTTTACCTGCTTTTTTATTTTCGTATTGCCTTCCTTTATTCTTATTGCAGTATCCCCTCTTGCCGTTTTCCTTACGTTCCTGATTACATCTAAGTCATCCTTCTCTATTATCTTTTCTTGTAATTTTTTTCAAGATTTTCGAGTATGCGCTTTGGCCCCTCTCTATGACCAGTGCTTTCTCCTTGCTGCCTAACTACCTTTATTTTAATGCTGGTCGCTCTCGAGAGCGCTATTTCCGCCACTTTCCTAATTTTCTTCGTTTCGTCCCTAGTTGGGATTCTAGTTCGATTCCTAATTTTAGTAGTTTTAAATATTATTTCGTCTTTGTTTTTCAGCTCTTCTTTTATATATACGGCTGTTATCTTTCTTTCTTGCGTTCTATTCTCCTTTCGGTGCGGATTGTGCTCGTTTGCTCCATTGCTTTCCAGTATCTTCTTTCTTGTTCCATCTTTGCACTTTCCGTTATTTCAGGGTATCTTCTTAGTAATACCTTGTTCCATCTAGATTTTTCCTGCTCTTCGCTAGTCAGTAGGATTATACTGTCTTCATTTAGGTCCTCTCCTGTTTCTAATTTGCATTTCGTGGATAATTTCTTATCTATTTCCTCCTTTTCTTTCTTTAGTGTGTTATATTCTTTCTCTTTATCCTGATGTTTTTCTTTCAATCTTCTTAGTTCTTCCTTCAGGTTCTTTTTTCTTGCGTCTTCTGCGCTTTCTTTCACGGGAGTGGCATTCATTCTTCTTTCTATCCCTTCTAGCTTTTCTTCTGTTCCTCTCCTTATCATGTTATGTAATACATCAATACCTTCCTTCAGCTGCTTGTTGCTCTTGTTATTAGTTTTAAACTCTACCATTTTTGCTATCAGGTCCTTCATACCCTTTGTTGAGTCACTCGGCTCTTTCTCTTCCTTTCCTTTACTTTGTTTGTTTTCATCCACTATCCTGCGTTCTCTTGGCCCGCTCTTGCCTCTTTTCGTCCGCATGCACGCTACCCTATGCGGTGCTCCGGTGTTCGTGGTCGCTTGATGCCATTGTTACCAGGGCTTTTCCATCTGTCAGGCTTTCCTGAAGAAACAAAAATTATAAATCAAAAGAGTAGAATTTGAAATATTTTTTACGAACCGAACAGAACGATTCTTAGAAATAGATGCAATAGAAAAGACCTACGTGTTACTAACATATACTACCGTGTAACAAGTTAAAAATTTAAAAGGCGAAAAATTGAATTACACTGGCGCCCAACGTAGGGCATAGTATTGTTCTTTTTTTAACTTTGCTGGTGTCTAAGATGTTTGTGATATAAGTCGTATTTGGTAGTTTGTTACGAATTTATTATTGGTAAACTATGGCAGCGCTTAAGTTAACTATCAACTATTTGCCGAAGGAAGAGTTGAGTTACAAAATGGTTATTAGAAGAGGAGAAATTCGGACGGTAGAAGAAATGAGAAAGACATTGAGCGGATGTGTCGCACGAGAAATGTTAAACCCGAGCATTGTGGAGAACTATCTGGATAATTCGTTCCCGCATAAAGTAGATGCGGAATTGATTTTAAAGAGATTGAAAGATGTAAGAACTTTAGTCGCAAATTTTGTTAGTACTGATGCTAGGAAGATCGAGACAAAATTGTGGCGCATTATGATGAGAGCAAAAAGAATGGGAGAATTCTCTAAGGTAAGAGTGAATTGCCTTAGAGAAACATTGGACGTACAAAAGGCTTATCAGGACAAAATGCGTTTGTTGTCGAAAGCTGCAGATGTAGCATCGTTGTAATGTTTAGGAAATCAGAGTTTGAATGTTTCTGTACATACGCCATTCAGGGCATCACCGTTCGGTAGAGTGTCATTAGCTGTTTCAACCGCATTAATCAAAAGTGTTCCAGTTCACAAGTGGGATCTTAGATTCTCAGGAAAATCAGATGCATCCTTGGGTGCGTTATTAGAACGGGTGGACAAACTGTCGGTAGCACGAGGCGTTTCGAAAGAGCAAATATTTCAATCGGCTGTACATTTGTTGGTTCCGCCTTGACTTGGTATCGATCGATACGCCGTTCATTGAACAGTTGGCATTAGTTAGAGACACTTAAAAAAAAAAGTTTTAACCGGCGGACTACGATGAAAAGCTTCTGGAGGAAATAAAACGAACTCAATGCCAAAACGAGTCAATTACGATTTATATCGCTATAATAAGCTGTTTTTTTGCTAGAATGTTGACGACTGCACCCGAGTTGATTCAGCTAAAGATTGTTAGACGCAATTTGCTTCCGTATGTTTAAAAATCTCTCGCACTTAGTGACGTTACGTCTGTTTCAGAGTTAGCAAATCTGTGTAAACGACTGGAAGAAAAAAGTAAGTGATCAGTCGAAGACTTCACACCTCCTAAGAGAAAAACTAAAGCATTGGAACCGGATTTAACGTATTTAGAAGTCGGAACGTCTATGGAAGTAGAAGTTTCTTCTCGACAGCTTAAACTAACACAATTTCGAAAATGGCTTGTTACAACCGTAAGCAAATAGAACACGTAGCAAGAGGCTGTACGGCACTTTATAATTTACATTGCTAAAGATGTGAAAAAGCGAGGGTTACTTTAAGGAACTGTGCTGATTGTGCCAAAGAGGCTAAAAACAGTCAAGCTTTGAAAAACAAACGACGTCGCCACTAACTGACCATTAGTTGGACGACATTGACGCATCTTCTTTGAAGTGGACGGCTATTTTAAATTTTATTTTAGAACAAGTGTTAATCAATCATAATTTAATTAAAAAGGGCGCCAAAACGAGGAGAACTAAACTGCAGATGCTCGTTTTCACCTGACAACGTTTAGGTAAATAAATCAAATAACACAAGTCTAACAACGAGTATATTTATTTCAACGGCACCATAAAAAAATAAGAGAACAAGTAGAATAAGAAATATATCATAACTAATGGTTTACAAACAATATCACAGTATAACTAGTATTAACGAATCCTTAAATTAAGCAACATCTCGCACATATAAGCAGTGAATGATTTAGCGTTGTATTCAGTAAATTAAACGCGCTGTTTAAAACTTGTCGCATAAATATAAAAATGTTGCGAAAGTTAACCATCATAATAAGCATAATATATGTCAAGTCGTTTGTGCATCTGACCGACACCATAAAAAGATATAAAAAAGTTCTTAATAGGCGATTAGCTAATAGCATATGCAAAACATTTCTTTAAAATTTTTAAAAGTTAAGTTGACAGAAAATATACAAACGTTGGCTTCAATTGCTCATTTAACGTAAGTTAGTGGTTGACATGTTTGACATCTAACTAACACAGTTTAGTTTTTGTATTCCAGTGTATTTATCAGTCATTAAAATTTTCTAAAGTACTAAACATGTAATAGCGACAAAACTTGCTATGATAATAAAAAAAAATTAAATCGCGTCGTAAAATGAAAATGCATTCTTACCCCAGCAAATCTTTCACAAACAACATATCGAAACTGCAATTGATTTACCCACTAATAACGCGGCTGTTTTTTCAATACTTTAAATGTAGAAATGACATTTGATTGAGCAAAATTCATACAGCACGAGAAACCGTACCAAGCTTTTTTTAACATAAAGTATCGAATTATTTAAATTAAAAGTTTTTATCGGGGCGTTGATTCTTCGTGGTTACATACAGTTACCTTGAAAAAAAGTTGACTAGAAACGGAGAAAAATGACCATACTTTTTGGTTTTAGAAGAGAATTCAAAATATACATTTTGGTATATCTTTTCAAACTTATATCTAGCAGATAACGAAAAGTTAGATGAAGCAGATGAGTTTGCAAAAATTAAATCCTTCTTAAAACATTTGAATAAAACATTTTTAGAATTAAATGCGTAAACTTATAGTATATAACAACCAAGACGTTCTGAGAGAGTACTATAGATTTATAACACCCTCTTATTACGTACTCTAAAATGATATTTCTTTTCATACTCTTGTTTTGATTTAGATGGTAACAACTTTTTTATTTTTTTGTGCATTTTTTTTTTCAAAATATTTGCCACCATTTTATGTTATTTTTTGTTTAGCAAAAACATATAATAGATTAACTCCAAATTTTGTAAAGAAGCAAACGTTGTGATTAGGCGTTGATGTATTATGTTAAGCTAAAACGCAGTTGTGTCTTTGGTTACACCATGCTGGTACAAATTGGAAAGCCATTACACATAAATATAGCATTTAGTGGTTATACAAATTAATAACTTGACTTCGTGCAGACATTCTTACCACACTGTTTGAATTTGTTTCTTACGATTCTTATGCATCAATTATTTGTGGTTATAACTTTGTTAAAGCGTAGAATATTAGACAGATACACCAGCGTTCTGTCTCAAAATTCAGAACTATTGTGTTTACACTTCGCGTATAAACTAAACCTATTTTAATTATAGTTTGAAACTTTCTCTTTGTGTGATTATATCCCTCTGTGTTTTAGTAGTCTTAGTTTTGATTAGTGAACTTCGTATTCGTCATTAACATTTCGCTTATGAATAGCACTTTCACTTAATTCTCTTATATTTGACTTCTAAGCACTATTTTATACAAACTTATTTATATAATTACAAAACACTAAAAAGAAAATTACCGAAATATTACGTATCGACGTTACTGGATTTAATTACTCTGTAAAAGTCTATGATGTTGCATAATTAAAGTTTTACAAGAATCTTTATTTTATTGATTGATTAAAGTAACGCTAATCTAACTCGTAGTCTTTGATTATTCTCAATGAATGAAATTCGTTGTTGATATGTTCGTCACGCACTCGTTAAAATTTCCGATCTGTCTCACAAAGTTTATTTAAGTGTACTACTTCTACGTTGTTTTGCAGTAGCTAAGTACTTTTTTACAAAGTTTGCAAAACTATATTCTTCAGTCGTATAAAATCATTTTAATATTTTTCATTATAAGGTATAAAGAAAATTCAAAATGTAACGTACAACAAAGTGGAATACAAAATAAAAAAAAATAAAAAAATTTATTAATAGTATAAAAAGTTATTTCTTATCTTAGCTCGCGTACTTGAATTTTGGGTGCGGTCCATCTAATTCATACGATAACGTAATATTGTGCATTTCTTTTGTGTGCGTATGGAATAATTATCAAATTCGTAAATATATAACAGAAATCTTTCAAAAACGTAATCGTATAACGCATTTCATAAATCAGAATTGAAAAAATGTAATCGTACGTACGTATCGAAAACCAATTTTCATGATACGTAGAAACAAAAAATTTGTAGTTGTAAGAAGAAAAAAACTTAAATGCAAACTCTAAAAGCTACATCATGCGTATAGAACAAAGAAAAAAATTACCCTTAAAAATTACGGGGTTTACGGGGTTACTAAAGCATATTAGCACAACAAACGCGGTTTATATACCAACAAAGGCAGTAAACAACATTTTAAATTTTAATATATAGCAAGCTGTTCAAGCAGAACAAAAAACGGCTTTTTGAACCGGAGTCAATCCAAAAATGATTTAAAAAATGGTTACAGATGACGCACAAGTATTGTGCATCATTAATTGCGCACGCAGTAAACTAAAAAATGTTAAAATAAATTAGAGGTATTTAATCAAAAAATATGTTGTAATAAATCGGAAGTCCGCCGCATATTTGTATTCAAAAATTTTTATAATTTCAATCAAATTACGCGTGAACTTAGAACCCTACGCATCTAAACCCCTTCCTGACCGACGAAGCGCGCGCCATACCCCTCTCCTGTGTCCTCATACGTGACCCGCTATAAAAGGAGATCCCCTGAAACAAACTTCACTTAGCCTTACTTAGCCTTAATCCTGTTTACCTGTGCTCTACTTACCTGTAAACCGAATTAACCTGCCGAAATCCAGTAACGACAACCTCGCACCGTCTCTTGATAATTCTATCCGTTTCAATAATTAACCAGACCGTCCGCTATTCACCTTGCTAATTCTCTAATCCGTTTATTCAATAACAACCGCTACGTCTTGGCCTTCTCTCCCGAAACCGACTAATTATTCCTGTTACCAGAACCTGTTACACCGAACTAACCTGTTAAAAATTGATATTCCTGTTAACACCGAACCTCGCACCGTCCCTTCATTAATTCTTTAGTAATTGCACCGATTAACCTGACCAACCGCGATTCACCTGGCTCATTCTCTCGCTTGTTTTGTGTTTCGATAAATCCTCGTACTGACCAGATTTCTTGTATTTATTCATTCACGATTGTTGACCTGGTAGTAAGTTCACCGTTTAAGTAATTTCCAGTCCAGCCTTGTACCGAAACCAGTAGCATCGCAGTGCTAGAATAGTAGGAGTTTAAGTGTACAAAGTAACTAAGCCTTTTGTATCGGGTACTCGCTACAACTGCTTAGCTACGATTGTTAACTTACCTCGACAGACTCTGTTACAGACTACAGTTAACTCGGCACGTTGGTAATCGTTTAACCACCTAGCGTAAGGTAAATTCTCGAGTTTAACAAAAATAGTGCATTGGGGAACCGTAGCGTAGATTTGTTATAACTCGTTGGTTTATCCACCTGCAACGTATAGATTCACAAGAGCTAAATCTACGAGCATATTAAAACAACAATCACCTGAATTCAAGTATCAATCGTAGCATATTCAATACGTTTTCCTGGTCGAAGTAAATTGTATTAACTTCTCGAATCACCCTGGTACTCAGAATTAATTACCTGTAGAAATACCGTTTGCAATTAAGCCTGTAGTTTATTATCTCCGTTTAATACTTACCTGCAATTAGTACAAAACACGTGTTGTTAACCTCAACAAGCAATCACACAAACTTCCCGTATTATTGTCAACCTGATCCGAAATAAATATTGTAGATCCAGTTACTTTGCACAGTAATCCTTTCCCATAATTATCCAATTAACTCACCCACGTTCTTTACTATATTTATTGTATTTATCAGTACTAAAAATTACCACTTTCAGATACAAACGGAAGTCGATCGCAGTGTTACCACTACTTGGGGAATTACAGGATTGGTTAAATAAAATACATACAATAATTTTATTATACTACATACAGTGTATGCCGAAAATAAATACCATTGTCAACTTTGTAAATTAATTAACTCTTAAATTAATTCTCTACCTTAGCTGAGCTACCCAACCAGTAACCTGAACCAGTACGTATCAGTACAAAGAAGTGTCGACCACGAGCAGGGACCCCAGAAACTGTGACCTAAAAGTGAGTACTAATTAATTAACCAGTAGATTTGTTTAGATTTTGGTTGGCGTCCGAGCATTTATTCCAGTCCGAAAAATCCAAAATCTAAGATGTCTGAGCCTGTAGAATTACCAGAAGCTGTCCCAGAAACCGATGCGCAAGTAAATTGGATTTGCAACTTGCGAAAAGAAGAATTGATCCAAACCCTGAGAATACATCAATTAGAAACCACCGGTAATGTAAATGAGTTAAAAGCACGTATGATAAATTTCATTCGAACTGGAGAACGTCCAGCAACTATGCTCACCTGCCCAAGAAGCCAAGGTACTTCCCGGCCATCATCACCGACCCCGTTACAAGCCGCACCACCAGTAACATTTACGTTTCCAGCTGTCGCACAGGTATGTGAATGTGTACGTAAATGGGGAATAAAATTTGATGGAAAAGTAGACCCGATTTCATTCCTCGAGCGAATTGAATTCCAGAAAATTAATTATGGAATCCCAGGTACCATGTTATTACAGGCGCTTCCGGAATTATTGAAAGATAATGCTTTTTTGTGGTACCGGAATAACCGTGATCAATGGACTCGATGGGAAGATTTCATCGTTCAGTTTAAACAACGTTTTTTAGGTCCCCGATTTCAATCCCGTCTTGAAGAAACCATTCAAGTCGACTTCAAAAAGAAGGAGAAAAAGCAGGCGAATACATCGATGCTCTTCAAACGCTTATGACCAGACATGGCCAGATGTCCCGAAAGACAACTGGAAAGAATATATGAAAATCTACAAACATCGTATAAGTTATATATAAAAAGAAACGATTATACGAACCTGGCTGAATTACAACAGTTAGCTCACGACTTCAAGAAATAAACAAGCCGAACTCCGTCCAACGCCAAGCCACCCGTTCTGCACCTAATCCTCCACCGATGAACGTTGTCCAGAGCCCACAGACGCCTGATCTTTCCCGAGTGTATAATCGCACAGCAGTATGCTGGCGATGCGGCCAACGAGGCCATTTTAAGACGCAATGCCGAGGACAATTCAAGCTGTTTTGTTCGCGATGTGGAAAGATGGAATCTACTCCAGAGATTGCCCCTGTCCCCGGTCGGGAAACGGACAAGGCCGGCTAGAATAGCGGAGCCGCTACTAGTCACTTCGGCCAACCCAGGCTCCACCAATTCCGCCGAATGGACCTCCTGGTTAACAAAGGTTAAACGTTTCTTTTCCAGATCAAAACCGACAGTACCTGCCCTAGCCACCATAGATTCCCGGTTATTCTTGCCCATACGAATTTATGGACACTATTTTCAAGCCCTTGTAGATACTGGTGCAGCACGCAGTTACATCAGCTCCCGGCTACAACCCCTTGTCATCCAGGATATGCGACCAACAAACGGACAAGACAACCGCGTGCAATTGGCCAATGGAAACATCCTACAAACTAACGGAAATTACACGTTTCCAATCCAGGTAGGATCACAAACCTTACCGCTCAATTGTCAGTGTTTAGACGGCTTGACTACCGACGTCCTTGTTGGCTGGGATTTCTTGTTAGCTCACGACGCCATTATCAAAGTAAGAGAAAACGTTGTCATCTTAAATAACGAACCAGTCCCGTGTAATAATAGTAATAATCCAGGCCTCGGAGGCATCCGTAGCATTTCAGAATCCGAACTACCCGCTCTCAATTTATTCCTGGAAGAAGAATTAGAAAAATTTAAGTTGTTAACAGGACCGGCTTCAGGTATCACTCACCGAATAACGCTGAAACCAGGCGTTGAACCCGTGAAACAGAGATACTACCCTCGGAACCCGGCGATGCAGCAAATTATGGACCAGGAGATTGATCGAATGTTGCGTGAAGAAGTTATCGAACCTTCTCGAAGCCCGTGGAGTTCACCGGTAGTATTAGTCCGCAAACCAACGGGGAAATATCGATTCTGCATCGACTTCCGTCAAGTTAACGAGCTCACCGTCAAAGATGCCTACCCGATACCTTTTATCCAGGGCATTTTGGACAAACTTCGTGGCGCGAGGTACATCAGCACGTTAGATCTGAAAGATGGTTATTGGCAAATCCCGATGGATCCAGAAAGTAGACCAATCACCGCATTTACCGTGCCTGGCCGTGGTCTATTCCAGTTCAAAGTAATGCCTTTTGGATTACACTCGGCTCCTGCTACATTTCAGCGTCTTCTGGACGAGGTGATAGGCCCAGAGATGGATTCTAAAGCTTTCGCATACCTAGATGACATTATTGTGTTAGGTTCCACATTCGAAGAACACCTCCAAAACTTACGAGAGGTCTTCCACCGCTTAAGAGCTCGAGGACTTCGATTACAAGAAGACAAATGTTCCTTTTGTCAGTCCGAGTTAAAGTATTTAGGTCATCTTGTTAATAATACAGGTATCAAACCCGATCCGGAAAAGGTGGACGTTATTACTCAACTCTCTGCTCCTACTACGACGAAACAACTGCGAAGATTCCTGGGAATGGCCTCCTGGTATAGGAAATTCGTACCCGGATTCGCCCAGCTTGCCGCACCTCTAACCGAACTCCTGAAGAAAAGCATCAAGTATAGGTGGACAGAATCGCAAGAAACTGCATTCGAAGAATTAAAGAAAGCACTTACTACAGCTCCTGTCCTGACGTGTCCGAACTTCCAAGTGCCGTTTTTACTCCAAACCGATGCAAGCACTAGTGGTTTGGGAGCCGTCCTGATCCAGGTTCACGAAGGAGAAGAGCATGTCGTTGCGTATATTAGCCGAGCCCTAACCAAAGCCGAAAAGAATTATTCGATTATCGAATTAGAGTGTCTTGCTGTGGTTTGGGCCATAAGAAAACTAAAAGGATACTTAGAAGGGTATCGTTTTCAGGTAAGCAGCGACCATCGAAGCCTCAAGTGGCTTAAAACCATGGAAAACCCCACGTCTCGTCTCGCCCGATGGATCCTGGAACTACAACAATTCGATTTCGAAATCGTATATCGCCCTGGAACCCAGAATGTTGTAGCCGACACCCTGTCCCGTCTACATGAAGAAGAAGAGAAGCCACACCAAATTGCCACCGTGTCCGAGGATCCGTCTCCAGGTCGTTGGTATCAGCAGATGTTGCGAAAAGTACAGGAGAAACCGGATGAATGGCCAGAATTTCAAATACACAACGACCAGTTGTATAAGAATTTCCCGATGGTGAGTCCTGAAGTTAGTGAAGGGCTACAGTCTAGTTGGAAGTTGTGTGTCCCAAAGCCACAACGACGCCAGGTCCTGGAAGAGTGCCACGACGCAGACACGGCTGGACATTTAGGAGTCGCCAAAACGTTGAAACGAGTGTTCCAGAATTATTATTGGCCAGGTATATCTCGCGACGTCCGGAACCACGTACGCCGGTGCCAGAAATGCAACGAATATAAGGGTCAAGTAGGAAAGCCAGCCGGAAAAATGCATTTCTACCCGAGTCACCAACCCTGGGAGATCGTGAGCGGTGATTTGATGGGACCATTTCCGCGGTCAAAGAAAGGTAACTGCCATTTATTAGTGTTGCAGGATAAATTCACGAAATGGACCGAATTGCGACCATTGAGAGCTGCTACCACTACCGCAATTATCAAAGCCCTGAAAGAGCAGATCCTCTACAAATTTGGCACGCCTAAAGTCATAATCACCGACAACGGACCGCAGTTTACAAGCAAAAGTTTCCGCGAGGAATTAGCGTCCTTCGGCATCGAGTCTCGCCTCACACCCCGTCCACCCCGCAAGCGAATCCAGTAGAGCGCATGAATAAGGTGGTAGGCGTCATGATTGCTCAAACTACCGGTCCGGACCAACGAAACTGGGACCAAAGCCTGGACGAAATCGCGTTCGCCGTAAATACGTCGCACCACACGTCAACAGGATTTACTCCCGCGCTGCTCAATTTTGGCCGAGAATTGACAGCACCGAACGCCCTGCACCGAACCCTGAATCCGGATGTTCCGACAGGCGAGCCCGATGCTTCTGAACACGCCCAGGTAATCCACAAGTTACAAGATCTATTTCAGGTTACTCGTGATCGACTCACGCAAGCCTTCGTGCAACAAAGTCACTATTATAACCTGAGACGCCGACCGTATCGCCCTCGAGTAGGAGATGCCGTTTATAAAAAAGAAAGACCCCTGTCCGACAAAGCCAAGGGATTTGCAGCCAAATTAGCACCGAAATATTCCGGACCGTTTAGAATTAAGAACATTCTCTCGCCCGTAATAGTCGAGTTGAGGCCTCCAGATTCACGCAAGACGATAGCCCGTGTCCACGTGAAAGACCTCAAGTGCGTCTCCGACACTCAGGAAAACCTCGCTCAGCCGGCGTTGGAAACAGCGAGGATTGATCCAGTCGCAGTTACTAATCGAGTACCGCCCAGTACAGCAACACAACCACCGAGGTATCTTTTCGATTACTACCAGCATCGCCGTGGTAAGACCGTAAAAGAATTGTAAGTAGAAACCTAGTTATGTCTCTCCCTCAACCCCTGTGTTCGTCTTTTCCCCAGGAGAGGGTGGTATGTAATAAATCGGAAGTCCGCCGCATATTTGTATTCAAAAATTTTTATAATTTCAATCAAATTACGCGTGAACTTAGAACCCTACGCATCTAAACCCCTTCCTGACCGACGAAGCGCGCGCCATACCCCTCTCCTGTGTCCTCATACGTGACCCGCTATAAAAGGAGATCCCCTGAAACAAACTTCACTTAGCCTTACTTAGCCTTAATCCTGTTTACCTGTGCTCTACTTACCTGTAAACCGAATTAACCTGCCGAAATCCAGTAACGACAACCTCGCACCGTCTCTTGATAATTCTATCCGTTTCAATAATTAACCAGACCGTCCGCTATTCACCTTGCTAATTCTCTAATCCGTTTATTCAATAACAACCGCTACGTCTTGGCCTTCTCTCCCGAAACCGACTAATTATTCCTGTTACCAGAACCTGTTACACCGAACTAACCTGTTAAAAATTGATATTCCTGTTAACACCGAACCTCGCACCGTCCCTTCATTAATTCTTTAGTAATTGCACCGATTAACCTGACCAACCGCGATTCACCTGGCTCATTCTCTCGCTTGTTTTGTGTTTCGATAAATCCTCGTACTGACCAGATTTCTTGTATTTATTCATTCACGATTGTTGACCTGGTAGTAAGTTCACCGTTTAAGTAATTTCCAGTCCAGCCTTGTACCGAAACCAGTAGCATCGCAGTGCTAGAATAGTAGGAGTTTAAGTGTACAAAGTAACTAAGCCTTTTGTATCGGGGTACTCGCTACAACTGCTTAGCTACGATTGTTAACTTACCCTCAACAGACTCTGTTACAGACTACAGTTAACTCGGTACGTTTGTAATCGTTTAACCACCTAGCGTAAGGTAAATTCTCGAGTTTAACAAAAATAGTGCATTGGGGAACCGTAGCGTAGATTTGTTATAACTCGTTGGTTTATCCACCTGCAACGTATAGATTCACAAGAGCTAAATCTACGAGCATATTAAAACAACAATCACCTGAATTCAAGTATCAATCGTAGCATATTCAATACGTTTTCCTGGTCAAGTAAATTGTATTAACTTCTCGAATCACCCTGGTACTCAGAATTAATTACCTGTAGAAATACCGTTTGCAATTAAGCCTGTAGTTTATTATCTCCGTTTAATACTTACCTGCAATTAGTACAAAACACGTGTTGTTAACCTCAACAAGCAATCACACAAACTTCCCGTATTATTGTCAACCTGATCCGAAATAAATATTGTAGATCCAGTTACTTTGCACAGTAATCCTTTCCCATAATTATCCAATTAACTCACCCACGTTCTTTACTATATTTATTGTATTTATCAGTACTAAAAATTACCACTTTCAGATACAAACGGAAGTCGATCGCAGTGTTACCACTACTTGGGGAATTACAGGATTGGTTAAATAAAATACATACAATAATTTTATTATACTACATACAGTGTATGCCGAAAATAAATACCATTGTCAACTTTGTAAATTAATTAACTCTTAAATTAATTCTCTACCTTAGCTGAGCTACCCAACCAGTAACCTGAACCAGTACGTATCAGTACAATGTGTACGTTTTTAATGCTAGTGTGTCTTTTACAAACTTCAATAACTGCTATGTATACTCTCCACCAAACTGTTAAGCATATTTTGTCTGATTTACATTTAAGCCATAGGAGTTTCAACTCTAAAAGAGTATTAACGCGTAGTTTATTTGTATCTAATGCTCTCTAAAATTGATACCAAGCATGTTCTACGCAATTCAAATTGAGAGATCTTAGAACCTTAGAATTCTTAGCCGATGGCGGCGTGAAAGTTTGTAACTATATTCTTTTTGAACACCAACAGGTTTGTGCGCCTAATAAAACAAATTATTTCCTACACTTTAATCGTACCTCGTACTCAAAGCTAATGGATTTTAAAGATGGGTTAGAAATTTTTGAGCACTAATAAATTGATCCAAACTCGTACACGTAAATTATAAAAAAAATCTGCCGAAATAGAACTCGTCGGTAAAAAGTGCAGGTTTTCGCTTTCCCTGCCAGTTTCAATGTTCTTGGGTTCAAGATGATTTTGAACGTTTGTTCTCTGTTGTAAATGGAACCCTACTTAACAAACGCTTTGAACTCAACACTACTTTAAAAAAGCTTCCGACGTACTGTTGCTACTGACTACAGCTCCCGTTGGATTAAAAAACACGTATTGAGTAGCGCTCTTTTGGCTGTCAAAACACCAAAACGTTTTTACCCGGTGGCGTATTTGTCAGACACAACACAAAAACGTTCTTGGAAAGTAACAAAAAAAGGAACTCTGTTTATGGAGAAAAATCAAGAAATCACAACTAAGTAACAAATAAATAATATTAAAAGAGCTATAAAAAGTACAAAACTTTTGAAGAGCCGTTCTTGATAGTGTCACGCTTACTCCGGATCAAACTGCTTAGCTGTAATAGAAAGCTAGTGGACGGAACGGTTCTCGGGCGCCAGATTTGTTCGAGGAGTTTATTCTCTTGTTCGACGGCACTGTCCGGGTAACTACAGTGAAGACACGGTTGTCCAGGGCTTCAAACGGACCTAAAAGCGGAGCGAAGCAACGGAAATAAAATGCACAATAATTAAATTAAATTAACTTTAACGAGAGCGGAAGCGGCGCCATAACCAAGCAAGCGTAAGGTGATCTATAAACCAATGGCCTATTAGCGTGCTTTCGACAAGCGTGACGTTGGTGACTAAGCGAGCAAGTATGCAGTAGGGTAGCAACCTCCGTTGGATCGGTAGACGGGGTTTACTCGGATTTGAACTTGAGGGGGGAGGAGAAAAAATTTGGGCACGTTACTGGAAGGCGTATCCGCGGACCAAAGCCAAACACTACGAATACGACGCCCGGTAAAGGATAGAGGAAGGCGTAACAATAAATCATTATTAACAATAGTAAATATCGGACTTTCCTAAATATAACCAAATCAAAATTACTCCTAAAAAAATAAACTACGTAGCGTTCTATAAACATCTTAACTTAAATATAAAATTTGTAACGGTACGTTACAATGGTGGTTTTCTAGAGCTGAGTTATTTATAATATTTCTTTGTTTGTAAATCAATGCATTTATTCTTATGTAATGATGTGATAAAATGTGGCTTAATATGGATAACTACTGTTTCAAGGTTGTTTTGATTAGGTCAGCAATCGTTCTCATCACGTTATATAACTTGACATATACCTACCATTTTTTTTATTTAATTAGATTGGAATGCAATATTCAGCTGCGGAGTTTACAAGATCCAAAGCAAAAGAACAAAGATTGGAGGTTGATAAACCTCAAGTAGAGGTTCATCGATGTTGCGTGTCTTCTTTAATTTTTCAGCAGTTTTGGATAGTGTTCTTTAAATAAGAATTACGCCTAGATATTTTAGTGTTTTGTTAGTGAAAAAAATGTTTTTGAAACGTATGTTGATTCTAATATTTCTTTGGTATGTTTGATTGAGCTGCATCTTATAGTAAAAACCCAATCATCAGCATTGTCAAATTTTTAAGAATCAGTTTTTGACATTGCTAAAGAGAAGTGGGTTAAGAAATGATCCTTGCGGTTATGTGTGTATGAATTTTGTCGTTGAACCAATATCATTGTTTATTATTACCTAAAATATCCGGTCGTTTAGCATGACGTCTATTAGGCGCGTTGTTCGTTTACAGAGTATTTAGTAAATCAAATGTTCTCTCTACATTGTGTCAAATGTTGCCGAGAGATCTATAAATACAACAGATGTTTTTTGTTGTTTCCGAAACCTTGTTTTTATATACACAGGTAATGAGATATAAAACTCGATCTACATAGCTTTGCTAGTTATGCGCAGGTCCTGTTGTAAATAAGTACTGCCAGTAATTTGTAGGTAACAGAGTGTTACGTTGATTTTCCCGTAACAACAAAAAAAGAGCGACGACTAACTCAGATGTTACGGAGATAAACTCGTAAACTTTCTAGTGTTAGATTATGAACTGAATCTGAAATGGTGCCAAAACGATGAAAAACTAAGATAGGAGACACCGTTTAAATCTACCTGCATCTGAAAAAAAAACAAATGACAAGACAGAAGTGGTAACACAGAATATATATTTGTTACAGACAGTAGTTCAAATAAGACGAAGTAGGTACATAAGTATAGTTATATAAATTTTCTAAACACTAGTTCATAAGTCGGTATTTTAGACAAAATATAAGTTACGTCCTTGACTGAGCAATACGTCGTACACCAAAGTAAGCTAGTCGGCCTAACTATTAATAATTACAGTAAAAACGTAATACTTATAATTAGTTTCATCTAGGTTTGAACTAGCTAATGCATACCCTATCCTAAAACTCAATTGAAAGCTAAGACAAAAAAACGTACAGACGGCGTTATCACAAGTAAACCCTTTTTTAATTCATACGTCACTGAAAATAATCAAATGTGCAGAGTTTCCGTCCGATTAACTTCGTAACTGGGGTAATTGTTTCCACCAATATATTTGTACTTAATCCCTTGAAAGTGTAAGTGGTGTTAATTCCAGTGACGTGACATCTTGGAAATTTTTCAATTGCATCACGTACTTATTAACTCCACAGATAAGGAACACGGGTGAAGGTATGGAAACCCGCTACAGACAATCACAAAAAAATCAAGTTAAATCAGCATACAAAAAATACGTGGTTACCCCTAATAGACTTTTACGCAGCAATTTCCTAATTCATTTCTACATAAGTGTATGTGAAACACTTAACGAAGAAAGCCTTTTAGGCGTATACGACGCTAGACGAAATCTGCGTTTTTCGAACATTACTGGAAGAATAAAATAAATTCGTGTTTGATAATTTGACAGACTAGACCCTACTACCCTACCTAGCTACTACCAAGTTTTAGTATGGATAACACTAAATTCTTGAGGATTTCTTCCAGTCTGTAAAATGTTTGTGAAGAACTAAGCAATTCAGATCTTTGTATATTTGCTATACTTAAACATTTTAAATACACATTGTCAAATTCTAAAATTTTTCTTAGTGTAACATTCTTAAATGTTTTTGAAATATTGATGCTAAAAAAAAGACAAAAGTATTCTTTTTCTCAAAATTCATTTTTAAGACTTGCGTTTTACCTGAATTGTCTGTGCTTTGTCTTTAGGTAGTCTGGATGCCGTTACAGAATGTGAAACTACAATGTTTGTAGTTTTACATTCTGTAACGGCATTTTTTGTTGTATAAAGGCTCAGCTTCTAAGTTTCCTCAGTAAAGACTACTCCTGCTCAATGTTTTATTTTCCATTTCCGTTTGTTTTGTTTTTGTTTTTAAACGACATCCAAGCTATGTATTTGCTTTGTTACACTGGTTTTCGTGTAACCAAAAAAAAATAAGCAACGACCAACACAGCTTTCCCGGAGAGCGAGTCGCAGGCTTTGTGATGCTAAATTATAAATTAAATCTAAAAAAAGGGCGCCAAGACGATAAATGATTAAATTAGGGAAATATCGTCTAACTTTACCCGTAGCTGGAAAAGAACAAATAGCACAGAATATATATTTATTTTATCACAGACAATAGTTCCAAAGAAGACGAACAAGGTACATAAATATTATTATGTAAATTTTCTAACCGCTAATATATAGGTCGAACCAAATATAAGTAGCGCCTTATACTGGGCAACATGCCGTACAATTAACTAACCTTGTCGTTCTAAACTTTCACATACGTGGAATGAATGACTTGATATTCGCAAATTTAAAATCGCAAATATATAACAAAACTCATTTAGGGGATGGCATGTTTTGACGTTGCCGTTTCGCCGCCGACGTTTCGGCATCGCTGTTTCGCCGTTAGATGTTTTGCCGTTAGACGTTTCGGCGTCAGGCCGTTTTGGCGTTGATTTTGAAAATGATAACGATAAAACCTGAAAAGTTGGAATGACGATTTGTTACTTTATAAACCCAATATGAAATCTATACTATATTTAATGTTTAAAGATTGGTATTTGAGGTTTCAAAATTATAATATTAAAATCTTCAAGAGATAGTGAAACCGTTTATTAAATGTATTTAGTATTTAACACGTCGGTCGCTATAAAACATAAAACCTTTGATTTACAAAACTTAGTTAAAAATTAAATTTTCCAAGATGTTAAATATCTTTTAGAGGTCGTGTTAATTCCGCCTCCATCATTTATTATAATTTATTAATAATTTTTACTATTCACAATGTTTTTTGTTTGTGAGAGAGTTACCCTCTGGAAACGTAAAGTCGCCACCTATAAATTGTTTTTGACAAATGGGCATTAGTATTTAAATTGTGTCGCTATTAATGTGAGTGCCATTTTTAATTTTAATCATCGACAACGTTATTTTGTCTAAAAAAGGAAAACAAAAATTTTCTCATAACGGTTTTCTGTACGTTTTTGATACGGTTAGTAAGAACGATGAAAGTGTTAAGTTTTGGAGATGTGAGTAAAAAGAAAGTTACAAAGCAAGAGTTCATACCCGAAATAAAGCAGTTATAAAAGAAATAAATTTGCATAGTCATAATTCGTCCTCAGTGAGTGTGGAAGTGGCTCAAGTTCTTACGAATGTCAAGAAACGTGCAGCAGAAACCATGAAAAGGACGATTCAAGTGATTTTACAATTTAAAATTAATTGCAAGTTGCAGTAAGTCACACATCACTTTTTCTCGTAGGTGATTAATGAATGTGTTGCTAACACAACACAAGCTTGCCAAGGTAAATTACCCAACAACTGTGCCTTAAGAAAAGTAGTTAGACGGAAACGCAATAAAATTCAAGCTGTACCCCCAAATCCTATTCGATTTGAGGACTAAATCCATCCGGAACGGTGCAAAATTTACGAAAGACAACCTGGCCTTGTCTAAAATTTTCTATTAGCGGATAGTGAAAGACCAAATAGAATTTTAATTTTTGGCCAAGAAAGTTGGTTTGAACACTTGGGTGCTAGAACCACTTGGTACGCAGATGGGTCTTTTTCAATAGCACCACCCTTCTTATTCAAGTTTACACCATCATGGCTGTGAGAAACAATGGAGTACATCCGATATTCTACGCTCTTCTACCAGATAAATTACGGGCCACATATATGAAGGACTTAATTAAGGAAATAGTGCTAAATTTGCAACCTACAGGAATTCATTGTGACTTTGAACGAGCGGAATTTACTGCAACGCTACACAGATTTCCGGGCGTCAACATAAATGGATGCTTTTTTCATTTAGCCCAAAATATGAAAAACACTTGGGTAATCTAGGACTTCTTGCACAGTACAATAATGATTCACAGTTCGCCCTCAACGCCAAAATGGTAATTTCTTTGGCATCCGTACTAATCGCCAACTTAGATCAATCTATAGATACCCTCGCCAATGTTTTACACCAAGAGCTGCAACCACTACTTGACTGGTTCGAAGATAATTATATATAAATCAACCCCAATTTCCTCCTGAAATGTGGAATCTTTACTAAAAGACTCTGAATGGTAATGACAGAACAAATATACACGCAGAAGCGGCCCATAGAAGATTAAAGATGGAATTGGGGGTACACCATCCAACAATATTTAAATTTATAGATAGGCTTTGTAAACTCCAAAAAGGACGGGATATATATTATGAACAGCTTCTTGCCGGAAATCTGCCACCCGTAAAATTGAGAAAGTATAGAGATGCGGATACTCGAATTCTAAGACTTGTACAAACTTTTGATGTCAATTTAGATATATTAGAATATTTAAGGGGATTAGCACACCATTATAAAATGTAGGTTAATGTATTGTGTTTTGTGTATATAACGTATTGACTTATCCAACATCCAATAAATATTGTTCAACAATTTGCTTTCTATTGACGCCGAAACGGTACTCGTCGAAATAATGTCACGCCGAAACGGCCTAACGCCAAAACGATCTGACGCCGAAACGGCGATGCCAAAACGGCGACGGCGAAGCAGCGACGCCAAAACGTCCTAGACCCCCCATTTAAGCCTCAGAGACTCAAAAAACACTGCATACGAGTTTGTGAAGCACAGAATGGTCTTATTTTTAATTGTGTTAATTTAACATGCACGTACGATCAACAATCGACATGACCACCGAAATACAAATCGTAAAATTAGAAATTGTAATACTCACAGTTAGGTTTCCTCCAGTAGGGAATTAGCTAATTCCGTACTTATATCACCTAAAACGTAATATTAAGTCTAACACAAAACGTATATACGGGCAACACAAGTAAATTTCGTTTTCAAAGTATATACTCACTTGAAAATGCGCAGCGTTTTCCTTAGATTTAACGTACCAATTGATGGTAACAGCTCCTCTCAAAAGAAATCACAATTTTGAAGGTTTCCAACCCTTTGACGGTGTGAATGGTTGAGTTATAGTAACGTGACGTCATAGAAATTTTCCCCCAAATATGCTACCTGTTCGCTATCTTCACCGATAAAAGAGACGTGTGAGGGGTATGGAAATTTGCTATAGACAATTAGGAAAGAAATCAAATTAAACCCCCAATACAAAAAAATCTAATGAATTACTCTGATTAAGCTTCCACTAAGTAGCCACAAAATTAATTCGCATATTCACGTGAAATAACCTAATAGTAAAAGCCTGGTTGCCTGCTGAAAGCGGTCCGTACTATACTAAACGTTAACGGGAAATAAAATCGTTTGATAGCCGACTACAAAAGGTGGAGCGCGTCGAAGGACAAATTTTATACTCGAAAAAGAATCTACCAAGTTTTTAACATAACAGCTTGTTTGCCAGTTTCAAAGTAGATCCTATACCGCTTTTCACTATTAGGGAACTAGCCAGGAATGTACTCTTTGGGGTATTCTCTTGGCTGACTATAGAAATTTGTGTTCCCAATTTGGTTATAACTGAGCAATAAAAACATTTTAAAAACTGTTCTTACAATTTTTCTGATCAGATGAGACAAAGTATAAATCAGGTTTATATTCTTGTTTCCAAACAGCTGATCTAAAAGTAAACGGTTTCTTTGCGTTTAAAACATGGTTAATGCGCTTGTTTTTGTCTATTTGACTTACGCATCATATTTTTTTTTACTTTTATTGTTTGTAATGACTATTGTAGTCACCTAGTACGTAAACAGCACTATGCGGCTGTGAATGACAAATTAATAAATACCGTTGTTTCAATATTTTGTAACATTTGGGGCTACGCCATAATGTTGGTGATACGTTGTACCAAGTAGGTCTTAACCTGATTACTGTTTGCTAAACTTGCAAAAATTTGCTGTATAGCAACTAATTTCATGTCGTTTTTACAAGTAGTTGCATTTAACATAAGTTATGTTTTTTATATTTATATGACTAATTCGAAACGTAAGTACGAGTTTTTTAGTTACAGGGTATTGACAGGAACCTGATTTCAAATTTATCGTAAAGTTGTAGAGTGTGTCTTAAAGTCAAGAGATACTAGGATTGTCTGACTGTCAGTATGTGTTAGTTCAGTTAGCGTCATCTAGGATACTCTACGCAAAAGAAGTCTAACCGGTATTATACGTAGCGAACAACCACTACAAATTGCTCTAGCCAACTTAGAAATGCCAAAATAACTTGTAACGTTTATAATTTTCTTACTTGTCACGTTGTATATTTTGCTTAAATGTTTCGGTGTTCAGTTGCAAAATATGTTAGTAACTTTTCTTTCTCTACAAGATTGCGGCACATGGCAGCGCATTGTTTACTTGTACGTAGTCTTGAAGTTTAAATTTCTCGATAATCATCCCGTGTCTTTACTATTAAAATTTGTAGGGTATTTGCTGAAATAAGTAAAAACTTATTAGTTACACATTTAAATTAAATTAAATTAAATAAAAGACTTATACCTTATACTCGTGGTATTAATATATAAAAACGATGCTACAAGTAACTACCATCTGTTCCAAGCTTTAGGTCTTACGAACCTTGCACGGCCAACTCACACAGTCGGAGATAGGGGAGGTTCAAGGAAATTATATTTAAGGGCGCCCGATCAATCCTAATTAACACTTCTGCCTCGATCACGACAGACGGTCCAAACTTGTAACTAATTTTGAGGTTCGTAATTCTTGTTACTCTGATGTTCGGGTAGCCACCATTGGTTAACGACAATTAAAAGAGAAAGGTATGTTACCATAAAAGAAAGATTAACAAGTATAACAACTTTAATGTATTAACGTAAAAGATTAACAAGAATATATGTAATTTCTCCACTCATCAATGCTCGAAATATTAACAAGTATAATTAACAGGTATAAAAAATTTAATTTAGCAACGTAGCACACTAACAGAAATATGTTGAAGTTCTCAATTCATAAACATTAGACAAACTAACAAGTATGACTAATAGGTGTAGAAACCTCAAAGTAACAACATAAAAAATTAACCGGAGTATTGTCTAATTTCTCGATTCATAAATGCCAGACATATCGGCAACACACAAAGCATATAGTTAAATTACATCGAGATAGCGAAATAAATTTCGTAATAAATATTGTCTACTCTCAGCATGCGATACACTCTAAATGATACTTGAAATTACCTTATTGGTATGTAAACAATAAACGTACTTATAGACGCCGACAGTAATCAACGTTCCGTGAGTGACTTTTATGACAGCGAAAAAATATAATCAAATTGACTTACCCCATCCAGTGCTTGCTTGCGTGAAGAAAACGTTTTCTCACCGTTTTCATTAAATACGATATAAGAACCCGTTGTATCGAATGCTGTAGGTTGTACTTACGAACAGATGGTTGATAACGCAATCGACTATTGTCCAAGAGTTAACATCTCCGACGCATTGCTCGTCGAGACCTCGTTTTCGTTTAAGTAGTAAGCCCTCCCAAAAGCTTATACGTTCGGTAGCGGTATTTATCAATCGTACTTATGCATCATCATTCCTTATTGAAGCGAACAGGTGATTGAAACGTGGTGGAACCGGCTATCACAATAATACAGAAATTACGAAGGAATCTTAATAAACTGGAGACAAAATATCTTACCCTGTGCCGAACGAATTGTAATAAATTCGTAATTGCTTTATAAATTCGTATTCATCGCAAGAGATGCTCTTAAAAATTTAGGAATCAGTTCAAGATTCTTGACACCGACCGGCACACGTAGTTGACAGCTTCAAAATGGCCTCGCAGTAACCAACAAGGTTGGCAGAGGGCGTCAAAACCAGAAACTAATTTTTAAGTCGATACACAGGGTACTCCGTTGTGAAAATTTTGCATGTAACACATCATAAACAAACTCATCGATACGTCGTACTTAAAATCTAAACAAAGAGAATAACCTTGTTACGAGAATTTCCTCGCAAATAAATTGCTGGCAACTAACTCAGTTGTATCGGTAAGCTGGTCGCAAGTCTCGGTGTGCTAATCCTACACTAAATAGAAAAGGTGCTAAATAAATAAATAACACCAAATAAAGACAGTTGTTACAAGAAAATCGGTTCCTCGAATTGGGCAGCCAATAATAAATAGTTACGCTGGTCTTCTTGTAACAAAACAACGCAACGGCTAGCACAGCTTCTCCGGAGAGGGATCGCATGTTTTGTGATGCAAAATTATAAGATAAATCTAAAAAAAAGGCACCAAGACGACGTTAAGGTTAAATTATGGAAATACCGTCTAACTCTACTTGTAGCTGGAAAAGAATAAATAACACCACCGAAGTAATTACACAGAATATATATTTATTTTATCACAGAAAATGAAAAAGGTACATCAATACAAATTTTCGCAAATATAACTACGTGGGTTGAATTGATTATAAGTTGCGTCGAATAGTGAGCAAGACACCGCACAACAAGCTGACCCATTCAGTGTAAACCTTTACATAAACATAACGTCTGAATTTATATTCGCAAATTTTAAAATTGTAGACAAACAAACAATTTAAGCCTTCGATACTCAACGCGCACAGCATATGAGTTTGTGAAGCACAAAATATTATTAATTGTGCTAACCTAACATGCACGTACAGTCATAAACCACATAACCACCGAAGCACAAATCAAACAAATTGAAATAGTAATACTTACAGTTAGGTTTTATCCAGTAGGGGATTAGCTAATTCCGTACTTGAATTACCTAAAAAGTAATATTAAACCCAATATAAACAAGCATATAATGTTAAGGCAAGTAAAAAGTCTCTTTCAGCATCCAATCAGTTAAGAACGCAAATGCGCAGCGTTTTCCTTCGACTTAACAGCTTAAGTTTTTCCAGTTTTTGTCGTAGTTTATCTCCAGAAGAGGGATAATCCTGAAGGTTTCCAACCCTCGACGGTGTGTAAGAAATAACGTTATCAATAACGTGGTGGGTACCAAAATCTGCTACAGACAATTAGCACAGAATCAAATTAAACCCCCAATAAAGAAAAATTTACACCACTTACCCCGATTCAGGTTTACAAATGTAATTGCATATTAGCGTAAAACGATCTAAAAGTGAAGGTTGCACCGAGCGAAAAGGTACAGAGCTCGCCGATGGTCTTACAGGAAGTACAGTTAAAAATACTGTCTAAAATTAGACATTTTTGACGAAAGAGTAGGAAATTCTAAGGACAAATTTCATACTTAAAGAAACATTTTTATACTCGCAAATTGAAATACTAATTTTTAACATAACACCATGTTTACATCTATCGATCACTAAAAGAAATAAATTGACAAAGCAAAAGTTCTAACAATAATATACATATTTATTTTAAGAAAAGAAAATAGTCGTTAAAAGCAACAGCAAGGAATAAACCAATAACAATAAGAAATTTGTCTACTAATATAGTAATATCCACAGCTATAATATCAATGTAGGCTCTTTCGTTAAGGCAACTCGCTATACAACCAATTATATTTAATTGCTAACAAATATTAAAAGTGAACGATTTTAATTTAAATATAAATATTACTCAATCAAATTATCTCGTCTACTAAGCGATCACGAAACAAGTCGACAATCGACGATGATAAAATTAATTGCAAAAAAGTAAAATATGAGTACTAAGCTTACCAAGTGTTGGCTTTAAAGACAGTACGTTAATCCCTCAAAACTAACAAAAAAAAAGTAAAAAGATAACAAATTGGTGCAATAGAGATCTTAGCATGTTGGTTTTATATGTTATTAGAACGAAACATGAATATAAGCTATAGAAATATATCAGTATAATTGTGGAAATACATCAGAGAGTATTTCCCAGTGCTGATGATCTCCAAAAGGGTGAAACGGCCGTACACTGGTTCTCTCTGGTGGTAATTTTTGCAATTGTACTGATATAGTTACTTTTCACTATATTCGTTGGTAGATTGCAACCGTGTTAATATTCGATACGATTTTCGAATTTTCGCGGTTAGCAAATCCAACTACCAACATGCTAAGATCTCTATAGCACCAATTTGTTTATATTTTATACGTGGACTCGTTACCCACGAGATGGCTGTAATAAAAAATTACTCTGAATAAAGAACGTATAATAAGAAATTGAAAACACATTTAATAAAAGTAAAAAACTTTAACCACGGCAGCAATCGAAAGCACAGACCTTTGGGTGTGAGCTTGAATGAAAATAAATACGAAGACGTGAATTCCTTTAATTTATTAACTATAACATAATACACTATTTACATTAAAGAAAAATAAACAATATTTGAATTAAACATATTAGAATAAAACAGTATTTAAAATAAAATATTAGGGCGCCAACCACCTTTAAATTGGTGATGAATAAAAAGCATAAAATCTTAAACCTAATTATTAATTGATATTAAATGCAAAAATAGTAAACGGTTAATTTGTTATCGAGTATGATTCCCGAAAAGTTTTAATAACTGAATTTAATTGCTTGAATTCTAAATTTAACTATTAGTATTAATTCCAGTTGACTCACCACATGATATGACGTTATCGTATATCTTCTATTTTTAGCACATTCTTGGTTGAAATGATAAAATTCTTCAACAACAGCAGGAAAATCTATTAATAAATCCAAAATAAACGATCCAGTAAATCAAAAACCGGAATAAAAGAGAAGATTCAGAAAATTCAAAAAAGTAAAAGACCCTAAATATAAATAATTAGAACAATTTTTTAAATGACATGATGTACTCACGCTGCTTAGCAACGGTCTTCAAAATAAATTTCTTTGTCTAAATATTGCGTAACATTGTGAAATCACTAAAAATGTTGAATTCAATAGAAAAATTATATCAAAATAAACATAAACTCACAAACAATTAGATAGAATGAATAAAAATTAAATTGCATGGGTTTTTACGCCATAATCAAGAAAATTTGTCTTCCTTTCACCACTCACGTGAACTACGCAAAATTGTTCACACGGAAGTGCAAGCTTAAGGTATAACTCAAGTCGACTACGCAGTCGCTTCCGAAATAAGACGCGACGTTGCCAAACTGAATAAATTTACGTGCAATATTAGTTGCAGAAAATAAACGAATGTGAAATTGAATTTTAATGTAATGAACTCTAACGGGACGTTACATGGCGACAGCCACAACACTTTTATATGTTATTAGAACGAAACATGAATATAAGCTATAGAAATATATCAGTATAATTGTGGAAATACATCAGAGAGTATTTCCCAGTGCTGATGATCTCCAATAGGGTGAAACGGCCGTACACTGGTTCTCTCTGGTGGTAATTTTTGCAATTGTACTGATATAGTTACTTTTCACTATATTCGTTGGTGGATTGCAACCGTGTTAATATTCGATACGATTTTCGAATTTTTGCGGTTAGCAAATCCAACTACCAACATGCTAAGAAGCACCAATTTGTTTATATTTTATACGTGGGCTTGTTAACCACGAAATGGCGACAGCTACAACACTTTTATATGTTATTAGAACGAAACATGAATATAAGCTATAGAAATATATCAGTATAATTGTGGAAATACATCAGAGAGTATTTCCCAGCGTTGATGATCCCCAATAGGGTGAAACGGACGTACACTGGTTCTCTCTGGTGGTAATTTTTGCAATTGTACTGATATAGTTACTTTTCACTATATTCGTTGGTGGATTGCAACCGTGTTAATATTCGATACGATTTTAGAATTTTCGCGGTTAGCAAATCCAACTACCAACATGCTAAGATCTCTATAGCACCAATTTGTTTATATTTTATACGTGGACTCGTTAACCACGAGATGGCGACAGCCACAACACTTTTATATGTAAAAAGATAACGTAACGACGTCATTTTTGAGAATTGCTACCTAGGAACGTCGCATAATTAACCCAAAACGCTAAATTCAACCTGGAATACGTTTTTGTTTTTCTTAGCACATTCGCTAAAAGCGTAATAAAAATCACTGCCGAAAAAAATTAAACAAAAAGAAAACCACTTACATGTCTTAAAATAACACCCAGGTACACGAACGTTCATCAGAGATTTCTAACCGATAAAGAAAAAGTAAAACATGGACCTTTAGCATCGATATACCGTTTATCCTCACTCAGTAGCGTACCTAAACAGTACGGTCGTTAATTTTAATTTAGAATAATTTTTTTTTATAAATACAAAATAACGACATGTAGCAACCTGACATCTATAAACTTAAATTTGCTAAAACAGTAGATATATTGCTTTGTATTTAACTATTCATTATTAATCTATGTTTTTATTGTGTATTTTTGCCCGAAACTTATTATTACTTATTATCTAGATTTTAGCTTTAACAATGGCCTCATCGACTAGATCTAGCCGAAGAAGATTCGCATCTAAAACAACGTCGTATTTTTATGTAATCATAAGCTTTGTCACAAATATCTTAATTTTGTTTGTTTGCAACTAAATTAAATTTAACTGTTTTTAAAATCACATTTACGTATGTATGCTCCCGTTTGTTATTAATTTTTTGCTAAAGATTTGGTATTCTTTTAATCCACCACGGTTTAACGTCTATTTTCACCGAAGATTTTGTACGGCGGGTTGTGATCATTACTGTTTGTAAACGTTTTTCATTAAAGTAGTTTGAGTTAAATTGTTGGTCTTAATTTTTTCATGTGTGCTTGTGTGGACTTTTCTAATTGCGAGTTTAGATCGCTGTCTTGCTATCCGACAGAATTACTCTAGTTGCATTTAATTGTTTCGGGCTCTAAAGATGTCCATTGAGTGACGAAAACTTAATTATCCAGAATGAAACATTGTATTAATTATATATCTGATTTTAAAAACATTTTATCAACATTTAGACAATAAAATAAAAGCTGTAACTGAAAAATGTTAGCTTTGCCATGTAATTCTTTTTTATTATCTAATTTTATATTTATTTAAACCATTAATCTGTTTTTTAAGAACACTAAGATTTTTCCATGCCTGTCACGTTCCACGCAACTTATATCTTTATTTACGTTTGCAAAAACAGTGACCAGTATATTTTATAACAATTTTGCAATTTAAAGATAACATTAGTTTTTTTATAAATCCGAAACTGTTAAGTAACAGTTACGTTTTTATTGAAACTAAACAAGTTTGTTTCTGACAAGATTCAGTTTTGTTACTGTGTTCTGGTATGAAACATGTTTGATTCGTAAAAACCAAACGGTTTTGATTGTCTGGTAACTACACAAAATCAAAAATGTTTAGATTAAAAAAACGAAACATATTAACCGCAACTGTTACGAAATTTACCCGATGCAACTGTTTCGAAATCCAAATAACGCAACTGTTACGAAATTTACATAATGAAACTGTTTCAAAATTCAAATAACGTTTTAGTTTTGTATTTTATAACAGAAACAGATACGGTGCCGTTTAAATTACATCAAATGCATGTGCAGACTCACAGGTCCTAACTTCCATAATGTGTTAGTAAAAAAATGTTTTGTGATTGTTAATTTAGACCAAAACAGAATCGTTACAAGAATGAAACAGAAAAAGGCAAGATGTTTAATAAACGCAGATTTAGAATTGATTTTTAAATGTTATTTTTTTATGTTTAAGATTCTAAATAGTTTCGAAACAAAATCTATACAGTTTCAAAACGAATCCTTATTATAATTTGGAATTTTTGATCATATTTTATTACTTGCTAACTGTGCCGGCATTTCCTTATCTGGTTGCTTATAAGATGCTTAAAATAAACCAAAGTTTAGTGTTGATGGTAAAAACGGAACTAATCTAATAGTGTAAATTTTAATCACGCGTTTACTGTTTTTGTGTTTTAAAAACAAACTCATCAACAATTAGAACACAAAGCCAAATGCTTGAGTATTTAATTGATGTCTACTATTGCAAATGTTTGTAGAACATTGGTTTTGGTATTGAGTATTTTAATTATTTAACCTCTGATTTATCGACTGTGAAGTTCGTCACTGTGATTATACTATTGTTTTCGTGTTATTATTTAGTTATCCGCGTTGATTTAACATTTTTTTTGTAAACTTTTATAAAATCTAAATAATTTTTTGTAGTCATGTACATAATAGTGTTTGTAATTAAAAAAAATACAAGCTTATTTATAAAACAAATATTTTAAATTTTTTTAGAAAGATAAGAACTAACAACTTTGCGTTAAAGTAAAAATGTTTGTTTTATTTTTTCTAAACTTTTTACTTTCTAATGTTTCTCAAGCGCCAAAGTTCAATGTCGCGTATTACATACATAAATAACAATTTTTTAATAATTAAGTTGCGTTTGTTTTAAATAAATTAACAAACAAACGCAACTTAACTTGTTACGTTTTAGAAAATGTTGTACTACCGCTGTTGTTTCGTATAAAATAAAATGCATTATAAATTTTGCGCAAGACGTGCTCAAGTAGGAGCAAAAGACACGCATTTCCGCTTTGAGAAAGCATTGATGGTTTTCCCGTGTGCGAATAAAGTTGTACAAATTTAGATTAATTCTTGTTGAGTTTATGAATATTGTTGAAAATTTTCAATTAATCTAACGTCCTCTAGACGAATATCATGCATGTACTTTCCGTATTTATGTTTTAATAATTGAATAAAAAACATGAGATTACCGTATTAAATTTATAGCTAACGCATGCTCATTAATTAAATTTTGTTATCGCACTTTCGCCGTGATATTACTTGGTTCATTGCATTTTGCCGTGATATGCATAGTTGTTACTTTGCTTTCGTTGTGACAACATCCGCATTTGTCGTAAAGAAGAATCTCTGCTATTATAAGAAAAACTATCGCATTAGTCGTAATAGGAAAATTCCGTTTCATTGAGGAAACTATCGCTTTTGTTGTATAACAAAAGCTAAGCATTAGTAGTAAGAAATTATTCTATCCTGGTTGAAATTAGATAGCTAAAACGCTATTCATCATAGAGGCGTAGCCCCAATGTCATACAAAATATTGAAAATGCTTTTCTAATTTTAATTTACACAGTTATTTAATTACAACCGCATTTTGTTATACTTATGCGATATAACTACAATAGCCATTACAAACAATAAAAGTACAAAGAAACGCGACGCAAAAGGCGACGCATTTGTCAAATACACAGAAAACAAGCGTATTAACTATGTCTTTAACGCAAAAAATTGGTTAATGACTTACACAGTGTCTCATCCGATCACAAAAATTTCAAGAACAGCTTTTAAATTTTTATAATTTTTTTTCTCACTCTAGCATACCTATACCGCCGGAGTAGTGTGGGAGTTCATCTAAAAACGAGCATAGCTACTTATACCAACTTTTTCCGTTCTTGTCTATTCTTCTTACTCTTTCACAAAATTCACAAAACTTATTAAGTTAAGTTGCGTCTGTTTATTGATTTATTTAAAACAACTTAAAATATTTAAAAACAAAGAAATAATCAAATCTTAAGTAACTCCTCATTTTCCAACTCTACGATACATTAAATATTGTTACAGTTAAAGTAAATTAGCAATATCGATTCAAACGCTTTTGGCGTCGACAATATAATAAATTCTCGTACAAAACGTAGCAACATTTCATTAATTATACCATCAAAACGCAATGTGCTTTCAATTTAGGTAAATAATTTACCAAACAAATGAACGCTCTTCAATCCGAGATCGCACAAAACCCGTAAAAAACAAAAACAACAAAAGAAAAAAAATGAACAATAAACACCCGTTGCTTAGTTCTAAAATTAATTGACAACCAGTTTTGCAAAAAATGATAAATGCAGTCGAGTAAATTTCTTTTTCGGTCGTATCGATTTGTGTTCGGAATGAATTTAGAAAAACGTCTAAATTATTTATGATGGGATTAATTTTTCAAACTTTGATTAATATTGATGGATTTTCTGACCTAATTTTAGTCTTTGCGAGACAAATCGTAACTGATGACATGTACATATACTTCATAAAATTAATAATTGCGAAAATAATCATTAATTTTTTTTGTAGAGTATTAACTATTTTTTTTTTTATTAAAAAGCATTCATGTATGCTTTTTCATGTGTAAATATTTTAGAAGTTTATACTCGTAATTGATATAAGTAATTTTTTTATTCTGCGCAAATTCCAGCTAACCAAAATGCGTTTTTATTACATCATCTTTTCGTAATTAAAATAATTTGCCCAAAAACAAAGCAAAAATTTAGCGACGTTACGTTCATTTAACATCATTAGTCATTTATTTTTCAAAATGTTTTTAATATTGCCGGGATTCCATTGCTAATAACTAAAAAAAATTATACTACGTTTAGAATAAAAAATCAGTCTGCAAATACAGATAAGCCAGCGGCGAAACAAAAAAGCGATTTCATATTTTTTTATGTTAAAAACATCTTGGTATAGTTTCTTTGCTGTATGAATTTTGTCCCTAGCGTAAATGTGATTTTACAAGTGGGAAATTACTGATTTTTTCCCGGTTTTAACGTTGAGAAAGACAGTACGTAAACTAACGCTATGCCTAGTAATATCTACATTTTAAGTATTGTCGACCATTGTTTTTAATGACTAAATCAATTTCGATTTTGATGTATTATATGTGAAAGTATCTGGGGTAAGAATTCACTTCTATTTTATGGCGCAAACTAATTATTGTAGCAGGTTGGGTTACTTTCACGTGTCGGTCATCTCGGAATTTGTTAACTATTTCCCAAGTATTTCTTCCGTTGGATTGATAAACTGGATTGAGTACGGATATAAGCATTAAATACAACGCCAATTTGGAGCCAAGTTGATAAGATATTTGTAAAATATACAATTAATCTCGAACACTCAGTGGCACAACTACTATTTTACCAGTGAAAATAATTTGGACGTTTGACACATTCTGTTTATAATATTATTCGATGAACTATTCGTTACTTACTTGTGATAAAATTCAATTTGCTCAACAATCAGTTTGCTGAGATGCGTAAAGTCAACGGGTTAAGTTTTAAATTTCGATTTTGTTGTGCGCCGTTTGTGCTTTAGGATTTTTGTTTTACGTTTTTTGTACCAAAGAACCGCACATGTCAGTTTCTAAGAAACAATAAAACAGAATAAAGGCACTTAGGAAAAACAGGTTAACATTAATTTCACATAGTATACACGATGCAGAAGCCGAAGAAAAATAAATTTTTACGAATTAGTGGAGAAGTAGGATCCGTTAGAAAGCGGGCGTTTGTTAAAGATCCAGACGTGTAATCAGAGACGTCAAAACTTGTGTCAAACTGTTGTGGCTTAAATTCACATAAAATTTTTTCAACAGAATCTGTAATAAAACTGAAAATTTCAAACAACTTATTATCTATATCAAGTGACAATCAAAATTTTAAAATTTTAAAATTATTTTCTGTAATTAAAATATTGTAACAAACGATTAGTCGAATTTAAAATTTTTTAACAAACGTGTTACAAGCTTTTGGTTTTACGAACCTTGCACGATCAACTCACAATAGTCGGAGGTAGGGGAGGTTCACAGGAAATATGCTTAAGGGCGCCAGAGCTGATTTAAAGTAACACTTCTGTTTCGCTCACGACAGAACGGTGCAAACTTGTAACGCAATCGAAGGTTCGTAATCCTTATACTCGGCTGTTTGAGTAGCCCAAATTAGTTAGTAGATAACAATAACCACAGGAGAGAGAAAATTAACAAGAGAGCTTAACGATTTTAATCACTTTAAGATGTGAATGGCAAACAGTAACAAGAATATATGAACTTTCTACATTCATCCGTACTTGGAAGATTTTTAAATATAATTAACAAATATCACAGCTTTAACTTAGTAGAGTAGCAGATTGACCGCTATACATTGAATTCTCAAATCATAAATACTAGAACTAACAATAAGCATTAACAAGTGTAGCAAACTTTGATTTCCAAACACATAAGGTTTATGGGATCCTATCGAAGATTTATTACATTAATGTCCGCAGTAGCGGCCACCCACAATACACATTCACAGTAAGTCGAAGTAAATATTCTTCACCCACACACATTATGCAATACAGTAAAGTGAGTGATTACAGTTACCTTATTGGTAGATAAGCAATACATATATTTACGATCGTTAACATGGATCAAGATTCTGTGAGTAATTTTCGTGACAACGATATACAAAAAAATCAATTAAATCAACTAACCCGAAGTCCAGTTTCCACTATCGTGAAGAAAACGTTTTCCCCCTCCAGTGGCCTGTAATAATTATTTAAACGGAAATCGTGTCACACACCAACTCACAAAGAATAGTAAGCTAAAAAATTAGTATTAATAATTCATTAAGTATTGTATAAAAACCCGGTGTATCGAATACTGTAAGTAGTAATTCAGAATAGGTGGCTGATAACACAATCGACTTCATTAAGCACTTTATAAAACCCCAGTGCATCGAATAATGTAAGTAGTAATTTAGAACAGGTGGCTGATAACATAATCGACTTCTATTCCCAAATCAGCATCCACGCGCCACGTTCGACGAGACCTTGATGTTATTTAAATAGCAGGCCCTCACAGCAGCTTATATGCTCGGTAGTATTATTCATTAATGGTACTTATGCATCCTAATTGCTGCTTGAAATCCACAATGGCGGACAACGTGGTAGGAACCGGTTATCACATGAATATAGAAATTACGAAGGACCCTTAATAGATTTAAGAGAAAAATATCTTACCCCGTGCCGAAAGAATCGTAATAAATTCGCAATCGCTTTATAAGTTAATGTTCATCACACGTGATGTTCTTAAAAATTTAAGAATCAATTCGAAAACCTCGGCACCGGCCCGTTACTGTAGTTGACAGTTTCACGATTATTTCGTCAAATGACAGTCACGAGAAAAGATCGGTAGAAGGCGTCAAAACCGGAATCTAATTTTAATTCATCTAAAGAGTATTCCGTAATGAAAATTTCGTACGTAACAAACCGTTTGAGCAAACCTGTGCAAACCGGCTGAATCCCATTACTGATTATATATCTATGTGTCACACTTTTAACAAATTTTGATTGTTTTAGATATGCCATTAGCTAATTGCATGTCAAAAAAACCATCAGTAAACTCTATTCAGTATCTATTAAATTGTGTTAGTGTCGAACGTAAATACGACCAAGCTAGATATATATGTTATAAAAAAAATAGGTCAAAACAAATTTTTACTTTATTATTTTATACCACTAAAATATTTTTACTGTCGGTAATCTAATAGTAATAATTAAAAAAAAAGTTATATCCCGCCTAAAATGAAAAATCAGTCTGCAGACACAGATAAGCCAGAGATGAAACAAAAAAAAACGAAGTCACTTTTTGTTATATTAAAAACATTTTGTTATAGTTTCTGTGCTGTATGCTTACGCCAAGAAATATTTCACAAAAGCAGCGAACATAGTAAACCCATTTATAACACAGATGATTGTAAACATTTAGTACTAAAAACTTTGCTGAGTGCTTACGTTAGGCCATATATGTGAAGCGGATCACAGTCAGCAAAAAAATAAGTTTTCAATTTGACATTTATCCCTACTCCTATAACGAAAAGTGGGCGTTCCAAGAACAAGGAACAAATATCATACTAAAACACTTTTAAAATATCAAATTCTTCCCTCTCCCAGCAGCATAAAAACTTAGGAAATGGACACTAGCTAAAATGCAGAATAGAGGAAATCTAAAACCAACCTAGACACAATAGCACTCAACCCAAGAAGAAACGTAAAAGAGAGATTTTTTTCCAGTTTGCTAAGTACCACCAATCAAATGTGTCCAAAATTTGCATGATACGGAGTGATACTCCAAAAAAATAAGAAAAAACTCCAACCAACATAAGTAAAGTATCAGAAAAAGATTCTCGTTAAAAGTCGGCATCAGCAAACCAAGAGAAACCAAGAGAAACAGAAACACAGAAAACAAATTTAGATGACGGGCAAGAACAACGTCTTAAAATTTTTGAAACTCCAGCTCACAGATGTAGATCTTGCCCTGAATATAAGTCCCTAAAACTAATGAAACTCAAAAAATAAAAAGCATTTTCAATTGTGATATTCGGGTTAAAAAAAACTAAAACAGTTGTGCCCAGAAGTCCTCAACACGTTATGAGGTTTTTCCGTCAAAAAAATCTAACAAACCTTAAAGATCCAAACAAAGAAAACCAATAAAAAAATTTCAAAAAAATCAGCATACCAAAGTCACAACCTAAAAGTCGCCAAAAGTTAAACACTTCCTGAGTGCACCAATCCAAGCAAAAACTAACATACAAAACAAAACAGAAATAAAGTAAGAAAAAGTAGTGAGAGTAAATAAAAAGTCTAACTTGTTAATCGAACATCGTGAGTCAGTGTTCGTCCTGTTGGAATGTCACATTGAAACGTAAATGCCAAAAAACGGATTAGAATATTCCAAGAGCAAAAAAAACTTAAAGAAGAGAAGAGAAATACCCTAACAATGCTAACTAAGCAAAAGTACTTAAAGTACAAAAACCGACGTTGTAGTCTATCCCAAGTTTCAACCCAAGAAAAACAAAATAAAAACGTATTATACCCAATACAGCAAGAGAAATAAAAGACAAAGAAAAGAATCATAGTTACCTACTAAAAAAAAGTGTTCAAGCACCTAACTAAGATTGAAAAAAACAGGGGAAAAAATCAATTGACCTAAAGGTGCAGAAGCAAAAAAGAAAAGAAAAAAAATGAAGCTCAAGAAGAAAGAAATCAAAAGTAGGAAAGAGAGACATAGAGAAAGACGAAGAAAGATAAAATGTTTCTATGTCCAACTAACCACCCAAGAGTCAAAGCATGAAAAAAATCAAAAGAAGTAAAAATAGTTGGCACATAGAAAAACCTAGACCCAAGAAGAAAAAGATGAAAAGTAAGGAAGATACAGATAGGGAGAAACGAAGAAAATAAGACTTGATGTTAATGCTTGATTCGTTCTTCATCTGCTGAATGATAAAACAAATTAAAAAAGCGCCAAAACAATTAGAAACTAGAATAATGAACACCGTTTAAATCTATCCAATACTGAAATAGAATAAATGACAAAACTAAGTTATAACGTCCAATATGTTATTTTTTCTAATAATGAAAGAAGAAGAGGTTAAAAGAATTACGTAAGCAAGACAGAATTAAGTACGTATGAATATAATACCGTTGATACAAGTCCTGGAGGTTAACTCTACATATCAAGTTACCGAAGTTATCAATTAATGCGTAATTTTGGAGTTAATTGTTGATTTAATACGAAACTAGTGGTTTAACCCCGGCTGCATGCGTTAATTGTGATAATATCTATGTAGCACGTATATATTAATGTGAAAAAATACTTACGGTTGTCCAACTCATGCGGATAGCTATCTGCACGCTTCAATCATAAAGAAAATGAAATTGATGATTTTTCGCTTTGATCAATTGTGTTTTTATGTCTACAAATTGTGAGGTTAATGTGTGAGCTATGTGTCACATAATATACTATGTGACATTGAAGCTGTAACACTAAAAAAAGGTAGAAATTTTGTGACCAAACTTGGCAGGAAGGATTTGCTGTTCAGACGTATCAAATGATTAAAATTTTATTTAAATGAATCAAGTGGTAAAGGCATATCTGACGTTTTTTTTTTGTTTCTACTACTTGATTCTGGTGTGTATTTCGTATCTTGCCTAATTTTGTATTGTTATCTTTTGTGGTTCTTCTGTTTAACGTGTTTCGAGAGTGTGATTACGCTTAGAGTACGATAACGTAAAAATTACTGGCAATTAAGCGACTTTGACAGAGATCGAATTGGTGGCTTTTGTGAAGGTGGTTTTTCGTACAAGAAAATTGTAAATCGCCTTATCCGGAACGAATCTACTACCATGCGCTGTTATCAAGCATAGACTAGGGAAAGTCAGAATTGTCGTAGACAAGAAACTAGAAAACGAGGCAAACAATTGAGATGCAAGAACATCTTCGACTTATGGCAATAAGAGACCAATTTTTCAGTAGCAGATCAATCGCCGATCAATGGTTAGGTAATGAAAGTGCCATGTAACCTTTTGAACGGTTTACTCTCTAATCAAAATTGTAATACTGCTACCACTGACGGCTCAACACAGACATCAACGTTTGGAGTGGTGTAGGCTGCGACTCCAATGGAATCTGGAATAGCACAGGATAGTCTTCAGTGATGAATTCCAATTTTGTTTGGGAATGCATGATGGCCGTATAAAAGTCAGACGAAGACGTGGGAAAGGGCGCAATGTTGAATTTTTTGTTAAGCGGCATATGCGCCACACTGTGGAGATTATGATATGTATATAGTCTATGGAAGCAAGTTCCATTTGGTATTCATCCGAAGTAAAATGAATGCCCAGCGATATGTTAACAAAGTGGTAAAACTCTATATTCATCAATTTCTTCAGTAGCTAAAAGACACACTTTTTCAGTAGGATAATGGCCGTCTCCACATAGCAAGACACTGTATGGACCATGGTCAACCAGATCTCCCGACTTTTCCTTTCGCCCATGAAACACGTGTAGGTCATAATGGGTATAAGATCGACGAACTGAGCGCATCCTTCACTGACACAATAAAGCTTTTCGGCATGAATTGCAAGTTGCTTAAGATACAATAACTCAAAAAAAAATCGACTACCTGATGGAATCAATGCCACGAAGAGTGAGAGAGTGTGAAGTCATTATAAGGAAACCAACACATTATTAAACAAAAATTGTCGTTATTTTTGTTCCTTTACTGTGAAATTTTAATCATTTACCACCTCTGAGTAGCTATACCTTCCTACCAAGTTGGGTAACAAAATTCTAATTTCTTCATGATGTTGCAATTTCAGTGTCACAGAGTATACATATATTCAAATGCATACGTTACTTGTTTTTATAAATTTAATGTTAATAGCCCGCCATTCCGTTATAGTTCTTGGATCAACCGACAGGTGAATTCCAATTTTGTGTACCAATCCTATTAAAGTTTATTATTAAAACTAATTTATTTATACTGAAAAAGAAATATGTACACGTTTATAACTAACCAAACTAATTAAATCTAAGAATATTTAATAAAAACGTTTACACTATAATTTACGTATAGCACTATCACTTACACGAAGATAAAGTCCGCGGATAACTTCTATTTATTTAAACACTAACGTTTGTTTACATTGAAGTCACTTACAAAGTTATACACCGTAGATTTATCGGACACGCGTTAATCACTTATTTATTTAGATTTGAATAATCTTCTTAACACTGCCGTCTTTGAATTACGGGAAATAACTGACCTGCGATTTGTTTGTACTGCATTTATACATTTCTGTAAACATTCGAAAAGCCTCTACATTCTTTCGTGAACGTTCTAGACGTGGATAAAAGGTACGGGAACGTTCTCGAAATTTACAAAAAATTTGCGAATGTTTCACTGTTCCCTTCTTAGGACTGTTCTATCCCAGAACAGGAATTTGAATGTGACGTCGATAGAATGGATCGTGGCTATAGCGGCAGCTCTCTCTATTTCGGCAACTTCCTTGACCATAAAAGTAACAATTAATGAACTTTTCTTGACCCGATATTCTCTTTGGCTGGTAACTACAGACCAACACTTGAACGCCTGTTCCTCGGAAGACGACCTTTAACATGTTTCAAATTGTCCTCCAATTCAGTTGACGGTGGCTATTTGACAGAGACCATCATGTCCTGAATATACCTCGGTTACTCTACCAAGTAGCCATGACATTAACGGTCGGTTGGGAGCCTGAACTATAGCTTCATTATTTATTTTGTTGAGTTAGCATCTAGAAAGCAAGATGAAAGCAAAGACTTGCCAATAAGCAAATAATTTGGCATCAAATAGTTTGCAACTTCAGTGGGATCAGATAAAAGAGCGCACAATGGACGGCTAACTTTTTAAATGAAAAGTCGCGTTAACAAACGCTTAGTGGACTTAATAACTGCAAACGATTGTTGTTGCTTATAAAATCATACAGATCAAGAAGCTTTCTAGCTGCACAACAAAATTGCGACCACAGTTTCATCTAATGCGATATGGTATTTCACGATGCGCCATGAACCTATCTAAACTAGCAAAGAAAGCTTTTGTAGATAAAGACGGAACAAATTCAAGATTTACAGTTTTAGTAGCGATGCAGACAAACCAACACAGATAGTTTTTAGTAGTACGAGAGGAACAAAAGTGTTAACTTGCATAATTTACGCCAGTTATGGTGAATGCCCTTTGCAGATTAACGCAATCCGTAGGTAAAGGCGCCATTGTTGGCTTAAATGTGTTAACTCTAAAACGATGACACGCCATGCATTGACGGATGCGTTTTCTTAGAAGGCTGCGCAGCAAAATAATCCAGAAGTAAGATTTTAATAGAGGTTAAACAGTCTGAGTACCAGAAAGAAGAAAGACAACATGAGAGTAAAAACACAAAGAGCGGAAAGATTAGCTTGCTGAGGTAAGAACAGCGGAAGACGAGAAGACGACGGCAAGGTGGAGAAACCTAACTTTCTGTCCACTCTATAGAAGTCCTCCTAAATTAACAAAGATAACTGTTCTAAAAAGGTAGAAAAGCGTTTACTTTGCCGAAGTAACAAAATCTCTTTTCTACAATAGCCGGCTTGAATTGTACGAACGAAAGTCTTTTGTAGTTCGGCGGGAAAAAGACGTAGAAGTTTGTTGTGTGTTTCTTCTATACAATTTTACCCCTTTTACATTTACATTCACATTTACATTCTTTTTATATTTATCTACACTTCCTTCTCTTTTCATTTCTCCTCTTCTCCTTTAGCTGTTTTCTCGTTCTTCATACTTCTTCCATTCACCCCGCTCTTTTTCCGTTTTCTTCTAAGATTCTTTTTCTTCTTCTTTTAACTACCCGCATGTTTTTAAGGTCCTCCGTCTCTTCTTCACATAGTCGCACGTCTTTTCTTCCTTTCTCTCTGAACCTTGCTATCATTTTTTTTTGCTTTTGTTTCCTTCTTATTTTAGATATTTTGAAACCCTTTCTTCGTGGATATTCTTATGATTCACCTTATATCTGGCCTTTTTTATCTTTATCCATCTTTCCTGCTTTTCTATGTTCCTATCTATCCTTATTATTTCTTCTCTTACCCCTACTCGTTCTTCTGTTTATCTACTTCTCTCGCGTAACAGTTTTTTTAATAATATTCTTTTTTGCCATCCTGCTTGTACTTCACTCTTTCTTCCTTTATCTCTTTCCAACATTCCTGTTGTATTTTGCATTCGGTTCTATCCGTTAATTCTAACTCGTATTTTTAGCCTTTTTTCTTGTCTTTACTCTTATTTTTTCTGCCTGGACTTTCTTTCTTATAATATACCCCGGTGTTTTGTTATCTAGCCACAACCAAACTTGGATACTGCCAATTTCTTAACATGGTGGAACTCCATTTTTCTTTTGAGATTCCATAATGTTTGCCACATATTTTCGTATAACGACTTGGTGCGTGAGTATTTCTTGGTGACCAGAAAGAAATCAAAGCGTCTGTCACCACGTAGTCTTAAAACTTTTCCGACTGTCGGTTGCTGCTTTCGTAATTCATCTAGCTGTCCAAACTTCTTTTTAAACACAACTGCAACCCCTCTGGACATGTCAAGATCCTCGCAAACGCAATGTGCGATGGCATAATTTTTTTTTGTCTGGAACAGGTCATGTTGTTCCTCGGTGGTAACTCCAAACTTAGTTTTTCCAGAACTTCCGTATAAGCTCATAAACTTCTCGAACTTTACCCCTTTGATTTGATTCCTGGTTTTGCTGCTTATAACTCTGTTTCGGACCTGAACTTGTGTATTGTGGTTATCGCCAGCAAACGGAGCTAGACGATCGACGTGGACCACTTTTGGCTTGCTTGTGGTTTTCGGATGCAATATATAACGTCATTAATACGCTGCACGACTTCATAGGGACTTTCTCATTGGTTTTGCAGCTTCGGCGACAAACCTAATCTTCTTTGGGAATTATAAAACTACACTATGTCGTTAGGTTGAAACCCACCATTTTGTGCCTTGACGTCATATCTAGTCTTCATCTTGTCGCTGGAAATTTATGTGTTTTTACGGACCTCTTCATGTACTTTGTCTAGCCTCTCGGTCAGCTTGCTGACGTAGTCTTCTCCAGCAACTTTTTCTTCCGGTCTTCGTCCAAATTGGAGGTCGCATGGCAGTCGTATTTCGCGACCGAGTATCAGACAGGATGGTGTTTGGCTTGTGCTTTCGTGAACTGAACACATTCAAAATTGCGGCCTTGATCAGAGTGTAATTTCAACGGAACTGCAAACCGGTAGAAAAATTCTTTTACTAATACGTCTGCGACTGCAGTTGTTTCTTGATTGGGTATGGCGTAAGCCTCCATCCATTTTGTGAAATAATCTATCGCCACTAGGATGTACTTATTTCCCGAACTGTATTCTGGAAACAGCCCTGCGATCTCAATCGCTACTATTTTCAAAGGGCTTCTTACGTTTTATTGCTGCATGGGTGTTTTGCGTTTTCACGCTGGACCATTTTCTGACGCGCAGACCGTGCACTTACGACACCATTTCATGACGCTCTCTTTCCAGTTCATCCAGTAGAATCGTTCTCGCATTTTACCCAATGTCTTCTTAATGCCAAAGTGTTTTCCTGATGTCCCATTGTGGAGATGCTTCCTTTTGACACCCAGCTCTTTTTTGGCACTATCAACTGTAGTTTGTTTCCCATGCCCTCGACACTTTCTAAGGTTTGCTTAAGAAAACCGTATTCTACTATCAAAAAGTCCCACTGCGCCCAGTACGCTTTGATGTTTCTACCCAAAGCACTCACTTCCTCCCAGGTTAGTCGTCGGCTGTTTTCTTTACAGTCCAGTAGTAGTCTTATTTCAGTGTCGTTTTCTTGTTTGCGAGGCAACGGCTCGGGTTCCCACTTGTCATCAACCATAGCAGTTCTCCGGAGGCATTTAACTTTTTCTTCCATTCGAAAAGAATAGCTGCAGTCCGCCGGACATGGTCTTCTGGACAAGGCATCAGCGTTCCGATGACTGCTTCCGGCACGGCGTTTTGTGTCATAATCATACTCTTGCAGTTTCTCGATCCATTTTGCCACTCGTCCTTCCGGGTTACGAAACTGCAGTAGCCATTTTAAAGCGTCGTAGTCTGTTCTCAGTGAAAATTTTCGTCCATTAAAATATTTGTAGAAATTTTTGATGGACTTGACGACTGCTAACAGTTTCCTTCTAGTGACGCAATAATTCATTTCTGGCCTGGACGAAACCATGCTAAAATACGCGATAACTTTTTTTTTGTCCATCTTGAACCTGCGAAAGGACCGTGCCTATGGCCAGATTGCTAACGTCGGTATTCAAAACAAATTTTCCATCTTCTCTTGGATAATTCAAAATTGGTGAAGTGACTAGAGCCTGTTTTAGTTGATGTAAAGAATTTTCGTTTGGCAATATTGGCAAATCCGGCTACAAACTGTCTATAATAGGTGTACAATCCAAGGACCTGTTGTTTGTCAATTGGTCTTGGCCATGCTTGCACTGCTTTTGCTTTTTTCTGGGTCAGCTTTTATTCCATCTCTAGATACGACGTGTCCAAAGTATTGCACATCCTTTTTAAATACGTGACACTTTTTTGAGCTCAGTTTGTGGTTAGCCCTATGTAGTCGCTGGAACACTTCTTTCAAGTTGTTCAAATGTTCTTCTAACTACGATCACGTCGTCCAGGTAAACCAAGCATGTCCTAAGACAATCCGCGCAAGCTGGTTTCCATCAAACGCTCGAACGTTGCAAGAGCGTTACACAGGCCGAAGGGCATCATAGTAAACTGCCACAAGTCAGTTCCAATCTTAAAAGGTGTTTTTTCACGATTCTAGAGTTCCAATTCTAATTGTCAGTAACCACTCTTTAAATCTAACGTGAAAAATCACTGGTATACTGACAGGGTGTCTAACGTATCGTCAATTCTGTGTAAAGGATAACTGTTCTTATTAGTCAAGTCGTTTAGCTGTCTGTGGTCTACGCAAAATCTCGTTGATCCATCCTTCTTTTTTACCAGTACCACTGGGGATGCCCATGGGCTACTTGAAAGTTTAATCACGCCTTCTCTCTCCATATCCGTAATTATTTATTCTTTTTTATCTCTTTTTGCCAAAGGAAGTCTGCGTGGATGTTGTCGTATCGACACAGCGTGTTCAGTATTAATTTTATGTTTTACCACCTCAGTGTTTCCTTTGGAACCACTCTCCAGCGCGAACATATCTTGATACTCTTGGATTAACACTTTAACTTTAACCAGCTTATCTTGGCTGCGGTTTTGACGTTTGGTGGTAAGAAGGTCCAATAGATGTTGTGGGCACTTTTTCGACTACGTATCTTTGTTAGATCTCACGCATTTTACAATTTGAGATACTGACGTCCATTGGCCTACCACGGTCTTCTTTTTCAACGTTACAGGATCTGAGTTGATGTTTAAGATCCTTACTGGCATCGTGCTCTTTAGTCGTACTAAAGTTTTGCCAACGAGTAGTCTCTTCTCAACTAAGCCGCCCTCCACACTTTCAGTCTTTGCAGACAGAGTCACACCTTCGCTCAATAAGACTCGCACGGCTGCCTTTTCTGACGAATGGAAAGGAATTTCTTTATTGTTGATCTTCAGGACATGGTTTTTCATATCCGAATGGAACCCATACTTCTTTATCACGTTTATTTCCTGGATAACTTCTTCCCTGATGTTGGCTACTAGTACTTGATGGTCCAGTACTCCATTTCCCAAACCAATAATTACTTTGACTTGTCCGTGAGTAGGTATTTCTTCGCCCGTCGCCGTTCGAAGTCGCACTGTTACTGGTGATGTCTTCTCGGTTTCTGACATTTCAGGACAAATGATGTCATTTGAATTGTAATCTCCGGAGCTTGACTAGACGAGATTACCTTTGGTCTCTTTTCGTCACTTCGTTCTAAATTTTCTAGCGTTCTTCTTGTCCTTTTTTTAGGTTTAGTATGATGCCATCGTATATGGCCTATTTGACCGCAGTTCAAAGTCGTCACTTTTCTTTCCCGAAGTATTTGTCGCGCTATCACCTCGATGCTTTCCGGTGTCTGCGCGGGTGCTTCTGCAGCACAGCAAAGTTTATGACCATCTCGTTGCGATGCTTGTTTTGCTGCTTTAAACTCCAAAGCATGCACTAAAGCGTCATCCAATGTCTTTGATCAAGCTAACCAGAGAGTTTGCTGCATTTTGTTGTCTTGGACGCCGTCTACAAAGCTTTGAATAGCCAACTGCTCCAAGAAGGTATCTGGCGCTGTAGGATACGCAAGCCGTTTTAGTTTGGCGATGTCAGCCTTAAACTCTTGAAGACTTTCGGCAGCTTTCCGAACCCGACTTTTAATTTCAGCCTGGTACACTTGTTGAAGATGAGCATCTCCATATCTCATTTCTAAACGTGAAATTAAAAGTTCGTAATTTTCTTGCAGATGGTCAGGAACAGTTTGCTAGATTCTAAGAACTTCTCCACTTATGAACACTATTAAAAACGTAGCTTTACGTAGTTTTACCCGGAACTATCGATTTGTTTGTTGCATTTACAACATACGCGCTGGTTGCACACGCACACAACTAAGACGATTTTGGTAGTTTACTTACTAAAAGCATCGAACGCAAAACTCACTTGTCGCTACGTACTCGACAATGAAAAATGCCCAGACTTGAGAGAACATTCCTCACATGGCGTTGGTCTTGATGACCAAGACGTTCGTGCTAGAGTAGCGTTTCATTTGATTTTGCTAAACACACGTTTGCCGGATGAGTTGGTACAACAACACATATGTCCATCATGTACGTGTTAGTGTTCCACGTAACTACGAGTCTGCCGTTACGTTTAAATAAGACGCGCTCACGGTCAATAATACCTATTACGACGTGTTTCAATGTCATACGGGAACTAAACAGGTGATTGGCCATACCTGGAACGTATAGAACGTCGTGTAACGTAGCTGCTCACTGTTGACCACTCACTGCCATTAACACGTTGATGTCACCCATTCCGGCTGCATACAACGAACAGTCTGTAAAAGCCATGCTTACAATGCATGCCTGTTAGCTGAGCCGCCGACAAACTTGCCTTTTGAATCAGCATGCCTAGAGCATAAAACGCCGCCGAAACCAGAGTTAAACCACCAGCTTAAAATTCTTATTTATTAGAACACAACAGCTTTAAAAACGATGCAAGCGTTTGTTTTTTTAGCGGCTTGGTGTTTCAGATACCTTAAGTACTGAGTAATAATTGCTGATTGAACATAGGACATGACAGTGCAGTACCAATTGTTACAAGCTTTTGGTATTTTACAAACCTGCACGGCCAACGCCAGAGCTTATCCAAAGTCACTTCTGTCCCGCTCAAGACAGACGGTATAAACTTGTAACACGATGTTAGGTTCGTAATCCTTATACTCGGCTGTTCGAGTAGCCAACGTTTGTTATTAGATAACGACGATCCAAAGAGAAAGGTATGGTGTCATAAAAGAACAAGTAACCACAATAACAACTTTAATCCAGAATCGTTGATGATTATCACAGGTATATAAGAATTCTCATTACAGCAAGGCAGTAGTATCGGCAACACACAATACATAGGTAAATTACGTCGACATGAATAGCGAGGAAAAGTTTATAGTAAATATCATTTGTATACAGCATGCGAGATACACGAAATAATGATAATAAGTACGGCATTAATATTACACTATCATAATAATTATTGGTAATACACAGCATACGTCACACACAATAAGCAAGAAAAATTACTATCTAAATGGTAATCCAATAACGTTAATAAATACGGAATTAATATTCACAACAGTTTCGTGAGCGACCTTTCTGACAACGAATAAGATACATAAAATCACTTACCATAAACACAGGAACTTCCACTTGTGCGAAGAAAGCGCTTTCCCCGGCAAGCTATCCTGTAAACAAATTGAGTCGCAAATCGTGTCAAACTAATGCCTCACGAAATCCAGATCTACAAAAATCGTTACTTAAATTTTAAAGCAAGCCCACATAACACAGCCCGGTAGTCGAATGCTGTTGTACCCCTTGTCTGTGGTTTAATTAATTATAACCGTAGGCCTTATAAATAGTTAGAATCGTCCCATCAAAATATTTGTCGATGTTCATCCCTCGTACTTTGGTATCGACTAGAAATCATGGGCCAGATTGTGGGAGGAACGGCCGGTGACGATTCGAATACCCCACGATCGCAACGAAGTCACAACTTTCCCTGGTAGACTTTAAATTACAACCAGAATACCCCTATTTAGAAGGTAGCACATGGCGCTAACAAAAAGACATAAAAATTACCTTTAATCAAAGAAAGAACAAAAGCCACTTACTCTGCGTGGATTAACTCAGTTAATTAAGGAAACTTCTATTTTCCATCGTGTCCCAACACGTGGATGATTTGAGAAAACGATTTTTAATTCACGCAGACATAGGTTATAACATGCACGATGTTAAAGTCAAAATGCCGGTATCTCGCCGGATATCGCCTACTCAATACGAAGAGACCAACGAGCCCGATAGATGGCGTCGAGAAATATAAAAGTAATTTTTAATTAAACCAATATACAGGGTAATGCATTATTTAAGTTTATGCACGTAACACGATTCCGATGTTTAACTGCCTGACTGGAATTCTTTTCAGCAATTTTTGCGTTTTCTTTCGCCTGAGATTAAACTGTGAATTTAGATCGAAAAAATCTTTCTTTATTTTTTTTTGCTCAGTTTTCTTTAGTGCCGTCATAAATCTGGTTAGTATCGTATGAACCCGTTGCGTGTCACTATGTTCAAAAGTGTTTGTTAACTTTGACCATATCACAATTGAAGAACGCGTTGTTAACACCAGCTGAGGCACGTCCTTGCTTAATACACCGGCAATTGTTGTCACTGTCGTGAAGTTGTTGTTGCGCCATTTTTGTTGAGCTTTATTTTTGTCATCTTTAAGTTTATCAGGATTTTGTGCTAAAAACAGAACCCGTTTGCTCTCAACAATATCGAATACGTACTTTGATTGAAGAGCAATTTCAGTATGCAATTGCCAAGTCGCACCATTTTCCGCTCTCTTTAGCTTTTTAAGGTTAGTTATTTCATCGCTTCTCATAGCCCCCATTTTAATTGTTTACAAATTTTGCACAGTATTAACACTTTGTATATACAACAAATGCAGCTTCAATTTAAAATGAGTATGTCTCAACACAATTACGTATCGCGCACTAAACCCATAACTTGACGAATTCAATAATTTTTTAAAGAAAGGTAATTGCAGTATTAGTCGCTTTCATTTGTTGATTACAAAATGAACAAAATGCACACATAAAGGACAAACAACAACCGGCTTGCTTTTTGCTGAAACGTATAATTGAAGTTAGCTGCGCTATATAGAGTGTTTTAAAGTTTTTATCTGTTCTCTAACAGTAAAAACTTAAAAAATCAAGTTAAAAAAATTATTCCTTCTAAGTGATTTATCAGATTTTTTTGGGTTTAATGCCGTACGACATCTACTTTATACAAAAAAAACAGACTGTACATAAAGTAAATTCTTGAAAAAACTAGAACCCGACATTGACAAATTGATAAACTGCGTCAGCTTCAGACATCTTATTCATTTTGTGTTATCGATTAATGTTTGTATTTGTTTACAGAATTTACAATAAATAATTTTTAAAACACATTTTAATATTAGGTATAATTATTATGCGCGAGAAGCATCTTAATTTTTGTTGTTGCGTTGTTTCAAAAAAAGTTTGGAACTACTGTTTTTAAGATTTTGACTCTTTTCATTAATCTCAATAAACCTACAAAACATGTTTTTTTAACTTATTTGTGCTTATCGGATTTTTGTTGTTGGTTCATTAACACTTCAAATCGTTGATGAAATTGATCAATCAAAATAAATTGTGAGATGAAGTGTCTTATGTCAAAAAAATAAATCAAAAATATTACCTAGGATTTGTTATTCGTTTGAGCAAAAAAATTGCACGTGAAAGAAACGAAGTCGTCATAGCTTAGATTCTTCTTAACGATTGTAATAAAAAATATTCCGAAATAAAGAACATATAATAAAAAGTAAAAATAATAATTTAACCACGGTAGCAATCGGAAACACAGACCTCTGGGTATGAGCTGAATGCAAGTAAATACACAAGATGTGAACTCCTTTAATTTATTAACTATAACTTAATATACTATGGTGAAGTAGTTTATCCTCCTGTTTGTTAGGTTGTAATTAGTATTAGATATTGTCTTCTTTAGGAGGGGCAATAAAAACCACTCTAAACTATTTTTATGGCCATAAAAATAGTTTAGAGTGGTTTTTATTTATTAATATACTATTTACATTAGAGAACAAAGAACAATATTTGGATTAAACATATTTGAAATAAAACAGGATTTAAAATAAAATATTAGGGCGCCAATCACCTTTAAATTGGTGATAAAAACGTAAAATCTTACATCTAATTATTAATTGCTATTAAATGCAAAAATAGTAAACGGTTAATTTGATATGAGTGAAAAGTTTTAATAACTGAATTTAATTATTTGAATGTAAAATGTAACTTAATTCCAGTTGACACACCACATGATATGACGTTATCGTATAGCTTCTATTTTTAGCACATCTTGGTTGACGTGATAAAATTCTTCAACACCAGGAATAAAACCAATGTATAATAAACTTTAATAACTGATAATCCATTAATTAAACGACAAAACCAAAAGAAAAGATCCAGTAAAAACCGAAATAAAATAAAAGATCCAGAAAATTCAAAAAAGTAAAAGATCCAGAATAAAAAAAAATCCAATAAAAAGACCCTAAATATAAATAATTAGAATGGTTTTTTGAATGACATGCTGTACTCACGTTACACTTAGCAACGGCCTTCAAAATAAATTCCTTTGTCTAAATATATTGCGTAACATTTTGAAATCACTAAAAATGTTGAATTCAATAGAAAAATTATATCAAAATAAACATAAACTCACCAACAATTAAATGGAATGAATAAAAATTAAATTGTATGCGTTTTTACGCCATAATCAAGAAAATTTGTCTTCCCCGCATCACTACGACGCGCACGGCCAAAGGTGGCCCAAGCGGAAGTGCAAGCTTAAGCTCTTACTCACGTCGGTTAAAACAACGCGACGTTGCCAAACTGAATAAATTTACGTGCAATATTAGTTGCAAAAAATAAACGAATGTAAATTTGAATTTTAATGTAATGAACTCTAACGGGACGTTACACGATAATGCACAGATTTACGTTCTGCTTGTTGCCCCAACCATTGGCAACTTTAAACTTGTGAGTGGTTTTTTCTCGATGCTCCATTATTAAATCTTCGCTCGTGACGCTTCCTTCCCCATAGCAAATTATTTGGTTCATTATTTCTTTAAGCAGTTTCATTCTATCGCTTACTGCTTCTATTTTGTCATTCATAGATCCGCAAATTTCTTCTTTTAAATTTAACATATCTGTTTGAGTTTCCTCTTAAACAATTTTTATTTGATTTTCTATGGTGGCTTGTATTTCTTTTTTTAAACATCTAGATTTTTTCATTAATTTTTCTTCTATGTTCTGGGTATTTTCAAATAATTTTTCTTCAATTTTTTGAGAATTTTCGCAAAGCTTTTCTTCGATTTTTCTAGAATTTTCTTCCATTTTCTGCGAATTTTTTTCTATTTTTTTATACATCGATTCTTCAGCATCGATTCAAGAAATTCAAATAGTTTTGCATCCATTTTAGTTTGATAACGAGTTACCGGCATAAGTTTAAATATAACACGAACACAAAGTTCAAATACACTACTTTAACGAACTGAAATAGCTATGATTACACTTTATAAATAAACAGGCGTATAATATATAATTGTTTATTGATTCAATACTACGCACCTGTCATCAATGTAACCCAGACAGCACATTACGTCTTATTGGCGTCAAAATTACGTACGAGACGTCATTAAGACGTGCCAATGTCGTTGTTTGACGTCAGTGTGCTGCCTGGGAAAGTTTATTATTAAAATTAATTTTTTTATACTAAAAAGAACAATTTACACGTTTGTAACTAACTAAGCGAACTAATTAAATCTAAGAATATTAATTAAAAATACTTACACTATAATTTATGTATAGCATTATCACTTACACGATGATAAAATCCGCGGATAACTTCTATTTCTTCTTCTATTAAAGTACAAGGTTATACGACGTAGATTTATCGCATACGCGTTAATCACTTATTTATTTAGACTTGAATAATCTTCTTAACACTACCGTCTTCGAATTACGGGAAATAACTGACTTACGATTTGTTTGTACCGTATTTATACGTTTCTGCAAACATTCGAGAAGCCTCTGCATTCTTTCTTGAACGTTCTAGACAAGGATAAAAAGTACGGGAACGTTCTCAAAATTTACAAAAACTTCAAGAATGTTTCAGTATGTTATGTGACTAAAACTGTAGAACCCAAACTTGCCATCCTTCCCTTTGAAACCATTTTGCTTTTTATTTTCTACGGCGGTTTAAAAATTAGAGATTGCGTTGTTACTCTTCTGAAACCACAACTTTATCATTCCATAAAATTAGGTACTACAATACTAATAACGACGGTTGTATAATCTGCAGCATCTAATCTTTTTATTAACTTTAAGTACTTTCAAAATACAAATCCTTTTATTTAATGAAAAAATTATGTAATAAATGAAAGTTTAATAACGTACCTTAAGTAGAGCAGAAATTTTTTAAAATTACGTTTTAATAACCTTCTTTTATTCGAGTATTCATTAAGTTACAAATTAAGTTTCGTCCTAAAAATAAACCCGGCGGTTTATTTAGCAATATTCCTAATTATAGATAAACTAATTACAATGCAAAAAGCTTTGCGCGACGCGACGTACATTTCAGCGGTTTATTTTTAAAAGCAAGCAAAGGTAATTGTTTTTAGGTTATGAAAATAAAATTGCGATTACATTGTGATCGGGTGGGAGCTTTATTAAATTACAAAGCATTTCCCCCAAAATCGTTTTGATTAGTTAGACGTTTTGCTTAGCATGAATATAAATTAGCCGTTTAAGGTAAGAACTTAGCCGTTTTCATTTCGAAAAAATCGCCCGCTAAGAAAATCCAAGAAAAGCTCGTGGATGCGTGTGTATGAAAAATTGCAAAATCGCGTTTTGAATTTTAAAACATCAAAAATTATATGTGGACGTTATTTGTCACCGTTACTAAATAACGCCATGCGGATTTATACGTTTATGTTTTGAAGGGAATTAAGCCTTCTGCATAGGTGGACGAAATTGCTCAAACATAAAAGCGAGCCTAGAAAATACAAGTACATATTACATAATCTCTTCATACCGTAAGCATTTTACGAGCCACGTTATGACTGGGTGCGAGAGTACGGTTAGAACTATGTAACAATCTCGGTATTATTCTAAAGGGTGCGGGCGTATCTTCAACTTCTATGTATACAGATTAAGTTAATCCCCTATAAACTACTACATAAAATTTACTACACCCTTTTGGCGCACGCACAATTTTTTTTTCTAATTATAAATTTGCAATGCGTTGCTGTTTGGGTTTAACCCTACAGATAATTAAACTCGCAACATAGCGTTGGTACTGTGTTGTTTAAGACTCTTTTGTTAAATGTTTATTATTTTAAAGTTTGTTAATTTGACTATCGAAAGCTTTTCGAATTAGTTTAAATAGACCGAAAGCTTAACTTGATTTTCTCTTATCTTATAGAGTTAAACTATAGTTTTAATACAACCATTTTAATTTCTTTTGATTTATTTATATACAGAACTAAGCAATGTAATCTGAAAATGCCACCAAAGTGAACCACTGGACGGGTGTTTTGTTTTTTAAGACTGCTCAGCAGTGGGTAAACCGTCTTATGTACTTCCACAACTGAATTGAGAAATTTATAGCTTATTTTCCTTCTTCCCAGTCTTTCTCATCTATTTTTCACTCGGTTTACTGCTCGTTTTCTACATATGAATTTTCCAAATATTAAAATTAGTTAGCGCTCATCTTAGTTTTATCTTTTTAGTTATCTTTGTTATTTGGTTTTGTTTGTTTGGTTTTATCAGTTAGCCTAGCTACGTGTTCTAGTGTTATGTAATTATTTTGGATTGTAAGATGTCTTCTACGTCTTGGTCATTACTTTAATTTTTCTTTGTTCATGTTTACTCCAATATCTGTGTTTAAGTTTATTTGTTCGTTTTAATTAATTTTTTTGGTGTGTGGTTGTGACTGCTAAGACCGATGGGGGTTAGTCTGTCAATTTTATTATTATTATGTTGTTGTACATTCGACATTAAAAATATATACTCAACATTTAAAATGAAGAAGTTTCTTTAATAAAAACAAATACATTCAAGGTCCTTTGAGAACAACGTAAAAATGCAAAGGACGCCGTTATGCGCGTACATTGGTACTTCGAACCGTATGACTTCTGGTTTTATGGATGTATAAGTTCAACGTTTGACGACATTTATCGCACAATCTGCAAAAGTTGCAACTCCTTTATTGTCACAATTTCTGGACATACAAATTCAAATTCAAGCTCAATCTGAAAATGTGTCAGATGAGATTATAGTCCAAGAAGAATTCACAAATTCTTATTATGACTCAATTGCGACAGCAGACTATTTTTCGAGTCAACTTTCTCCTTCAGGAGTCGAAGGTATACCTACACCGACTGGTTTGAGCGATGACAAATGGGCTTCAAAACCCAATTAACAGCAATAATTCTATCAAGCTTCCTGTTATCAATCTTCCAAAATTCTCAGGCGAGATTGAATCTTGGTTAGAATACAGAGACTTGTACAAAAGTCTTATTCATGAGAATGATTCAACTACTTCCATACAAAAGTTTCATTATCTACGTGCCTCCTTAAGTTGTGACGCGTTGCTTACAATAAAATCTTTAGAATTTTCGGGCGAAAATTATCCATTGGCTTGGGACACTCTTTGTGAGCGTTATAATAACTCTCGAATGTTGGTTTACAACCATATAAAGGCACTTTTAAATCTTGAATCTCTCAACCAAGAATCTGGGAAGAAAATTCGTCACCTTCATGACATGTTATTCAAGCATGTCAATGCACTGAAGTCGATTTCAGAAACGGAAGATCTGTTTGATACACTCATAATTCACTTGATGGCTGTCAAACTCGACCCTCACACAGCAAGGGAGTGGAAAATACTCAAAAGTAACAAGGCAGCTATTCTACCCACACTTGAGGATTTTAAAGGATTTCTAAAGAGTACCGCAGATTTACTTGATATTTTAAATTTAAAACGAGATAAGCAAATTCCAGTGAGGGTTAAGGTCACTTCTAGAGCTTTTGTTGGTCACACTCTATCCTGTGTGTTGTGCAAAGGCGTTCACAATTTATATGCTTGTCCAGATTTTCACCAGCTTTCTGTTCCAGATAGGCTTTCAAGGGTTAAAGAGTTGCATGCCTGCTTTAACTGTCTTAGCAAAGGTCACGCAGTGCCACAATGTTCATCAAAATTCAATTGTCGTACGTGTAAGCGAAACAAAAAATACATTGCTACACAAAGAGCCTATTGTTACTTCGCCTTCGCTTCCAGAGATGGCAACTTCAAGCAGCCAATCCATTTCGGCATTCGCTTCAAATACTGTTCAGGTTAAGTTACCTACAGCTAGGGCAAACATTGTGGATTGTGAGGGAAATCCTTTTCCGGTTCGTGTTCTACTCGACTCTAGATCTCAGTCTAGCTTTATCACCTCTAATATGTGCAAGAAACTTAACCTTTCAGTCAAACCAGTCAACGTTAGTGTGACTGGGTTGTCCACAACCAATACTCAAGTCAATTCAAGGTGTAATGTACAAATTCAAGCCCATCACTCATCCTTTACAGTCAATCTTTCTTGCTTATTAATTGATAGAATTACTAACACCTTGCCTGGTTTTCGTGTGAACACGTGCTATATTCAAATTCCTGAGGACATTCATCTTTCAGATCCTCTCTATGACAAGCCTGGCGAGATAGACATGCTTATAGGTTTTTCCGAATTTTGGGGCCTTTTTTGCGAAGCTCAGATTCATCTTGGTCCGCATCTTCCTACTATTCAAAACACCCATTTTGGTTGGGTGATTAGTGATCCTATTCCTGATAGCAATAATAAAATTATTATGCGCCATCTTTCTCGGTCGGACGATGTGGATTTTCAATTGTCAAAATTTTGGGAAGTCGAACAATATCCTGTGGAAAAGGTCTATTCACAGGAAGAGAATATCTGCGAAACACATTTCGTGCAAAGTTGTAAACGTGCTCCTGATGGTCGTTTTATTGTACAAATTCCTTTTAAGCAATCGCCATCTCTTTTAGGCAACTCATTGCAAGTAGCCACCAAGCGCTTTTTCTCTTTGGAGAAGCGATTGCAATCGAATGACACTCTGCGTAAACTTTACACTTCATTCATGGACGATTACAAGCGATTTGGACACATGACAAAGGTTGTTGTTAGTCCTTCGGAAAAATCTTTTTATATGCCCCATCATGGCGTGTTGAAAGAAAACAGTTTAAGCACGAAATTGCGTGTTGTGTTTGATGGCTCTGTTCAATCCACGACTGGCTATTTCTTGAACGACTTACAATTGGTCGGACCTGTGATACAACAGGATTTATTATATAAGTTTAACTTTATTCATTGCCATTTGGCTTACAACAGGATTTATTCTCCATCTTGATTCGGTTCAGAAAATTTGCTTATGCCATATCCGCGGATATTGAAAAATTGTATCGGCAGGTGCTCATTGATACTCTACAAAGGCCGTTACAACGCATTTTTTGGCGTCCATCGCCGCAATCTTCTCTTGCTACATACAATCATAATACTGTAACATATGGTACAGCTTCCTTTTTGGCCACTCGTAGCCTACTTCAACTTGCAATCGACTGCAGGGATTCTCTTCCCGAAATTTCTAAGAAAATTAAAGAAGAATTCTACGTGGACGATCTTTTAACTGATTCGGATTCATTAGATTCTGCTAGAGACTTATGTCGGAGCATTCAAGCTGTGTGCATGCGAGGTGGTTTTAAATTATGTGAATGGATCTCCAACGCTCTTCAAGTATTAGACTACATCAATGTGGTTGATATTCATCCAGGTTTACATGAATTTGGCTCCCACGAAAATGCCCACACATTAGGTTTGTTGTGGCAATTTCAAACTGATGATCTCATGTTTTCAATTTCGGTTCCGTCTTTTACAGCTGTGACTAAGGGAGCCATACTTTCAAGTATTGCTTAAATCTTTGACCTTTTGACCTTCTTGGATTGTTGGCTTCTTGTACAATTTTAAGCAAGATGCTGATTCAGCAGCTATGGTTGGAGAGATTTTCTTGGGACGATCCCGTTTCAAAACACATCCTTGATAAATGGAATTTGATTTGTCATGAGCTTCCAATCCTTAATGATTGTCGTATTCCACGACATGCTGTGTGCCCAAATTCGATTGCTGTGGAATTGCATGGTTTTTCCGACGCATCGATGCATGGATATGGTGCATGCATTTATTTAAGGTCTGTTAATAGCAGTTGCGCGGTTCGTGTTAGTATATTGTGTGCGAAGTCCAAGGTTTCGCCTCTGAAACCGCTTACGATTCCTAAGTTAGAGCTTTGCGCTGCAAGCTTGCTTTCTAAACTATTCGTTTGCGTCCACAAGGCGCTGAATGTTCAATTCATGCGATCTGTCTTATAGACTGACTCTACCATAGTACTTGGTTGGTTGAGTATACTCCCAATCTCACAAAAACATTTGTTTGCAATCGAATTGCTGATATTTAGGAACTAACTTCTAGTTGTCTTTGACGTCATGTTCCGAGTAAATCCAACCCCGCGGACTTGCTCTCTAGAGGTATTCTTCCACGTCAACTAGTCGATTCTCCCATATGGTGGAACGGGCCTCAATGGTTGCAGGACGATAAATCCAAATAGCCTTCCGTAAATTTTTCAATTACGTCAACGCTTCCAGAGCTAAAAAGGCAAATTATTTGTCATCATACGACTATGTCTTTTAACGATCCTTTTCCCATATCAAATTTTTCAAATCTCAAAAAGCTAATAGCTGTGGCTGCTTATTGCTTGCGTTTTATCATGTAACGAAAAACTTACGAATACACTTTAATCGTGCCAAATTTGTAACGACAAAAAAAATCTTACTGAATAATCGTAATTAAAATAATAATAAATAAATAACTAATAATGCACCGGGCTAGCTCTATGATTTTATTAAATATAAACAACACACAAATATTAGAGCGATGAGTCTTATTTCTAATTATGTTCAGGACGGGGTATTCTACTCGTACACTAATATTACAATTCTAATTTGAAAAATAAATTGGACGCCACAATATTTTTTATATTAAATTTATAACGGGTAAATATTGAAACCAAAAACGAACATATAAACAAATCTTAAAACTAACACTTAATTAGGTTAATTAGGTACATACTTGTATTTGAAGGTTAATTACTTGTTGCTGTTCGTACTTCGCGCATGGGCGTGTTCATCACGTGACTTAAATGAATTACACAATAATTGGAAATCTTCTGGATTTACTTTCTATTGTTTTCGTATAATTTGATTTATCCTATCACCTTGGATCGATGATCATTAACCATAACTTCATAAAACGTATCAGGAGAACGTACGTATCAGAAATTTTCCATAATCATATCGTACATAAATCGTAATTTCGTATTCAAAAAACGTAACGTAAAACCATCGAAATTGTACGTATCCAAACAAATCAAATCGAACGTATCAACCAGAATACATCGTAAAAACTTCCAGTTCGTACAAAAAATAAAGAAACTAAAACGCAAAATCAAAGTTGTATCACCACGTGTACAGAACAAAGAAATCACTTACCCCTTTCAGATTATGGGTTTCTTTAATTAAACAAAGGCGAATATAAAACGGACAAAAGCGAAAATACTGCGACAAAAGCGGATAATTTTCGATGCATACTACAAAAGCAGATTTCCACAGTTCAAATTTAACATGAGGAAATTTTCTGCACGTTATGCAGGAACGTCCGCGTCCTTTGACAGTTGAACGGAAGATGGGTTAAGACAATATGGCTACGAATCACGCATGAGTAATGTGCATCAGCGATTTGCGCACGCAGAGACTCCAAAAATGTTAAATTAAGACAGAAGTATTCAATCGAAAAAATGTAAACGTTACAATCAACAACTGTCGCATCTCGCTTTCTTCAAGACGATATGGTCCTCTGTCTTGCGAAGAGTTGCAAGTTTCTATGAACAAAATCATAAAAATATCGCAAAATAAATCTTTCGCAGATAAGCTTAAAGCTTTCAATTGTTCTCGGGATCCTAAGCCTCAGGAACTATCGGTAATTTACAACCCTTCTTAGACTCATCTAGTGGTATTATTCGTGTGGGAGGTGGGCTACATAATTCAAATTATGACTTTAACAGGATTTACTCTGCGATAATTTCTAATAAACACTATCTCTTGACTCTCATTATGAGATCCACACATTTACAACATCATCATCCCGGACCTCAATTACTTCTTGCCATTGTCCGTGAACAGTATTTGATCACTAATTGTCGCAATCTAGCTAGGAAAATAGTTCACGCTTGTATCAGGTGTTTTAGATTTTCAGCTAAAACTACCAATCCTATCATGGGATCTCTCCCAGCGTCACGCGTTCAACCTGGACCCCCATTTAATAATGTAGGGGTAGATTACGCAGGTTTATTCACAATTTAAGACCGCAAGGGTCGGGCTGTAAAACGTCCAAATCTTACTTGTGCTTATTCGTCTACTTTGTCACAAAGGCAGTTTATCTTGAATTAGTCACCACCTTATCTACAAAATCCTTTTTAATGCGTTTATGAAGATTCGTTGCTCGCTGAGGTAAACCGGCAAGCATGCATTCTGACAACGGCACCAATTTTGTTGGAGCAAATTCTGCCTCGAGAGAACTAGGTGAATTTTTCACCGCGCAAAATACATCAATTTTAGAAGCTCGCAAAGGAATTGCGTGGCATTTTATCCCTCCTCACTCTTCACATTTCGGTGGTTTGTGGGAAGCCGATGTCCGTTTAGTCAAGTATCATCTTAAGACAGTTGCCGGCAACTTGATTTTAACATATGAGGAATTACCCACTCTCCTATGTCAGATAGAAGCCCTCTTGAATTCCCGTCCGTTGACTCCGTTATCTCCTGACCCCTTAACACTTGCCCACTTTCTTATTGGACGCACCTTGACGTCTATACCTGAGGATGACTGCACTACAATTCCTACTTCACGACTCTCGATATTAAGCCTATTTGTTCGTTTTATTTAAGTACGGGCCTGTGCCAAGTGCGGCCCATGTACCGCTAAGGGATTTTTTTTGGTTTGTGGTTGTGATTGTTGAGACCGATGGGGGTTAGTCTGTCATTTTTATTATTATTATTATGTTGTTGTACGTTCAACATTAAAAATATATACTCAGCATTTAAAATGAAGAAGTTTCTTTAATAAAAACAAATACATTCAAGGTTTATTTTGTGAGTCCTTACTTAAAGATCTGTTACCAACCTTTTTGTTACAATGGGCCTGTTGGTAACAATTAACTCACCACGGCTAGCTACATCGTCTGTTAGTGGGCGTGGTTGAAAATACTGCAATGGTAAAAGAAAAAATAAGCGCCACTTTGTTATACTAGAAAATTCTTGACTTGGAGACACATCCGAACCTGCTGTTCAAGAAGTGGGATAAAAGCAAACAATAATCAACGAGAAAACGAACAACTTTGTGATATACATTTTTTCAATCGATTAAAATAGTACATTTTCGTGCTTAGAAATCGGCCCACTGTAAACTTTTGACTTTAACAACAATTTTTTTAGAAAAAATTCATCATATCAAAATAAAAAATTTGCTATTTGAAAAACAATTTTATATGTATATGAGTTTAAATTTATCAAAAGTGCGTAGCAATCCGTAAACGAATAAAGCGTATTTATGTGGTCGTTATAACGAGAATAACAACCTCGTGAAAGATTGAAATGATCGTAATTTAAATTAGCGCATTATTTTGGATCTTTTGATAGGCGACCTAAAGTCGACAAAAAACGATTTACAACCGTTCGTGATGATGGTTTTATTGTGTCAACAACATTAAGAAATCGTCAGTTTAATGCGGTTCAAGTGCAACAACAGTTCCATGAAATACGACAAGTGGTTGTTAGTCAGTGGATAGTAAGACCAAGACTACAAAAAAGTAACCTGCCCTTTAGAACACCTGCAATTAGTCCAAAACTTACCCCAGCTTATTATATAACACGTCTGCGTTTTGCACGAGATTATCTAAATTGGGTATTGGAACAGTAGGGGTTGGTTCTGTTTTTAGATGAGACCAGGATATACTATAGTAGCGACTGAAGAAGAAAAGTGTATCGGAGACCAATAAAGCGATTTGCAGAATGCTGCATAGAAAAACGGAGTGATTATAATGGTGGTTCTTGCATCATCTGGAAAGAAATTTCTATGAGAGTACGAACCGATTCTGCTTTCATTCGAAGAGGCGGCCATGGTCACTCGGGAGGAGATTTAAAGGGTGCTAGGTACACCGAGAATGTTTTAGCAGTTTATGTGGCTCTATATGTCGACTACATCGTAGATGAATTTCTTTTTATGCATGACATTGCGAGACCGCACACAGCAAGAATCGTCAAGACAAAATTACATAAGTCAGTTTTTGGGTTATGGAGGGGCAGCAGGGCGAGCAGTTATGGGATGAGCTCAAACGAAAAATTCAAGCTACATTTTGTGCCCCAACCTTAATCTCAAAGCTGTAACTGTAGAAAAAAAATGGCTTAACATCCCGCAAGAAACAATTGCGGATTTGATTAGATCTATGCCTAATCGTAGAAGAGATGTTATTAGAGCAAGAACGGGTCATACCTATTATTAAAAATTAATTTAGATAATTATCAATAAACATACTTATTTAACTATAATAAAGGTAAACTCAAATTGTTTTTCAAACAACACAATCTTGTTTTTTTTTTGATCCGACGAGCAATTTCTAAAAAAAGTGTAGTTAAAGTCAGAAGTTTACGGTTGGTCGCATTTACGCACGCAAGTGTACTTTGGTTTCATCGACGAAACATACATACAAGTAATAAAAAAAAGAAAATATTCTTAGGTCTTTAGTAGCTAGTAAAAATTATTACCGTAATGTTGCTCTTGGTACTTTTGAGGAATGTAAGCTTACATTCGACAAATTAATCATAGGCATCTCTGCTTTGAATAAGAACGAATTACTAAGGCGCTTAAACGGTACAAGTTAACGTAACCAGTAATGCACAAATTTGCAAGTAAATTATTAACAATAACATTAAAATAGATTATTTGTTAGAGATTTTGGGAGAAGGAGGAGAAGAAATGGGATGGACGAAAGAGGTATTAAAAAGAAGATAAAGATTACAAGTAGTGTAATAGATGTATTTGTATATAGATAATTGATTAGCTGACGGCTTAATACAAGTAGTTTAAGGCTTAGTAGATTATATAAAACAACAATAACAATACTTCACAAGTATCCACAGATGTTCAAAATTTGAATCTAGCAAAATCCCTGAGGTCATTAATCTTACATTAATTATAAAAACTGAATTGGTCAAAGGCAACATGGCGTTTGTAGCCATACCTGTGAAGATTAAATAGATCAAAAATTGTTTCAATCCTGTCAATATACGTAGAAAATCTTTATTTTAGTAAAATCAAAAAAACGTAATAGTAATAACGACTATGACAAATTAAATAAAAAGAAATTACTTAGAACTGAACGGACAATATTTTATCAAAATCAAACCATTCACAGCAAATCTTTAACAGAAAATAAATATCAACGCGAAATTTCCTATTGTAGGTATCGAATAAAACCAAAATATCAAACTAGTGGTGTTTGCGTATCAATGAAGTGTCAAAAATGTTATTAAAATACAAAAATGTAAAACGTTATTACTAAGGACACGTAACAGAATTTTTTTGTTTTTGGCTGCTCATTAAGATGTCGTCGGCATATCTTATGTGGTTTAAACGAGTTCCATTAATGTTAATGTTTTTGAGAGTATATGGGATATGCTGCTTTCTTCTGTCAATTGTAATTTCATTTTTGTTTTTGGGTAAAATATGGTTTATTCCACTGGTACATAGAGTTTTTGCCTAGTGATTTGTTGTTTTCCATGTCTTTTGCTGTGACTTTTATCTCGTTTCTGTTATGTTTGTGATATCTTCTAAATTTACATTTGTATAGTCCTCAGTAAAACTTTTTGTATACCTTTTCTAAATTGCAGTTGCTTTCCCTCTTTAGTTTAAATAGATAGCATTTGGGTTTGATGTATAGGTCGGTGCAACACCTTCATGTTTTTGTTCTTTTCGATTATTTCTAGTATTTGTTTTTTCTTTTTCTGCTATATTTTTTATAGTGTATCGTATTAGCTTCTCTAGTTTGGCGTATTCAATTGCCTCTCTTTTGTCGCTATTTAATACTTCTCGCTGTTTTTGCTGTTAGGTTTTATGTTTTGAACTGCTTTTTGTGTTTAGGCTATGATTACATTTTTCATATTTTCCAATGTTTATGTTTAGGTTAAATTTTAGTTGTAAGTCTTTCTCTATTTCTTGTTGGTATTTGCTCTCCTGTCGTTTAGTATTTTGTCGGTGAGTGAACGTGGTTGAGAATACTGTAATAAGAAATGAAAAAAATAGGCGCCACTTGGTTATACTCGAAAATACTTGGTTTGGAGACACCAAGTATACATGCAAACGCTCTGTCCAAGAAATGGAGTATAAGCAAGCAATCATTAACAGAAAAACAAACAACTTTGTGACATATATTTTTTTTTAAAAAAAAGCGATCACACATTAACGCTTACATGCAGTCGCAAACAAAACTTTAGTTCTCGTCTAGCGAGACATGATAATATAAATGTAGATTAACTACGTAACACATTTATACAAAATTGATGCAGCAGCAGAGGTCAAGTAAGCCACTTCAAAAATGAGGTCATCAATCTCACATTAATTATAGCAGCTAAATCGGTCAAAAGCAAAATGGCGTTTGTAGCCATACTGATTAAGCAGATCGAGAATCGTCTTAATTCCGTCAATACACGTAGAAAATTTTCATTTTATTAAAATTGTTAAAAACGTAAAATCCCCACATCTTAAGGTTTGGAATAAAATTTAAATACTTAACCAGTGGTGTCCGGGTACCAGTGACGTGGCAACAATTTTATTAAAATTACGAAAATGTGAAACCTTACTAATGACACGTAACAGATCTTTTTTGTTTTTGGCTACTCACTAGAATGTTGTCGTCCTATCTTAAGTCGTTTAAATGGGTTTCGTTGATGTTAACGTTTTTTGTTCTTATCTCAATTTATTAAAAATGTTTTCGAGGGTATAAAGAACGTCGGATCTTTCGCGGGGTATACCTTTTTTTGATTAGGATTTCGTTGGTTTTTTGACCTTTGTATTTTAATTTCTGTTTTCGGTTAAGTTGTTCCATAGAGTGCCAAAAGCTTTTGCGTTGTGTTGAATCCACTTTGCTTGACTGGTTAGCAAAGTTGTAGTTTTTTGTCTGTTCTCTTTGCAATGATTCTGGTTAGTATTTTGTATGAATGTGACAACAAGATTATTGGTCGGTAGTTTTTTTGTCTTTCTTTTTGTGAATTAGAATTTTGTTTGAAATTTTACGTTTGGGGTATGTTGACTTCTGATAAACGATGTTAGGAGCTATAATTTAACTAGCCATGAGTCATAAAACTGGCCGGGTAGATTAGCAAGTTGATTATGAACATGGAAGGAATAAGATTGATGTGGTTAGGGCTGTCTGGTTGGGGCGTGCTTTTCTAAAGATAATAGAAAGTGAGGAATTAACATGACTGTAGTAAAAAAGGCAGCCTATTTATATTAACTCATTAGCATATAGCTTAATATCAACATGTAATAATAATTTCATGAACACATGTGATAGATTTAAAACCAGCTCGTCTATCGCCTTCAACATAACGTAAATACTTTCTAATATTCTACCTACAAGGTAGTCAACTCTTGTTCAACGTATTTTGCAAATTTACAAGTAAAACCTCTTTTTACATTTTCAACTCTCGGCATTGTGCTGGACGTTTAGAAACTGTAAATGGTAAATTCCAAATTTTTTTATGAGTTGTGATGTTACTTAACCTTTTATCCTAATAATCGTATAGATTCTATCTTACCACAACAAAAATTTGAGTAATAGTTTTTGTTAGTGATGAGTCTTTATTATCTAGTTACTTTAAATTTGATATAAAGTCTGATGCTGGTATGGGTTTTCTTCTATCGCTTTTTGTAGCTAACATTTTTATAGAACAATTTGAAATTCTTGAAATCATCGTGATTAAAACCTAAAGTCTAGTTTTGATATGCTAACAAAACGTTGATTGTTTGGTCCTAAGATTACCTCAAATTGTCAAGGGTTTTTGATAAACTTACCAAACAATACACAGATATCAAATTCATCGTGGAAATTGAGACTAATAGTTTTTTTCCCATTTCTCAAAATTCTTCTGATTGGTAAACCCGACGGATTTCTGAGCCATTATTTTTATCACAAATTCACTCATACAGATCTTTAACTTGTGGTTATCTTGGTTTGTTGCACTTTTTCTATTTACCAATTGGAGAATTTAGTCTTGGAACTTTGTCATGTTACTAGAACCTTGTCAAACAATGTTTATATAAAGCATGATATTTAGGTGGAAGACACTGTTTAAATCTACGCGATGCTGCAATAGAACAAATGACAAGGCAAAAGTGGTAACACAGAGTATATTTATTTTATCACAGACGGCAGTTCACATTAGAAGAATATACATAATTAAATGTACATACACTTGAATAAACATTAGCACGTAGGGCGGACTTTATTGGCTTAACTTTTACATTCAGGAGAGAAACAAATTTAATATAATACTTACAATTAGTTTTCCTCAATGCATGCAACTAGCTAGCGGCACCTTTCTAGGATTTTCTAAAATTTCTTTAAATTCTAACAAAGACGTACATACAGTGTTATCACAAGTAAAATCTATTTTATTTATACGATCACTGAAAATAAACGAATGCGCAGAGTTTTACCTTAAACGTGTTAACTACAATGACGTGATGGCATCATAAAAATTTTTCCAATTACAACATGTGTTTATTATCTTCACAGACAAAGAACACGTGTGGAGGTATAAAAACCCGCTACAGACAATTACAGAGGAATTAAATTGTGCCATAAGCATAAAAAACAAATGCTTAGCTCAAATACAGATTTTCACTCAAATTACAACGATATTCTATTCTATATTCTCATGGATGTGAATAATTAACAATAACAGCTTTCTTGGGCGCCATACAACGCTAGATGATGTCCGCATTATGAAAATTTTACCAAAAAAATTAATTTTGTTAAAATTTAACATTTTATCCCTACCAATGCGACAAAAAGTGGGCGTTTCAAGAATAAATCTTATACTATAGGGACAAACATCATACTAACACTTTTAACGCGGTCGAGAAGTTTAACGCGACCCATTCCAAAATTATACATGCTGATTAGATTTGGTTGCGTTATTTCTTTTTTACTTACAGATTTTATTTTTCTATTCGTTGCATGAAACGGTGTAACTTCGAAGTGATTACCTACTACAGTTACTATCGCACGGTCACTCCATTTTACACAAACCCATCTGACTTATAATCGTATGAATCCTTATCTTTTTTCTTCATGTCCTTTGACGAAATCAAAGAACATTCGTTTTTTCTGTTTTTGTTTATTGTACGGCAGGCACAAATATCTTTGTCGGACATATCTGTTAGGAGCGCGTGGCTTGTAAAAAAATTGTCAAAATACACTGCATGGTTATTAGGATTTTCTATTATTTCTAGTTTGCATGAACTACCCGGATTTCTAAAGGTGTGGAACGTTTTTCTGACTTCCCACAATAAATTTCCAAGTTGTATAGATATCCATCGTTTCTACAAAGCATCCATATATTGAATCCAAACCTAATCGAATTTATTTAAAAAAAAAACATACAAAGGATAAAGCAAGATATTAAAGAAATTAAAAAAATAGGAAAAAGGGGAAAGAAGCGAAAGAAATAAAAAGAGAAACCGGTGGAGAGAATAGAAATACTGCAAAAAAATTAAAAGAGAGAGATGAAAATCGAAGAATAATATTGTACTAAAGGGGTGGAGAAGTGAAGAAACACAAAAGGATTTAGCATTGATGCTGGAAAAAAATTAAATGTGAAAATAGAAATGGAAAAGATGACAGTGATAAATAGAGAGAAGGAAAATGTGGTGGTGGTAGCGGAAATGGGAAAATGGGAGGAAATGCAGAAGGTGATGGCGGAGGAAAAGAAATTAAGAAACACAAGAATTTATATAAATCACGATTTGACATGGAAAGAAAGAACAGTACAAAGAAAAATATAGAACATAGCGGTCGAAAAAAGAGCAAGAAGAAAGAGAGTATGGATATGATACAAAATGGAAATAGACGGAGAAAGATGTATATGGAACGACAGAGACAGGGGCCTGAGCAGAGAAAAGGGAGAGAAAATGTGTAAGCAAATGGCAAATAACAAAAGAAAGTTGACAAAATGGCAAAGAAAAGGAATAATAAATAATAAAAAAAAAAGACAAAGAAAGAGAAATAGAGAAAAGTAAAAAGGAAGCACAGAAGGAGATGAGTGAGTTGAGAGTATAGTTTTTTCGCACGTAGCTGAAATAAAAAACAAGGAACAGGATTTTTCGGGATACATCAAAAAACAGGATGTAGCGGGATTACAGGAGACATAAATGGAAGAAAAAATAGGAGTGGTGAGAAAAAGAGTTTCCGGAGAAAGAGACCAGAGTAAAAGTAGAGCTAAAGGGGGGTACAGTTAGAAAGAGAAAGAGAAAGTGCAAAAGAGAACAGGAATTGCAGAAAGAAACATACAGTGGGGAAAAACAAAAACTAAATTAATGACGGTTTATAGCAACAGAATGAAAGACACAAGAAAGAACATAGAAGACATAATAAAAGAGAGGGAGGAGGGATTGATAATATTAAAAGAAGATTTTAACGCAAGAATATGGAAAGAGGGGGAAATACAAGAAAGAGAACGGACGGAAAATAGACAAACAAGAGTAGAAAGGAAGAGAAAATAGACGACAAAAGGAATACGAATAAAAGAATGGAAGAGATATTTTAGGAACTTGTTGGGAGGGAAGAACAAAATCAGAAAGGAGAAAAATAGCAAAAAAAGCTGTAGTAAGACGGGAAAAAGAAGACAGAGATAGAATAAACGAAGACGAAGTAATAGAGGCAATAAAGAAGGCACAAAAAGGGAAGACGGCAGGAGATGATGGGATACAAAGCGTAAAGTGGGTATACGGGAGAGAAATTGTAGCAAAAATGATGACGGAAGTAGTAAATAAAATATGGAAAAAGGAAGAATTCCCTGAAAGATGGATAAAGGGAATAATAATAATACACAAAAAAGAACACAAAAATAAAGTGAAAAATTACAAAGGAGTGACATTATTAAGCACGGCATACAAAATATATGCGACAGTACTACAGCGTAGACTACAGAAGGAATTAGAGGAAAAAACTTTGTTATCTGACCGACAAACGGGATTCAAAAAGGAAAAAAGAGTGATAAACAATATACTACAACATTTGGCGAATAGAAAGCTAGAGAAAAGAAAAAGGAAAAAAAGTGACACTGTTCGTAGATTTTTTGGACAGAGTAAACAAGAAAAAACTGTGTGAAAGATTAATAGAAATAATGGAGGAAATGTACAAAAAAACGAGGTGCAAAGCAAAAGTGAATGTAGAGGAAAGCGGGAAATTAATTACAAAGAGAGGGTTGAGACAGGAATGCCCACTGAGCCCAAACCTGTTTACAGTATATACGGGGGAGTTGGAAGAAATAATGAAAGGACAACAGATAAGAGGAATAGTAGTAGGGAAAGTTAAATGGTCGTTGGCGTATGCGGATGACATAGTGTTGGTGGCTAAAGAGGAAAAGAAAATGAAAAAGATGATGAAAACGCTGTTAAAGTACATAAAAAAAAGAAATGGAATTAAATACGGAGAAAACAAAAATAATGGTATTCTTAGAAAAGAAGGCGGGAAAAGAAACAAAGAAGAGTAAAAATGGAGGAAGAAGAAGTGCAGCAAGTAAAGGAAAAATAAAGAGGAGCACATAAAGGAAAGAGCGAGTAAAGGAAACAGGTTAATAGGACAAGTGTGGGGTGTGGGAAAAAGATTGTTTGGCGTTGACATAAAAAAAGAAGGCTGCTGTTTGAGAAACTAATAAAAAGTGTGGGGGTATATGGGGCGGAAATATGGAGGTGAAAGGAGTATAAAGACGTAGAAGGGATACCAGAAAAATACTGAAAATGGGTATTAAGGCTAGACAAAGAAACACCGGGATATATTATAAGAGAGGAGGGGTAGAGTAGAGACAGGAAAAAGGGTTATAAAATACAAGGAAGAACTAAAGGAGTGAACAGAATGCAAAATACTACTGGAATGCTGAAAATAAATAAAGGAAGAAAGAGTGAATTACGGGCAGGATGGCAGAGAAGAATATTATAAAAGAAACGAGTACGCGAAAAAAGAAATAGAGAAATTAATATAAGAGAAAGTAGGGGTAAGAAAAGAAATAATGAGAGATAGAGACATAGAAAACAGGAAAAATGGACAAGGATAAAAGAATAGCCAGGGTGAAGGGGTGCCAGAATACCTAAATGTTAAAAGGAATAAAAGAAAGAAAAAATGATAGCAATGTTCAGATGTGGGAACGAAGAGTTACGAAATACATACAGGAAAAAAGAGGAAGACAAGATGTGCAGACTATGTGGAGAAGAAACGGAGAATCTTAAGCACATGAGAAATCAATGCAAGGAGTTAAGAGAACAAGTTAAGAAAGTGGAGGAAATCTTAGAAGAAAACTGAAAAGGAACAGAGTGAATGGAAGAAATATGAAGAAGGAGGAAACAGAAAAAAAATAATTTTGGTTGTAAAAAATAATGAAAATAGTTCATATTTAGATTTTCTAACGTGCTCTTCGCCAAATCTTGGGAGATTCTTAGCGTCACGATCAATTGACACTTCTTGTGTCTTTTCCATATTTTTCTTCTTTTTATGAATGCTTTTTTTCTTTCTTTATCATCTGAAGAATCTTAAAAATGTTTCTTGGGGATTTCATGCAAATGCAGTACATCGTCATCAATCGGATCTTCATCACTATCAATGATCTCTAGATTCTGGACATTTATCTTTGCAAACGTTGAAGCTTTAACATCATCAACCGCGTTTCTCAAAAATCTGTTTCTGGCAACAAATCTAAAACATAATTAATTTTATATTATGTAAAATTTACTTTTTCTACTTTAAGACCAATCCGTAAAACACCCTTGGATCCGTAATCACTTATACGCGAAACTGATCAACGCTTGGGTCAAAAACAACTGTAGTGTGAAAATGCTAAATAAAAACTAAAAGTCGGCAAGCAAGTTCAGCAAAAGAAACGCCTCAACATCAAGTTGCGACTTGCACCAACCTGTGCTTATAGTACGGCGTCGAATTATACTGGCCAACGTTTTCAAATTGGGACATGAAAGTTTGAGGTCAATTTTTAGAAAAAATATAATAGCAAATGTAACAATTATTAGATACATTTTATTGACTATGATTCCAGCGAAAAAAAGATTCCAAAAAACACAGTAGTGAGTTTGCTATAATTTTTTGCAGATAGAGATTTTATTTTTACTTGCGTGTACGAAAAAAATTAAAACATCTTTTATAAAAGACAAATACATACTCTATTGTTCAGCAAATACAGCGTACATACAAGTGGTAACACGAAATAAAACCCAACGATGGTATTTCAAATGTTAAAAACTTATATAATTTTGGTTGATTTCGAAACAGTTGCATTACGTAAGTATCGTAACTGTTGCGGTTAAGGTGTTTGGGAAATGTTTCGTTTTTTCAAATGTAAATATTTTCGATTTTGTTTACTTCCCACATAATTCGTAACTGTTTTGTTTTTAGGAATCTTATTTGTTTCATACAATAACTGAACCGAATCAAACGGAACTAAACCTGTTTAGTTTAAATAAAAACTTAACGGTTAGTCAACAATTTTAGGTAAGAAAATACAAATACAAGAATAAAGTTTGAAAAGAATTCGGTTTGGTGACAGGGTAGATTTTAATATAATGGAATCAAATTTATTTTTCTAAAAATTTAAAGAATTACAATTAGTGACTTAATCTACTCGCTATGAATCCACAGTAAAATAAACATTAATTAATTTAGAAAAAAAAATTGATATTTTTTACGTTTTTTACAAATTAAAAAAAAGTATAAGTGTACTAAAATATTAATAAAAAAATCAAGACTTAGATAAAAACAACGAGCACTGTGTTATTTATGTATTATTTCCAATTATTGATTATTAGGTGTAATTAAAACTAGAGTCGGTAAAGATTGCAATAATTAACATTCTGGCACATAAATTATTACCAATTTCACGGTGTTACTTTAATGCTTTAATAAATATGTAATGTAGAGCTTTAAGTTTGTACATCAGTTTTAGCAAAAGATACTGATTAGCATCATAAATTGAAATTTAACGTTTAAGCCTTGTGTGTACGTGCACGCCTAACACTAAATAACTAACTCTTCTTACTCTCATCAAAATTCGATTTATCTTCCCGAGCAACTTGTCACATTGTTGCATACACCCATCCAACCAAAGCATTTTACTATAAAACTTTCAATTGAAATTCCTTTCTTTCTTCTCACGCAAACGACAATCTGGACACTTTTTTACAAGAATTTCGGTTTTTTCTACAAAGTTTTTTCGATAGTGATTGAAGTGTATCAATCAAAAATCAATTAGTCTTTAAAAGTTTCTAGTTTTTTTCTTCTACTTCGTACTAATCGTACTTTCTGCTAAACTTTATTAATTTAAAACGTCGGTTAAGAAAACCTTTATTAAAAAGAAAAACACAATTCCTTATTTTCGCAAAGAAAGATTGACGTATAAATATGGAGACGAAATTGAAATTGTCAATAGAAAACGGATTTCACATCATGGGATTTCTAGGTAAATGATGTTCTGTCGCAAACGGAAATAAAAACGAATTTCGCTATAGTGTGTACGTATAACGAAGCTGGGTGCTTTAAAGTTTTGCGGTTACAATTTCCTTCGTCGAATTTAAATTGCGACGAATACCTTTAACAAGAAGAGTATTTCGTCTTGATGGGTAAATATAATCTGATTTAAAATATAATTAAAACATTTTTTTTTGCCAAACGAACTTAGGAGTTCGGTTTAAAGTTTGCGTTTGAAATTTTATTTTTAGGTTTGTTAATTGATCTCTTCATTTTCATCTACTTCGTTACGATTTTAAGGGTTTCCTTATTTTTTTACTTTATTTTATAATTTCGGCCGACGTTTCTTTGCTCATTAATTTAATTTTTCTGTCGTTTATTTTCGTCTGCTATTTTGAATGCTTTTGTTTGATGTTTATTATTAAGTATTGTGCGTTACAATTGATTTTTACAATATAAAATATTGTTTTTCTATATTTTGAAAGAAAAAAATTTCTTACATTTATAGGTGAAACTGACGGATGTAGTTTGTATTGTATTGTACGAGGGATGACCGGTTCCTAAGGTACGTTTGCTCGGCACACCGTCTACGTTGCTCCGATCAGGTTCAAACTTGCACGCATTTTGGATGCATAGGTGGTTACTCTCATTGACTTAGGTTTAGTACGTGTTCAGTGACAGTCGCAAAATGTCAGTTCCGATCGAGGCATACTCCAAGTTTGAAATGCAAGCGGTCACTTGTTTTTTGTGTGCAAATAATAAAAAACCTACTGAAATTATTAAAAAATTACTGATGACTTACGGAGCAGGCGTTATAAGTCAAAAACAGGTTAGTGTTAAGTGTAATCAGTTCAAATCTGGACGCGTAGAATTGAATGATTATTCCGAAGGTGTGTGACGAACACCACCAACAACGAAAACGGAGGAGAATCAATAAAAAGTTAATACGCTGAAGCAAAAAGATCGATGTTTGAAAATACGGGAAGTTGCTCTACTGACCGACATTCCTAAAAACTCTGTTTGTAAAATTGTCTTATTATTATTTATTGTTAATTGTTAGCCATTCGGCATTACAATGGGTTACGTTACCCTTACATCATTCTCTTAACATAATAATATAATTCGTACAGAAATTTATAAACTAAAAAAGAAAACTTTCTCACCTAAAATCTTCCCATCACCATTTTACTATACTAATTCGTTATATATAACCCTCCCCTCTTATCCTTCTTTCTTTTACTGCTTTCATCCTCCTCAAGCAAAGCCTTCCTCCCCCTCAATTCTTTTCTTAGCTCGCCACACTCCTCACTCCAGTGCTCTATGTCCTCCCATCTTTCCCCACATAATCTACATCTCCTCATTACATACTCCTTCCAATACTTATTTAATTTCTCCTCATTTCCACACCTAAACCTGGCTATAAGTCGTTTCTCTCCTAAGCTTCTCCTCCTCATCAAATATTTAGGAACCCCCCTAGACACTATATTCCCATACCTTACATTATACTTTCCTTCCCTTATCTTTCCTTCCCTCTCTTGCACCTGCGAGTCTTTATCTCTTCTTACTATTTCCTCCGTATTTAACCTCCCTTCCCCTCTCCTTCTTTCCATCTCTTCTCTTGCGAAACCTCCTCGTTGGTAGTACAGTTTCCTTTCTTCTTGCCCATATATATTTTTGCTATCTTTTACCGTCCTCCAGCAACATTGCAAAATTTTACATTCTCTCCTTACCTTCATTTTCTGTTTATAACCCATCGCCCTTTTTCCTGCTTCTATTCTAATCTTCTCTAACTTCCCCTCCTCCTCTATTATGTACCCTAGCGTCTCCCTGTCTAAACCTAGTATCCATTTCAAATATTTTATTTGTACCTTTTCCAATAGGTTCCACTCTTTCCAACCCCATACCTCCACCCCGTACATCATCACACTTTTAATCAGTTTTTCAAACAGCCATCTTCTCTTCTCGATCTCCTTTCCAAATACTCTTTCCCTTAAACTCCATACTTGGCCTAATACCCTTCTTTGCTAACTCACTTATATGCGCATCTGCTTTATTATCATTCCTTAGCCTATATCCCAAGTATGTCACTTCATTCACTGCCTCTATCTTCTGTGTTTCCTAACTTAACTCCTTCTTTTTATTCCCTCTTCCCTCTTTTTGAAAAACTACCATCTTAGACTTTCCCACATTTAAACCCAAATTTTTCCTTTCCAGATATCTCTTTATCGTATTTATCATACCTTTCATCTCCAACTCATTTATTGCCACCATGACCATATCGTCTGCATATGCCAGCACTCACACTTTAATCCCTCCCTCCATGGCAACCCCACCACACTGACCTCTCTTCAACACTTCTTCTATGTCTCCTATATACAGTGCAAATAAAATAGGGCTAAGAGGACACCCTTGCCTTAGCCCCTTCCTCGTCCAAAACACTTCACTAACACGATCCCCTATTTTTACCCTATTCTTAGTCTCTTTATATATCCCTTCCAGTTTCCTCACTAGTTGTTCCTCTATTCCCTTTTTTCTTAACACCCTCCATAGCTTTTCCCTATTCACATTATCAAACGCAGCTTCTATGTCCATAAAGAACGCGTATACTTTACCCCTTTTATTATCCAGCTCTCCATTCACTAACTGTTTTAATATATAAACATTGTCTATTACACTTCTTCCCACTCTAAATCCCATCTGCCAATCTGGTAATAGTCTTTTTTCTTTCACTTCCTTTTCCAACCTCCTTTGTATAATCATGGCGTACAATTTATAACTGACATTAGTGACACTAATCCCTCTGTAATTTTTTACCTCTTTCCTATCCCCTCCCTTATATACCGGCAAAAATAAACTTTCATTCCAACTCCCTGGCAGTTTCTCCCCTTTCCATATTGTATTAAAAATGTTTCTTACATTTCCTCTCACTCTCTCCTCTACATATTTCCATTGTTCTCCTTGCGTACCGTCCGTTCCTGCCTTTTTTCTTAATTTTAGTCTATTTATTGCTTCCTCCATTTCCTCTTTTGTTATCTCCCACTTCTCCTGTATTGTATTTACCCCTTGCAATATCACTTGCCCTGGTCCTTCTATTGTTCCCTCCAAACGCTCCATACAATAACCCAACCACACCTTTATATCCGTTAAACTTCTTTTCCTCTTATCTCTTCTTCTCTCCTTGTTTAGAAATTCCCACACTTCTTCTTTCTTTATTTCTTTTACTTCTTTCTCCATTTCCTCTTTATAGACACTTTTCTCTCAGAACATACATTTTTAAAATTCACTTTCTTCTCCTTATACTCCTGCACATCTATTATACCTTTTTTCCATCTTCTTCTAGCCTTTCTCATCTCTGTTTTTGCCTCTCTACATTCTCTATTCCACTACCTATTTCCGTTCCTCTTTTTTCCTTGTCTTCTCTCAAACCTTTTCTATTCTACTGCTTTCTCCATGTCTGCAGTCATCTCCTTTAGTTCTTCTTCCCCCCCCCCCTACATCCTCCCAAATCACTTGCTCCAACTGCATCTGATATCTTTCTATGCTCTCCTCAGTCCACATCTTTTTTACGCCCCATCCCTTTTGTTCCTCCTTAATTCCTTGCTCCTTTCCTTTTAAAATCACTTCCAGTGGTTGATGATCCGATTCCTCTTCATCCCCCACTTTAAAACTTTTTATGTCTTCCCACATCTCTCCACTCACTATCACGTAATCGATCACCGATTTTCCTCTCTTTCCCATATAAGTGTAGTCACCTTTGTCCTCACGCTCTATATTTCCATTAAGAATTGACCACCTTTTTTCCTCACATATCTCCACTAACATTTTCCCATTCTTATTAACTGTCTTATCCATACTAACTCTTCTCTTTACTTCCTCTCCAATAATCACTCCTCCCTTTTCCCCGGTTCTTGCGTTAAAATCACCCCCTATAATAATCTTTTCCTTTTCCTCCTCCTGTACCATTTTTCCAATCTGTTCACTTATCATCCTCATATCCCGCCCATAAACTGTTTACACTACATATTTTTCCTTTCCTTTTCTGACCACATAATTTTTTACAATCCCTTTCCCTTGCTTCTCGTCTCCCTCCTCTTCTTCAACCAATCAGTTCCTTTTTAGGCCCGTTAGTATCCCTTCCCTTGCTCTACCTTTACTTTCTCTTCTAGTTGCAAATTCCACCTTCCAATGATAACCCTCTGGTAATGTTTTCTTCCATACTTCCCAGTCTTTTTCTTCCAACTATGTTTCCGACATTCCCATCATATCAAAACCCTCTACGTATCTCCAGAAATCCTTTCCCTTATTTTTTATGCCTGCCACACTCCAAAACAATAATTTCATTTGATTCTGCTTTTCCATCTCTTTTTCCTTAAAACTTGCTAATCCAAATTGTTTCTGCATTAGGTTATAGAAAGGTCTGCGAGATTGGTACCAAAAATACTGACCGACCAACACAAAATCCATAGAATGACGGCGCAATGGACTTTTTAACGTCCTATATAAGTGCATCACAATACCTCGTGGAGACGACGCCGATTCCGACATTTTCCATATTACTTCCTTAGAAGAATCCTTCGAAACAGAGGTCCCGACTATGTCAAAACTTATATTTACCGGTAAAAAATTCGTTGCCAAACGTAGTGAATTAAAAGATCTATTGTCCCACATCCAATAAATTTTTCAAAAATTCTCCGTGACTAAAAGATTGTCTACACAACATTCGGACATCTCTGATGCTCTTAGGATCGTACAAACGACTCTTCAACCCGTAACTGACAAGGAGTCATCTCCTGGCCAGCAGATTACAATTAGTCCCGTTTTGTATGGCCAAGTAGCTCGAGCAGAATTGCCGACAGAGTTTTGACAAATCCGTCCTTCCTATTCAACGATTCACAGTTGTGATCGTTTCAAAATCCTAGGAGAGTGCTAAAACGACAGAAGAGACTAAAACGACTCTAATAAAAATCTTAGATCGTACTGCGCTCGGTTTACGACTAGACGGAGTGACGAACGTTGGACGAAATTTTGTTCACCTGGAATTGCAAGACTGACTTGTCTAAAATCTCAGCGGATATCTTCAACAACATCTTGTGATCACACAAGACAAAGCCCTTCCTAGGATTTCTTTTTCGAACGTTCTACCTAACTTTTTCTACGAGAAGTAGAAAGAAGCGATCCCTGAAAAAGATTAGGATGCCGCTTCTAACCATATAGTTAAACAGGCTAAAGAACATAACTTTGGAGATACGAAAGTGTGACGTGTAAATTCGTAATTGAGCGAAAATTCGCCTGATAGTTAGGCAACTTACCTTTAAAAAAGTGGGGAATACTTGACCTCGAGTTATAATTGCCAAGTTATACTCGCAGTGGGCGCTCGAGAGTAGTCGACCATCTACAAGATTTTATTTATTTGTCGTTTTGCTGTGTAAGGGACGTGACAAAGTCGGATGGATAAGAAACATGAGGTTTCTCTTTCATCGATTAATATCTAAGACAACGACGTTTTATTTTAGAAATTACTAATGAGTCCGATTAAACGTTCGATGCATCTAACAAAATATCTATGTATTTTGATGCAAAAATTGTAAAGTAGGTTAGTATTTTGCACGTGGTTAAAAGTGGAGGCGTATCAACTAATATTCGCTATTTTAGCTCTTTCGTCATTCTTGCTTTTGGTTTCTCAATATCTGTTGGAATTTTCTTCCGAGCTATGTCAAAGCTGTCGGACTGAGTTATCTTGGAATCGCTGTACTTATGCAGTAATCGAAGTCGCAGAGTAAAGGCGCTGAAGGTATTGGTAGTTCCAGAGATTGCACAATCTTTGATTTTGGGTATCGACTTTTGGAAAATGATGAGTTTTGTTCCAGACTTTTGTTCGGGACAATGGTCTTTTTCTTCTCCTATTTCTGCCATCGGTATCGACGCTACTAGCGTCAGTGATTGACAAATACTTCTCTTCTCAAGTCACAAGGCTAGGGCGGACTAACTTAGTGGAACATATTATTAGAACTACTGCCGAACCGATTAAACAACGGTATTATCCAATGTCTCCTACCATACTACAAGTGGTTAATCAAAAACTAGACGCTATGCTAGAATTAGGCGTAGTGGAACCATCGAACAGTCCTTGGGCTAGTCCTATTGTGCTCGTGAAAAAGAAGGATGATACTTATAGATTTTGCGTAGATTTTCGGAAAGTTAACGCAGTTACTCAGAAAGATTCTTATCCTATCCCTTATGTGTCTGCTATTTCGGATCGTCTTAAAGGTGCTAAATTCTTATCTAGCTTGGATATTCGCTCGGCGTACTGGCAAATTCCTCTTTCTACTGATTCGAAACCGATTACTGCTTTTACTGTTCCGAATCGTGGACTTTTCCAGTTTACTCGCATGCCGTTCAGATTGCATAACTTACCTGCTACCTTTCAACGACTTATCGATCGAATCTTAGGTCCGGAATTAGAACCCTCCTGCTTTGCTTATCTCGACGACATTATCATTGCTACTCCGTCGTTCGAAGAACATCTACATATTCTGTCGTTAGTGTTACAACGTCTAGGGAAAGCTGGTCTCACTTTGCGTAGAGACAAGTGCTATTTCTGCCGATCAGAGTTAAAGTATCTAGGTTACGTGGTCAACCAACATGGCCTCTTGATGGATCCGGATAATGTTTTAGCTATTTTAGGAATACCTACACCTACATCAGCGACCGAGGTACGACGCCTGTTAGGAATGGCTAGTTGGTATCGAAGATTTATACCAAATTTCTCTTCTGTTGTTTCTCCACTATCGTTTCTTACGCGGAAAAATGTTGCGTTCCAATGGAATGAGTCCTGTGACGTAGCGTTTACTACGTTGAAGGAATTATTAGTTTCAACACCGGTTTTGTCTTGTCCTGATTTTTCACTCTCATTTATTATCCAGACCGACGCTTCAGATTTCGGTTTAGGCGCTGTTCTCTCACAAGTATCTCACGAGGGAGAAAATGTCATAGGTTATATTAGCTGCTCGCTGAAGAAGAACGAACGGAACTATTCCACGACGGAAAAGGAATGTCTCGCGGTGCTATGGGCTATCGAAAAGTTTCGTCCATATGTCGAAGGGACAAAGTTTACTGTGATTACGGATCATCATTCTCTCGTATGGCTTAACAAACTACAGAGTCCTTCTGGACGTCTGGCGCGGTGATCGATCCGTTTACAACAATATGATTTCTTGATTATTCATCGAAAAGGGGAGGAACATGTTGTTCCAGATGCGTTATCTCGATCTGTACCAGTAAAAGAGTCTGTTACACCGGAAATCCCTTTCTCTCCTGTTGGTCTTTTTCTTCCTATTACAGACACCTGGTATCAGAATTTATCTCGTCGTATTACTTCTTCTCCTCGCAAATTTGCGAAATGGTTTATTGTCGATGGTCTCATCTATAAGCGTACTCGTCCTATCTCTCCCTCTGAACTGCTGAATGAATGGAAATTGGTCGTACCAAAAGATCAACGATCAAAAGTGATTGGCGATCATCATGATCCTCCTACATTTGGTCACGGTGGAGTTAAGAAGACTCTGGGGCGCTTGCGTCAATACTATTACTGGCCTCAGATGCAGCAAAAAGTAGCGGAATATATCCGTCGGTGCACAGTTTGCTCAGCTCAAAAGGTGGAACAGAAAAAACCTGCTGGTTTGTTTGCTCCTCGGTAGTATAGTGGTCAGTATCCCCGCTTGTCACGCGGGAGACAGGGGTCCTTTACTCTGCGACTTCGATTACTGCATAAGTACAGCGATTCCAAGATAACTCAGTCCGACAGCTTTTACATAGCTCGGAAGAAAATTCCAACAGATATTGAGAAACCAAAAGCAAGAATGACGAAAGAGCTAAAATAGCGAATATTAGTTGATACGCCTCCACTTTTAACCACGTGCAAAATACTAACCTACTTTACGATTTTTGCATCAAAATACATAGATATTTTGTTAGATGCATCGGACGTTTAATCGGATACATTAGTGATTTCTAAAATAAAACGTCGTTGTATTAGATATTAATCGATGAAAGAGAAACCTCATGTTTCTTACCCATCCAACTTTGTCACGTCCCTTACACAGCAAAACGACATATCAATAAAATCTTGTAAATGGCCGACTACTCTCGAGCGCCCTCTGCGAGCATAACTTGACAATTATAACTCGATGACGAGTATTCCCCACTTTTTTTAAAGGTAAGTTGCCTAACTATTAAGCGGATTTTTGCTCAATTACGAATTTACACATTACAACTTAAGGACCAATTGTAAAGTCTAGAATTTATGCAGGGTCAATGACCATGTGCGCATCTTAAGATGCTTCAAGTGCCAGAAGTTTAAGCGAGCATCAATGAAATTATTGTGCCAAAAAACACAATACGAAAAATTGGCTAAAAACCGCAGAAGATCTTGTTATGTGCTAACTGTATAAGATATGGCCATAAAAGCGATGTAGTAAAAGACAAGCCGTCTTTTAACAACTGCCCGGCGTACTTAAGAAGGCTTTTCGATAATTTCTAACATGGACTGTGATGACCCTTTTCTGACTCTTAGAATTGCACAAGTGCATCTTCAGCGTTTTCCTGCTGCGATCTTAGAAGTCATAGGCTTTTTCTTCGTCAATGACATAGAATTCTACTGACTCAAGCTCCATAGGTTTATAGTTCCTGTTTAGGGTATAGGCTCGTTTGTACGGTCTTGCCCTTTACCAAGATCACTGCATCCACTTCTATGCGTTATTTCTCGGTTATTGTTTTTGGTAGCGCAAAGCCCGTCGGAGTAGTCACCCTCAGTCATCTAACAAATGACTGCACTGCCGTATCTATGATCACAGTTGGGTATTGTTGGTGTTTATTGGCCACCAAGCGAGGATATTCATCTACTATATCTAGATAAAGTTTTGAACGAACTAATAGCCGTCGCGAAAATTATAGCAGGTGTAGAGAACTTTTGCTAGTCACCAAGGTAATACAAACATCAAAGTCACTATAGCATTGCAAGCTTTAGCTAGAAAAATTTCTAACTAAAAAGTAATTTCAGAAGTGATTTAGAGTGGCAGCTAAACATAGCTGTCAGCTCGTTACTACCTACTAATCTTCTACGTGGAACTAATTGTCACAATACTCATTCTATCAACGTTTATATTAATAATCTGACCAGGTTAATCCTCGAATCTATTAAAAATAACTTAAACCAAGCTTGCTCGAATTCTAGAGCTAGTACGGTAGTGCAGTCCAAAGCTGGATAAGTTAAAGCTAGTCGTACGTTCTTTAAGAAAACTATTTGAGATAATCTTTAGTGGTGGTCGTAGAGTGGTATCAGACTGCTGATAAATAATGTTGTGAAAGAAATTTCAATCATCCGGTGATAGAGTGATGGCCAATTCAAGATGAAGATAAAAGAGTTGTTTTGAAATAGTGGCTAACTCTCGCCTAGTTTTCTTAATTCGTTTGCGTATCAACGATAGACTAGCACGGTGTAGGATGTTTTCAGAAGAAGATCATCTCAAAAAGTTTCAATTATTGGAATCTAAGGATCGTAAAGTTTTATCCACGACTAACTCCTTAAAGACGATTGTCAATTTATCTATTTTAGCCCTGACTTCAGAACAAGAATCGGTGCTATCTAAGGGTTTGAATTTTGCTGTTGCTCCCAAATTATTTTATGTGCTGTTGAGTCTTCTATAAGACATCTTCTTCGCCACATCTTAGATCCCATTTGTATTAACACTGGCAAAATTATTGTTCTTCCAGCCGACAAAGGCAACGCTACTGTCGTTTTAAAACGAATTGATTATGCTGCGAAAATCCATTCTATTTTGTCTGAAGAAACGTACGCTCTTCTAATCCCAATTCGAAGATTGAACGTGAGGTCAGTCAAATCATCAAATCTTCCAATCTACCTTCCGAAACTAAACTTCGACTTACCCTTTCAGATTTTTAACTACCTCGTCTATACGGACTTCCCAAAATTCACAAACGGTATTCCCTTTCGACCTATAGTACTATCCAATCTACACGCTAGCCAAGTTCTTGTCCAACATTCTTTGTGAGTTTACAGGTAAAACCTCTTCCCACATGCTCAACTCTAAACATTTTATTCAACGTCTAAAAACTATAAAACTTAAAACCCCAGATCTTCTTGTGAGATTTGATGTTACTTCACTTTTTACTAAAGTTTCTATTACGGATTCGCTTATTATCATTAAACAAATTCTTCTTCAAAATGGCAAGGACTTGAGTTTGGTTTTTCTCATTGATAAGTGTCTATCATCTACTTACTTTCAATTTGATAACAGGTTTTACGAACAGGTTTTTGGTGCTGCTATGAATTCTCTTCTATCACCTGTTGTAGGTAACATTTTTATGGAATCCTTTGAAACGGTTGCTTAGGAATCATCAATATTAAAACCTAAAGTTTGGTTTAGGTATGTTTGTTCTTATGTTGTTTGGTCTTATGGTAATCTCAAATTGTCTAAGTTTCTTGATCATCTTAACAATCAACACTTAGATATCAAATTTATGAAAATTTATGAAAATCGAAATTAATGGTTCTTTCTCATTACTTGACGTTCTTATGACTCGTAAGCCCAACGGACTCTGTTTATTCCAAACCCACTCATACGGACAGATACTTTCATGCTTCGTCTCATCATCATCCTGCACAGGAACGTTCTGTTATTGAATCTTTGGTTCATCGTGCTTTTTTTATTTGCCAACCTGAGAATCTAGACTCAGAACTCTGACATGTTACTAGGACCCTAGCGAACAATGGTTATGTAAAGCGAGATATTCATAGAGTTCTTAATTGTTGTCTACATCCACGTACTCTATTTCCTAAGGACATTTCTACTTCCGAATCCAATCCGAAATTGGCATTTTTCCCTACATTCACAAGGTTACAGATCAAATAGGAAAACTTTTTCGTAAGTATTAAACCCATATTCAACTCAACAGACAAAATCTCTCAGATTCTTCTTTCTCCCAAGGACAAATTTCCTACACTTTCATCTCAAGGTGTATATCAAATTTCTTGTTTATGTGGTTTAGTCTACATTGGTGAAACCGGTTGTTCCGTTATTAATCGCGGTTGCTTAACATCATGTTGCTACAGGTCACAAGATAGATTTCGATAACGTTTTGGTGATTGCCAAATCTCCATTCCTTTTCAACAGGAAATTCCGAGAAAGCATAAAAATCATCAAACACCCCAATAACTTCAATCGCGATCATGGTTTCGAGCTATTCTCTCTTTGGTTCTCGGTCATTAGTCCTTTATTGAAAACATGGCCCCTTTCAACTGTAACCCAATCAGAGTCGAGCTTAACCATCCGTGACGATCCTACTTCTTTATACACGGAGACTATTTCTTTTTAAGTTACTTCTATGAAGTTTAGAATTTGGCTTGGTTCACAAGTTGATTACCTAACTCTGTAGTTGTTTTTTTGTTAGATTTTTGTTTGCTTTTTTAAGTTTACTGTTTTCTTTCTTACCTTTTCAGTGGTTAGAATCTGGCTTGGTTCACAAGTTGATCACCTAACTTTTGAGAAGTTTGTAGTTATGTTTCGGTTGCTTTGATGAAGCACTTTACGAAAGTGGGCGCAACGTTGGCAACTTCGGTTACAACAATGTCATGGTCCAAACCCGGAAGACATTCTTATCTTAGTATGGATCAACATGTTCTCTAATCCGGGACAAACCGCCGTCCAAATTCTCACATCGCACAGCGGGTGTAAGAACCCAAGTTCACCCGTATCCTGATATCCCTGAGTCTATCTTTAAACTAGTGTTTGAAGTTAATGTACTCATTGCATTCGCTGGTAGAAACCAGAGTCAAATGTAAATTTAATTTATTTTATTTTGCATGACATTATAATTTTATTTTACAGTCAGCTACGGCAAGGTAGGGTATTTATGTAGTTATTTAACTGCATGTGACTTATTTTTAGTGTATTTATTTGATTATTTTTGTTAATTAACATTTTCAGTTTTTTTTAGTCTTGACTAACTGGCTCGTTTAACTAGGCAATCATTTCTTCTCGCAACCTATCTTAAATCGTTCTATCTTCTATGTGGCAAACTTGAGCCAAGCAAGTTATGATGATTTGGTAGGTCCACATCCTCCGCTTTCTCTTCCTTTATACCTTTAAATCAAAAAAAAAAATTGATGGCGTGGAAGCATGTGAGTTCACCAACACCAACAAATGTGTGTGTGTGTGTGTGTGTGTGTGAAAATTGTGTTCTAGAAACACAATTTGGAAGTTATTATCTATCCGCTCTACAGTCCAGACTTAGCTCCTTCTGATGTTAATTTCTTTGAAGATTGGAAGACAATAAATTTCAAGTGGGACTAGTCGGGCGAATGCCAGCAAAAGTTTTTTTTTTTCTTAATTCGCTTATAGCCACTCTATATCTTTCCAAAACATGTTAATTTCTTAAATAAAATGTAATAGTTGTGCCGTAGTCTAAACTTACGAATCAGATAGACAATTCTAAGTAGCTATAGCGAAAAAAAAACGTTGCGTTGATTTTATACCCGCGTAATTTACGCTGTTTTGCTCGATCCTCATCAATGGAAAATACACTCTAATGTACTTTGTCTTTTCTATAGTTATACGGTTGTTACGTGACTTTTTACCGGTAGCTTAAAGGCAAGCGACTAGCTGAATGTACTTCGGCGAGAAGGTTGCTGGTCTCGGTGTGCTAATTATACAAAAAGCGCCAAAACGGTTGGAAAATATTAATGGCAGGTACCGTTTAAATCCGCCTAACACTGAAATAGAACAAATGACAAAGTACAGGTTATAACAACAAATATATTTAATTTCAACAACGAAAAAGAGAGGTAAAAAAAATTGACACATAATTACATATATAATTACAATTACGAGTCTGTCGATAAATATAACTGTCAATAACGTTGATACAAGCGCTGGAGGGTAATAAATACTCCATACATAAAACTATTGTAGTACAGTATGACGGTATAAAATAATAATAGATGTAACGTGTAAATTCGTAAATGGGCATTAATTCGCCTGATGGTTAGGCAACCTTGCCTTTACCCGTGTGAAATATCTGACCTCGAACTATATTCTTTGATTTATGCACGTAGAGGGCGTGAGAGTAGTTGGCCATCTACGGATTTCCGTTTATTTGGTGGTACGAGTTTGTGATGGATGTGGCGGAGACGGATTGAAATTCTTAATAAATTCGCTCGAATGTTGCATTCGTAGTACGAAAGATCTAAATATTTCTAACCAAAGTCATAGAGTAGGTTAGTATTCACACGTGGTTGATGGTGGAGACGTACCAACTAATGTTTGCTGTTTTAGCTTTCTTTCTGGGTTTTGTTTTCTGTTTGACTTCTTACAAGCGACCAAGTCGTTCACTGAAGTAACGGAAGAGCAGCTGTATAGGGGATATAAGTCGACTGATGGCGCTTTCTCGTATCTTGGGGAGTTTGCCAAGGATTAATAACGAGGTGTAACCTGGTGAATGGGTAATTCCATAAATAATTTCTGGCCGAAAAGGTATTTATGCTTATATCTAAGTTATAACGCCTAAAGCCGGGGATACCGCGTGACCTCGATCCTCATTCGTCCACGCGCTTCGGGGTCTCGACTTCTGCTCGCGCTTAACAACATCGTATAATAAATTGTGCAAATAAAGTTACAGTTAAGTGAAATGTAGTAAGAACTGACTTTGACGTTTTGTGTACTTCCTTCCTAAAGATTTGTCTTTTTGTTAATACGATACGCACACTTAATCTATTTATTTGTTTGTTTATTTGCTATCAGTAAAATAAAAAAAACTTCAATCCGTAATGTGCGGGAATTTGTAACTATCAGAAATTTGGGAGCTCGAAACGAATTATTCTGTCGTAATACGAATGATTGACGAAATTTATACCGGTCGTGAACTTGACGTCAAGGACCATGGGCGGTGTTGTTTTTTTTAATTTTCACTTGCGGTCACGCGTGTACTTGCTACCGTTTATTGTAGTTGCGGCAGCGTAATTTAATTTTAGTACAAGCTTTTGCTTCCAAAGTCTATTTTAGACCTGCGTTAACATTGTGATTTAATTGTTGTGTAATTTATGTATATGTAATTTAGACCAGTGGCGTAACCGTCGATTTGTCTCTTTCCCTTCAAGGAATTTCTCTTAATATATATAGATATAATAAATGATTATTGTTAATTCTGGGTATCTTTCTTTTGGGGGACCTAGGGTCTAGGATCTCCTTTTCTCCTGCCTAGACTTACTACGTTTGACTAAATTTCGAGAAGAGATGGCGCACTCGGGCATTTCGCTTACCAAAGAGTATTCTTTTCACTTCTTTTCTTTTACCCGAGGACCATCTGCCGTGAGGCTAGCCGAAAGGTAAGCGTGACATCTTAGTAATTTATTTATTTTTCTTTTTTTTTCTCCACCTCCTCCATTAGAACGTAGCATAGATAATCGAAGAATTAAACCTTGTTTCGATGCGAAACTAGTAATTTTGCAACTAGTCGCAAATCGCACTTAGAACAAATTCAATCCGTAATTGTACAGAAATTTGCGTTCGTTAGTCGTGATAACATGTATACCTACATCGCACGTACTTTACGTTAGACAAACACACAAATTAATAGAAATTAAAGAAATACGATTCTCCAGTCATGCTAATAGTTATCGGTATGTTTGAATCGTTTCCTAAAATTGCTAAAAGTGTATAGAAAGAAGTAATTAAATATAAGATGATATCACAAATAAGTTGCTTGTAACTCAACCAAATAATCGTTGTAACGAATGCGTGAAGCTTCTTATTGCCGGTGTGCCTCCAAATTTAGTAAATCATCACACAAAGTACGTCAGCGCCTTGACCCCAGATTAGATTGCAAAATTGGTAGTGGTAACCAATGTCCCACTTAGTATGTGCTTCAAGTTATCGATTCCAGCAAAAAGTATTTAATTGACATGTACCATTACAAAGTGGCAAACACGTGGCCATAGTCCAAGAAGCTATTGTAAATGCCAAAAAATCAAGTTGTCACAAAAATAGAAAGTAATTCTTACCCTAGAAAGACCTTCACATATGAAGTAAAATCAATGCAACCATTAACAACGCGGATGAAGGCGAATATTCTCACCGAACGCGTACGTTAGATTTTCATGTACAATTTTCTTTACATTTATCGAAAATGTCGTTTTTCCTTTTTATAGTTCTATACATAAAAAAAAAAACAAAAAAAAATACGGTCAATACTCTAAATGTAGCGAAAGGGCGTTCTGGGGCAAAACTTATACAGTACGCAATCTATATCAGAATACTTTTAACATGACAAGTCTTGTCAATGCAATTATGTAAGTACATTATAATGTATCTCCTACTGCTGATAGGTCTCAAAAGAGCATAACGGTCGTCCAGTGATTTACTCTGGTAGCATTGTCACAATTGTATTGACGTTGCTTACCTTCAATGTCTTTTCCGTTGCGGTTTTAGCCTACTATTTTCTTCAAAACAAATTTGAACTACACGTGTAAAAACCCTACTTCAAATTTTCTTCATCTTTTAGTTCTTGTTATTGTAATTTTAGGTATATCTTTAAAATTTTCTTAAAACTTTTTGTCAATTTCTACGATTTCGTCATGTGTATTTAAATTAATTTTAATGTTTCTTCGGATTTTGCTGTGTGTCAAAACTTTAGTTCAACGTTTTCCTGTATATACTCCCAGTTTCTTTAGAATGGCTGAACTAATTTTTTACTGTTTGGCGTATCAGAATCAGCTTAGTAATCCTGAAGAAACTGGTGTCGGTTCACCAGTTTTTTCCCGAAACATGTTTTTCCATGCCGGTGCTGAGTCGATACCATTATCCCTATTAATGTCAACATATTTGTTAATTTTGATAGCTTTTCTACATAATCTGGACTATAAGTTACGCGATTTGGCTAAAATTAGTGTCTCCTCAAATTTTATAGTGTGTCCGGTGTCTAAAAATGCTTTTTAACTAATCTGGTGCTGTATTTTCTTGTGTTCTTTTATACGGATGGAAATGTTGCGTCCTGTTGGTCCTACATATGCCTGCCCGTACGTGCAGAGAATGTAGTAATTGTTGATTGTTTTTTCTATGCCTGATTTCTGTTTTCCAAATCATCCGTTATATAATGTTTAAGCAATTGGACTGGGCGACGGTCTTGGCCATTGAAGGCTAAGTTTTTAGCATTACTAAATAGGAAGCAATTTGGCATTGAAGGTTATGTCGGTGTGTGTTGGTTTTCTGAATACTCGAAGTTCCAGGGTGTTGTCTAAGTTTCGAGTGACTAGAACGTCTAAAGTATTGTAGCTAACTGCCAATGATATCTAATAGACTCGACTTTTTCTCAGAAACATTTGACTACTGTTCGTATCGATTTATATTTACATAAATCATTTGCATTTACGTTTGACACCAACACAAATTAACAGATAATAAAAAGAATGTTACTTACGGTTATTCAGACAAGCGATTAGCTAGTGACATTTCCAAACCGTCCCATAAATTTGCTAAAAATGTAATAAAAATAGTTATATAATGATATCACAAGTAAATTGCTCGTAAGTTATCTAATGATATATCTAAACAGAACGCGTCTATCTTCCAAACGACTTTCACTCAAACATCGCCGGTATGCCGCTGAGTCTTCAAGATTAATCGTACATATCACAAATATTCTATCGACTTGACTCCAAATTAATTCTTAATTAGTGTTTATATTCAATGTTTATTTTTATACGTGCCCCAAGTTACGACTTGAAAGAGATCTATTTACAAAACCTTTACAATTCTAAAGTCGCGGGCACGTGGCGGTGGTCGAACTCGCCCAGTAAAACTTTCACAAATATTTATTCACTGGGCATAACGTTAATTTTTACGATCTGTTTTCTTCAACGTCAAAAAAAAAATTTTAATATGTTTTCATATGTAAAAGTGACAGTCTGGAACAATTCCAGATTCGGTTTTCGACAACAACTATAAACACGGTTACACATCATTGTTTTTTTTTAGTTTTACCGTGCCGGTCTCACTGAGGAATCTTCAAACTTCAAAAAGGAGATTAATGATAGTGTTTCTAAAATGCATAGTTTGTCCTGCCAGCTTGCCACGTCAAAAATGCGAATATTGATCAAGAAGAAAACTATCGAAAATCCCTAAACTAATCAAGGCAGACTGATGGAGTAACAGGTTTTTGCAGAAGTAAACTAAAGATCTCGGACGAGTACAAAAAAACTTATAATAGAAGAGGCACTAAAACATTCAGTCTCATTTGAAGTCATATGGCCGATGATCAAAAAAGAATAGCCGATGGAAATCTTCCGGGTGACTACAACCGAGAGTACAACTTCAGATAATACTGTGGTCCTTATTCAAGCAGATAACGAAAATATCCCCAAAAAAGTTAAACATTTTAAATGGTCGTACTTTGACGGAATAATTGAGGATGACTCCGGTATCAAGCAAGAGAAAACAATGAGATACGCGTTTATGGGAGGTCTGGCGTCGGACAACAAAACAGTGTGGGTTTACTCAGTTTTCCATGTTTCATCTAAGGTAAAGGATAAGGCATAGGCTGTAAAATTAAAGCTATTGAACCTAGAAGTCGTTGGCAAAGAACTGGCGCCGGCGAGAAATCTAGCTGAGTATTCAGGGAGTCGCACGCTAAATCACAGGCCCAAACTGGAGTTCCGAGCATACAACTGGCGAGTTCATCTGCCAGGATAGGAAGGTTTATAATCAAAAATACGCGGACTTACTTAGAGGGATCCAGACGGGTATTGGAGCTTCAACAGTGAACACTACTTTAAAAACGGCAAGGAAAACAAGAAACGGACACTTACTTATCACTTCCGACAACCAAGAGATTCTTGAAAACAATCACTCTAAGGTCAACACCGAGATTTTGGGGTCCATATGATCTTTGAAGGGACTAGGTTGCACTCTCCATACACACCATCTCGACGAGGCTACGACTGTTGACAAAGTCAGAAAAGCTCTAGTCGCTCTTATAGGCGAGGAAATGATTAGTAAAAGCAGACTGGGAAAGCCCAGACCAGCAAGGTAGGATACTCAGTTTATTACTTTCAATGTTTCAGCGGAAACGGCTGACCAACTGCTAAAGGCTCAGTTTTTGAGAGTAGGTCTGAACGTAAGCAAAGTATTAAAACGAGTGGAGGCAGTAAAGTACCCCGATCCTGAAAGACTAGCAATTACTAAAAAATTGCATAGGTGAAGATAGAAAGAAGCTATGGTTGAATTGCGGCAAGAAAGGGCATATTAAAGAAAATTGTGCTAAAGATAAACACTGCGTAGTATGCGATAGCCACGAACACGCACTATGGACGATGGCTTGTCCGAAGTTGAAACACCAGAACATCGTCGTCAATCAACAGCAATCATACACACTTAATCCAATAAATCCAATTAATCTTCGCCCGGTGAAAAGAATTAAAATCTTATATAAATAAATAAAAAAACATAAGTAGAAAGAGAGAAGCTCAAGCACTGGTACCTGTTCTAGCGGAAAAATTCAAACAGACTACTACCTTATATCACGCATAGAAGAAATTAACGAAGAAAGAGCCAAAAATAAGAGACCACCGGTTATTGGTGGCGATTTCCACGACAAAGCCACAGAATAGAAATCGGTTAAGAACAATTACAAAGACGATATTCTTTTGGAATCGATCGCAGCCGACGATCTAGTAATCCTCAACTCCAGAAATACCCCAACGTCCGATTGTAGCAATAAAGTCACATAATCACATTATGTTCGGCAAAGGTGGCTCCTAGGGATTATTTGCTGGAAGGTTAGCGTGGAGAAAAGCCTGAACGATCATCGCTGTATTTAGTACTAAATACAAGTTTAGCCTAAACTAGCAATCAGCTGCTCAAACCGACAGAGACAACGCTGAAACATTAAAAAGTACGACCCACATAAATCTTAAGTGCAATAGAAACCAAGTTCTTGCAAAAGGCCTCTAACAATTTAAAGGCTATGGTTAACTTTATAACCTAAGCTTGCAATAAAAGTATATCCAAAACAAAGAAAAAAATAAAACATAATGCACTTTACTGGTGGTTCAAAGAATTAGAGCGCCTTAGAAAGATCTGTATCAATATGTCACCAAATGTCCTCGAAACACTAAGACAAACCAAGGTCAATTACAAAAATGCTATCAAAACAGCCAAAAATGAAACGTAGGAGGGTATTTTAAAGAAACTGGACAACAACTCGTAGGGCACAGCTAATATACTCGTTTCCAAAAAAATTAAGCTAGGAAAAAATCAGGCTGCTCGATCAGTTACTGAAGCAAAAGAAATTATTAAGAATTTGTTTCCTAGACATTCCAAAATTACATGGGATTTTGAAAAGACAACTCCTTCTTCCTCCTTCAACTTTGAGGAAGCCCTTTCCAAAATGGCGATCAAAAAGGTTACTAAGCCGGATGCCGTCCCTAACGAGATCATCAAGATTGTAGCCACGATTTACAATGAAACGATCCTAAAACTAATGAACAAAGAACTTTACAAAAGTACCTTTCCAAAAATATGGATTACGGCATATGTGGTACTAATCCCCAAAAAACAAAATGGTTACAGGGCAATATGCTTTGTAAGCAATATAGGAAAGCTCTACGGGCGATCTTTCGACACACCAATTCAGGTTTAGGAAAAATAGATCCACGGTGGATGCACTAAACCGTACACGAGACTTGGCCTCGGCAGCAAATGAAGGCAGCTGAAGAACCAGGCAACTAAGTGCACTGGAAACCTCGCTAATCAAGGCAATGAAAAGAATGAACATCAACCCATACCTAGTTAAGATTGTTGAGACTGTTTGTCAGATAAGTCAATAATTTACTTCGACGACAAAAATCAATCGCTAAAACACCAGATGACGTGTAGGGTCCCACAAAGTTCCATTCTAAGCCCCACACTATGGAACATATTCTATAATGACCGGTTAAACCTTAATCTCCACAGACAAATTGAACTCACGACTTTTGCTGATGATTTGGCGTTATTCGGGCAGGGACCCAACACAATCCTTAAAATTAGCTATTAACCATAATTTAGAACTGGTGGACTGTTGGCTCGAGAGCAATAATCTCACGGTTGCGGCTGACCAAACCGAAGCAATTGCTTTCACAGGCAGACGAATTCTGGAGCCAATTAGTTTCACACATAAAGGAGTAAAAATTTCAACAAGAGATACCATTTTGCTATCAAAGCAAACAGTAGAACTGTAGCCATGACCAAACTAATACCAAATGTGAAAGCACTTCGTGCGACCAAAAGGGGGTTAATAATGTTGATTGCTGTATGTCATTCTGCTCTAAAGATCGGAGATACAGGACTATGGCAAAAAAAACCTCGTAAAATGGCCCTCAAGATTACCGCCGCTTATAAGACCGTGTCTCTGGAAGCTGCTAGAGTCCTAGCAGTCTGCGTCCAATAAATGACTATTGACGTTTACTTCCTATAAAAAAAACTAAGCAAGAATACTAGTAGTGAGGTTGCAAATTAAGTGCTTCGATTTATTCTAATTCAGTTCAAATTAAGTTTAAAAAAATATATTTATATTTAATTACAAGATATGTAATTACCACTAAGAAGCAACATTTGCTAACATAAACTAATATAGTTTATTTACAAATCGTACTCTTTTTATTCTACAAATACCGTCAAAACTAATGCAATAGCATCCACACGGCTCTAAATGATTGTGTTTTTAAATTTTGTAATTGTGGTACACGGACTATTTATAACAGTTTTCTAAATTCTGAAGAGTCGCAATTCTGTTTGGGTATGCATGATAACCGGACAAGGTTGCAAAAGCGACGTGGTAAAAGGCGCGATCTTTAATTTTGAAAGTTATAGTACGGACAGTTATTGTCGATGGTAATAAGTTACCTTTAATCTTTATCAAAGGTAACGTCACTGCCCTACGTTACGTTCAGGACGTGGTGAAAACAACCGTTCTATTTTACCTTAGGGCTTGTTAAAATTTATTGTTTCAACTAAACAACGCACGGGCACATGTAGCTAGAATTACGTTAAATTCTTGACTGCCAAAATCTCCAGATCTTTCTCTAATTGGTAATGTCTAAGACATTATGGGTAGGCGATTGTAAAATTTATCTCATTTTCTACAGATTCGAGCAGCATTTAAATTTAAATTTTAGGCAGGAATTTTAGACACGACCATAACCCGAGGGTTTCACTAAATTCATTAAATCGGCACCTAGTTCTTGAAGAAAAGGAAAAGCCAATTCTATTGCTCAGAAACATGATAGAAAAGACTTGTCCTTTCGGTAGCAAAAACGTATTGTCGTAGTCGTATGCAGTTCAACACGCTAGTGGTATTTGTAAGTATTTTGCGCTTAGAATTCATAAAATTTACAGCAATTTGTTCAATTCTATTTTTTGTACTGGTGCATCTAATGTAGAAAGGTTTGTATGAACACTTGGAAAGTAACAGAAGAATCTATTTAGTAGAGTGGAAGGCGAGGGTAACTTGTCAAAAGTAACCAAGCAGCAACACGAGTATGAAGGAGATTGAAAACACCATTGGAGACACCCCGCTTCTTAAGAACATGGGAACTAGTTATGGCACAGGTTGGACATTGACTTGCTCTGCCGTGCAACATAAGACTTTTTCAACATAAAAGGGAGTGCTTAAGCATTCTATCCTTGTCTTAATAAACACTGCTACTCCTCGTAACGCGGTGCTTTAGGGCTGCTACTGAGAGTTCAAGATACTGCGCCTATCACGTAACGGGAACAAGGAGGAGGATGCGGACCCAACAATACCAAGTCGGTAAAAAAGCTTGTAATATAGGTCAGAGAAACAAAGTCAAACAAAAATCAAAAGTGCTATTTAAGCTAAAATGAATCTAAACAACCATGTAATGTTATATCATTAAACTAAACTTTTACTTTGCCATCGCTGCTTTCAAAATAATAAACTTAAATGTTATGCATAAGTTAGCAAACACTAAAGAAACTACTTTTAATAGAGGCTCTGGTTTCTCTTTGCAAAAAGTCTATATACGTTAACATCAAGCACCAGTCTAAAGATGGTCTGATTGGGATAGGAGACGATCGTGGCTAACAGGTCACCCTAAATGTTATCAAATTTAGAACATGCGAGATGTACTGCAGAAACGCCACTCGATGGACAGCTGTCGTCATCCAAAACGTTAATGCGTCTTAAATGGCGACAAAATCCGCCGTGTGGCAAAAACATTTAGACTGACTGGGGATGTGAGACATTCCCACCCAGGCAAAGATATCTGGGATAAGAAAGTAAGTGTTAAGCTTTTTCTGGAAGGTGTCCCACAGCCGTTGCGATTCAGCTAAGATCAAGACCTTGAGGTGGCGTTTCGCAGCTGAAAAGAACGGAAAATCGGTAGTTGAAACGTGCTGGTTAAGGAAAACTACACGTGCCAGCCTTATATAAAACTTAAATGCAGTAAATTTTTTGCAAAAAAATGTAGAGGAGGATGTCAAAATATTAAACATAGTTCTACGGGAAAGGTGTGATATGCAGCATTCCGTGCGTGCAAAATAGAGGAGGAAGGTCTAACCACCTTCCTATATCTTCCCGTACGGTTGAAATAATGATTCTCTGTTGAGATGGCTAGACTTGTAGTGTTTGCAATTGGGCAAAAGAGTATCCTTGGTTTGTAAATACTTAGGAGGCTATAAAGGGGTAGCAATTTGGTGTCTGACAAAATTAAGCGTAGCGTTGAATGTATTCTTGCAATGGAAGCTCGATTATTTAGTTTAAGCTTGAATGAATTACGCCAATTAGCATACGACTTGGCGAAAAAAAATTGTTTGACACATACCTTCAATCGAGAAATAAAAGGCCGGAAAGGCAAGGTTATATGGATTTTAGGAGAAACGTCCAGAATTAAGAATACTCACTCTAAAAGCTACATTTCTTGCTCAGACTATGGGATTCAACACAGTTTTTGTGGCGAATTTTTCAAACTCTTTTATGTCTAATATGTTCGTGTTTTCCAGAGTCCGACCAAAAACAGAACGTTATGTAAAAGTTTAGACCGACAGGGTCAGCTATTCGACGCAACTTATAATTCATTCGACCCACGTATAAATATTTGCGAAAACTTACATTTATATACTTTGCTCATCTTCTGTGATAAAATAAATATATATGTTCTGTGTTATTACCTAAGTGGTGTTATTTATTCTTTTCCAGCTACGGGTAGAGTTAGACAGTATCTCCCTAACTTAATCTTTCATCGTCTTGGCGCTTTTTTTTATATTTATCTTATAATTTCGCATAACAAAGCCTGTGATCCCTCTCCGAGGATGCTGTGCTAGCCGTTGCTTTGTTTTGTTACAAGAAAACCAGAGTAACAATTTATTCTTGGTTGCCCAACTCGAGGAACCTGATTTTTTCGTAACAACTAGCAGCAATAAGTTATCAACCAACTAATGCGTTTTTTTGGCACATTCGATTAGTTATACTTATTGAGCTGGAAAATAATTTTTTGTTTACATTTTTTCTTGGACTGTTTTTGTTTTTAGAGTTTAATTTTTAATGACGTCGTCGTTGCGACAGTAATCCTGCTCAGTACGAGAGGAACCGCGGGGTCGGACATTTGGTTAAGCACTCGCCTGAGCAAGCGTTAGTTTAAAACTACTATCCGCGGGATTCGGCCTGAACGCCTCTAAGGCCGCATTGTATCTAGACAAAGAGGCAACGATACCGCTAGAGGTTTCGCGAGTCGAAATGCTCAATAACCTACTTAAACCGACCGTCTCTCGCGGACGGCGGTCTTTAGAGCCCATTCGCCGCGTAGAAGGCAATGGCAAAAACCAAACCTACAATACACAATCTCTGTTGCTACTTTACTGACTGTTACTGGTTAAATTCAACATTTTTTGCTGCTGTAGACATGTTTCGTGAGCAAGAAATTTTAAAAGGTCTTGCGGCTAGAAAAACTCTGCAAGCATAAAGAAAGAATCAAAAAACTTAAGACATCAGAGACAAAAGCGGACGTTTCAATAAAACCGGTAAAAACCACTATAGGTTTAGAATACAAAGAAGAAAGATCCAAAAGAACAACAATATATGGTTCTCATAAATAAAACTTAAAAATAAAAAATAAAATACGGATTTGACTGCAGACTTGTATGAATCTTTCCGGAGTCTTATTTAGGCGTCTTGTTACGAGAATTTTTTTGCAACTCAATTGCTAGCGACTTACTCAGCAGACAGTGTGCTAGTCATACAATATTTTATAAAATTGCCGAAACAAGTAAATATCACCCAATACCGACCTTGTCTAAATCTGCCGATCACTAAAAGAAACAAACTCACAAAACACCACTTCTAACAATAACATATTTCTTTCAAAAAAAGTGAATAGCCGTTAAAATCCACATAGAGCGGAGTGTACCAATAAAAATTATAGATTTCTTGACTAATATAGTAATATCACCACTGACGGTTAATAAATGCAATTGAAACTAATTACATAAACCAAAATTCTGCGTTACTAAAAAGTTGTACGTACAAAGTAATTTAACAAACTAATGCAATTCTAATACAGGTGTGAGTTTTTCTTTGTTCTTTCTGATTATATTAGACGAGATGAGCTCCACAGGTTACATTCATATCTCAAAAACGTTGTGTATAAAAACAGCATGGTAATCCTCCAAAACTTGCTAAAAAATGGTAAACAGATAACGTGACGACGCAATCTTTAAGAACTCCGACCGATACCTGGAATACGTTTTTCCTAACACATCCGCTAAAAACGTAACAAAAAAAATTTAACGAAAAGAAAATTATTTACATGTCTTAAACACCCAGGTAAGCGAACGTTTACAACGGTTTTCGAACAAATAAAGAGCGAGTAAAAGTTGTTGTGCCGCGTTTATCTTCACCCGTAAAGTAAAATGATAATCAGTAGCGTCTTTAAAGAGTGCAACCGTTAATTTAAATAAAATATATTTTTGAATAATACAAAATAATGACATGTAACAGTCTAATGGTAAAAAAAAGAAGAAATAAACAAGATAAAGATTGACAAAGTAGAGGCAAATATCAAACCAATTCAAGCTTACAAATATATGTAAATTACCGTAACGCAGCTTAAGCTACTCTACAGAACTACGTACAAATAAACAATGTTAATATTGTACTAATACAAGAATTTCAGGTTTACCAAAGAATTGTGATAGGACTAAAAATAAAAAGTGACTGGGAATTTGTGAACTCAAAAGGTAACGACCCAATAAGATTTTAACAAAAAATAATATTTCTTTACTACCGATATGTGAACTTAGAACCAGAGACCTAGTAGTAGTAAAGACAAATCTTAAACCGGCTTTGGCATATCTTCTATATGACTACTCACCAACACAAAATCCTGTATAGTTAACTGATGTGTCTCTGTGAGCAGATACACACCATACGGTTTGGGAAACCACTGGAAATAACAGAATGGGGTTGGCACTTTTAGAATTTATTATTAGTAATAAATTAAATCGAAGAAACGAGCTTATCTTTGTCAAAGATTCAAAAATAGAAATAATTGACATTACCATTGGCACACCCCACGTGTATAGTAATAGTGGCATCAAAACTGCATTAAATTTAGTCTAAAAGTGACACAAGGAGAAATAAAAACGTACAAAATCTATATACGTTTTAGTAACCAACTTTTTCTTTGACGTCGCATTATGATTGAAATCCGGATGTTATTGAATGCCATTCTTGCATTGAATTTTCATCAAGTTTCATGACACTCCAACTGGAAGCTTCGCACCCTTCTGGTTGGATTCAAAAAGATATATTTTTTAAATGGTTTCAAAGATTCATGAAATTTACAAAGCTTTCTAAAGACAAGCCTGTTCTTTTGTTGCTAGACGATCATGCCACCCACACAAAAAATTTGGAGCCTTTTAACTTAGCAACTCAAGCAATGTCATATTGTTGTGCTTCCCGCCACACTGCACTCATTGAATGCAATCTTTTGATGTCGTTTTCCCTTGAGTTATTGCTCAGAAGAAGTGCGAAAGTTGTATTGTTTACATCTTGGTCTGCCTGCCACAATTTATCAAGTCGGAAAGTTCTTTGGTGACCCACTCAAGAACGCTGCTTCCGTTGACAGAGCGGTTAATAGATTCTGAAAGACCGAGATTTACCCATTAAACCCAGATATTTTATATTGCATCAGCTAAGATAACAAAGAGGCAACTACACGTCACCGGAGATAATGACCATAATTCTGAAAATCTAGATAGTCCAGCATCACCTGCATCTTTGATAAATAAACATGCCTATGCTTTAATTTGCGATAAACTTAGAACTTCTGGAACAACTGAAAAAATGCAAACATCACCGGCTCCTTACCAAAACAAATTGGTGCTCTCAACAAAATCAAAGAAACTCAAGAATGTGCTTTTGGTTTTTAACTAAAAAATCTTTTTATTTTTTGTTGTTTTAGGAGACTGGTAACTCTTTATGTTAATGTTTATTTGAGAGACATTTTTTGTTTGTTTGTTTTTTAGGAGGAGAATTTATTTTGTTTTAACTGTACAACATTAATAAAAGTGAAACCTTTTTTTCATAAATTAGGTGTAGATTAATGTAAATTATGTAGCTAGTTTTCAAAACATAATGCTTGAACATGTTACCCAGTTTAAGGAATGTTTAATTTTACCCATGCCTTTGTAAATATTCAAGATCAAAGTGTAAGTCTCACCCAGCTAACCCTACAGCTGATTTAGGATACTAACTTAATTTTTGTTGCAAAATATAACCTATTACCAATAACGAAAATCAAATGGAAAGGTTAAAAAATCAGATTAAAGTGTTTCCAGTGCTGAGAAGTCTCTGATCATTGCTGATGATTTTTGCAATTATACTGATAAATAAATATTTTTCAAACTTGTGGTTGTAAGATCTTTAAACCATGTACTTAATCGCATAGATTTCACTTTTTCTAAACCCAAGAACAATATTTTAATAAACGGAAAGATGAAACTAACACTGAAACAATTGGATGTGGTTTTATTTTTTTATGTATTAGAACTGTCAAAACACTTCTGTATTTTTCATTTAGTTGTTTTAGCAAAGCTTTAATATTATTTTTGTATACAATAAAACACTTAAGTTAAGAATACATTAATCAGCGTGAGCTTTTTAAACGTGACAACTTAGAAAAACATTTTTTAGTATCTTGAAATAGGCAGCGAGTAAATCAAAAACAAATAAACCAATTTGGTAATGTTTTTCTTTTAAGCAAGTTTTGATTCATAAATCAAATCACATTGTCAGAAATTTACGGTTACGCTGGTTAGAGCTTTATTTTTCTTCCCCGTCTCCTCTTTTGCGACGCAATAAATCAAAGAAACAGAATCGACATTAAATTTAATCAGTTATAACACAAATTTTAAAATCCACTTAATAAATAATTAATATTAAACCTTTTGATGTCAGTTAATTTTCTTACGAGCTTCCTTGGATGATCATTCGTATATAAAACGAGTAAAAAGCTTTTGCCGTTAATTGTATTTATGGACCGTAACGGAGAACTTGTTAGAAAGTAACTTTTTTTTAGTACGCATTTAATTGTAGAATTAATTAAGAGTGGGTGAAACACACATTATTATTTCAAATGAGGTAATATACCATGGAGGGCTCATAAAATTAATCAAGTAAGCCGTTCCGGAACATAAACCACTAAGTTAGAGACGACCGCGACTTAACAACTGCAGCAGTGACAATGTACACTTACACAGCTGCGCTTACAACCCCCTCAGTTTAGATTAAGAACATGTTGAAGGAGACGCCAACTTAATCAATATTCTTTATTTGGACGAGGAATTTCTTAGGCTATAGTCATTTATAACTATTTGAAGTATTCCGTGCACACCAATAATCCACTCGTCTTTAATGTGACATTCCGAAAACTGTAAATCAAAATCATAAATCGTAGCAAGCGTATAAGGCAAGGTGGAGAGAAAGAAAATCTATATACGTGCATAAAGTACATTTTCTAAACGTACGTGATCTGTTTTCTAAACCAAAGTTCTTTAATCTCTTTAATGCCCATCCCAGTTGTTATTTATGTAATTATGACCCAAATGCATAAAATAGAGTAATGTGGCATGTTCTAGTGCAAACTCATTTAAAGTTAACGTTTGAACTATACTTAACTGGAAAACAGTTTAATACGTAATTATATATTTTTTTTAAATACATAATTCTTTGTTGTAATTTTAACAGCTTAACATCAGCTTAAAATTACAAAACAAACGAGTGCAGTATTGTTACAAATTTATTTTATAAGTTATAATACTTGAAAGAAGCAAATCTACATTTTTTACAATTTTTTTTTATCTCACAAATACTGCGAATAAAAATATTGATTTTTTTGTTTCTGTTTGTTTATTTTATTTTAATTGTTCATTAATCTCACGTGTTTTTTTTATCTAAATATAATATTAAAATTTGTAATAAAATAAATATTGTAAAGTTTTAGAAATGTTCTAGAACATTCTACGCGACATAAAAAGGATTTTTAGGCGGCACGCGCAATGACTTAGATTAATCTAATAATCAGAAATAAAATATATATTTTGCTAATTGTATTTATATAAAGTAACATTTATTCTGTTGTTAATTAATTAAAAAAACATTTTAGTCGTGTATACTAGTATGGTAAATTAATTAATTTAAATTTAGATGCTATACAATTTGTTTCAGTGTAAGAAGACATGTGAGTGTTTGGGTTTTAATTCATAAACTGTTTATTAATAACTATTTTGGTTTAGTTTGTTAAACGTAACTGTTTTATAAATAAGTATCAATTTTTAGTGCCAAACAATCAAGTGAGCTAAAAACTGCTAAATTAAAAAAACAAATCGTACAACAACGGCTTTGCACAATTTATAACAATGCAAGAAAACGTTGAATTCTTTTGTTTAAAGTTTTCAAATTATTCGATTTTAGTAAGTTTATTCTAAAAATTAAAAAAAATACGATTTAACATTGAAAATTAAATAAAATTTAAGACAAACAAAAATAAAAAAATAAAAACAAAACTCATATACAGTTGCCACGGTAAAAAATTACACAAATGAAAACTAATAGACGTATACAGAGAAATCATTTACTAATTCGAGATTGTACTTCAAAATTTGGACAAAAAAAACTTTTGGTAGACGTACCACAAGCTGCTACAGAATCTAATTATTAGTGCCATAAACAGGAAGTGACGTTTGTAATAGATCTATTTTTGACCACTATCAAAAAATTACAAGTGCTTTTAGGACCGAGATATAGAAACAACAGGTATACAAAAGTCAAATACTAAACCGGTTTTAAAATTTTACACAAAGCCTTCAAGAGTTGAAAGTTTCATGAACAAAGTTTTACAAACAAGTTAACAAAAATGACTAAGAAAAACAGTTACCTGTAAGTTGCTTTACAGTAGAACGAGACGGCCCCTACTATCACATTTCATATATGAAAAATCAAGGTCCTAGTACTTTTTGTTGTTAGATCTAAAAAATTGTTACTGGCTTATAGAATTAAAACTTAAAGACCGTGGAAAAAACAGTGTTTACAATCGAAACTAACTTGTGACAATGTTACGAAGGTTTTCTCGCAACGTAAGCGACTAACTCAGTTGAATTCAGAGGTTTGGGTTATAAGCTTCGTACTAAATTATAAAACGAAGTAAAAAGGCGACAAAAGGATTAGAGACTAGAGTGATAGGCACTGGTTGAATTTATCCAACACCGAAATAGAATAAATGACAAAACACTAGTTATAACGACAAATATATTTTTTTAATGAGAGGAAACTTAAAAGAATTAGGCGCATAAATAGCAGTAAAGAATAATTTTATTATTACAGTTATAGCGTTGATACAATTTCTGTAGGTTAGGTAGCCTTCCACACAAAGTTATCAAAATAGAACAGAATCAAGTAATATGTATTTTCGGAGTTAATCTTTAGAAGAGTAAGGGTACTTACGGTTGTCCATGCGAATAGCTATCGGCACGCTCAAACCATCTCCTAAAATCGCTAAGGAAATGAAGTAGAATCAGATATAGAATTGTATCTCAATTAAATTGCTTATTGACAAACAAAGAATCCTAGTTAAATGCGTCAAGCATCCAAGTGGTTTTCACTAATCTTAATGCAGGTGTGCCTCCAAGATTCTTTGAACATCACAGGAATTACAAATATGATTGTCTTGGAAGTGACTTAAAGAATCGTGAGCGTGTACGTGCTTCTAGTTATAGCCTCCAGCGAAAGGTAATGAATTAATCAGGAATTCTTTTAAATTAGCCGAACACGTGGTGGTATCATAAATCGCTCAGAAACAACTTTGCAAAAACGGCGATAATAGTACACCCATTTATAACACAGATGTTTGTAAAATTTTAAAAGTGAAAACTCCGCTGGGCGTTTATTTTAGAACATAGATGTAAAGTGTATCACAGTCACAGGAAGAATTTCAATTTGGTATCTTATCCCCGCCCTTGCCACGAAAAGTGGGCGTTCTAAGAACAAATTTTATACTAAAGCATTTTTAATATAGTAACAAATAATTTAATTTTATATTTATACTCTACTTTAAGAATGAATTACTTTAACGTAATACAGTAACAGTTTACTGTATTGATTTTTGCTTGGTATAAAGCTCCTGTAACTTCAAAGCGTTTGATGAAAACTATTTCGTTCAGATTATGTTGTATTTATCTGAACAACGTGATTGTGGTTGGAAAGTTTAAAGAATTTTTAAACAATCTAACAAAAATGCAGTTGGCACATGTTTAGAACGAACCTGCAGTATCTTAGAGACATCATGTCTACAAATTTTGATCTAGAGTTTGAGTAGTACAAACGTGACTAGACCATCTTAATTGAGAGTCATAGTTACAACTGCCTAAAGGGTATGGCTAGTTAGCTCATTCTCATTTTGCTTCCTGGAGTATCGTGCAATCTATCGCATTACTAAAGTAAATCCTAGCTTCTGGTCTTCGCATCTCGGGCTTCCGTTACACAGTAGGCGGTTGAACTAGTATAAAACTTAAACCCCTTTATCCGCAAGTATTACGATCCAGTTTCTAACTAGGAAATTTATCGACAGTTTATCGTATAACCCGGAGTGACTTTCTAAATTCTTATTTCTGGTCGATCTTCGCTGGCCAATTCAGCAACTCGAACACCCTCGGATACTCGTGTTGCTACCGGACCACGTTAGACAAGTCACCGTTGCAGTCTCCTCTATCCTACAAAATAAATTCTTCTGCTACCTTGCAATGTTTGAACAGCCTTTGCCTTTTCACATAAATGCACCAGTATAATAGGGATACTGGAATTGTGAAGATTGGTGTCCGTTCTATGGCTATAAAGCGCAAGGCCACTCACATAGACCTCGGGTGTATTGGACCGCGTACGACTACCATAAGATGCTTCTTCTGCCGGAGGGACTAGTCCCTCCTGTCATGTTTTTGTATTATAGGACTTGCCATTTTCTCTCCCTTCAGAGCTAGGTCCCAGTTTACCGGCACTGGTAAAACTAAGAAGTCTAGGCAGTGCCCTAAGTTTCTGTCTGAAAACTAAACCGCGTTTCAAAACTGGAACTAAGTCCAAATTTACCGGCGTCGCCCAGACGGACGACGTTGGCCAGTCGTGCCTTTAGTTCCTGTCCAAAACCTTTCCTCGGAATTTAGTCTATTATTCTAAAGGTAACGGCCACATGACAAACCGCTTCCTCGCGTATAGATCGTACACAATTAAGTCTACAATCCGCGAACGTTATGCCGCCGTAGAAAGAAACTCGTTAAAACAGTGGCTTAAAACGGCTACTATCACGTCAGGATATCCGGGCAACAACACCATATGGTAAAATGTAGGCCCGTGTCATCACATCTGCATTGGAGAACCAACACAAATAATATCTAGAGTGCACCTCGAGTAGGCGACTAACATTACAAACCTTACCAATTGGTACCCAGATTTTCCAACATTACTAAGATTCTGTTCTGTTTTTGTAATTTCTGACATTTATCAGTTAAACATCTTACTTCAAAATGTTTTAAACTTTCAATATCTACGCGCCGACCGCTAATCTACTGTTTTTAGAAGCTACTCCTCTAAATTACTAGGAACCGCGGTGGCAATTTACCCCTGCTAAAGAATCGCTTCTATTTGGTTTAATCTACGAGGTCGTTGTCTTTGGCGTGAGCGTAGAAGAATCCACCAAAGTAACGGGTGATTATCTACTAATACCGGCTTGTAGTTTTTGTTTCTTCTTGTTTTTGGCGGAGGTTGGATTGGAGGTTATATACATGGCCATCTAGTTGTTGGATCTAGTAGTAGTTAGTGACTGCCGTCGCGGTGACCCATATTGGTTTGTTAAATTCCTGATAACAATCACTTGCTGCTTGAAGCCTAACATGACCGCTACAAATGTTGATTTATGTGCACCGCTTGGATTCGTTCTGCTTCTGATTTTCCTTCGTTGTTTCTTTGTACGGCTGCTTAATTTTGCCATTCTTCTGGTCATGGTAACTCATAGCCAAGAAGAGCGTGGATAGGTGTCATTTCGGTGGCAGCGCTTTTTTGTGTTTTTAGGGTAAATAGTATTATTGTCAGCACGCCATCCCGGAGGTCAGAATATCTCTCTTCCAGGTGAACTCAAAATCTTACTAATTTTGCTTGCGGGTACGCAATGAGAGTAGTTTAATGCATGCAATCCCAGTAAGTTAATCAAAATCAATTTTAACCCGTTGTCGCTGATTAAACCCGTAGCTTCCGAACACTTTGTTCATGAGTTATTCTCGTACGACCTTGGTAGATGTGACGACCAATAGAAAAATCTTACTTATATACTGAAGAGATCGGTTATTACCAAAAGTTGCCAGAAGTTTGAGTTTCTAGTGGGAGTATAGGGTACCATAAGATTGACCAAAATTATTTCCTTTGACTTGGTTGTCGGAATGGAATTCGCTTTGCCGTTCCGCAAACCCAGTGCGTCCGGACATATTCCTTTACGTTGGTCTTTACTACTAATACTGGTTGTTGATAATTCTAGAAGCTTCTCCGGCTCCGAAATGAACTGCGCCTTGTCTTCTTAAACACAGGTAGAATCTGCTAATAAGTTGCTTTGGTTGCTTTAGTGGTACAGGTAGCCGTTGTCGACTCTGAGTTCCCTTAACAAGCATTGTCGGTTATAAGCTTGTTGGTATATGGTGGCTAAGTAAATTGACCATTTCAGTGTGAGCAATAGTAGGTTGCAGTGCTGGAGTGTAAGTAATGTTTTGTTCCGGTGGTAGAAAACGGTCAGTAAGTATTCGTTGCGGACGTGTACTGGTGCAAGACGTCGCAATAAGTAGTCAGGTAACTCATTAGAACTTCCAGGCCAGCGTTCCATATTAAATGTATATTCTTACAACATCCAAGACCAGCGGAACAACTTTATCAGTTTTTGATCCGGTCGAGCCATGTTAAAGCCCTGTTGTTGGTGCAAAACATGAAGTGCTTATCTTCTAGACAGAGGCGGTGTTTTTTTATGACGACAAAGCTTTCTTATTTGTTCACATGGTATTCACTTTGTGTTTGGTTATCCAGTTGACTAATGACTGTTTTTAATTAGTTCAAGGCATTTTAAGCATCTCTGGTCCATGCAAACCGTCAATAAACCGCAGTAAGGGATATAGTCTCTGGTCTAATTACTTAACCCCAAGAAGCTCTTCTGTTGCTTCTGGTTTTTAATTGTTTGGCGGCTTGTAATGTGTTACGGTAAGAATTATGGGTAACTAAATTTAAATGGAGCGATGGCCGCAGTAGCTCGGTTCTTGTAGGCAAAATGGTGTGGGTTAGAAATTGTGAGGGGAATATTTAAATCAAAGATGTCGTGGTAGATAAAATTAGTCAAATAGTGATTAGAAATTGTTAGAAATGGGCGCCACACAATTTGTTTAGTTACGGTCCTGTTAATTAAATTGTAAAAGTTTAAAAAGGCTCTAGTAGTAGCGAAGGGTTGCTGAAAGAAAAAAAAACGGGGAAGGTTAAGCAATAAATTACAATCAGTAAATTTGATGTAAATATAATGAATTTAGAATAAATGGCAATTTACAAAATAATCAATAAAATATTCAATTTTGAATTATGCAAGCAAAATATGCGTGAAGTTGAGTAAAACAATCGATAACGGATTTCAAATATTACAAAAATACAGGATCTAAAAACCTTGTGTTAAAACAAAAGTAGTAAAACTAATTTAATTACGTTAGGTTCGCAAAACAAACAACAACAAAAAAGTTTTTTTAATTTTGGGCAGCGATCGGGATTCGACAAGACAGTAATTACAAATTTGAAATACAAAAAAAAATCTTACCTTTATTACTTTGCTGATGAAACTCCGTGCACGGTATTTCTAGTCGAAGTTTCCTTAAATAAAATATTTAAAACAAACAATTGGCCGTCGGCAAATAACAGCCGAGAATTAGAGTTAGGTTCAAGTTAACTATCACGTAGATCAGGGGAGGCGTAACCAAATTTATGTAGGTTAATAGGTCAGTTACAATTACGTTATACGTCAACAAAATTCAAGGTAAATCAGATAACAACTTCTTATAGAAACCTAAAGAAATTAAATTAAGTAAATTAAGCCAAAGTTTAAATAACAAAAGTGAATTTTAAATAGCAAAAAAGAAATTGTGAAATTTTAAAGTATAAGGTAAAGTTCTTGAATTTCTAAAGTTGATTAAGCAAGTAGGATTTTGATTAAAAGTTCAATGTAGAAAATCAAATCTTTGAGATTTGCACAAATATGAATTAATTCACAATAAAACAAAGGTTAACGGTTAGTTTTCCACTTAGTCAGTTGCTGCAATCGAAGTTGACTTCTCAGCGTAGCGTTAGTAGAGTTTACAGATGAACGGAATATTTTGGTAGTTGAAGGAACTCTCACACGTGGAGGAAACAATCCGTTGGAGGAGACGTTCATATGAATTAGAACAATTTCGTCGGAAGAAAAACCGCTATAAAGAGGAAGGGAGAGAAACGAAGTTAGATTAACTAAATAAAGCAAAAACTAAGTACTTTACCTGGGTATAATAATCCAGCGTTAAGAAAACTAAGTACACTTTTAAAATTTAAAGTAATTTATAGCCGTAAATATACGATATTTAGTAATTTTAGGAAAGAAACAGGTTCCGTAGATATACTAAAACTTAGGAGGGTTTCAACGTAATATCCGGTAAAATCACCGTGTTTAAGTAAACTTTAGTACTTCCAAGATACCAGTAAATTTTTGAAGTGATCTCAACAAGAGTTTGTCAGGAACTGATTAAAGAAGGAAACTAAGTACCTAAGGTCATAATAACCTCAGAAGATAACAAAATAAATTCGTCAGCAAACTCGTGAGAACGCTCGAGTAACTGATAGTTTAAACAATGATTTTGATAAGGACTTGCAGAAAAGCAGAATTTAACCACGTATTAAGCGAAGATAATACGCTCTTAATTAATCATAAATTACAAATTATCAACCTTTAAAATGTAACAAAATAAAGCGTGAGATTAGCAACAACAGCAAATGCCCACACGTATAACTTAAATGAATCAAACAGTACCGGATTTAGGAAAATTTGCTCAGGGCGTAACAACGTTAATAGCTAGGGACTAACTCAGTTGAAAGGAGAGTATTGGGTCGTAAGCTTCGTGGTGCTAAATTATAAAACAAATTAAAAAGACGCCAAAACGATTAAAAGCTAGAGCGATAGATACCGTTTAAATCTATAACACTAAAATAGAATAAATGACTAAGCACTGGTTATAACGACAAATATGTATATTTATTTTTCAATGAATGAAAGTTAAGATAATTAAGAACATAAATAGTAGTCAAGAATAATTTTATAATCACAGTTATAGCGTTGATACAGTTTTTCGAGGTTAGGCAACCTTCCACAGAAATTTATCGAAATACATACAACAGAACAAAATCAAGTAATATGTAACTTCGGAGTTCCTTTTTTGATTTAATGTGTTGCAAATCGCATTTCACGTAAATTGACACCGTACAGACAAATGTACAAATAATTGACAAGTAATAGAAAAAGAGTACTTACGGTCGTCCATGCGGATAGCTATCGGCACGCTTAAACCATCCCTTAAAATTGCAAAAGAAATAAAGAAGAATTTGATATAGGATTGTATCACAATTAAATTGCTTATCGACAAACAATGAATGCTAGTTAAATGCGTCAAACATCTAAGCGGTTCTCACAAATCTTAACGCAGGTGTGCCGCCAGGATTCTTTGAGCTTCAAATAAATTACAAATATGATTGTCTCAGATGTAGCTTAATTAATAGAGATCCAAATTAACCCAACACATGGTGGTATCATAAATCGTGTAGAAAGAATTTTACAAAAACGGCGATAATATTTCACCTATATATAACAGATGTTTGTGAAAATTCAGAAGTAAAAACTCCGCTAGGCGCTTATGTTAGAACATACATATGGAGTGTATCACAGCCACTGAAAAAATAGATTTAATTTGACATCTTATCCCCGCTCTCGCGACGAAACGAAACAAATTTTATACTAAAGCATTTTTAACATGGCAACAGTTTACCGTATTGATTTTTGCTTGGTATAACGCTCCTGTGACTTTAAAGCGTTTGATGAAAACAATTTTGTACAGACTTTGTCGTGTTTATCTGAACAACGTGATTGTGGTTAGCAAAAATATTTAAAAAAAACAAAGAAAAGGATGCAGTCGGCACATGTTTAGAACGAACCTGTAGTACCTTGCACACGTCATGTCTAGAAATTTTGATTAGGGTTTGAGTAGTACAAAAGTGACCATACCATTTTAATTAAGAGTCATAGTTATAACCGCTCCGGGGGATATAGAGGGGTTAGTTAGCTTCCCCTATTTTGCGGATTGAAGTGTCGTGCAATCTATCGCATTACTAAACCAAATCTTAGCTCCTTGTCTTCGCATTCTGGGTTCCTGTTACACAGTAAGCGGTTAAACCAGTATAAAAGTAAAACCCCCTATCCGCAGATATTACGACCTAGTTTCTAAATAGGAAATCGGCAGTTCAGCGTATAACCCGGAGCGGCTTCTCCTTTCTAATTTTCTATTTCTGGTCGATCTTTGCTAGCCAGTCAGCACCTCGACACTAGCTCTCGCACGCCCAGTAATGGGGGGTAACACTGTTTACCGAGACGGTGATAGAGTGCCTAAGCACCCTATTCATTAAGAGATTAAAGTCGCACGACAAAATCAGTCGACGACCAACCTGTGCCTAAGCTAGTTTCCACGCCCCCGAGAAGCCGACACCAGTTGATAGAATACCGGACAGCGGGTCCCCTGTGAGACTCTCTCTCATCTTCGGATAATCGTGTTACTGACGGGTCACGTTGGACAAGTCACCGTCCCAGTCTCCTCTATCCTACAAAATGGATTCTTCCGTTACCTTGCAATGTTCGAACAGTCTTCGCTCTTTTCACCTAAATGCACCAGTATACTTGGGATACTGAAATTGAGTAGATTGCTGTCCGTTCAATGGGTCTAAAGCGCAAGGCCACTCACATAAACTCCGGGCGTATTAGACCGCGTACGGCTACCACAAGACGTTTCATCTGCCGGAGGGACTAGTCTCCACTGCCATGCTTTCGTATAATAGGACTCGGCTTTTCCTCTCCCTTCAGAGCTAGGTCTTGGTTTACCGGCACTGGTAAATCCCTGTAGCCCAGGCCGTACCCTAAGTTCCTGTCTGAAAATTGAACCAAGTTTCAGAAGTAAAACTAAGTCCTTCGGAATTGAAAAGAGTAACAGCCACATGACAAACCGCTCCCTCCCGTATAGATCATACACAATTAGATCCAGAATCGGCGGACGTTATGTCGCCGTAAAAGGAGCCTATCAAAAGAATGGCATCAACACGACTACTGTCACGTTAAGATACGGTACGTTTTGACCGTTAACACAGGATCTAAATTCACGCCTTAACCCTGGAATTGGATGGAAATGTATCTATTGTAAGGGTAACAACGCCACATGGTGAAATGTAAGCCCGTCTCAGTCATTTAGTTTACATCTGCACTGGAGAACCAGCACAAATGCTATCCAGAGTGCACTGCGAGGAGGCGACTAGCAATACACTCCCTTTGTCAAACATCAGATTTAAAGTTTTTAGAGCTGTACACTTACCATCGGCAATTGGTACCTAGAGTTTCCAAGATTGCTAAGTTTTTGTTTTTTTTCCTGTAATTTCTAACATTCATAATTTAAACATCTTACTTCGCAATGTTGCAGATTTTTAATACCTACGCGCCGAACGCTAATCTACTGTTTTTACAAGCTATGCCTCTAGATTATCAGGAACTGCGGTGACAATTTACCCCTGTTTGAAAGAGTCGCTTATGTTTGGTTTTATCTAGATGGTCGTTGTCTTTGACGTGAGCGTAGAAAAATTGATCAAAGTAACGGGTGATTATCTACTGATACCGGTTTGTAGTTTCTTTTGTTTGGCGCTGAACGGATGTCATGTACGTGGACCTTTGCTAGTTCGTCATCTAGTTGTTGGATCCAGTAGGCGTTAGTGACTGCCGTCGCGGTGACCCTGTTTGGTCTGATTGATTTCTGATAAAAATCACGTGATGCTTGTTGCCTAACATGACCGGTAGCAATGTTGATTTATGTGCTCCGCTCGGATTCGTTTTGCTTGTGGTTTCCTTTGGTTGTTTCTTTGTGCGGCTGTTTGATTTTGCCATTCTTCTGGTTGTGTTGGCAGCACTTTTTCGTATTTTTAAGGCAAATAGTATGATTAGCAGTACGCAATCCCAGAGGTCAGAGTATCTCTCTTTCAGGTAAATACGAAATTTTCCTAATTTTGCTTTTTAACGGCGTTTGTTTAAGGGTGCGCAATGAGGGTGGTTTAGTGCATGCAATCTCAGTAAGTTAACCGAAGTCAATTTCAACCCGTTGTCGCTGACTAAACCCGTATCTCATACGACCGCAGTAGGTGCGACGACCAATAGAAAAATTTCTACTTATATACTAAAAATACCGGTTACAACCAAAAGTTGCTAGAAGTTTGAGTTTCTAGTAGGGGTGTAGATATAAGATCTTTAAAAATGATTTCCTGTGGCGGATGGGTTGTCGAGGCTTTCGGCTCTCATACTAGGTTTCGCTTCGTCATTCCGCAAACCCAGTGCATCCGTATGTAGTCCTTTACGTTGGTTTTTAGCCTCGGCTAGTAATACTGATTGCTGATAGTTCTGGCTATTTTTTCGGCTCTGAAATGACCTGGGACCTGTGTTCTTAAGCTAATAAGTTGTTTTGGTTGCTTTGGCAGTACATATAGCCGTTGTAGAGTTTGAGTTCTCTTAACAAGCACTGTTGGTTATGAGCTTGTTCGTGTACGTTGACGTGTCTAACTAAGGTGATCATTTCAATGTAAGTAATAGTGGGTTGCAGTGCTGGAGTGTGAGTGATGTTTCTTTCCGGTTGTAGAAAACGGCTAGTAAATATTTGTAAGTTTTTCACAATAAGTAGTCAGGTAACTCGTTGGAAGTTTCAGGGCAGAGTTCCTTATTAAATGAATATTCTTACCGCCCAGCGAAAAAAAATCTATCTTTTAGTTTTTAATACGGTCGAGCCATGTTAAAGCGTTGCTATTGGTGCAAAACATGAAACGCTTATCTTCTAGATAGAATCGGTATTTTCTTTTATCCCATGTGACGGCAAAGCATTGACTTTGTGTTTGGTTTAGTTTTGCGTTGGCATAATTAATGATGCGCTATTGGCGTAATGCCGGCGTCGGTTTAAAACACACACGGTCAAAAGTCAAAATTCGGTCGGTAAAGCTTTTTTCTAGTTGACTAATGACTGTCTTTAATTAGTTGAACGCATCTTAAGAATCTCTGGTTCGTACAAACCGTCGATTATTTTTTCACAAATCGTTTAGAAGTTAGGGATATAGTCTCTGGCCCAATTACTAAACCCCAAGAAGTTTTTCAGTTGGTTCCGGGTTTTGAATTGTTTGGCGGCTTGTAATGCTTTTATAAGCTTTGGTCAATTTTATAAACTTTATAGAATCATACGGCAAACTTTCTTCCGTGCAAAAAAGAAAACGAATGATGTTTTGATAATTTATAGATTACATTATTTCTAACTGTACATTAAATAGAGTGAATTTAGTCTGCTCTCATTTATGGTAAATCTTTACTATTTTTTTTCCTTTGTTAGCTCTAAAAGCAACGGTTCTACCGAGCAGCTTGACGCTGGTGTACACAACGGTATTTGTAGCGCAATTCCTATCTTTCGACTAATGCTCACAAAGTTTTTTTTCAATAAGTATTTGTATAGTTACAGAGACGATAACTTTATAACCTCATTCGACGATTAATGAGCTTGCAGGTGCAGAAAATTGTTTTCCAAAATCTCATCTGAATCCTTTATGTAACGCAGTAAGATTCCTGGTCTTTTCACTGATTGCTTTACACTCAATGCAATAAAGTTTTGTAAAAATGTAGAAATTTTTACATAATTCTTCATAAACAGATCTGCGTCTCCATAGTTTTGCAACCAGCAATAATGGCAACTGCCTTTGTCAGTTTAGCCTTATTTTCCTTAAATTTTCTAGGTATGTTATTAAAGACTAATAAATGTCTGCGATCGTACTCAGGCTGATATTTACAGATTGCAAAAACTTGCTCACATTATTGAACCTTTTCAGGATGTCATTCCAGAGAAAAACCATCCGTGGAGTCTAACAAATTAAGAATACTAGAAGCTTCAGAGCGCGTAGATGGTTTTTTATTTGATCACCTGATCTCATCCTTAAAACAACATAGACTTTAGCAGTGGTCCATTTTGTCTGAGAAAGACTTTTCACTACGTGACTTTAGTTCTGACAGCAAAATTTTTCATCTGTGTGTTGATACCGAAAACAAATTGCACAATGTCTGCAAAATATCCAAGAAAGATATAACAACTTGACAAGACTTAGTGGCACAAGATCTAACAGAAACAAAAACTATTAGAGAATTTGCTTGTTTTGTTCTCGCTTGAACACCGGAATATAAACCCGTAATACTGCCGGCAGCTGGCAATATTCAAACCGTGATTTTGTAATGTCTCTAGAACGATTTTAGCTAGATATTTTGCTTTATGGCCACAATTTGGAATGGATCCCAAAAATTGTTTGACTGGACATTCGTTTTTAGAGACATTTCTTGCTATAAAAAAAGTTGTTTAATGTGGGAGATGTCAATAGTAGAGTCTGTAATAAAAAATTCAGTGACGGAATAAAGAACGTATCATAAAAGGTAAAAATAATATAATTTGACCACGGCAAGCAATCGTAAGCACAGACCTCTGGGTGGTGGGTTGAATGGAAATAATTACAATGATATGAACTCCGTTAAATTTATTAATTATAACTTAATATAAAGAACAATATTTGAATTAAACATATTAGAAATAAAACAGGATTTAAAATAAAATATTACGACGCCAACTACCTATTGGTGATGAATAAAAAGCGTAAAATCTTACATCTAGTTATTAATTATTAATATAAAATGCAAATGTCATAAACGTTTGATTTGTTATCGAGTGAAAAGTTTTAATAACACAATTTAATTATTTGAAGATAAAATGCAGTATCTTAATTTTAGTCGACTCACCATGTTTAATATAACGTTATCGGATATCTTCTATTTTTAGCACATACTTGCTTGACGTGATAAGATTCTTCAACAGCAGGAATAAACCAATGTATAATAAACTTCAATAACGGATAATCCATTATTTAAACGACAAAACCAAAATAAAAGATCCAGAATAAAAAGAAAGGATCCAGAATAAAAATCCAATAAACGAAAAGATCCAATAAAAAGAAAGATCCAATAAAAAAAAGACCCTAAATATAAATAATTAGAATGGTTTTTTAAATGACATCATGTACTCACGCTGCATTTACACTTAGCAACTGTCTTCAAAATAATTTCCTTTGTCTTAACTATTGCGCAACATTGCGAAGTCACTAAAAATGTTGATTTCAATAGAAAAATTATATCAGAATAAAGGTAAACTCACCAATAATTAGATGGAATGAATAAAAATTAAATTGCATGGCTTTTTACGCCATAATCAAGAAAATTTGACTTCCCCGCATCACTACGACACGCACGCCAGTATTGTTCAAACGGAAATGGAAGTTTCAGCTACAACTCAGGTAGATTTGAAACAACGCGACGTTGCCACTGTTGCCAAACTGAATAAATTTACGTGCAATATTAGTTGCAAAAAATAAATGAATGTAAAATTGAATTTTAATGTAATGAATTCTAACGGGACGTTACAAGTCAACAGAAATAGAAAAATATTTAGCTTGTTCATCTCAGACACGTTTGTGTTTATGCCCTTTCTGTCATGACATTGACAAAAGGTCTGACGTTGCGACTTTCATAACATAGTTTCTACTGTTTTTCGATCCAAATCTGTTATGGAAACCACTAAACCGGCAACCCGCGTGCACCTCACAACACTCACATCCGTCTGAAAACTTTATGCCAGTATTTTATTTCTTCTTCCGTTTGAGGAACAACACTTTTGTCAACTCTACCGCCAGCATTCTTTCTTTTTGCACATGCTGACATGTATTCGTCTGAATTTTCGTGTTTTTTTATTTTTATATTACGTTTTTTTCAGTCGTACGTTTCGTTAGCTAGCACCCTCAATTTTTTAGACATTTAACAAGGGGCGCAAAACACGGAACCTTTGCTATTCAAAAACACGAGGCAAGGTCAAAGCTGTTAAATGTTAAAAAATGACAGGAATATATACCTAGTTTTATCTGCAAACTTTCTATACTGCCACTTTGAAGAAGAAAAGACGGCACTAATACTTTGTTTTCCGCCATTTTGAATAAAGTGTCTCCGTCAAGACTTGGCAAGATCGTCACCGCAGATGAAATTGCATGTGATTTAGATTCAAATTTTTTTAAGGAACTGTTTTCTTTGGTTGTTAAAGGGTTTTAAAAAATAATGTTTTATGGTATGTCGTCACAGCCAGACACGTTTTTTAGAGTTGGATGAAGAGAATAAGAACTGTTTGAATATTTTGCTATATAACCATTGCTCATCAAGGTACTAGTAAGATGATAGTTCCGAGTCTACATTTTCAGGTTTGGCAAATAGAAAAAGCACGATGAGCCAAAGATTTGATAACAGAACGTTTCTGAGACAGAGCATGAATGTATTTGTCCGTATGGATAGGTTTGCGATAACAAAATGGCACAGAAGTCCGTCGGGCTTACGAAACACAAGAACGTCAAGAAATGGGAGAGAGCTATTACATTCGATTTTTATAGTAAGTTTGATATTTAGGTGTGACGCTTACTCCGGATCAAACTGCTTAGCTGAAATGGAAAGCTACTGAACGGTACGGTTTTCGAGCGCCAGATTTGTTCAAGGAGTTTACTTTCTTGTTCGACGGTATTGTCCGGGTAACTGTAATGAATACACGGTTGTCTAGGGCTAAGAGCAGAGCAAGGCGACGGAAATAAAAAACACAATAAGTAAATTAAATAACTTTATTTATTTTCAAAATAAATTATTAATGGGCGGTATAGTCGACAAGAGCGGAAGCGGCATTCACAACCAAGCAAGCGTAAGGTGATCTATAAACCAATGACCGATTAGCGTGCGTGACCAAGCAAACAAGCATGCAATACGGTATCAACCTTCGTTAGATTGGAAGACAGGGTTACTCGGGTTTGAAGCTTAGGTAGAGGAGAAGGAATTTGGGCACGTTACTGGAAGGCGTATCCGCAGGCTAAAGCCAAACACTACAAATACGACGCTCGGTAATGGATCGAGGATGGCTTATCCGCAGGCCAAAACATGTCTGGCTGTAACTGTCTCCCAGAAAACATTATTTTTGAAAACCGTGTAGCAGCCAATGAAAATAATTATTTAGAAAATTTTGAATCTGGATCGCATTTACAACATTACAAATGAAATAGAGAAATTTCTTCGTAAGAATGGTATTAAACTCGACAGACAAAAACTCTTAGATTCTTCTTTCTCCCGACAACAAATTTCCTACACTTTCATTTCAATGTGTTTACCAAATTACTTGTTCATGTGGCTCAGTCTACAACTATCCTTTCTTTGGTTTACAGTCATTACTCTTTTATTGAAGTTTTAAGTCACTTTTATAGAATTTAGAATCTGGCTTGGTTTACAAGTTCATTGCGTAACTTAATACTGGTTCATTGTTAGATTTTTGTTTGCTTTTTCAAGTTTATCGTTTTCTTTCTTATCTTTTTAGAGCTTAGAATCTGACTTGGTTCACAAGTTGATTACCTAGCTTTTGAGAGGTTTTTAGTTAAATTTTGGTTGCTTGTTTGACTTTTTCAATTTTTCTCACACCCTGATAAAGCCCCTTACAGAAATGGGCGAAACGTTGACAGCTTCGGTTACAATAATGACACGGTTCAAACCCGGAAAACTTTCTCATCTTAGTAAAACTCTTGTTTTTTTTTAAATTTTTTTATGCTTTCTTTTTTGGAACTTGCTGAATTTTTGTTGACGTCACACATTGGCAATTTTTATTTCTATAAATAAAAGAAAAATGTATTGATGACTGAACTCAAACGAAAAAATAGTTTGTCGTATTGCATATCCAGTTCGCATTATTTCGGCATCGTTTAGACGCGAGCTCTACTCTACCGTCAGTTGTGTGTTGCCAGATTGAACTATAAGTCGCACAATTAATAGAATGTTTGCTAAATATTTAGCTATTTTTTTTGTTTAATTGACAGTAGATAAACTATCAGGTCCGGGTAACTAAGTAGGCCTTTGTCGTATTGTAAAAGTTAAAAGAGGTTATAGTCATGCATCTATTTTAAGTCTAAGAGGAAATACAAATTATTTTTTGAATACTGGTGCAAGTAATATAGTCATATGTGCAGTATTTTCTCCAAATGGACAAAAACATCTTATTACATATTTTAGCAATGTGTTTAGGTTAAACAATACTATTGAATGACTAAAAAAACCGTTAGTGGTTGTCAAGTACATGAAACATTTTCATGTAAAGCACAAAATTTTGATTACATCACATTAAAATGACTATTGCAGTTTGTTACGTGAATTTACTCGTAACTTAAAGCAGGCGGCTAACTCAATACAATTTGATGAGAGGATTGCAGGTGTTTGTGTGCTAATCATAAAATAATTATAAAAGTGGCAAAACGGTCAGAAACTATTACTAGCAGATACCGTTTAAATCTTTTGAACACTGAAAAATAACAAATGGCAAAGTACAGGTTATAACAACAAATATATTTATTTTTAACAATAGAAAAGGGAGGTTAAAAGAAGAAAAAAGGCAGAATTATGTTTGTAGTAACAATTTGTTTTTGTTTGAGTTTGTCGATAATTATCACAGACAATAACGTTGATGCAAGTCCCAGAAGAAACTTCACATTTGAGGTTAAACCAATGCAAACATTTATTACGTGGATGAAGGCAAATATTTAGAAATGAAGGTCTCACTGGACGCGTACGTTAAATTTTCATGTACAATACTTCTCACATTGACCGGAAATTTTGTTTTTCCCTTTATTAATTCCATACGCCAAAAAAAACAAAAACATGACAACCATAACTCTAAATGTAGCAAAAGGAATTTTTGAGACAGAATTTATACAATACGTAACCTATATTAGAATACTTTTCATATAACAAGTTGATTGTTTTTTCAAAGGAATTGCTATGGTTGATGGCAAAAGAAGAAATTCCCTATTAAGACTAATTCTTAACTGAAAATGAAAACGTTCTACATTTATCCTAGCGATGAGTGAGTGTTTTGAGTCAAAATGTACTAGACGTAGTAGAATTTTTTTACAATTAATTAATTAATACGGTTTCGGAAACAATTCCTAAAAAATGTCAAAAACGCACATAACACACTACAGTTAATAATGCCAAAAACTGACCGTCACAGGTGTGTGCATTGAAAGATAATTTTGACGTAAAGAAAACGCTGTGCAAAATGCAAGAAAAAATGTTCTGAGTAAGTGCTCGGTTTGCGCATTAAGAAATAAAGTGGAAAAGATGCATAAATCACATATAAAACAATACAAAGTGCATAACTTTACCAAATAGACAAAAGCAACAACAGTCTCATAATTAAGTAGTTCTTGTTCTGGTTAAAGTTGCATTTCGACAAAAAAAGACGTTTTTTTATCCTTAGTCTGGTGGCATAACTCGCGAGGATAGATCGAGTAATGGAACAGAACATTAAAATCCTTATAGAAATTTTGCAACGCATTAATGACGCCATTTTTTCTGTAATTGTTTAAGATAGTACTTACAGTTAGAATTTATTATAATTCTAAACGATCCATATTTTAATTTACTGTTTCTATTTTATTTTGTTATGTGAATTTACCCGTAACCTAAAAACCGCTTGTTTTTAGGTTACGGGTAAAGTTCGATATACCAAAGAACAAGTCACAGATGGTCTTCGGTGTGCTGCCGAGCGATAAAGGTAAATCAATTTTCAGATACAAGCATAACGACAAATACATTTATTTCAGCAAAACTAGAGAGAAAGTTAAAGTAGATAAATGTAGATAAGTGAGAGTTCGTTAATAAATATCACAGATAAAAATATTGTTGCAGTCCACTGGATTGGGCAACACTCCGTACATGTAATTATTGTGTTACAATACGAAAGTCTAACCTAATGAGTAAACGAAGAATAAAAAGTTGATTCGATGCAGAATACAGTGACTTTCGCAATCAGAAGTAGAACGCACTTGCGATAAACCCAATGCGCAATTACACAAATAAGTCTACATGCATCAGTCCTGATAACACATATATATATAAGTCGTACGTATTTATGTTCGACAATTACATAAATGTATAGATAATAAAGGTTATCTACTCACGATTATCTGTGATGTTCATAGCTATTAGTATACTTGAATCGTCTACTAAAATTGCTAAAAGTGAAGGAACAAGAAAAGTTATATATAGATTGATAACACAAATGAACTCTATGGCCCTAAATGCGTCAAGCTTTCAAATGACTCACTCATAACATCGCAAGTGTGTTCTCACTCAAATATTTTGACTTGACCCCCAATTACGGTTGGAAATTAAAATAAATAACCAATATACCCAATCGTACGTGGTTTTATATTATCGACTCGATAACCTTAATAGATTCCACATGCACAATTTCTAAAAAGCCAGACACGTAGCGTTGACCCAAGTCGCTTAAATTATACGAGAAAGTTAAATCGCGTCGTATAAATATAAGTTAATTTTTACCCCTAGGAAGACCCTCACAAGTACTACAAATGCAGTAAAATCGATGCACCTATGACTAATGTGGACGAAATCAAATATTTAAAAATTAAGGTCTTACTGTCTTGCAGCAAAACGGAAATATGCTTTTTATTAATATGTATATGTCAAAAATAAAACTGACAGCTGATACTTTAAATGTAGCAAAAAAGGGGCGTTCCGTTACAAAACCTATACAGCACAAAAATTACACCAAAATATTTAGTAATTTTAATAAACCTTTTGTTTTAATTCTAAACTAAAATATTAACGTTGCCAAACTTTATAGCGTTAAGTTTTATTTTAACCGTTAAACGTTTGTACTTTGTAGTCGTTTATTAATAATTTTACATAAAAGTTTTGCGTTTTATTCTACTTACAAAAACTAAATTTTACATAAGATCCTGAAAAAAAAATTTAAACACAACAGAAATGTTTACCTCGGCAATAAAATTATAAAGTTACGTTTTTCCCTACAACTTTTATTTACATTTTACACAAACCAAGACAAAATATTTCATTTGAAGTTGTTAATAATGCACAACAGCGTTTCGCCTTGCATTCTAAACTACATGCACCGAGACGCTACAATAATTTTAGAACTTGAAATTTACATTAAGTGTATATACACACATACAGTCGCAATATTAATGTTGAAAGGTATAAATTATATCGAATGCAATTTCCAACTAAAATTTTGCAGATCATCAGCGTATTGTCTATTTTTAATGTAGTCCGCGCTTTAATAATATTAAAACCGGCGATAATTTCATTATTTTGTCTTTTATGTTTATTTTAGTGCACCCGTGCATTTATTATATTATATGCAGTTTTTAGTTTTAGTCCAACGTTTATGGCTTCAGTATTTCATTAATTAAACATATTGTTATGATACAGTCGCATGGTATAGTGTCAGCCATTTTCAATTAATTATAATACCATGATATTTTACTAAATACACTGTGAATACATTAAAAGCTTTAGTAATATACAGCTTTTATTAACTACTAAACTAAGATTTAAAAATTAATTACATTTCAAATTTTTATTTAATTTTATTATGGCAAATGTGATAGTAAAATTTAGATTAGTTCATTAAAGCAGGATTTGTTTTAGAATTCTAACTAAAACAATTTTATTCTTCGTTAATTTAATTAAATAAACTTACAACAAATAACCGAAATTAAATTAACAAAATCGTGTAGTTAGTTTGTAATTAATTTGTTATTAATTTTTAAGTACTACGAAAAAGTTGCTTGAATAAGGAAGTTTGCCGTTCGACGCGAAGCGGAGAGCGGTTATCATTCGAGGGCAAAAAAGTTACTTTTTGCTACTGATCCAACAGTGATTTCTAGGTTTTTCTTGAAACTTTCAATATTTTTATTAATCCAATTGTCATATATTTAGGTAATTGTAAAGTTTTGGCAAAATTTTCTTTTTTTGAAATTTTTTATACAGCCTTCTGCAACCAACAAACTTTTATACATTTTTAGATATATTTCTAAAAGCATATTATGTTATAACCATAACGAATTTATTTAATGAAAATTTGCCAACTTCGGTTACAACAGCAATGACACGGTCCAAAGTTATTAGCAGTCGATACCAAAGATAAGACTGACATTTTTGATTAGTCAGGTGTTTACAAATTATGATGGCGCGCTTGTAATACTTTATGTATAAGACAAACTGGTAGTAAATTGAGTTATAAAATTAAACTAAAAATATAAAATTTTTTTTTGTTTCAGGTAAGCTTTTTCTTCCCATGACCGACCCTTTAAACTATGTAAGTTAAAAATTTCTTATTGGTTTATAATATAAAACAAAATTTTAAACATATGAAAACGTCATAGGTAGTTTGTTAATTTGTAATATCTTTTCAAGTAGTAGTTATAGAACTACGTATTGAACATTAAACGCATTGTAATTTATCACACCATAAATTTAGGAGTTTAATCAATCAGTTTGTTCTAAGTTTTAAATATGCCCATTGCGTTTTGTGATAAAAGCTCAGCTTGTGTGATAACGACAACATGGGAATTATCCAAAATGAAAATTTGTATAAAAAATATGTAGCAAATACAAAAGGCGTTACAGATTAATAACGTTGAAGCATAAGTCAAATTAAATACATCGAAAACGACACTTGACAAATAGCTGTATAAAGTCCAATTCGAGTAAACACTTGTGGTTATCAATATCACGTCACTACACTTGGCTGAATCGGTTTACTAGATGCCAGACATTATTACCAAGAAAATAATACGTATACCTCTTTGTAGTTAGGCTTGAAAAAAGAATTTGAAATTGCGCTAATTTTTCTGTAAAGAATGTTTAAATTAACAAGAGTAAGAAGGCGTCTAGTAGCCATTACCTGTGAGTATTAAACAGAAAAAGAATTGCTTTGATTTCGTCAATACACGTAGAAGATTTTTATTTTATTCAAATTGCTAAAAGCCTAATAATAACATGAATGTGAAATTAAATAAAAAGAAATGTCAAACAAGAAATACAAATCGGGCGTACTAGTGACGTGGCTAAAATTTTATTAAAATACAAATTTTGGAAAACTAATGATTAACGACACGTAACAAATTGTCAGATGCGAATGTGCTGAGAAGAACGTTCAATTATCAAAATTATTACCTAATAATTCTCACGATCTACTAAGCCGATGTTGTGCATCTTAGGGTTAAAGAAAATTAACAATGTAAACTAAGCCAGGTACAGATACATTATAAAACATAAAATCAAAACTAATTACAATATCAATGGGTAAAAAACCAAAATTATGCAACTTACAAAATAATTAAAAGAAACAATTAACAAAACACAGATAGTAACAATATTATAGTAATATCACAACAAAAAGAAAATATGAGCACAAAAACTTATCTAACCAACAATTCTTTGTTACAAGTAGTAACGTTCACTACTCTTTTTTATTGGATTTAAAAACAAAAATATGCGTAATATTTTGCTTTTGGCTATGACTGCGTTCAAATCATCGAATAAACTTGACAAATGTCACGTCAACATACTCAACGACAATACTCTAGGTTACAGTTTATATAAAGTTTGCGACTGAAAGTCAGGATGTTTTACGTTATGATTACATATAATAGTTTATACACTGAAAGCTGACGGTTAGTGAATACAACTGAAAACGATTACATAAAAGCAAAATTATACGATACTAAGAAGTAGTACGTAAAAAGCTGACGTAATTAAAATAAGAAATATAAATGCGAGAAGGTGTACGCTGCATTAATTAATGTGCATAAAGTTGAATGATTAGTTATATTAGTAAATTAACAAAGTTATACAATACTAAGCATCTGAAACATCAGCAAGATACCAAGAGCGTGCTCTAAGACCAAAACCATAAAGCATAAAGTAAAAGAACAGCAAAGGTCTAAAGTCGAAAACCCAAAAAGTGAACTAATACTTACGACGCTGCGGGGCCGATGGAAACGAAGAGAACGATTACAAGAAGGAAATTGTAAAAAGCAATTAAAAGTCACTGAAGAAGTAGATGCAGCGGTTTTTACATCTGAGAAAAACGTGCAGAACGTTTCGTAGTAACACGAGTGTTACAAAGCTTTGTCGTACTTGGCAATGCCTGACGTGACTAAATAGGATAGCTTCGTTGTCAGTTCTAACACAAAAAACAGTAGCGTATGAACTCATTAATCTTAGGTCTCATATGAGGCCAGTCAAAGCGACAGCTAAGAGCTTCCAAGGTGCGCATAACACTGCAATGATCACAGTCAGATGTAATGTGGTGATCATAAATAAACTACTTGCGCTAATCCGACGGAACAAGTAACTTTAAAAGCAAGGATCAGAAGAAGTAACACGTACACATTTACACAAAAAACCTTTTACAACACACCAACGAGAGGAACGACGAGAAGAAGCAGTAACTTTAGATATCAAGTATCAGTAGTAAGCCTAATAGCCCTAGAAACTGAAAAGAAATGAAAAGAGAAATAAGAGAACAAAGAGAACGTAAAAACTTATCACTTTGAGAACGACAACGTACACAAATATTCGAAGTGAAGTAGATACAGAAGAAGAAAATGAAGAAGCATTTAGAGAGCAAGTAGCAGAAATAGCAGAAAAGACAGAAGTAGAAGTCTTACTAGCAAAGGCTACAGATGATTCTTAAGTTGTGTCACGGATCTCTAATGATGAAACGTGAAACGAGTTACAAGAGTTAATGTCCGACTCCAAACGTTTGCCTGACGATATTAATTGCAAATTATTTTCACCTGCATTAAGTCTGAGACCGGTTCTAACAGCTAAAGTTTGTTACGTGAAAAAAATTCATAACGTAATACCCTGTATATTCATTACCTTATAGTTAGATTTCTGTTTTCGACGCCCTCTGCCGAGTTTTCTTTTTACTTTATCTCCTGTCAAGACATTAAATCGGCAACTACGTAAAATGGCTTGTGATGTTTAAATTTTGGGCTGTTGGATGGGCACAACATCAAGCCTTATCTTTCTCCGTCTTTTTCTATCTCTTATCTTTTCTACTTTTCATTTTTTTTCTTGGGGCCTATCTATCTTTTCTATGTGTCAACCAGCTTTCTTTCTTTTTGGATTCTTTATGTAGTTTGCCTCTTGGGTGATTGGTTGTGCAGTAGGGTAGGTCACTCGGGGTCGGGGGTCAGCTTTCTAGTAAGAGGTAGTCGATTCGTATTACACTATCGTACTCCCTTTTCTCCTTCTGTCTTTCTGTCTTTCTTTGTCTTTTTTCGATCTGTCGCCATGAGCGGGAGGAAGTTTGTTGTGGGAACCTGACGGCTCTGTGTTCGGGAAGGTTCGTTGTCTCTGACCCGGTAGGCTTAATAGAGCTTGGCAAGGGTGACCGAATTCTTCTTAACCGCCGCATAGGATGTTGTGCTTGTAGCAGGCACAATTGCGGGCTGTAGTCCTTTTTATTTTGGATTTTAGGGCAAAATTTTGAGATGCTTTATTTCTTTTATCTACTTTCAGGGTAAGGGGATTTCTTGGTTCTTGCTTCCTCTGGTCGAAAATCAGATTCCTTCCTAGGTGAGAGAAAAACTTGTTACAAGCTTCTAGTATTTTACGAACCTGCACGGCCAACTCACTGTAGGATCGAAACCATACCTGTCGGAGAGAGGGGAGGTTCAAGAGACTTTATTTTAAAGGGCGCCAGATCTTTTGTTCTTTGCAGAAATAGCTCCTGCTAGATCAGCACAGGAGGCTCGAAGCTTGTACAAAATTGTTAAGGTTCGTAAGGCTGAAAGAAACGAAAAAAAAAGAAACTAAGTCGTTAACAACAATTGCACTTTAATTACTCTATAAAGATAAATAGATTAAAATTTGAATAGCATGACAATGAATAATCTTAGTCCGAGTACAAATATAAGCAGGTACTAGAGAGAATATAGAAAATAGAATATCAGCAGGATCGGCAACTTACACTACACGTAAAACAAAAGTGTAACCACCAGAACATATATAAATCTTCATACGTAAATTACATTAATAATGATAATTGACCGTTGATATAATCAGCAAGCGATAAGTCATTTACTTAAACTAATTGAGTAACAATAATAAGCAACAAATCAATTCGAACGTACGATCAGTAAATATAGTAAGTCGTGAGTATCACCGTAGCGACAACGAATAATTAAGTAAAAAGTGACTTACCAAATTCAGGGTTACCTTCAGAAAACGTTTTCCTATTGGCTTCCTGTAATTAAACTTCCTGAAAATAATCGTGTCTACCTGGCTACTCACAAACTACAAGTAAAAGAAACATTTAAAGGAAAGTAATCGAACCGACACTTATCGTATACTGTTACACTATATTTTCGTCTACGATGGTGTTAACTTATTGCCTTCGAAGAGAATTCAATCGTATCCGGTACTTAAGATCTTCCGAACAAGGTGATATTCATTAATGGTATTAATTGCCTCCGAAGAGAATTCAATCTTGTATCGCAGCGTTCCTAGCTCTACAGCTTCCGATTATAATTTTCTGTAGTAGATTTTAAATTACGACAAGAATACCCATATTTAGGAGGTAGCACATGGCGCTAACGAAAAGACATAAAAATTACCTTTAATCAAAGAAAGAACAAAAGCCACTTACCCTGCGTGGATTAAATTAGTTAGTTAAGAAGACTTCTATTTTCCATCGTGTCCCAACACGTGGATGATTTGAGAAAACGATTTTTAATTCACGCAGACATAGGTTATAACATGCACGATGTTAAAGTCAAAATGCCGGTATCTCGCCGGATATCGCCTACTCAATACGAAGAGACCAACGAGCCCGATAGATGGCGTCGAGAAATATAAAAGTAATTTTTAATTAAACCAATATACAGGGTAATGCGTTATTTAAATTTATGCACGTAACAAACTATTCTGGGTAAGCGAGTACTGGTTGCGGTGACGTGCGTTTGTGTGGACTAACGTTGGGGGCCCAACGACGCGCTTTGACATTTTGTCGCGAGGGTTTGAGATGTGGTTAAGACTTTGACGCCACACAATCGTCCTGCACTTTAACGAGGAAACTTTAGGCTGCGATAGGATTCTTGGGGTGTTTCCTAGTCTCGTGGTTGTGAGTACCGTTCCTTTCCCATTTTCCTATAGTACCTTTATCATTTTTCTGAAGGGTTTCCTGGTATTTATATTAAGGGCAGAATTTGTATTCGTGAGCTGAGGTTTCAAAATTTTAGGGCGGTGTCCTTGACCGTAATCTAAACTGATTTCTTTCCTGTACATCTTGTTTTTTTCTTAATTTGCTTAGTATTGTTCGTCAGTGAGGTCTATACTGCCGTGCTTAATGAAAAAGCGGTATCTACATATAGTGGGAAACTGAGTAATCAAGCGTTAAAGTTTTCTTCTTTTACATTTACAACTAAAAATTTTTATTAATTAAGAATTTAGTTTCATGAACCATTTCCTACTAAAAGACTCGGGAAACAATAAATTTTGTCATATCTTTTAACCTTTTAGCAAAAAATCACTTACCGAGTTTTTGTGTAGGTAGCAAGTACAAGTAGCAAAATAATTCCTCAAACAAAAGGCGGTATCTGCATAGTAAAATTGTAATGCATTTTAACGATTTCTAAAATATAATGTAAATAACAAAAAGCCCATTGTTTTGATATTTATTATTACATGTGCAAAACAAAAATATTAAATTTTATGTTACTAAACTGAAAAATGAGTATATTTGATAACTTTTACAACTCCTCAAATGATTCCCGAAGCTCTTCATTAGACGTCGTTGTCGGCAGATTCTTCCAAAATAATTTTCGATTTTCTGGCAGCAGATTGTCCAGTTGCTTTAAAATGCTTTCTTTTTTTTCTTTCGGAAATCCATGGGGTCTTTCCAGGCAGTTTACACTTCTTAGTATTTCCTTTTTTTTCATTGCCTTCTTCATTAGGAAATCTAAAGTTTTTGTAGATTCCTCATTAAAGTGATTTTTATACTGTAAAGTAAACTTGCCACGTTCGGCCATAATTTGAACAATGTCAGACAAATATGGGCGATTGTTGTTCGAACTTTGCTTTAATTTCTGTTGTGATGTAAGATTTTTCCATTTGTAAAAATCATTGTGTTCCATTTTTTTTACTTCTACGTTACCCTTACAGGCACTTCCAACTGCATCAGAAAAATCATCAAAGTCATAAATTTTTTGTTTCTTCTTCATTGAAAGCTCGACCTGATGGTGGAAACTGTCAGCTGACATGAAGGTGTGTCCGGGTTCAAAATAATTCAAAATTATACTTTTGGCTGATATTTCTTCAGAGTTAATTATTCTGATTAAAAATGTGAACAATGTCCAATTCTTATTTTGGCTACCGCAGTTATCAAGCCAAATTATAATATTGGTAGCATCTCTGTGCCACTTGAAAAAAGCGTAAAATGTGCTAATTAAGTCTTCTTTGCTGCGTTTACTTATGGCTTCATGCCACACAACTGCATATGGTTTCCTTTTGGCTGAGAATTTTCCTACAGGAACAAAAGTTTCATTGTATGCGATCAGCCTTTTCATAAAGATTACGCATTTAAACATATCTATCCTCGGTAACATAATAATTTTTTGCAAATCAGCTGAAACGCAAACTGTTTTGTCATCAAACGAGCTTTCAGAATGTTTTTTATATAATTGACGAGAGTCATTGGCACGAGTTATATGCTGTTTCCAAGATCCACAAGTCACACAAGAATCGACAATATTATTTTCATCGTGTTCGTGCAATCGAAACGATTCACATACATCGCACTCCTCATGTCCGAGTTTAGCAAAAGATATACCTCTTTGTTTAATTTTTTTTCTATAAGTCTCATAGGAGAGTTTAGTGTTAGGGTACTTTTCTATAAAATCTTTGTACATAATCGTGACTGTTATGTCACTACTAAGGTATCGAATATTTGGAGAATGTTCTCTCCGGTAGTGTGACACACAGGGATTGAAAGACTCGATGTGAGCAATTATAGTTTCATCGTCAATTTTTCTGTTGCTATGATTTCCCTGACGTGCGTGAGGAAGCGCCACTAATTGGCCTTTAGGAGTTTTTGATAAAGTATCATGCAATACTCTATCATTGCTTTTTTTGTAACCTAACGTTGTTAAAAAAAAACGTTTTACAAACTTCTACAACTTCGCCATTTACGTCATTAGTCATAAAATATTTAAAAGTATTCTGTTTCCTTGATGAATTCTCACATGTTCTGCGTTTTACCTGTAATCGTTTGCAAGTATTCAGCAAATAGGTTCTTCTTTCCTTATTGGAAAGTTTCCAAAATTCGGTATTAATATTTGTCCTTGTTTGTTCAGAAATTCGAGAAGGACATTTCTTTTTACAACTGGTTGTGCATCCTGGTAGCACTGTGTGATCTTCAGCAAGCTTTCTTAATTTCAATGAATTTCGTGTTTTTAAATCCGTATCATACTTTTTACGCTTACGGATGGTTCCTGCTTTTGTATAACATACTTCTGAAAAAAGAAATTCACAAACTTTGACAATAAATAAATGTGTTATTTACCATCATTGTCGACTACGGGCTCATCTGTTGTATTCGGATTTTGGGCAGCTTGATTTGATGTCAGTTGTATGCTTTGCAACTGTATTAAAGGAATGTTTTCATCATCATCATCATAAACTGCTTCTTTTAGAGATAGAGACAACAGGGTATCAGGATGGTCATTAATTAGTTGAGTTTTTCTTAAAAATTCATTTTGTTCAACTTCTGCGTCATTGAATTCTAGAAAGTGCAATATTATGTAATTAAAATATTATTTATATTAATATGCTAATTAAACTCACTAATATGACCAGAAATTTTATTTTCTCGATTAATGTTTGAGGTTTCGTCCTTATCAGGATTGTTACTACAATTGCTGCTACTAGCGGATGCAGCCAAATTCGAGTTTTTCAACCAAGTTGTCACCTTTTGATTCGAAATGGTACAGTTACTGCTTAATTGCAAAAAACCACTATTTACAGATTCTTCAATAATGGGTGGAAAAATTGCAGGCTGTAGTTCGTGCAACACGTAATCTGAACGACTGTCAAAGTTCAAGTAATTACTAATTAGAATATTAAATAACCTGACGTCTCAATTGTATTACATATAATCAGAAGTTTAAAAAAAGAAATGCTTACCTTTTCATCCCCGTATTACTTGTAATAGCTTGTTCTGTGCTGTTTAGTGCTAATGATAATATTAATTTACTTCGGTTATTTGACATATTGCAAAATGAACCTGACGGATCACTAATTAAACACGACTAACAAGTGAATAAAGCAATGCTTTTGTGTAAATGGCGCCAAATTATGCACGTGTTGCTAAGAGAAAGAGCGGCATTTGTGGTATACTTAAAGAAAATGCGGTATCTGCATCTGGCGGGTGGACAGATACCGCCTTATTACTAAGACAAATGAATATACGGCCTTTTCATTAAGTAACCACCGCAATTTAGCACATACGGCATATAAAATACATACAATTTTCGCATTAATATTGTAGATACCGCCTTTAAAAGTTGTATAATAATAGATAGACTTACAATAAACCGAAATTCGACAAAAACTCATTTTTTGTTATTTTTGCACTTACCGCGTTTTCATTAAGCACGGCAGTATAGGACTACATTGTTTTCTTGTTTTATAGCTTAACGACTGATGTCGACTTTAGACTATCATTCCGATTCGTGCGACTTTTGGACACATCTGGTTGATGATGCTTAGCAAATTGGGAAGACTTCTTTAATTTACGTTTCTTCTTGGATTGGGTGTTATTGTAGTTGGGTTTTGGATTTTAGGGTTCTATCCTTGGCGTATACCTAAATTTCTATCTTCATTTTAGCTTTCGTTTTGTTATCCACGCTCCACGCTTTTATCTTGCTGGGGGGGGGGATTCTGTTACGTGCAAAAATTGTATATCGTAAGACCCTGTACATACATTACCTTAAAGTTAGATTTCTGTTTTTGATGCCTTCTGCCTAGTTTTATTTTTAATTCATTTGCTGTCAAACATTAAGCCGGCAACTACTTAAACTGGATATAAAATTATGATTTCATTACGCATTTATAGTAGTTTATTCATCACCGGGTAAGCTTTTCCTATCCGTTTTTAGAATTTTTTGGCAATTTCCTTCTTAATTTGATAGCACGTCTCGCCACGTTTTTGGCTGTATGTTTCTATGCATTATCGACAAATACATTTATGGAACGAGTATAACTTTACGTTAAAACTAAAAACGAAGACAAGAACTTTTCTTCGAGATTGTATTCATGCGTCAAGCAACTGCGAAACCAACTTTCACTTAATGTGTGCAACAGCATTCGATAATTGGGTTCCTATGTGTACCTTCTTTTAGTATTAATTAACAATTTTGTAGATTTTTTCTATTCAAATTTATTCCAAGCTGAGTCTTATTTAGTTATAGTTATGTCAGAAAGGTCTCTCACGAAATTTTAACTTACGTAATTACAATAATTGTATCAATACCATTGAGTTAGTTTCACTAATTACTTTGTGTGTATCGCATGCTGTGTACAATCGATATTTGTCATGTAATTTTAAAATCGCTATCGACATCGTGTAAACTAATGTATTGTGTGTTGCCAATACTTCTGGCATTTATGGATTGAGAATTTTTGAAACTCGTTAATAGTCTACGTTATTAAATTAAAGTTGTTATACATATTTTATCTTTCCTTTATAGTAACATATGTTTCTTTTTGTTGGTTACATGAACACCAGTGTAACAAGGATTACAAATCTAAAATTCGTTACAAGCTGTCCTGATCGAAACAGAAGCTTTACTTACAAAAGATTTGGCGCCCTTTAACCGTTATTTATTTGAACCTCCCTTATCTCCGACTGTGTGAGTTGACCGTGCAAGGTTCGTAAGACCTATAAGCTTGTAACAAGGTTCAGGTAGCGCATGGTGGTAACGTCAGTACCAATAAATTCGTTAGCTCCCATCGTACGACTGCAAATAGTATCAATTAAGCGCTCATCGTAATTCAAAGGCAAAAACTCAGACTTCAACATAGCAACAACACCATTTTACAAACGTAAAGAACTTTGGTTCGTCCTAAAAGCAAGAATAAAACTTCAAATGTTGAAAGAAAAAGTTGATGCTTTGGAACACGACGAGACAAACACAACTTGTCAATACGAATAAGAAACTCGGTAAGTTCAGATGGATCTTCACCATAAAAAGTCACATTCCAATTTGCAATGCTCATTTCTACATCAGAGTCTAAGGAAGTAAGAAGTGGTTGTTCTTTGTCTGAAGAATGCATATCTAAAACAATAAAACCTAAAACAACTAATCACAGTAGTCAACTAAAACAGAAGTCTACCAAAACGTGTCTGACTAAAAATCCAATTAAAATAAAAGTACTTACGAAGACAAAATGTGAGTAAGTAAATCCCACTAAAGACAATTAAAAAGTAAAAGATTCAAGAAGAATAGAAGGAATTAGAACCGCACACACAAAATCAAGCCCTGGCAGTTAGACGTCAAATTTTGTTACGAGAATTTTATCCTAACTTAAAGGCAAGCATCTAACTGAGTATGATTCGGCAAGCGGGTTGCAAGTCTCGGTGTGTTAATCTTACAGTAAATTCGAAAAATCCCCAAAACAAATAAATAACATCCAATACAGATTTTGTTTAAATCTGTCAATTATTGAAAGAAACAATTCGCAAAACACAGAGTCAAATATGTACATAAAGTTAATTGATTAGTAATACGATACTGATATTTCTAAAACAGATGTGAGATTTCTCTCGTCCTATACGATTATTTAAATCAAAGTGAACTCCACAAGAACATCGAATCTACGACGACGCCATTTTTGGGTTTCCTTTCCTACTTGGAACGTTGCGTAATCAACCTAATCACCAAATCCGACTAATACCTGGAATACGTTTTCCTCAGCACACCCGCTAAAAATGTAATAGAAGTCACTAACGACGAAAAATCAGCAGGAAAAAAACAACTTACTTACTCAGATACACGAACGTTCGCAGCGGTTTCAAAAAGGTAAAAAGTGTGTGAAATAGCCGTTATTTGCTATATCACCTTTATCCCTACCCGTAAGGTGGTTTGAAAACCAGTAGGCACGCCCACCAGTGCAGGCGTTAATTTTAATTTAACTTAATATATTTGACAATTACGAAATGACGAAATGTAACACGTATGTGTTCTTAAATTTTTTTGAATTATTACTGATTTAAAATGAAAACTATTTAAGTTTTTAATTAATCAACTGTTTTGTTTCAAAAGCAACAAAACAGTTATCAATGTTGTAGCGCAACTCAGGTAATTTAGATAAGCAAAGAACGCGCTAACAAACGATGTAAGAAATCAATCAAACAATTAGAAAAATTTGTCAAAATTGGTCAATTAATTTCTGAAGTCAGGGATGCCAAATAGTTTGAATTTAAGACTAAACTATTAAAGTCTTATCTGCAATAAAAGTTACACAGGAAAAATTCATTGATTTAATCTCAAAAGATTTATAATCCTATATTCAAAAACAAAACAAAACAATAATATAAAATTCAGTAAAGTTACTTAAAACTAAAAATAGAAATTTTTGTCATTTAAATGATTAAACTTAAAATTAAGAGAATTTCTTTATTTCTTTACATATAGTAAGAAAACAATTTTATTTTAGTTACTTTAAATATTTGCAGTTGCAATTGTAATATTGATATTAATTAGAGAAATTTTATCATTAAGTATTTAATAAGTTACGTTAAAATGTAAGTTATTTCACAAGAAGAAAACTCAAGTTTGTTGGTAAAGCAGTTTTTAATCAACGAAAAGGAATGTAGAGATAAAGGTAACTCACGCATACGGATCAAATTTCCAATGGAATGTAAAGTTGATGTCGTCCAACGTTGAAACTGGCGGATAACCTTGGGAAATTTCCCATAAAAACGATGATCAAGGCGTATTTTCTTTACGAAAATCGATTCCGATCGTTGGTATTTATTGTATTATTCATATACCAAACCCATTCGAATTATTAAGATAATGATAATTTCGTTAAAGATAAAATCGGTACAAAAAAAAGTCTGTATTATTAACACAGACTTTTTAAATAAAGATATTGTAGATATTAGTTAAGATAAAGAAATTACATGGCTTCAACAAATGAAGTACTACATGTGTACTCGTCAAAGACTCAGTACCGAATGAATCTCAAGGCTGACAACGCCTTAAAAAGTAGCAACTCCACAAAATAAAAATAAAGGAAGGTTTACACGCAAATTTAGTTAAACTAATACAGATAATTTAAAATCAAGTAATAACAGTAACGGAAACGTTACAATGTCACGTAGAGTAACTGTTTCTGTCGTAACTATTACGATTAATATCTATGGGATTTGTTTCGTTTGTGTAATTACCACAATTTGATTTTAATAAATCGAAACTGTTTTGATTATGCAAATCCAATTTGTTCCATACTCAGTTTCAATTGGAAACTTAACAGTTAGTTAACGGTTTTGGTTGAAGAAAATATTCGCTTTAAACTGTTATTTAATTTAAAAAAGAAAATTTAATAATTGCATACTAGGAAATAGTTTTGTTTAATTATAAAAAGTAAATAAATAAAATGTAACTTTTCTCAAGATAATTTTTTAGCATTTAAAAACTAGACAGCTTTTAATAACAATTAGTAAAAATAATTATAATTTTTATATTAACATTATACCGATACCATAAACAATTTGATTTAATTTAATGGATTTTATTAAAATTGACATAAATGCAAATGCATTAATTTAAATTAAATTTAATTTGTAGCAAACAAATAAATTATAAATGTAATTACGCGTAGGTAAACTTTACCTGTTTTAAAACTAACCATTTTCGTTCTAAATTATTGTAGTAAATTGCCTTAATTTAATCACTAAATAATAATGGCTTTAGCTTATTAAAGAAAATAAAACTAATTCGTTGGTTTAATTTAAACAGTTTTTTTTTCAAAAACTAACTAAAATTTGATATCAATTAAATTCCAAATAGAAAAGGATATATGCAATTACTAACAAAAAGTGGTTAAGTTTCTAATTTATTGCTTAATTAAGTTCAATTCTGTTTAGGAAAAGTAAAATAAAAATTTCTAATTTAAATAATTTTTTTATTAATAGTTTGATTTTTAGCGGTTTTTAAGATTTGAATTAAACAGTAAAAATCGACGCATCGAGCGTGTGTGTAAAATTCTCGAAAATCCTTTTTAATCAGTGGCGTGTGTTTTAGAAACCCGCGAAACAGACAGTTTAAAAGAAAAAGTATGAAGCATTAAAAACGTACATAAATAAAAAATACTTTGATGTTATATCAAAGGGTTTTTTATATTTTTCGAAAAAGTTACGTCGAAACGTAGCAAGCGGGGTTCAAAAGCCACAATAAAAATGTACACAAAATATATTTTACAATTGAAAAGTTCGTTTCGTAGAAAAAACAACGAAATATTAAGAGAAAAATAAAGTAATAACGAATGACCGTAATAAATTCGATCCATTAACGCTTTCCAGGTTAGAAACTCCAACAAACAAAACTAATGCCGAATCATCTATCTCTATTAATTCAGCGTCTTAGTTACAGCCGCTATCGAGTCTTTTAGACTTTCAGTGACATCAGTTCTGGTGACTTTTATGGCATTGTAAAACATATCTCCAAGAAATTCATTACCCTTAAAACTGTATCTGAAAAGTTATAAATCTGTTAAGTATTTCTCTTATATCACACTTATATATAACGTTGCAGTTACTCGTCGAAAGATTGTGTTAGAACCGACAATTCCCAAGGAATACCAAAATATTAATAGGAGTAGAAAGGGCCGGACATCCCCTCCACTTGTGACGTCACACGACCTCGTCGCAGACGTACGTGAAGGGTTTTTTGTGAAAGTGTTTTTCTCTCTCTCACAATGAATTTTTTTCTCTCACACATTTTTTTCTCTCTCACACATTTTTTTCTCTCTCACACATTTTTTTCTCTCTCTCACATTCTTTCTCTCTCATACATTTTTTCTCTCTCACACATTTTTTTTTCTCTCTCACACATTTTTTTTTCTCTCTCACACATTTTTTTTTCTCTCTCACATTGTTACATCATCGCATAATTGGTAATTTTGATTGCGTCGTGCGTCATCGCGTAACTGGTAATTTTTTATGCGTCATGAAGTCCCATGATTCGAGCGAGAAGTATTTTTATTTAAAAAAAGCTGTGGGTGTACCTGGATTTGAACCCTGGCTTCTTGATTACAAAGCGGCGACCGTAACCACTACACCAATTCGACTGTCAGGTTTCAACCGATGTAAATAAGATAGTTAAATAAAATACAAGTTTTTTTCTAAAAAATTAGTACTAAAATGGCGGAATAACTTTTAGAGAAATTTAAACTACTAGATTACTTATATAGTTGCCGAAAAGCAAAATAATTGAATCATTAACCTGTTTTTCTAATGAGTCACGTGTCAAACATTTTTACAAGAAATACTTTTTAACATTCTTCCCCGCTAAAGATATAAAAGCACGTCTATAATAAAACACTGTTTAGTTTATGTTAACGTTTCTAACCAGTACTTCGTTATAAAACTTCTTGTGATGGCAGCTAAAACACCACAACGTGATGTAAAAAAGTTTTCACCTTATTCTAAAAGGGAAGATTGGAAGAAAAATTATAGATCACCAGCATCACCAGTGTACGTACCTACCGCTAAAGACTACGCCTTGTTTGAAGAAGCCAAAAAATCATACGGTATCAGCAACACAGAAGATAAATCAAAAGAAGTACGCGAAAAACACGAGTTGTTCAATGAGGTATCTATCCCATTAAATCACAGTTACTCAAAAATTGCGCGTCTAGGAATAGATGTTTATAATGGCTTCAGACCTTGCCTGAAAATAATAAAGTCCGGTTTTAATTCGGGTGTTTACTTCACGTTACCACAATTTACCGAGTTTCTAAGTGTATTGGATAACATGATAGAAGACTTGGGTCACAAAGATGTGGGTAAATATCATCTTGAAAATTATATAGTGCACACAACTGATGTGAACGCTGTTCGATTTGTGCCTAAAAATGTGGAAGAAAAATTTCAATTGTATGTAGGCCTTAGTTCATTACAAAGCATTAGAAGAATGAAATCTTATTTTACGTCACTACTGAGCGACAGAGAAAACTGTGACTGTCCTTTACAAGAATTTATACACGATGTGGTGAATTTTGTAGATTCAAAGAAAAAACAGGAAGCTTGTTATGAAGATTTCGAAGAAGTTCTTGAAGAAAAGTACAACAAAAATTTTATGTTATATGAATTAGTTTACAAATTTCCAAGTTTTATGAACATTGCGGTAAAGAATTATATGGATACATATGACGACCGTTTTCTGTACAAATAATTTAGTATTTTTACTATACAATGTAATTACATGTAGGTAATAAAACAAAATATAACCAATAAAAATAAAGTTTTTTCCTCTATATAAAACCTGTTTTATTTTGAACGCAGTTAGTTCTCGTTAAGATAACGACCATTAACATGTACCAATTTCAGCATCCTTTCTCAGCAATTGTTGCAGGACCCTCTGGATGTGGTAAATCTTACTTTATTGTAAACTTTATAAAAAATATGAATGATGTGTGTGACACTAAATTTGAAAATGTTATATGGTTTTATGATGAGTGGCAACCTCTGTATAAAGATTTGCCAAATATAAAATTTCAAGAAGGATTACCGTCTATGGATTCCTTTGATGGAAGAGAACCTAACTTAATAATCATTGACGATTTAATGCGCGAAGCAAACAGTGCTGTTGTAGATATATTTACTAAAGGTTGTCATCATAGAAACCTCAGCGTATTTTTTCTAACTCAAAACGTCTTTCACCAAGGTAAAGGACAACGCGACATATCATTAAATGCCCATTACATAGTTCTATTTAAAAATCCACGAGATAAAGCCCAAATAAAACATTTAACGAGGCAAGTATACCCGGAAAACCCAAAGTTTTTAGAAGAAGCTTATAACGATGCAACATCGAATCCACATGGATATTTACTTTTTGATTTAAAACAGGGTACGCCTGACATTGTACGTTTTAGAACATCAATTTTTAACGAAGACGGCGCATGCTACATTTACATTCCTAAAAAAGGGTTTAAATACACAAGTTCAAATAAATTTGACATCATTCAATCATAATGACTAACGTACTCACTAAGCATGCTGAACTTCTACGGGCTTTGACAAAATTAGGACCTAATGAGCGACAAGCTTTGCTAAAGTGTGCCAGCGATAAGCAAATACATTGTATCTGTGAATGCATTTACAATACTTTAAAAGGAAAAGTTCCATTGTCAGGAACGCAGAAGAGACGGCTCTCTCGTCATAAAAACACGTTGAGACGAATAGTAAAACAGGGAGAATCCATTAAAAAGAACAACACGATTTCATTACAACAAGGAGGCGCATTTCTACCGTTTCTCTTAGCACCCTTAATTAGCGGCGTGTTAGGAAGTCTTTTTAACTAATATGGAACACGCTAAAAAGATGATTATCGTTCCCCCGGAATTAATACAGCGGTTAAAAACTACTCCTGAACCTACGCAAAACAATGTGTTGTCAGAGTTGGACATCGAAATGAACAAAGTTTTAAATTCAAAACTAGCAGATCACGATAAATGGAATATGTATAATCAGATTCTTCAAAGGTATTTACATTTTGTCGGTGAAAGCCGACAGCCTGTTAACATTTCAGTTGAAGAAGAAAAGATTACAAAGATGACGGATTCTGATATAATAAACACGTTACCTCCTACATACAAGAAAAAAGCGGAAAACTTTTTGCGGATTTTGAACACTTCAGGAAACATACTATGGGATAAGAATGGAGTTGTAACAATAAAAGGAGAAAATATACCATCTTCGAATATTATTGATTTAGTACATGACGCTATAAGACCGAGAAAAACTAGCAGTCCTAAAGGCTGGCAACAGCTTGCATCTTATATGAAAGAAATTAATTTTCCGCAAGAACTTATTGGAAATTTAAAACGTCGAGATGTTTCACAAACTAGAAATGAGCAACTAGCGGTAACTTCGCCACTTAGAAGTAATCAAAGTTTTGCGCCAAACTATGATGGTGATGACGAGTTGAGGCAGTTAGTAGCTAAAACCCCGAGAAGATCGAACCGCAGGTCAAGGGTTTTAAACTGGGAGTCTTTCAAACTTTGATAATGGACACCGTATATTACGACCCAGCTCACGTTAGCGGATTTGCGGGTGCAAATGACTTATTTCAATCAGTAAAGTATAAACATAATCGCCCCAGTGTTGAAAAATGGTTACAACAACAAGAATCGTATACTATACATAAACCTAATAAAAAACGGTTTCCAAGAAACAAATACATCGTAAACAATATGTTTGAATTATGGCAGGCTGATTTATGTGATATGCAAAGTTTGAAAAAATATAACGACAACTATAATTACATTTTAACCGTAATTGACGTATTCAGTAAAAAGGCTTGGGCTAGACCGCTAAAAACTAAAACAGCTAAAAACGTTATTGATGCGTTTGCAGATATTTTTAAAGAATGTCAAAATAAACCTCTAAACATTCAAACGGATAAAGGAAAAGAATTTGTTGCACAAACTGTACAAAGTTTTTTTAAAGAACACAACACTCATTTTTACGTTACGAATAATCCGGATGTTAAAGCCGCTGTAGTTGAGCGATTTAATAGAACTCTTAAAACAAGAATGTGGCGCTACTTTACATATTCCAATTCATATCGGTACATTGATGTGTTACAAAATTTATTATTGTCTTATAATAATAGATATCATCGAAGCATTAAAATGGCACCCAATGATGTAAATGATTCAAATATTTTACAAGTTTGGCAAAACCTGTATAGCAGTGGAGTTGGACTAGAACGAATACCTAAATATAAAGTCGGTCAACATGTAAGGATTAGTAGAACTAAACAGATCTTTGAGAAGGGATATACAACAAATTGGAGCGAAGAAGTGTTTAAAATAAGCGAAGTTATTAATCGCAAACCTCCTGTTTACCGAGTTGTTGATTTAAATAGCGAGCCAATTGAAGGAACGTTTTATGAGGAAGAATTACAACCTATTACAATTACTAGTGACACTAGATATAAAATTGATAAAGTGTTGAAAGAAAAAGGTCGCGGAATAAATAAACAGTATTTTGTAAAGTGGCAAGGATATAGCAATAAATTTAATTCTTGGGTCCTATCGAACGAATTGCAACAATTATGAATACCGAGAATGAGTTTTATTTAACATTGCTAAGTAATAGTTCTATGAATTACTACCCTAACAATACAACTGCAAATTTTATGACACAATTACCTAAACGAGTAAGATTGACTGGAGAATGGGTTGTTGGAATTTCTGAAATTCAATATCCGTGTTCGTTTTTAGCAGTTGGAGAAACTGATAACTTAATGTACTATAGGACTGAACCACCCGAAGAACACGAGTTAAGTCTCGAAGAAGTGTTAAATCTTGCAACGAAACATTTTCTTGACAATAAAGATTCAATTCATTTTTCTTATCAAGAATGGCATATTGTAAAAATTTCTCCAGGAAACTACGAATCAATCGAAGACGTTATTACTGAAATTAATAACCACGAAATAATAAGGAAACTGATAAACTTTAAATACAACAGAATAACAAAAAGAGTTTTCTTAAAAGTAAACACGACATCATCGGTACTCGGTTTTTCAAGAAGATTAGCACTTCAATTAGGCTTTCAACCCGATCAAAATTTAGCAAAAGAAAAAACTTCAGCTCATCCAGCAAACATATGGACAGGTATACCATCTCAAATGTTTATTTATTGTGACATTGTAGAACCACAACTAGTAGGAGATGTCTTAGCGCCTTTATTGCGAATTGTTAATGTCACTTCTGACAATTACAATTACGGATGTCACAAAGATGTAGTGTTTTCTCCTGTACATTACATACCCCTGATGAGAAAAGAGTTTGAAAATATAGAAATAAATATAAGAACCGACACGGCAGCTTCTATGCCATTCGAGTTTGGAACGTTGAATTTGAAACTTCATTTCAAAAAACTTAATTAATTAACATGGCGTGTCCATATCAACAATATTACATTAATCAAGCCGGTAGTGGAATTGGTGTTATTTACCGAGGGGCTCCATATCAAAGAGGTCATGGAATTGGAAGTTGGCTGGGAGGTATATTTCGTTCAATTTTACCATTGTTTAAGTCAGGCGTGAAAGCAGTAGGAAAAGAAGCGTTGAGGACGGGAAGTAATATTTTAGGAGATATTGTGGAAAACCGACCAATCAAAGAATCGCTTCAAGATAGAATGCGCGAAGCCGGTCAGAGTCTGAAGCGCAAAGCAGACACTAAAATTGAAAATCTGATGCAGGGCTCTGGATATAAAAAACGGCGTCAAAAAATAACTAGTCATTCTCTGTCTGTAATTAACAAGAAGACGTCAAATTCTAGACGCAAGCCTGCTAATTCAAAAGTTAATTACAACGATATTTTTGACAGAAATTAGTAATGGCTTTTCTTCATGCTCAATCTTGCGAATGCATTAAATCTGAATTAGATTTATTTGCCCTCCCATCAACTCAAACAAGTATAGAATCTGGCGAATGGATTTTCTATAAGCCGCTATCTTCGTTAACTGACGACGCACCGATTGAATTTGTTATACCTGGCAACGGCAATGATTACTTAGACTTAAGCCAAACAATGTTGTATGTAACAGCCAAAATCGTGAGACAAGACGATACTTCGTTAAACGTTGAGGATGTTGTAGGACCCGTAAATAACTGGTTACATTCACTATTTAGTCAAGTTGAGATTTATTTAAATCAGAAACTTGTATCTCCGCCTAATAATACGTATGCATACCGTTCTTATATTGAAACTTTACTAAACTATGGACCAGAAGCAAAATCTTCACATTTATCGTGTAGTTTATGGCATAGTGATACACCAGGAAAAATGGATAATTTGACGGAAGACAATTTAGGATTCATTAAAAGAAAATCTTTTACTTCCGAAAATAACCAAATCGAGATGATAGGACATGTCCACTCTGACATATTTAATCAAGAAAAATTTCTTGTTAACGGCGTCGAAATGAAGACAAAATTTGTTCGTTCAAGAGATTCGTTTAGTTTAATGGCTAAATTAGGGTCTACATACAAGGTGAAAATTTTAGAAGCCAGTCTTTTAGTAAGAAGAATGAAAATAAATCCTACAATTCTAATTGCACACACAAAAGCGTTAGAATCTACTTCTGCAAAATATCCAATAACCAAAGCCGATGTTAAAGTATTGACTATTCCATCAGGGATTCAACGAAAGTCTTTAGACAACGTTTTCTTAGGCCAATTACCTAAACGTTGTATTATTGGATTTGTGTCAAATAAAGCGTTCAATGGAGATTACGCCACCAACCCGTTTAATTTTCATCATTATAAAATTAATTATCTGTCTTTGTATATTGATGGCCAGCAAATTCCGTCAAAACCACTTCAACCGGATTTTACAAAATCAGGCTTGTACGTGCGAGCATACCATACTTTATACTCCGGAACCGGCATTCATTTCTTAAATGAAGGAAATGATATATCTCGAGAAGATTACCCTAAAGGTTTCTGTTTAATGGCTTTTGATTTAACACCGGATTTATCGGCAAATGCTAATACACATTGGAATCTTGTAAAGAATGGGTCGTTGCGCATAGAAGTCGGATTCGAAGATGCGTTAAGTGAAACTATAAACTGTTTAGTTTACGCAGAATTTGACAACGTCATAGAAATTGATAAACATAGAAATGTAATGGTAGATTTTAGTAGTTAAGAATACTCGACACTTTACTCAACTTAGTTATTAATTAACACTCGAGAAGAATGGACGCGTTTGTTGATTTGCAAGGTTTTCGCGGAGCAGACAAAAAATTTATTCCTAAAGAAGTTGCGGTTGTTTCGTCAGATGGTGACTATTGCGAAGTTTTGCTCATAAAGCCACCGATGCCTTATTCTACTTTGCCAAAATCAGTGAAAAACGAAGTTTACTACTTGGAAAATTATTTTCATGGTCTAAAATGGAGTACTGGATATATAAATTTTGAAGATTTCGAAGACGAACTTAGAAAATTGTTGACGCCTTTTAACGGTATTTTTGTTAAAGGTTATGAAAAGCAAAACACTTTAAATTTTTAAATAAACCGGTAGTTAACATGGAGGGGCTCAGTTGTCCAACCTTTAAAGAACTAAAAAAAGAGATGCAAGCAATCAAATGTCTACATCATCACATTGAAAGCCCTTCGTGTGCTCTGGAACATGCTTTAATTTTATGTGAATGGTCAAAGAAAAATAGCAGAGATGAATGCGGTACAAATTCAACAATGTTTGAAGAATATCCCGACCACCAAGAATGTACATCGACTTGTATGTGCTTCTAATCAACTGCCATGGCGTATACAGAGACCTTGTGCTATTATCGCAAACACCGATCCTTCCTATAAACCTGGTGAACATTGGGCAGCGTTTTACATTGATGAATATGGACATGGAGAATACTTTGATTCTTTTGGAAGACCACCTTTAGGATATCATAAAAATTTTTTAGAAAGAAATTGTTGTACTTGGACTTTTAATTGTAAAATTTTACAAAATTTTCATTCTGTGTTTTGCGGTCAATATTGTCTGGTATATTTATATTTTAAACTTTGTAACACAAACATGATAGAATTTTTAGAAATATTTAATAATGATTTAATAAAAAATGATGTATGCATTAGTTTATTGTATAACTTGTATTTTAAAAAAATCAATGTATTAGATGTTTTATAAGATTTTTTGTACACATTAACAAAATAAAGAAAAGAGTAAATTGAAATTTAAGTGTTTTATTGAAAGACAAATATTTAACGAACTCATTAGGCATTTACAAATAAATTAGATACAATATTAATACTAATAATAAAATGTAATAAAATTTTAAGAATAAAAGATAACACAATAAAACAAATTAATACATAATTATTCACTATTAAAAAGGATAAAATGTAAATGACGCTTAAATTGATATACATTTACAATAAATACCAATAATAAGTTATAAAGATCAAATTAAATATAATAACTAAAACATATAATAAATACCTAAATACACTATATACAGTAAAATGAGAAAACCACTACAAAGTTATGAACGGTATCCGTAAGGCAGTGTGTCCACACTGTCTTCGAGTCGACGTCGTTTCGTATAATTTACTCTATACACTTTTTTCTCCGGACGTGATAGAACATCGTACATGGAGTTTCTACAAATACGTCGATCCGTTTGAACATACGTGTCCTCTGCGTCACTCAGAACCATGTTCTTAAGGGTTTCAAAATTGACATTTTGCGAATTTTTAAAATTTAAGGTAATACCTTTAACCTTACAAATGTATTCGTGCTGATTCGAATTAGTTGAAAACACCTTAAAAGCATAATTCTTCGGACCTCCGCTAACAAATTCAACAATTTTACTTCCAGGACCGTAACATTCAATCTCGTCCGTCATATCGCCAAGGAAATCTCCTGTTGCGGGGACCCATTCTCCTGGCTTTTGCGTGAAAATGATTGAATCTGTATCAAAGTAGAGTACACGTCTATCCAACTGTTTCAAATATTTGTATAACTCCAATCGTGCATTGGCTGTGGTGTAAGTGGCCAAAGCTACATTTACGGTTTTTAATGGTACAATACCTCCGTCCGGCCTGTCCCAATTCAAAATAACGGTATCATCATCAACAGAAGTGAGTGAATGGGCCTTCACCGAAGGGTCGGTCAGCAACTTGAATAAATCATAAGGGTCCTGTATGATAGAGGATTGCATTAGATTTTCGCGTTGGGCAAATTTGCCCCAAAAACTATTTAAGCATAACTTAGCGATGTATCGCATACCGGGGTTAACGGAAATATTCGACTTATCTAACGCAATCCCCTCTCGTTCGAGATACTCAGTTACGTACCGATCTTTGGTCTGGTCATCCGTACACCACGAAGGCCATCCACTACACTCTTGTTTCAGCTTTAAAAAGTTATTAACATATGATGTAAACAATCCTCCAGATCTACAATTTTTACTGTATTGTGCAATCTCATACTCCCAAATTTCTAAAATTTCTAACACTTTGTATCCTTGTGACAAAGCTTCTCGCAGCTCGTCCGCAACATAAGTACCTGTAAACTTACGTTCATCGTCTGTATGGCGGCAATCGTTATATAACATGTTTTCTCCGCAAAGCCTACAAAGAATAAACATAAGTTTACCGTGCATTCTACAAGGCAGAACAGGATGGTACAAATTTGATGGCGGTAGAACAGTACATTTTATGATGCCTTCGATGGTATTCAACGGTAGTTTGGCACACGTATCGTTGCCAACATGAATTGTTGGATGTCCAACCGGATATTTTCCATATTTATTGACAAAAGGGTAAAGTGAGCATACGTCAAGATACCGGATTACTTCATCCTCTTCTACCTTGTGATATAATTTAACTGCGTTTGTTCGACCCCCAAAGAAGCTGTCACGAGGATGCAGAGGTTCGTTTCGAACTATGGCATGATTTAATGTAAATTCTTTAGCTTGAATATTAATTTTGATAAAGTTCCTAAAATCGCACTCCTTCATTTCCACCAAGTTGTAACCAAAAGAACGGATGCGGGCTGATATAGCTGTAGTTTTTTCACGTCTTGCAAACATTGTGTCGTTTTTGTTACCACCGAGTTTTGCTGTTTGGTCTGGAAAACAAATCTCGCAGCCGTGAAAATAGCAACCATGGAACTGGTATACGGTATTAGTAGTTGCACAAAAACCATCAACCAAAAAACCCTCTTTTAATCTAACTTCGCGGTTATTTCCAGAGTGTTGAATTTTTATTCCTAAAGAGTGTTCGAGCCAAAGCAGCCATTTAATTGCTATGGTTGATTGTTTGTCAGCCATTCTATATCCATTTGGGGGTATGAGTCCTATAGAATTTTCTTGGAGAAAATTTCGTCTGTAAACTGCATTGCAAGCTCCAGCAATTGTGCAAGATTCTCGAAAAGGGTCGACTCCGTTGGATATTGTAAAACGCGTCCAAAATTCCAAGCAGGCTTTCCGTAAAATATTAACATCATCAATGCAATATTTAACAATTTCTAATTGAAAGTTAAAAATAACATTATTTTGTACCTGCTGCTCGTACCAATTTAAGAAATCTATCCGCATTGAAACGGACATCTCGTCACAACCGTAATAGTGTGCAGAAGGGATAGGTCCAACATAATTTTGATTATCTAAAGTATTAAAAAAGTGTGGAAAATACCCTTTACCACCGGAAAAGTTAAATGTTTTGGGAAGCTTAGACAGTGGCATTGGCATATAATTAATCGAATCAATAAATTTGATGTTTCCGTCGCAGTTAATTGACATTAACTTGGTCCCCGTTGAAATAATTTTCGGATTCCAAGCATTCGTATTTTTTAATAACCCCTTTAAAACAAAAGCACCGTCATACCCTTTCATGTTATGTGCCAACGCCACAATGTCTCCTTTTTTAATTTTTTTCTTTAGAGCCGAAACGTAATTTAGAAAATTGTCGACAGGATCATCTTTAAATATGTGTTGCCGCTTCCCACAGCAAAAACAATCTTGGTTAATATCTTCATTATTAACGCAAGACTGACATACCTGCTGAGCAACGCATAATGTTGGCGTGTGTAAGAACATGTTTGTAGTTCCAACTACTGAAGTATCCTGACGACATTCAAAATCATAAAACACAAAAAGAAAATTTTTATTTAAGTTTTTAGAAGAATTTTTAGCCATGAAACATAAGTGACGGGTAGGTTTTTCAGCACCGCAGTTGTTGCAGTAACTGTACCCGCATTTATGAGGTTTAGACTTATCTAACCACACACTATTAAGACAAGATTTACACCTTGTAAGAATCTTACACAATTTCTTGGAATGTTCTGCAAAACAGTCAGGGCCTCGAAAATCTCTATTACATAAATTGCATAATACAGTTTCTAGATCTTTGTTGCATGGAGGTGCTGAATGGCAAGCCGGACAGATATATTTGCACTGTTTATGAGCTCTTTTGTTGTCTGTACGTGTCCTACACATCTCGCAGAAGTATTTAGTCGAAAACGCTGAACATAAATTAGTAATAACATTGTAGTGGTCTTTCTCTAAAATTAAATTTAAAACAACTCTATCGCTGCTACGAGGACCTTCGTAGTAAACTGATTTACCTAAAACCATTTAATTTTGTAACGGTTATATAAATATTATAAAGATTGAAGTACTTACCTAAACGATTATTGTATACAACAACTGTATAATTTACAAGGTGATCTTGAAATTTTACGATGTGTTCGCGAGTTCCTCCGTTATTAAGATCAACTCCTGCAGCTGCACACAAGTTTTCGGCTCGCGCTTTGGTCTGGAGGTTTCCAGCTAGCTGGAGACTGTATAATAGTGGATCTTTGATTCTCCATGCTATTGCTAAGATCAAAGCACGAGCTAGACATAATGTGTCGGTATTTTCAACGACGATTATTCCTTTCTTACGCCGGCAAAATTCCTCGTAACTGACGCCTACCATCCTTTGGTGTCCGCCATAACCAACAGGTAGTGCAACGCGATTTAAATGCAATCGCAACTGATCACTAACAAAAAAGTTAGCGTTGCTTTGCAAAACTTTTTCTAGGGTTGACATGATCGCTTTTGCATTTAATTGGTCTACACGACGAAACGATATGCCCACCGGTTTCTCTGGGTAGTTGTCGTTCCGCAGCACTAAACCTACGCGATCTGCCGGAGCGGCATCTTTTAGCAAGTGCCCGATCAATTCATTAAATGCATTCTAAAACAAAAGATCTTATAAACAAAATAGAAAAATTAAGTCTAATATTTTACCTCTAGCCAGACCAACGGATTCATGGGTGTAGACACGTCCTTAAATTTAAACACCAAGGTTTTACAGGCAGCGTTAAACTTTTTAACCTTTTTTTCTCCTTGGCTAATAAAGGTGAAATGCTGAAAACTACTAGGGTTGCCCATTCCGACGTGTTCCTAAAATTAATTCTACGTGAAATAGTAAATAATAATGATAAAACGACTTACATAATAATCGGCGTCGCGCGATGTCGATGGCAGAATCTCAGGCGTAAACTCGTCAAGATTCTATAATGAAACAAATAAATAAAATATTTACTAAGAGTTCAAAATAACTTACATTTGGTTGGCACGTCGTAGATGATGTCACCACGTTACTCTACAATTAAAAATTTAATACTACCAGATTACATAAATTAAAAAACTTACTTTTATGGCGGTTACTTTTTCAATAAGACGCATAAGTATGGCCTCGTCATCTTGGTCGATTATTTCTCCATGAAGCACCATCCTTTCACAGATGTCTTCATACACCCGCACTAACTCGTCTTCTCGAAACACTCCACACCCGAACAAATTTAAAATTGTTGAAGCAGACATCGTAAGCAGAAACGTTTTTGTTCACAATTGTAACAAATACTAAACATTTTAATATAACAGACTTGCTTTTATACAAGTATTGGTGAAATGGAATTTGACGTAACTTGTTCTAATCGATTTTTCCTAATTATAAGAAAGTTTTAGTTTAACCATATTTATTCCAAAATATTTTATTTAATATCGATATTTGATTCGTTAATATTTTTACAGTATATTTATTTTGCGTTCTAAGATTCTGTATGTGTGCGTTTTTTAAATATAAATACTCAAGTTTTATTTTATAAAATATCTGCATTGAGGAATGCGTCAACGGAGTTAATTATTATAACATTGAATACTAATTATTGTTAATGCACTTTCGTTGGTTGTACAGTTTTCACAAAAATGTTGAAAATTCTTATTTTTAACTTTACGTCTTTAAAGTTTAAAAATTGTTTTTATATTACCAAAGTTAGTTAACGTGCATTTTGATTGTTTAATGTAGCTGCTTCTGCTTTTCTAGGAATAATTCATTTAAAAAGTATTGCGCATCGGTGATTAATTGCTGTAATCTTTCAATAATTAGCTAGTTTGTGTTACTTGTAATTGATAAAAAAATTTGTCATAAGCAAACAACTATTTGTAATAGGTAAAATTTACAATTTAGTTTCAGTACTATTTTCTTTTAAACCTAAACAAATAGAATTACAATTCGGTTCGGTTTTACAAAATAATATTTGATCTGCAGCAATTTCCATTACTTGTTTGTACGTAGGTCGTCAGAAATCACATTTCTTGTTTCGTCGCAAAGATTAAATATTGCTAATTGAGCTTAGGTTAATTTGTGAATCATTCCTGTTAAAATGTGCACGAGTAAATTCTTTAATAATAACTTGCAATTCCTATATGTTTTTGTTGTGGGGTGTTTTGTTTTAATTATTGTTTTATATACAGATTCTTCTTTCGTATACATAAATTTAGCTTTACGGTTTTTTAATTTTTGTTATTTGAAAACTATGTTTAATCGGAAAAACCTTGTACATAACGTGAAAACAAAAACTGTGAGTCATTTCTTAATGAAAACTTTCAAATTTTTCAAGTAATTGAATAATTTTTGATTACAATCAGTTCGGCTTGAAACGAAAGTGTGTTAGCATGTGCGTTCAAATAATAGTAAATTAAATTGCCATGTTTAAAAAACTGCTTGTGTATTTTTTTTTGCCGCAGGGTAAGTCTATCTTTATAATTTTTTTTAAATTGTTTATATTATTTTACTTTTGTTAAATAAAACATTGTTTTACTCCTTCGATTTTTATTTTTTAAGTTTAATTTTGATTTCAAATTATTGTTTTAAACCATTACTCTACACATTAGATACTTGATTTTAAATTTAAAACATTGTAACTTATTTTGTATATGAGTAACAAATTTTAAAACTATTTTGTCACCATTTTTAAAATTATTCAGCCATCTTGAAAAGTATTTTCACCGCTAGTTTTTTAATTTCTTTTTTGCTTTACTCGTTTAAAATTGTCTTAAACTTTATTTTGACTTAGCTAAAAATTATTCTCTTTAAATTATAAATCGTTATATTTTATTTTAAATTTTAATTGATATTAGAATTAGTATTTATCTCTAATTTCTAAAACTTGAGTTTTGAAAAAATTATCGCGCAACTTAATTTTGTTATTTTTAGTTTACAATTTAATTAATTCTTAATCTAAAACTATTATAGAATTATTGCACAATAAAATCAAATTTTTAATTGTAATTTTCTCGTATACAACAATAAATTGAATGTTTAAATCCAATACGTTCGTGAAGCACTAGTGCAAGTCGCTGTTTATAAAAAAATTCTTTACAGGTTAATGATTCAATTATTTTGCTTTTCGGCAACTATATAAGTAATCTAGTAGTTTAAATTTCTCTAAAAGTTATTCCGCCATTTTAGTACTAATTTTTTAGAAAAAACTTGTATTTTATTTAACTATCTTATTTACAATTATCGGTTTAAACCTGACAGTCGAATTGGTGTAGTGGTTACGGGCGCCGCTTTGTAATCAAGAAGCCCGGGTTCAAATCCAGGTACACCCACAGCTTTTTTTAAATAAAAATACTTCTCGCTCGAATCATGGGACTTCATGACGCATAAAAAATTACCAGTTACGCGATGACGCACGACGCAATCAAAATTACCAATTATGCGATGATGTAACAATGTGAGAGAGAAAAAAAATGTGTGAGAGAGAAAAAAATGTGTGAGAGAGAAAAAAAAATGTGTGAGAGAGAAAAAATGTATGAGAGAGAAAGAATGTGAGAGAGAGAAAAAAATGTGTGAGAGAGAAAAAAATGTGTGAGAGAGAAAAAAATGTGTGAGAGAGAAAAAAATGTGTGAGAGAGAAAAAAATTCATTGTGAGAGAGAGAAAAACACTTTCACAAAAAAAACCAGAAAAATACTTTCACAAAAAAAAACCCTTCACGTACGTCTGCGACGAGGTCGTGTGACGTCACAAGTGGAGGGGATGTCCGGCCCTTTCTACTAATAGGCAATTACCATATTCATGCTAAAAAAATAAAATATCAGTGAGATACCCTTATGTAATCTTCATAAAACTATCAAAACAGATATATTTATTGTAAAATCCTGTACATTATGTCAATTAAGTGTCTATTTCTTTATATAAAATACAGCGAAAATAATCTCCGTTCCACTTGTATTAACATAAATAAAATTTACTAAATGCTTTTTTAAGAGAATTGATAGGGGCATAAAATTTTACTGCTTCATATTTTACCTTTGATATTGTAAATCACTGAGCTTTGTGCACGCGTTGACTTAGAAACGTATAAATTTTGCAGAGTACGCTAATATCAATAAAATTTCAAATAATATTAGCTTTTTAAATTAAAATACATAAGTGGCAATATTAATAAATTAAAAATTAATCAAAAATATGCACTTAAAAAACCTTAAAATATGCACTGGAAACAATCAAAATATGCACTAAAAATATGTGTTTATGTATTTTATGCATTTAGAAAACAATAAAATAAATAGTGTTTTTTGCTAGATATTGTTTATTGCAAGAACTACGTATACAAAAAACTAAAATATTAGAATAACTAAAAAACATTATTTGCAATAATATATTAGTATTACTATTATTAAGCTTGAAAAAAATTCATTACTAAGTTTTCTTCTAAGTTATCTGTAACACACCAACAAGGTATTTACTTTATTGTCACAAAAACATTTTCATCGACACGATTGAAATATATGAAGTAACGTGTATTATCATCAGTTATTTTGTATAATCAGTAACATCCTCTGCCGCTACATGCCAAAATGTTACATCTTTCCAAGCCCAGCAGAACGCTTGGACCATCTTAATCAGTCTCAACACTGTGCGCAAATGGATCTCAAGTTTTATTGCTTACAGTATTTGGTCAAATCCTTGATGCTGACGGTAGACCATACTCTGTTCGAATTTTGCTTGACTAAGGTTTTCAATCGAATTTTATTCAAACTTTTTTTTGCAAAAAATTCTATGACGCTAATTCTGTTGTTACTGGAATAAGCAATTCTACAACAAGCATCGAATTAAAATGTGACGTAATAGTACTGAAACGTTCTCAAGTTCAAGAGCCTTCTTGAAGTTGTTTTCGATTTTCCAGGACGTTCATCGAAAGATATGGAACATTCGCGAAGGATTTCCAAAATGTATAAATGCGGTACAAAACAAATCAGAAGTCAGTTATTACAGTAATGTGTAGACGGTAGTGTTAAAAAGATTATTCAAGTTTAAATAAATAGGTGATTAACGCGAGTTACATAAATATACGGAGTATAACCTTGTACGTGACTTTAAAGTAAACAAGTGTAAGTATTTAGATAAATAGAAATTATCCACGGACTTTCTCTTCGTGTAAGTGATAGTGCGATATAAATTTTTATTAAATATCTTTAGATTTAATTAATTCGGTTAGTTATGAAAGTGTATATATTTTTAGTATAAATAAATTTAATTTTAATAATAATCGTTACATTGGTGACAGGTGCGTGGTTTCGAATCGAATAAATAAACAAATGTTTAGATCGCGATTTTAGTGTAAATATCAATAAGTAATTTAATATCGCTCCCGTAATAAAAAAATTATTGGTAGTTAAATTTATGCCGGTGACGCGTTCCCAAGCAATTAAAATAGATTCAAAGAGATTAGAATTTCTCGAATCAATAAAAAATGGCCAAAAATCAATGAATAAAAAAATGGAAAAAAATTCTAGTAAAATTGAAGAAAAGTTATTTGAAAATAACCAGAAAATAGAAGAAAAATAGATGAAAAATTTTAGAAGTTTAAAAGAAGAAATACGAACGAGCATAGAAAATCAAATTAAAATTGTTCAAGAGGAAACCCAAACTGACATGTTAAATTTAAAAAAAGAAATTTGCTAGTCCGTAAATGACAAAATAGAAGAAGTAGAAGACAAATTAGAACAAAAGTTAAAAAAAAATTCAAGAACCATCGAAGACAAACTAGAGAAAAAATTAAGAGAAAGAATACAACTGCTTGAAGAAAGAATGACTCAAATGAATTGTCACGGTGAAGAAAGCGTCACGACCTAATAATGGACCATCGAGAAGAAATTACTCACAACTTTAAAGTTGTACCGCCAAATTTTGATGGTAAAGTTCCATGTCCAACCTACTACAAGCAGTTTGAAGCTGTAGCTACAGCCAATAGTTGGAATCTTGCAAACTGTTCCTGACCACCTACAAGAAGATTACGAACTTTTAATTTCACGTTTAGAAATGAGATATGGAGAGCTCATCTTCAACAAGTAGACCAAACTCAAATGAAAAGTCTGGTTTAGAAAGCTGCCGAAAGCCTTCAAGAGTTTGAGGCTGACATCACCAGATTAACTCACGGCTTGCGTATCCTACAGCACCAGACACCTTCTTAGAGCAGTTGGCGATTCAAACCTTTGTAGACGGCCTCCGAGACAACGAAACACAGCAGACTGTCCGGTTAACTCGACCAAAAACATTGAATGACGCTTTGGTGCATGCTTTGGAGTTTGAAGCAGCAGAACAAGCATCGCAACGAAACGGTCATAAACTCTGCTGTGCTGCAGAAGTACCCGCGCAGACATTGGGAAGCATCGAGGAGATTGCATCGAATATATCTCAATTGCAAGATCAACGGAAGAAGTGTTCAGTTACTGGTTGACACTGTAGCGACGAAGACCATCATTCGTCCTGACATGTTGTTCGAAAACGAAAAGACATCACCAGTAATAGTACGACTTCAAACGGCGACGGGCAAAAAAATACCTACTCACGGACATGTCAAAGTAACCATTGGTTTGAGAAATGGAGTACTTGACCATCAAATACTGGTAGCCGACATCACGGAAGAAGTTATCCTGGGAATGGACGTGATAAAGAAGTATGGGCTCCATTTGGATATTAAGAACGATGTCCTGAAGATCGACAATGAAGAAACTCCTTTTCATTCGTCAGAGAAGGCAGCCGTGCGAATCTTATTGAGTGAAGACGTGACTCTGACTGGAAAAACTGAAAGTGTGGTGATGGCACGCCTGTATGGAAATCTCCAGGAAAGCTACATACTCGCGTTTGACCCAATGGAAGGCGGCTGAGTTGAAAAGAGACTACTCGTTGGCAGAACTTCAGTACGAGTAAAAAACACGATGTCAGTAAGGATCATCAACTCAGATTCTGTAACGCTGAAAAAGAAGACCGTGGTAGGCCAATGCACGCCAGTATCTCAAATTGTGAGATGCGTGAAGTCTAACGAAGATACGTCGCCAAAGAAGTGTCTACAACATCTATTAGACATTCTTATCACTAAATGCCAAAACCTCATCCAAGACCCGCAGGCTAAAGTTACAGTGTTGATCCAAGAGTAACAAGACGTGTTCGCGGTGGAGAAAAGTTCCAAAAGAAAAACTAACGTGATGAAACATAAAATTAATACCAGAGACGCTCGGCCGATACGACAACATCCACACAGACTTCTTTTGGCGAAAAGATAGGAAGCCAAACAAATAATTACGGATATGGAGAGAAAAGGCGTAATTGAACCTTCAAGTAGCCCATGGGTATCCCAAGTGGTACTAGTAAAGAAGAAGAATGGATCAACGAGGTTTTGCGTAGACTACATACAACTATACGCCGTGACCAAAAAGGACAGGCACCCTTTACCCAGAATTGACGATACGTTAGACACCCTTTCAGAATCCCACTGGTTTTCTACGTTAGATTTAAAGAGTGATTACTGGCAAGTAGAATTGGAAACCAAGGATCGTAAAAAAGTAGCTTTTACGATTGGGACTGATTTGTGGCAGTTCACTGTGATGCCCTGTGTAACGCTCCTGTCACGTTCGAGCGTTTGATAGAGACTATCATGCGCGGAGCGTCTTGGAAGACGTGCTTGAATTACCTGGACGATGTGATCGTGGTTGGAAGATCGTTTGAATAACACTTGAACAACTTGGAGAAAGTGTTTCAGCGACTACGTGGAGCTAATCTCAAACTGAGCCCAAAGTCGTATCTAGAGATGGAGTAAAGGCTGACCCATACAAAATCCGAGCAGTGCAAGCATGGCCAAGACCAATCGACAAACATTAGGTCTGAAACTTCCTTGGGTTGTGCACCTTTTATAGACGATTTGTACCCGGATTTGACAATATTGCCAAACCTTTGACGAAATTGCCGGAAGAAAGAGCAGAATTTAGATGGAATGAAGATTGCTAAAATTCTTTCTATCAACTAAAACAGGCTCTAGTCACTTCACCGATTTTGAGTTATCCGAGAGAAGATGGAAAATTTGTTTTGGATACCGACGCGAACAATCTGGCCATAGGCGCGGTCCTTTCGTAGGTTTAAGATGGACCAGAAAAAGATATCGCGTATTTTAACAAGGTTTTGTCCAGGCCAGAAAGGAATTATTGCGTGACTAAGAAGGAGCTGTTAGCAGTCGTCAAGTCTATCAAACATTTCTACAAAATGGACGAAAATTTTTACTGAGAACAAACCACGCCGCCTTAAAATGTCTACTGCAGTTCCGTAACCCGGAAGGACAAGTGGCAAGATGGATCAAGAGACTGCAAGAGTATGACTATGACACAAAATACCGTGCCGGAAACAGTCATCGGAACGCTGATGCCTTGACCAGAAGACCATGTCCGGCGGACTGCAGCCATTGTTTGCGACTAGAAGAAAAACTTGAATGCCTCCGGAGAACTGCTATGGTTGATTAGGAGTGGGAACCAGAGCAGTTGCGTCGCGAACAAGGAAACGACTCTGAAATAAGACTGGAAAGAAAAAGGACGTCATAAAATGGTGCCGTAAGTGCACGGTCTGCGCATCAAGAAATGGTCCAACGAGAAAGCGCAAAGCATCCATGAAGCAATACAACGTAGGAAGCCTTTTGGAAAGAGTAGCGATTTACATAGCAGGACCGTTCCCAGAATCCGATTCGGTAAATAAATACATCTTGGTGGCGATGGATTATTTCACGAAATAGACGAAGGCTTACGCCATACCCAATCAAGAAACAGCTACAGTTGCTGACGTATAGTCAAAGAATTTTTCTGCAAGTTTGGAGTTCTGTTAGAATTACACTCCGATCAAGGCCAAAAACTTTGAGTCTGGGCTGTTTCCAGAAGTTTGCTGACTGTTGGGAATTAAGAAAACTAGAACGACGCTTCTCTATCCTTAATCTGATGGCATGGTTGAGCGTATGAATCAAACAATAGGAAAATACTTAGCCAAAGTAGTATCCAAACACCAAAGAGACTGGGATCACTACTTGCACCTTTTTCTAATAGCATACCAATCATCCGTTTACAAAAGCATAGGCCAACTACCATCTTGTGTGATGCTTGGTTGCAAAATACGACTGCCATGCGTCCTCCAATTTGGACGAAGACCGGAAGAAGAAGTTGCCGTAGAAGACTACGTTAGCAAGCTGACCAAGAGGCTAGACGAAGTACATGAAGAGGTCCGTAAAAACGCACAAATTGCCAGCGACAGAATGAAGACTAGATATGACGTCAAGGCAGAAAATAGTGGTTTTCAACCTGGCGACATAGTGTGGTTGTATAATTCTCAAAGAAGACGTGATTTGTCGCCGAAACTGCAAAGGCAATGGGAGGGCCCCTGTGAAGTCGTGCAGCGTATTAATGACGTCATATATCTAGTTTGAGCAACTAGATGAACTAAGAAGACAGCAACCGGCAGTCGAAAAAGTTTTAAGACTACGTGGTGACAGACGCTTCGTTTTCTATCTGGTCAGCAAGAAATACTCACGTACCAAGCCGTTATACAAAAATCTGTGGCAAACATTATGGAATCTCAAGAGAGAAATGGAGTTTCACCATGTTGGCAGTATCCAATTGGAGGACAGTTTGAAACAGGTTGGAGGTCGTCTTACGAGGAACAAACGTTTAAGTGTTGGTCAGTAGTTACCAACCAAGAAGAATATCGAGTCAGGAAAAGTCCATTGACTGTTACTTCTATGGTCAAGAAAGTTGCCGAAATGGCGAAAGCTGCCGCTATCGCGACGATCCTTTCTTTCGGTGTCGCACCCAGTCTCCTGTTCTGGAACAGAACAGTCCTAAGAAGGGGGTGTTCTCAAGTTCAAGAGCCTTCTCGAAGCTGTTATCCATTTTCCAGAACGTTCATCGAAAGATATGGAACATTCGCGAATGATTTCCAAAATGTATAAATGCGGTACAAAACAAATCAGAGGTCAGTACTTACAGTAATGTGAACACCGCAGGGTTAAGAAGATTATTCAAGTCTAAATAAATAAGTGATTAACGGGTGTGAGTTAAATATACGGAGTATAACCCTGTACGTCACTTTAAAGTAAACAAGATAAGAGTTTAGATAAATAGAAGTTATCAGATTGCAGATTGCAGATTCCAACGAGTATTCAGTTATCTGACCCGCGATTTAATAAGCTTGGCGATATAAATCTTTTAATTTGTTTTTCACAGTTTTTTAATCTGTTGTGTGTGGGTCAAATTCATTTAGGTTCTAATCTACCAATCCTGCAAAAAACTAGATTTGCGTGGGTTTTTTCCGGTCCTAAAGGCCACTTAGTATTTACCCAAACTCAATGCAACGTCAGTGTCAAAGATGATCTTTCTGGTTTAATTTTGAAATTCTGAGAACTTAATAGTTATCCTGTCGAGACAGTTTTTTCACCCGAGGAAAATGCGTGCGAAATGCATTTTTAAAATACTTTTCGTAGAAATGTCGACGATAGGTTTGTCGTTTCCATTCTTTTAAAACGATCTCGCGAGGTGCTTGGAAATTCATTTCATGTTGCTCAGTAAAGATTCTTATCTTTTGAATATCGATTTTATTATAATCCAGAGCTTTTAAAGCACTATACTTTGTTCATGCAAGAATATCAAAATTTAGAACATATATTCCTCTCAAAATCCTAAACTTTTTAACAATCGTATTACCTACCTCATCATGGAGTAATAAAGAAAAGTTGGTCCAACCATCCAGCAGGATCTATTCTCGATTCTGATTTGCTTTTGTAAGCATACCTATGTTGTGTCCGCCGACATTGAGAAAATTTATCGAAAATAATAATTGATCATACTCAAAAGTATCTTCAAAAAATTCTATGGAGATTCTCGCCGTCAGAATCTCTCCAGCTTTTTAATTTAAATACCGTCACCTACCGTACAGCTTTTGCCTCGTTTCTGCTCATTCGTTGCTAGCATGAACTCAATGTAAAATGCGAGATAACTAAATCACTATATTCTCAAACAATTAAATCCAATTTTTATGTGGATGACCTTCTTACTGGTGCTGACAACTTAGACGACGGTTGGAATATTAGCTCGAAAATTGCGTGTATTTTACGAAAAGACTGTTTTAATCTTCTGAAATAGATATCTAACAATCTTAATGTTCTTGCAGAAATTCCTACTTCAGAACTGCACCCGGGTATTCTAGATCTTGAGTCTCATGATCACACTAGCACTCTTGGTCTTGGTTGGTAATTCCAAATAGACACCTTAATTTTTACTATATCTCAATTAACTGCTAAGAAGGTGACAAAAAAGTCTATGTTTTCTGAATTTTTGCAGGTATTTGATCCGTTATGGTTGCTTTCTCCTTGTTCAATTGGTGCAAAGGTCTTTTTACAATACTTGTGGTTGGAAAAATTGTTGTGAGATGATCTTATTCCTAACGATGTCTTATCAAAGTTGTGCTGATATCGTAATGATTTAATTATCCTATATGATTTAAAAGCTTCTAGACACGTCTTATGTATGCAACTGACGCGACGTTCAGCTTCGTGGGTTTTGCGATGCCTCAATGTAAGCCTACGGGGCCTGTATATATGTCAGATCTGTTGGCCAAACCGGTCTTATGCACTCACACCAAGTCAAAGGTTTTGCCTTTAAAACCAACTATCATTCTAATGCTCGAATTATGCGCCGCTGCTCTTTTGTTGAAGCTATTACGGCAAGTAATTAAAGCTTTAAATATGACAACTTCTGCAGTTTATCTATGATTGGATTCTACCATAGTACTTAGTTGGTTAAAAACTTTACCGAATCTCTTAAAGACCTTTGTTTGCAATCGCATTTCCGACATAAAAGAACGCACGTCCAATGCTTTCTGGAAACACGTGCCTACCAAAGATAATCCGGCTGATCTTCAAGCTTTGAGAAGTGCTGACCTTTGGTGGTACGGCCCATCATGGCTAATAGAGAATTTACATGCCCTAAATCTTTCTCCGTAAGCTCAAACATTTCTTGAAATCTTATGTTACAGTAGTAGATTTTCAAATTTCCAATTTGAATCGTTTGGAAAGGGTTATAGCCTTTTGACTTAAATTTCGTAAAAATTGTTCTACCTTGCCTAAAGATCGTAATAAACTTACAATTAATGACTTAAAATCCGCTCTCTTGCGCTTGGTCAAAATATCTCAAATAGAAACATTTCTAGAGAAAATAAAACAATTACAAGCCAATAAACCGTTGAAGAGGTCATCAGCACTTCTCAGTTTAAATCCTTTTCTAGATAATGATGGTGTCATTCGTGTTGGAGGACGTCTTAGTAACTCTCAATTTTCTTTTGATAGGAAACACACCATTTTAATTTCTGGCAAGCATCACCTCTCTAAACTTATTGTTAGTTGAGAGTATCTACGAATGCTTCATACGCCCCCTCAGTTACTGCTATCTTCGCTAAAAGATGGATTCTGGATAACTTCAGGTCGATGTCTTGTCAAGCGGGTAGTCCATGATTGTGTTAAGTGTTTTGTTCTTTGGTCAAGTTTTCTAGCACTCATTATAAAAAACTTACCTCAATCTTGTGTAGAACCTTCCGCACCTTTTCATATTACGGAGGTTGATTATGGCGGACCTTTTCAAATCAAAGGTCGCAAGGGTCGTGAATGCAAACTTTACAAATCTTATCTGTGTTTGTTCGTTTTCTTTGCTACGAAAACTGTACACTTAGAGTTAGTCATAAGCTTGTCTTCAGAAGCTTTTATTATGACTTTTCGACGTTTTGGGTCTCGCAGAGGTAAGCCCGATAACGGGACTAACTTTTCTGGTGCTAATTCGCAACTTAAAGAATTAGCCACATTTTTAAATAAAAATGGTTTGTCATTGTCTGATGTGAGGGAACTGAATGGGATTTTATACCGGGCATAGTCCTCACTTTGGAGGTTTGTGGGAGGCTGAAAGTAAATGACATAAACCGAACCGAAGGTAATGAAATCTTAACTTACGAGGAGTTTACCACTATACTTGCTCAAGTAGAAGCAGCTCTTAGTTGCCGTCCACTATTCCCTCTATCTTCTGATCCCAATGATCTCCAGCCCTTAACTTCTCACTTTCTCATTGGGAAACCTCTCACATCTGTACCGGATCCGGACTTCAGCGAACTGAAAGAATCCAGACTTACTTGCTACCAACGTATACAACAGTTACATCAACGCATATAGAAACGTTAGAGCAAAAAATACGTTTCAACATTTCAACAACGTGTAAAATAGAAATAAAATGGTTCAGAGCTACAAAAAGGCTGGCTTTGCCCATAGACTGTCAGTGCAAAAAAGTAACATTTATTTAGTTATTACAGGATAAATTTATTTGGACAAAAATCTGCATTTAATGTATCTATTGTTTGTTGTTTTGTGTAGTACAGTTATTTCTTTCTTTTTTGAAAGCTTCGCCTTTCCAGGCCGGGGAAATGATAAAAATTGCTTACATTGTATTCGTTAGTTTTCGGTCTTGCCGAAATGTATGTACGGGTATTTTACCCCTTCCTATTGTATAAGCGACAGGCAACCCTAAGATTGTTCATGCTCCCTTTGTAGTAAAATACACTTCAATGCTGAATTATGTTTGAATAAATCTAATATAAAATTTATCTACTTTTATTTTGGTTTGTTGACCACGTCAAAGTGTCACAAATTCGATGAGCTACTAGATGCTGCAAAATCTATATTGAGAAATAGTGTGATTGCAGTTTATAAGAAACAGTTCCTGCATCATACGATTCATCTTTGCTAATATTGTTTTATTGCATCGGATAGCTACAAACTCCAAGCGTCTCTTACATATCGATACTTAGGGTAGCGCCAAAACGTATTTTCTTATATTGGCCGGAAGTAATTGAAATATTGTACTCAGCTAAAAAATTGGGTAGCACACCCCTTTTCCATTTTGCATGCTCGGAATGCCGTGCAATCTATCGAAAATACTAAAGCAAATTTTTGCTTTTGGTCTTTGTACCCTGGGTTTCCGTTACACTGTAAGCGCAGTATACTGTATTTCACCTACTGCGGGTCTTACGACCCAATTTCTTAATAAGAAATTGGCAGTTCAGTTCCTCTTTCTCTTTTCTTACTCTTTATTTCTAGACTATCTTTTGTTGGCTAATTAATAAACGGTGTGTATTGAGGCAGGTGTTACAAGCTTTTTGGTTTTACGAACCTTGCACGGCCAAACTCACAATAGTCGGTGAGAGGGTAGGTTCACAAAAAAAATATATAAAAGATGTTGCAGGGCGCCAGAGCTTATCCCAAAGCAATACTTCTGTCCGCTCACAACAGAATGGTGTAGAACTTGTAACACTTCGAAGATTCGTAAACCCTCTACTCAGCTGTCCGAGTAGTCAAAAGTTATTAATAGTTAACGATAATCACAGGAGCAGCAAAGATAAAAAGAAAGATTAACAAGTATAATCGATTTAATAGTTTAACGTTGGATAATAATCGAAGATATGAGATTTAATGTTAGCAGGTAGAATTAATACCTATCACAGTTTGCATTAATAATTAGAAGAAATTTTGATTAAAGAGTACATAAAATTTTCTAGATTATATCACAATCCTCCTACATAAATGCCTGTAGTATCGGCAACACACATCACAGAAGAGGATTATATCGAATAGAACAGCATACAAAGTCACCGAATAACTAGGTTTCCCTCACAGCATGCGATACAAGTATGACATGTTTAAGATTACCTTATTGGTATATAAGCAATAACGTAGTTACGATCATTAACATTAAATATAATTCTGTGAATAACTTTGGTGATCTCGATATAAAAAAGTCAAATAAATAACTCACCTAATATTCAGTTTCCACTTACACGTCGAAAACGTTTTCTCGTTAGTGGCCTGTAATCAATTGTGAAACACAAATCGGATCATAATCGAGTTCACACAAAACAAAAGCTACAAAAGATAGTATTAGTAAATAATTAAATGGCATATAAAACCCGTTGTATCGTGTACTGTAAGAAATAGTCTTAACACAAGTGACTGATAACACATTCGATTTCTTCATTAATCATATCATTGAACCCCAAGGTATAGAACGATGTAAGTAGCAATTCAAGACAGGTGGCTGACTACACATTCGACTTCTAATTTCAAATCAACATCCCCGACACAACATTCGACTGGACCTCGATGTTGCTTAAGTAGCAAGCCCTCACGACAGCTGATAGGCTCGGTAGATTTATTCCTTAATAGTAGTTATGCATCCCAATTGTTGATTTAATTCTAAAATGGTAGACAACGTGGTCGGAACCGGCTGTCATATGAATATAGAAGTTACGAAAGACCCTTAATAGATTTAAGACAAAATAACTTACCCCGTGCCGAAAAGATCGTAACACCTTCTACCTCGATTTATAAATTTATGTTTATCACACGTTGTTAATTGTAGTGGACTGTAGTTCTTTATTTTGTTAAGTACATAGAACGATATGAATAAAACACAAAGTAATAAGAACGAATAAAATTTATCGAAAGAACATTCGTTTCATCATGTAGCTACATGATGACTGATTTTACAAAGAGGGATGTTGGTTGAAATCCCTGCCACTATCAGTAGCGTAACAATAAAGTTTTAATTAAAATAAGTTTACAATCTAAACATACCCCCGGCCTTGAAAGCACAACTTTCAAAGAAACGACAATAATTTGAGGGGTCTCTAAAATCTTAAATTCTGTTAGCAAACATAAACAAAAAAATAAAATATTCCAAAAGCTATTTTTTCACTACACTTTCACGCAGTTTCACTGGTCTCTACAGGGAGAGGGCAAACTTTAGCGAATGAACGTCGCACTACACCATTTGCTGTTCTTATGGTAGCAACTCAATTTACGCCATCGCTGCCTGGATGCAGCTCTACAACTCTACCAATTTTCCAATACATGGGGGGGTAGTTATCTTCTTTAATAAGGACCATTGTGTCCCTTTGAAGATCGGAAATGTTTGATCGCCATTTTGGGCGCTGCTGCAACCCGACGAGATACTCGTGACTCCATCTTCTCCATACATGTTGATGAAGTTTCTGAAGCATTTGAAATAAAGATAAACGATGCTGAGCAATGTTCGTAACGTCTGGATCCGGGAGCGCTATCAACGGTCTACCAATTAAGAAATGTGCAGGCGTGAGGGCTTGAAGGTCATTAGGATCGGACGTCAGAGGACACAAGGGACGAGAGTTCAGGGTTGCTTCGATTTGAACAAGCGCAGTGCAAAACTCCTCATAAGTCAAAATAGAATTTCCTAATATTCGTTTGATGTGTTTTTTCACGGACTTTATGCCAGCCTCCCATAAACCTCCAAAATGAGGGCTATGGGGAGGAATAAAATGCCATTCGCTGCCCATGGCAGCAACGGCTTCGACAATAGAAGTCTGTTGCTTCCTAAAAAATTCAGCTAATTCTTGCAGTTCCGAATTAGCTCCGACGAAATTAGTACCGTTATCGGAAAAAACACGGAATGGGCAACAAAACGTCGAAATGTCATAACAAATAGTTCGGTGGTTAGGCCAGTCAACAGTTCCAGGTGAACTGCTTTAGTCGAAAAACAAATAAATAAGTAGACATAAGCCTTCATAGACTTACACCCGCGACCCTTGCGGTCTTTAATCATTATGGGGCCTCCATAATCAAGGCAGTAATGTGGAAAGGCGGAGAAGGTTGCACTCGTGAAGCAGGAAGATTGCCCATAATCGGGGCTGTTGTTTTTGGAGAGAACCGAAAGCATTTTACACATTTATGCACAATTTGTCTAACAAGGTGCCTAGCTGATAAGATCCAAAATTGATCTCGAAGCGAAGCCAATATTAATTGAGGTCCTGCGTGGAGCAGTCTAAGATGTTCCCGTGTTACTATCAATTTGGCTAACAAGTGTTTTCCCGACAAAAGAAACGGATGTTTTTTGTCGAACGAAAATGGAGCATTTCGGAGTCTACCTCCGACACGAATGATGCCCATGTCATCAAGGAATGGAGCAAAACCCACTAATGGCGAGGAACTTTTCAGTTGTTCAGAGCGTTGAAGCGATTTAAGCTCATCAGAAAAGGAGTCAGCTTGGGACATTTTGATCAGGCACAGTAAAGCTGATCGGATTTCTTGAACAGTAATAGGTCCGCAAAACCGATTGTTTGGCGAGTTTGAAGAATTTTTGTAGAAACGAAGACTATAAGCGACGACTCTTTCTAAACGAGTCATACTAGAGAAATTCTCTATGGGAAAATCATTTGGACGATGCGAAATTAAAGTTTGAACTTCCGTTTTCAGATCTGGAAGTTCGGAACTAACATGAGCAGAACTAGGCCACGAAGATTTGTCATCCAATAACCAAGATGGACCATTCCACCAAAGAGTAAGCCCTTTTAAATTTTGAGGAGGTATGCCTCTGGACAGCATATCGGCTGGATTTGATTTAGTAGGAACATGTCGCCAAACGGAAGCCGAAGTGAGTTGCTGGATGTCAGCAACCCTATTGCACACAAATGGTTTGAGAAGAGTAGGGCGTGTTTTTAGCCAGCCCAAGATTATAGTAGAGTCCGACCATAAGTTACAAGACGATATAGTTAATCCTATGATTTTCAAAACATGGGCTAAAAGTTTAGCAAGTAGCAAAGCTCCGCAAAGCTCAAGCCTAGGGATTGTAGTGGGCTTAAGAGGTGCTACCTTTGACTTAGCACATAAAAGATGAGAATGAACCCGGTTGTCCTCGTCAACAGAACGAAGGTACAAACACGCACCATATGCGCTTGTGGAAGCGTCACAAAATCCATGTACTTGGATATCTATGGGATTCTTGCACAAAACATGCCGAGGAATTTTTAAATCCCGGAAACTGACGAGTTCAAAAGCATATGAACGCCATTTTGAACATACATTGTTGGGAACAGGGTCGTCCCAGGACAGCTTTTCCATCCAGAGCTGTTGGAGCATTATTTTTGCAGAAATCGTGCAAGGTGAAAGCACCCCTAGAGGATCAAAAATCCGAGATATTTCAGAAAGCATTGACCGCTTTGTGACCTTGCCTATCGAAGGCTTTGAAATAGAAAACATAAAATTGTCGTTTTGGAAAGACCAAATAAGACCTAGAGTACTAGTGTTTGCATGATCACCGATTTCAAGAACATTGGGATGAATTTCTGTATCTGAAAAGCCAGAAAGAACACGCGAATCGTTGCAGATCCATTTACGAAGTTTGAAACACCCTGAACTAAGTGTAGTTGAGAGGTCGGAACATAATTTGCCAGCTTGTTCTAAATCGTTGGCGCCTGTCAACAGGTCGTCAACATAAAAATCATTTTTGATGATTTGCGAGACTTCAGGCATAGTAGTCTCACATTCGATACCGAGCTGGTAAAGACAACGAATGGCAAGAAACGAAGCAGATGCCGTTCCATAAGTGACAGTGTTTAGATCAAACGATAGAATGGGTTTTGTGGGATCCGATCTCCACAAAATACGCTGAAAGGATCTTTGGCTAGGGTTGAGCAGAACCTGCCTATACATCTTCTCGATATCTGCCGATATGGCGTAATAATGTTTGCGAAAGCGAACCAAAATGGAAAACAAATCTTGCTGCATGGTAGGGCCGACCATTTGAATGCTATTGAGCGAATGCCCTGTTGTGGTTGCTGATGAACCGTTGAAAACGACACGTAACCTGGTCGTCACACTTTCCTCCTTGAGCACACCGTGGTGAGGAAGATAAACTGATGTTTCATTGCAAGTGGGGTTGACAACTGACATGTGCCCCAGCTCCTGATATTCTCGCATAAAATCAGAATAAAGTTTATATAGCTCTGGGTTGATTCAAAAGCGCCGCTCCTGAGACAACAATCTACCTTGAGCATTATCGAACGAGTTGCCTAGCAACTCTATTGGCTGTTTGAATGGAATTGAAACAACGAATCTACCGTCATTGTCTCTTCTGAAATTTTTAACAAAATGAGCTTCGCAGGCATTTTCCTCCTGCGATAACACCTTTTCGCTTGGATAACTTTCCAACTCCCAGAACCGCGAAAGCTGATTTGAAAGATCGTCCAAAGTGCTAAGATGACAAGACAAATTAGTAGCAATAACTGAGTTTATCGGTCCAGCTAAAACCCAACCGAAACGAGTATTTTGAACAATAGGAAGATTAGGACCCAATTGTATTTGACCAATACACAACAATTGGAAAAAAATTGGTGAACCTATCAAAAGATCAATGTCGCCTGGAGTGTCGTACGAACTGTCAGATAATCTGATGTTATCTGGTATCTTGAAATTGTTTCGGTTTACGTGGAAGCTTGGAGTTGTTCCAGTGATCTCGTCAAGAACGAGACACGTGAGATCTAATTTGAAACGAGAGTGATGAGCCCGAATAGTCACATCACACTTTAAACGAATGTGGGAAGCCAATTTACTTAACCCCGAAACGATAATATTTGCATCAGATGTGCGCAGCTTTAACTTAGTGCATAAGCTCGAACGAATAAAATTCGATTGAGAACCTGAATCAAGTAACATTCGAATACAGTGAGAGTTTCCTTCAGAATCTAGAATCTGAGCGGAAGCCGTAGGTAAAAGAACTTGAATTGTGTTTGAAGTAAAAGCCGAAACTATCTGGGTTGGTTCAACAGAGACATCTGCGTTTGACAAATGTTCTGACTGCATCAACGGCATGGCCGTAGGAGCATCTCCAATGTGCAGTAGTGAATTGTGCTTGGACTTGCATGTTCGGCAAGTATGCTGTGAAGAACATTGAGACACAAAATGACCTTTATACAAACAATTCAGACAAAGTCTTAATTCTTTCGATTTAGTTAATCTTGCACGCGGAGAAAGCTTTATAAATTCATCGCATTTAGTTACTGAATGAGAACCTTTGCAAAGTACGCATGCAAGCGTATTTGCAACAAAAGATTTGGAGTACGATTTTGGTCTCTCAGAAGAAAGTTTGAACCTTTCCGGTGGCGGTTTGGCCTGATTGGGCCCTAAACAATCTAGTAAATTGGCAGTGTTTGTGAGAAAAGTTTTGAATTTCTCCAGCGAAGGTAAATCAGAACCTGACCTGTTTCTCAGAGTTTTCCACTGGCGAAAAGTAATGGGATCAAGTTTGTTTGAAACAATATGGATGATCAAAGCCTCGAATAACTGTTCATCTGCGGAAAGCGATCTGAGCGCTGTCACGTGTTTAAATAAGGAATCAGAAATTTTTCTTAACTTGAAAGCGGATTCTTTATTTAATGACTCCATGTCTAAAATAGATTTGAAATGGTTGTGTATGAGCAAACGGGGTTGATCGTACCTAGTGCAAATAGTTTGCCAAGCAACTTGATAATTGTCGGCTGAAAATTGTAGCGATTTAATAACTTGGGCTGCATCTCCGCTCAAACTGGATTTCAAGTAATGAAGACGTTGAACATCGTCAAGATCTTTGTTGTTGTGAATTAAGCTAGTAAATATTTCGCGAAATTCTAGCCATGCCTCTAAATCTCCAGAAAATTTGGGTATAGAAATTTTTGGCAGATTAAATAATGCTTTTTGGTGGCCATGATGACCCGTACTACACAAGTCGTTACTGCGATGGACACTACTCCTGCAGGAGCTGCTGTTAGAAGCAGCTTTGAGGCTGTGACCCCATTTATTTATAAAGTTTTTGCTCGAGAGAGCGCCGAAAAATATGAGTTTTCGAATTGTTCTTGATGTTTGTATTCCGCGGTGACGTCAGTAGTCACTTCGATAATTTGTATTTGAATTTGTTCAAAGTCAGATAATAGTGAATTAGCCGATTCTAATCTCGTTTCAACTTCAAAAACATGTTCGTCTTCTGGTTTATCGGTATGCATTAATTCAAAATTGCTTAAGAACGTATGAAATCCTGTAAGTTTGGATTCAACTAAACCACGATTTCTAATTAAAGCTTCCATAATGAATAGATTTATTTTAATGTTTTCGTTTTAACTAAGCAACGGCAAGTTAAGAATTAAATGCAAAAATAACGGTAACAATATCGTTATTTACAAAAACAAGAATTGTAATTAATTAATTAATACAAATGCAAAATGAATCTACAAAAAATAGTATTCTCAATCAAAACAACGCCGCGCCTTGCTGCCGAATGCAGCGAATGACACGTTATTCAATCAAAATAAATTTCGAACGTAATTCAATATGAATAGAACACGTTGGAATAAATGCACTGGCTTAACAAAGTAAGCAAGCAAAACAAATGTAAAGGAAAGAGAAGGCAAACCTGCTATCGTTTGTGGGTATCAACCCTTCGAGTTGTTGGCGAAAGAAGTCTTTGGCTGTCTCTCTCTAACTCATAGGCACGAAATTGCATATTTCGTCAAACAATATAAATTCTTGCGAAATCTTGAAAATTCACTGTTTCTTGTAATAATGTGGCTCGAAGCACCAAAATGTTAATTGTAGTGGACTGTAGTTCTTTATTTTGTTAAGTACATAGAACGATATGAATAAAACACAAAGTAATAAGAACGAATAAAATTTATCGAAAGAACATTCGTTTCATCATGTAGCTACATGATGACTGATTTTACAAAGAGGGATGTTGGTTGAAATCCCTGCCACTATCAGTAGCGTAACAATAAAGTTTTAATTAAAATAAGTTTACAATCTAAACACACGTGATGTTCTTAAAAATTTAAGAATCAATTCGGAAAAAATCTCGGCACCGGACCGTTACTGTTGTTTACAGCTTAACGTTTACTTGGTCGAATGACAGTCACGAGAAAGGATCGGTAGGGGGCGTCCCAACCATAAACTAATTTCAAGTCAAAAATACATAGGCGTACCTAATGAAAATTTCGTCCGTAACAACATAGGCGTACGTAAAGAAAATCCGACCGTAACACAGGGTTAGAGTACCTAGCACCTTCCTCTAATATTGCACGACAAAATAACTCTACGTTTAACCTGCGTCTAAGCTAGTTCTCATGCTCCCTAGAAACCAACTCCAGCAGATAGAGCATTAGATGGCGAGCTTCTTAATTAGATTTTTCCTTTGCTTGCTGCTGAGCAACTTTTGACGAATCATTGTGTCGCAGCCTTTTCCATCCTACAAAATGGTTTTGCAATGTGTTTACAGTCTTCGCCCTTTTTACGTAAACGCACAAGTATACTAGAATTGGGTGGATTGCTGTCCGTTTTATGAGTCTAAGGCGCAAGGCAACTTACATAAACCCTAAACGTATTAGACCGCGTACGGTTACCACTAGACGTTTCTACTGCTGGAGCTCAGGACATGCCTCAGGTTCCAGTCTAAAGGTTGAACCAAGTTTTGAAATTGAATGTAGGTCCGGATTTACCGGAGTGGGACCCAAATAGGTGACAATGGCTCATTTGTGCCTCCAGTTCCTCTCCAAGACTGACTTTCGGAATTGGGTGGAGTGGACTATTACTCTAAGGGCAGCAGCTACATGATAAACTGTCTCTTCCCGTATTGATCTTACACAATTAAGACTACAACCCGCTAACGTTATACCGCCGTAGAAAGAAGCTTGTCAAAAGATAAGCGTCAACAGGACTACTACCAGGTTAGGATGCGGTACGTCTCGGCTTGTTGACCTTCTTGCTTCTAATTTTTTTACCAATGTTTAGTGCATTTACCTGTGTGCAACTTCAAATTTGAATCCATGCCGTTTCTTTATTTAATACTACATTAATTATATTCTGGATATTTATTGTGTGCTTTTCTTTGCACACTCTATTTAGTATTGTCCTTGACACAAAGTTGTTGTCAAGACTTTGTTCAAACTAATACTAAATTTGCACGTAATGGCCCTGTATTTCAAACGAACATAAATGTTATTAACCTGTTGGGCGCCAAAATCTGTTACACTGACAATTTGATCAGCGCACCAAAGCTGACAAACCGTATGCCAGGCTACTTACAACCGCCGGAGAGTGGGGTGGGTAGGAGGTGGAATGTTCAAAATAGCAGAGACTTTTTCGGGATCAACCGATAATCCGTGACGATTCACTACGTACCCTAAATATCTTAATTCCGGTCTGCAAAAAGAGCATTTGTCCTTCCGAAGAGTTAAACCAGCAATCGTCAGTTTAGCTAGCACTTGACCTAGGATTTCCATGTGTTTCTCAAACGTGGGAGTCACAATAATTATGTCATCTAAGTAAGCAAAGCAATAGGGCTCCAATGAAATCCCCAGAATCATATCAATTAGACGTTGAAACGTTGCGGGTGAATTATGCAACCCAAAAGGCATGCGAATGAATTGGAACAACTCCTAATGAGAAACGGTAAAAGCAGTAATCGGTTTTGACCCAGACGAAAGAGGAATCTGCCAATATACCGAGCGTATGTCTACGGTGGTTAGAAATTGTGCGTCTTGAAGACGATCAAGCACAGCCGAAACGTAGGGTAACGGATACGCCTTGGTTCATAGACTCTCCAATTAGTTTTCCGAGGTTGACGAGGTAGCCTTACACTGAGGGCAAGTCCAACGAGTAACTCCCTCTTTACCACAACCATAGCAATGTCAAACTTGAGGTTTCGGATAATTCGGAGAAAAGTGACCCCGTTCCTTACAATTCCAACAAATAATTGGCTGACGAGTATTGCTCGTGGTTATCGGAGACCTGAACGGCGCCTTTGCCTGACGAACCAAAGGAGTAGAGGTAGAGCAGTCACTAACGTACGCCAAAGCAGGTTCCAACAATCGAATAGTCTTCCGCGAAGGAGGAGGTTTGTAGCTATCCATAGAGAATTTCGTCAATTCAAGTTGTTTTCCATGTCACCAACTGTTCTATTGTCGATACAGGAGTGAGTACCAAAGCCGATTGATAAAAAGGAGCTAGATTACGCCGAATTAAGTGTAATTGTTCTGCTTCAGAAAATGGTCTTGGCAGTCGTTGGAAAAGACTCTGCATGGTCGCAACGTACATACCAATCGTTTCATTCGGACCCATGGTGCGATTACGAATTTCCTCCAAAAGCCGAAACTCATAATCAGGAGGTAAGAATTATTTTTTTCTTCTTTAATGCATAGAACTACACTCGTTCTCTAAAAACAGATACTAGATGTTTCAAGCCACGTTGAGAATTGGCATTGCTTTCGTAAAGAAAAATAAGAAATAACATGACCTGTAGCTTCCGTAGTTGTAAACATCGATCATTAAGCTTGTATGGTGGGCGTTTCTAACCATCCGGTAGCGTATGCCAAGTTATAGTTACATCGATTAGCAAACATCCTCTAAAATGGACAACCGAATAAATTCCAGTAAACCATCAAAAAAAGAATACGAAGGAAAAGACAAAGAAACAAAAAACCAGAAAAGAATTAAAAAATAAACACCAGAAAAAGGTATAAAAGAAATAAAAACTAACATTAGAATGTCTTCCGGGTTTGGGCCGTGTCATAGTTGCAACCGAAGCTGCCAACGTTTCGCCCACTTTCGTAAGGGGCTTCATCAGAGCGTGAGATAAATCGCAAAACTCAAACAAGCAATCGAAATCTAACTAAGAACTTCTCAAAAGTTAGGTTATCCACTTGTAAAACAAGCCATAACCTAAACTATGAAAAGGTAAGAAAGAAAACGATAACCTGAAAAAGCAAACGAAAATCTAACAAAGAACCACTACCGAGTTAGGTAATCAACTTGTGAACCAAGCCAGATTCTAAACTAGGTAGAAGTGACTTAAGAAGTAATAGTCTCCGTATTTAAAAGGATCGTCACGGATGATTAAGCTCGACCCTGATTGGGTTACCGTATCTAGGGGGCGTGTTTTTGATAAATGACTAATAACCGGGAACCAAAGAGGGGATAGTTCGAAACCATGATCGCGATTGAAGTTATTGGGGTGTTTGATGATTTCTATGCTTTCTCGGAATTTCCTGTTGAAAAAGAATGGAGATTTGGCAATCAACGAAACATTATCAAAATCTATCTTGTGGCCTGTAGTAAAATGATGTTCAGCGACCGCAGACTTGGAAGTATACCTTTTCCTTATACAACGATCATGTTCTGAAATGCGAGTAATGACGGAACGACCGGTTTCACCAATGTAGACTAAACCACAAGAACAGGGAATTTGGTATACACCTTGAGATGAAAGTGTAGGAAATTTGTCTTTGGGAGAAGGAAGAATCTGAGAGAAATAAAAACTACTAAAAAGAAGAAATAGATTAGTATTATTGGTTTCTCCATTTTGTACACCTACCAAAGGTTTTTACCATCCCAACAGAAATTTGGTGTACAGCCGTAATGCACGTGCACATAAATGTAAGTTTGTGATAGTCTGCCTCTGGTTTCTTTCTTTTGTAGTGCAAAGTCTCGATCCTCAATCTGTATGTTTTGCATTCCTGTCGCCTTTTATGATGAATTTTCCTGCTAGTTGTCTAAAGAAGTTTTGGTATTCTACTGTACTAATTACGTGTCTTAGAGGACTATACATTGCAGCAATGTTAATGATCACAGCTGGGCGTTGACATGGACCACTGTCAAATTCAAATTGAATTCTTTATGCTAGATTATGGCGTTGTTTACAATAACTCCAATACCGACATGCGCCGTGCCGTCTGGATAGTTGGTGTGATATATATAGAGCGATGTGGTATTTTAAAAATCGTGCGTTCGGTAAAATGCGACATTAAGAGGGTTTGCTCCACCTTGATTTTGATTTTGGAATAAATGTTGATACTTTGAAGTATGGGTAATTTGTCCGGGTGCTTTTCTTTTTTGCATTAAGACGGTACATATAAACCTTACATCCTTTGTAGTTTGCGGTATGGTTACCATCGCATAGTGCACATTTAGCAGGTGCAGTTTTGGGTTTCGTGCAATCATCTGATTTGTGGTTACTTCCATATTTAACGCATTGATAGAGCCTGTTGCAGTAAGTCTTTGGCTGACCATATAGTTAACACCTAGTGCACTAGATGTTTTTTTTATTTGTGGGATGGTTCTATTACTACTTTTATGTTGCCTAGATACTGCAGTTCATAAATTTGTTTGTTATTTGGGTTGGGTGAGGGATGAGCTAAATATTGGTTTGGAGGGAAGTTATTTGATTGGGGTTGAGGATATGGCGTTGAACTCATATTTTGTGAAAATTTTGTGATTATTGTAAGAGCTTTTGTTACAAGCTTTTTCGGTTTTACGAACCTTGCACGGCCAACTCACAATAGTCGGGATGAGGGGAGGTTCAAAGAAACAGTAAATATGCTTAAGGGCGCCAGAGCGGATCCCAAAGTAATTTTTCTATCTTGCTCAGGACAGAACGGTTCACACTTGTAACACGATGTTAGGTTCGTAACACTATACTCGGCTGTTCGAGTAGTCAACGTTGGTTATTAATTAAAGACGAGTCAAAGAGGAAGGTATGTTGTCATAAAAGAGCAAATAACCACAATAACAACTTTAATCTAGAATAGTAGGATTATCACAGGTATATCGAATTCTCATTACAGAGATGCCAGTCGTATTGGCAACACACAATACATCAATAAAATACAGTGAACTAAATAGCGAAGAATAGTTTGTAGTAAATATGGTTCGTGTACAATATGCGAAATACACAAACTACTTAGTAATATGGCATTACAGACAATCACACAGTGATAATAAATTATTACAGTAATATTAACCTATCGTAACAAGTCGTAGTAATACATCGTAGGCGATGTATACAAAAGAAGTACTAATATGACTTTATTGATAATAACACATCGAGACTAATCACGAAATTAATATAGCATTAACGTTAATTACTCGTTGGTAGTACACAGCATGCGCAACTCAAAATAAGAAAAAAACTACTACCTAACTGGTAAACAACAGTATTAATAATTTCGGAACTAATATTAGCACAAGTTTCGTGAGTGACCTTTCTGACAACGAATAAAATACATAAAATCACTTACCCCTAATACAGGAACTTTCCCTCGTACGAAGAAAGCGCTTTCCTCGACAAGCAATCCTGTAAACACTCTTAAATAGCAAGTCGTGTCAAACTAATTCCTCACGAAAGTGAAATCTACAAAATGATTAGTTATATTGAACGCAAGTACGTAAAGCCTAACCCGGTCGTCGTATGCTGTTATACCCCGACGAAAACGGTGGTTACGCAGGTATCTGTCGCCTGAGTAGAATCTCGACAGTTGTAGTTAGCCTCAGTACATTAAATTTTCAGCCATATGTCGTATGCCTCGGATTATATTCGTCCGACGAAATTATTATTCGAAATTGATTCTTCATCAATAGTTATCGACAGGAATGGATGCCCGCACGTGGCGGAACGGCTATCAAATTACGATAAATTACAACAGAGTTTTAATAAATGACAGCTATTAGCTTACCCGGTGACGACTCAAATGTATTATAAGCGTAATACCCTTATAAATTGGTCCCCATTACATGGATGAATTTAGGAACTTTTAATTGCCAGTCCACCGGCCATTTTATGCAGTTTCCAAGTTAAAGAATTCGTCGTAAATGACAGTCACGCGTAAAAGATCGGTAGGGGGCGTCCAAACCGTAAGCTAATTTCAAGTCAAAATACATAGGCGTACGCAATGAACATTTCGTCCGTAACACTTTGTGACTGCATGATTGGAGAATTTTGAGTGCCGGGAAAGTTAAAAGTACACCCATAATTTTTGCGAGGCGTTTTAGCATTTATTGCAGTTATTCCAGATTCGGGTGGACCCGGGTTATTATTATTTCCAAACTTAAATATGAATTTGATGTAGTTGTTTATAATAAAATAAATTCGTTTGTACGTACAGTTTTATGTATTTGTAATTCTATTCTCGGATTTGTTGACATCGAGTTCAGTAATCTGCGTATGGGACATTCCGAGATAACGGAGCATATGACTAACGTGTTTACGCTTTGATAGTCAAATCACCACAGCTATACTAAGTAATGTGCATTAAGTAATTTAACAAAGTAATACTATACTGATATAGGTGTGAGTTTTCTCCCGTACCTTCTGATTACATTAAACGAGGTAAACTTCTCAGGTTACATACATATCCCAAAAAATACCGGAATACAAAGACAGCATGATAATCTACCTAAACTTGTTAAAAAAAGTAAAAAGATAACGTAACGTCGCGTAATTAACCCCAAACACCAAATCCAACCAATACTTTTTTTCTAGCAAATCCGCTAAATAACGTAATAGAAATTGAACCTAAAAAAACTACATACATGTTTTAAGATAGTACTAGACACACAAACGTTTTCAACAGTTGCTATACCGCGTTTATCTCAACCCATGAAGTGAAACGACAAACAGTAACGTCCTTAGACAGTGCAGCCGCTAATTTTAATTTAGAATTAACATTTTTGATGAATACAAAATAACGACATGTAACAGCCGATGTTTTACGTTTAAAGATATCTTATGAGTATCCACAAAGAATATTGCGTGACATCTGTACGTCCTACAGATGTCTTATAGACCCCAAAATGTCCACATTTTGTAGATATTCTATGAATGTCGCTGTGCTGTATAAGAGTCTAACATTAATAATATTAATGCAATTTAATAAATAAGACAGGGTTAAAATAAATATCGAAATAATTTCCGACAACAATACTCAGACAGGATTGTATTCAAAACTTTTTGTCATATTTTTATTAATTAATTAATGAAGCGTAATTATGTTTGATGTATGATAAAAAAAAGTTAATGTGTAATACTTTGTAGTTACAACGATAATAACAATTTCGTTTTTACAAGCACACACACAAAATAATAAACAAAGCTAATTACAAAAGTAACCCTAACACATCACGTGATTTTCGAACCCATATTAGTTAGTTTCTGTTTGCGACCGAAAACGTTTAGATAATCGAGAAGTTTACGCCCCAAAATTTAACAAACGTTTGACCATTACAACAAAAAACGTTACTAAAACTCGCAATCCTTTTCATTATTGTAGACAGTAATTCCTTTAGGTTTTTTTCATCCCACAAACCCTTTCGAAATTTAATTTTTACAAAAAAAGACGAAATAAACGTTTTTCTTCGGGTATTCAATTAAAATTTAATACAATTAACTTATTTTAAATTTTGCACTGAAGACGAGGAAAGAGTTATCTAAGAATTTATTGAAGGAAATTTCGACGAAGGAATTATTTATAGCTTAATTTAGATACTTTATTACACTAAGATATTTAAATTGACGGGGATAAAAGAATATTGCTTTTGCTTATATTAGAAGCTAATGTTGTTTTTCATTATAAGGCATCTCTTAATTTTACTGAAAACGATTAAGCTTTGTTCCAGTTTTTTGTTTGACACAATTTGCCTTTTTCCAATTACGATTTAGTTTAAAAATAACCAACGTTAAATAAGAAAACGCAAAAACGAAAGTGCACGCTCAGAAAGTGATCCGAACTATTTTGCTGTGTACATTTCTAATCCCATCGGGCATTCGCAGTTTATCCTCCGTGAATCTTGACAGAATCCCTCAGGAAAGCGGATGTGGTTACAATAAAACACACTTTGCTCACGTTGTTTTGACAAGACCAATTAGAATGAATGCTTCTACGTATCTTTAAATTGATTCTTATTTGTTGTTATGCTTTGTACTACCTGAAGATTCTCGTACATTCTCTTTATTTACTATATAAACAAGGTTTTTGTATATTGATTTGGTTTATTTTATTTTATTACTGTCATTATTGTTTTTCTTTTTTTGTGTTGGACCGATTGTTATATTTACATTTGAATTTCTTAACTGTAAAATTATTATGCGGAAGTTTTATCGTTTTTTTTTCAATATTTATCAGGCAAAAAGAACAAGAGCAAACAAAAATAAAAAAATTCCACAACTACCACCAATAATAGTGGAAGAAGTTAAAAATTTCAATACATTCTACAAACTCATAACTAATTTGATTCTAAATTAAAATCATCAATGATAAAAACATTTTTAAGCACAGTGGTGGTTTGTATTTAATAGTATAATAATAAAGAATGAATAAAAGAAAGAGAAAGAGAGGAAGAGGAAAACGAAAAACAACAAATATTTGAAAGAGGAAAGAAAACAATAAGATCACCGGACATTAAAAAGATAAAAAGAAACACCTCAATAACAAAAGGAGTAAAGAAAGAAATGGAGGAGCTAAAAGAATTAATGAGGGAAATGATGAAACAGATGGAAGAAAATATGCAAAGAATAATGCAAGAAATGAAAGACATAAAAAAAGGAAGTAGGCGAAAGGGAAAAAAGCGGAAGAAAGAAAAAGAAAAACTGGTAGAGAGAATAGAAAACTGAAGAAAAAAGCGGAGGATAAAGAAAGATAGAAAAGGAAGAATAATATTGTAATAAAAGGGTGGAGAAGTAAAGAACCCCAAGAAGATTTAGCATTGATGCTGGAAGAAAAATTAAATGTGAAAGTAGAACTGAAAAAGGTGACAGTAATAAACAAAGAAAGGAAAAAGGAGATGGGAGGAAAAACAGAAGGTGATGGCGGAGAAGAAGAAATTAACGAATACAAGAATATGTATAAGTCACGATTTGACATGGGAATAAAGAAGAGTACAAAGAGAAATAATGAACATAACGGTGAAAAAAAGAACGGAAGGGAAAAGAATATGGGTAGGTTACAGGAAAATGGAGATAGACGGAGGAAGATACATATGAAACGACAGGTTCAGAGACCTCAACAGAGAAAGCGGAGAAAAAATTGGTAACCAAAAGGCAAAAAACTAAAGGGCGAATGGAAATCGATGAAAGAAATAACGCTGACGAAATAGCAAAGAAAAAGAATGATGAGTGCTGGAAAAGCAAAAGAAAAAGAAAGAGGACAAAAAAGAGAGTCAGAAAGAAGCACAAGAGGAGTTGAATAAGCTGAGAGTATTGTTTTGGAACGTAACAGGAATAAAGAACAAAGAACATGATTTTTGGAAGTACATTAAGAAACAGGATGTAGTGAAACTATAAGAGACATGGATGGAAGAAAAAAAATGGGAGTGTTGGGAAAAAGAGTTGCCGGAGGAATTTGAGTGGGTGGTGCAACATGCAGAAAAAGAGAAAAGTAAAAGGAAACCAAAGGGGGTTATAATAACAAGAATAAGAAAAAAATAGTTGAACCAGAAAAAGAAAGAGAAAATGCAATAGAAGGAATTTTAGAAAAAAACATACAGTGGGGAAAAACAAAAATAAAGCTAGTGACGGTTTCTAGCAGCAGAATGAAAGAGAGAAAGAAAAACATAGAAGAGATGATAGGAAGAGAGGGCAGAGGGATTGATACTAGATACTAGATGCAAGAATAAGCAAAGAGGGGAAAATACAAGAAAGGAAAGGTAGAGGAAAATGTGCAACAAGAAGGGGAAATAATGAATGCGAACAGAGAAAAAAAAGGTATATAATAGTATACGTATATATTAGGAAGGGGAGAATCAATAATAGATTTTGTAATAACAAATGAAGAGGCTGGAGAAAAAGTGAAGACATTTAAGGTGGGAGAAAGGGTAGAGTCAGACCACTAACTACTAGAATTGACAATGGAAGAAAGAGAAAAAAAAGAGAAAGAAAAAGATAAGGAGCTGGACAGAAGAGAGTATAGAAAGATATAAAACGAGAACAAGGAAAACGGTATGGGTAAGGAACGAATTACAAAAGAGTGTGGAGGAAACGATGGAAAAAGCAACAGAAATAGTCGGATTTAGAAAGTGGAAGGGAGAGAAAACAGGATGGACGAAATGGTGAGATAAAAAATGCAAGGAAGCAAAGAAAAATGCAAAGAGAGCATTAAGACAGTGAAGAAAAAGGAGGAAAAAAAAAGAACAATACAAAGAAGCAGTAAAATTATACAAGAAAACATACGAGAGAAAGAAGGAAAAAAACAAAAAGAAACAAGAGAAGCAAATCACAGGAATTAAAACGGAAGATGTATGGAAGTACCTAAAGAAGAAAAAGAAAAAAAAACGACGACATAGGGAATACAAATTAAAGAATAGGAGATATATTTTAGGAACCTGCTAGAAAGGGAAGAACAAAAGCAGAAAAGAGAAAAAAAGCCGCAATGGTAAGACGGGAAGAAGGAGATAGAAATAGAATAAATGCAAACGAAGCAACAGAGGCGATAAAGAAGATAAAAAAGGAAAGGCGGAAGAAGAAGATGGGATGCAAGGCGAAGAGTGGGTATACGGGGAAGAAAATGTAGCAAAAAGAATGATGGAAATACTAAATACAATATGGAAAAAAGAAGGATTCCTGGAGAGATAGAGAGAGGAAATAATATGCCCTATCCATAAAAACCGAGAAAGAAATAAAGTCAAGAATTACAAAAGGGTAACATTATTAAGCACGGCATACAAGTTATCTGCGACATTGCTACAAGACTACAGAAGGAAATAGAGGAAAAAAGTTTGGTACCAGACGGACAAGCGGGGTTCAGAAAATTAAGAAGAGTGATAGAAAAGATATATAAACTGAAACACTTGGCGAATAAAGAGCTGGAGAAAAGAAGGGGGGAAAATAGTGGTTCTATTCGTAGATTTAAAAGCTGCTTTTGAGAGAGTGAACAGGGAAGAACTGTGGGAATACTTCAAGAAAAAAAATAAATGAAAGATTAATAGACAGAATGGAGGAAATTTACGAAGAAACAAGAAGCAGGGTCAAAGTGAATGAGAAAGAGAGCGGGAAATTTATTACAAAGAGAGGATTGAGACAAGAAAGCTCACTGAACCCAAGCTTGTTTGCAGTATATACGGGGGATCTGGAAGAGACAATGAGAGGACAACAGACAGGAGGGATAGTAAGGCAAGTAAAGATATAGTCGTTGTCGTATGCGGATGACATAGTGTTGAAGACTTAGGAGGAAAAGGAAATTAAAGAGATGATGAAAACGCTGAAAAAATACATGAAAAATAAAAGAAATGGAAGTAAACACGGAAAAAACAAAAACAATGGTATTTAGAAAAGGAGAGGACAAACAAAAACAGAAGAGTAGAAATGGAGGGATGAGAAACTGCAGCAAGTAAAGGAATTTACATGCTTGGGTTACACGATGAAGCAGGATAATAAGGAGGGAGAACACATAAAGAAAAAGGTAAGGAAAGGAAACAGGTTATTAAGAAAAGTGTGAGGTGTGGGGGAAAGGGTATTAGAGATGGACATAGATAAAAGAAAGCTGCTGTTTGAAAACTTAATAAAGGGTGTGGTCATCTATGGGGCGGAAATATGGTAGAAGAAAGAGTGGAGGGTGTTAAAAAGGATACAAGATAAATATTGGAAATGGGTATTATGGCTAGACAAATATACACTGGGGTATATTGTGAGGGAGGAGTTACAGGTACCAAAATTATAGTAGAGACAGGAAAAAAGCCATAAAATACAAGGAAGAACTGAAGGAAAGAACAGAATGCAAAATACTACAAGAATGTTGGAAAGAGATAAAGGGAGGAAAAGTGAAGTACGGGCAGGATGGCATAAAAGAGTATTACAAAAGAAACGGGTACGGGAGAAGAAATACTAAGAAGAGATAAAGACATCAAAAAACAAGAAAGATGGACAATAATAAAAGAGAGCAGATATAATAGGAATTATAAGAATATCAAATGGGAAAGGGTGCCAGAATATTAAAAGGGTAAAAAGAATAAAAGCAACAGGAAGAAAAAAATGATAGCACGGCTCAGATGTGGGAACGAAGAGATAGGTAATAAATACTGGAGAAAAGAAGAAGAAAAGATGTGCAGACTATGTGAGTTAAATGCAGGGAGTTAAGAGAAGAGGTTAAGAAAATAGAGAAAATTTCAAAAGAAAACGGAAATGGAGCGGAGTGGATGGAAGAAGTATCGAGAAGGAGGAAAATGTTAGGAGAAGAGGAGGAAGAATGAAATGTAAAAAAATGTAAAAATATAAATAGAATGTAATGTAGTTATTGTAAATAGGGGATACACAAACCAATTCGTAAGCTATCTAAGCAGCCAAATAAAGTTAAACTACAACAGTTTGACACTTACCCAGATAATCAGTATTTGAACAATACCAGATTCTAAGGTAAGTGTTAGTGATCAAACAACTTGATTTTGAATGTTCTGGAACGAAGGACCATATATGAAGCACGATGGTAACTCGTACTTAATGGTTGACACTTACCTAGGTAATCAGTATTTGGACAATACTAGATTCTAGGGTAAGTGTTAACTATTCAGTACGACCCACCACCGTGCTTAATATATGGTTTTTTGAGCCACGGTCCAATGTCGAGCCGAAAAAAAGACAAAGGCTACAACATGTCAAAATGATTTCAATTATTACGGTCTACCCACGGTCCAAACCTACATGAAGTGGCTCCTACAGTCCTTCAAAATTATAACGGTCCACCCACGGTCCAAACCTACATGAAGTGGTTTCTACAACCCTTCAAATTTATAACGGTTCACATACAGTTCAAACTTAAAAGAACACAGCCTTTCAATTACTATGGTCCACTCACGGTCCAAACCTACAAGCAATAATTCCTACAGCCCTTTTAATTTCTACGGTCTATCCACAGTCCAAACCTACAAGAAGTGGTTCCTATAGCCCTTCAAAATTATTACGGTTTGCCCACGGTCAAAACCTACATGAAGTGAAGAATTACAACTAAAGATAAATTTTTTTTAACAGTATCTAATCAGCTTAAATCTAATGTGTTATCAACTGGTAAGCCGACAGATTGGCTTACTAACCATCACAAAATTCCTAATGACATAGACTTTTTTGTAATCAGGCATATCTTGTAACAATGTTTTTTGGGTGTTGCCGCGTCACAAAACTTTCACTGAACGTTTTGCTGATTATGGTGTCAGTTTCTTCACAAGATTTCTAAAGACTGATGTTATCGTCTTGCGTTCCTCGTTATATACCGTCTTTCGGCTCCGCTTTGCTCATCCGTGTTTGTTCTGGTCTGTTGAGTTGCGTTCATAGACGTCTGGTGACTTTTTGCATATTTTTTACGTAGCGCAGATCTCCATGTGTTGCTTAATCTGTATCTAATCTAACGGTTGAAGTTGTTAGGATTTTTCATTAACTCCAGTGATTCGAGTATTATTCGCTGGTGATAGTGTCTGTTTCTTGCGAATACCCTTACATTCCCGTAATCAATCAATCTCTGCTCTTCTTAGAAGTGTGTTGATGAGGGATGGTGATAAGAGGATGCGTATAGATACCGGTCTGTGTGTGTTTTGTTGCGATCTCCATGTTGAATTTGATACTGTTGTAGTATCCATTGATTGATTAAAGAAAACGTTGTATTTCTTCCCATCTGTGAGGCCATACGACAAAAGTGTCGTCCACGTATCTGTATCAGCGTTTCGGTTTCCTGTCGCTTGAATTGATAGCTTCTTGTTCAAAACTTTCCATGAAGATGTTGACTATTACTAGTGACAGTGGTGATCCCATACTTGTGCCGTTCTGTTGTTCATAGAACTCACCATCCTACAGGAGGTAGGTTGACGTTAAACAGAGTCTGGTTGAGTCAATCAATCAATCAATTCTTCTTGGCATTAGTTGTTGTCTGATGATCTCTAATGTTTCTTCCACTGGTACATTCGTAAACAGTGATTCTACGTCGAAACTAACTAGTATGTCACTGGTAGTTACCTCAAGTCCTTGGAGAATCTCGACGAAATGTTCGGATTTCTTAACGTAGCTAGCTGTCTATCCGGTGTAGTCTTCTAGCTAAGTATTTTGCTAATTCGTAAGTCGATGATCCACAGGTACTGACGATAGTTCTTAGAGAGTTTCCGGTTTTATGAATTTTTGGTAACCCATACAGTTGTGAAGGTTGGCTTTCCAATGGTAACAGCCTTTTCTGTTCTTGTGTTGGTATAGATGAGTCTTTAATTGCCTTTCTTATGCGTCGTTCAATTTTTGCAGTAGGGACCCTGTTTACTTTTGTGTAAGTCTAGTAGACTGTCCATTTTCGTGATGTAAATGTCCTTATATATTATTACTTCCGCGTTACCTTTGTTTGCTCGTAGAATGATTACCTTCTCATCTTGGTTATGTTTCTTGATGGTGACGGCTGTCCGTAAGATACGACAAGTTTATGTCTTATTGCTTCAGCATCGTCGATGGGTAGATTTCGGATGGCACTTAAGTGATGATCTCCTTTATTGGTATAATTGTAGGTGCGACTGCGAAGTTGAGTCTTTAGCAAGTACTTTTGTTTTTGCTTCGGTTAGTTGCTGCTCCGAAAGATTGATGGCTATTTTTCATATATCTAGCTCTGGTATCTTGTCTGATTTTTTGTAGTCTAGTTTATTATTATTAACTTTTAGATTTGGTTCTTCGTAGTTGTAGCCAGATGATGTTTGGAATGTCCGTAGCGGATCCAATCGATGGTTGTCCAAAGGTTTTCACTAAGTTTATTATTCAACTCCAGATGCAGCACGTATAGTTCGTTGGATGTTTGATTTAATCTATAGTAGGTATTACGTACTCTTTCCCTGACTAGCCCGTTTTCTGCACGAAGTTGATGTTGTATCTTTACAAAAGTAGGTGTTACATGTTGGTCTCGGCAGCGAAGCAGAAATGCCAGCGAGGCAAATACTTGGTTCTTCTTCCTTTTTAGTTTATTCAGTTTTCTTGTTTTCAAATATGTTTCCTCCCCGTAGAGATGTTCATGAGTAGAATGAAAGCTTTCACGGCCGTTGCTTAATGTAGTACTGTTTTTTTACTTAACGTTTTGCTGATCATGCTGTCAGCTTCTTCAGAAGATTTCTAAGGACTGATGTTATCATCTTGCGTCCAGTAATAACCAAGATTTTTATGGAAGTTTTCGAACAAGAGGCTATCAACTCAAACGACAAGAAACCAAAACGCTGGTACAGATACGTAGACGAAACTTTTGTCGCATGGCCTCACAGACGGAAAGAATTACAAAGTTTTTTTCAACACATCAATCAACACCACAACAGTATCAAGTTCACTATGGAGATCGAAAATAGCAAAACGCTGCCCTTTCTAGACGTTTTGGTAACACGCATGAACAACAACAGGCTAAGTCAAAATGTATACCGCAAAAAAATACATACAGACCGTTATCTACACGCATCCTTTCATTACCATCCACAACAGAAGTGATCACTCATCAACACGCTTCTAAAAAAAGCAGAGAAAATTAGTGATGAAGAACACGAATAATGAAAAATCCCAACAACTTCAACCTTGAAGATGGATACAGATTAAGCAACACATGGAAATCTACGCTGCTTGAAGAATATGCAAGAAGTCATCAGACGTCTGTGAACGCAATTCAACAGACCAGAACAGACACGGAGCAGCGAAGCGGAGCCGAAAGACGTTATAAAACAAGAAACGCAAGACGATAAGTCTTCAGAAATCTTCTAAAGAAGCTGACAGCATGATGAACAAAATGTTAAGTAAAAGATTTGTGGCGCGGCAATACTCTAAAAACAGTGCGACATTAAACAACGGCCGTGAAAGCTTGCATTCTACTACAAGCATATCTTATCAAACTATGTCCAAATTGAAGAAACATGGGATTTGGACTCAGATCATTCTAAAATACTTCGTACATTAAGCGATGGTGTAATCCAAAAAAGAACCTACACCAACTAACAAGAGAACAAATTGGGAAAGCTTCAAAATCTAAGTTGTAGGACAAATCAACGTTTGCGTTCTACATAGAACAAAAGAGCAGCTAAATGACAAAGTCGACCAATTCGTTAAAAACATGCAACAAACACCATAAGAAAACGCTTTTGCACAAACTCTTAGAACTAAAGAAAATAATTTCCCAAAAGAATTTAGAAACTTTATCACAGAAAAAAGATGCGAAAATGGCAATAGACCAGAGCACCAACTAATAAAACAGCTTGGAATATTGCAACTCAGCAAATAACACGCGAAATTCAACGTATAAAAAATTAAGTAATTGGAGATTATCTGAGTAAGTTAACTAATAATAACAAAACCAATTGCTTATTTTGAAAGGCTACCAAGCGACTAAAGAGACCTGTTTTGCATAATTTTCAAAGCCGAAATACGGATGAACGTTGGGCCCAAAAAAAAAGTCAAACCACTTCTAGGTTTGCAGAATATCTTGAGAGCATTTTCTAACCAAATCATAGAGAAGAACAAGGTTGGGTTACATCAGTACAAGAAAAATTTATCATTACACCCACTTAACCAAAGGCAGTTTTAAATGAAATTAAAACAAATATTATCTCAAAAAATCCCTATTGTTTTGACTTAGTCACTTTTCCGTTTTGAAACAACATCCCAGAAAAGCTATAATAAAGCTTACCAATCTTATTCAGGCATCTTTCAGATTCAAATACGTGTGAAAAGTAGCAGAAGTCATTATGATGAAACCAGGTAATCCTCCTATTGACGTAGCATTGTATAGACCTATATCGTTGCTACCAGTCATCTCAAAATTATATGAAAAAATACTCCCAAGAGACTAAAACCCATAGTAGAAAAAAAGAACTCGATAACTTCTCATCAATTCGGTTTTAGATAAATTCTCTCCACTATTGATCAAGTAGAAAAAACTAAAAAAAAGAAAAGTTTAGTCCACCGTCTTCTTTGAAGTTGCTCAAGCTTTAGACAAAGTATGGCATGAAGGCTTGTTCCATAAACTCAACCTGTTCCTGCTACAACTTACATAGCTTCTACAATCATATTTATGAGAAAAATACACGAAGATGTTTACTCAGAACCAAAAGAAATTTGAGCATCCGATCTAATATATCCCCAGTCTTGGACATGAAACAATAGCAATATTTGCTGATGACACCGTAGTAATTGCCGTCGGAAAGGACCACGAAACTGTACATGTATACTTTACCAATAAACAGAGGCAACATCTACCCATCCGGATCAATTATACCCAGATCCTTCATGCTGACTCAGCTAAATATCTGGGAATTATATTAGACGCAAGACTCCGATGGAAGGTGTACGTAAAAAAAAACGTGAAGAATAGGGTATCAAACTAAAAAAAATGTATTGGTTTCTTGCAAGAAATTCCAAGTTGACTACATATAAAAAATTGCTCCTATACAAGCAAATACTGAAACCTGTTTGGACCTACGGCATTCTACTCTGGGGTTCTGTCAGCAAAAGCAACATACATGTAATCTAACTTTTCCAGAACAAAGCACTATGAATCGTCGTTGAAGCACCCTGGTACTACCGAAACAAAGCATCTATCCGAACCTTGAAATAAAAACGGTTGATCAAACCATTGCTAAATTTTCCAGTAGCCACAAACAACTGCAAGTGTTGTTTCTACTTAAAAATAATGGCAATAGGTTTACTCCAGTTATAGTTAATTTTGACATGGAGCGTTTTTGTACTATTAAAAAGAAAGGAAGTCAAACCATAATACGTACTAGTGAAAAAGAAGAAAAACGAAAAATTGAGGCTTTCCGTATTTAGAAAGAAAACGCACACCAACATATATTTTAACTCCAGATTGCATTATCATCAAAAGCAACTGTTTTACACACTTCGTTAGCGTTCTTGCAACAGAATGGATATGAGGCCAAAGAAATCTGAAAAGCAATGAAGAGAGCAGGTAATCCAAAAGTCAAGGATACATGTAGCTTTATAACTCTGTCAATCTTTCAAAACAGAGGAACGAGGTTGTCTTTTTTAATGAGGACTATTGTATCTTTTTGAAAGTCGGGAATTGTTGATCGCCATTTTGGGGGCTGCTCCAATACGACGAAATACTCGTTGCCTTATCTTTTTCTTATATGTTGATAATGTTTCTAAAGTATTTGAAATATAGATAAACGATGCTGGGAATGTTTGTAACATCTGAATTTGAGAGCGTCGTCAACGCCTTACCAATCCAAAAAGCTGCAAGAGTAAAAGTATGGAAATTGTTAGGATTGGATGTTAGAGGGCATAAAACAGAGAAGTTCAAGATTGCTTCTATTTGAGTAAACACAGTGCAAAACTATTTGTAGGTTAATACGGAATTTGCTTATACTCTATTAATGTGTTTTTTTGGCAGATTTTATGGCAGCCTTCCATAAGCCTCCAAAAAGTAAGTTATAAAGTGGAATAAAATGCCATTTGCAGTTTATATTTGGTTTCGTTAAGTAAAAAAGTACGGAAAGGTTTGTCTCTACGGCAGACAAAATGTCATTACAAATCATTTGGTAATTAGGCTGGTCACGAATTCCAAATAAACTACTTTAGTGGAAAAAATAGGCTTTTATGGATTTACAGTTTCTAATCATTGTCGAACGCTTATATTTAATTCCAGTTGTAGAACAGTAGAAACCGCAACTAATAAGAAAGTTGCCTATCATTGGAAATGTTTATGCAAAAACCAAAAACATTTATGAACAATTTTTCTAACAAGATACATACCTGACAAGATACAGAATTGATTCTGAATCAAAGCCAATATGAATTAAAGGCTTGTACCAAGCAGTCTAATATGTTCTTGTGTTACTATCAATTTGATATTTTTTGTTGAGCAATGATGGAATCGAATAATGCTTTTCTCATATAGGAATGGAGCAAAACCTATTAATAGTAATTTTTTTTTAGTTTTTTAGAAGTGATTTGAGTTTAGCGGAAAAGAATTCCACTTCAGAAATTTTGATCAAGCAAGTTGAAGTTGATCGGATTACTTTAACGGCAATTAAACCAAAAAAACGATTCCCTTTTGGCCCTAAACATTTTTTGTAGAAACGGTGACTATATGCGACGACTCTTCGTTACCATTCCAAAGAAAAATTATTTGTACAAAACGAAATTAAGGTTTGAACATTTGTTTATAATTCGTCAGCTCGAAGCTAACGAGAACAAAACTAAGCCACAAAAAATGTTATCTAATAGCCAAGATCCATTCTAACAAAGACTACAATATGTTACGGTAACACAACTATAACCTGCAGTAAGCGGTAGCTCAGAATTTCGGAGAGTGAGTCGTAGGTGATTTTCGATGTGCTGATTATAAAATAATTAAAAGAGCGCATATAGATGCCCGTTTACATCTGGAAAACACTGAAAGAAAACAACACAAGTATAACAAATACATATTTATTGTAATGGCAACATAAAATAGAACAAATAGTATTACGAAGTATATAACAAATCATCCATGAGAAAAAACAAACTATTCTAGTATTAGCAGATACTTAGAGTAAGCAACACCTGATACACGTAGACATACGGGTTATTAGGACTAAAGTATGAGAATATAATTTGATAAAACGAGGAATAATAAATTAATTTTTACACAATCAGTGTAATTACAAGTAATTACACAAACAAGTCTGCATAAACTAATTGTGACAACATATATATCTAGGTCGTTCGTATTTACGTTAATAATAAAGATAGTGTTACAAAAGGTTTGCCGTACATGCGATTAGCTAATGGCATGTCTGAACCATCCCCTAAAATTAGTGTAAGTGTAGTAAAAATACATATATAATGAATGAAATACGATAGCAGAGCCATCTGATAGTATAAATTTACTATGCATGAATAATAGTTAGTAAATTGTTGGAGATACGTTAAACGCTGATTTTATATACGCCTAATTCAAACAAGTTTAGAATAAAACGCATTTGTGGAAGTACAGTAAAGTGTTCTCACACTGCCGAAGAATCCCCAAAAGGACGAAACGATCGTCCAGTGGTTCACTCTGGTGACATTTTCACATTTGCATTGAGATTGTTACCTTACGATGTTTATACATCGTGTTTTTAGCCTGCGGTTTATTCAAAACATACTTGAATTACGCGTATATAAAATAACTTTAGACTTTTCCATCTCTATAGCCATTTACTTACATATATAATGATATCATATGTAAATTTCTAGTAAGCCATCAAATGATATTATAACCAGAATGCTTCTAAATGACTTTCACTGTAAACATCGTAGGTGTGTCACTGTGTTTTTGAGATTAATTGTCTATCCCATCAACTTGATCCCCAAATTAGCTCTTAAAACTGTTGTTTGCGTTTAATGCATGCATTCGTGCGTGTTCCAATTTATCGACTCAAAAGAGAGAGACTTGAGAAACTTTTAACTCCAAAGGGCCAGTCCCGCAGAGATAACCCAACTTGCTGTGCTAATTATAGTGCAAAGAAATTAAATTGCGTCGTAAAATAGAACTGAATTCTTACCCTAGCGAAACATTCACAAGTAACTAGTACAAATCCAAGTTGATTCACCGATTTACGACGAGGATAGTATACAATATTTTAAAATAGAGATTTTATTGGGAGCAGTGATAGTTCACGTGCTGTTTTTTTCAACGTCAAAAACGAAAGTGAAAAGCATACGTAACAATAACATTCACGTTCTGGGACAAAATTTATACACCACACAAACTATACCAAAATGCTTTTAACATAACAAATCTTTTAAGTTCTACGGAGGTGTGCTTTCTTCTGATTTAGTAGAAACATGTCGTCAAACAAAATCTAAAATGAGTTTCTAGATGTCATTAACTCTATTGCAAACAAAAAGTTAGAAACGTGTATGGTATGTTTTTAACCACCCCAACATTATGGTTGAGTTGCAAAAAGATTGTGTTAATCCCATAATTTTCAAAACATAGGCTAAACGTTGAACGAGTAGCAAAGCTCAGCAAAACTCAAGTTTAGAAATTGTCAATTCCGGCACAAAGCATGCGATGAATATTTAGATCATAAAGACTAGAGAGCTCAGTGGCGTAAGAACGTCATTTTAAAAGTAAATTTTTAGTAATAGAGGTGTGTTCAGGACAGCTTTTTAATCCAAAATTGCTGAATCATTATTCTTTGCAGAGACTGTGCAAACTGAAAGCAGTTTTAAAAATTGGACATATTTTGAAGCATTCATCGCTTTGCCTATCGAAAGCTGGAAAAACTAAATTAAACCTAGAGTACTATTGTGCGCATGAACACATTTTAAGAACATTAGGATAAATTTTCCATTACTGAAAAATCAGAAAGAAAATGCGAGTCCTTGCAGTTCTACTTACACAGCATTTTCAGCTCAGAGGCCAGAACATATTTTTCGAGCTTGATCTAAATCGTTGTCGCCTGTCAACAGGCTACTAACATAAAAATCATTTTTGATAATTTGTAAGACTTCAAGTATAGAAGTCTCAGATTTGATACCGAGCTGGTAAAGACAACGAATGGCAAGAAACAATGCAAAAACCATTCCATAAGTGACGATGTTTAGATATAATACGTTATGTAGGATCTAATCTCTACAAAATACGCAAAAGAAATTTTTCTACCTTTAGCACACTTTGGCGAAAAAAATAAATTGATGGGGCTGTTAACTGACAAATCTCTCAACTCTTGATGTTATTGCATTTTAGAGATAACAATCTACTTTGAACAATATTAAACAAGTCACCCAGCAGCTTGAGTGATTGTTTAAGTGCAATCGAAACAATGAGTTTGGCGTTATTTTTTTAACATAGTGGGCTTCAGAGACATTTTCCTTCTACGATAACATCTTTTCGGTTTACAGAAAGAAAGAGTTTTGCGTTGACAATACGTATCTCTTAAAAGAGAAGATTTTGAAACTCTAACACAGGTTCATCTAAGCAGGCACATTCATATGAAAAAATTAAATTTTGCGATTTCAATTTACACTGTTTGAGTACATCGCATTTGTATATTATTTGGCACGTTGCATGAAATATTTTATACCTGCCGAGGTGTCTATTGCTTTTGCTAAGTATGCATTGGCAAAGTTTATTTTTATTTATTTATATTAAAAACAGGTGTAACTATTTAAACAGTAGTTAAACACCTTACAATAAAACAATAACATTTTAGTAATCAAAGTAAACTATTGGAATGCATTATTTATAGATAAAATCCACAAATCTTCTACAAGCGAAAAGAAAATCATGAATGTTAAACAATAAAAGTAATTTTAATGTTATGTCAAAATTCTGGTGGCTCTTTTTGCTGTGTATCGGTGACCTAAACATCCGGTTTCCAAATCGCAATTTTGTTAAAAAAAATTCTATACTATGATAACGTATATCAATAGTCATATGAGGTATTGTACTGGCAAATGTAAGATAAGATGTTTCTAAGGCCAAGAGACGGTATAGTTTTTGGACGCCAAAGAGTTTATTCTCCTGTTAAACGGTGATCTCCGGGTAACCGTAGAGAAAGCATGGTGTCCATGGCTTTGAACGATCCTAAAACCGAAGCTAGGCGACAAAAAATAAAAGTTAGCAGTAATCAAAGCAATTTTATTTTATTCTTAGAAAACGGTAACGGAAACGTATGAGAAGGAAATGTTAACCAAGCAAGTGTGAAATGAACAAATGATGACCAAGCAAGCGTGCGGTAACGGTAGTAACCTCCTTCGGATCGATGAAAGAGGCTAGTTTGGGTTTGAATAATTGGTACAGGACCTAGTGTTGACGGCGTATTACGCAGGCCAAATTCTGACACTACAAATACGACGCCCGGTAAAAAATAGAGTAGACGTGCAAAAATTTCTCAACACGTTACTTGGACAAAGAGTTGACGGCGTATTGCGCAGCTTAAAGCTTGACACTACAAATATGGCGCTCGGTAAGGAATAAAGTGGAAGAAGTAGACGTACAAAAATCTCTCAATACGTTACTTGAACTTCATATTACTCATCCACGTTTTTGCTTAATCAATTAGTGCAAATAACTGATGTTTTAGTGGTAGAATGATTCTTACAAACATAACAGTTGCACTTATCACATATAATCTTATACTTATACGTGCAGCCCCCTCATTTAGGATTATTGGCTTGCATCGCCTGAGAATTCGCAATTAGGCTAGTACTGCCTTGTTCGTGATAGTCACACCCTATGTCTTCAAATACCGCTTCCACAGCCCTCTGAATAGATCGCGGTAGACCCCTACAAAATCTTGTTTTTACTACTGGTACAACTAGATGCAAGCCCAGTTTTTGAAGAAATAATCGTCTACGAAACGATTTTCCTCTTTCAAAGTCGTTGAATCTTTCGATATATATATATATATATATGTCAATGCAATTGAAAAATAGAATCAGTGGCCAACGCCTTGTGTTTCGGTTACTCGAATATTCCTTGACCATTTTATCTAATGTATCAACTGCGCCTTTGCTTTTATTATAATCTAAAATTACTTGACGCTTATATGCAGTTTCTTCACCAGTTATAGAAAGGTCTGCATGTTGTGTAGATAACAGCAAAACGCTTCGATTCTTTTTGGGTACGTACGATACTAATATAGCGTCTTTGGTGTACAAAATATCACTTGAATGCTCGCGGCGACTTCTTGACGGAAGAAATGTCGACGGAACATCTTTGCGATTTTTTCTCACGACCCCCTTAAGTGTCTTGGATTGCAACAACAATTCTTTTGACAAAGATATGGATGTAAAAAAATTATCCGTAACCGCTATCTAGCCCGTCGACTAAATATAAGACTGCTTGTAGGTTCCAGCAAAATGAATTTGATGCATCACACAGTGCCCAAATCTTTACGCCGTCCTTATCCGGTTTGGACTTCGTATAAACTTTAAAAAGGCATTTTCTTTGGAAAGGGACAAGCTGTTCATCAACGCATACTCGATAATTAGAAACCCAAGATTTTTTGCAGTTAGAAGCAAACATGTCGTGGATGTTACGAAATGCCGCCAATTTATCAGTCTCGCGTTTCTCTTGTATTGTTGCTAAGTCATAAAATCAAATAAACCTTAGCAATGATTTCATTTGATCGCGAGACATTCTAGCACAAAAAATTTGTCTATAAAAGGGCAGTATTTCGTGCTCCATAATTCCAAGATTGGCTCTCGTCGGGACTTCAGACTACCGGCGATGAGCAGTAATCCAAAAAATGCGTACATTTCTGTGGTCATCATTGTCAGCTTCAAGCAATTCATCTGCTGTTTCAGACATCATTTCATCTTCTATATCTTCGATACTGTCAATATTTTGTGCAAGTTTTTCTAATTCACATTGTGTAAAATACTTGCGTGCCATTATATATTTGCAGAGTAGCACTACACCTTCACTGTCAAATATAAGCTTGCACTGAACTTTCACGTTTCATCTTGATAGCTAGTGTCAGCTATATCTGAAATTGTTTCCGAGACTGGCGAAGTACGTAAGCTTACATGCAACGACGTGGGTTTATCATAATATGGCTTTGATTACGTTTAAATTATTAAAGAAACTGGAATCGAATACAGTCAGCGTACTCAAAACATGTTCATAGCTTAAAGCGAATTAAAGTAATATAAGCATCGACGCAATCCTCTTTTGTAAGTATTAAATAATCTGAAATTCTTTTATTTAGTGTGGTCTGCAAACTAGCGGCGTAGTAAAATTTGTTATAAATAGTATTGTTGATGCTGTATCACACTGTATATATGAGTATATCGGTAGTAGAGACACGACGGCTATCTATTCGCTTTTTAGTTAATCCATGTGCTCATGTACTTGTAAGTTTTCGTATGTATATTCGTGTGTGCAATAAATGCGTTTATATTATTTATTTATTTATTTATTGCTAATTGTCTAGCCATTCGGCCCTACAATGGGTTACGTTTACCTTACATCATTCTCTTATCATACTAATATAATTTGTATAGAAATTTGTAAACTAAAAAAAACAAAAAACAAAAAAAAACTTTATCCCCTAAAATCTTCCCATCACCATCTTATTATTCTAAATCGATAGTCCTAACCCTCCCCACTTATCCTTCTTTCCTTTACTGCTTTCATCCAATCCAATCCCTCCCTCTCCTCCCCAAGCAAAACCTTCATCCCTCTTCTTTTTTCCCTTAGCTCGCTACACTCCCCACTCATGTGTTCTATGTCCTCCCATCCTTCACCACATAATCTACATCTCCTCATTACATCCTCCTTCCAATACTTATTTAAACTCTCATCATTTCCGCATCTGAACTTAGCTATAAGTCGTTTTCTCTCCTAAGCTTCTCAGATACTTAGGAAACCCTCTGGACACTATTCCCATACCCTAAGTTGTACTTTCCTTCCCTTATCTTTCCTTCCCTCTCTTACACTTGCGAGTCTTTATCTCTTCTTACTATCTCCTCAGTATTTAACCTCTCTTCCTCTCTCCTTCTTTCCACCTCTTCTATTGCGAAACCTCCTCGTTGGTAGTAAAGTTTCTTTTCTTTCTGCCCATATATGTTTTTGCTATCTTTTACCGTCCTCTAGCAACATTGCAAAATTTTACTTTCTCTCCTTTCCTTCATTTTCTCTTCATAACCCATTGCCCTTTTCCCTGCTTCTATTCTAATCTTTTCTAACTTCCCCTCCTCCTCTATTATGTAACCCGGCGTCTCCCTGTCTAAACCCAGTATCCATTTCCAATATTTTATTTGTACCCTTTTCAATAGGTTCCACTCTTTCCAACCCTATACCTCCACCCCGTACATCATCACTATTTTAATCAATTTTTCAAACAGCCATCTTCTCTTCTCAATCTCCTTGCCAAATACTCTTTCTTCTAAACTCCATACCTGCCTTAATACCCTGTTACCCTTCTTTGCTAACTCCCTTATATGCGCATCATCTTTATTATCATACCTTAGCCTATATCCCAAATATGTCACTTCATTCACTGCCTCTATCTTCGGTGCTTCCCAACTTAACTCCTCCTTTTTCTTCCTTCCTCTCCCTTTTTGAAAAACTACCATCTTAGACTTTCCCACATTTAAACCCAAATCTTTCCTTTCCAGATACCTCTTTATCGTATTTATCATACCTTTCATCTCCAACTCATTTTTTGCCACTATGACCATATCGTCTGCATATGCCAATATCCACACTTTAATCCCTCCTTCCATGACCACCCCACCACACTGACCACTCTTCAACACTTCTTCTATGTCACCTATATATAGTGCAAATAAGATAGGGCTAAGCCCCTTCCTCGTCCAAAACACTTCACTAACACTATCCCCTATTTTTACCCTATTTTTAGTCTCTTTATATATCCCTTCCAGTTTCCTCACTAGTTGTTCCACTATTCCCTTTTTCCTTAACACCCTCCATAGCTTTTCCTTATTTACATTATCGTTTATATGAATACTGTGTTGTTAAGAACAAGATCATGCTTCATTTTTTACATTAGGTTAGGGGCCCAGTATTATCATTACATAAATAACAAAAAAACAGTTGCAATATAAACGTTTGTTGTGAATTAAGAACCACGTGCTAGAAAGGTTAGTGAGTTTCTTTTTCTTTTATCATTCGGTTTGTTGCGAGGTTTATTGTTGAGAAAATATAATGGATTTTAAGACGCAAATAGAAAAACTTGAAGGTGCTAACAATTGGACGAAATGGAAGCGTCAGAACTGCTCCTGGTTTACCAAGATGTGCATGAATTTATTACTGGTGTACGAAAGATACCTGAAGCCGAAGAAGGTAGGCGGGAAGAGTTCGAAAAAAAACTGAAAGAATTTAAAAATTTGGATGCTTTGGTACAATTAATAACTTGTGGTTCTTTGAACGTTGCCAATTTAGAACTAACCGCTACAAGTAGCAACTCATATGAAACTTGGCAGAAACTGTGCTGCGTATACGAGCAGACATCAGGTCAACGAATTGATAGGTTGATGGAAGAGTTTTTTAAGAGAACAAAAAATGATACCGACAACATAACGACACATGTAGGTCGACTGCAAAAGGTGTTCCATGAATTGGACGACAAACTTGACGGGCTTGTAAAAAGTAAACTGCTCGATCTCTTACTCATGAGCAGAATATTGTCAACTTTACCCTCAGATTATTTTGGGTTCAAGAGTGTGTGGGAGTCGATTTCGGTTGCTGACAGAATTTTTAATCTGTTATTAAAAAGGCTAAGGCTTATAGAAATGCGATTATTGTTAAAGCATGAAAAGCCCGTAGCGTTTGTACTCCAAAAACAGATGGCAATCAAAGCAAAGCAAGACTTGCTTTAAAATGTTTTAAATGCCAGGAAGCTGGCCATTTTGCAAAGAATTGTCCAAAACAAAACCAGAAGCCGAGCAAAAAAAAAAGAATAAGGTCTGCAGTGATGCCTTCGTTTGCACCTTTAATCTTGATCAGGAACCGGACAGTTGGCTAGCAGATTCTAGTGCTTCAGTTCACATGACTAGGTTTAGAAAATGTTTTTTAAACATTAGATAATAAGTAATCTAAATAAACTATAATTATGTTTTCTCCCTCTTTGGGTTTAGTACACTTGACATTTGCAATAAATTGATAGTGTGGTAAGCATATACATATTGTAATTATATACACAATGGTTTCTAATCTAAATGAAGGATGTTGTATAAATACAACAACAAGAATCTTATGTAGCTAACAAACCATCCTATTAGCTATTTATGCACGAAAGTCGTTATTACGAGGATTACGCCCGAAGAACAACGTGATACAACCCGAGGGCTTTTGGCTCAAGAGATTTATGTTGCTCAATGAGCGTAATTATCTATTAACACCAGTGGTGTAGTCTATAGCAATAATTAATATAAGGTTAATTTTTTTATGTGTCAGAATTAATTTTACAATCATAATGAATGTGTAAGAAGTTAACGCAAATGTTGAAAATCTAAAAAAATCTAAATGTATATGTTTACGTATCGTACGCTTACGTAAATATAACAAAATGAAAAATAAAAATATAAAGTGCCTTTACGGCAAAATAAAACCTTTTTAACTTTTTTATTCCAAAAGTTGCAAAAAATAGTTCAAATTGTATTTTGTTTGTGACGATAATAATTATTCGTTTTTTAATTATATTTTTCGCATTTTAAACTCAATTGAAAATGCGTACTACTTTGGTTTTTCGAATTACATTATATTTTTTCTAAATATTTCAAATTGTTATTTGTTGCTGTATATATAACTATTTAAATATTGTACCCGCGTGTATAACAAATTTTACTCATAAATCCCATTTAGAATTTCAAAATTTATTTGAATGTATGCGTAATTGTCTGCAAGAAGTGTTTAGAAAGGTAGATACACCCATTATTAAAATGTTATCAATTAAAAAAAATGTAAAATATTAGGTATATACCCTATACAAAAGTGAGAATTAAAAGAATTGGCAATTAGTGCATAGATAACGGACAATACTTTTATTTTTTTAAATTAATAATTCGTTATAGCATCTGTAAAGGATGTGTTGATTTTATATATAAATAATGTATTCTAATACTGCACAAGTAACCTTGATTACTGAAATGTTATTCTTTTATTGCAAGTTGTTTAACATTTTATCATCATTCAAATTCGGTTTCTAAAATAAATAAAAAAATTAAATCTTGTCAATGCATATATTTTTCCAGTATTAGTTTTAAAATAAGCAAAGAAAGCAATAAATAACTACTCAGCGAGAATAGTACACAACAGGCATAAAGACATAATAAAACATGCCAAATGAATACAAACTTAAAAGCATTGTACCCAAACAGTGTAAATTAGCGTCAAGGAATCCTCCTGTCTCATTTTTTTTTCATATGAGTATACTTCAATTTTGTATATATGTTGGTTTTTATTAAAAAAATGCGTCAAAACGTTTAAAGTTGAATAAAAGGAATTATTTTTTTTCTGTTTCAAAGCTATTTAAATAATTTTGGTTAAAAATAAGTTATAAATTATTACAGTAAATTTAATGCAGATGAATTCATTACAACTCGGTTTATATGTTTATTAACGTGCATGCTTTGAATGCTTAAACACGAATCTGATAACTTTTAGATGTTTGCCACAGCAGAAGTTTTCCAAATGAGGTAAATGATTACAAGATAGGGTATTTGCTTTTAGTGTATTATGTTTTACACGGACATATACACGTTTGTGTGTACGGTACTTATTTACATGTAATATGTTTGTATGGAATAGTTGCCAAGGATCATTAAGTAATTGACAACACTGATTTGGAGGAGCTACAACTACCGCACTAACAACTCCAATTAGTTTTAATGAAATGGAAACTAGAGAAGTTTCCTCTGTGCTTTTCTCTCTGAATATAATTACACCGGAATTAACTGTAATTTTGTTTTAAACATTGATAAATACATTTTTTTTTGTAATTACTGCAAGCATTAACCGACATAGGAAATTCATATTCGCGTCAGATTGTCTCACATAATAATCAAATCAAGAACTTCAACGCTGATTATCGGCAGGATTCGAACGATGTTATGTTGAAAACAAATTGACGCAAACACAGACAAACTCTCAAACTGTGATTGTAATAATGAATAATATTGATTATGTTATTTGAAACTAAATTAATTATTTTACTATTACACATGACAATAATGAAAATAGAAATGGCAGAATAATTTAACAAAACAACCTAACACGCTCTAATTGCTTTTTTAATTTAATTAGTGGAGTTTTCGATTGCGTTAAAAAGATAAAACAGTCAGCTGTGTGTACATTTATTCTGAGTGTATGTAGTTTTGTGTCTATTTAAATTTTATTTAGTAATTAACACGTTACTTATGTCAGTAACATCTTAACATACTTTAGAATACATTACAATTTATTGTTTTATAGAAAAAAAAATTATTTATTTATGGTAAGAACTACGTTATTGCAGTTAGTTACGGTGTCGGTGAATGGGCGTGGTTGACAAAACTATAATAAAAGAAAAAGAAAAAGTAGGCACCACTTCTCGTAGTAATAAGATCCTCGACTCGGAGACACCAAAGGTGCGTCTGGAACCCACTACAAAACGAATACAAAAGCGATCAAAAATAATGTAACAAACGTATATAATTTTATCCAACGATAAAATGTAGTACTACTAAGTTTGTTTTAACAGACTAATAGAAATTTTAATAGCAAACAAAGTAATTATAAAATACCGTAAATTGATCAACTATGTCGTTTACACTCAACAAATTAACATATTGCCAACTATAATTACCAAAAATAAATAAAATGAGTACTAAAAACTTACCCCATCAAAATTTCTTGTAAATAATAGTAACGTTTAGAAACTAGAATGGTAAAACGTCAGCGTACTAAAGACAAACTGCGTTAAGTAAGATTAAAAATAATTTTAAATCTAGAATTTAAAGTAAAATGATTAAGCATGATCAAAAATTAGTTTAGATAGAATAAGTAATACGGTGAATTCAAATTTAAACAAAAGTTAAGGTTAAATAGTTATTTAGAAAATCAAATGCAATTAAGAAATTTTACTATACTATACGTTAAGAACACTTTAGAATGAGGCGCAAGTCACTAACAATAATGCAAATTTGACAAACATTGGAATCCGCATACTAGTGACAGCGTGAATTTTACTTCAAATTATTACTTCAAAAAAATGCATGTATCAAATCTTCCTTAAGAAAATTAAAGCCTAACCCAAATAAAGAGAAAGAACTTGCCGACGTGAGAAACACCAAATACTGAAGTCTTTGCGAAAAGATTCGCTAAATCTCCTAGAAGACCTACAGCGCACAGTTCTCTTATAAAAGAAAAAGTACTTCTAAGAAACCGACATCAACAGTTGCAAAAAGCGGAGATGCTTAAACACCAGAGAACAAGAAAAGAATCTTTCTCAGAGAACACTCCACAAACTCACGACGGTAAGATTAAGAAGTAAAACGTTTTGGCAGTGCTAAGGATCAAAAGTCTTAAAAACTGAATTAAACCCCAAACCCTAGTAATCTCTTACTATAATTTCCAAAACTAAGAAACTGAAAAAGTAGACAGAAGAAGCTCGTATATATATATCGAAAGTTGAATGTGGATTAGCGGAATCAAAAAGAGAGTAAATAAGAAAAACTACGGCAACGGACGGTACAAGATTCTCTCAATTAAAGTAAACCAGCAGACCCAAAAGATCTAAGAAAAGAAAACCAACAAAGAAATTTCAAAGTAGAGGATTCTTATTGCAAGTCGACTTAAGTCGAATTACCTTAAAAGCAAAAAAACTAATTAGTAATCCAAACATTACAACAACACAATCCAAAAAATTAAACACTACTTGGGTGTACCAAACATAACAAAACTCAAATAGCATAACACAGAACTAAACCGAAAAAAAGAAAGAAAAGAAGCAAGAGTGAATGAGAAAGAAAAAACTTCCCTTGTTAATCAAACATCGTTAGTCTTACGAACCTTGCACTGCTAACTCACACAGTCGGAGATAGGGGAGGTTCAAGTGAATAATAATTAAGGGCGCCAGATTATTTATAGTTAACACTTCTGCCTCGATCAAGACAGACGGTCCAAGCTAGTAACGAATTTTTAGGTTTGTAATCCTTGTTACTCTGGTGTTCGGGTAACCGCAATTAAATGAGAAAGGTATGTTACCATAAAAGAAAGATTAACAGGTATAAAAACTTTAATTTAGTAACGTCGAATATTAACAAGAGTATATCTAATTCTCAATTCATAAATGCCAGAAGTATCGGAAACACAAAATACATAAGTTAAGTAGAAGCGAATAGCGAAGAAAATTTCGTAATAAATATTGTTTGTACACAGCATGCGATACACACAAAATGATTAATGAAATTACCTTAATGGTATTGCAACTATAATCGTAATTACGGAAATTAACATAAACAAAAGTTCCGTGAGTGACTTTTCTGACAGCGAAAAAATAATTACATAAACTTACCCACAATCCAGTACCTACTTGAGCGAAGAAAACGTTTTTCCCGGTAAGTGAGCCTGGAATAGATATTGAATAGCAAATCGTGTCAACACAATAACTCACGCAGATAAGAAGCTACAAAATTGTTAATAATAATAAAGGAAATAAGATATTAAAACGCGTTGTATCAAATGCTGTTATTTGCGATTACGAAAAGGTCGGTATCGCAATCGACTGGCGTATATGAAATAACATCTCAAAGGCGAATGCTGGTCAAGACTTCGTTTTTGTTGTGAATAATATGCCTTCCAGAATCTTAAGCGTTTAGTGACGGTATTTATCAATGGTATTAATTCTTTATTGTTCTTTTATTAAATCGAACATGTGGTTGAAGCGTGGCGAAACGGCTATCAAATTAATAAAGAAATTACAAAAGAATTCTAACAAACCGGATGCAAATATCTTACCCCGTGCCAAATAAATTACGTAACATTTGTAATTAACTTATAATTTCCTGTCCATCACAGTGGATGCACTAATAAAATTTTGGATTAGGTCAATTCACAACGACACAGACCGTCTTAAGTAGTTGACAGCTTCAAAATGAATTCCGCAACATGTCAGTAACCAGAAAGACCGGCAGAGGGCGTCAAAACCGGAATCTAATTTTAATTCGATATACAGAGTATTACGTTATGAAAATTTCGCACGTAACAATGTCGCCTAGAACTCAAAACCCAAAGAAAAGATTAGAATAACTCAAGAGCAAAAAAAACCAAAGTAAAAAATATTCCAACAGTGACCAACAACATCAAAATGCCAACTAAGCGGAAATACGTAAAATACAAGAAACGACGTTAATGTCTATCTAAAATTTCAACCCAAACACAACAAAACCAAAAATCAATTAAACTTAATCAAACAAGAGAAAAAAGCTTAGGAAATAAAGAAAAAGAGAACACACAATGTTGCAGTGAACACTAAAAAGAAAAGTTACCAAAAGAAAAAAAAGTTTTCAAGCAGCAAAAGAGAGTACAAAATAATGCAAGAAATACAGCAGTGAGAGAAACAAAGAAAACAGAGAAAGATAAGGCTATATGTAAGTGTCTGTTTCGTTCTTCTCTCCGTAGAATAAACGGTAGCGGTTGATTAAATTTTTCAATGCTTAACCAACCACTTAAGAAGCAAACCATAAAAAAAATCAAAGAGAAAAAATAATGGTTGGCACTTGAAAAACCCACAGAGCAAAAAAGACAGAAATTAAAAGTAAAAAAGATATATAGAAAGACGGAGAAAGATAAAGCAGATGTTATTGTTTGACTTGTATTTTGTCCGTAGAACAACAAACTGAGAGACTATTCTACAATGCCCATTTAACCGCCCAAAATATATAGAGAAAAAAGAAGCAAGGAAATAATACTATAGTTAGTTACAGAACGAATGCGTACTGATTGCTGTTCCAAATCGGCTGGTTTACTAAAATGCGGACAAGCAAAAGAAGAAACCTAAAAAAAACAAAGTGAAGGTGCTACTAGTAACTTGTCAATCTCAAAATTGCTGACTAAGCAGGCATAACTATACACAAATAGAAATGTAATCTGTCTTAAAATCAGATAGTTAAAAAATAAAACCAAAGAAATTTACTACAAACAATACCAGTTAACTATAACATAAATCTAAAAACGAGAACCAAAAGAATAGCCAAAAGTCAGAATCCGATTATCAAAAATAAACTAACATTTCGCCGATAAAAGAAAAAAAAACGATTAGAAATAGAAGACGTAGCAAACATATAAATTTGCAAACGAGTAGATGTAGAAAGAAGAGAAGTAGCCCTTACATTTCTAAAACGAATAGAATTTGTAGGTACGTTCGCAGAAGTCCTTCAAGGTAAACTAATATTAGGACGTGGTAACGCTATGTCACAGTCGTGTTATTGTTCCACCATACGCGCTTTATCCAACACACACACACACACAGAACAAAAATAAATTACCACAAAGAAGAGATAGCGTCTTTGCCACATCACAATGACCCAAAGTAGAACGGACATGATGGTCGTAAATAGTCCAAAGCAGGACGTTTGGGCGCCAGCGGTTAGGCGCCGGCGATTGGGCGACGGCGTTTGGGCGCCAGGCGTTTGGGCGTCGGGCGTTTGGGCGCCAGGCATTTTGCCGCTGTAATTATGTTATGCAAGAAAATTTTACCAACGCACTTACAAAACGCTATTTTACATTACCCTTTATGTTATTAAATATTTAAACTAAATTTTGCAATATCAGTATTTTCTTAATTGTTGTAGATTTAATCTGGAAAATATTTTAATTATTGTCTTGTCCTGTGATCAGAAAGCAATTAAAAAGATTAGTGTAAATCCTGATAATTGAAATCAATAGGTACCTATTATTATTTTCAAAGCTCTTGTCGTGTGCTCAGAAAACAATTAAGAAGATTACTGTAATTAGAAAATGTTAGTATTTAAACTTCCTCTTCCACATCAGTCTCTTCAGTTGTCTGCAGATATTTGTTGCCATAATTTTGTGAGCGTAATAGTGTCTAAGTCTACATTTAATTATGGAAGATACTCAAAGTAAGCGAAACAAAAAAAGTGTCCTATAATAATTACATGTACGTTTTTGACAAGGCAAGCAAAGATGGAACAAAAATATTTTGGAGATGTGAGCGAAAAGCGGACAAGTGCCTAAGTCGTTTTCATACAACAGTAGATGACGAATATTTGTGCTCCTCGGGTAACCACAATCATGGTAGTGATCCGGCATGCCTAAGTGTTTCTAAAATAAAAATTGATATTAAAAGACGTGCCGAACAAACTATGGAGACTCCTGCCTAAATACTAAACCATGCCCTAAAGGGCACTGGCCCTGCAGTTCAAGGGCAGTTGCCCAACAAGGATGCTATTAAAAGATTGTGTCGTATCGCTGCCGCACCCCCAACTCCGATAGATCTGGAAACGTTAGTAATTCCGAAAGCGTACAGACTATCAGAGCAGCCGGACTCACTTAGAATATTAATATTTGGGAGCGAAGATAACCCACAATGGAGTCAGCACAGAAACAAATTTTTATGGATGGAACATTTCGGCAAGCGCCTCCGTTATTCCACCAAATTTACGTTATTTTGGCAAACAAGGGTGATTCGTATTTCGAGTTTTGTACGCGTTATTGCCAAACAAGCAACGGCAAACGTACGATCGGCTGTTTTAAATTATAAAAGAAATGTGGTCGCAATTTCAACCTGAAACTGTTTTGTTGGATTACGAAATAGCCGTAATTGGATCAGTTGCTGAAGCATTTTCAACGGCACGATTTCTAGACTTCTTGTTTCATCTTGTTCAAAATTTTAAGAAACAAATAGCCAGTCATGGGCTGACGGTACAATATAACACCGATCTCGAATTTGGTGTTTTTGCGCGGATGATAGTTGCATTAGCCTTTACTCCTCTAGATCACATTGATGACGCAATTGAAGAGCTTTTTGCACAATTACCAAACAAATTTTAAATTGGTTCGAAGGTAACTACGTTGGAAAGCGAAATAGAAACCACACACGCAGGAGGGCGTTATTTTCGCCAAATGCTTGGAACGTGTACCAAAGAGTGCGTAATAATGAAGATCGTACCAATAATTTTGCGGAGGCTGCTCATCGTAGTTTGCAGTGCCAATTAGGTATGGAGCATCCGTTGCTGTGAAAATTTATCGACGGTCTGCAAAGCGTCCAGAAAGGACGCAACGCATTGTATGAAAAATTTGTAGGCGGCCAATCACCTCCACATAAAAGGGCAAAATATCAAGCTGCGGATAACAGAATTACCACAATTGTTCAAGACTTTAAAAACCGAACAATTATTGAGTATCTCAGAGGCATTTCTCATAACTTTTTAATGGAGTGAAAGTGCAATTGTATTTACATGAATTTTTTGTTAACCAACGTAGTACATACATCTAATTTAATTTTTGATTTTGTAAGTGTAACATGTCACACGTTTAGTTTTGTTTATTTTTTATAGTGCATGTTAATAAATTCTTTTTTTATCGTTATTTACTTTATTGTATGATTTAGTATAATACTATAATACTCAGTACAATGAATTGAGGTATCTAAAATTTTGAATGGACTAAAACGGAAATTGTACTTACATACATTTTTTGTTAACCATAGTAGTACATACATCAAATTTTGTTCTGGTTTGTTTCAAAAAATGTTGCTCAATAACATAAGAATCCTATTTCACTTTCACTCCATTCAACTTTTTTCTAGTGCCAAAACGCCCGGCGCCGAAACGCCTGGCGCCCAAACGCCCGGCGCCGAAACGCCTGGTGCCCAAACGCCGGCGCCCAAATGTCGCGTACCGTAAATAGTCGGTTTCTGTTGATCGCTCGGCATTATCAACTTCCAAATGAGCTTAGCATCCAGAAACACTACGGGAAAACCGACAAGGACACGCAGACACTATAAAAATTAACTGATTATACCACTGGTCATTAGTAACACCGATAATCCTAGAAAAAAAAGTTAAACCAGTAGAAAAATTAGACCAAACGGGAAGAACAAGACAATCAGTACCATTAATAATTATCGATAATTATCCAATGAGTAGTAGAAGACAAGGAATACAAAAAAAATTTGATAACTACTAACCACTGAAAAATACAATGAAAAGATAAGAAATATTAAAGTGGTATTAAAGCAAAATGGAGGCCCCACGTTGGGTGCCATTTTTTGTAACTAATTTTTTCTGTAGTGGGCTTTAAAAACTATAATAACCGAAAAAAAACACTAAGCGCTACTTCTCGTACTAATACTATCTTCGGTTCGGAGACACCAATCGTACAACTGAACCTACTACAAAGCAAATAGAATAGAAAAAAAAACATGTACTGCTACTAAATTTATTGTAACAGACTAATAAATATTTAAAGATTTTAATAGGAAATAGAATTAAAAAACACCGTAACTTCAATCGTAATTGATCAACTGTGTTGTTTACATGCAGTCGCGGCAAATTAACAAATCAACAAATGAGTACTAAAAACTTACCTCGCCGAAGTTTCTTTTAGCAAGTAGGTAACGTTTGCTACTTCATTGACTCAAATCGTACGGTTTCTGGAGGTTAATTAGAGGAGTTCTTATTTACAAAAAAACAATTATGATTCTCACAGATTTATATCATTGGGAAAGCCGTTTTGTAGCCACAAAAAACTTGTTGTAAACGCCATCTAAATTAAATAATTTTCTAAATCCTGCTAGTACACTGACCCATTATTCAACAGCATATCGGATGTAGCGGACAAAATTGTACGTTTACAGCGATGTAAAGTATGCAAATAAATAAGTAAAAGTTTGTTTCGTTTGCACTTAAATACAATTACGCATTTTATAAACAGTGGAGTCCGCAAACCAGTGACGCCGTAAATTTTACTTTGAATTATTCCTTAGAGAAAATGAATAAATAATGACTTGTAACATGTGGCTTAAGAAAATGCATTCCAAGCAAGCCCAATAAATATAAGATAAAAATCATTGCCTGAGTTGATGCACAAACATATTCTACTACCAAAATATAAGTATACGTTGAACACCAGCTTGAGTAATTCTCCAAATGCTGTTGTACAACGTCTTTGTCAGCCTATAAGTTAATCTGGCAGAAACCTGACTGTGGACAATTAGTTTGCAAGCATGGAATTGATACAAAATCTAAAATAAATTAACTTTGATAGCTAGTATTTGTAAAAACAGAATTATCTCTCGAATTTGATCCTTCTAAACATACGGTAGGATTAAATATGTTTGGTTTCCATAAGCAAGCTACTTTACACTTGTACATTCCAAAGAAGAATAAAAACGTTTTGCTACTTTCCAGTGTACATCATGATGATAACATTGATCAAAAACTACGAAGACCACATGTGAAGACAGTCAATCGGTTAAACAATAGTTATTTTTCCTTCTGTTGACTCGTTTGTGAGCTACGGCGCCTACCAAATTTACAACAGAATTACAAATGCAGCGTTACTTTTCTACCGGTGTTTTTCAGTTAATTAATGTTAATCTCATGCCAGTAGTCGTTTTTTGTTGTAGTAATCCAGATTATTGGAACAAGTATTAACTAGGAAACAAGGAGATTTTACAGGTAAGTTTGAGCAATTACGTCTAATTGTAGTCAGATTTTGATCCCGCGTGCTTCTTAATTAAAATTAGTTTCTGCTGTGTAAATACAAAAATGTTTTGTATAAAAACTTTTCAGTTCAATGCGGCGACTAAGAACAAAGTTCAATTAAGTCTACGTTGATTGGGTCATAAATAAAATTAGTATGACGTTTTTTACAGTTTGTCAAGGTCGCAAATAAACCTTGAATTTGCGTGTGTTAATAGATAAATGAAGTGTAACGAAATGAGTTTTAATATGTAATTATAAGGTATGTAATACAACAAACATTTACGGTCATAAATATTTGTTTTTATTTCATTTATATCAAGAAAACGGAACCGATGCAATGGTAATACCATAAAACGCTTATCTGAGCACTAATTGTTTAGACTGTGACAAGTTATATGGGTGCCTAATATCTTTGCACACGGTTCTTCCTTCCAACTTTTGCCAGTTGTGGTTGAGGTGAGTAATAAAAGTAATAATGTTGAAAAAAAAAAGTTTTCATAAATAAGCACTACAAGTTAAGCAGTGTAGCTTTTGCTAAATGCTAACCTCTAAATATGTAACGCAACTTTGTATAACATTAAACATTCTTCGATTGGTATCACTTTGTTATTAATATTAGTTAGCAAATTTCTGTTTCGTCATGTTACGTGTCGTTAATTATTGGGTTTCTTAAAAGTCGTATTTTAATTAAATTTCACTGGTACGCCGACACCACTGGTTGGTTATTTCGACGTAAATTGATATTTCAGTAGAGTGGTTCATCGAATACTTTGATCGACCTTATTTGATTTTCTGTTTCAGTACTTTAAACTGCAATTACTTTTATTTTCACGTAATTACACGTCGGCGTCGTTTACTCTTAGCGAAACAAATGGGGAACTATGTTCAATGACCAAGTTCTCCGCAAAAATTTATAATTGCGTGCAGGTAACAAAATTGACGCCATCGATTTTTTGTTCATTTAGAAGAACATAGCTGCGTACCTTCTACGATTTCAGTGGCATTTTGTTTTTAATTTAAAAATATTATATTTAACATAACTGTGCTATTTCTACAACTTAAATGTTATTAAAGGTGTGTTAAATTCACTATTTGTATTTTGTATGTATTTGGATTATTTAAATTAAGCTATAAGTTATATTTTTACTTTTGGTTTAGCCTTTAGCAATGTAATTAGGTCCAGCTCTCAACTGTTTTTCTTTTGTATAACTAAGATCACTAACTAATCTTCACTTCCAGTCGAGTACATTATACCGCCTTCAGCTTTATTTATGTTTGAACAATTATTGTGTACGTTGACTGTATTACGGTCAAGTATTCGTAAATTTTAAAAGGCCAGAGTTTGGCAGAAACACGTTGATGAATGTAATCTTACAATCTTTGCAAGTTTTGAAAGTAACATTAGTGATGTAGTTGATATCCAGCTATCTGAGATAAAAAACTTTAAGTCCGGGATTTTAAAACTTAGTCTAAATTAGACAAGTTTTATAGTTTTAACATTACTACAAAAAGTAGTCTGAGAAGAAGTGCAGCAGCAGCGCGAGAAAATGTGAATAAAGGATGAGGCCGAGTAGTTATTAGTAAACTGAATTAAATGAGCCAAAGTAATTGATGTATGTGTAGATACATTTGTAATTCAAAAACTGGAAGCTTACTTTTAGAAACCGAGGTTCAGTTTAGCAAGAGGATTGAATAGATTTTGCACAGTAGCAATATAAATAACTTTAGTTTTATATTGTTCCATGGTTAGAAAACCAATTTTTACTATTAACGGTAAATTGTAGTCCATAAGTAAAAATTATTTTTAAGTTGTGCTACTATTTTTTACAAAAATATAAATCAGAGCACCAAGTACAAAAAAGTAGAACTCTACCCGTAAGGAATTTCCAAACAATGTTAAATAATTGTTGTTTGGGAACGTTGCAAGTTACTAGTAATTTTTCAATCCTAGTACAAAAGGAAAGTTATATAATAAATAAAGATTAAATTTAGGTAAAATCCTTGGTTTATGAATATAACCTGATAAAACTAGAAAGGATTCAGGTCTGATTTATATTAGAAGAAATTAGGTTCTTCTTTGTGATATAGTTTAGTCAAATTAGTCTGCATTCTAAAATCAAGTGCTCAAAAAAATTGGAACCTATAGAGTTGAGTTGAGTTTTTTTTTAATTTCTTGTAACGTAAAAAAAATAATTTTGCTCAAATGTTTCAGGCTCAAATAAAGTATATGCAGTTGACAACACTGTTGGGCGTGGTTTAAAAATATTAAATCTTAGACAAAAAAAGTGAAAATTATTATTAATTCCTATCAAAATTAGTAACCGGAAGAAAAAAAATTAAATTCTATCGGTTAAGCATTCCGTACAGTCTGATTAATTCCTATATGATCATTTCATGTTGCAATCTAAATTTGTGTAAATAATTGCTGTTGAATTTTTAAGTACTCATTTTCAATTAAATAAGAAAGATAAACTGAAGAATTAAAATCTCTCAAAATTAAGAGCCCCACGTTGGGCGCCAATTTTTTTTATAGTGTAGGTGGAGATACTTAAAACAAGATTATGAAATCTACCAAATGTAAACAAAGTGCCTACAGATATTTCGATAGAAAACATGTAGTAAAAAAACGCAAGATAAAATGATTTTATAATTGTTAAAAAATGTTCATCTGCACCTAGCAAAAAAAATCGAAAAAAAATCAATAAGTTTAATATTCCTTAAATACACACAAAGTAACAAATAACATGTTTATAATTAAATTGCTATAAAAACCTAAATAATCAACCAGATTGCAAAGAAAAAGAAGATGACGAAATAAAGCTAGATAATAACAGAGCAAAATAGTATAAAAACATCGCATACAAATTTTTGTTGGTTGTCTTTTTAGCGCTTCTTTAACAATATTCGGCAAATAGATGTTATTCTAGTCTTTTTTGGTACTTATGCCTTTAAATGTTTTATACAGTTGCACTTTATATATTTTGCAATAGTTTCTCTGCTTTCTGCTTCTTACTGTGAGTTCTTCGTACAGTCACTACTTTGGCATTTGGTTATGTTCCATATGAATTACGTAGCCGACTCTTCGTAGACAAGATTTTGTAAAAAGCATTTTAACGGGACTACTGCCAAAGCATCTCGGAATCATAGCGTTAGAGATCTTATTGTATTATCTCACTCCCATTAACTGGCTTAAATGCGTTTATTGTAGTTTTCTCAATTGTTTTAAATCCGCAGAGTGCGATAGGAATAGCAACAACGCGGTAAACCTTAGTTTTTGTTTTGAGCAATAGATCAAAACGTTCTAAAAATAGCATTTATTTGGTTGTGCATTTTGACTTTCAGGTTGTCTTTATCATTCATCATCACTCATTTCTAGATAGTTAAAATGATAGACACATTCTATAGGTTCTTCTTTGGAGAATACTTGCTTATGATGGTCGTTATGATGGAGAAATTGTAACGCATAAATTGTAAAAGTGTTAAAACAATCAATAGTAGATTGTCAGCTTACCTGTTTAACTAGCTTAAGTCGGAGATGGTCGTAGGTCGAGTTGTTAGTTTACCTTTAATTATTAATAAAATTTATCGCCAATACTAACTATAGCTCCGTTGAAAATGCAACACAAATATTTTTAACATCGAGGAGGTTTTTAAGAAGTTTATACGTTCTGCATCGAGAAAATTTTTTCTAAAGAATATAGCCATAAGATAACTGTTGCTTTATAGGTATTGCATCTAATATTACTACTTTATCATCCATAGCAAGAGCAATCACACCCTTAAGGAGTAACTGGGCCAACTCAATGCTTTAGAACAATAACAGTATTGTACCACTGTAGGAGCCAATGTTGGCCGATACCTACAAATCGGGGTGTTGTCACCTTACGAATTTGCCTTATCATGGACGGACTACTACAAGTACTAAATAACAAAAGCGTATACGCTTTAGAATACGCATATAATTTCATCATTATTATAAATAAAGAATTTAAAGCAACTGAATGTAACATAATGCAGAGTGCACTAAACACCGTCAAGAGATGGTGTAAATAAAGAGACTATCAGCAAACCAGTTAAAACGGCAATTGTTCTAAATATTAAACGATGAAAAATTGTGGAAAACAAGTTCCATAGGTAAATATACGTTTGTTCTTTAAGATAAAGTTGCTGCTATTGCTTGGTGATCTAGAAACATCATCAACTCGAAATATACTAATAATCCGATATCAATCAAATTTGACAGCCAAGGAACATTATTGGCGCTGAAGTAGTTAGAATACCAATAGATCAGTGCGTAAAAGAAAATTTAATAGCGGATGCAACAGGTAAAAAAGGCACAGCAAACCTAACATAACTTCTAGAATATTCTACGATACCGGAACAGAAATAATTTGCAACAAAGTAGCAGTCAAACGTAGCAAATTATGGAAAAATTTTGTAGGGACAACACACACGCAAAGTTAGAATTGAATGTTCAAACTCTATTATTATGTATGTATGAGCCGACAAAGGTTAAGAAAAGGCACATGATTAATAATAGAACACTGTGACTTTAAGAAGCATATGCATAGAATGAGACTACAAAGTAGCCTTCTTCGCCGCAGGCGAGTCTTTGCAGCATTAACTGTAGGAATGCGAAACACACCAAACGTAACGCACAACGATTCCTAAAATGTTGAAAAAAGTCTCTTGGAATAAACTTTAATAATTTATAGACAAAACAGAACTGTTAAGTGAGTAAAAATCAGAGGCGTACAATACGACCAAAAAAACCACAGTACATAGATGCTAGACAAATCACTTTGTTACAAGCTTTATGTCTTACGAACCTTGCACGGCCAACTCACACAGTCGGAGATAGGGGAGGTTCAAGGGAATTATGCGTAAGAGCGCCAGATCTAATCCAAATTAACACTTCTGCCTCGATTACGACAGACGGTCCAAACTTGTAACTAAAATGGGAGGTTCGTAATCCTTATTACTCTGATGTTCGAGTAGCCAAAATTAGTTAATAGGTAACGATAATAACAGGAGAAAGAAAAAAATATAAGAGAGATTAACAAATATAACCACTTTAATAGATTAACGTAGGGGATTAACAAGAATATATGAAATTTCTCAATCCGTACATATTAGAAAGGCTAACAACTATGATTAACCAGTGTAGAAAACTTTGATTTCACAACACATAAGACTTACAAGATTATATCTAATTTTCAGTGCATGAATGCCCGCAGTATCGGCAACACACAATACACAATTAAGTCAGGTCAAAACGAACAGCACAGAAAATCTCGTAGTAAATATGTTTTTCACACAGCATGCGATACAAGTTAAATTATGATTGCAGTTACCTTATTGGTATATAAGCAGTAAACGTAATTAAGGACATTAACCAAAATTCTGTGAGTAACTTTCGTGACAGCGATATAAAAATTAAACAATTAAACTCACCCAAAATCCAGTGTCCACTTTCGCAAAGAAAACGTTTTCTCCGGTAGCGGCCTGTAATAAATATTTAATAGCAAATCGTGTCACACAATAACTCACGAAGAATAGGAAGCTACAAAATTAGTATTAATAAATCATTAAATGTTATATAAAAACCCGTTGTATCGAATGCTGTAGGTAATAATTTAGAACAGGTGGTTGATAACACAACCGACTTCTATCCCCAAATCAGCATCTTCGACGAGACCTCGATGTTATTTAAGTAGCAGGCCCTCACAACAGCTTATATGCTCGGTAGCGATATTCATTAATGGTACTTATGCTTCCTTATTACTGCTTGAAACGAACAATGGGCTGGCAACGTGGTGGAACCGGCTATCACATTAATATAGAAATTACGAAGGACTCTTAATAGATTGGAGACAAAAATATCTTACCCTGTGCCGAAAGAATCGTAATAAATTCGCAATCGCCTTATAAATTTGTGTTCATCACACGTGATGTTCTTAAAAATTTAAGAATCAATTCGAAATCCTCGGCACCGGCTCATTCATGTACATAGTTGACAGCTTAACGATTTTGTCGTAAAATGACAGTCACACGAAAAGATCGGCAGAGGGCGTCAAAACCGGAATCCAATTTTAATTCATATACAGGGTATTCCGTAATGAAAATTTCGCACGTAACAACTTCTAAAAAAAAAAAGTGTGACTTAGATTAAGAATGGCAATAAATGATCAATCCAAAAAAAATTTCAAAAAAATGTGAGTTCACTACTCAGCGGTATTTGCTTAGTGATTCGTTCCGATCCGATCCCAATGCTAATTTGTGTTCATGAGGAATTGTGCTAACTTTTGAGTGAAGTGTTGCTTCGGTGGTGGTGAGAGACGCGCATAAGAAAAAAGAAGCGACTGCTTTTCTTTGTAAGTCATGGCTCGCTTGTAACGGTTAAATTTTAGCTTGCAATTCTTTTTGACTGACGGATAGGCAATTTTGCCACCACCGACGTATGAATACCTGTCTTCGAGAAATTTGGTTGAGTTGTATGCTGTCAGACGGCGTAAGTTGTAGTTTATTTTCCAAAAACATTACCGGTCAGTTTTCGTTTCAGTTACGTCAAGTACGTTGTGTGCCGGCGTTAAAACGCAAAACGATCGGTAAGGGATAATGAAATTTTGTCATCAATTGACATCTGGCTTATAAATGCTCTTCCTTTAGAAAATCCTTACTTAATATTCCGTATGTGAAAGTCGGTGAGACGACTCACTAATATTTTGAATTACCTTTCGAAGATCATATTGTAGGTTAGTATTAAAACGTGGTCACCGTTGTTGCGAGTCGCAAAGCATTTTTTGTTATTTTAGATCGTATGGCTTGCTTGTGGGAATAGCTAATATGGCTTAATTTTAGTGATTACGGCTAGTGGCGTTATTGATTGCGGATTAGGAAGCTGTTTATTGATTACGGTGTTCCGAGGTTACGAACTAATATATATAACTTTTATGGATCGTTCTGTAGAGTTCATAGACGTATAACTGGTATGGTTACCTCCTGTTAACACCTTCGGATTCAGTCTTTAACATATTATCCGAGAACGAAGTATTCATGTTTTCAATTCAACGGTGAATAAACCTGAGAGAAGCGCGACCTCTACCTCAAATTGATCGCGTGCTGTTGAGGGCCCCGTACCGTCGTCCCACTTTCAACAATGGAAACGTTGCCATCGATTGTGTTACGATTAAGTTAACTTTAAATATTAAAAAAAAATTTATGTCATATGCGCTTAGTTAACTTGTTATCGTTTGCTCCGTTTACAATATTATCACTTAACTTTCATAAATTTGAATATTATAGTAAATGTAAAGAAATTGGAAGTATGCGTCGACGTTTTCTGTAATGTTATCGTGTAATTTAATCCTATTTAAATATCTGACTCGCAAACTTGACGTCAAGGTCACGAGCAAATTGTAATCAAATCAATTACACGGACGTATTTAGGACTATTACTACCGTTGGTGAATTGCAGCGGTATATTAAAATACCTGCTTCCAGGGTCTACTTTAGATTTGTTATTTTTGTATTTTCAGTATTTGTGTCATAATTATGATGATAGCAGTGGCGTAGCCACAGGAACAGTAAAACTTTGTATGCAATGACAATTCGACTCCTATCTTTATTTTCCTTCGTTAGAGTCGATTGTCGTAGGTAAACGATACAAAAAAAGATTAATAAGCCAAACTATCATTTAAGTGTTTTATTTCCTAATGTACTTTGGAGATTGCAAGTCTGGTATTTCCGTTTCTCTAGCCTAGACGTTCAGTGCATTACTCATCCGGAAGAAAAAGTGGCGTAAAGAGCATTGGCTTATCGGAAGAGTGTTTTTTTTCTAATCATCCAACCCACGACCATCTGCAGCTTTCTCAATCTGTACTTTACACGCTCACTCATTAAGAACGACTAATTCCTTTAAGTCGATTCAAGAATGAATTGTCCATTCCTACTTCATACTTGACAATAGTAATATTGTTTGAACTACCTGGCGGCATCTTTCTATTTGAAGTTACTACGTAATTGCTTCTGTTGTTTCTTTGTTTGTGAATCGGTGTGAACGAGTCCTTATATTAAACTCTCACTTTGGCGCCCGTTTCTGATATAATCTACACAACCAACTACCATAACAACTTTTAATCCCACTACTCTTCGACTACTTGCAATTTATTTTGTGGTAGTCGCGTCACTTCATTTGAGTGCATGTTACAAGTTATTGTTTAGAAAAACCTAACAAGAAGTTTTAGATGGCTTTACAAATACTTCGAATTTTATTAGAAGAATATTTTTAAAATCTTTTGTATCTAATAAAAATTATTAACTGAACAAAAAAAATGTTTCTAAACATAGAATAAACCTTATAGAAATCAAATATAACTTTTGAAGGTTAGAAAATGTTTCAGGTACATTCAATAGCAACCTTAATTAACTTCTTTTTGTGTCTGTTGATTTAAGTTCGAAACAAACTTCTGTCAGTATGGAATATGTATGAATAACAGCAAACAAGTATAATTTTCTAGAGAAACTGTTGAATGTAATTCTGGAAATTGTATAACCACTCAATTATAGGTCTCTCGAATGAGGTATTTCAACTATTCGATATTGACGAAGGAAATTGTTGAACTAAAACTCCAACTTCATACATCTAATTCCTGCAAATTAAAAGCAACTATAAACCGGTACAGTAAGTTTAAATTTACTCGTAGAACAATTCATCGAATTGCACCTCGAGGTTTTTGGTTTACATCGTCTGCAAGTTGGTTAAATTAGACAGTTGAATTACTTACCGCAAGTTTCGAACAATGTAATTTTCAGGATAAAACCTAATTTAATTGAAGTCGGTGGCGTTATTTGGAAAACTTTCTTCTTTAAAAATAACAGCCGCATTAATTTTCGTTTTATGTAGTAATTCTCGTGTAAGCATTTGGAATTGATTTTGTTATGTGTGGTAGTTAATGCTACAACATGTTTATATACAATTCGTTTGTTTATTTTGTAAATTGATATTGCAGACGCATGACCTCTGTTTAAAATGGAAATTGCAGGTAATCAAATTGAAAACTCGTTGCTTACATTATTCACGTTGTTGGTTTAGGTTTTCCTAACTTTGTTTTTTATTATAGTTTTTTTTGTGTATATAAATTTATTTGGGAGTTAATAAAAATAGTTAATATATACATATATGTATATATTACACTATGAAGCGACACATTATAAATACTCAATGAGAAATAAAGTTTATTATTTTTATTAATTTATTCATAACATTTATAAATTTTTTTTTCCGAATTTTCTATTTATGTATTTATGTGTTCTCTGCTTAAGTTTTAAATGAAGATTATAGCCCTTATGTAAAGAAATTGTAATTGTTATTTATAATTAAACAAGTTTCATTAATAGCTATAATAAATTTAAACTGCTTACCTAAATATAACATTGCTGTTTTAATTAGTCTAAAATTTTTAATATAATCCGGATTAAATTAAAGTCAACATTTCGTTTTTGATGTAAAGGAAGTATAATTATATATGTAAAGTACGCAATGGCAAACAAAAATTATTGGACCAATGGAAAGTATAAACATTTTTACTTGGGGCTAAAAATGTTAAATAAAAATTTAAAAACATGCTAAAAAAATGCCAAAATTTTAATCGTTGTTCTATACTGTTAGGTAATGCAGAAATACTAAGTAGACGTGGCGGTTTCATACGCGGACGGAACCCCAGCTTTAAAAGAACATTGTGTAAAAATAAGATGAGTGGATTATCTATCCGTCTAATATCTGCACGTATGAGTTTATCGGTAAGATAATTTTTATTTTGCGTTTGATAATATTCTTGAATATTAGCAGTCTTTTCAATTTGAAGCATAGATATATACCTATTTTATAGGTATGCTAATGTAGTTTTTAAGTTAATGGATGATATGATGTATAATTCAGGTTGCACAATTATTCGCCTACATCACAGGAACTTGTTTATAATAAAATTATAAAATTTTCAGATCAGACAGCAATTGGGTATCAAGTTTTTTACGTCTCTTAAGTTAGCAGTTCAAAGTTAGCAAAATCAAATTAAATATAATTAGGAATTTGTTACTAATTTCTTGCAAAAGAATACTAGTAGCTTTCTTACTTTTTTAATTATGCGTTCAACTTGAGGCACGTTAGTAGTACATCTTTCTAAGCAGTGTTTTTTAATGAATCAGTATTCGGTTTTAAATGCGTGTTAATTTTGTGATTAAATTGTTGTTAATTAATTGCAAAAGAAAAATACTGATAGCTTTATTATCATCCTACACACATTTTAAATAAGAAATAGATTCATTAAAGCACTTTTTACAATGGTGTACTGTAACTTGTCTCAAGTTAGCAGAAAGACGCATAACTAAAAAAGTAAGAAAGCTACAATTTTTTTGCAACAAATTAGTAACAAATTACTAATTATATTTTATTTGATTCTGCTAACTTAACCCGTAACTGGTAAAGTGACACTTTTGTCACGTATCCGGTGAGGTGGGGTTTGACAAACCCCAAACTAAAATTTTGTTTCTGAGAAAACAGATGATCAAAAAGCCTTCATTATTGACTTTTGGGTAATGTTATTGATTAGTAAACAATCGCATTATAAACAATTGCATAAAAATGCGGCTTACTGAAAAAAACACAAATAAACAATTACAATTTGATAGAAAGATAAAAAAGATCATGGGCAAGAGACGCAATAAAAATTTTCATTACAAAAATCAAAGGAATAGTGTTTTCAACCACCCTCCTCTGAGCGCACTCTGCGCACTAATTCACAGCACAGCTATTGCAAACAGGAGCCCTACAGTCAATACATGTATTTCTTGTTTTCTTATTTTTGCTCCTGGAATACTTCGCGCACCTCACTTGTTTTGCGAGAGGTTGCGGAACATTGTAGGTTATTTGTTTCTGGAGGATACGCACAATGTTTAGCCGCAGTTTGCGTGGTAGACGTTTGTTGAGTAGCCTAATGTTTAGGTATGGCACCGTTAGTTCCCCAGCAAGACATTTTACGAAATCGATTCTCTTCTGGGCAGGATTTCCAGTAAAGCTTGAGAATATCACGAAAGCATTGACAAGCCCAATATTGAGCAAAGTGTAGAAAATTGCAAGTGGCCAACGATTGGTTTGCTGACTTGTGGAATACACGGTGCACTTTTCATCTAGAGCACACCCCCTTTTGTTTTGTTGTAAAACATAATAACCTCAGGTTTACAAGTTTGTGGATCAATGCGGTCATCGTGGTGCATCGAAAAAACCAAAAGAACGACTTTGTTTTTTTTTTGGAACGAAGGACACTAAGGTGAGATCATTGGTGAATCCAAATAGCGCTGACTTTTCTTCCCTTGCCCTAGTAGGTCAGTACTTTTCCCTAGTTCTTTCTCAAGGTCCCTACATAGGTCAACCCTCTTTTCTTCAGCTCTGAAACAAGTTGAATAGAGGAGAACCAGTTGCCCGCCGTTACATTCCGATTTGTTTCATTGATGGATTCTCGTTCTCAGAAAGGGTTTTGCCATCGCTATCTTTGCCAGAATATATATATAGGCGTTTAAGAAGCAATGAATCTTTGCATCATTTAGTACCATGATCTTAATACCATTCTTTCGGGACTTGTTTGGTATATACATTTGTAATTTGCAACCTCCTCTAAATCCCACAAGCATTTCGTCAATGCAAGCGTATTTTCCAATAAAATAACATGTCTGGCAATTCTTCACAAACCTCTCAAACACCCAGGAGATTGCAGCTGCGGCATCAGTCTTAGTTCTCTCACCCCTATCCAGAACATTATCAAAGCGGAGGCATGCCTATATAACCAAAAGACGCTTCAATGAAATAATGCAACAGAATATATCACGCCCCGTTCCATCAGTGGCGAATAACGCTTCAAGGTCCTTGTAATTAGACTTGAAAATTGATGAATACATCAAAACGCCCAACACAGCTTTGAACTCAACAATGCACAGCTCTTTGTAATCTTGTCTATTGGGTTCGGAAAGCAGCCGACGAACCTGAAATAATTTTTTCATTTTTCAAAAATCTTTGCAATGTTATGCTTGTTGTTGAGTTTATTTTGGGGATAACGCTTGTAAATACTCACATAATATACAACCAGCTTGCTGACAAGAAAATGACAATTACAGAGTTTCGAGAAAATCTGGTGAGGACTCTTCTAACTTATGAGGGAGCCGATGTTCAAAAGGAAATAACTCAACCATTATCAAGAAAATCAGCAAACTTTTTGATAAAGTTAAGAAATATTGTAAAGGTTGTTATGCAAAGAAAATGCGAGGATAATCAATTAAAGATTGCCACAACTCAAAAAACGTTCAATCGCAAATTCATATGCAGAATGCGACAATCAACTATTTAAATTACCCGCTTTACAAATAAAAACATACAATGGTAAACTAAAATTTTTTTTTGGTTTCTATGAAAGTTTTAAATCGTTAGTTCATAACATCAGTTCACTGGATGATGCCACGCGACTTTTATGTGTAAAATCAGTTTTATGTCCACAAACCTCCAAAGTAATAGATTTAGATTTGATTGGTGCTAACATGCGGTTGCGGTGTTCTTGATTGAAAAACGATAAAAAAACACTAAATTTCTAATTCACTATCACATAAAGGGCATTGTAGAACATTCTAAAATTGTTAAAGAATCAGCTGTTCTCATACGGAAATTATCTGACTCATTACAATCACATCTTAGCGCACTCAAATCTTTGGCATAGCATAATTCAATATCTCGTAACAGATAAATTAGATTATCAGTCAAAAAAAGAATGGGAAGTTAAAGTTAAAAACTAGATAACGTTCCTTCAATTACCTTTTCAACAGATTTTTTAGAAAAAAGAGGACGTTTATTAGAAAAAATTAAAAAACACTTGAAACAATCAAGTTCATCAATTCCAACACCCAAGTTCAAACTAAGTCCAAGTAGTTTTTCACGCGTTAGCTCTAACAATAAATTTTCAAAGATTACAAACGCTGAAGTTGCTTCTAAATATTCTGATTTTAAAGTAAACGTGTGTCTCTTAAAATTGCAAAATATCGCTAGCGATTTGCCAGCTCTTCCTGTAAATGAAAACAAAATTAAATTTTCAAATAACATTAATTTAGCAAATCCATACTTTTTCAAGAGAACAAAAGTTGATATTCTTCTCGGAGTAGATATCTTTTAGCAACTATTGCATCATGAACAAAATAACAGCACTAATTTTCTTTAGCTTTTTCATACACAGCTTGGATATATTATATCTGGTCAAAATCATCATATTCACTGCTTTTATAGCACTACAAGTCCGTTTGACAATTAACTCAATTCTGGGAAATTGACAGTATCCCTATAACAAAATTTTTGACTCCAGAAGAAGAACAGTGCAAATCAAAGTTTAACAACAAAGCGTGACCATGTTACGCTGATTTTTGTGTAACAAAAAACGATAAGCGACGGCTAACACAGTTGCGTTCGGAGATGGGGTCGCAGGCTTCGTGATGATCGATTATAAACGAAATCTAAAAAGGCGCCCAAAACGATAAAAGAGTAAATTAGAGAGACATCGTTTTAATCCACCTGCAGCTGTAAAAGAACAAAGAACACGACAGAAGTGATAACACAGAACATATATTTATTTTATCATAGATAGTAGTTAAAAAAAGTAAGAAGGTATATAAGTATAAGTGTATAAATTTTCCCAAACACTAGCACATGGGTCGGACAAAATATAAGTTACGCTCTATATTGAGCAACACGTCGTACAGCAAAATGACTTAGTCGGTCTAACTTTTTTACTTAAAGAAAGAGTGACTAATTTAGTTTAAGAATGTAATCTTAAATTCAATTACAATAGTACAAAAATCTAGAGAATCAAAGCGCACCAGATAATATGACACAACAAAATTATTTTAACATTAACTGTGATTACAACCTAGTATGTACGTATGGTCGACTGACCACCAAACTATTAAAAATTAAAGTAAAAATGTAATACTTACAGTTATGTTTTATCCAGTAAGGGATTAGCTAATTCCGCACCGGTATTACCAAGAATCAAATGAAATCTAACACAAAAAAACGTACATACGGCGTTATCACAAACGAATCCTGTTTTTAATTCATACGATCACTGAAAATAAGCAAATGCGCCGAGCTTCCGTCTAATTAACTTTGCAACTAGGGTAATTGTTTTCTCCAAAATGATTGTATTCAACCCATTGAACTTTCGCGACGCCACACCAGGAAGTTTTATTAATTGAAACAGGTGTTTATCAACTCCAGAGGTAAGAAACACAGATGGAGGTGTGGAAACTCGTTAAAAAATCAGTTTAAACCGTCAATAAAAATGTATAACGACTTACCCCGAATAGACACAAAATTCGTCCGCAAATTCATGTGGAATTGCGTGAAAAAACTTAATGATGAAAGCGTTGTTGGGCGTAGACACCGCTAAACCGAGGTCTGTGTTGCACAAACGTTACCGGAAGAAATAAAATCGTGCTTTTAAAATTTGACAGTCAACCACGAAAATTTTTAAGGTACCACATTTTTAACATAACCTCCAATAAGATCGCTTTACAGTTTTCATTCTTTTGTGATCACATCTTAGTGATCTTAGTGAATCCAAACAAGACGCTTTACGTCAATTTTTTTATCTCAAAAGACATCTTCAGAAAAATACTAAGCTTAGAACTTTATACGTCGACTTTTTGAAAGAGTACAAAGATCTTGGACATACGACTGAAGTTGTGGACAATTATGCACCACACCAATATTTCATTCTAGTTTTCTTGCATTTAGATGCCTTTTTAAATTGGCTAACGAATGTGAGACAGTTTATCCAGAAATTGCAGCAATAATACGTAAGGGCATGTACTGTAATGACCTTTTAACAAGTGATAACTTGGAAAATGCTAAGCACATATTTTCAACTATTTCACAAGTTTTGCAGTCCGGTGGTTGAACATTACGTAATGGAATTCTAGTTATCCCGAGATTCTTGAACCTGTGCCAACATCAACTATTGAGAACATATTGAAGTTTGGTCCTGATCACAATACCAAAACTCTTGGTCTTCTGTAGAACAGCTTTTCTGATGAGCTATTTGTTAGTATTAAGAAACATGACGCTTTGCTACAACTTACTAAACGTAATGTTCTCTCATTTATTTCAATTAGTTAACACATTTAAATTTTCTGCGTATTTCTCGTCATGATATGCATTAATGTAAAACGATTAGAAACAGACGCTTTCTCAGACAGCGGACAAAAGGCTTAAGGTTTGTGCGTGTACTTGAAGACAATTAACAATGCAAATAATCTTTCTGTTAACCTTTTGTGCTCTAAAACGAGAGTGACTCCACTTACAGTTATCACAATTTCCAAGTTAGAGTTGTGCGGAGCCTTGACTACGTCAGCATTGATGAATTTTTTTATTGGGTTGACTCGACCATTGTTTAGTTATGGGTAAAAACATAGCCTCATTTGCTACCTACCTTTGTCTTCACTAGAGTAGAACAAATTTAATCTCTCAGTAACGTTTTTCAATGGTATTATGTTCTAACAGATAAGAATCCAGCAGATATTTTAAGTAGAAGAATCGATACAGTCAAATTGTTGAACTGTCCATTGTGGTGGCGAGCTCTTAAATTTTTGACTGCCGACATTTCCGAAAGGATTATTCATCAATCGGTATCTCCTGTGACGCTTACTCCGGATCAAACTAATTAGCTGTAATAGAAAGCTAGTGGACGAAACGGTTCTCGGGCGCCAGATTTGTTCGAGGAGTTTACTCTTCTGTTCGACGGCACTGTCCGGGTAACTACAGTGAGGACACGGTTGTCTAGGGTTTCACACGGACCTAAAAGCGGAGCGAGGCAACGGAAATAAAATACACAATAAGTAACTAAAAATAACTTTATTTATTCTTAAAATAAATAATTAAGCAAGCAAGCGGAAGGTAATCCTAAAGTCCAGCTGGTGTACAGGAACCCTTAATTTCTATTCGGTTGGAGCTCCAACTGGAACTCCCGGTCCTGCGTCGGGATTCCGGTTTTATTGATGACGTTCGGAAGAGGGAGAACGGTTCTAAACGGGGATGCCATGCGCTCTGACGGATAAAGCGCCTAGTAGCGGGGATAGCGCGAACTTGGATGCACGTTCGGTACCCGGCAGAATTCCCTTTTGTACATTTCGTTACCAACGGATACGGATAGCAAAATGAAAATAAATCAGTCAACTACAATAAATAAATAACGGTTTCTTTTATATAAACAATTTAAAAATACTCCTAAAAATAATCTAAATAAAGTTCTATAAACATTTAGCTTAAACCTGTGTAACGGTTCGTTACACTCTACACGTGGAACCTATGATTAACAACGGAACGACTACACTGTTGACTGAAACTGCATTCAGTCTTAATTTGTACTACGGTATATTGCTTTAGGTTCTTAAAAATTTGTCGAGTGACAAAGAGCCACTGTCGGATGGGGGAGCCTCCCTTTCGTTTGAAGAACGTTTAAAAGCCATAAATCAGTTAACACGCATTTTTCAACTCAAATTATTTTATGAAGAGATTCAACTCATTAAGAAACCCTTAAAAAACGGAAACCGCTTTGTTAAGTTGCACCCATTCGTAGATCAAACTGATCAGCTTCTACGTGTTGGTGGTCGATTAACGAATTCTCAGTTTACCATCAAAACACCACTTCTCCGAGATGTTATTTTGCAGCGAGCACATACGAATGTGTCATGCAGGCCAACTTTTATTCACAGTTAGAGATTATTTTTGGCCAATTGGCGGATTAAATTTTGCTAAGAAAACTTTATACGGTTGTGTAACGTGCTTTAGAGCACGTCCTATTGACTCTCAAAACCTATTAGGAAATTTGTCTTTAAACAGAATTATACCAGTTTTTCCTTTTTCAATCGTTGGTACAGACTACTGTGGTCTAGTAACTATAAGGATAGGCAAAATGTAAGTTGCACAACCTCTAGATGTTTTTTATTGCAAATCAAAGCGAAATGGAGAGGGCTACTGTAAATAAAAATTTTAATTGGGATGTTCTGCTTCCATACTTTCCGCATATGGGTGGTTTATAGGAGGCCGGCGTAAAATCTACAAAATATCATCTTAAAAGAATACTATGCAACGCCGTTCTTTCGTTTGAGCATTTTATAACTATTTTATTTCATATTGAAGGCATATTGAATTCATGTCTAATATCGACACTTTCCTCTCATCTTTTAGATTATCTCTTTTTGACACCTTTACAATTCCTGATTAATCAAGCTGTTACATCAGTTACGGATCCAGACGTCGCTGATGCACCATCCTCCAAGTTATCTTTATATCAACGTCTACTACAGATTAAACAAAACTTTTGGAAGCGTTGGTCAAACAAATACATTTCTAAACTGCAGACGCGCTGTAAGTGGCAAACTACTAAGGCAAACTTAGAAATTAGCACTATTGTCCATAGAAAGAATGACAATTTACCTCTAATGAAATGGAGCGTGGGAAAAGTTATTGCAGTTCATCGACAATCGGACGGCTTGGTACGAGTAGTTTCTTTGAAAACGAGACATGGTACTACACGTCGTGCAATTACGAAGCTATGCCCGTTCCCAGTAAATTAATATTATAAAATAGATATTAGTTTAGTCTTAAGCGTAATAAGATTTATATTACGTTACGTTTATGTCGGACAAAACCTCAGACAACTAATCACGTTTTATACCGATCAATTTTATCGTCAGCGAGTTTTTTAGTACGATATATTTAACGGTTAATTCAACCAAAGTCCAATGACAAAATTTTGTCAAGTGATTTTAATTTGTCTTGCCGCTTTCTAATAAAGTTTTTCCGTCAACTCATTTGCTTTGTCGTAGATTTTTGGTTCGTCTACTTTAGCCAACGTTATTTGAATCAGACTACTTAAAAATGCAACGAACGTTTGCATGGATACTTCATTTATTTAAAAGCGCTCAAGTTTGCAACCTAGTTTTTTCTCTTTCTATCTCAGACACCTGCCGAACTACAAAAGGTTACGCATTCTTGGATCCGTATAATACAAGCAGCTTATTATAGACAATAGATTTTGTTGCTTCGGCAAGGTAAACACCTCTCTTCTTTAAAACATGTTACAAGCTTTTCTGGTTTTACGAACCTGCACAGCCAACTCACAAGCGTCGGTGAGAGAGGGGGTTCATAGATACATTAAATATAATTAAGGGCGCCAGAGCTTATCCCAAAAGTGACTTCTGTCCGCTCACAACAGAATGGTAGCACTTGCAACTAGATGTTAGGTTCGTAATTCCTCTACTCAGCTGTTCGAGTAGTCAAAAGTAATTAGTTGGTAACGATAGTCACAAGAGACAGGTATGTTGTCATAAAAGAATAACTAACCACAATCACAATTTTAATGTAGGATCGCTGATGATTATCACAGAATATAAGACTTCTCAATACAGAAATGCCAGTAGCATAAGCAACACACCGTACATAAGTAAACTACAGTAAAAATATATAGCGAAGAATAATTTGTAGTAAATATCGTTTACATAATTAGTAATATGGCATTACCGACAATAAGACAAAAATAATTAGTATAGCATTAACATTAAATTATTACAATTATTAAGGGTAGGATACAGCATACGCAGTATAAGCAAATTTACTGATTAAATGATATTACAATTACGGTAATCAGTACGAAGTTATGATTAGCTAAAGTTTCGTGAGTAACCTCGTTGACGACGAAAGAAAAGATCTAAAAGCACTTACCACAAATACAGGAGTTTCCCCTGGTGCGAAGAAAGTACTTCCTTCGACACGTACCCTGCAAGTAATTTGAATCGCAATTCGTGTCAACCTAATATCTCACGAAATCCAAATCTACAGTCATTACTTAAATTTTAAAGTATACACATAACACAACCCGAAATCGGATGCTGCTATACCCCTTTTCTGTGATTACGCAGGTATCTGCGGCCTGAGTAGAATCTCGACAGCTTTTAATTACACTCGGTACATTCGGTTACTGCCATATGTCGTAAGCCTCTTATAATATTTCTTTGACGAAATTGGTATTCGAAATGGATCCCCCATTAACAATTAACCATTTGGAATGAAATGCTTGCACGTGGTGGGAACGGCTATCAGATTACGAGAAATTACAACGGAGTTTTACTAAATGAGAGTTATAATCTTACCCGGTGACGACGCAAACGAAATATACGTGTTATACACACATAGATTGGTCCCCAAGACTGTGGATAAGTTTAGAAATGTTCACTCGTCAATTCGCCGGCCATTTTATGTAGTTTTCAGATTGAAGAACTCGTCGTAAATGACAGTCGCGCGTAGAAAACGATCGTTAGGGGGCGTCCAAACCGTAACTTAATTCCACGTTGGGAATACATAGGCGTGCGCAAAGAAAATTTCGTCCGTAGCAACATAGGCGTGCATAAAGAAAATTCGACCGTAACAAACAGTTGTCTCCGTTTATTAATAAGGAAGGTCTCCTTAGGGTAAGCGAAAAGCTGGCTTTCTCCACCTTACCGTCGTCTTCTCGTCTCCCGCTGTTCTTGCCTCAGCAAGCTTATCTCGCTGTTCTTTTGTGTTTTTACTATCATGCCGTTTCTCTTCATTCTGGTCCTTAGACCGTTCAATCTCTGTTGCAATCTAACTTCTGGATTAATTTGCTGCGCAGTCTGCCGAGAAAACGCATCCGTCAATACATGACGTGTCATCGTTTTAAAGCTAACAGGTTTAAGCCAAAAATAGCGCGGATAATGTAAATCCGTAAAGAGCCTTTACCGTAACCGGCGTAGATTATGCAGAATCCTTTACTGTTAAGGTTAAAACTCTTTGTTTGTCTCGTACTACTAAAGGCTATCCGTGTTTGTTTGTCTGCACCGCGACTAAAACTGTACATTTAAAGTTTTCTTTGTCTGTATCTACAAAAGCTTTCTTTGCTTGTGTAGATAGGTTCATCGCGCGCCGGGGAATACCATATAGCATCAGATCAGACTATAGTCGCAATTTTGTTGGTGAAACTTGTTGATCTGTATGAGTTTTTGCAAAAAAACAATCATTCCTTTTGCAAATGTCTTTCACTTTGTAGTAGTAATTGGGTTTACAACCCTCCGTATGCTCCTCATTTCGGAGGCTTCTGGGAAGCAACTGTTAAATCCACTAAGTGTTTGAATTATCAAAAAATTGGTACCGCGGCTCTCACTTTCGAAGAGTTTTGTACCGTATTTTCTCAAATCGAAGCGATATTAAATAGCCATCCGTTATGCGTCGTTTCATCAGATCCCGCTGAAACTGCAAACTATTTGAGTCCAGGTCATTTTCTTATTGACAAGCCTTCGTTTTCTTCTCCTTATTTTCTAGACGCTAATCACTTTACTTTCAAACAACGTTGGCGACATCAAAACAGCATTGTACAATCCTTTTGGCATCACTGGTCTGCTGAATATTTGCATACTTTAACTAAACGGAAAAAATGGTCTCGAACCCCGGTTCGCAAGTGGGTGATGTAGTTCTAGTTTAAGATCCTAACTGACCTTTAATATCATGGCTAGGGTGGCCGAGTTACATCTAGGATCTGATCCTTTCTCTCGAATAAAAACCGTTAAAACAGCAAATGGGTATCTTACTAGCTTCCTTTCGCAGTTAGCTTTGCTTTCTGGGCCCGATTAACTTTTTATTTTTATTCTTACTTCTTGTTCTCGTTTGTTCTTATCGTTTGTACTTCTTTTCTTTTAATTTTCCTTTTAAAATTTAGTGTTGCTTATTTTAGGTGGGCGGTATGTTCTCGCCGACGTTTGATTGTTAGTCGTTTTCGCTAGATACGTTTTTGGTGCTGTAACATGCTGCCCTCTACTTAAATTGACTTTACTTTAAAACAATTTTTGAAAAATTCAACGTCACGCGACTTTGGATTTGACAGTTGCTTCGGGTCTTCTTTCTGGTCATTCTGGTAACGTTTGTTAAAAGAAACAAAGTTATAATTTGTGCTTAATAATTAACACTGAATTTGTGCGTGTCAAACTAGCGTCTGAGATAGAAGATTGGGGTAAGTCGAGCATTTGCTCGTTCTGGGGTGAGTTGAGACTTTGATTTATTGCAGGGTTGGATGCTTGTCGCGCCTTGATTAATTTATGAAGCTTGTTGAAGATTTAAGTTAAGTTTTAGAAAATGCTGTAAAGGTGCCGCTAGCTAGTCGCATGCTTTAAAGAAAACTAATTGTAAGTATTATAGTTTCTATTTTAATTCTTAGTATTTTGGTGGTCAGTCGATTGTAACGACAACTGTACGTATATGTTAAGTTGTTAACACAATTAATTATACAATCGTTTTGTTATGTCACATATTATTATACAGTGCGCTTTGATTCTCTAGATCTTCGTGATTTGTATTTTAATTTACAAAGTAAATTCGTTTCTCTTCTAAATATAAACGTTAATCTGACATGGTTATTTTGTTGTACGACGTGTTGCCTAATCGAAGGCTTATTTAGTATTTTGTGAGTGATGCCGATCTACATGCTAGTGTTTGCTCGGAGGGTATCTGGCATGTTGAGGATCTTAAACCAGATCAAGGCTCTTTGGTTTGAATAAGACTCTACACCAGGCAAACCATTGATCTGCAAATGTGTCGTTATTATATACCCGTCAGCGTAAACGACGTAAACTACGTTCTAGATCATCTGTTGTTTTTTTGGACAAATAATTTTGCTTTCGATTTAGGTTAGTTTTTTTTGGTTCTTTTAGTTTCCACGATTAACGTTTAGGCAAATGTACTGTCCGTCTTTGTTAGTGTCTATTGGTTTTCAGTAAATCTATAGTAGAAAACTAGGTGATTACTCTAGTCATTGGCTAGAAATTTTGTGTCTGATCGGATTGCTGGTTAATTACATTGCTCAGTTAACGTGATACGAGTTTTGTCGACTATAACCAGATTCCTTATTAGTGATATTCCTTTGTTGGTTTTAGTTTTGGTGCTTAGTGGTCTTGGCTAAACCTTACCTTATTTCAATTACTTTTTCTGAATGTATTATGTAGCTTGACGGGGGTGACCAATTCTTTTTAACCGTTGCGTAAAATATTGTGATTTTACAGAAGGCAACGCTTCCGGATATAATCTAGCAATTGCGTAGTCCTTCACATTTTTGGTTTTGGGATGTTTCTTTTTTCTTTTTTTATTTATTTTCATGGCGGAAGGGATTTTTTAGCTCTTGTTGCCTCTGGTCGTAGATCAAATTTTTTCCTGGGTGAGAGGAAGACTATTGTGGTCAAGCGAGTACTAGTTACTTGGGTGGGCTAACCTTGGAGAGCCCAACGGCGCGCTTTTACATGTTGTCGCAAAGACGTGCGGTGTGCTTAAGACTTTGACGGCGATAGTCGTCCGGCAATTCAACGAGAAAATCTGAGATAAGATTCCAGATGTATTTCGTTGGTGTGGGTACCGTTTCTTTTCCATTTTTTTATACTACTTTTGTTCTTTTCTTAATGGGTTTCCTGGGATTTATACTTACGGCGGGATTTATATCTACGAGCTAGGATTTTATTGTATTTTAGGGCGTTGTCTTTGACCGTGGTCTAAACTACTTTATTTTCTACACTTTTGCTTTTTCTCTTGGTTTGCTTAAGATTGTTCATCAGTGAAGACTATTCCACTGTGTTGCTTTCTTGCTTTTGTAGTAACGAGTAATATCGACTGTTAACGACTACCTTTTTTGATATTATATTCTGTTGGGTGGAATTTTTGGTTCTTTGGGGTATCATTCCGCTTCATGCAACTTTCAAACACATTTGATTGGTGATATTTAGCGAACTGGAAAAACTTCTTTCATTTACGTTTCTTCTTGGGTTAGGTGTTATTGTGTTTAGGTTGGTTTTGGATTTTAGGTTTTTTTCCTTGGCGTTTACCTATATTTCTATTTTTAAATTTAGCTAGTGTATACTTCTAAGGTTTTCATGTTGCTGTGGGAGATTCGTTATGTTAAAACTGTTTTAATATAAGGTTTGTCTCCTGTTTAAGATTTATTTTTGGAACGCTCACTTTTTGTTGCATCGGTAAGAAACAAATGCAAACTTTAAACATAATTTACTCTTTCGATAAAGTTTGAACGCAAACATCATCTAGCGTTGTGTGCGCCCAACAAGACTTTTATTGTTAATTATTTACATCCATATGCAATAGAGTATCGTTGCGATTTGAAAGAAAGTTTATATTTGGGGTAAGCACTTGTATTTTATGTTTGTGGTTTAATTTATGTTTTTCGTAATTGTCTGTAGCGGGTTTCCATAACTCCATTCGTATTCTTTGTCTGTGGAGATAATAAGCAAATGCAAATGGAAAAATGTCTATGATGACATCGCGTCACTGTAGCTAACACTATCTACACTTTTGACAGGTTGGATGTAATTATTATCGTATTGGAGAAAACACTTAATCAAAATTACAAAATTAATTTGAAGTAAACTCTACCCATTTGTTTATTTTTAGTGATTGTATAAATTAAATGGTTTTTTTTGTGATAACACCGTATGTACGTCTTTGTTAGATCTCAAATAAGTTTTTGAAAATGCTGAAAAAGTCCCACTAGTTAGTCGCGTGCTTTTTACGAAAACTAGTTGTAAGTATTATACTTTCTATTTTAATTTTTAGTATTTTGGTGGTCAGTCGATTGTAACGACAACTGTTCGTACATGTTAGGTTGTTAAGACAAATAATTATGCAAGTCACATATTATTATACGGTGCGCTTTGATTCTTTAAATCTTCGAGATTTGTATTTTTGTATTTTAATTTACAAAGTACATTCGATGCTCTTCTGAATGTAAACGTTAGGCCGACAAGGTCACTTTATTGTACAACGTGTTGCCTAGTCAAAGGCTTATTTAGCATTGTGTCAATAATACGGACTTACACGCGAATGTTCAAATTTATATACATTTAATTATGTATTTTTTTCTAACGTAAACCGTTGTCTGTGATAATATAAATATACTCTGTGTTACCATTTCTGTCTTGTCATTTGTTGTATTACGGCTTCGGGTAGATTTAAAAAGCGTTTCCCACTATAGTTTATCATTGTTTCGGCGCGTTTTTAAAGTTTATTTTATAATTCAGCACCACGCAGCTTACGACTCAATCACCGGAACAACTGAGTTAGTCGTCGCTTTTTTAAATTACGAGAAAAACCATGTAACAGTGTACATTCTTTGTCTAAACCAAAACGTTGTCAATGATTTAACAGATCCATTTAGAATAAAGTAATATTTATTTAATATAAAAATACAGAGATAAATGCTTTTAAAATGAGTTAAATGACAAATATATACACTGAATACATTGCGACAAAATATAATTAAACAAAACAGGTTGAAAAATAAACTCTTTTGTGTATTAAATGTTACAATTATGTAATGTATAAGCATGTAAATAAATGATAATTGTAATTAATTAACAGTAAATAAAATTGCAATATAAATCGCAAAAAATACGCATGGGCTTTAACGCTTTTCTTTGCGATTTTTTTCTTAAAAACGTAACATCGTATACAAAAAGTAAATAAAAGCGAGTTAAAGAAGTTTTTAAAAAATACTTTTTTTAACAGCTTTCCTGCAAGGTGATTACTTTTTGCGTAAATTTTCTTTTTTAAAAGCCCTTATTTATTCTTATTTATATTTACCGTGTGCTTCTTTTTACTTTGTCTTCTTAACGAATGCATTATTTTTGTTTTAAATTCTTTAAAATCCCCGATTGCAGAATACAGTCGTAGGTTATTTTATTTTTAACTAACGGATATAAATCTACGAAGGAGATTGCCGAACGTGTATCTAACATTGTAGAATGTCCCGAGGGGCGCGAAAACGCATTGCTACCAACTTCGCGGATGCAAATCTGCCGTAAAACCACTAATACCTCTTTTCGAGCTTTAGATGGGGATATATAACAAAGTTGCCTGACAGATTTATGATACGTTTCGTCAATTTCGTACGAGACCCTAAAACTATAACTTCTGAATTTTTTCGAAAACCATCAAACGCGTTTTGTGTCGATTGAATTACTTAATGCCAAACGAATAAAATGGTTTTACATTTTCTATCTGCTTTTGTCCTTATATTTCAAATAAAACATATATTTGTTAACGCGTATTTTAGTTAACATATATAATTGCAGATTATGTTTTCGAATTTTTTACGTTGTTTTAAAATTTCAAATGTTTGGTTGTATGAGCATGTGGCATAATTAAAATTTTTATGAATGTTAAGACAAAAGAATAATAAGCAGCAATTAGTGACAGCTAACAAATTTAATCAACAATAAAAAAAAACTACTAAAGATATTTAATAACTATTTGTTGTATAAGTGAATTCCAAGCCACGAGATGGCGTATGTCACAACTCTCGAAGATAATAAACAACAAATATTGATTTATCGTAGACGCCTGCAATGTTTCAACGATTTGAGGGCTTACGATATTCGGTCTTTAAGCCATGATGCGCAGGGATGAATATCCGCGTGTTATGAAGGGGTCCAGGACAGTTTGACGCGGCCGGTTCGCCGCGGCTAATTCGGCGCGATGGGACGGTTCGGCGCGGCTGATTCGGCGCGAGGAGCCAGTTCGGCGCGACCGATTCGGCAAAAACCTATTCGAAAGTTATTTATAAAGAAATAAAAAAAAGTGCTGTTTTTTACATACTGACAATTTGAAGTCATGTAACTTCATTATTTTTAGCTGAAAATATATGAAATGTTAACCAATTATGCATCCATCCTATACAAACGGGTTGAAAGGATGAACCTTTTATCAGTACATGCTAACTTTTTAAAAAATGCATATTTCTGCCTTTCGACTGTACTAAATTGTAGCAACGAATTTATAGTAATTTATAGTAAATAAATAAAATCTATTAATTATATAACTTCGTCGCAATCAATAAAAAATTGATTCGTGCTCTCTTCGTCAGCGGGCAAAATTAATTTTTTATTGATTGCGACGAAGTTATATAATTAATAGATTTTATTTGGTAGTGATTATTTACTATAAATTCGTTGCTACAATTTAGTACAGTTGAAAGGCAAAAATATGCACTTTTAAAAAAGTTAGTATGTACCTACTGATAAAAGGTCCATCCTTATCAAAATTAAAAAAACTTTTTGATGATTTGTAATTACCAACTCATTTTTAGTCCTATCTCAAAATTATGAGCAATTCCTCTAAAGAAACTCAAGGATATTTCTGTTTCGATAGTCTGTTACTAACCGAAATATCCTTTCAACAGCTTTACTATATTTTCTCAACTTTTGAGGGGGCTGGTGGCCTCCAACAATTTGTTCTAAATACAAATCTCGGCTATTTTGGATTTTTTTCAAGGCATCAATAAACCGCCATATTGTTGGGTGGTCCATTCCCAGTTCATTCTGGAGTCTTCTGTTTGCTGCTTCTGAGTGCTATTCTTTGCAAAACTCTTTCATAAAGGTTCCACATTGCCACGTTTAATATGGGAGGTCGTCTCATATTTCCTCTTCTTTCTGGTCTGCCAACATAGTTATTTTCAAACCAATTTATAATCACTTGCAGTTCATTTGGTAAATCTGCCGACAGATGATCAATCGCTTCATCTAAGTGATCAGGTAGAACATATGCCAAACTCAGAATCATTCTGGCTTGCAAGGTAAAGTTCGGTTCACTGTTATACCTTTGCCTAGCTCTTTTTAAAAGGAGCTTACTGCGGCAGTTTCAAAATCACACAATAGATTCTTTGGCTGGATATTTGGAGCTAGTTTTTTCACCATCCTTATAAAAGAAGTGTACGTCCGCCTAGACTTGTTAGGCAGCAGACCGTAAAGCAGCGGTACAACTGCTCCGAAAACTTGCGCCAGAACAACGTAAACTTGTGCAAACAAGGGTAGGGCAGATTTGAAAGTTCTATCTACGTATACTGTGTGTGTTTTTCAAAAATCTCTATATAAATAATAATGTTAATAATTGGAAACAAAAAACAAAAACGATATTCATTAAGGAGTGTAAGGCAAAACTGCATAGAAATTCGATAATGGATTCAAAACATACCTTATGCTTTGCTCTTTTCCAAAAATGAGAATTATGCCTTCCAGGGACAACTATCTGCTAGCAAAAATCTCTCCTCTCTACCGTTCGCACTGTAAGTTGTGTAGTTTTCAGGAATTATCATGTCAACCAAAGATGCAGGTGCGGGTGGGGGTGCATTAATTTGATTTCGTTGGCTTTTAACAATTTTCTTCAACAAAGCAGGTTTGGGCATGGCAGCCTGAGCGGACTGTGTCAAATTACGCAAAATGGTTGATAACCTGGGCTGTTGATTCCTGAGATTCTTTAGCTCTTCTTTTTATTTTAGTTTTCACTTTATTCACCTCGATTGTGGCAGGTCGTGGAAATGGTGATTGAGGCTCTTAATGACTTCTCCGTCCTGCACATGAATCCTGACCTTCCATCTGTCTTTCTGTTCACATATATAAAGACCAACCAGTTGGTCGCTACTTAACTTGTCAAACACATATGAAAATCCATCTTTAATGAATTTTGACTTTCCCCGTTTGCTATTGATTTAGTTTGCCATAATACCAAATAAATTGACTTTAAAACTGTAGTTCCTTCTTAAAATACAGAAACGTAACTGAAAGAAATTCGCAAAACTTTCCGTTTTATTACAAAAACAGGATGGTGGATAAATACTGTCCAAGAATGGCCTTAGTCTATGCAATTTCAACTCTAAACGAGCTCGTTAAATAGTCGTTTGAACGTAACTATGTAGGTACGGTTAGTTGCTCTTAATGCGGTTATAAGGGTGATATATTTATAATAATAAGATAAATTAATTTTGGCTGAGAATATTTTTTGCATGTTTCGTATGACTTGTAAAGTATAAAACGAAGAGGCATCGCGCTGATCTGTCTCGCGCCGAATTGTCCCGCGCCAAATAGTCTTCGCGCCGAAACGGTCGCGCCAAAACGGTGGCGCCGAATCGGCCGAGCCGAAAAGTCCCATTTCCTTATGAAGTACCACAAAATAAAATTTTAAACATTCATGATCAATGCGAATAAAATCATAGAAATGTTTCCCGGTCATAGTGACCGATTTGGCGCTAGGTAAAAGTTAGTAAAGGTTGCACGCTGGCGCAATCAACTCTTTAGTCTATGTGCTAAAACTTGATAAATCAGTCCAAGTGTTGGATATTCTGCCTATAAAAACATGCCACGAAAACGAAATTGGTACTGAAATTGACCACTAACGGACAAAAAAATTTTAGATTAAATAACTTATCTCTCTGCGAAGGTACGTAATGTTATTTTACTTAAATAAACAGCTGCTATTTCCACACGTATATCTTTTTTGAAATATGTGATAGTAATGAAGATAACGGCTCATCCGAAAGCAATAAAAAGTTAATGACAATGTAATGACTGCAAAATAAATAATGCCCCTCAACAGTTTAATATCGAAGAATTGGAAATTACCATAGTACAAAAATGTCAGTTTAACAGAAAATGCATCCTCTGATTCTGAACATGACAGAACTCCAATTGCGGGCAAAAATATTGATGAACCCGAATGGAAAAGCTCAAAGAGAACAGACAGCTCTTATCGCATTCACAAAAAAATCAGAATTTTATAAGTCTCACTTAAGAGTACACGATTGGTTTTCTACAGATATCTATGAAATCAAATGTTTTTTTAGATTAATTATATTCATATAATATAGTTCGTCTACCAAAACTAACAGATAATTAGAGCAAGGAACCAATGTTTAAAAACTAATTTTCTTCTGCAGTCTCCCCAAACAGGTTCAAAAGATAGTTTTCATTTTGCGGATAATGACACAAACTCCACAAAATCTAGAATTTTGTCGATAAAATATATCGTAATTTTCAGAATGCCCATGCCATGGCAAAACAATATGCGTCAATAAACGTTGTAAGCGTCCTTCGTGGTGCTAAATTACAAAACAAGTTAAAAAGACACAAACACGAATAGAAACTGGAATGCTAGACACTGTTTAAATCTATCCAACACTGAAATAGAATAAATCAGAAAACACTGGTTATAATGACAAATATAATAATTTTTTTTCTAATAATGAAAGAAAAGGTTAAGATAAAGATGTAAGGTAGACAGGATTACATACATATATAGTAGCAAAGAATAATTCTATAAATATTATTTAGCGTAAATTAGAAGCATAGAAACAAAAATCTGCATGCGTTAATTGTGATAATAGCTAAATCTATGTTCGCACGTATTTAACTTTTGACAAATGCCGAAATTAATGACAAGTAACAAAAAGTACTTACGGTTGTCCAAGACATGCGGATAGCTATCGGCACGTTTTAATCATCCTCTAATATCGCTAAAAAATGAAGTTAAACCAGATATGGAATTGTAACCCAATTAGATTTCTTATCGACAAACAATGAATCGTTGTCAAATGTGTCAAGAATCCAAGTAGTTTTTACTATTCTCAGCCACCAAAGCTATGCGAATGCCACATGAAGTACAAATACGACGTATTCCTCCAGATTGTTTTGGAAGTGGCATAATTAACCAAAAGCTCTTTTTAGTACGCGCTTCTAATTATAGTCTGCAGCAAAAAGTAATAAATTAATTGTAAATTTTTCTAAATTGGACTAACACGTAGCGGTATTGTAAAATCGTTATGACAATTACGGGAAAACCAACGTACATCGCAAAAAGTTTATGCTTACCCCAGAAAAGTTCAATAATAGCAGCAATGATAATACACTTATTTATAACACAAATGTTTGTGAAAATTTAGAACTGTAAACTTTACTGGGCGCTTACGTTAGACCATATATGTTAAGCAGACTACAGCAAAAAAATAATTCTTTAATTTAACATTGATTTCTGTCCCTGCAACAAGAAATAAGCGTTTCGATAATAAATCTAATACAGGAGACAAACAAACAAAAAAGCTAAACTAATAATTGCCCTACAAGCTGTTACGTGCTTAAATTTAAATAATGCATTACCCTGTATATTGGTTTAATTAAAAATTACTTTTATATTTCTCGACGCCATCTATCGGGTTCGTTGGTCACTTCGTATTGAGTAGGCGATATCCGGCGAGATACCGGCATTTTGATTTTGACATCGTGCATGTGTTAACCTATGTCTGCGTGAATTAAAAATCGTTTTCTAAAATCATCCACGTGTTGGGACCCGATGGAAAAATAGAAGTCTTCTTAACTAACTAATTTATTCACGCAGACGCCATGTGCTACCTCCTAACTATGGGTATTCTTATCGTCATCAGAAATCTTCAAGGGAAAATTATAATCGGAAGCTGTAAAGCTAAGAACGCTGCGATACCAGTGCAGAATTTCGATTCGGAGGCAATTATTACCTTATTGAATGTCACCTGTTCGGAAGATCCTAATACGATAAGATTGAATTCTCTTCGGAGGCAATAACTTAATACCACCGTCGACGAAATGTAATGTAACAGCATACGATAAGTGTCGGTTCGATTACTTTCTTTTAAATGTTTCTTTTACCTGTTGTAGTTTGTGAGTCGCCAGGTAGACACGATTATTTTTAGGAAATTTAATTGCAGAAAGCCATTAGGAAAAACGTTTTTCTGAAGGTAACCCTGGAATTTGGTAAGTCAATTTTTACTTATTTATTCGTTGTCGCTACGGTGAATACTCACGACTTACTATATTTACTAATCGTACGTTCGAATTGATTTGTTGCTTGTTATTGTTACTCAATTAGTTTAAGTAAATGACTTATCGCTTGCGCTTATATCCACAGTCAATTATCATTATTAATGTTATTTACTGATACAGTTTTATATATGTTATGGTGGTTACACTTTTTTTTGACGTGTAGTGTAAGTTGCCGATCCTGCTGATATTCTATTTTCTATATTCTCTCTAGTACCTGCTTAGATTTGGCTATTTAACTTTTAATATATTTATCTGGTTATAGTAATTAAAGTACAATTGTTATTAACGATTTAGTTTTTTTCTCTTTCTTTCGCTTCTTTCAGCATTACGAACCTAACATCTTGTTACAAGTGTGAACCGTTCTGTTTTGAGCGGGACAGAAGTTACTTTGGGATAAGCTCTGGCGCCCTTAAATATATTTAATGTATCTGTGAACCCCCCCTCTCACCAACTATTGTGAATTGGCCGTGCAGGTTCGTAAAATAGCAAAAGCTTGTAACAAAGCAAATCTTCAGAAGCAAAAGAGAAAAGAAAAAGAAAAGTAAGAAAAACAAGAAAGAAATAAAAAAGAAGCAGACGGTGAAAGATAACACAAGATGTAAATGTCTGATTTGTCCTTTTCTTCGTAGAAGAGATGAAAGGCAGGGACAAACCATTCAATGCCCAACTAACCGCTCAAAAAATAAAGAAAATCCAAAAAAAGAAGAATTGTTGTCACATAAAAAAGATAAATATGCTCCAAAAGAAAAAATTAAAGTAGAAAAGATACGGAAAAACAAAGAATGATAAGGCTCGTTGTTAATGCGTGATTTCTTCTTTTCCCCGTAAAAGAACAAAAAGAGAGACCACTCTACGATGTCCATCCAATCGCTAAAAATAAAAAAGTCTCAAATTGGTATTTTTTAAGGCTTAAATGCCGACAAACAGAATAGAAAACCCAAAATAAAAAAAAGGCTTGACTCAAAACCAAGTCCTACTAGTAACTTACCAGTTTCAAAATGGCCGGCTGAGTGGATGTAACTGTATAAAAATAAAAAGGAAGTCCGTCCCAAAGTAGGACAGTTAAGAAAAAACACCTAAAGATGTTTACTGGGAACTAAACAAAAAAAAAATTTAGTACAGCAAACTGGAGAAAAAACAATCCGGTAGCATCCTACCTATAACAAACTAAATACTGTCAACATAGTCAACGAACCAAATTAAAAAGTCTATAGACGTGAACCAAATAAATAGTCAAAAGTCTTAGAACCAAGCAAAACACACTAGAACGCTTGCGACGTTGGTGAAAAAGAAGAAAACGATTAGAACAAGGAGACAACAAAGCACAACCAGAAATGTCGAAACGAGGAGGTGTTGTAAAGAGTAAACTAATTTTCGCAGTCATAGAACGACTACAAACTTTAAAAAGATTTGCAGAAGTCCGCCGGACTAGTCCAGAAGTAATTGACGATGTAGAGCTAGCAGTAACACGATCCAATCGTTGATCTAAACCAAGCGCTTTCTGTGACCAACAAATCGGACAACAGCAAACGTACTCCGCCACTTTAGGTCTCATATGAACAGTAACGTCTTGGCAGCACTACAATGACCAGAGGTGGAGTGCACTTGATTATGGTGAATAATTGGCTTACGTTGGTCGTTCGGAATAACTAGCTTCCACAAATGCTTATGGTCAAAAAAAACCCGTATTTGTTTCCACAGAAAACCATAAACTACTAACCAACAAGAAAATCAGCGAGGAGACGCTGATTCTTTACCCACTAACTGATTATATCATTGGTCTTTAGTACGGCAGGTAATCCTGGAAAGGAAAGACAAACCAGTCAACAAAATCAAAAAAGAAGAAACCAAACGTAATGGTATAGCACCTTTAGAACTACAATAAACTAGATTATCAGAATTAGCAGTAGACACAGAAGAAGAAAGTGAAGAAGCGCCAAGAAAACATGCAACCGAATATCACAACGACTGACGATCAAGGTTGAATACCTTGCGTTAACCAAGGAACCGTGGAAGCCTTAGATTGAGCAAAGTGTCTTCCATACGTAATTAATTCTTCAAATGTAGAAATCGACATTAACGAAAGCCCTGATTGAAATTACAATACACGATCTTAAGTTGTATTTGATCAGAGATCGGTGCACTTATCGTACGCTTAGGAATTGTCTCGATTAAGCGATCGTCATAATCTACAGGAAAAAATTCCGATTTCAAAAATGCAGCAACATCCTTCCAAAAACGCAAAAAAGTTTGGTTCGTCCTAAAAGCCAGAAGACAAAACTTCAAAAACTGATAGAAAAGGGTTGATGCTGTCCAACACCACGAGACAACCACAATTCGTCAATCCAAAGAAGAAAATTCATAAGTAAAGAAGAATCTTCATTAGAAAACGTAACGTTCCAACCTCCTTCTTCGTTTCTAAATCACACGAAGTAAGAAGTGGTGGTTCTTCATCTGAAGGACACATAGATAACTCACTAAAAGACACAATAATACCTAAAACAGTAGTCTAATCAAAAGTTAAATAAACTATGAATAAACCGAACCTACTAAAGACAACCAATAAGTAGAAAAATCAATAGAAATAAACCAAATTATAATCGCACACACAAACTCGAATCTAATTTGTGTGGTTTTTCTCGTAACTTAAAAGAGCAACGATTAACTCAGTTATTTAGGCGATTGAGTCGTAATCTTTGCAGTGCTAAATTATTAAATAAACTTAAAAAAGTTCCAAAACGATGAGAGACTAGAGTTGGAGACACCGTTTAAATCTACCCGTAGCTGAAATAGAACAAATGAGAAAACAGAACTGGTATCACAGAGTATATTTATTTTATCACATCCAGCCGTTCACGTTAGAAGAAAGTACATATGTACATTTATATAAATTTTGCCAAACGCTATCACGTAGTTCAGCCCTACAGACAAAATATAAACTACGACTATGACTAGGCAACACGTTGTACAACAAAGTAACTTAGTCGTTTACATTCAGAAGAAAATGTTACATTTGTAAATTACAATACAAAAATACGAAAATCGAAGATTTAGAGAATCAAAGCGTACTGTATAATAATATGTGACACAACAAAACGATTGTATAATTAATTGTGTTAACAACCTAACATGTACGTGCAGTCACTCTTACAATCGACTGACTACCAAAATACTAAGAATTAAAATAGAAAGTGTAATACTTACAATTAGTATGCAGCTAGCTAGCGGCACATAACCAGAATTTCCTAAAACTTAATTGAAATCTAACAAAAGCGTACATACGGCGTTATCACAAGTAAACCCCTTTTATTCGTACGATCACTGAAAATAACGAATGCGCAGAGATTCCTTTAAGTTAATTTCGTAAATTTTGGTGTTTTCTCCAATACGATAGTAATGGCATCTAACTTCTCAGATGTGTAGATAGTGTTAGCTACAGTGACAAGACGTCACCATAAAATTTTTTCCAATAATATGCATATTATCTCTACAGACAAAAAAAAACGTGTGGAGGTATAGAAACCCGCTACATACAATTACGAAAGTATTCAATTAAACAACAAACAATAGAAATAAATGCTTGCCTCAAATAAAGACTTTTACTCGGATCGCTGCAATATTCTTTTTCATATTTACATAGATGTGCTTGCAATACTTAACAATGAATGCTTTGTTGGACGTACACAATGCTAGATAATTTCTGCGTTTTTCAAACTTTACCGGAAGAATAAATCGAGTTTAAAATTTGACATTTTATTCCTACTCAAAAAACAAAAAAGTGGGCGTACCGGGAATAAATTTTATACAGGGGACAAACATTATACTAAAGCGTTTTAACCATAAGAATATATTGGTTGAAGCTAGATAGTTAGCGAAGGTAAAAGGTTGATGAGGTTCGTTGACAACACACTGGTTGCTTTTACCCACGAGGTTTTCCACACATCATCTCCGTTCATCGGTCACCGGGAAGTGCCAGAGCGGCAATTTCAAAATGAAGTCACCTGCTATGATAATATGAATGCTTCTTAGTTTATCAAGAATTTTGTCTAAGTGTTAGAGATGTAAACATTCCCACTCGGCGGCCAATAAACGCCGACGATTGCCAAAGAGGTGTCTTCAGCTGTAACCATAGTTACCGCGTTGCAGTCATTAGTTAAATGGCTGTGTGTCACCACTCCTACAGGCTTTGAACTTGTCAGACGTGATACGAAACGGCAAAAACAAAACAGAACTGGCGTGAAACCTAAAGAGGATTCAAACTTACTGTAAAAGATAGGATTAAAAAGTTTCATATTTGCATTGACTGCTTTACAAAAAGACATGACGCTGGTGTGGACTGATTTTCTTTATTTTTAGTTTTAAGTTTTTTTGATACTATTGAAGAATTTACAAATTTATTAAGCGTTTTACAACAGTAAAGTCTGATTTCTTTGCTGTTAAATTTGTACGCAAGAACTAGCAATGCACGCCGTTTTTTCTAAGCGAGCATGTCTAAAACTATTAGTTGCCAAATCTTTGGCGTGTAGGAAGAAACTAATTCGGTCATATTGACCGAGCCGGCTTAAAGGTAAAAGATTTTTTTCGGACCGAATTGGCTTAAGCAAAAGCTATTCTCTCAGTTATATTGACCGAAGCAGCAGTCAATGTGTTAAATTCAAAAACGTATGTGCAATAAACCATTTCTCTAATCGACCCAGGTTGCGTTTCGTATGTATATAAAATTCCATATTGTCGGGACTACGTGTATTTGAGCATGGCTTTTGACAAGAAAGAAGAAAATGCAAATAAAACAAAACAATTAATAACTACAATGAAAATACATTAAAATAATATCTTTATATTTAATAGTAAATATTAAGTTTAGTTATCAAAACAACTTTTTTACTATGGCGCCCAACGTGGGGCTTTTTAACTACATTAATTTTTATTTATTGTTAATTAACCTACATTTATAGTTTTGTAATGTTTTGTGTTTTATTGCGTAACATTTTTATAACTGTTGTTTTACGTAAACTTTTGTGCTTTTGAAAGTTACAAATACTGTAAATCTATTATTTTTCAAAACAATTATTAAAGAGTATTAGTATATTCTTAGTAAACAGTCATACCAGAAGCTATTGGTAAAGACAGAACAGACATCTTATCTCATTGTTTGTTACTTCTCTATATAAACTTTAGTCACGTTCAGTGTGCTTTCAAGATAAGTACTTTATTTTAATCATATTTATAAAGTAAGAAAAGCAATTGTTTAATTTGTTAAACATTATTGTAGAATTCAGATATTGTTTGGTCACTTTTGTAACATAATTATTCATTCTAATTAATTTTTGTGGTGTCAACTTCTTACAAACGTCGCAGTGAACATCTTCAGACCCTGAAATAAATTGTTTATTTAGACTTTAAAAACGTGTGACAAAAACTCAGCTTATGAGAAATCGACCACACAAGAATTGTTTAGAAAGGAAAATTGTAATCATTAAATGTTGTTAAAAGTAACAATGTTTTAATTTCACTGTAGTTATTGAAAAAACAATTTTATAATCACTAAACAGAACTATTCTATACGATCTATTTTAGCAAATTTTTGTATAAATTTTGTAAGTTAAAATTTTATGAAAAAGTTACTGTTATATAACAGTTTATGTTCGTAGTAATACATACAATAACTACAAATCTACTCAAATTTTTAACTGAACTTGGTTGTACTTTACTTATATCATTTTTCGTTATTACAAATTTAAACCTTAAACTGAGACATTTAAAATATTTTGCCGTTCTATAAACATTCGAAAAATATTTTTTATTTTAATTTAGTTATTAGTAACACAAACAAATTTAAACAAGAATTCAAATTGGAACAGTCATCTATATAAGTTTAAATCTCTTAAAAACATGTAAAAAGATAAAATTTGCTAAAACAGGTAAAAAAGTAGACATTAGGCATTTTTAGGTTATCTGTTATCTACCTATAAGATTCTTTAGTTTTCAAACTTATACGAATGGTTTCTTGGAAAACGATTTGCATTCAATGGCAAAGTAATCGATGAAACTAATGCATATTTTAAAGTCTGACAAATCGTGCTTTTTAAAGAATAAAAATGATTTAACGTGTAGCTTTTCGCATATTAACAATTATAAAGCTTAACGACAAAATATTTTTTTAAATTAAATTCTACTTAGTCTAATTAACCGTTTTAACCCAATGTTTATTTTGTGAGTTTCAAACTTGTGCAATTTTTGTGCAATTATAGACAATAACAGTTTTGTATTGCAATTTTATATTTTGGGTAATTCTGAGCAATTGTTAGAATCTAGAATAAACTGATTGATTGCGCCTTAAAATTTGGCTTTTTTAGACCGGCCTCCCAGTAGTATCCAAATATCCGGTATAAAAAATTAGGATCCCGATAATTATTCAAACGATTTTTTAATATTTAAAAAACAATGAATCTAAAAATAAATTAATCACAGAACTGGACTTTACTCCTTTTCTACAACACGTTTTGGAGGTACTAATCAACACCAACTTTAAGTCCGGAGCACGTTTAAATATTGTAAAAAATTATTTAATGTTCTATATGCATTGCGACAACAGTAAAATGGTGTGAAAGAATTGTTTGTTGACAATTGTGTATAAAATTGTGTTCATTTACGTACACGCGAGACAAACAGGTAGGTTATTAATTAGATATAAAAGTGTTGTGGCTGTCGCCATCTCGTAGTTAACGAGCCCACGTATAAAATATAAACAAATTGGTGCTATAGAGATCTTAGCATGTTGGTAGTTGGATTTGCTAACCGCGAAAATTCGAAATTTGTATCAAATATTAACACGGTTGCAATCCACCAACGAATATAGTGAAAAGCAACTATATCAGTACAATTGCAAAAATTACCACCAGAGAGAACCAGTGTACGGCCGTTTCACCCTTTTGGGGATCATCAGCACTGGGAAATACTCTCTGATGTATTTTCACAATTATACTGATATATTTCTATAGCTTATATTCATGTTTCGTTCTAATAACATATAAAAGTGTTGTGGCTGTCGCCATCTCGTGGTTAACGAGCCCACGTATAAAATATAAACAAATTGGTGCTATAGAGATCTTAGCATGTTGGTAGTTGGATTTGAAAACCGCGAAAATTCAAATTTTCGCGGTTAGCAAATCCAACTACCAACATGCTAAGATCTCTATAGCACCAATTTGTTATTCATTAGGAGGTGTATTCAAATTTCTAGAGTAAATCTTTGATGCAATCGCAAAAATCGATAACTGAAAACTACAGATTAGTAAAGCACGTGCTAACTTCAATTGATTGAATTATATTTGAGTTTATGGCGGATGTTAAGCATTGGTATTTATTTCCAAAGGCGACGTTTGCAAAGAAGTCATGGTGGAATTTTACTTACGTTGGCGGTAGTGTTACAAAACTAATTCTAATGACAAGTCGAGCTTCTACATGAATGAATTAATGGGATTGATGCTGGAAATGAAGACTAAATTATAATTTACAGAAAACATGATTCAAAAAAAATTCAAATTGTGGGGATATCCTAACTAAAATTTAACAAATTCTAACCCACTCTTAAATAGTTTAGTATTGCGTTGATTTGCTTTGTTTATTTGGTGCAAAAGACAATTTGGAAGCTGGTCGTCAACACGATAGGAGGTTTTTGTGAAGTTACGAAAATCTTCAACACGGTAGGCTAAATTAAAACACTAGAATAGCCAAAGCGCAGCGGGTTTAAGAATAAAATCAGTTACAGACAGAGATAGTCGAAAAAGTTCGACCAGGAACAGGTCTTGAAAGAAAAAAGTTTTCATCGGGAACGGGTCTTAGAAATCAGGTTCTAATCTAGATCGTTTATCATCAGACACAACGTTGACTAATAAATTTATAGATTGGAGAATTTTCATTAAAAATAAAGTTTTTATTTGTTCGTCAGGAACAATTCACCATTATTGTAGATATTTCATAAATTAAAACGAACTAAATAGAGACATTTTTAGTATTGTTATTTAACAACGCAAATTACTAATTCCGAACAAATAATAATACAAATTGAAGTGAAGAAATAATTAAAATTAAACAATTAGTTAACAATCTACAGTCGACAACTTAAAGATTAAATACTGTTGCAAATATATATAACCGCAGAACTTATTTGGACCATTGCACACATGTAAGATCCTTTTCATATATTATTTAATTACGTTTTCTTCCTTAATTTACTATTTATCTGGCAATTTACAAATAGTACATTTGCGTTCTCAGTATTTGTTTGCAAATATATATTATTTTGTACAAAGTAAAATATAATTATATTATAATAATGGTGAAGTCAAATGTGAGCGTAGGTTTAATTTGTTTTCTCGAATTTGATTTTGATATTTTAAATCAAATCATGTATAAAAACACAAATTTTAAAATTGCAAAAATGGGTGCACTGGTAAATGATGTTTTTAATATTATTTATAACTTTTGTTGTAAATTATAAATTTTTTATTGATTATTGCAAGTACTACTATTAACTGGTTTAAATTTAGAAGCGCTTTAGTTTGTCGAAGTCCTTTGTTAACCACGGTTTAGTTTTTATTTTTAATTTGAATGCAAATAAAAGATAAAACAATTGCATACTATAATTTATAGTCGAAGCTTTCTTAAAACTTCCAATTCAATTGTTGTTACCTAGATCGAATCAATCACGTTTATACGCTGTGACTTTAAATGTGGTATACAACGTACATTGGTTAACTACTACTTGCAATTAAATTATCAAAAAAAAATCAAAATTATTAGACAAAATTAGCATTATACAAATGAGAAAAGAAAACAGTTACATAAAGCAGAGAAACAAAGGATTCGTCTGCTAGTGAAAAGAATTTTAACTACAATAGCAAAACTTTGTCAGTACGTAGAGACCAATAATAACGTTGCAGATACAAAAACCATAAAACTAATAAATATAGATTTAAGAATATCTCATATAATTACTGTAAAGTTTAATACTCAATCAATACATTATTCTTACTGGTAATTTTGAGTAGAGTTTTGGACATTATATTACAATAGTCGACATTGCGGTACTCCATCTCGCAGCGACTTATGAATAGTTATGAAAAAAAGAAAAACGATTTTTTTGAATTGTATTCTATTATATTATCACTACACCCCAAAAGAGATCGAGTATAAAACGAAAGAAGATTGGAGAGAACGCGGCAATTAAACCAAAAACTCAATAGTCTTCTAAAAAAATGATGGCTACGGTAATTTAAGATTCAAAAAATATTATATTGATGCCTTCTCTACATGACGGACAAACGGTGAATGTGATTCTACTACTGCCAGCTGTAGGATAACGCTAAGGCTGCTTATTGTATCAAAAGACAAAAAAACCAATTTAAGCTGTTCTTCTGCATAACGCAATTACACTGGGAAAGTTTTAAACATCGATTTTACAGTCCGGATTTGGCCCCATGTAACTACCATACGTTTCTTCGTCGAAAGAAGCATAAAAGGGCATTGGTATATCAAGTTTTATCTCAAATCTAAAATATTGTTAAAATGGCCCAAATCTCTAATCAGTTCGGTGAGAGAATATACGTTCCAAGGTTTCTATATAATACTGGCAACAATATTCCAATATTTTCAATCAAAAAAAAAATAAATAAAAAATAATTAAGGTTTGTCCTTGTGTTCCTCTCGAAGTAGCTAAATTTAGCAGTTTAGCAAAAGTGTTCAAGTTACCTATTTCAAAATTTTTACAAAAAAAAACAATGATGGTTAGGCAACCTTGTCTTTAACCGTGTGAGATATTTGACCTCGAACTATATTCTTCGATTTATGCACGTAGAGGGCGCGCGAGAGTAGTTGGCCATCTACGGATTTCCTTTTATTTGGTGGTACGCGTTTGTAATGAATGTGGCGGAGACGGATTGTTAAGAAAATGAGGTTTTCCCTCATCTAACGTAACGACGTTTTATTTTAGAAGTTTTTAATAAATCCGCTTAAATGTCGCATTCGTAGAACAAAATATCTACATATTTCTAAACAAAGTCATAGAGTAGGTTAGTATTCGCACGTGGTTGATGGTGGAGACGTACCAACTAATGTTTGCTGTTTAAGCTTTCTTTCTAGGTTTTGTTTACTGTTTGGCTTCTTACAAGCGACGGAGTCGTTAACTGTACTTATAAAGTAACTGAAGCGCAGCTGTGTAAGGAATCTAAGTGCGCTTTCTCGTATTTTGGGGAGTTTGTCGAGGATTAATAACGAGGTGTAACCTGGTGAATGGGTAATTCCATGAATAATTTCTGGCCGAAAAAGTATTAATGCGTATCTCTAAATTATAACGCCTAAAGCCGGGGAGACTGCGCGACCTCGACCTTCATTTGTCCACGCGCTTCGGGGTCTCGACTTCTGCTCGAACTCAAGACATCGTATAATAAATTGTGCAAATAACGCTACAGTTAAGTGAAATAGAGTAAGAACGAACTTCGTAGCTTTGTGTACTTCCTTCCTAAACAATTATCTTTTTGTTAATACAATACGCCTACTTAATCTATTTATTTGTTTGTTTATTTGCTATCAATAAAATAAAAGAAACTTAAATCCGTAATGTGCGGGAATTTGTAACTATCAGAGATTTGGGAGCTCGAAACGAATTGTTCTGTTGTAACATGAATGATTGACGATATTTATTCCGGTCATGAACTTGACGTCAAGGACCACGGGCGGTGTTGTTTTTTTAATTTTCACTTGCGGTCACGGGTGTACTTGCTACCGTTTATTGTAGTTGCGGCAGCGTAATTTAATTTTAGTACAATCTTTCGCTTCCAGAGTCTATTTTAGACCTGCGTTAATATTGTGATTTAATTGTTGTGTAATTTATTTATATGTAATTTATACCAGTGGCGTAACCATCAATTTGTCTCCTTTCTTCGATGAATTTCTCTTAATATATATACATAATAAATTATTATTGTTAATTCTGGGTATCTTTCTGTAACCTGCGTTTGGGATTTCAGCAGTAATCTTTTTATGTAAGACCCCGTAATTAGATTCAGCTGGATAAATTTTCTGTTTTCTTTTTTTTTTCTCTTTCGATTGATTGGTTCGACGTTAGCATCGAGAACGTTTTGCTCGTTATTTTATTACGTGTGATTTAAGTTTATTGGTAGTTCAAGTTATTTTACAGTTGTTACTGGTAATTTTTTTTTTGAATGCATTAAGTTCCGTGGTTTTGATTTTGATTTAGTGTTTTACTTGTTTATCTCAGTAAAATAACAATTCTATATAATTTACGACTTCCTTTTGGAATGTAATTTGATCCATTTTTCTTGGTATCTATACTCTGTTTATGTTGAGTTCTTTTATAAACCGCGATTGCGAACCACCTGCAATTCAGCGAACTAAGCGTTTTTGGTGAGAAATGTTTCTGTCGTAGGTCTACGTTATAGAATTCACGTGGCCAATTATAGTTTTCATCTTTGTTAATTTCGTTCGTTTAATGTTCTATCTTTTACAAAGATTTTACGGCGCAAGTACTACATGAAATTAAGTGGGAATACGAAGTTTTAAAGGAGGTAAAATTTTGTTTTGGGGATGATTATTGTTTTTGGGGGCAATTAAAAAGTACCGGGTACCGTGATGTAGTTGAGTGGTTAGGGTACTTTTACCCTATCGTTATGTAATACCGCGGAAGTTAGTTGGAACCGTGAAAATTAAGTGTAGTGGTGGAAAAGCTTTCGGGGTTGTAACCAACCAGATGAGCTTTCGGGTTATCAGGGGTCCGGAAGCTACCCTCATCGTGACCTTGATTGGCGCCCTAACCGATTTTTGAGTCTTTTACCGTTTTATTTCGATTTTATGTCAATCTCGTTTCCAAGTTATCAGGGAATTTTAAAATATAACCCACCCCGTCTCCATTGAGCTAGTGGCACAACATCGTTTATGTTACCTCATTTCAGGCAGTGACTTTGTTTTAACTTTGGCATGTAACATTTCTTTTGGGGGACCTCGGGTCTAGGATCTCCTTTTCTCCTGCCTAAACTTACTACGTTCGACTAAATTTCGAGAAGAGGTGGCGCACTCAAGCATTTTGATTACCAAAGAGTATTCTTTTCACTTCAATTTTCTTTTACCCGACTACCATCTGCGGTGAGGCTAGCCGAAAGGTAAGCGTGACATCTTAGTAATTTATTTTTTTCTTTTTCTCCATCTCTTCCATTGGAACGTGGCAAATAGAAGACGTCTATTTAGCAAGCGGTAAAGGCGACAGGCAAAACAGTGGCAGAGTAAGCGACTTTTAAGTAGCTAATGGTTAAAACGCTAATTCTTCCCAAAACTGCAAAATTGCAAAATTAGGAATATACAACAATACAAAAACAATAGATCAAAAGGTCATCTAAAATTAGTCTGTTCTGGGAACAGTATTTTTTCTAAGCAGCTTAAGGAACTACGTTTAAGTTTGATGAATTACGTAAACAGTTGTTGGTGTTGGAAACGTCGCGGTCAACAAGAAGTACCCTTCATAATGATAACAAAAGAGAAGTTTTTTACGTAAAAACGGAATGTACACAAAAAGCTAAAAGCAGAATGGTTTTTGTTTTAATTCTAATGAACACGGTTAATATAGTCGTGATTGTCTGAAGAAGAATACAATCCGCAAATTAACCTTAAAAGAAGTGAAGACAGGTAACGGTAGTTTGCTGATGTTTGCAGGTCAGCAAACTTTGACAATTGGTTGTGACAAAGACATATGAATTGGCGACAGTAGTGTTACTTATCACCTGACTTTTGACCGGATATTGTTTGTGTCATTTGGGAAATAACGAAGTAATATACGCGTGAGGTAGCGGTATCGTAAAATTTATTTACTATCACAAAGACTAGTTAATTTAATTGACGTCGGTCAAAATTTATTGTCGCTCAGATCGGCTATAACAAAGTATGTTGAGATTAAATTATAAAAAATTTGATGACAATGTAGGCAAAGTAGTTGCAAAAAAACAAAGAAAATCGAGTAATCTGTTACAAGAATTTTCTCGAAACTTAATTGCAGGCGGCTAGCTCAATATATTTCCATAAATGGGTCGCAAATTTCGGTGTGCTAATTTTACAAGAAATTAAAAAAACGCCAAAACAATTGGAAGATATCCAACACTAAAAGAGAACAAACGACAAAACACAGATTAGAACAACAAATATATTTATTTTTAACAATGAGTGAAAGAGAGGTTAAAAGATAAGCGAGGCTTACGTATATAGTAACAATTAAAAATCGATAAATATCACAGACAGTAATATAAATTAAATCGCAAAAATAGAAATCAATTCTTACCTCAAGAAGACCTTCACATATGAAGCAAAACTAATACACCCCTTTATAGTGTGATTGAAAGAAAATATTTATGAATGAAAGTCTCACAGGACGCGCACGCTAGATCATCATGTATAAATCGTATTACAGTCAGCAAAAATAATGTGTTTTCCTTGAATAATTCTATCCGTCAAGAAAAACAACAAAATGACAACTATCACTTTGCATGTAGCAACAAAGCGTTTCGAGACAAAACTTGTACGCACTCTAAATTAAAACACTTTTAACATATCAAATCTCTAGGAAATTAATTGTGTGGCGACTGTGTAAACACAAACAGTGCCCACACCGCATTGATAAGAGTTTGGCACAGAAGAATAAAATACGTAAACTATCGTACTGTGCAAAAACTAGCAAACAGATAAGCAGTTACTAGAATGAATGTTTTAGTAACGAATATGATGACTGTTGATAAGTGTGTGTACGCGCAAAGATGACGCAACCTTCGTTTAACAAAAAAAATGTGAATTGAATCTTGGGGTTTTGGTCTATTACAACATTTGTGGTCCGATGAAAGTAGAATCATTTAGAGGTGCACGAGTAATGATCGTTTTTGTTGCAGATTATTATCTAAGCATGGTGCAGGTCAAACTACTCCGCCATAAATCCACGTCACCATTTTCTTTTTTATTTTTAGGTGTTCTCAAAGTAGTTTCGCTAAGTTTTCTACTAGAACCAATATCTCAAACGATCAATCTCAAGAAGATAAACTTATTTTAGTATCTTTTAGGACTGTGTTGGATAGAAGGTCTCAAAGATCATTTTTGACGAAATCCTTTCTAGATAAGGTCGGCATTCAACCTACTCGTTTAAGAGTCTTAGTTGCGGGAATAGGATCTTCAACTACTTTAGCTTCTAAAGGAGTAGTAAAGTCAATCATATCACCTCCTTTCGATTATCTATTAAAACTAAAATTTGAAGTCAAGATCCTTTTAACCTTGACTCAACAGTTACCAATGGCAAGTCTTTCTAATAACCTGAGACAAAGGTCTTAAAGCTTTTAAAGCACTATCCTCATTTGAATGTATTTTCTGCAGCGGTATCAACAGTCTTCGGTTTGGTTATAATGGGTCTTGTATCTTCTTTGTGCAGTTTTACACTTATTTGTTGAAAAGTCGTATCAATGTGATCAAGACTTGAGTAACGTCATGCAAAAATTTTGAGAATTATAAAAACATTTTGTTAGTGTTCAGGAAGATTCTGAAGAGTCATTTTGCAAACGTCATTTTTTTGAAACTGATTCTAGGAACTCGTTTGGTCGATATAGTGCCAAGTTACCTTTTCGTAAAGATTTTAAAATTACATCAAATAACCGACGATTAGTTCTTAGTCTCGAATTCGAATCGTGAATGGATTAACCCGCTGTTAGAAACGATATGCTACTCATTCAGTTCACTTTTGGACTGATTCTAGCATAACTTTGTCTTGGTTAGGCATAGAATCTAATTCTTTAAAAATTTCTATCGCGCACTGCATTGCAGAAACAAATCAATCATTTTCCAAATCTTATTGGGAGCACATTTCAGCAAACCACCACCCAGCTGACTATGCTTTTACATGGGTTATTTCTTAGTCAACTTTGTAATTTAAGGTCTGGGAAGGTATGTGCAATAAACTTAAAAATAACCTCTGGGGCATCGCGTACAGAATAGTCATCAAAAAAATAAAACTCGCGACAGAGAAGCCCTTAACGTCAAAGAAGCAACAGAAGTCATAAAACAACTTTTTCCAAAACAATTTATCACTTTGGTGTCACAACTCCGTCACCACCTTTTACTAAAAAAGAGCTGAAGAAAATTGGGCACAACAAAAAGCACCTGGTTCAGATAGAATCCCGAATGAAGTAATAAAAATCACGGTGGCCAAATTTCCGGAACAGTTATTAACCATTCTAAATCAAGAACTTTGCAACGGCACTTATCCAGGCTCGTGAAAACCATCAGACTTAATTCTCATCCCACAAGAATCAAATAGATTCTGACCGATTTGTCTGATAAACAACACAGCCAAAGAATACGAACGATTGCTGCTGGTTAGAATCGCGAGCGAAATAGAGCGTCATGGTGGACTATCCAATTGCTAATTTGGTTTCACCAAAAGTAAATCAGCGATAGATGCTCTGTTCGGAAGTAGAGACCTGACAATGGTAGCCAGAACCGGCACGTGGAGAACGAGAAATATTAGCGCTTTAGTGCTTACGGACATTTAAAAAAAACGCCTTTAATTCAGTGCCTTGGGTGTTCCTCATTAAAAAATACGGAAGAAGGGTATAAATGCCTACTTATTTAAAATTGTTGTTAATTACCTAACAAATAAATACATCACATACACAGGTGATAACATTATATGACGTGCGGAGTCCCTCAGGGTTCTATCCTGAGACCGGTCCTTTGTAACATCTTTTACGATGATTTGTTTTATGCTCAAATTTTAAGGCCAGTCCAACTTACCGCGTTTACCGACGACCTGGCGATTCTTGCTCAGGGTAGCAACGCATAAGCACTTACACAAACCTTAAATAATAGTATAGAGAGAGAGTGGACTCTTGGTTGAGGCAAAATAAGCTGCAGGTAGCAGTAGAAAAAACTAAAACCATAGCGTTCATGGGTAAAAGAAGAATTGACCCCATCATTTTCTGTCACATAGGTGTGGTCGTACCGTTAAAAGATAACATAAACGGACTCATGCATGATTAATTAGTATACGTATATAGTATACGTATACCACCTTGCATAACTGACCGTGCTAAGGGCGACTTGGGCCAGAAGTGACTGGCCAACGCCCTAATAAAAAAAACTATGCAATTTGGACTTATTAGACATGGACCCACTTGGTCTTTCTATTCGACTGAGCGTTTGCCGAGTAGTGTTGTACACGCTAATTTGGATATTCCGAAGACCAAACAAACATTAGCATTCTTTAGTATAGAAACCTCTTCGTTTTTTAAGTATTTGTGTATGTTTATGGAGCGTTATTTGGCTTTGTCGCGTCTGAGTAAAATAATTGCTTAGACATTAAAATTTTTTCCACGCAATACTAGTATTAGTTACTTATGCATATTTGAGGTTAGATATTTTCTTGAAACTTTAAAAAATCTTTTGTTTGAAAATTAATTGACAAATCGTGATATTGTCTGGAATTTTAACCCACGCCTAAGTTCTAATTTTGAAGGATTATGGGAAGCCGGTGTGAAATCTATTAAGAGTCATTTGCTTCCGATCACGAATTCGTTGACGTTTAGCTATGAAGATCTGACTGCAATACTTGCAACGACTGAAGCCATCTTAAATTTTTGCTCACTTTGTCTAGCCTTGAGTGCTTCGAATGTCCTTGATTTTCTTACATCTGGACATTTTTTAACTGGAGGTTTTTCTGTCTATATTCCTGAAATTTGATGTAAATTTAAACCGTTTGTCTAAGAAGAAACTAATAAAAAGAATAAATCAACAACTCTAGCAGCAGTGGTCTACTGAATATATCCACACACTACAACAGAGATTGAAACAGAACACTTAATCTAAAAATAGGGGATTTAGTATTATTAAGGTCTTTCCACAATCTGTTTTTGCATAAGGCAACCGGAAGAATAACAAAAACTTATAATAACAAGACGGTGCAGCGAGAATGGTCACTGTGCGTACTTCTTCTGTAGAGTATAAAAGATCAGTGTCGGCTGTTATACGTTTTTCATCTTTGTAGAATTTCATTTAATTTATAGTTAAGTTTAGAGTAAGATTTGTTACGAGAATAGAATAAATTGTTACGCTGGTCTTCTTGTAACAAAACAAAGCAACGGCTAGCACAGCTTCTTCGGAGAGGGATCGCAGGCTTTGTTATGCGAAATTATAACGTAAATCTAAAAAAAGGCGCCAAAACGATGAAAGATTAAATTCGCGAGATACCGTCTAACTCTACCCATAGCAAGGAAAGAATAAATAACACCACCCTGTCGGTCTAAACTTTTACATCAACATAACGTCTGAATTTATATTCGCAAATCTTAAAAATGTAGACAAACAAACAAGTTAAGTCTTTGAGACTCAACGCGCACTGCTCATAAGTTTGTGAAGCACAAAGACATTAATTGTGTTAACTTAACATGCACGTACGGTGCTAAACGACATAACCACTGAAGTACAAATCAAAGAAAAAAAAATTAAATAGTAATACTCACAGTTTTTATCCAGTAGGGGATTAGCTAATTCCGTACTTGAGTTACCTAAAAGGTAATGTTAAACCCAATCTACACGAGCATATAATGTTAGCATAAGTAAAAAGTCTTCTTAACATATAAGCATTTAAGAACACAAATGCGCAGCGTTTCCCTTCGACTTAACAGAATAAATTTTTCCAGTGTTTGCCGTAGTTAATCTACAAAACAAGAATAATCCTGCAGGTTTCCAGGTGTCAATAACGTTATCAATAATGTGACGTCATGGAAGTTTTCCAACTAGGCCACCTGCTAAGTATCTTCGGTGATAATGGTAAACATGTAGTGGGTACCAATATCCGCTACAGACAATTAGCACAGAATTAAATTAAACCCGCAACTAAGAATAATTTACACCACTTACCCCGTTTGAACCTTACAAATGTAATTGCATATTTGCGTGAAACGATTTAAAGGTGAAGCTTACCCCGGGCGTAAAAGTACAGAACTCGTAGATCGTCTTGCAGGAAGTGAGTTAAAAGTGCTGTCTATAATTTGACAATTTCGATAAAAGAGTAGGGAATTTTACGGACAAATTTCATACTTAAAGAGAAATTTTCATACTCGCGAATTGAACTACTAATTTGTACCATAACAGATTTTATTTCTGGTTGGATCGAATTGTTTATTTTATTGTGTTTATCATTAAGTTGCTAATAAAACTTTCTGGTTGTCAGTGTGCCTTTGGCGATGTAGTAAAGTAGAGAAAATTTGATGATTTATTAATAAATCTGAGGCTAAACGCCATCTCGTGGGAACGGAGCTACGTACGAGTTAATTTACATGTAGGAAACTATGAAGTTGTTAGTTAGATAGTAAATATTACAACCGCGAATTTCAAAAAACTTATTTGAATTATACGCGGCATAATAATGGTGATTTATGTTCAATACGGTTTTGGTGTGCGCTACTATTTTGAATAACGAATATTACGATCTGGTCTCGCAGTTGATGCAGTTTGTCGCAGTTGAATTCTGCGAATTGGATGCTATTTGCTACTGTTGGCGACGAGCGGGTGGCATTTGTAGCCTAATCACTTTTTGGCACATACAATAGATGTTTTTTAAGTAAGCCTGCCAAGTACAGCATAGAAATCTTGATTCTTGTGGACGTAGAGGTTTTCTATTGCAAAAACTTGAAAATCTATTTGGGAAAAGAGGAAAATGTCTTAGAACGGAACCAAGACAATAGGGTGGCTACTGGATTTGGTTTTGTGTTTGAGTTTTAGATACCGGGTCACGATAGACACTTTTTTTTACTTTTTTCGGGTTGGTTCAAGAGTTACTAGACAGAACACTAAAGAAAAATAAAGTTTATATACTTGCAGAATTCTTACCACAACGGCAACGTCCTGTGCATTTCTTTACATTTTAGTGCAAAAAAAGAAGTTGGGATACACCACATTCGGTTTCAGAAGTTTTGAAAATTGTGCGGTGTCGAGAAAACTAACGAGATTTTATCTCTGCAACGTCAAAAATATATTATAGTATCTATATATTTAAAAATGAAACCTGTTATAACGGAATCTGACAGGATCAGTAAAATTTTCCGCCTTAGACAAGCTTTTGATTTATCATTGTTTTTAAATTTTATTCAAAAATACATAAATAATAGTAGTTTAAAATTAAAATATATTTCTAAACATTATTAGCGTTTTTTACTTTCCTATAAAGTACAGCGATTGCCATTTTTTTTTAATTTTTATTGCATAATTTTACGTTTCAAGGTCTCCTGAATCAGAAAAATGTATTTTCGACAAACAAACTTTGGGTGTTTATGTGTGTGTCTGTGTGTAACGATGTACCCACGATAACTCTCGAACCAAAAATCCTGGGGGTTTGATAAAAATACCGGAAGTGGATGTATCCGCTAGTTTTTTTTAATAATTTTGTACGTATGTAAATTATTTAAATTAGTTAATTCTTCCTAACAATTTATCCAAATAAATTTTTTTTCTAACTTTAATAGTTTATTAAATATTTGATTTATAATTTAAAGTGAATTCCATATATAATCCTAGGTTCGAATCTTGGTTACACCATTTTTTTAGAAAAGAAATTTTGATTTTAAAGGGCAAGCAAAATACGTTAAAAAATAACAATTTTTCTCTATATTCTTTTGACTGGTTTATATTGTGTGTCCGGGGAATTACGAAGCATACAGATTAACATGGGGAATTTCGATTTATATGTCTCCAAAGTGTTTTAAACGTATTTCCAGTATTAGAACATACGACAATGTGTATCAGAACCGTTTTGCAGAATAATTCTCAAAATGTAATATCAAATATCAAAAATATTTTCAAAAATGTATCGCGTGGTAAAACGGTTAATTTAAAATACAGATGTAAAAAATTTATCAGTATCAAATATACCAAATGTGGGTTCATGTTTTTTTTAAGTTGTATTATTATTTGAAATTAATGACAACTAATTTTTATCGGTAAAAAGTGTTACAAGCTTTTGGTTTTACGAACTTTGCACGGCCAACTCACAATAGTCGGAGGTAGGGGAGGTTCACAGGAAATATGCTTAAGGGTGCCAGAGCTGATCCAAAGTAACACTTCTGTCTCGCTCACGACAGACGGTCCAAACTTGTAACCCAATTGAAGGTTCGTAATCCTTATACTCGGCTGTTCGAGTAGCCCAAATTAGTTAGTAGATAACAATAACCACAGGAGAGTGAAAATTAACAAGAGAGCTTAACGATTTTAATCACTTTAAGATGTGAAAGGCAGACAGTAACAAGAATATATGAACCTTTTACATTCATCCGTACTTGGAAGATTTTTAAATACAGCTTTAACTTAGTAGAGTAGCAGATTGACCGCTATACATTGAATTCTCAAAATCTCATAATTACTAGAACTAACAATAAGCTTTAACAAGTGTAGCAAACTTTGATTTCGAAACACATAAGGTGTACGGGATCATATCGAAGATTTAGTATATGAATGCCCGCAGTATCGGCAACACACAATACACATTTAAATTAAGTCGAAGTAAATATTCTTCACCCACACACAGTATGCGATACAGTAAAGTGAATGATTACAGTTACCTTATTGGTAGATAAGCAATACATAAATTTACGATCGTTAATATGAATCAAACTTCTGTGAGTAATTTTCGTGACAATGATATACAAAAAAATTAATTAAATCAACTCACCCGAAGTCCAGTTTCCAGTATCGTGAAGAAAACGTTTTCCCCCTCCAGTGGCCTGTAATAATTATTTAAACGCAAATCGTGTCACACACCAACTCACAAAGAATAATACGCTAAAAAAAATTAGTATTAATAATCCATTAAGTATTGTATAAAAACCCGGTGTATCGAACACTGTAAGTAGCAATTTAGAATATGTGGCTGATAACACAATCGACTTCTTTATTAAGCACTTTATAGAACCCCAGTGTATCGAATAATGTAAGTAGTAATTTAGGACAGGTGGCTGATAACACAATCGATTTCTATTCCCAAATCAGCAGCCACGACGCAACGTTCGACGAGACCTCGGTGTTACTTAAATAGCAGGCCCTCACAGCAGTTTATATGCTCGGTAGTATTATTCATTAATAGTACTTATGCATCCTAATTGCTGCTTGAAATCCACAATGGCGGACAACGTGGTAGGAACCGGCTATCACATGAATATAGAAATTACGAAGGACCCTTAATAGATTTAAGACAAAAATATCTTACCCCGTGCCGAAAGAATCGTAATAAATTCGCAATCGCTTTATAAGTTTATGTTCATCACACGTGATGTTCTTAAAAATTTAAGAATCAATTGGTAAACCTCGGCACCGGCCCGTTACTGTAGTTGACAGCTTCACAATTATTTCGTCAAATGACAGTCACGAGAAAAGATCGGTAGAGGGCGTCAAAACCGGAATCTAATTTTAATTCATCTACAGGGTATTCCGTAATGAAAATTTCGTACGTAACAAGAGACATAATTAAACGTGTTAATTGTTTTATTAAACTCATAATAAATCCATTATGACTTATTGATTAACAAAATTCACACGTTTAATTATATCTCTTTACTGATTAAAATTAATCGTCGTTAATTTAACATAAAAATACAATTTAAAAAAAGCAAAATTGCAGTTGGGATTTGAACCTTTGTACATAGCGGCGATATTACCGCAATCGTACGATTGATGTCACTACACCAAAATGACTATTACCTACTGATACATTCTTTATATCTGTATTTTAAATTAAGTTTTTGATCACGCGATACATTTTTGGCAATATTTTTGACATTTGTTATTAAATTTTGAAAATTATTATGCAAAACATTTTCTGGTACACGTTGTCATATGTTCTGATACTGTAAATATCATAAAAACACTTTGGGGACATACAAATCGAAATTCCCCATGTTAATCTGTATGCTTCAGAATTTCCGGGACACACGGTATACGGAGTGCTGCATCTCATTTAAATTATCTTTGGATGTACTCACAATATCTCTCAAACCAAAAGTCCTAGTAACTTGAAATTTGTTATGGAGCTGGCTTTTTATATTTTTTTGGTTTCATTAAAAATAGGTCTGATAAAGAAGTAGGTGTCTCCGCCTTTTTTAACAATTTTTCTTATATAATTTTGTACCTATGTAAATTATTCGCATTATTTTTACAGTTTCTTACAATTTATTCAAATAAAAAAATTTCTAAAATTAACAGTTCATCAGATATTTAATTTGTAATTTAAAATGAATTCACAAATATATTATAGTTTTTTTACTGATTTACTAAAAGGATAAAAAATATCGAGGCGCACAAATATAAGGCTTAGTCGAAAAATTAAAAGAAAATATAGCATGCTAGGAAATCAATAGCAACATGTACATATCACTTCAAAATGGTTTTATGACAACATACTCAAAAAAAATATGTATCATTCCTTATAGAAAATTCGTGTGGTGACCACGCCAGTTTTTTTTGCTAGTTTTACATATTTTTGTTTTTATTTTTAAAATTAAATTAATTTTATCTTACTAAAATTTTACTTATTTTAACAGTTTTTGAGTTGCCTCTTGTCTTAAAAGAGAATTAGTATTTAAATACATATTTAAAAGATTAATTAAAACTTGCACCCCAATATTTCTTTTGATTAATTACGACACGTTTTGTTGGTTATTACCGATTAACAAATTTGAAAAATATGACAATTGTTAGTATATAATAATAATTTAAGTAGTTGTTTTGTAACAGATGTTTTTTATATTTTTTTTATTGTGTCTTTAATTTTGTTTAACTGTGTTTTTGTTTATATTTAATTTAAAAAAAGTTTATTGTTGTCATAAATTTTTCAAACGAAGTTTGTTTTTAATTTTTTTTTATTCATTATTTTTAGCTCTTAAAGAAATAAAAACGCACCTGTCAATAAAATAAAAAAACACTTTCTAAAATGAATCATAAAATAGTAAAACACATAGAAAAAAGACACAAAAGAAAACGTATAATCAGACTGTAGCATAAACGTTTTACTGCATCAAAGTCGTAGAATACAGAACGGAAAAAGTGGTTAAGACTTAAATCGACTGTTTGTAAAAATGCTTTGTACGCCATTTGTCGGTTATAATTATTTTTGCACTTTGTTACGTGGGTACAGGAAATGAAGATTTCCAATATGTTGAAGTTTGCACTTTATTACCACCCTGCTTCGTTTATTATAACTATAGAGACGGCCATGAAAGGATTTCTAGTGCCTGTGTTTGTCACGAGAAGCCTTTCTAACCCCGATCAAAAGGCATCTTGACTTCTGTTCAGTAGTTGAACCAATTACTGTAGTTAGGTGCCCTCAATTCGACGTGCGCCCTCTCGTCTATATATATACGTATATAGATCGGACGCCAATCAAAATAAATAAAACTTCTTATAATCCAATCTTGAGTGTCTCTTAAATCAAGAGCCTCGTAAAAATTATATTGTTCCAGATCTTTACATACTCAATTTTATTTGCAATTTCTTTTCGACGTCACGTAGAATTTTTATTGAATTACAAGTTTGCGCCAATTATTGTACCGTGGAAACTGCGCTGTGGAATTAATAACCCCCCGTACGGTTATACGTAGAAATACTGGTAAAAAGAAAACGTAATATTAGTAGCTCAGTATCTTGTTAAATCTAGTGTAAGAACAAGATTCAAGCACCTGTAAAGGTGGAACAAGAGCAAGTAATGCTTTCTTGGAGAGAAATTCAATTTTTCTTAATGCGGACTAAAGTAGTTTCACAGATTTTATTGTATCCAATTTTGCACTAATGTCGTTTTTAGACGCACACGTATTATTTAAGATACATTTATATTTTATTAAAATAAATGTTAACGGTAATTATTAGTAATTTTTACAAAAATAATTAACAAGCTTTTAATGTACAAATGAATTTAATTGTTAGATTATTAATTTATTTAAACAAATTTCGGAAAAAACATGAGTGCATTGTATTTGGTTTTTGTAAATGTTACACTATTATATGTAGTTTACAATTAAATTAATTATAAGAAGGCACTATATACGCTAAGGCTATTTTTTTTAAAAAGATGAATAATTAATTAACGATTCAAAAATTTTCTTTAAGAACGAAAAGTAATAAAAAAATGGTACGTATACAAGATCAATTGTAATTACTGCAACAAATGCTACATAGGTAAAACTTTTTTTTTTAATTTATTATTTACGCACTTAGCGCATACATTGCAACTAGTTAATAACTATCTAGCAATTTAATTCGAAGAATTTTTACTTAAATCTAATTTATGTTACATCTAAGCAAGTCTTAGCGGTTGATGGATGTACTCCCACTGGCGCACTCCGCATATGGTTTAAAACACTTATTTCACATGTTTTAATTGCCCTTATGTCACTGCACTTCACTTACACTAGCTCAAAGGGTTTTAGCCTTTTTAGTCTACGAGTAAGTTGATTGTTGTCGAGCAGTTGCAGCACTTCGACGTTTTTGTGTTGCTTCATGTTTTCTCGTGAACCTTTTAATTTCCGCACTGACCGTTGGCACTTGTAGGTCCTTGTGGATGTCATCATTTCTGATGTACCAAGGAGAATTAACAATACTTCGAAGTACTTTGTTCTGAAAGGTTTGTATAATTTTGACATTAGATTTCTTTGTGCATCCCCAAAGTTGCACGCCGTAGACCCAAACGGGTTTTAGAATCTGTTTATATAACAGTATCTTATTATACAGGGATAGCTCGGAGTGTCTTCCAAGTAACCACCACATCTTTTTAAATACAATGCCAAGTTCTTCGCGTTTTTTCTTGACGTATTCTTTCCACCTGAGCTTGGTGTCAAGTGTCATGCCCAGGTATTTCGCTGTGTTAGCGTGTGGAATTGTCTTCTGATTGATCACTATGGGTAAGTGATCGATTCTTTTATTAGTGAAGTTTATGTGAGTAGACTTCGCCTCATTTAGCTTGATCCGCCATTTCATGGTCCAATTTGTAACGTGATTGACGGCTGTTTGCAGTTTGTTTGTCGCTGCTTCTATCTCGTTGCTTGTGGCCAGCAATGCAGTGTCGTCAGCAAATGTAGCTGTCTTCATTTCATCGCTCATAGGGATGTCGCTGGTGTACAGTAAGTACAAGATTGGCCCAAGGACACTTCCTTGCGGTACTCCTGCATCAATGTCTTTTAATTCTGAGTATTCTTCGCCGTATCTTACTCTGAAGTGACGGTCGGAGATGAATGATTTGAGAATTTGACCCATTTATTTGGGTAGATTCTTTTCCAATTTGTATTGTAAACCCTTGTGCCACACTTTGTCAAATGCTTGGGCTACGTCTAAAAATATTGCTGAGCAAATTTCTTTTTCTTCTAAGGATTTTTCAATTACATCCGTAATTCGGTGTAGTTGATCGATAGTCGAATGTTTGTTTCGAAATCCAAATTGATGGTTCGGGATAAGTTGCTTCTCCTCAATAATTGGTTTGAGGCGTTTTAGGAGCAGCTTCTCGAACAATTTGGATACTATTGGTAATAGTGAGATTGGTCGGTATGATGTCTTCTCATTGGGTTGTTTTCCTGGTTTCGGAATCATAATCACTTCTGCTACCTTCCACTGCATCGGTACGTATTGTAATCGCAGAACAGCGTTGAATAGGCGCGTAAGTTTCATTATGCCTTTCCTTGGTAGTTCTTTAAGCACCTGCGCACTAACCAAATCATAGCCAGGTGCTTTTTTGGCGCTTAGGTTCTTTCGAATCTCTGTGGCAATTTCATTCGGGGTTATTGGATCAATAACCCTATTTTCCCAAGTGTCAATTGTGGGTAGCTGTTCGTTGTCATTAGCGAATTGAGGTTGGAAGGTATTTGCTAAGTGCTCAGCAAATAAATTCCGCCTTTTCATTATCTTTCCTTACCCATTCACCGTTTTCTTTGCGGATAAGTGGATTTTGGTTTTGTGGTCGGTTTAACCTCTTAGTCGCCTTCCACAGGGAGTACTCGGTATCTTTATCATCTGATAAATCTCTTAGGAATTCAGAAAATGTTTCGTTTTTAACGGTACGGATTTCCTGTTTAAATTGCTGGCTTAGTCGATTTAGCACTGTTTTGTGTGTAGGTGCTCTGCTTTGTGGCCATTTTTTCCGTGCTTTACGTTTTGCTGATGCGAGGTCTCTAATTTCTTTTGGGTAGTTTAGCCCAGTTGTTTTCTGTTTAGGCGCCGGAGTATAGTTCCATGCCACTTGTTGTAAGTTAGCAATGAACAGCTCTGTTTCGGCATCTATTTGGTCAGTTGTTTTCAGTTGGACAGTTAATTGGACACCTTCTTCTAGCTCTGTTCTGAATGCATCCTAGTCTGTCCTTTTGTTCGTTAGTGACGGTGAGTATGATTTATTGATAATCGCTTCACTTAACGTCAAGATAATCGGAGAGTGGTCTGATGACAGGTCCTAATTGTCTTCAATACTGATGTAATTAGATGAAATGTTTTTCAGTATAAAAAAGTCAATTAGATCTGGTATTTTGTTGCCATCTGCTGGCCAATAAGTTGGTTTACCAGTAGACTGACATTTACATTTAGCTTGCTTGATTGCTTTGTATAATTGCTTACGTTTAGTGGTGACGAGGCTCAAACCCCAGAAGGTATGCTTGGCATTAAAGCCGCCTCCAATTATAAAGTGATCTCCTAATGTTTGGAAGAGCCTAAAGTAATCTTCTTTTTCTAACGCGTATCTAGGTGGACAGTATATTGCAACAACGGTAAACTCTTTAGATTTTGTAAAGACTTTTACAACTGTTGCTTGTATCTCGCAAGTTTCATATTTAGAATCTTCATAGTGTTTGATATTGTCCTTTATTATTACCGCAAATCCTCCCCTAACTGTGTTGTTTGGATGAATGGTGTGGTATATTTTGTAACCTTTTATTTTTAGGTAATTTTCTCTAGTGAAGTGTGTTTCCGAAATTTGACAGATGTCAATTTTTTGATTCCAGAGGAATAGTTCTAATTCATGGGTGTGTTGTAAAAGCCCATTGGCATTCCAAGCAGCTATTCTAATCGTCGCCATTTTTTATTTCTTGTTTTTGGCAGCCGCCTTATTGCTGCTCTCAAGCTTTTGAACTCTATTTAAGATTGCTTTGATTGATTTGTCTTGCTTATCAATTTTTTCTAGAATTGTTTGCAATGTGATGTTTATTGCATCTAGTTTTGATTCTTCAACAGTGCTTTGTTGTGGCTTACCTTTAATAATTTGTGCATAATTGCTCTCCGTTGGGTTGAGTTGTTTTACTGAATCAGTTTTTGGTAGAGTAAGAAAATTCTGTTGGGTTTTTTTCTACTACTCTTGCTACTTGTTCGTTATCTGTTCTGGCGATTCTTTTTTTCTCTTTTAGCGTTTTTTCTCTTTGCTTTTGAAGCTCTTTTGCGATCACACAACTTCGGTAGTTCGCTGGGTGAGCTTCTCCGCAGTTGACACTTTTGGTTTTTGCAAGTCTAACTGACTTACAATCTCTAGTAACATAGTGTCCTGCACACTTGACACATCTAGCTTCTTTATTGCAGAAGGATTGGGTGTGTCCGAATGATTGGCACTTTTTGCATTGTGGAATAAGGGCTGCGTTTACTATTTTTACTTTTAACCCCGCGATTGTGTGTGTGTGTGTGTGTGTGTGTGTGTGTGGGTGGGTGCGTGCGTGCGTGTTTGTGTGTGTGTGTGTGTGTGTGCGTGTGCGTGTGCATGTGCGTGTGCGTGTGCGTGTACGTGTGCGTGTGCGTGCGCGTGCGCGTGCGCGTGCGCGTGCGCGTGCGCGTGCGCGTGCGCGTGTGCGTGGGCGTGTGCGTGTGCGTGTGTGTGTGTGTGTGCAAATAGGAAAACTAAACTAAAATTGCTTCTTATAGCAAAACATTTTTAAGTTTTTATATAAATACAAAACACTGTAAACAAATGTAACCTCAAATATTCACTACAAACGAAAATAAAAACAAACAACGTAAGCTTGCGCGTGCGCGTTGTTCTTTAGTAGAAACTTTATACACATCTCTCTCGCATCAATACCAACGCATTCTATTTCTATTTCACAATTAAACTTCATTCCGATAATGTAAAGTAATAGGCCTTGCTACATCCAGTTGTTATATATAATCAAAGGCATAACTTTGAAAAAATATGTAAATATTCCTTCATCATTCCTTATAAGAAAGTCCTGTGGTGACCACACCGGTTTCTTTATTTAGCTATACGTAGTTTGAATCCTCTTGTGAATTTTAATTTTGACGACAAGCAGATGATTTTATTACTTACAAAGAACTTAATAAGTTTATCAATCGACATATGCGTAATCTCAAACTATCCGCCGTTGAATACAGATCACGTTCTTCGACAAAGGTCAGACAAAAATTCTTATAGCCGCTACGTCAGTTTAAAATAAAGAGGTTCCTTTAACAGCTAAAGCGCATTTTGTTACCTCACATATTAAGACTAATTAAATTAATTCTACAACCAGTTGCTTCTGTTCATCACCTCAGCTTTTCCCTGTATGTAAATCTGATCACAGTATCACTTGGTGTTCATAATTCCAACAAATGTTAATAGATAAAAAGAACAAAGCCATGCGTAATCATACCCGTTGTGTAACCGTCGTTTGAATTTGTGCGATTTTTTTCGGGAAAGAGTCAGTATTTGAGTTGATTTTATTCGTTTCATGTACTTAAGGATTGTTGGCTTAACTTCACGTTAATTTAAGAAAGTTATTTTACGTTTTTAAATTAATCGTCAAAGTTGTAAGTAAGTTTTCTTATTCACTTAGATCAAAATTATTACGCTGCATATACATCCGTAATCTGTAGTTACGTTGATTTGGCATTTACTTTGTCCTGTCAAAATTCCAGTTGTAATTTCTGTTTTCCTTTCAAGATATTATTGTAATAAAATATATTTTAGCAGTTTGTTTATTTTAAGTTTGCTTAAAAGTTTATTGTTTCAATTACATTCTAAGTGAAAATGCAGTTTAGTCATGCTGTATTGTATTGAATTACATTTAAAATTGAGTCATTTTTATAATTTATTACTTTCTAGAGACAGTTTTATGGTTCAGGTTTCAACAAGTTAATTTTTATGACTGTAATCAAATCTTTTAATATGTTTGTTGTCGTTGCAGTTCTCACAATGAGATGGCTGTTTTCAAACTCTACCATTACGTCTTAATTAAAACTGTTTGCATCTTCTTTTTTCTTCTTTGTGGTATTTTCACAAAGATTTTGGACACAACTTTTATAGAAGTGGTAGCGGATTGAGGTGATAAATATAAGTGATTTTGGTTTTGGGAAACAAGTTGGTTGGCAGTCGTTCAAAATGCTTTAAGTAACAGAATGTAGTTGGTCGGGTGGTAAATTCACCTCTTTTAGAAGACGAATTACCGCGAAAATCATTAACAAAGGAACAGCAAATAGTTAGTTTAAGTGGAAAAACTTTCCAATTTCGTAAAACAATTACGGGTTTTTGAATTTTCCTGGATGCCGGTTTGGTTTTGTATTAGCGTACCGTGGATTTGTGCGTTAAGTTTGTTCTTTACAATCCAATTTTCGCTTTTGTGGCGGCTGATTGAAAATCTTCCGACGGTAACTTTTCAAATGGTTAGAGTTTCCAGGAGCCCGTCTACAAACAAAATTTCAACGTATTTATTGATTACCTATTAAGCCATTTATTTGCAATGATTGAAAAGCTTTGATATTAATTATGATGAGAATTCATTGATAATTATCGAATCTTTCGATTATTCACCAAACATGTTATGGTCTTCATTTGTGCTAATTTTAATTATTATTAAAAAACGTTTCGCAATCAAGGTTTAAATTGTTTCATCTATTGATTGCGTATCATAATTTTAAGATTTTTGATGTTGTTTTATTTTATACAGTTACGAAATTCATTCTATTTTGCTAATAAGTATTTAATTTTTTCTAATGCGAACACGGCCGCGCGTTATAGTTATCTTTTAAAATGTAATTCAGTTTTTTTATTTATAACCATGTTATTTTTTTTATTCAGTTTGTTTTAATTTAAAATTTTATTTGCATTAAAATGACTCAGATTTATTTTTAAATGTACTTTCCTGTTTGCTTGTTTGTCCATTTTTATTTTAATTTTTATAATAAATAAATTTTTTTTAAATGTAACAAAGCTTTTATTCAATCGGCCGTCGCGTATGAGAATTTTAGATTATTACAGATTTTTGTGTGATTCACTCATAAGGTAAATCCCATTGAGTTGGCAAGGTCCTTTAATCCATTTGAGTTTTACACATTCCTAGCTACCTTTGGTTTTGACTTTTGATTTTGTTTTCTTATGAATTTTCTAACCGATCACAAAATTTTGTTTTAATTCACACCTTTCTTCACTGAGCACCGGCAAAATTTCGTTTATGTTACTTTAATTCAGGCAAGATTCATTTTCCTAGCTTTTGCACGTAACAGTTGTCTCGAAACTTACATAATAGCAGATTATAAATCTGAGCGATGGTGATTACATTGTGGCAGTTGTAAGCATTATTCATTACTGCATTTGGATAAGGAAGATAATTCTAATCATGTACTTTCAAAACCGACTACTTCTTCAGTTAATCTTCCAGATGCTCAATCAATGTCTTGTTACCTTCCGCCTACTCGCTCCAATCATACTGTTCTTCTGGGTACCATTCAAGTTCTATTCCGAGATAGTTACGACATTATTCGCCCTGTCAAAGCAGTTCAGAATCTATAAATAAAATTTAGGTGTAACTCTTAAGCTTTTAACATTTACAAATTTTGGGAATTGAGCAAATGGGCTCCCGCACTCTTGGTATTGTTGACTGTGTAATAAAATCTGGTTACTCTTCTGATGTTATTTGGTAACGTTATTGTAATTCCTGTGAATCTAAGTTCGTTAACTTCTTCATCTGTCTCTTTTCTAATGCTAATTCTTCAGACTTGCTCGTCAAAATTCTTGTTTAAAAACACCCATGCTTGAATATATAAAAATAGATATGTCGTTGCTATGTCGAGGTTACTGCTAACTCAAAGTTTTTGTACACAACGTTTTCACATTTAGAAAGACGTTTAATTTGAGATCCTTCTAGTTATGCCGCTTATCAAAATTAATGTTTGAGTATTGAGACTTGTGTCACATGTCTGTTGCTATTTTTTCTTGGTCATATGTGCTACGTCATCACTGTGTTTCTAAATGCAGTAAAGAGAACTAAGATGCGTGTTGTCTTTAACGGTTTTTCTTCTCTTCATTGTAGTTCTTTAAACGAGCAACTTTTAAATAGGTCTAAGTTATCAAAAAAAAAAAAATTTTGCTATTCTGATAACTTTTATGTTAAATACGGTTGATTTGTGATGTGACATTTGCATGATGTATAGACAAATTTAGTTACGTCGTGAAGATTACGTTTGTTTTAGTTCCGTTGAGTCTCGACAAATACTGTCGTGCCAACGCATAATCGCTAAATCAAAGATGACATTTTTAAGGGTTTTGTCAGTTCTAAGACTAGAACTTTGTAGAGCGTTTTGGCAATGACCTCTTGGAAAAAGGACGTTTTGAATTGCAAAAATAGTCTAGTAATGTTCCTAAAATTTTTAAAGGTTTTTCCGCGAATCATTTACGAACATTTATTTGTTTTTGACTGAATCTTAATAATTTTGGCTTCTGCTGGAAACATTGCTTAAACACGTTTTTTATTCAAATTTAATTCTTTGTTGTCAACTGCACTAAAAGAACGGTTCTTTCTTATATTGCTACAGTATCTGATCTTTTAGGGTTCCTCTTTATTCTTATTTTTACAATGAAGATGTTCTACAGCGGATTTGTGTCAAAGGTCTTGGTTAGGATGGCGTTTTTAGCCCCGTCTTTCCCTATCAACAGACTCAATTGTTAGAAGACTTGCCTTATATCTTTTAAGTATACATTTCAGGATGCATGTCTCCTTCTTCTTATCAAATATTACACGTTGTGGATTTCTGCGATGCGTCTCAAAAAGGATACGCTCTCGCTATTTACGCCTGTTTTAGTTTTGTTGAGTCTTAACAAATACTGTCATTTCACCTCATAATCGTTAAGTAAAAACTGGCTTTTTTAAGAGTTTTGTCAGTTCTAAGACTAGAACTCGGTAGAGCGTTTTTGCAATGATCTCTTGGAAAAAGGACGTTTTGAATTCCAAAAATAGTATAGTAATGTTCCTAAAATTTTTGAACGTTTTTTCGCAAATCATTTACGAATTTTTATTTGTTTTTGACTGAGGATAGGTTTCTTCAAAATTTTGGCTTCTGCTGTAAACATTGCTTAAACACTTTGATATGAGCCAAAGGTCTTGATTGACATGACGTTTTTAGCCCCGTTTTTTCAATAGACTAAATTAGTAGAAGACTAGCCCCATATTTTTAAGTACACATTCCTAGACGCATCTCGCCTTCTTCTGTGATTGATTACGTGATGGTGAGTGGAGAAATGTGGGAGGACATAGAAAGTTTTAAAGTGGGGGATGAGGAGGAATCGGATCATCAGCCACTGGAAGTGATTTTAAAAGGAAAGGAGCAAGAAATTAAGGAGGAACAGAAGGGATGGGGAGTAAAAAAGGTGTGGACTGAGGAAAGCATAGAAAGATATAAGATGAAGTTGGAGCAAGTGATTTGGGGAGAGGTAGGGGGGGAAGAAGGACTAAAGGAGTTGACTGCAGAAATGGAGAAGGCAGTAGAAAAGAAAAGGTTTGAGAGAAAGCAAGGAAAAAGAGGAACGAAAATAGGTGGTGGAATAGAGAATGTAGAGAGGCAAAAACAGAGATGAGAAACGCTAGAAGAAGATGGAAGAAAGGTAGAATAGATGTGCAGGAGTATAAGGAGAAGAAAGTGAAGTTTAAAAATGTATGTTCAAAGAGAAAGGTGTCGTATAAAGAGGAAATGGAGAAACAAGTAAAGGAAATAAAGAAAGAAAGAGAAGTGTGGGAATTTCTAAACAAGGAGAGAAGAAGAGATAAGAGAGAGGAGGTTTAACGGATATAAAGGTGTGGCTGGATTATTGTATTGAGCGTTTGGAGGGAACAATAGAAGGACCAGGGCAGGTGATATTGCAAGGGGGTAAATACAATACAGGAGGGTGGGAGATAGCACGAAAGAGGCAATGGAAAAAGCAATAAATAGACTAAAATTAAGGAAGACGGCAGGAACGGACGGTACGCAAGGAGAACAATGGAAATATGTAGGGGAGAGAGTGAGAGGAAATATAAGGAAAATTTATAATACAATATGGAAAGGGGAGGAATTGCCAGGGAGTTGGAAAGAAAGTTTAATTCTGCCGGTTTATAAGGGAGGGGGATAAGAAGGAGGTAAAGAATTATAGAGGGATTAGTGTCACTAATATAAGTTATAAATTGTATGCCATGATTATACAAAGGAGGTTGGAAAAGGAAGTGGAAGAAAAAAAGACTATTACCAGATTGGCAGATGGGATTTAGGGTGGGAAGAAGGGCAATAGACAATGTTTATATATTAAAACAGTTAGTGAATGGAGAGCTAGATACAGAAAAGGGGTAAGGTATACGCGTTCTTTATGGACATAGAAGCTGCGTTTGATAATGTGAATAGGGAAAAGCTATGGAGGGTGTTAAGGAAAAAGGGAATAGAGGAACAACTAGTAAGGAAACTGGAAGAGATATATAAAGAGACTAAGAATAGGGTAAAAATAGGGGATAGTGTTAGTGAAGTGTTTTGGACGAGGAAGGGGCTAAGGCAGGGGTGTCCTCTTAGCCCTATTTTATTTGCACTGTATATAGGGGACATAGAAGAAGTGTTGAAGGGAGGTCAGTGTGGTGGGGTTGTCATGGAGGGAGGGATTAAAGTGTGGGTGTTGGCATATGCAGACGATATGGTCATGGTGGCAAAAAATGAGTTGGAGATGAAAGGTATGATAAATACGATAAAGAGGTATCTGGAAAGGAAAGACTTGGGTTTAAATGTGAGAAAGTCTAAGATAGTAGTTTTTCAAAAAGGGAAAGGAGGGAAGAAAAAAGAAGAGTTAAGTTGGGGAGAACAGAGGATAGAGACAGTAAATGAAGTGACTTATTTGGGATATAGGCTAAGGTATGACAATAAAGATGATGCGCACATAAGGGAGTTAGCAAAGAAGGGTAACAAGGTATTAGGGCAGGTATGGGTTTAGGGAGTAAAGAGTATTTGGAAAGGAGATCGAAAAGAGAAGATGGCTGTTTGAAAAGTTGGTTATAAGTGTGATGATGTACAGGGTGGAGGTATGGGGTTGGAAAGAGTGGAACCTATTGGAAAAGAGTACAAATAAAATATTGGAAATGGATACTAGGTTTAGACAGGAGACGCCAGGGTACATAATAGAGGAGGAAGGGAAGTTAAAGAAAATTAGAATAGAAGCAGGGAAAAGGGCGATGGGTTATGAAGAGAAAATGAAGGAAAGGAGAGAATGTAAAATTTTGCAATGTTGCTGGAGGACGGTAAAGGATAGTAAAAACATATATGGGCAGGAAGAAAGAAAACTGTACTATCAACGAGGAGGTTTCTGCAAGAGAAGAGGTGGAAAGAAGGAGAGTGGAAGGAGGTTAAATACGGGGAAATAGTACTAAGAGACAAAAGATACGCAGGTTCAAGAGAGGGAAGGAAAGATAAGGGAAGAAAATATAATGTAAGATATGGGAAAATAGTATCCAGGGAGGTGCCTAAGTATCTCATGGGGAGGAGAAACCTAGCAGAAAAGCGACTAATAGCCAGGTTTAGATGCGGCAATGAAGAGAACGTAAATAAATATTGGAAGGAGGATGCAATGAGGAAATGTAGGCTATGTGGTGAGGGATGGGAGGACATAGAACACATGAGTGAGGAGTGTAGCGAGCTAAGAGAAGAAATGAGGGGGAGGAAGGTTTTGCTTGGGGAGGAGAGGGAGGGATTAGATTGGATGAAATCAGTAAAGGAAAGAAGGATAAGAGGGGAGGGTTAGATCTAAAGTATTAGAATAGTAAGATGGTGATGGGAAGATTTTAGGGAAGAAAGTTTTTTTTTTTGTTTTTAGTTTTTTTTGTTTTTTTTTTTAATTTCTGTACAAATTATATTAAATTATAAGAGAAAGATGTAACGTAACTCATTGTAAGGCCGAATGGCCAAACAATTAACAATAAATAATAATAAAATTATTAAACATTACACGTCGTCGATTTCTGCGATGCTTTTCAAAAAAAAAAATACGCTGCAGCATTTTACGGTTGTTCTAGTTCTGTTAAGTTGACTTTTTTAATGGTTTTGTCAGTACTAAGACTCGAACTCTGTGGAACGCTTTTGCTGGCGCTCTTTTTTTCATTTGATTAAACTTCTATTTGCTTCTACGACAATTAGAGAAACCCGAATTTACTGTGACACCTAAGTAGCTACTGCGAGGCCCTCATTCTCTCCGCATCGTCTTCATACTTTTGTCGCTAACCGTATTGTAACTATTTTTAATTTTACTAAACAACATCAACAGCATCACGTTGGTACTGCCAATGATCTTGCTTATTTAGCCTGTCATGGTGCTACTCCTAAAGTTTGAAGTAGTATTTTCTTTTTTTCCGGCAATTTTGAATTTCTTGTTATCTATAAACTAGCTCAACTATTCTTACTCGCATTGTATCTTCTCATCCTTTACTTCCATTCATCAAACGATTTTCTTCTTTTCTGAAACTACAACCAATGTTTGATTGGATATTACATGATATTACGTTTCTTCTTCTTTTTTTAACTTTTTCTATTGCCGCACTACAAAAGACTACGCATGCTTGCGTTCGTATAACGTAAGCTGCCTATTATAAAGAAGATATTTTGTTGTTTTGGCAAGGTAAACGCCTTCCTTTCTTTAGAACACTGTTTCCGTTTATTGATGAAAAGTGAGAAGACTGGTTTTCTCCGCCTTGGCGTTGTCTTCTTGTCATTTGCTGCTATTACTTTAGCAAGCTTATCTCTCCGCTCTTTCATGTTTTTACTATCATGCCTTCTTTCTTTGTTTTGATTCTCAAACCGTTCCAGCTCTATTACGAGCTAATTTTTGGTTTATTTTGCTGTGGAATCTTTCAAGAAAACGCATCCGTCAATGTATGAAGCGTTATCGTTTTGGAGATAACACATTTGAGTTAACAATGACGCTTTTACCTATAGATTGCGTTACTCCGCAAAGGTCATTTACCGTAACTGGCGTAGATTATACCGAACATTTTACTGTTAAGATTAATTCTCTTTGCACGTATCGTGCTACGAAAAGCTACTTGTGTTTGTTTTCTGCACCGCCACCAAAGCGATAGATCTTAAATTTGCTTTGTCTTTATCAACAGAAGCTTTTTTTATCTGTTTGCACAGATTGATTGCGCTGCATTGGCGCAGCTAGACAGCTTACTGATTTGTATGATTTTTGTATTCGCCTTAAGGGTCTGTTATATCGTAGAATTGGTAACGCGACTCTTAATTTTGAAGAGTTTTGTACCATATTAAATAACCGTCCGTTATGTGCTCTTGTATCTAATCCAGCTGAAGCTGCAAACTATTTGAGTCCAAATCATTTTTTTATTGGCGAGCCATTGCTTTCTTCTCTTTCTACTTTAGATGCTAATATTTTACTTTCAAGCAACGCTGGTAAAATGTTACCCTGGTTTTCGTGCAACAAAAAAAAGTAAGCGACAGCTAACACAGTTATTCTCGGAGATTTAGTCGCAGGCTTCCTGATGCTAGATTATAAATTAAATCTAAAAAAGCGCCAAAACTATGAAATACTAAATTAGGGAGACATCGTTTAAATCTACCTGCAGCTAAAAAAAAAGCAAATAACACGACAGAAGTAATAACACAGAATATATATTTATGTTATCACAGACAGTAGTTCTACAGAAGACGAAGAAGGTACATAAGTATAATTAAATAAATTTTCCAAACGGTAATACATGAGTCGGACAAAATATAAGTTACGCCCTGTACTGAGCAACACGTCGTATAGTAAAATGACCTAGTTGGTCTAACTTTTACATTCAAAGATGGAATTATTTCTTTTTGTGAATTTAAAATCACAAAAGTATATAAAAAAATGAAGACTTAGAGACTCAACGCGCATTGCATACGACTTTGTTATGCACAAAATAATCTTATAATTAACGAATTAGTAATTAAAAATAGAAATTGTAATACTTACAGTTATGTTTTATCCAGTAGGGGATTAGCTAATTCCGTCCCTGTATTACCTAAAACGTAATATGAAATTTAACACAAAAACGTACATACGGCGTTATCACAAGTATTTTAGTTTTTAAATCATGCAATCATTCAAGATAGCGAATGCGTAGCGTTTCTCCTCAACTTAGTCTAGTAATTGATGGTAAAAGTTTCTTCCAAAAAAAATCACAATCGTAAAGGCTTCAAACCCTTTGACGGTGTAAATGGCTAAATTACAGCTAGGTGACGTTATCGAAAATTTCTCAAATATGACATTTGTTTGTTATTTATACCAAAAAAAAGAAACGTGTGGGGTGGGGGTACGTAAACCCGCTATAGACAATTATGAAACAATCAATTTAAACCCCCAATACAAAAAAATTATGACCACATACCCCCAATAAATTTTCACTCAGATAGACACAAAATTCAATTGCATGTTCACGTGGAATTGTTTGAAATAACTTAGTGATGAAAGCTTTGTTGTGCCTAGATACCGCTAAACGAAAGTCTGTGTTGCACAAAACATTACTGGAAGAAGAATAAATTCGCGCTCTTAAAATCTGACAGTCAACCAAAATAGTGAGCCTGACAAAGACAAATTTTATACTTAAGAAATCTTAACATACTATCTTTTAAACATAACAAAAATCAAAACAGTTTATTACATTGCTGATTGGTAGAGTGACCGAATTACATCCGGGATTTGTTCGACTCTCTCGAATAGCTACCGTGGCATTTTATTTAAATTGCTCTTTAATTCTTATAATTACGATAACAACTGTTTTTAACAACTTAACTTAACTATGTCATTGGAAACACTTATTTGAAAACTGTGACTTATAACCCGTGTTTAAAACTGTGATTAAATTGACCTACTTATTCTATTTATACCTTTATACCTAATGGAATTGCCAACATTGCTACCTTGACATTATTGGTCAAAGATATATAAGTCATTTCGCATGTGTAAATTCTTATTTGTCATTATAAATTGGTAAGTTCCATTACAGTGTATTCAATTGGAACGGACTCGTGGTCGGCAAAGGCCCGAAGTCCATTTGAACTGTACTCTCTTCCTGGAGCCCTTAAATTTTGTCTTTTAATTAGCCGTTTTTGAGTTTTCTAAAAATTATATACGGATTTTCGTATTAACTCACGACCTACACCACTGAGCACCGGGAAATCTCATTACTTTTATTTAGGCAAGTTCCCTTTTTTCTATCTTTGGCATGTAACATAAATATTTGGCGCCCAACGTGAAGCCGATAGTTAACAGTTAATTACATTCGGGATCTGTTCGACTTTCTCGAATAGCTACCGTGAAAACAGTAAATGGTTATCTTCCTCTCTCCTTTTTGCGGCAAACGTCTTTTTTTGGGCTCGATTAACTTCTTCTTTTTCTTCTTATTTGTTGTTCCAGTTAGGTTTTATTGTTTTCTATTTCTTTTTCTTATTTCCTTTTAAAATTCAACGTTGCTTATTTTAGGTGGGCGGTATTTTAGCGCAAATGTTTAATTTTAGTTGTTTTTGCTAGATGCGCTTTCGGTTCTGTTACTTCATAACTTTACTCAACTTGATGATAATATTTCACCTCCTTGCTGATAATGCTGATAATTGTTGTTCTTAATTTGTAAAAGTGGTGCTTATCAAAAACCTGTGCTGTTGCTTTTGTGTTTAATTTTGCCATCCTTTCAAAAATAAGACTATTGGTAAGTAAAGAAAGCGCTCATTTCTGGCTGAATTAAATCCTTGATTTACTTTGGGGGCGCGTGACCGCAAGAAGCTTTCTAGAGTTGTTTTTTTAAGAAATTTGCAATTTTCTTTATTTAAATTATTATTTTTGTCGCTGAGTTGTTACTAAAAGTGTTCTTTTTGTTTAAGCATTTAATTATACAGTCCACTGTCGACTTTCGTGTGGCCGAAACAGCGTGTGATAACGGAAGCACTAGTTTCACCGATGTAGAGTAAACCACATGAACAAAAAATTTAGTATACACTTTGAGATGATAGTGTAGAAAATGTATTCTTAGGAAAAGGAAGAATCCGAAAGACTTTGTAACCGTCGTTTGAGTTTGTGCGATTTCTTTCGTGAAAGACCCGGTAATTGAGTTGATTTTATTCGTTTCATGTACTTTGGTATTGTTTGATTAATTTGGCATTAATTTAAGGAAATTATTTTACGTTTTTAAATTCATCGTAAGTAAATTTTTGTATTCAATTAATTCGAAATTATTACGCTGTTTAAATATTCGTATTCTGTAGTTACGTTAATTTGGCATTTTCTTTCTCTCTGTGCTTTTGTGTTGTTTAAAAACTTAATTTTGCCATCAACTAAAAGATAAGACTTAGGGTAAGCCAAGAAACCGCTCATTTCTAGGTGAATCAAAGCCTCGATTCACTTAAGGGACGCCTGACTGCAAGAAGCTTTGTAGAAAAGTTTTTTAAGAAATTTGCAATTTTCTTTACTTAAATTATTATTTTGGGCGGCGGGTTGTTACTTAAAAATCTTCTTTTTTAAAGCATTTAATTATACAGTCCACTGTCGATTTCTGTGTGGTCGAAACAGTGTGTTTTTACGACAGCATTAGATTCACTAGAGTAAACTACATGAACAAAGAATTTAATATACACGTTGAGATGATAGTGTAGGAAATGTGTTCTTGGGAAAAGGAAGAATCTGAGAGACTTTGTAACCGTCGTTTGAGTTTGTGCGATTTTTTTGTGAAAGATCCAGTAATTCAGTTGATTTTATTCGTTTCATGTACTTTGTGATTGTTTGATTAATTTAACGTTAATTTAAGGAAGTTATTTTACGTTTTTAAATTCATCTTTCTCAATCCAAGCTGTAAGAAAATTTTTTATTCAACTAATTCGAAATTATTACGCTGCTTAAACATTTGTATTCTGTAGTTACGTTGATTTAGAATTTTCTTTGTCCTGGCAAAATTCCAGTTGTATTTATGATACGTTTCATTTTTAGGTAGTATAGTAATTAAATACATTTTAGCAGTTTTTTTTATTTTAAGTTTGTTTCAAAGTTCATTGTTTTAAGTACATTCTCAGTGCATATGTACTTTATTTATGCTGTATTGTATTGAATTGCATTTGGAATTAGGTCATTTTTATATATTATTACTTATAGAAACAGTTTTATGATTCAGGTTTAAACAAGTAATCGTAAAGACGTTTTGATATTTTTGTTGTTGTGACAGTTCTTACAATTAGAAAGGCTTTCTTCGAATTCTACTATTACGTATTAATTAAACGTATTTACATCTTTTTTCTACGTCTTCGAACAGAACCTTTAGGGAAATGGTGGCGGATTGAGTTGATAAATATAAGTGATTTTGGTTTGGGAGGAAGTTCAAAATGCCTTAAGTAACGGAATGCAGATTTTTGCAGAAAATAGTAAATTTTTAGTTTAGTTAGTAGAGGTTTCGTTCTTCTAGTTTGTAAAATTTATGGTTTTTAAAAATTTAAAAATTTTACGTGCTTTCAAGTTATGTTTTACGTAATGAAGAATCGTGTTTGTTAAGTTGTGCGCCGCGATTGTATTTTCGCCTTGGTGGCGGCTTATTGAGAATCTTCCTGTGACGGTACCCTTCAGCATTACTGGCCGACAACATCTGGCAATTTAATGGTCAAACACAAGCTTTTTCCTGGATCTACTACAAAAAAATTTAAGGTATTTATTTTTTACTGACTAAACCGATTTAGTGAATTTAACTACGGGATTATAGTGTCTTAAAAGCTTTGGGTTTTAAGCAGAATAAAGATTGTTGCAAGTTACCAATTTTATTGATTTTGCACTTACTAAATATTAATTGTCTGTCTTTCTACGAGTTTCTCATATAGAAACCCTCCCGAAGAGCACATAAAACCCTTTCTAGGGAGTCCTCAGAATATCAATAGATCGAGCATTTTCTGTAATTTTTTTCTGTATGATTTCTTTAAAATCCTACAAGAGAAAAAATTCTTTCAAAAGACTTATTTATAACGGCTAAAGTGACCGAACTAATGTAATCTGCAACCAGTAATTGGCGGTTATATTAAAGCACGACTGACCACTGGAAAATAATAAAAAGTTTACTTTTTAAGTTGTACTCTGATATAGAAAAACTTTGGATCTTACGTCTGTATGCATATGGTTCAGTAGACGTAGAAAATTCTTTTAGTAGTCAGCCTCCCATATGCCACCAATTTTATATCTTTGCCTTTTTTCGTTTTTGGATGTTAACAATCGTATAAAATTGCATATTAGTACAGAGTAACAATTTCCTGCACCTCTTAAATACTTTTTTATTCTGATTACGCTAATTCTTTTAAAGTGCTTTCCTTACAGGAAAAATTAGAAAACTTCAGTCGTTATCCGATACACATGCACTCATAAGCGTGGATTAAATAAAAACACGCTTAACGTTAGCTACACTGTTTTTAACTAGTTTATAAATCTAAAATAACGAATTCAATTGTAGATGATGGTTCTACCTTAGATTTAACTGTGTTTTGTGTCAAAATTTCTTTTAATTACCATAACAAAAACATAAAAATGTAAAATAAATCCGCTTTTTGTTCAATCTGAAAGATGTAAATACGAAATTATCGGGTTTGATTTATCGCATCCAGACTATTATATAAATGTACCACATCGAATTGGAAATTCTAATGTTTCCTGAAATTTGTATAATGTTGGGTTTAGGAAGTTTCAACAAGGCTTAAGTGCTTTAAGGTGTAAAGCAGTTCTATCACCAACAATAACATCAAAAACAGAACTGTCAATTAATGGATTATAAGGTAGATGAAGTTTAAGATAGTGTAGAAATCCTAAGACACGATTTATAATAAAGTTTACGTTGTAATTGGCAACTCTTAAAGCAACGTTTTCGTGTAGAACAATCGAGCATCGATTTTAAGGTGAGGAATTTGGGTGTATAAATAAAAGAGAAGAAAACCTCGGATTGACAACGAATACGCATACTTGCACGATGTCTCTATTGCCATTTTTCAAATATCCACCGCATGACTGTAAATTGTCCTTTTTCTGCGTTTTCCACGTTGCGACTCTTAAGAACCAGACTCTCATACACCCCGAGGACACGAGACGTGCTGTTACCAATAGCAACCCGGGGTAATCTACATAGATACAAGGGGGTTTCTCTCGCACTAGAACTTGCCCAAAGTGACAAGGACCTGTACAAAAGCCACTAAACGAAAAAAAGAGAAAACCCGTTTTCATTTCGTTTGTTTTATTTGACGGTTAACTGAATTGAAAACACCGTCACGTCACATTCCAGTTTTTAATCCTTTTAACCGATCATTTTCGTTGCAACGCATCAAAAGAAAAAAAAACCAATAAAGAATGCTTTATTAAATAATCTTAAAGTTTCTTAATTCGCCGTTATATTTAAGGAGAAAATTTTCGTTTGCCCGAGCCTTTCTTAAATAAACTTTTAATGTAGTTAGATAACTTTTAAAGAATATTTTAAATTAGAATCATGAGACCCCGGGTAACGTAAATAGAATTAGTTTTTTTTCCTTTTAAATATTGAACCATTTTCTTTTGAACCAGATTATTTAATTTATTATAAAACATTTTCTCCTAAATGAACAAAACTTTATGCTTTACTTCTTAATTTAATAGAGATGGATGCGATCTTGGCACGAAAAACGTTTCAAAGCTTCAAAATTTTTATCATCAAACATATTCGCATAAAGTTTGTACTTTTTATAATAACGATAATAATTTAAAACATTTTAAATTATGTTTAAAAAAATGTTTTTTAAAATTTTTTTTTTTTTAAATTTTGGAATTTTTATTTTCTGGAGTCGAGTGCTATTTCTTTAAATATTTTTTATTTGTTTTAGAAATATTTTTTGTGTTTATCTCATTGTTGTTGTTTTTTTATTTTATTAAGTTGGTTATGCAGTGCAATATTGTTTTTTACTTCTGTTTGTAAGATGAAGCTATAAACGTAATTATTTACAAATCTGTTTTTACCAAATTGTGATTATGACCGCGAATAACTTTTTGCTTTTCTTAACTAATTACTAATTAGTATAAGATAATTTGTTTTAATGTTACTAAAGCTCTTAAATATTTATACGATTTAATATTAGTTATATTATAAAGATTAGAATGTGCGATTAAATGCGCTCATAATTTACGTCGGCGCGCTGTTATTGAACTTGGTGTTCTGAATTGTTCTATTTTATGTAGGCTGTTATGTTCAAAAAAACTAAGGTTTTTTGCACTGTATAAATTTTACTCATGAGTTTTTACTTATTTAAATTCCGGTTTAGTTACAGTTAACAAACAGCACGTGCGTTAACGCAGTGCTCAGTGATATTCACATTGAATAATCTTAAAAAATCCTTGTTTTTAATGTGTAAATCAATTAGGATTTTGTTGTTGAGCATGTAAAAGAATCACTGAGGTAACAGTGCATTTATATTTTACTGCGTAATGTATTTATTATTACAGCAACTTTTGGTATCTCAACGTGTTTGTTACCTCAGCAAAACTTGATTGGTTAATTACTTTTTCATTGAGTCAATAACTAAGTCAAAAACTAAACTGTACTAATTAGATGTTAATCATCTCATTAACTCACTGTTGTTAGATGGAAAAATTGAAACCAACGTTTTTATTTTTTTTGCTCGGGCAAATACTTTTGAACGAGTAACGCACTTTGTGTAGTAATCATCAAATCAAATTTCATCAGCTTATTATAATAGCACAGTTGTAGAGGATTGTATTGGATATGTTATTAGCTAATCGCATACTGAGAACACAGAGTAATGATTTTTTTATATATAATTACTTGTTTTGGTGTCCGTCGTATGTGCAAACGATTAGACACATACGCTTTTTATGGCGATTAATTTAAGCACCTTTTTTTATACTTATCTACTGTAAAGATTGATAACGCTAATTGTAGATGTAATTGTAGTATGGTTTTTAATTCTTGTATTTACGATTACAGTTGTTTTTAACAACTGTAACAATGTAAAATCTTAAGCTTTTGCGGTTGTTATGTTTATGATTATAAGCGAGTTTCGGCTTAACCGCGTCGTAGTTAAACACCCAGACTTGGTCCTAGTCTCTTGAGAGCCACAACAACAAGTAGAACTTGGCTTTTACCGTATTGTCGTTCGTGAACCCAAACAAACTGAAACAATGGCTTATAATCCGTGTTTAAAACTGACCTTAAAAAAATGTCTTTTAATTGACTAACTTATTCTATTTATACCTTTATACCTAATGGAATTGCCAACATTGCTAGCTTGACATTATTAGTCAAAGTTGTTTATTCAACCGTGATTGAATCTATGCCTAATAATTATTCTTTACTAGATCGAATGCAATCACATGTAACCGTCGTTTGAATTTGGAGTTATTTTCTTTTGTAAAAGACTGTATTTGAGTTTGTTTGATTCATTTTGTTTACTTTAAAATTGTTTGAGTAATTTTACGTTAAGATATTGAAGTCGTTTTACATATGTAAATTTTTATTTGTCATTTCAAATCGGTAAGTTCCATGTATCCAATTGGATTGGTAATGTGGGGAAGTCTAAGATGGTAGTTTTTCAAAAAGGGAGAAAAGGGAAGAAAAAGGAGGAGTTAAGTTGGGGAGAACAAAAGATAGAGGCAGTGAATGAAGTGACATATTTGGGATATAGGCTAAGGTATGATAATAAAGATGATGTGCGTATAAGGGAGTTAGCAAAGAAGGGTAACACGGTATTAGGGCAAGTATGGAGTTTAGGGAAAAGAGTATTTGGGAAGGAGATCGAAAAGAGAAGATGGCTGTTTGAAAAATTAAAAGTGTGATGGTGTACGGGGTGGAGGTATGGGGTTGGAAAGAGTGGAACCTATTGGAAAGAGTGCAAATAAAATATTGGAAATGGATACTAGGTTTAGACAGGGAGACGCCGGGGTACACAATAGAGGAGGAAGGAAAGTTAGAGAAGATCAGAATAGAAGCAGGAGAAAGGGCGATGGGTTATGAAGCGAAAATGAAGAAAAGGAGAGAATGTAAAATTTTGCAATGTTGCTGGAGGACGGTAAAAGAAAGGAAACTCTACTACCAACGAGGAGGTTTTGGAATAGAAGAGGTGGAAAGAAGGAGAGAGGAAGGGAGGTTAAATACTGAGAAGATGGTAAGAAGAGATAAAGACTCGCTGGTGCAAGAGAGGGAAGAAAAGATAAGGGAAGGAAAGTACAACTTAAGGTATGGGAATGTAGTGTCCAGGGGGGTTCCTAAGTATCTGATGGGGAGGAGAAGCTTAGGAGAGGAACGACTTATAGCTAGGTTTAGATGCGGAAATGAGGAGAATTTAAATAAGTATTGGAAGTAGGATGTAATGAGGAGATGTAGATTATGTGGGGAGGGATGGGAGGACATAGAACACTTGAGTGGGGAGTATAGCAAGCTAAGGGAAGAAAGGAGGAAAATGAAGGTTTTGCTTGGGTAGGAGGGAAGGGATTGGATTGGATGAAAGCAGTAAAGGAAAGAAGGATAAGAAAGGAGGGTTAAGACTACCGATTTAGAATAATAAAATGGCGATGGGAAAATTTTAGGGGATAAAGTATATTTTTTTGTTTTTGTTTTTTCAGTTTGCAAATTTCTGTACAAATTATATTAGTATGATAAGAAAAGATGTAAGGGTAACGTAACCCATTGTAGGGCCAAATGGCTAAACAATTAACAATAAATAATAAATGTATCCAATTGGAGCGGAGTAGTTGGCAAAGACCCAAAATCTATGTGAACTATACACCCTTCCTGGCGTCCTTAAATTTTGTCTTTTAAATACACGATTTTAGTTTTATAAAAATCATTCACAAATATCTGCATTAATTCACGACCGACACCACTGAGCACCGGCAAAACCTCATTTATGTTAATTTCATTTAGGCAAGTTCCTTTTTTTCCATCTTTGGCATGTAACAAATATTTGGCGCGCAACGTGGGGCCCATATTTAGTTATTTTTCTTTTTTTATTTGAATTTTTCTTTGTTTAGGTTTAGTTAGTATTCTTTTGTCTCCGTGTAGAGACGGACTAAGAATACTCTCCACAGTGACGACACTACTTCTCGTAAGTTGCGACTAATTAATAGTTCTTTTATTTTCATTTTTTTGTTATTTTGTCTATCCTTTTCTTTTTTTGTTGTCTTTAGTGTTTGTGGGTAGGCGCCAGCTTTAGTTGTAAGAAAAACGCAATGCACGGATCTCGTGATGTGTACCACGCCCTCTTCTACTATGCAGCACCGAGTAATCTGTGTCGACCCAAACTTCTTATTAGGTAGAAGGACTGTTTTTTGTTTTGGGTTCTCGGCAATTGCAAAATTGCATAGATTAAGATTAGTTTTTGCTTTGTTCTATTTTTTTTGTTTATTTAGTTATTAGTTACATTATCGTTTTTGTTTTCACGTTTGCAGCATACGATTTTGGATTTATTGTATGGTGATCCGTCTTTGTGTTGATCGTTGTTTGGTTGTAGGAGTTTACAACATGCGGATCTTGTAAAACATGGCGTGGCTTCGTCTTTATCAGTGTCCAATGCATGGTGTCTAACCTGATATTTACTCAAATTTTTAGCTAGTTGTATTTTACCGATTATGACGAATTTTTTGTTAGCGGATTTGACGAATCTTGTTTTCTTTCGTTTACTGTTCTTTTATTTCCCATTTGTCTTTCGTATTTCTTTATGCCCACGCGACGGCGTGAAAACCTCAAATCTATTTTTCCTCTTGTTGACTACTCTTGCTACGCTTTCGGACAACTAGTGTTATGAAGTGTTGTGGGTAGCTTAAAGTTGGGATCATTGGCCGGTTACCCAAGCCTAGTTTATAACCACTCATGGTCTACGGTCGCTGGACCGTGGTGACTTTGTAGATATTTTTGTATGTCCTTGTAATATGGCGTAGCGTAGGTATAGATATCTATTCCTTTTTTGGTAACGCATTTGTGCGTATTAAAACGTCTATTTAGTGACAATACTCCGCCACAGGTCCGCAACACGGTGTAGTATTCTTTTGTAGGCACCACCAGTACGGCACCCTTGTATTCGCTTCCTTCTTGCCCAAGTTTACTATGTTGTTCAGACGTGTCTCGTCAATTCCTCTGGTTAGATTCACTGGTCAGTTTTGGCGTCTACTGCTGTAGTGTGGAACCGTTGTGGAAAGTTTGGTCAAATTGCAACGGTAGGTATATTTGTTATTGATCATGTTGTCAAAATGTTTAATTTTATTGTTTATTTTAGTTTTCGTTTAACTCATTTAAGAGAAATTTAAGAAATCACTCTTTTTGTAAGGGTTGTGTAACCGTCGTTTGAATTTGGACGCATTTTTTTTGTAAAAAAGTTTGTATTTGTGTTTGATTAATTTTGTTTACTTTAAAGTCTTTTGAATAATTTTACGTTAAGGTCATTTTACATGTGTGTCTTATTTATCATTTCAAATTGGTAAGTTCCATTAGAGTGTGTCCAATTAGAGCGGACTCGTAGTTGGCAAGAGCCTGAAGCTCATTTGAGCTATACACCCTTTCTGGCGCCCTTAAATTTCGTTTTTTACTTGTAATTACCCGTTTTTGAGTTTTTCAAAAATCATTCACGGATTTTTGTAATAACTTACGACTAACGCTACTGAGCATCGGCAAAACCCATTTATGTTACATTTATTTAGGCCAGATCCCATTTTTTTATCTTTAGCATGTAACACACATTTCCCAATACTTTTCTTTCTTTTACACTATCAGGTTATAACGGCGCGCTTTGTGTAATTACTGTAATTTTGGGATAATTTATTTTTTTTTCTATTTACCAACTCTGATTTACTGAATGCAACGTTAAACCATTCTTGGCTTACGTGTACAAAGGTTGCCTGATTTAAGATTAGTTTTACTGCGATATTGGTTGCGAACTGTTATTTGATGTGTATTTTAATTTTTTTATTGTGTTTTTATTTTATTTATGTTGCAATAAATACACTCGTTGTTAGACTTGTGTTGTTTTATTTATTTACCTTAAGCGTTGTCAGGTAAAAACTGACACCTCGTGTTTTATATCTCTCCGTTTTGGCTAAGCACACTTTTAAATTTGATATCCAATTTTAGGAGAAAAAAATAGTCAAGATTCATACACATAAATAGTAACATAAATAGAACAGAAGATAGAGGCAGTGAATGAAGTGACATATTTGGGATATAGGCTAAGGTATGATAATAAAGATGATGCGCATATAAGGGAGTTAGCAAAAAATGGTAACAGGGTAATAGGGCAGGTATGGAGTTTAGGGGAAAGAGTATTTGGGAAGAAGATCGAGAAGAGAAGATGGCTGTTTGATAAATTGATTAAAAGTGTGGTGATGTACGGGGTAGAGATATGAGGTTGGAAAGAGTAGAACCTATTGGAAAGGGTACAAATAAAATATTGGAAATGGATACTAGGTTTAGACAGGGAGACGCCAGGGTACATAATAGAAGAGGAGGGGAAATTAGAGGAGATTAGAATAGAAGCAGGGAAAAGGGCGATGGGTTATGAAGAGAAAATGAAGGAAAGGAGAAAATGTAAAATTTTGCAATGTTGTTGGAGGACGGTAAAAGATAGCAAAAACATATATGGGCAGGAAGAAAGGAAACTGTACTATCAACGAGGAGGTTTCGCAAAAGAAGAGGTGGAAAGAAGGAGAGAAGAAGGGAGGTTAAATACGGGGAAGATAGTAAGAAGGGATAATGATTCGTTTGTGCAAGAGTGGGAAGGAAAGATAAGGGAAGGAAAGTATAACGTAAGGTATGGGAATATAATGTCCAGGGGGGTTCCTAAGTATCTGATGGGGAGGAGAAGCTTAGGAGAGAAACGACTTATAGCCAGGTTTAGATGCGGAAATGAGGAGAATTTAAATAAGTATTGGAAGGAGGATGTAATGAGGAGATGTAGGTTATGTGGGGAGGGATGGGAGGGCATAGAGCACTTGAGGGAGAGAGAGGAAGGCTTTGCTTGGGGAGGAGGGGAAGGGATTGGATTGGATGAAAACAGTAAAGGAAAGAAGGATAATAGGGAAGGGTTAGGTCTAAAGTATTAGAATAGTTAGATGGTGATGGGAAGATTTTAGTGGAGAAAGTTTTTTAGTTTTTAATTTCTGTAAAAATTATATTATTATGTTGAGAGAATGATGTAAGGGTAATTAACAATAAATAAATAAAAATAACTAAAACACATTAATATTGACGAATCACAACGAATATTGTTAGTTTGTTTAAGCGGAGAATAATTTGGTCTAACAGCGGTTATTCGAATACAGTTAAAGTGGTAAAAATTCCTTTCTGCGTTCAGACTCTTGCTTTCATAACCTTTTTTGTAATGTTTGGATGAAATTTTTAGATAAAGAAAATCGCACACTAACAAGCAGCAGAAGTGAGCCGAATGTAGAAGTTAAAAGCGTAATTGACAAAATTTCTATTAGTACTAACACAAATAATGAAAAACGTTTTTTAATTTTTTTATTAGTAGAAATTTATTAAGGGTTTTGACGAAGCTAGTTTGTATTATTTGCGTGGTTGTGTAATAATAGACCATTGAGATTTGTTTATTAACAAACCGACTAATTTGAATTAAGAAAATCGTTATTTAAAATTACAGTTGTTTTAATTTTGCATATCTTGGCGCCCAACGCGGGGCTGATACTTTCGAACATCATCAACACATAAAAAAGTTTTTTTTTTGCACCATTCTTTTTTCCTTTGGTGCACAGACTTAGATAAACAACGTTTTTTTATTCAATTGTAGTTGTATTAATATAATTTTTCTAGTTGTATGGTTGTGACTACCCTTACTTTTTTTACTCATAATTTCTAGTACATCTACATTATAAAAATTTTTTACACTCATTTTATCTTTTATCCTGTAATTGTTTAAATGCTCCAAATCTTGTTTCTTTCTTGCCAAGGCGTAATTGTGTTGTGTGTGTTCCATCTGAGACTATGTTATTGATTTTCAATCAAATAATTTTTACATGGGTTAGTAACCTAATGTAGGTTGCCGTACATTAGCCAAACTCTCACTTGGTACTGACAACCTAGTAAGTTGAACCCAAGATTTTTAAAGAGCTATTACGCTTCTATTACTTCTTGTTGACCTTGGCTTGTGACACGTAGATATTGGTTACCCGTTGAACCGTAATCACTGTTAATATTTTACAAAACATTGCAAACTTTTTTTTCACTAATTTTAATTTGAAACAAAAATTGCTTGATGGAAGTGTTTAAAAATACCGGTCCAATAAAACGTGTTTTCTCATTACTGTGCATTTGAATGTATAAAAGCAAGTTTACACGTATTGTTGATGAGTATTATTAAAACTAACTGCATAATATGAAGTAAATTACAAGAGCTTAAAGCTTCAACAAGTCAAAAGTTTATCTATTCATCTATAATGGTTATATTCCCGAGTGTATTAAGAAATTTAGATTATTATTACGTTCAGACGATCATAAAACGATATTACCTTTACTATTATGGGTATGTGTAGGCAAGCTGCAAGCATAGCAATACGTTGCTTCGATAATCTTATAGAGTTAATTTAGACGATAACTAAATCAGTTTTGTTATTATAATACACTTTTGATAAATGTAATTTTACTTAACGCTAACAATTTTTTGTCAAAGTTTAAAATAAAATAAATTATAATAGTAATGTTGATTCGAGTACGATCAATAAAGTAATTAGAGTATTATACACTAATTTAATGCATTTGTTGTAGGTAAGCCGCGGCGTTGTTGAACGCACAGATTCGTCGAGGGATTTAGTTTCCTTGCAGAATCGTAAGGATTCATCGGCGTCTTATTGGTAAGTTAAGTAACTACTTCTCATTACCATTATATACGAGGATGCTTACGTTTGCTTAAAGCTATTAATCAATCTTATATGTATAACTATCTATCTAAACATGATCCAGAAACAGAGTTTATAGTTTGGTTGTCCCCGAAATGTCTATTTATTACCATCGTATCCTAGTCTTGATTAGAACGCGTTAGATGGAGAACAAGTTTCAGTATCTGTACATCGCATAATAGCAAAATTTATTGCTCCGGGTAGAACGATTCAGACAGTGACATCTACGCCTACAATAGAAGCTTATTTCTTGATATCCCAGATCTTGTGTGTTTATTCAGCCTTGTAGGCTTAACATAAGTACTTGAGAATAAGGATTTGTATATCAGGGGTGAATTATTGTCGTATTGCAACTAAGACGAGTAATTGTACAAATTTTGTATTTGTTAGTCAGTTGGTCCATTTGCGCTATTGTGCGTTATTATATTATAATTAATTTAATTCACTTTCTAACAACAACGACAACATGCCAAGACAAATTATTAATGGCACTGCAAATGCTTGCGTATTACATAACCTAGTTTTGTACATTTATCGTAATTTATTTTTACAATGTACTTTAAATTTAATTTAAATTTTTACATATACAGCATTTTTTTTGTTTAAGATTATAAACTGACTAATGTAATTTTTTAGTTTGTCACTGAACGTTGCCTCTTTTTAAATTTTTTTTACAAACTAAAGTTAAATCCAAGAGGACTAAAAAAACCATCAGAGTGTAATTGAAGTAAAAGAAAAAAATAAGTTAGTCAACGGCAAAAAGAAAACCACAAGAAAAAATTATGTTCGTTATTGTTTAAACTTTCTTACAGTTAGCAAGCTTTTTTTCGCAAGCAAAGTAACGTCAAAGTACAAAAAACATTAATTGGTAAAGCACCAATCCGATTTCGCTTAAAGTTCTTCCTGCTCGGATAGCACAGGAAGCATTCGAATCTCGTAACTTAAGATCTACGCAATCGACAAAAAAAAACTTCATTTTAATACCTAACACAAAAATATCACCGTTAGCATAAGCAGCCCATGTAAAGATGTGTAGTAAAAAAAGATATTAATAACGTTAGGCAGCACATCAAACAACGATGTTTTTCTAGATAAAATTAAAGTTGTAAACGTTGTATACGTAGTTTCAGTAACATGTAAAGCATCAATAAAGAAAAAGATTACATAAAATTGAATTACCTTATGAAAACTAACGTGGCAGGTATTGCAAAACAGAACAAGCGTCTAGTTTTTGTGAGATAACTTTATTTTTTGTTTTTCGTTCTAAAAAACGCTCAATGGTAAATCTATTAGTATTTGAATGTAGGTTGACTGGTTTAGTTAGATTTTTCTGATTTTTTTTGAAACGCATGGTTTTCTTGCAATATTTACAACTTCGATCTTTGTCCTTAGCGGCTTATAGATTTTATAGCTAACGGTGCAACTTAGAAACTAAATTTTGAGTTTACAAGAAATGCATTCAGGTAGATTAATTATTGCTTCAAAACTTTTTAATCTTTAAAAAATTAGTTTTCGGTTTTTCAGGTTTGGACGGTATTAAGATGTCATCAACGTATGCGGAGCAACAATGTATTTCTCGTAGTGTCTTACAATTTTTTTGAGTTTATTGGTTTGTTTGCTTGAATTGTTTATACATTTATATATACTAGAAAACATTGTTACTTATACTTTGCTACGTGTTTTCGGTTCTTGTGGATCACACCACATCTAACTATTATTATATATTGATAGGTATGAGTAAATATTATGTTTATAAGAGCGCCATATTTTTAAAAATACAAGATAACAATCTTAATCCGAAACAGAACTACTAACACCTGTGCACAAATACGAGTCAAAGTCAGGTTTAGGGATGTCTGCATATCTGTGCGCACGTATTCCGTTCTGATCAAATTTTCGTCATTAATATTAGCTCTTTTTTTCTCTGAGCATCCTTTACCAGCAATTGTTTTTTTTTGGTTTATTGCTTAACTAGCTTGTAGCTTTCGTTATCGCAAAGCTGATCAATTCCTCTATGGACCGAGAAACTCTTCGACTTTTTGACCTTGGGCAGTTTTCCAAATTTAGACCTAGAAGTTTTCAAATGCTTCCTCTATATTTAAAAAAGCTCCCAGTGCAATCTCTACGTTGTTTAAAGAACTACGTAATATCACTAACCTTTTGCTATAGTGGGTCTAGTTGGTAACAACTATGTCCACATAGCTAGCTGAGATGTCAGTGCGTAAGCGTGGTTGAGAAAACTACAATAAAAGAGAAAAAATAGGCGACATTCCTTAGACTAGCAAGATCCTCGACTCGGGGTGACCAAGAGTATGTCTGAATCCACTACCGAAGAGATTTAAATAAAGCAAAAAAAACAATTAATGGGAAAACGTAACAAGCATATATAATTTTCTCAAACAATAAAATTTATCATTATCTTTTTATTGCAAACATTGATATAATAGTTCTTTACAGGATTTAATAAGAATCAAAAAAGGCAAAAACTACCGGTTACGTAAAACTATATATTACATGGAACAAAATGAATAACAAACAAATCCTACTTACTAACGTGCAAATAAAATCTATAAACATGATGATAACAACACGTAGTTAAAAACAGTGTTGGAAGGCAGCTGGTCACGACGCAAATGTACTTTTTTTGAGCTCATGGTATCGACTGTTGTCATACTTCTCCAGCCTTAAGAAGTCTTCTCCTTTTTGTTTGATTATCAGCACTATCGAGTTACTCAGTGCTAGGTCACCGTGTTTTTTTTTGACACAGCTTTCTACACCCTTGATGAGCCTGTAGATCCATCTGCTCTTCTAGCTGTTCTGCCATTTGCTTTGTTATTAGACGATTAGGCTATGGACCCGCTCCTGGCTTGGCAAAACGGCTTATGGTCATGCTTAATTAGTGCCAGTGCCATCAAGTTCCAGGGCACAATCCTTGCAAGCAATTGGCTACGGTTCTGTGCGCTGAAGTTACGCGTATGCAAACTTTTCTTTGTACTTTGTTGACTATACCCTGGTACTTGTTTATCTTCATTGCTCCTGCATGCATATAATGTCGTAAAAGTTACGACAGTCGACACCAGTTTTTTCTTCAACATTGACAGACCTTTGCTGTTGAGATTGAGCCGAACTATGGACGACGCCGTTTTGGTTATGACTGCTGCCATTTTTTCATGATAAGCACAATTACTTTATTTGTCTATAGGGACCCCAAAATAGTTTAGACGTTTACCGCGTGCGACGACAAACTCTCTACGACTGAACTCGACAGCATCAATTTTTTGACTGCCCGAGAAGATAATGGTTTCCGTTTTTTAGGAGTTAGCTCTAATTTTTAAACTTTAACCAGTTGTCTAGGGCGAGTAGAGCACAGTTTGTCTTTACCACGAGTTTTGTTCGAAGTGTAGCAATTATTGAACAATCTTGATTTTGGAACATGAGTTTGGCAGATTCCGGCTGGAACGTTTCTGGAAATGTTGATTTCCTTTCAGGTGCTGATGTATTTGCATGTGTCGCTTGTAGTGGTCTCTTGCGTTATGAAAACGAAGATGGCCAAATTAATGGCACAGCCGCCATGAATACAATGTTTGGTTTTTCTCTCATAGATCCCGTGGTTGGTAATGCTGTTACACAACCGCATTCGTTATTTGTTTTATTAGAGCCTAGTCTTAATGACACGTCGAAGGCGACCACAACAATTGCTTACTTCCAATAGATTTGGCGGATTTGAAATAAGCTCTCCGACCAGTTTACCATTCAAACAGGGGTCCGTCAGGGTGATGTCGTCTCGCCACAACTCTTCAACATCGTGGTAGATGCAATAATTAAGAACGTTTTCAAAAACAAACGTGGCGTCCAGCTAGACAAAGACCACTTCCTGACAGACTCGATGTTCGCCGACGAAAGCGCCGTATTCGCTGACGATGATGCTGAGGCTACGATATCGCCTGCACTGCCCAGATGTACGGTCTTAAGATCAACACAGAGACGACGAAAGTGCTGACAACGGATGGATCACTAACTATAGTGCAACTTGATGGCGTCCAAATAAAGGAAGTCCAAAAATTCAAGTACCTGGAGTCGATACTACAAGAGAAGAAAGTGGCGTCCACAGCAGAAATCCGCGCGCCAATTGATCAAGCTTCTGCGGTCCTTGCTTCACTGAAGTGGTGTCTGTGGAAGCAAACCAACATTATCACCAATAGTAAGATTTGTCTCTTCCGGACCCTGATCTTGCCAATTCTTCTTATGCATAAAAAACTTGGACAAAGCTAAAGTTAGGTCTGGAGAAACTTGAGATATTCTAAATGCGATGCTTACGCCAAATCTTACGAGTCTCGCTTCGCGACTGCATCCGCAACGAGGATATTCGACATCGATGTGGCGAACTGCCGACGATCGAGGAACAGATCTAAAAAAAGCGATTACGATGGTTCGGACATGTATGCAGAATGGATGACAGCCGCCTACCACACAAACTTCTCTGGCGAAATTGACCCGCCTACTAGAGAGTTAAACGAACAGCGCTAAAGAAAAACTTGTTTAAGCAGATCGAAGAAGATGTGAGATATCGCCGGCTAAACCTCTAAGAGGCTAGGACCTCAACCATGGACCGTCAAGCATGGAAAAGTTTCCTAAACGACATTCGACAACCATTGGCACCCACAGCAGCGTACGGGCTTAAGAACCGATCCAAACCAAACGCAAGCTAGGAATCAAAGAAGAAGAAGAAGTAGAAGATGATGATGATGAAGAAAAGCACCAGGCAGAAAATTTATTTGTTAGCACACATACTAAAGACCATACCGGTCGTTTCGTAGTTACGTTGTCGTTGAAGGACAGAATCGATGCATGTCTTTGAAACCATGCGAGAAATTGCACATTGTTGTCTGTTATGACTTGAACGTTGCTTATCGTTAAACTCTTTTATACAAAAAAAATATAATGAGTTTATAAAAGATTATCTTGACTCAAAGCACATCTCACACCATTGCTAAACTCTAAACCTATTACTGCTTCCACTACCTCATTAGGGTCTATTTTAATGTACTCATTTGTTCTTTTGTCTTCTTAACTCACCGGCTTCGTTTCAATGACTTATTGGCCAGATAATTGGTGCAGATCTACAACCATACTGCTTTGCGTATCTCGATGATATCATCATCGCCATTCCAACATTCGAGGAACATATTCATGTTCTGCAAGAAATTCTAAAACGCTTATTTTCTGCTGGTCTTACGCTAAATCTAGAAAAATGTTACTTAGGGTATGTAGTTAATAAATATGGACTATTGGTGGATCCAGATAAAGTCACTGCAATTTTTAATATTTTTATTCCTACTAATGTTACTGAGGTTCGGCGTGTGATTGAAAGGACCAGATGGTATCGTCGTTTTATACCAAGCCTTTCTGCTCTTATCTCTCCTTTGTCTACTCTTACTGGGAAAAAATTTTCCTATCATTTGGTCACTTGAATGTCAAAATACTTTCGCTTTGCTTAAGGAACATTTGGTCACTGCTCCGATTTTGTCGTACGTTAAGGAAAATCAACCTAAGTGGGATGTGAACTTGTCTAAGATTGGTTGCAGACTTCAAATTTGTTACGAGAAACTCGGGTTTCTAGAGTTCAGCTGTCAAAATAAAAAGTTCTACCGGACTTCTCATAACCAAACGAAGCAACGGCCAGCACAGCTTCTTTGGAGAGAGATCGCAGGCTTCGTTATGTGTGATTATAACGTGAATCTAAAAAAAGGCGCCAAGACGATGAAAAATTAAAGTCGAGGGAGACCGTCTAACTCGCCTCGTAGTAAGCGAAGAATAAATATATTTATTGTATCACAGAAGTTGAATCAATTATAGAAATGTAAATTCTTGAAAACATTCACACGTAGGTTGACTAAATTAGAAATTGTGCCGAGTGGCGAGCAACACACCGTGCAACAAACTGCCCTTGTCGGACTAGATAATTATATACATATAGCGTCTAAATGGATAAATACATATACTTAAATCGTAGACAAATCAAGCAAATTAAGCCTTCGAGATTCGATGTGCACAAACGATAAATTCGCGAAACACAAATAAGAAATTTAAAGTAGTAATACTTACAGGCTTCACCTCACTCGGACTGTTAGCTAACCTCCGAACTTAGTGTACCTAAAAAGTAATCTTAAACCCAAATTGGAACGAGCATATGCTGTTAACAGAACTAAAAAAAAGGTTTGTTTGGCATCCAATGATTACGAATGTAAGTGCGCAGCGTTTCCCTGTGACTTAATCGATTAAATTCCCCATGTTTGACTTCGTAACAGAAAAGGATGGTCCTGGCGGTTCTCAACCTTCGACGGTGGATATTATCAGTACGTATCACTACTTCGTCGTCATGGAATGTTCCGAATAAGACCACCTGTTGGTTATCTTAATTGAGAACGCAGAACAATTGGTGACTACCAAAATCCGCTATAGAAAATTAGTAGGTGTCAATTTAAACCTTTAATGAAGAAAATTGTATACCACTTACCCCGTTTCAACCTTCCACAAATAAACGCATTATAAATTAGCAGCGTGACACAATTCTACGGTGAAGGTTAACCCGGGCATACAAGTAATGAACTCGCCAAAGATTTAATGTAAAGTGAACTGCGAATATGCTGTCGCAAATGTGACAGTCTGGCGCAAGAGCAGAAAGGTCTTGACAAGTTTCATAATACCTACCGAGACATTTTCCCTACTCGCGAATTGAACTACTAATTTCTTATTTTAACGTTACAAACTGCTAAACATTTAGTGATTGGATGTACTTCTGATTTCGCTCTTTTCGACCGTGAACATACTAATTCTGGTAAACTTTTTGAAAAATCTTCTTTTAATACTTTTGCTTCTGATTAGAGACTGTCCCATTCTTTAACGCAACTGTATACAACCATTCAGGATTATATTACTAAACGACTTAAGAAAACTTACAATAATACTCAAGCTAGGTACGTCATTGCTATGTCAAATATAAAGTTGGTGATCTAGTGTGGCTTCGTAATTTTACTTTCTGACGCGTCTAAATACTTGAACGCTAAACTGGCTCCTAAGTTTCTATGTCTTTTTAACATGAAAACTGCTGTTTTTCCTTGGACTAATGAGTTGTCAGATTCACTTGGGAAATCGTTAGGTGTGTAAATGATTTGAAGCCCGAATGTCCTGTTTCTTCTGATAAGGATGTTTTTTTTTTGTTTGATTTAATTCTTATTGGGTATATTCTTTAATTTGTCTACCTACAGGTAACATCATCTCGAAAATAAAGACACATGTTGTATTTGGTACTACAAAATTATTAGATCATATTGACTTGCCGAGTAATTGTCGTTTATCACATTATTAATCGTCTTTTAAAACTTGACTTACTCTAGTCGTACCTCCCATAGCAAAAGGTTCTGCACGTCGTGTGAATTAATTAATGGCATATAATGGTATTGGAGTTATGGCGGTCCTTTTCCAATCTTTATTTAAAAAAACGATGTTTTTAACATGCCAAAGTTTATTTGTATGCTTTGTTACCAAAGTTCTGCACTTTGAAATAGCTTCAGATTTAACAAAAGAGACTTTTATCGCTGCGTCACGTAGACTTATCGCACACCTCTGTTACTGCAATCATATCTTCAGTGATTGTGGCACCAATTTCAGCCATTCAGAGGCACTTAAATCCTTCTTCCATATTTTGGTGGTTTGTGGGAGGGAGGGATTAAATCTGATAAAACCCATCTTTTTGGGGTAGTTTGGAATCAAATTGTCACTTGAGAAAAGTTAAACACACTTATCGTGCAAATAGAGACACTCTATGTAGTTTTAGTTCAGATCCCAATGACTTGAGCGTTTGCAATTCTTACAAAGTTTACACCAAGATTTTTGAAGCAGATGGAAAAATAAATACTAGTCTCTCTATATCAACGCTAAAAGTGGTAAACATCAAAGGTGCTTGAGCCAATAGATATGAATGTTTGAATTGCATCCTGAAAAGGATAAGATTGCGTTCGCGTGGCGAAAGTTGGTATTGTTCAAAGACTTTTTAAGCGCCCTTTTGTAAACTTGTGTTTGTTACCTTTTCAGTAACATTGTATTATATTTAGTTGTTAATTTAAATATTTGTTTAAACTAATTTTGATGGGCGGTATGTTTCGTGCTACTGGAAAACTTGTGATATACGCCATTATACGTCCACGTGTGTTGGTGGTTGAGGACAATTATGCATGCGCGTTTGACGATTAGTTACGTTTACATTATTAATAAAAAATGGCAATATAACAATTATTGTGTATTAAATATTTTGCACTAATAAAATGCAACCGTATTTTGAAATACTTTGCATGTATTTAATTAGTCAAAATACAAGTAACCTAATCATATAAATTAAATTCCGTTTTGATGGAATCTTGAGAAGAACGTGTATTACTAGATTTACCGATAGTATATGTACAGTAGATATCGAAATCAAACACACAGACGGTAACAAAATTTTGCATTGAATAAACTTGTTATGGTTAAAAGTTACTTTTGTGTTGTATTTTGAGTACTTTTCGTACGTAAAAATTATTTAACAATAAGAGATATGATAAAACTATCAACCACAACGAACGAAGAAAAATAAGAATAAAAATATAAGTCTATCCTTAATAAACTAAAAACAAATGCTTTAGTTATTTTTCTAATAGGTTTAAAGCTGCACAAGCTTATTAACAGTAAAGTTTATGAACGTTGTACGAGTAAAATGCTTTACAAAAATAGTCAGCAAAGGAAAGATATAATAACTAAAGGTTATAATAACGACGCTCTTACAAACTTTAGCACATCTTCCGTTGGGATTTTTGTAAAACATCTTTTGGAGAAGTCGTTATCTAAGCTCGAAAATTCCTTGAGCCATTCTCGAAGTGCAGATCCCATTTCGCATTGATTAAAACATAAAGCCTTGTTGAAAATTAAATTACACACGGTAACGAGATGCTCTTACATCTCACCGCACACAGCTTTAAACTGTAGAAAGTGCCTGGAAAATAAAGCTAGATGTATAACGCCTTTTAAACAATTTTTACGCAACAATTTTTATTTAAAAATTAAAAAAAAACGTAAATTTTTTACGTATAAAATTGTAATAGACACCTTTGAAAGTATATTTTTGCATTCGAATCGTTTCGTTTCGACGATACACCATATACGAGATCATGAAATTTTGATGCTGAAAAGTAGAATCGCTTGTAACAGAGTTTGAAAATATAGAAAGTTTCATGTTGGTGTAAGTGGCGATTTCGAAAATTGAGACGTGTCGAAACAATTGAGAAAAACGAAACGCACGTTTACAGGTCTTTCATCTGAAATATTTTACGTATGTTTGAGCAAGTTTCCAATTTACGAATAGACTACTAAGGGAGATGGCGTTTTAAAATAAAGTAAGAAAAAAGTTATCTAAATAGTTGATGAACGCTTTCCATTTATCGTTTACAAGCTTCTCTTCTTTTCGAATTTTATCAAACGTGCAATTATAAAAATTTTTCTTTTGAACCGACACGTTTATTTTATAAAGAGTTTGTTTTTTATATTTTAATTAAAGTAATTTATGTTAAAGTTGTTTTTATTTTATAAGTAACAAAATTAAGGTTTTGCGGAGGCGTCCTAGTTAATTAATAAATTAAAATTAAAAATGTGTAAAGTTTTGTAGGACAAATTTAAATGAATGGATTTGAATAACCAACACTCGTTCTTTATCTTTGAATACAAAATTTTAAATATCTTTGTTTTGAATTAAATTTAATAAATACATGACAAAAAAAACAATTTATTAAATTCTTGTGGTGTTTGTTATAAAAATTCATAAAAAATATAAATTCTTTTATCTGTGACATAAACTAAAATTTTTTATGTGATAAAAGTTTATATAACAACAATTAATATTACTAAATAAATTCAAATAGAATATAAACTAAAATAAAGATTTCATTCTTTAAATCAACAACTTAATTAACCTTAAAGTTATTTGCGTTGTGGGTTTCATTCTTTCTAACTTCATTTTGTCACTATTTTCAAACTGTTTCTGTGTTTCGCTAAGTTTTATGCCTGGTTCCAAAACAATCCTTTACTTTTCAGTACTTTTTCCACTTCTTTGTCCGACGTCATACTGGGTCTGCCAGAATTCTTCGCTTCCTATAGTTGTCTAACTTACCTTTCTTCAGAGAGTATTTTCACATGTCCTGGAATGTTAAAAAGTTAGTAGATTAAAATTTTTTGAGTATAAAATTTGTCCTCGACTCGCCCACTTTTCGTGGTCAATGGTCAAATGTGTAAAAGCGCGATTTTCATCGTTCTTCTGGTAGCGTTTTGTGCAACACATAGACCTCTACTCTTAGTTGTTTTACGCAATTCTACGTCAATATATGGTACAATTTATATATCTTTGATTGAAAACTTATTCGGGGTAAGTCGTTAATTTTTTTTTGTATTAAGGGTTTAAATTAATTCTTTAGCGGGTCGCCATCCCTTCACCTCACGTCACGTCGCTGAAGTCCAGGGGTTGTGAATACCATTTTATTGGAAGAAATAATTACACAAATGCAAAGTTAATTAAAAGAAAGAAGATCGGCGCATTCATTTACTTTAATTATTGTATGAATTATTGATTGGATTTACATGTGATAACCCCGTATGTACGTTTTGTGTCAAATTTCATATTACGTTTTTTGTCATACTCGTACGGAATTAGCTAATCCCCTACTGTTGATTCTGTCTATTGTTAGAATGACCATACGTACATGCTAGGTGGGGAGGTCATTACAATTAATGTTAAAACCTTTTTTTGTTTGTCACATATTTATCTGGTGCGATTTGATTTTCTAGACTTTTTATTTTCGTATTCTTATAATTTAACTTAAGAAAGCAAAGTAATTTCTTTTTTAATTGGAAAAGTTAGACTGATTAGGTGGCTTAGATGTACGACGTGTTGCTCATGTAATATTGTTTGATACGTTCATATAACTGTACTTGTGTACTTTCTTTGTTTTGTTTTTGTACTTCTGTGATACAATAAATATATATTCTGTGTTATCACTTCTGTCGAGTTAAACGATATCTCACTAGTTTAGTTTTTCATCGTTTTGGCGCCTTTTTAAATTTAATTTGTAATGAAGCATCACAAAACTTGCGACTTACTCTCCAGAAAAAAGCTGTGTTAGCCGTCGCTTATTTTTTTTGTTACACGAAAACCAGCGTAAGAAATTTAGCTTCCAACTGTCTGGGCTTGATTTTGTTTGTGCGATTATAATTTTTTCTAGTTTTATTGTTTTTTTTACCTTTTCTTTTTCTTTAGTGGGTTCAACTTCGCTTCTTTAGGTATTGTTGCAAAACTTAACGTTAGAGTTACTTCACTAGTTTTTAATGTTTCGGTTTGATTTTACATTAGTTATCTACTTACTTTTAAGTTAATTGGATTTCTAGTCAGACACGTGTCGTTGTACTTCTGCTTTGATTTTTGGATTAACTCGACTACGTCAGGTAACCCTTTTTTCTTATTAAATTAGTTATATTAGTTATATACTTGTACTTACTATTATTTTCACTTGAGTTTGAGTCAGATATGTGTTTGAAGACTTTTGTTTTGATTTACTGCTTTGCTTAGTTTCTTGTTTTAGGTTTTATTATGATTTTAGTGTGTTAGTTATGTATTTTTGATGTTGTCAGTCACCGTCAGTCTTATTCTCTGCTTTGGGTTTCTTTCGCTCTTAGAATATTCTAATAAATTCTTCGGCATTTACGTTCCAATTTGACAAACACAACCAACACTGACTCACAATATTCAATTGGGAAGTAAAGCTTCCTGTTTTTCTGTATTGACTCTTACTTCCTTTTCTTTCTTTCTTTTGGTTTTGTTTTGAGTTACGCGGTTTGCATTTTTTTAGATTGGCACTCATTTAGTGTTTAGTTTTTTGGAACTTGGTGGTTGTGACTCTTGGGTTACTGATTCTTTTTCTCTGCTTCTTAGGTAGTCCGACTTATGTGTGCTTTTAATCATAATCTTCATTTTGGTTGAAATTTCTTTGTGGATTTGTATCACTGAGTTGGGGTTTCATGGGATTTAAGAACGTTGTCATATTACGTTTTAGGTCATACTGGTACGGAATTAGCTAATCCCCTACTGGATAATATACAACTGTAAGTATTGCATTTTGTATTTATACGTATACTACTTCGTTGGTCATGTTGATTGTGAGAATGGCCATACGTACATACTAGGTTGTAATCACAATTAATGTTAAAACTTTTTTTGTGTGTCATATACTTATCTCGTGCGCTTTGATTCTCTAGACTTTTGATTTTCGTATTATTGTAATTTAATTTAATAAAGTCATTCCTTCGTTAATTGTAAAAGTTAGACCGATTAGGTTGCTTTGGTGTGCGACGTGTTGCCTACTTAAGGGTGTAACTTATACTTGGTATGTGATATCAACCCATGTAATATCATTTGCAACGTTTATATAATCGTACTTATGTACTGTCTTTGTTCTCTTCAACTACTTCCGTGATAAAATAAATATATTATCTGCGTTATCACTTTTGTGGTGTTATTTGTTCTTTTTCAGCTGCGAGTAGAGTTAAACGATATATTCCTAATTTACTTTCTTTCATCGTTTTGGCGCTTTTTTAGATTTAATTTATAATCTAGCATCACAAAGCCTGCGACTCACTCTCCGGAAACAACTGTGTTAGCCGTCGCTTTTTTTTTGTTACACAAAAACCAATGTAACAGTTCCCACCACTGTAACTGAGCCTTTTCTATATATATCTTTACATTTTCTATTGTCAATCTTTCTCTTGTATCTTCATGTCTTATTTTGTTCATTATCGTTACTTTTGCTACTCTTTTCAAATACTTCATTTCTAGAACTCAGTTCTTCTTATGTAGCTTTTCGGTTAGAACTCATGTTTTACATCCATACACTAATGTCGTTGAGTATATAGTCTCATATATCGTCATTCTTGTTTTATAGCTTATTTCCATTTTATTAATAAATCCTCTATTGATTCCATGAAACAATTTAGTTGTTGCCGTTATTCTGCAATTTATTTATTCATTTAATTTTCCCGCATTGTTTATGGTTAATCCCAGATATATTATTTGCTTGCTCTACTAGTTGTTCATGGATTCTTATATTTATTCTTCTGTCTTTGTTGTTTGATATTACTACTACTTTTGTCTTATTGATATTGATTTTTAATCGTCCTCTTTCTAGTTTTTGAACTTATAGGTTCAATTGAATTGTAAATTTCTCTATCTATTTGCCATTATTGCAATATCATCTGCAAACACGCATTCCCCCACTTTAACTGGTTTTAGTTTGTGATACTCTAGTCATCTTTTCGCTTTTTGCGTTAACATTTTTGATGATTTTGCCCATAAATGTAATAAAAAGCAGTGGACTAAGATTCGATCTTTGTCTAACGTTGTCTCTCTGATCTTTTCTGACTACATTTTCCCTGTTTTATATAATGATTTAGGTAATAGCTTTTATCAAATTCCTGTCAATACTATTGCTCTCAAGTACGTCCTATATATTTTGTCGTACCACCTAGTCAAATGACTCTTCCAGGACAGCCATACATATGTTCAATTCTTTATTGTAGGGTAACGATTTCTCTTTTGTATGTTTGATTGTGAAAATATGGTCCTAGGTGCAGTGTCCTAGTCTAAATTTACTTTGTGCTTTATGTAACTTATATTCTACTTTATTTTAAAAATTTGGTAGGTTAAAATTTTTCGAGTATAAAATTTGTCCTTGACACGCCCACTTTTTGTGGATGGTTGTCAAACAATTCATTCTTTTTCCGGAAATGTTTGGTGCAACACAGACCTCCGTTTAACAGTATATTGACAAGGGCTTTTATCATTCAGTTATTTCACGCAATTCTACGTCCATATGCAATTTAATTTTGTGTGTATCTGAGCAAAAGTCTTTAATTGGGATAAGACGTTATTTTTTTAATTGGGGGTTTAAATTGATTCCTTCCTAATTGTCATAACAGATTTTTGTACCCCCGCACGTTTCTTTTATGGGTGAAGATAACAAACAGATTGCGTGTTTTGGGGAAAAATTTTCAAAACGGAATTTGTTTGTGTTATTGCCGTATGTACGTTTTGTGTTGGATTTAATATTACGTTTTAGATAATACAGGTGAATTAGCTAATTCCCTACTGAAAAAAAGCTTAACTATAAGTTACAATTTTTGGTTTTACGATTAGTACTTCGTTTTTCATGTCGATTGTTAGAACGACCGTACGTACGTGCTAGGTTAACACAATTAATTATAAGATCATTTTGTGCGTCACAAAGTCGTATGCAGTGCGCGTTAAGTCTCTAAATCTTTAATTTTTTTTATATACTTTTGTGATTTTAAATTTACGATTATAAAGCAATTCCTTCTTCGAATGTAAAAGTGTTAGTATAGTATAGGGCGTAACTTGTATTTTGTCCGACCCATGTATTAGCGTTTGCAAAATTTACGTAATTATACTTATGTACCTTCTTCGTCGTCTTTGGAACTACAGTCTGTGATAAAATAAATATATATTTTGTGTTATCACTTCTGTCGTATTATTTGTTCTTTTCCAGCTACGGATAGAGTTAAACGATGACTCTCTAATATCGTCTTTCGTCGTTTTGGCGCTTTTTTAGATTTATTTTATAATCTAGAATCACGAAGCCGGCGACTTACTCTCCAGGTACAATTGTGTTAGCCGTCGTTTATTTTTCTGCTACAAGAAAACCAGCGTAACAATCTTTTTTCTAAGTCTTGGTTCTGAAATTATCTCGTATACCTTACTGGCTGCGTAACTATTACGGCTGTTTTCCAGTCTTTAAGTAACGTTAAAGTTGTCCATGTTTCACTAACAATTTCATGTAGAATTACTATTCCATCTTCTCCCATACATTTTAATGATTCTGCTTTCTTTACTTTTTGAATTTGTATTTTATTTTTTGCTTCTTGTGGTTGCATGCTGTCTCTTTCTGGATCTGGTTTTATGTTTTTTTATTTGTGATACGGTTTCTATTTCATCTTTGTTAATGTCTACTCTTAACATTTCTTAAAAGTATTGGTTCCACCTATCTATAACTTTATTGTCAGTCATTTTTCAATCTTTCCATTCTTCTTCCATTGTCATTTTTTGCTAGTCGTCTGTTGCCTCTTATGCTCTCCTCGTAATCTATTCTGCATATTTTTCTCTTATCTGATGTTGTTCCAACTTGTATTCTTTATCGGTTTTTATTTTTTTTTGCTAGACTTTTCCTCGATTATTGAATATTTTTTTATTTTATTAATTTTTAATTTCGCTGCACCCCTATATACTCTTACAACCTGAATAATTTTTCAACTTGTTTTTTCTGTGATAATATAGTCGATAATTGATTTTTCATTTTTTCCTAGTTCTTCCCTCGTGTATTTGTGACTATCCTCATGTTGGTAGAAGGAATTTTGTATTACCAACACATTTCGTATGCAAACATATATTAGTTTTTCTCCATTTGTATTTCTTGTGTTTTCTCGATAGCTACCCATGACTCCCTGTCTTTTTGTAAGGTTATTCCATACTCTGGGATTAAAACCTCCAGTGTCAGTTTTTATTATTCTTATATTTACTCAATTCCATTCCACTAGCTTCTCTATCGGGCTTATCATACAGCCTACTCCTGCTTCGGCTCTTTTGTTCATTTCTACCCCGTTTTTATTTGTCTCGGTAAATGCTGGTATTTCTATTTTATATTTTTTTATTTTTTGAATAATTTTTTTGCTTACTATTTATATTCCTAATGTTCCATGTTCTTATCATTTTTTGTTTATTCCTATTTATGTCCATATTCATAGCGTTTGTCGTTTTTGTTTCATTCCATCCTGTACATTTATCATTTAATTGTTTTTTAGTGATCTTTGAACCGATTTTCTTTGTTTTTTCTAGCACAATCTAAATTTTGAGTTTTTCTATCCCATTTTCAAATTTTGTTGTCACATATCATTTTCTGATAACCTATTTTCACTATTTTTTTTGTAGCTTCTTCTTCGGCAAGTTTGGGTATTATGGTTTGTATATTTTTTTCATTTGTTGATATGTCGTCGTTTATGTACACTTTTAATCCGGAATGATAAACATTATTTTTATTATTTATAACCGTAATCTTATCTTCTTTACTCTATTCTACTGAACAAGTTTTTTGTAGTATCCACTTTTAGTTCTATTCTTATTTCCCTTTCTATAAACGTTTCTGTTTCTTTTTTATCGTTTTTAAATTATTTTGCATATTCTTTCATCTTTTTTCATTTTCTGATTTGTTGATTCTTTCGTTTACTTTCACCACTTCATGTTTTAATCCATCAATTTCTTTCATAGCCTTTTCATTGGCACACTTTCAATCTTTAAGTTTTTTTTTTAATTCTATTTGTTAATTTCTTAGTTTTCTAATTTCCTACATTCTAAAACCGGTTGTATAGGCAACTTACATTACATTTTCAATTTAGCGTTGACATTTTGATTTCTAATACCAACCTTCTGCTATTTATGATTTTCTTTGATTTTGTATAATTGGCAATACTGGATTTTATCGCTAAAATGGTGTACGCTGGTGGGAGAATTTACGCTTAAATAGGATAGTTTCTGCTTTACTAGTCTTTTTTTTATCTGAGAGTGCTGATGAAGACCACAAAAGCTAAAAATTCTTCTTCTACTTATTAGCACATGCTTGTTTGGGCAGTCGTTAGGTAAGAATAATCCTGTAAAATCTACGTTTGATTGGAATTCGTTCTTTTAGTTTTACTCACGAAACAATTCATGTGCAATACCGCTATATTCCTAATTTAAATTGAGCTGATAAGAACCTTTGGTAAGTGTACAAAATGGAGAAACTAACGATACTAATCCATTGTTTATTTTTACTAGTTTTTCTTTTTTTTGTCTTTTCCTTCGTATTTTTTCTGTATGTCTGGGTGTAACGATAATGTGGTCTATGCTATCACCAGCGAGAGTTACTTAGTGGAAAATTATTTTTTATATTTCTTTACGGAAACAACGCCACTCCTCATCTCGGCTTTTGTTAAAATCTTGCATTGTATAACGCCACTATCGTAATATATTTTGTATGTTAATCTGAAAGTTTATGCCATGTACGGTACTTAATCAGTCATTCAACATTTAAATGAAAACTATTGAATTCTTGTGTAAAAATTAATTGTAAGGTCTCTCGTCTTGCAATTTGCTTCGGGTTATAGGTCAATCAACACCTAAAATAAATAATTGTGATTACAAGCTTTTTAATGTACTTGTTGATTTGCGATTGAATTTACTTTGGTATACTGCAGTAAGAAGAGACAATTTCGATAACGGTCCATACAACATATAACTACCTAACCTAAAAATGTAACATCTTAAGATCAGTAACTAACCCTCAATTTAATTAAAAAAATTATGTGCAACTGTACAGAGGTTGTGTAACTTATAATTCTAAATTTGATTAGGTTAATACTTTCTATTCCTAAAAATATTTTACTTTGACCCACTCTACGACTTTTAGTGGGTATACTCCTTCTATTACTATCTCCACGTAACAAACGTTTGAGCATTTTATGTAAACTGTTTTTTTGGGTTCCGTGACGAGATTCTTCGCTGGGACATAAATTGTTAAAATGTCGTTGAAGCTCCTTTACAAATCCTGATGCGTTGTATGTGGTGTCATTAGACTTTTGCAATAAAAAAAAATTATCTGGAAAGCGCAGAGATTGACCATAAACTACATCTGTTGTTGCTTGTAGATTTATTCTCCAACTTGACCGCATGTTTAGCAAAACTGTAGAAAGAACTTGTGTCTATTAATGATTCTAGTGGCTCATAATTGTTGCTTTTAGTTGACGTTGTAACTCTTCAACCATACCGTTTGCTGATAGATGGTATGCAGTCAAACCTACTACAATTTAAATGTTTAAGAAGATACAATTTAAACTATCTGCTTTGGTCTTTTGTGACTCTTAGTGGCGTGTCAAATTAAGCGATTTAATAATCGTAAAATCTTGTAGCTTTTTAATCCCCCAACGGTACAGTTTTTGGTCAACAAGTGAATCAACCATCTTCCTAGTAAAACAGTCTCTATATTCCTCTGATAATAGCATACCGACAATGTCTAAGTGAATGTGCTCAAACTTTGTTTATGAAACTATAAAAATGACGACAAGTACCAATACGTGTTGTGATATCTTTAAACGCTGGCATTGAAGACAAGCGCGAGCAATCTGATTTTATCGACGGCTGCACATAACGTTTAATAATTTGACTGTTCTGTTTGTTCTAAGATAAAAAAAGCAATGTACCTTGGCAAAGGCAGCTAATTTTCTGTCAGATTTTTTTTTAGTTCTTTGTCATTTTGCTGTACTATTGCTAATGTCTCAAAATTGGCAACTACGTTGTTTTACACGAAGATGTATCGGATGACGGTGATAAATTAGCCAATAAAATCCAAACGGCAAAATTGGCAAAGACGAATATGTAGGAAAGGAAAATTATTTAACCGAATGCAATCGCTAAATTTAAGTTGCCTAAGGGTGATTGCGTTATAACAATTTTTTTACAATAATTTTACTAGACCAAACAACGTCAAACGTAGGAGCGAGATACAGATTAACCATTCTAATTACATAACAATCGCAACGTACTTCCGAATCTTCTTACAAAAAAAGTATAGAATCGTAATAGTAACTCAAATGACATAGAACAATAATATTAATTATTAAACACAAAAAGAAATATCTTAGAAATGTATGTTCTACATCAAAAAAAATTATTAAAAAAAATATTGTCATAAGGTAGATGTTGATGATGACTTCCATATGCAAGTTATTGGATTTCTGTACGTTTTTAGTTCTCTCTGTGTCATTTTTAGTTTAAATTTAATGCACATTTGGTTAAAGATTCATAGTTGAGTTAACACAGGCCACTTTCTAATTTTGCTGCAGACGTGCGGTGTGCCGATCGTAATGTCAATAATTTTTCTGTTTGACTCTGACAAAATTAGGCTCGTTTTTTTTTATTTACGTTTAATTTATTATTTTCTAAAAGTGCCTCACTTCTTCTGCTGTTTCCAGTGCTGTCCTAAACCGTATGGTGTGTTTTTAATCACAGAACTATACTAGTTCTACAAGATTTTGTGTGGTTGGTTGTTTTGGGTAGTCATATAAAAGGTATGCTAAGGTCGGTTTATAATTTTGTTTCTTTTTTATGTACGTATTTGTTTCATTCGGTCTCTGGTGTTGAGTACACACATCGATAGTAAATAAATATTGTTTTTTGTTAAAATGCTTTTGAAAGGTTAATTTTTGGGTTGACAAATTTCTAATTATTTCCTATCTTTAATTCCACGTCAATTCTTTGGTAAACCCAAAATTCTTGTATCAGTCAAATATTAACATTATTTATTTGTACGTAGTTCTGTAGAGTAGCTAAAGCTGTCTATAGTATAGTATATAGATGTATTTTTAAATTTGAATGCACTTATCATACAACTGGAATATCTCCCTGGTTTACGTCTTGGGTTTGATATTTGCCCCTACTTCGTCAATTTCTATTTCTTTTGTTTTTTCTTTTGTATCACCTAGACGCTTAAATAAGAAAGAAAGATTCAGATAAAGTTTAAGTCAAGACTCTATTTTCTATTCATGGGAACGATAAATTCTTGTTCTTTTAGATCTTCCTTCTTATCAAAACATTTTACGTTTCTATAAAAAAAACTCTGTATTTTGAAGATGTAAGAGTTTTTACCGGTTCTACAACGCGTCTTGGAGTTAATACCACGATCCTAGCTGGTTTTGGAGCATTTTTAATATTAACTATGTTAAGTTTTGAACTTAGTCATGGTTATTTCCTAAGGTCTGCACTAGGCAATTTAGACTAATTGCCATAAAACGCCATAAAAAAATTGTTTACCGTTAATTCTAGAAAATTTAAAAACAGATTTTTTTGTATATTGTGTCTAAAACTAAACAGTTTTAATAAAACCCGCTTGTTTTTTGTTTAAAGTTGTTTAAACCACAATTGCCGTAAGCATAACCCATAGAGAGTTTGTACAGAAGAAACAGAAACAAACAACAGACAACACTCAAAGAATAATAACATTATCTCAAATAACCAACTTGAAACGCATCAAAATAACAATAAAATAATAACATAAAACATATAGACTAAGCAGCGTAGTTTGTAAAATAACGTTGCGTATTCATGAGATGTATGGCATGTTATAGCCGATGTATTTAACCGTTGCTAAAAAAAAGAAATTATGTGAAAACAACTACATGATAATAATTATGAAAAATTAAAACAAAGTTTTTAGCTGCAACCACCACGCATCTTACAAAAATTGCACAAAATATACATATAAATGAAAAATGATTTGGTTGTTGTAACGCACAAACTGGAAACGTAGAAAAAAGATTTTATAGATATTCGGTTTACCGTTTGGCTAGTTTCCTTTGCAGATGGTTGTGAGTCGGAATGCCGATAACTAAAATTCTTCGGGTGAACCGTGCCCTAGCGCCACCTGTTCTTTCCTGTAGTAATTCTTATAAAAACATCAACGTTTGGACTAGACAAAAAGAAATATCTCAGCAATTCTCAACTGTACGTAAAGCAATAAAACAATCGAATTATCACAGACTGAAAATTTTGCTATTATCAGATGCAGTAACATGTTAAAAGTGAAAATAAACAGGAAACGTATTTAACGACTAAAATTAAAACTATTAAACACTGGCTAATAAGAATTTTTAAACCGACAACACCAACTTAAAATTTTTCCGTATGGAATGTAATTCGTAGACAAAATAAATACAACTGTAACAAATCCCCCCGAGTAAAATTAAATCCCGTAATAGAAAAACAAAACATAAATTGAAATAAGCGTACGCCAAGGATCAAACCCTCAAAACCAAAACAAACCCAAATCAATAACACCAAACCCCAAGAAAAAACGTGAACAAAAAATGATTTCCTAACTTATTAAGTATTACCAATTGAATGTGTTGAAAAATAGCATAAATTGGTTAATACTTCAAAAAACCTTGTTAAAAGTCGACATCAATTGTTGTGCTTTAAAAGCAAGAAACCAACGATGAAAAAAAGATATAGTAAAAAAAGAAGTTTAGAGCACAGTCAAAGACAAGGTCCTAAAATTCCATAAAACCACAGCCCACAAATACAAATCTAACCCTGAATATAATCCCCGGAAAACCCATCAGGAAAAGTACAAAAGTATTAGTGGAAAACAGGAAGAGAACCAGACTTCTCCACCTGTGATTCTTATTGGTAGCGCTGATAAAACATTTGTGATTTTTGGAAAGTTTCCATGACGTCACGTCGCTGAAGTCTAGGGGTTGAATTCCATTTTATTGGAAAAAATAATTACATAAGTGCGAAGTTAATTAGAAGGAAGAAGCTTGGCGCATTCATTTACTTTATTTATCGTATGAATTATTGATTGGATTTACTTGTGATAACCCCGTATGTACGTTTTTGTGTCAAATTTTGTATTTCGTTTTTGGTCATATCTGGTGCGCTTTGATTTTCTAGACTTTTGATTTTTGTATTCTTGTAATTCAACTTAAGAAAGTAAAGTCATTTTTTTTAACTAGAAAAGTTACACCGATTAGGTCACTTTGATGTGCGACGTGTTGCCCAGTCAAGGGCGTAACTTATACTTGGTATGTGATATCAACCCATGTTTGTAACGTTCATATAACCGTACTTATGTACTGTCTTTGTTCTCTTCAACTACTTCTGTGATAAAATTAATATATTCTACGTTATCACTTCTGTGGTGTTATTTGTTCTCTTTCAACTCCGAGTTAAACGATATCTCCCTAATTTAGTCTTTTATCGTTTTGGCACCTTTTTAGATTTAATTTATAATCTAGGATCACAAACCAACGTAACAATTCCCACCACCGTACATTTTATATTGTCAATCTTTTTCTTGTATCTTCATGTCTTATTTTGTTCATTATCGTTACTTTTGCTACTCTTCTCAAATACTTCATTTCTAGAACTCGGAGATTCTTATGTAGCTTTTCGGTTAGAACTTATGTTTTACATCCGTACAATAATGTCGGTGAGTATATAGTTTTATATATAATCATTCTTGTTTTGTCGCTTATTTCTATTTTATTAATCAAAATCCTCTATTGATTTTATGAAACAATTTAGTTGTTGCCGTTATTCTGCCATTTATCTATTCTTCTAATTTTCCCGCATTGTTTATGGTTAATCCCAGATAAGTTATTTACTTGCTTTACTAGTTTATGGATTATTATATTTATTCTTCTGTCTTTGTTGTTTGATATTACTAATATTTCTGTTTTATTGATATTGATTTTTAATCGTCTTCTTTCTAGTTTTTGCACCCATAGATTCTATTGAATTCTAAATTTTTTTCTCTATCTGCCATTATTGCAATATCATTTGCAAACACACATTCCCCCATTTTAACTGGTTTTAGTTTGTGATACTTTAGTCATCTTTTTGCTCTTTGCGTTAACATTTTTGATGATTTTGCCCATAAATGTAATAAAAAACAGTGGACTAAGATTTCCTTGTTGTCTAACGGTTTTTGATGTTCCAAAACCTTTGGTCTTTCTGTTGTCTGTTTCTGACTATATTTTCTCTGTTTTATATAATGATTTAATAGCTTCTATCAAATTCCTGTCAATACTATTGCTCTCTAGTACGTCCTATATATTTTGTCGTACCACCTTGTCAAATAACTTTTCCAGGACAGCCAAATATAGGTTCAATTCTTTATTGTAGGGTAACGATTTCTTTATTGTATGTTTGATTGTAGAAATGTGGTCCTAGGTGCAGTGTCCTAGTCTAAATTTACTTTGTGCTTTATGTAGCTTATATTCTACTTTGTTATGTTAAAAAGTTGGTATGTTAAAATTTTTTGAATATAAAGTTTGTCCTCGACACGCACATTTTTTGTGGACGGCTGTCAAACAATTCATTCTTCTTTCGGAAATGTTTGGTGCAACACAGACCTCGGTTCAGCAGTATATTGCCCTAAAAAAGGGTTTTATCATTCAGTTATTTTACGCAATTCTACGTGAATATGCAAAATAATTTTGTGTCTAACTGAGCGAAAGTCTTTAATTGATGTACGACGTTATTTTTTTAATAGAGGGTTAAAATTGATTTTGCTTTATCGGTGGAGATAACAAACAGATGGAGTGTTTGGGGAAAAATTTCCAAAACGGAATTTGTTTGTCTTATTGCCGTATGTACGTTTTATGTTTGATTTAATATTACGTTTTAGGTAATACAGGTACTGAATTAGCTAATTCCCTATTGGAAAAAAACTTAACTAGAAGTCTTACATTTTCTGGTTTTACAATAATTAGTACTTTGTTGGTCATGTCAATTGTTAGAACGACCGTACGTACGTGTTAGATTACTACAATTAATTATAAGATCATTTTGTGCGTCACAAAATCGTATGCAGTGCGCGTTAAGTCTCTAAATCTTTAATGCAAATTTACGTAATTATACTTATGTACCTTATTCGTCCTCTTTGGAACTACTGTCTGTGATAAAATAAATATATATTTTGTGTTATCACTTCTTTCGTATTATTTGTTCTTTTCCAGCTACGGATAGAGTCAAACGATATCACCCTAATTTCGTCTTTCATCGTTTTGGCGCTTTTTTAGATTTATTTTATAATCTAGCATCACGAAGTCGGCGACTTACTCTCCAGGAACAATTGTGTTAGCTGTCGCTTATTTTTTTTTGTTACACGATCTGAAATTATCTCGTATACCTTACTGGCTGCGTAACTATTTTTAGTCTTGAAGCAATTTTAAAGTTGCCCATGCTTCACTAACAATTTCATGTAGAATTACTATTCCATCTTCTCACATACATTTTAATAATTCTGCTTTCTTTACTTTTTCAATTTGTATTTTATTTTTTGCTTCTTGTGGTTATGCTGTCTCTTTCTGGATCTGGTTTTATGTTTTTTATTTGTGCTACGGTTTCTATTTCATCTTTGTTAATGTCTTCTCTTAACATTTCTTAAAAGTATTGGTTCCACTTAACTTAACTTTATTGTCTGTGGTAATAATTTTTCTCTCTTTCCATTCTTCTTCCATTGTCATTTTTTGTTAGTCGTCTGTTGCTTCTTATGCCCTCCTTGTAATCAATTCTGCATTTTTTCTCTCATCTGTTGTTGTTCTAACTTATTTTCTTTATTAGTTTTTATTTTTTTTTGCTAAACTCTTCCTCGATTATTTCATCTTTTTTATTTTATTGTTTTTTAATTTTGCTGCACTCCTATATACTATTACATCTTGAATAATTTTTCTACTTGTTTTCTCTGTGATAATATAGTCGATAATTGATTTTTCATTCTTTCCTGGTTCTTCCCTCGTGTATTTGTAACTATCCTTATGTTGGTAGAAGGAATTTTGTATCACCAACACATTTTGTATGCAAAAATATATTAGTTTTTTTTCGTTTGTATTTCTTGCATTTTTTCCATAGCTAACCATTACTCCCTGTCTTTTTGTAATGTTATTCCATACTCTGGGATTAAAACCTCCAGTGTTAGTCATACACTATTTGAAACTCGTTCCAAAATTGTTGTTTTTTATTTACTGAGTTATTTTCACCCGGTCCATATACTGTTATTACATTTATTTTTTCTTCTTCTACTTACTGAATTCCATTCCACTATTTTCTCTATATACATCGGGCTAATCACACAGACTACTCCTGCCTCGGCTCTTTTGTTCATTTCTACTCCGTTTTTATTTATCTAGGGAAATGCCCTTCGTTTTTTGAATAAATTTTCTATTTTTATTTTTCTATTCCTAATGTTTCATGTTCCTATTATTTTTTGTTTATTCCTATTTATGTCCATATTCATAGCGTTTGTTGTTTTCGTTTCATTCCATCCTGTACCTTTCTCATTTAATCGTTTTTTATTGATTTTTGAACCGTTTTTCTTTGTTTTTTGTAGCACTTCTGTAAACTTTGAGCTTTTCTATTCCATATTCAAATTTTGTTGTCACATCATTTTCTGATAACCTATTTTCGCTATTTTTCTTTTTTTCGCTTCTTCTTTGGCAAGTTTTGGTATTATTGTTTATATATTTCTTGCATTTGTTGATATGTCGTCGTTTATGTACACTTTTAATCCGAAATGATAAACTTTATTTTTATTATTTATAACCGTAATCTTATCTTCTTTATTCTTTAATTCTACTGAACAAATTTTTTGCAGTATCCGCTTTTAGTTCTATTCGTAGTTCCCTTTCTATAAACGTTTCTGTTTCTTTTTTATCGTTTTTAAATTGTTTTGCATATTCTTTCACCTTTTTTCACTTTCTAATTTTTTTATTCTTTCATTTGCTTTCACTACTTCATGTTTTCATCCTTCAATTTCTTTCATAGCCTTTTCATTGGCACACTTTCAATCATTAAGCTCTTTTTTAATTCTATTTGTTCATTTTTTAGTTTTCTAATTTCCTACATTCTAAAACCGGTTGTATAGGCAACTTACATTACATTTTCAAATTAGCGTTGACGTTTTGATTTCTAATGCCAACCTTCTGCTATTTATAATTTTCTTTGATTTTGCATAATTGGCAATACTGGATTTTATCGCTAAAATCGTGTATGCTGGTGGGAGAATTTACGCTTAAATAAGATAGTTTCTGCTTTCCTAGTCCTTTTTTTATCTGAGACTACTGATGAAGATCACAAAAGCTTAAACTTCTTCTTCTACTTATTAGCACATGCTTGTTGGGCAGTTGTTAGGTAAGAATAATCCTGTAAAATCTACGTTTGATTGGAATTCGTTCTTTTAATTTTACTCACGAAAGAATTCATGTGCATTACCTCTGTATTCTAAATTTAAATTGGGCTGATAAGAACCTTTGGTAAGTGTACAAAATGGAGAAACTAACAAAACTAATCTATTGTTTCTTTTTACTAGTTTTTCTTTTTTTTTGTCTTTCCCTTCGTATTTTTTCTGTATGTCTGGGTGTAACGATAATTTGGACTATGCTATCACCAGCGAGAGTTACTTAGTGGAAAATTATTTTTTATATTTCTTTACGAAAACAACGTCAGTCCTCATCGTGGCTTTTGTTAAAATCTTGCATTGTATAACGCCACTATTGTAATATATTTTGTATGTTAATCTGTAAGTTTATGCCATGTACGGTACTTAATCAGTCATTCAACATTTAAATGAAAACTATTGAATTCTTGTGTAAAAATTAATTGTAAGGTTTCTCGTCTCGCAATTTGCTTCGGGTTATAGGTCAATCAACACTTACAATTAATAATTGTGATTACAAGCTTTTTAACATACTTGTTAATTTGCGATTCAATTTACTTAGGTATACTGCAGTAAAAAGAGACAATTTCCATAACGGTCCATACAACATTTAACTACCTAACCTTAAAGTGTAACATCTTAAGATCAGTAACTAACTGTCAATTTAATTAAAAAATTATGTGCAACTGTACAGAGGTTGTGTAACTTATAATTCTAAATTTGATTAGGTTAATACTTTCTATTCCTAAAAATATTTTACTTTGACTACTGATAACCCACTCTACGACTTTTAGTAGGTATACTCCTTCTATTACTATTTCCACGTAACAAACGTTTGAGCATTTTATGTAAGCCGTCGTAAAGTGGTTATAGAGGAAGTTTAGAGCCGTCACGATGGAGAAAAACTTGATCTGTGGTAGCAAGACTTTTTAACACAAACGTTTTTTTTTGAGTTCCGTGACGAGATTGTACGTTGGGACATAAATTGTTAAAATGTCATTGAAGTTCTGATGCGTTGTCTGTGGTGTCATTAGAATTTTGCAATAAAAAAAAATTATCTGGAAAGCGCAGAAGTTGACCATAAACTACATCTGTTGTTGTTGCTTGTAGATTTTTTTCCAACTTGACCGCATGTTTAGCAAAACTGTAGAAAGAACTAGTGTCTATTAATTATTCTAGTGGCGCATAATTGCTGCTTTTAGTTGACGTTGTAACCCTTCAACCATACCGTTTGCTGATAGATGGTATGCAGTCAAACCTACTACAATTTAAATGTTTAAGAAGATACAATTTAAACTATCTGCTTTGGTCTTTTGTGACTCTTAGTGGAGTGTCAAATTAAACGATTTAATGATCGTAAAATGTTGTAACATTTTGATCCTCCAACGGTACAGTTTTTGGCCAACAAGTGAATCAACCATCTTCCTAGTAAAACAGTCTCTATATTCCTCTGATAATAGCATACCGACAATGTCTAAGTGAATGTGCTCAAATTTTGTTTAAAAAACTATAAAAATGACAACAAGTACCGATACGTGTTGTGATATCTTTAAACGCTGGCAGCGCGAGCAATCTGACTTTATCGACGGCTACACATAACGTTTAGTAATTTGACTGTTCTGTTAGTTCTAAGATAAAAAAGGCAATGTGCCTTGGCAAAGGCAGCTAATTTTCTGTCAGATTTTTTTTAGTTCTTTGTCATCTCGCTGTACTATTGCTAATGTCTCAAAATTGGCAACTACGTTGTTTTGCCCGAAGATGTATCGGATGACGGTGATAAATTGACCAATAAAATCCAAACGGCGAAATTGGCAAAAACGAATATGTAGGAAAGGAAAATTATTCAACCGAATGCAATCGCTAAATTTAAGTTGCTTAACGGTGATTGCGTTATAAAATTTTTTTTACAATAATTTTACTAGACCGAATAACGTCAAACGTAAGACCGAGATAAAGATTTGGTTTTAATTAAGCATTCTAATTACGTAACAATCGCAACGTACTTCCGAATTGTCTTACAAAAAAAGTATAGAATCGTAATAGTAACTCAAATGACATAGAAAAATAATATTAATTATTAAACACAAAAAGAAATATCGGACAGGTTTCTTAGAAATGTATGTTCTGCATAAAAAAAAATTATAAAAAAAAATATTGTCATAAGGTAGATGTTGATGATGACTTCCATATGCAAGTTATTGGATTTTTGTACGTTTTTAGTTCTCTCTGTGTCATTTTTAGTTTAAATTTAATGCACATTTGGTTAAAGATTGATAGTTGAATTGACACAGGCCACTTTCTAATTTTGCAGCAGACGTGCGGTGTGCCGATCGTAATGTCAATAATTTTTCTGTTTGACTCTGACAAAATTAAGCTCGTTTTTTTTTTATTTACGTTTAATTTATTATTTTCTAAAAGTGTCTCACTTCTTCTGCTGTTTCCAGGGCTGTCCTAAACCGTATGGTGTGTTTTTACTTACAGAACTATACCAGTTCTACAAGATTTTGTGTGGTTGGTTGTTCTGGGTAGTCATATAGAAGGTATGCTAAGGTCGGTTTATGATTTGGAATTTTTTTTAATGTACGTATTTGTTTTATTCGGTCTCTGGTGCTAAGTACGCACATCGATAGTAAATAAATATTGTTTTGTGGTAAAATGCTTTTGAAAGGTTAATTTTTGGGTTTACAAATTTCTAATTATTTTTTATCTTTAATTCCACGTCAATTCTTTGGTAAACCCAAAATTTTTGTATCAGTCAAATATTAACATTGTTTATTTGTACGTAGTTCTGTAGAGTAGCTAAAGCTGTCTATAGTATATTATATAGATGTATTTGTAAATTTGAAGGCACTTATCATACAACTGAAATATCTCCTTGGTTTAGGTCTTTGGTTTGATATTTGCCCCTACTTCGTCAATTTCTATTTCTTTTGTTTTTTCTTTTGTATCACCTAGACGTTTAAATAAGAAAGAAAGATTCAGATAAAGTTCGAGTCAAGACACTAATTTTTTTATAAAATTTTATTTATGGGGACGATAGATTCTTTTTTTAGATCTTCCTTCTCATCAAAACATTTTACGTTTCTATAAAAAAAACTCTGTATTTTGAATCTATAAGGGTTTTTAACGGTTTTACAACGCGTCTCGGAATTCATACCACGGTCCTAGCTGGTTTTAGGGCGTTTTAATTATTGACTATGTTAAGTTTTAAACTTACTCATGGTTTTTTTGTGAGGGTCTGCACTAGGCAATTTAAATTAATTGGCACAAGACGCTATAAAAAATCCTTTACCGTTAATTCCAGAAAATCTAAAAACAGATTTTTTTGTATATTGTGTCTAAAACTAAACAGTTTTAACAAAATCTGCTTGTTTTTTGTTTAAAATCGTTTAAACCATAATTGCCGTAAGCATAACCTATAGAGAGTTTGTACAGAAGAAACAACAGACAACACTCAAAGGATATAATAACATTATCTCAAATAACCAACTTTAAACGCATCAAAGTAACAATAAAATAATAACATAAAACATATAGACCAGCAGGGTAGTTTCTGAAATAACGTTGCGTACTCACGAGATGTATGGCATGTTATAGCCGATCTATTTAACCGTTGCCAAAAAGAAGAAATTATGTGAAAACAACTACATGATAATAATTATGAAAAATTAAATCAAAGTTTTTAGCTGCAACCACCACGCATCTTACAAAAATTGCACAAAATATACAAAATAATCAGTAAACCGAACTCACTTTCTACATGAAAAATGATTTTGTTGTTGTAACGCACAAACTAAAGAAGTAGAAAAAAAGATTTTATAGATATTCGGCTTACCGTTTGGCTAGTTTCCTTCGCAGATGGTTGTGAGTCGGAATGTAGATAACTAAAATTCTTCAGGTGAGCCGTGCCCTAGCGCCACTTTTTCTTTCCTGTAGTAATTCTTATAAAGAAATCAACGTCTGGACTAGACAAAAATAAATATCTCAGACCTGCAATTCTCAACTGTACGTAAAGCAATAAAACAATCGAATTATCACAAACTGAAAATTTTGCTATTAACAGATGCAGTAACATGTTAAAAGTGAAAATAAACAGGAAACGTATTTAACGACTAAAATTGAAACTATTAAACACTGGCTAATAAGAATTTTTAAACCGACAGCACCAACTTCAAATTTTTCCGTATGGAATGTAATTCGTAGACAAAATAAATACAACCGTAACAAATCCCCCCGAGTAAAATTAAATCCCGGAATAGAAAAACAAAACATAAATTGAAATAAGCGTACGCCAAGGATCAAACCCTCAAAACCAAAACGAACCCAAATCAATAACACCAAACCCCAAGAAAAAACGTGAACAAAAAATGATTTCCTAACTCATTAAGTATTACCAATTGAATGTGTTCAAAAATAGCATAAATTGGTTAATACTTCAAAAAACCTTGTTAAAAGTCGACATCAATTGTTGTGCTTTAAAAGCAAGAAACCAACGATGAAAAAAAGATATAGTAAAAAAAGAAGTTTAGAGCACAGTCAAAGACAAGGTCCTAAAATTCCATAAAACCCCAGCCCACAAATACAAATCTAACCCTGAATATAATCCCCGGAAAACCCATCAGAAAAAATACAAAAGTATTATTGGAAAAAAGGAAGAAAACGACACCTCTCCACCTGTGACCTTTATTCGTAGCGCTGATAAAACATTTGTGATTTTTGGAAAGTTTCCATGACGTCACGTCGCTGAAGTCTAGGGGTTGAATACCATTTTATTGGAAAAAATAATTACATAAGTGCGAAGTTAATTAGAAGGAAGAAGCTCGGCGCATTCATTTACTTCATTTATCGTATGAATTATTGATTGGATTTACTTGTGATAACCCCGTATGTACGTTTTTGTGTCAAATTTTGTATTTCGTTTTTGGTCATATCTGGTGCGCTTTGATTTTCTAGACTTTTGATTTTTGTATTCTTGTAATTCAAGTTAAGAAAGTAAAGTCATTTTTTTTAATTGGAAAAGTTAGACCGATTAGGTCGCTTTGATGTGCGACGTGTTGCCCACTCAAGGGCGTAGCTTATACTTGGTATGTGATATCAACCCATGTAATATTGTTTGCAACGTTTATATAACCGAACTTATGTACCGTCTTTGTTTTCTTCAACTATTTTTGTGATAAAATAAATATTTATTCTGCGTTATCACTTCTGTGGTGTTATTTGTTCTCTTTCAACTGCGAGTTAAACGATATCTCCCTAATTTAGTCTTTTATCGTTTTGGCACCTTTTTAGATTTAATTTATAATCTAGCATCACAAAACTTGCGACTTACTTTCCATAAAAAAAGCTGTGCTAGCCGTCGCTTATTTTTTTTGTTACACAAAAACCGGCGTAAGAAATTTGGCTTTAAACTGTCTGGGCTCGATTTTGTGTGTGCCATTATAATTTTTTCTAGTTTTATTCGTTTTTTTACCTCTTTTTTTTCTTTAGTGGGTTCAATTAACTCAAAATTTTATTTCGCTTTTTTAGGCATTGTTGCAAAACTTAACGTTAGAGTTACTTCACTAGCTTTTAATTTTTTGATTTTAAAGCTTCGGTTTGACTTTACATTAGTTATCTACTTACTTTTATGTTAATTGGATTTCTAGTCAGACACGTGTCGTTGGGCTTCTGCTTTGATTTTTGGATTGGTTAATAATTTTTATATAAAATACCTTAACCAATTTTTTTGTTGTAGTCGTTAAATATCGCTGACCAGGATGTTAATACTTTTGAATTTTAGTTATGATTCTGGTGTTTGTGTACGTACATCAAAGGATAGTTCGGTAAGTCATACTCATCTAATTTTTTTTCATCTCATTTAGTGCATATTTAGTGCCATTTCTAATGGTCTATATGTTGTATGTGATCATTTTATTGTTACTTCCATGCGTTTAAAGTTGGTGATTTAAGTTAATGTTATTATATTTTTCAAGTGTTATCTGAGGATTACTTTTGTTTCTTGTGTGCCCAATTTACTTTTAACGGGTTACTCTAGACCACAAGTTTCCTCTACTAGATATTCTACTAGTGGCTTAATATGTGGTGCCTAAGTTTTCTTCCTTTAGGTTATTTTAATCATCCTCGCTCACTCGCCGAGCATTAAACTAATCGTGATGTTTGTGGATGTAACCCGGACTGAACCCGCTGTAGAAAGAGTTGGTTACAGTGTACTGAGTTATTGTGCGACATCTCGAAGGCCCGGTTTTGACTCCTACACGTTTTTGTTTATATTTTGTTACTACGTATTCAAAGCGCTTGTGCAAAACTGCACTACATCATTTTAGTTGGTTTTAAAGTAGCCGGAATTGAGTGTTTCTTGCAGTTCCTTTCTAAGGTAAACTGACTTTTTTTGTTTTCTAAAATTGTTCTTACAGCGCTAAATTATTTTTTTTATTTAACAAGGAAATATTTAAAATATAACGCACAAACTTAGAACCTTGCTAAATTATTTAGCAAAAGAACTAGTAATACTCTATATGAAAGAAGACATTTATTGATGTCTTTGATCTATCTACAGTTCAGACATAAAACAATCAAAAGGAAAAGATGCTTAATGTATTCTTCAAAAATTGATCGTGTAACACATTATGCAACACATCTTACACACAATGCAGAGTAGTTTAAGAATACTTAACTACCTTTGCCCGCACCGTCAACAGAGGGCGCGCTCGGTTGTAACTCGCATAACGACCGTTTGCGGAACCGCTATAATGACCAATCCACCAGCAACAACAGGCATCCGTTGATCATACGTTATGACCAACACTATTAGCCTAGTAGCATCTCTTAGGGATCACTAGCTTGTGCTAAACGGTACATGTAAATATCTTAGGATTAAACCCGCAACAATTATATAGACTTATCGCAAAAAGAATGAACACACTGTAGGAATATGCGCTGCTTGTTGTTCACATACAAAATAATTACAAATATAACATAAAAACATTGTCATTGATGATCACATTTGCAGTGCAATTTAAACAGTTTTTAAATATAAAAAAAATAACAAAGTTACAAAAAAAAACTTATCAAATTATTTTTATTGTTATTTAATTAAACTGACTTTTTCGCAGTTTCCGATAAAGTTCGAAATATCCATAAATCGCTTAATTAAAAATTCAAACAATTTTATTTTTAAATTATTCAACAACGAAACACGCTAAATATTTACAAACTAAAAATGTGTTTTAAAATTAATCCGCAATAAATTATAAATGCTTCTTACTCCGCCAAACTTTTTCTAGAGTTTCGCATTTTTTTATCACAGCATTGTCAATATCCAAGTCCCTCGTTGGTTGTATATTATAAATATTGCCCCGAATGGAAGAATTATGATTTGACCTTTTTTAAAAGTACCGTCTGTTTAAATATAAATTCAGATTGGTGAATTTTTAAAGAAGAAAAAAATACGCAAACGTCAATCTAATAACGCCGTTGCGGGTATGTAATAATTAATAACAGTCAAATTTGAAACTTCAGATTAGAAAACCACATGTTGAATTGGGTAACTGAACACAAACATAAAGTTATATTAATCTTGCTAGAAACGTCAATAAAATTTTTCTTACTTTCATTCTATTTGCTTTTCTACTTTTGTACTTTACTTAAACAAGTTTATCTGAATAAATGTTTATCTTGTTCACTTGCTTAGTTAATTTATTCATTAGTGAAAAGTTAAAAACTAATGGAAAACGTTTAAGAAAATTATTATGATTAATTAACAAAAAATATGTTAATTGAAACTGTTTTTACACAAATTTTTAGTTGAATGATCAAAATCCGAGTTTTTGTAATGGTATGACGTTATCTCGTGTTTGTTAAATTACGATTTACTATAGTACTGATGAATACGAATTGTATAACATATTGACATTACCGTCATATGTGACATGTATTTTTGAAGGCCCAAAAGTTTAATACATTTCTTGTGCGATCACCATTTTACAGCACTCAATATTAAAGCACTCCGCTACGCGTCGTGCTTCAAACTAGTTTCATGCTGTAAATTGTATGTTACCACACGCGTATGTAAATAATGCCAGTGAGTGTTTAAATTCTAATTTAAATATTAAAATTTGGGCATTAAAATATTATGTAAATGATTATGATTACTTAATAAGATTAATTAATCTTTCAGAATTCATCAGCCAATAGCATGCAATTCAGCATAAAACTTGTAGTCACTGCATTTCTTAACCTCGTTAAACTGCTGAATTACGTCTATAGATTACAATTTCTCTTTGTATGGCAATATCCAAGCCTATACTAGGACGTGAGGCTGCGTTCTGGGAGTATTGCACCTCTTCCCTGCATCAAATAATATATAACCTAACTTACCTTAACCCTTACCAACTATTGCCTAACTTATGCAAAATTTATTGCCAAGTTATTGCCAAAATCTTTACCAATTAATCATTCAACATATCCTAACTGTTTAACCTATTTGTTTACATTCCAACATTCAATAATCTATTAGCATACCTGCTGCCTGAACATTTGGTCCTTCGAGAATATTTTTAAATCAGTCCTAATTCATATTGTTTCACTAACAACCAATCAAGATGACCACCATCATGGATAAAATGAATGACCTAGTCCGTTAGCAAGAAGATTTGGGGAAACAAATTATCCAACTTCTCACCAATATCAAAAGACACTCCCAGTCTAGGAAAACTGACATTTACATATCCAGTAGACTAGCAACATTAGAAGAGTTGTGAAACCAAGTTAAAAAAATCATTCCAAAATAAAAAACATGGGACACCCCGCAGCATTCATAATTCGAAATCAATTATCTCAATCAAATCTAAGAGAAATATGAAGAGACAAAAACTTATTTTGAAAAAACTCTTAAACTTCTTCCTAATTCAACAAAAGGCCACGTGTGTAAAAGGTCATAAAGAAGACACCGTGCTACCCCAACGTCGACAAGAAACCGAATCCTCAGAAGATTTATGGCCAGAAATTGAGCAGTCACTACGCTGAAAGAAACAATTAATTCGAATTCAACAACTTCAAAAAATGCAGTATTTTAAAACCCAAAATCAAAGACTTCTCGTTTTCTAGTTGATTGACAAAATTATGAACATGCCTCCAATCCAGAACGAATCTACAGAGAAACTGCGACAACTACATGATATAATCGAACGCCTGAAAGCAATCAACAATTTAGGCGTTCATAGTACCTCTTTGGGGTCGATAAACCAATCGTCTATACGAGCAATCCTTGAAGACACCACACAAAATCCAAGATTTACAAGGGCTAATAGACTTTCTGAACCGAAGGCTCCAATCACTAGAATTTATCACTGTGGCTAAAAAGCCACTTTATACCGAAATGCATCAGACTTCTAGATTTGAAAATTACAATTCCAATCTACAGTTTACGATCCACAATTCCAACTACTACGGATATTGCAATCAAACCATATATTTTTGCCAAAAATTTAAAGCCTTGTCCACAATAGGGAAGACTCAATTCATCAAAGACAGACGACTCTGCTTCAATTGCTTACACTACAATTTTAGGAAGATGTGCCAAAGTCAAATGGAATGCCAACATTGTGGTCAACACCAACATACGATGATACACAAAGAACAACAGGCAAATTCAAAACCGTATAATGGAAATAATTCTAACAAACCTCAAAATATTCAACCTATATATCGAAAAAAAATCCAAACTCACAAGAAAAAGAGACTTCGCTCACAAGTCATCTTGGGAGAGAAGACCAAACCACACTTCAGGCCAGAGCATTGAATTACATCAGCAACAGAAACCATGGAATATTTACGAGTACTGATTGATCTTGGGTCACAATCATCATTTGTGACAGAAAAAGCAGCACAATCATTGGAAATACCGAGAGAAACAATAAGAGCAAAAATAACAAGCCTAGGAGATGGAGATCTAAAAGTGTCAACCACAAAAATTTCAGGTGAGGTACACCCACGTTTTCCAAGCAACTTCATAATAACTGTTAACTGTTTCTAATGAAGTCAAAGTTGACACAATCATTATCAACCTCTGAGATAGAATATACCAGTTGAAACCAACTACATTCTTGCAGACTCCACATACAACAAGCTCGGTTCAATTGATTCCATTCTAGGGGCTAAAGAGTTTGAAAAAATAATTCTGCAACGACTCAAGAAAACCAAAGATAGTCTATTGGGTCTACAGACAAAACTAGGTTGGATATTATCAGGGATGCAAATAAATATCAATACAACGGTATCAAAATTGTCAGCATGATTAGCCGCAGCGAAGAAGACAAACAGTTAACAAAGTTTTGAGATCTGAAAGAAGTTTTAATTAAAAAAAATCATGTCTCCAGATGACGCAGCATGTGAAAAACATGACTCAAAGACAACTAAAAAACTCAGATGGAACTTATACCGTTCAAATTCCGTAACGCATTATCCGAAGCTCCAATGGAGTGAGCCTTAACGAACTAATGCACGCCGGACCAAGATTGCAACAACAATTCTCCGACATCCTACTACGGTGAAAAAAATATTAAGTTTCATACAGCGCTAACATTAAAAAAATGTACCGTCAAATTAAAATTTCTAAAAAATACCAAAAATTCCACTTAATCTTATTATTATTTACGCCAATACACGCCTGTAACTTATGGGACAACTTCTGCACTATTTCTTGCCATAAGAACTTTTCAACAATTGGCTGAAGACAAAAAAGAATCATAACTTAAAGCATCTGAAGTCGTCATGACGATGTTTTATCTGAAGCTGATAACATTGGTACCATTCAGTTACAATCTCAAATTACAGAATCGCTAAAGTCAGGGGGATCCATCTTACGCAAATGGTCTAATAATAAGCCACAATTACTAGAAACCTTAACTGAAGAAATGAAGGATTAAGTCCCATTGAAGATAAACGAAGATAAAACACGGAAATCCTTAGGAATTTATTAGGGACCAATTAAAGACAATTTTTGTTTGTAATTGAGTACAACTCATCATCAGCTTGTTTCAAAACGGACCATTCTATCATAAAATACTCTTCGACCCATTGGGGTGTTTGGCTCCTGTGATAATAACAGTAAAATTATAAATCCGAGAACTGTGGTTAGCAGATTTAGGATGAGACCAACTTGTTCCTAAAAATATCAAAACAAAGTAGACCTGTTTTAATGACCAATTCAAATTTATAGGAGGCATTAGTGTACCACTTTGGATAAAGTACAGTAATGCAATAGTTATGCAACTACATGGATTTTGTGATGCTTCAAAAAAGGCATAAAGCGCAGTAATATATGCTAGTACCACCAACAGTACAGGAGAAGTAACCATCACACTCCTAACAGCAAAATCTATAGTTGCCCCAGCTAGAGCAAAAACAACCTGTTACAAGCTTTAGGTCTTACGGACCTTGCACGGCCAACTCACACAGTCGGAGATAGGGGAGGTTCAAGTGAATTATAATTAAGGGCGCCAGATCATTTAGAATTAACACTTCTGCCTCGATCAAGACAGACGGTCCAAACTTGTAACGAGATTTTAGGTTCGTAATCTTTGTTACTCTGGTGTTCGAATAACCACAATTAAAAGAATAATAAAAGAAAGATTAACAGGTATAAAAACTTTAATTTAGTAACGTAGAAGATTAACAGGAGTATATTTAATTTCTCAATTCATAAATGCCAGAAGTATCGGCAACACACAATACATAGGTTAAGTCGAAGCGAAATAGCGAAGAAAATTTCGTAATAAATATTGTTTGTACACAGCATGCGATACACACAAAATAATTAATGAAATTACCTTAATGGTATTGTAACAGTAAACGTAATTACGGAAATTAACATTTGCCAAAGTTCCGTGAGTGACCTTTCTGACAGCGATAAAATAATTAAATGAACTTACCCACAATCCGGTACCTACTTGGTCGAAGAAAACGTTTTCCCCGGTAGTAGCTTGGAATAGATATTGAATAGCAAATCGTGTCACACAATAACTCACGAAGATAGGAAGCTACAAAATCGTTAATAATAATAAATTAAATGAGATATAAAAACCCGTTGTATCAAATGGTGTTAATTGCGATTACGAACAGGTGGGTGGTAACGCAATCGACTGGTGTATAAGAAATAACATCTCAAAGGTAAATGCTGGTCAAGACTTCGTTGTCGTTGTGGATAATACCACTTCCAGAATCTTAAGCGTCCGGTGACGGTATTTATCAATAATATTAATTCTTCATTGTTCTTTTATTAAATCGAACATGTGATCAAAGCGTGGCGAAACGGCTATCAAATTAATAAAGAAATTACAAAGAAATCTTAATAAACCGGATGCAAATGTCTTACCCTGTGCCGAATAGATTACAAAAAATTCGTAATTAAATTATAATTTCCTGTTTATCACCGTGGATGCACTTAAAATCTTTGGAATTAGATCAAATTACGACACAGACCGTCTCACGTAGTTGACAGCTTCAAAATAAAAATCCCCAACATGTCAGTAACCAAAAAGATCGGCAGAGGGCGTCAAAACCAGAATCTAATTTTAATTCGATATACAAGGTATTACGTTATGAAAATTTCGCACGTAACAAACCATTCCAAGACTTGAGTTGTGTGCCACTGTCTTTATTTGCCAAATTAATAAAGAAGACCATAACTGCTTTGAAGACTCCAAAAACATCAGTCTTTGCATAGACCGACTTGATAGCCTTAGCTTGGATCAAAAGAGAATCGTCCAGATAGAAGACATTTATAACCAATCGAGTCGCAGAAATAAATAACCGATTACATTCTCAATTTTGGCAACACGTACCTACAGAAGACAACCTGGTAGATATGATATATAAAGGAATTGATTACAGCAAGATAAAAAACTGTTCTTTCTGGTTTATAGACCAAGTCCAATAACCCAAAAAAATTCAATCGTTCCAAACAAAAAAAAAGAAATCAAGCACCAGGTTTCCGTTCATTCTCGAGGCAATCCAAGTATCAATAAATTCTGTGCGTTAGCAAGAATAGTTTGAGTTATGTCCTATTGCAGAAGATTCATGAACCCCGCCAAAAAAACGGCCAAAGCAAACTGGATGTCTTTGAATTCAAGAAGAATACGGATTTCCGTTTATTTGGTGGTACGCGTTTGTGATGGATGTGACGGAGACGGATTGGTAAGAAAATGAGGTTTTCCCTCATCGATCATCATCTAACGTAAAGACGTTTTATTCTAGAAATTCTTAATAAATCCGCTCAAATGTCGCATTCGTAGAACGAAGAATCTAAATATTTCTAACCAAAGTCATAGAGTAGGTTAGTATTCGCACGTGGTTGATGGTGGAGACGTACCAACTAAGGTTCGCGGTTTTAGATTTCTTTCTGGGCTTTGTTTTCTGTTTGGCTTCTTACAAGCGACGGAGTCATTCACTGCACTTATGAAGTAACGGAAGAGCAGCTGTGTAGGGGATATAAGTCAACTGATAGCGCTTACTCGTATCTTGAGGAGTTTGCCGAGGGTTAATAACGAGGTGTAACCTGGTGAATGGATATTTCCATAAATAATTTCTAGCCAAAAAGGTATTTATGCTTATGTCGAAGTTATAAAGCCTAAAGCCGGGGATACCACACGACCTCGACCCTCATTCGTCCACGCGCTTCGGGGTCTCGACTTCTGATCGCGCTCAACGACATCGTATAATAAATTGTGCAAATAACGTTACAGTTAAATGAAATGTAGTAAGAACTGACTTCGACGTTTTGTGTACTTCCTTCCCAAACATTTGTCTTTTTGTTAATACGATACGCCTACTTAATCTATTTATTTGTTTGTTTATTTGCTATCAGTAAAATAAAAGAAACTTCAATCCGTAATGTGCGGGAATTTCTAATTATCAGAGATTTGGGAGCTCGAAACGAATTATTCTGTCGTAAAACGAATGATTGACGAAATTTATACCGGTCGTGAACTTGACGTCAAGGACCACGGGCGGTGTTGTTTTTTTAATTTTTACTTACGGTCACGCGTGTACTTGCTACCGTTTATTGTAGTTGCGGCAGCGTAATTTAATTTTTGTACAAGCTTTTGCTTCCAGAGTCTATTTTAGACCAGCGTTAACATTGCGATTTAAATGTTGTATAATTTATGTATATGTAATTTATGCCAGTGGCGTAACCGTCGATTTGTCTCTTTCCCTTCAAGGAATTTCTCTTGATAGATATAGATATAATAAATGATTATTGTTAATTCTGGGTATCTTTCTTTTGGGGGACCTCGGGTCTAGGATCTCCTTTTCTCCTGCCTACACTTACTACGTTCGACTAAATTTCGAGAAGAGGTGGCGCACTCGGGCATTTCGCTTACCAAAGAGTATTCTTTTCACTTCGATTTTCTTTTACCCGACGATCATCTGCGGTGAAGCTAGCCGAAAGGTAAGCTTGACATTTTAGTACTTTATTTTTTTTCCTTTTTTTCTTCACCTCCCCCATTAGAACGTGGCACCACTTATCACAACTAATAATCCACCTACAGACATTGCATGGAGGAAATCAAACCACCCTAGCCTACATCCAAAGAAAATTTTACATAATCAAGGAGAAGAAAACCGTTCGTCTTATCACCCAAAAATGTATCAAATGCATTCGTTACAAGTTCATTCAGCAAATCAAATATGGAAAAGTTGCCTACCCGCAAAGCTACTCTACCATTACTCCATTCTGCAGTAGACTATGTCGGGCCCATCTAGATAAGATAAAGCAAAAGGAGAGGGTACAAATCCTACAAAGGTTACATAGGCATTTTTGTATGCTTCTCGATAAGTGCAATCCACTTAGAAGTGTTAAGCGATATGACTACAAACGCATTCCTAGCAGCATTTCAAAGATTTACTGCAAGAAGAGGTCGGTGTGCTTATATGTACAGTGACAATGGTACCAATTTTGTCGGTGCTAGTAAAGTCTTAGAAAAAAAAGTCACTAACATCATCGATAATTCGGACTAACAGAATCCTTTGGCAACAACTGGTACCCAATAGCATTTTATTCTCCACGCAGCTCCTTATTTCGAAGGATTATGGGAAGCAGGAGTTAAACCCTTAAAATATCTTTTTAAACGCATAATTGGGAACTCAACGTTAACCTATGAAGAACTAACAACACTACAACACCAAATAAAAGCCTGCCTAAATTCAATACCATTGTGTCCATTAACTAACAACAACGATGACATTGAACACCACAACACTTCCTTATTGGGAGAGCGATTGTGTCTCTACCCAACCTTGTAACAAATAACATCAACACAAATATATCCTTAAAATGGCAAGTAGTCCAGAAGATAAAGAAAGACTTCTGGCAAGCCTTGTCTTGAGATTATATAAATAGATTTCAACAAAAGTACAAATAAAAAACCCGCCAGGACAACTTAAAAATAAGCATTTAGTGCTTTCAAAAGAAGATACTATAAATCCCAGCAGTTAGTCTTTAGCTCAAATTACAGAAGTTCTCTCAGACAAAGATGGTACCCTCCGAGTTGTCACATTAAAGAAGCCAGACAGGAACATCTATAAACAAAGCATTCACAACAGAATTCTTATACTAGTATAACCAGAACATCAAACGACTACCAACACAAATAAGAAAGGAACTGAAGTATTATTAACCACCGCAAATATTGCAATTATAGATAAACCACAACGGAGCAGAAAGCCCACATCTATCAGCGTCACCCGAATCTACTCAAGCGAATAACAAGTTACAATTTTCACAATCAGGATTATACATCAAACACATCGACCACGCAAAGATAGAATGAAGAATATTCAGATTAGAAACAAAGCACGCCAAGAGTAAAATAGAAGAGGATTCAGAATCCATTTCCGATGTAGTCAAAATATTCGGAAAATCACTTTCAGACGAAACACAATGCATCGCGTTAATTCATCACGTGACCGACCAAAAACACTAGATGCAATAGATCAAAGATTAGTATGAATGGAATTATCCACAATCGTTCAAAGAGAAGACTACTGGTACAATTCTTAAATTATGTATTTTCCGTTATTTGAATGATTCCTGTAATGTGAGTAGAACATCTTCTCTTAGACCGCTGCATGCAATGCAGTAATCTTAATGGGTTTGCTGACAATAAACGTCCACGTGTTGACCCTACAGAGTGTATACTATTTTTTTGGATCTTGCATTTAGTGGACCCAGTACCTTGGTAGATTTTGTCAATTATGCAATTGGGATTGGGACAGCCTCCAAAAGAAAAAAAAACAAGTTGCAACATGAACTTGTTACGTACGAAATTTTCATTACGGAATACCCTGTATATGTAATTGAAATTAGATTCCGGTTGGGACGCCCCCTACCGATCGTTTCGTGTGACTGTCATTTACGACGAAATCATTACTCTGTCAACTGCATAAGATGGCCGGTGGGACTTGCAAATAATTTTCAAAGACCATCCACAGTAACGGGGATCAAATTATAAGTGTACTACGAAAATAATATATTTGAGTCGTCACCGGGTAAGATACTTGCTGTCGTTTATTAAAATTCTGTTGTAATTTCTCGTAATTTGATAGCCGTTCCGCCACGTTCTGGCACCTGATCCTATTCGATAACGAATTATGCAGGATTAACTTCGAAAAATACTTTCGTGGGACGAGTATAATTCGATTTATAAGGCGTATGGTTAAAATTAAATGAACCGAAGCTAATCACACTTCTACGAGATTCTACTCAGGCGGCAGACACCTGCGAAACCACCTGTCATCGACGGTGTATAACAGCATTCGACAACCGGGTTATGCTTTATGTACTTTCTTTAACAATAAGTAACCATTTTTGTAGATTTTGATTTTGTGAGGCATTGGTTTGACATGACTTGCTACTTAAAAGTGATTTCAGGCTCACTTGCCGGGGAAAGCGCTTTCTTCGACCAAGTAGGAGTTCCTGTATTGTGGGTAAGTTGTTTTATTTATTTGTTCGCTGTCAGAAAGGTCGCTCACGAAACTTTAGCTAATGTTAATTCCGTAATTGCTAACATTGTTTTATTACCATTTAGGTAGTATTCATTAATTATTTTGTGTGTTTCGCATGCTGTGTACAACCAATAATTAGTACGAAAGTTTAGTATTAATTCAGTAATTATTATCACTGTTTTATTATCAGTAGTGTCGTATTATTAATTATTTTGTGTGTTTCGCATACTGTGTACAAACAATATTTACTACGAACTATTCTTCGCTATTCATGTCGACGTAATCTACTTATGTATTTTGTGTTGCCGATACTACTGGCATTCATGTACTGAAAATTCAATATATCTGTGATAATCATCGACGTTACTAAATTAAAGTTGTTATCTTGGTTACTCTTTCTTTTATGGCAACATACCTTTCTCTTTTGATCGTCGTTATCTAATAACACACTTTGGCTACTCGACCATCAGAGTAATAAGGATTACGAACCTCCCATTGCCTTACAAGTTTGGACCGTCTGTCGTGAGCGAGGCAGAAGTGTTATCTTAGATCAGCTCTGGCGTCTTTAAGTATACTTCCTGTGAACCTCCCCTACTTCCGACTATATGAGTTGGCCGTGCAAGGTTCGTAAAACCTAAAGCTTGTAACAAACTAAAGAAAACAATTTGGCAAAAGATAAGACAACATCCCATCACCGTCAGCGGCATTACCACTGCAATTGGATTAGTCACAGTAGTTTTCGTGTGGGGAATGTAGAACTTTTTTAAGCGACATTCGTAGTACCGCAAAAGAAAGCATCTCAAGGAGCACATCCATCCAGCACCAGAAACAGAAATGATCGAGCTTCAACCATTGAGATAAAGACCCTTTCGTTGGAAAGACGCCAGAACGTTTAAATTCTAATTTAAACTTTTAACCTATCTGTTTACAATTCAACATTTAATAATCTGTTTGCATACCTGGCGTCTGAACACCGAGTCTTTGTAATTAATTGTCCATCTAACAAATATTAAACAAGACTTGACTCTGATTAGCCATGAAGACTTAGGTATTTAAGTCTGGCATCCGTACACCTCGAAATAATCGACGCAAAGAAGAAACTACTCTTTTAACAATTTCTTGGGATGACAGACACGTGAAAGTAATTAAACTTGCTGCTATAATACCAAAAAATTAAATTGCGCCATAAAATAGAAATGCATTCTTACCCCAGCGAATCTTTCATATGTAACACATGAAAATCAAAATTAATTTACCCAGTAATAGCGAAGCATAGCGTTATCACGCATGATTTCTTAACGTTAAAAACTGAAATAAAATTCAACCCGTAAATAACATTTACGACTGAGCAAAATTTATACAGCACGTACCAGGAATTTTTAAGATAACACAAAAGAATCCCAAACAAACCTTTACAAATGAGGCTGACAATTGGCTTACTAGTACTCTCCAAATGGTATCTTTACCAAAAATGGCGTCCTTTCATTGGGTACTGTGCGATTGATTCAAACACGAGGATGTCAGATGTTGATAGAAAATTAGTTTTAAAACGTGGAACGACTTTTGAGAGAAAACTGCTGTCAAAGACGATGTCAAAATGAGTTTTGTTTCTTGGTAACATGATAGGAGGCGTGGACAAAAAATGTTAACAAAACAAAACAAACAAATTAACAAAAATTGTTTGTCAATAAAGTGTACCTACCTACATCGGCACATAAAAAAAAATATGCTCAAAATTGCGGTATTTTATTCAGCCGCATTATTTTGATTTGTGTGTTTTAGTAATGCAAATAATAAAAAATGTTTCTTTTTTACATAAATTCAGTTTGTTGTTATTCTTAATAAAAAATGGTATCTGTTTCTTGTCGGTTACGCAGATACCTCTAACGTCTTATATAATAATAAAAAGTTTGATCGTTTACGTCACAATGAAAAAAAATATGTTAAAGATTATTTTTTGTGTCAAATGATTCCTGCAGGTACTCAATTATCTTGACGTATCTGTCTATGTAAACAATTTTCTCAAAGGTACCTTAAAACATGTCCTGGCGTCGTAACTTATAAATAATGCCTTTTTTTCCGTCGCGGTTATTTACGATACAAAATACAGATGACTAAGCAGGAAATATGACTAAAAGTAGATATTTTATATTTTATAAGGTTTATGCACTGTTCTGCTGCCGTAATTCTATCAAATCTATGACCTGTCGATCGGAATAAAATTTATACGCCAACCGTATTTCCATTTTATACGTCTTCCTTCTAAAAAATTCAATGTTTTATCTAAAAACGGAAATACGTGGGGAGCAAGGAAAAAAAACTGAACACAATAGCTTTAGTTGTAAAACCCATTAGTTTAAGATACAAAGATTTATTGTAAACAATTCCTACAAATAGAGTTAGTTGCAGCTGGGAAGAAATATATTATCCTTAGAATTAGCGAGATTAACAGCAGCATGTCCTATTTCGAGTTGCCGCACAAACGCAAATTGAATAAACCTTTCGAAAAATACTTCTACCTTAGTTTTTATAATATTTATCAGATTTGTTTATATAAATCTTTACTAAAAAAAAAACTTTTACAATATGGAATAAAAAAAAATAAGAAGATTTATGTTTAAAGTTTGCAGGACGATACAAATCCCGGAAACGACTATTCGAATCACAACTCAAAGGAATAAAAATAATGGATGTATGTACGTACGTCTATCGCTAGAAGAAAGAGCGATGGCTGTTTCTATTTCGTATTTATTCTACTATGAATATTTTAGTTGCATTATGTGCACGTTTTCAAACATGTTTTCTTATTTTTATTGTCCTTTATTTTATTTACGTGTAAAAATGTTTCCAGGATATTTTTCTTAACAAACGTTTATTGTAGAAATATTTGTAGGTACAAAATATTGACAAACTAACTTTTAAAATGTGTTAAAATATATTAAATTTTGTGTGTAAATAAAAGGTGTCAATTTATCATAATATTAACCTATATTGATAGTAAAATTGTGGTTTACAACTTTGTTTGCATAACTATTTAGTAAATTGAGTAATTTAATAGTTTATAAAGCCACCATATCTGTTATAACACCAATAGAAAAATTTTGCCAGGTAAACAAAATAGCGATCTTAACCCGCAACAAAAAAAGATCCACAACTATACCCAAATCATTTAATTAACTAAAAAAAACATTTTAATACCGTTTTATAAACTCTAATGAATAAAAAAAGCAACTACTTACTCAGTTGAATACGGAGATTGGGTCGTAAGCTTTGTAGTGTTACATTAGCAAACAAATTAAAAAGCGCCAAAACGATTTTATTTATTCGTGTCAGAAGCATCGAAAAAGGGTAAAATTATATATAATATATAGAGTATATGGAACAATACAACATACAAGTATATACACATACAAATATCACACATGTTTGGACCAGTAATTGGCCACGTCGAGCGCATTTGGTGTTGCGTTTACCAGATCCTCCATTGTGCAGGTGGCTGGGCATAGTCGGCATTCCATGAGATGTGTTGTGGTCTCTTCTTCTCCACACTCACATAGGGGACTCGCAGGAAGCCCCATTTTATTTTATTTACTTTACATCTCGTTACACCCGCACGAAGTCTATTCAAAGCCTTCCATTTTCCCCAGTTTTCTTTATGCCCCGGTGGGAGGTCTTCGGTGGGGGTCATCCAATCTTCGCTAAGGTGGCAGCGTGTTCTCCAGAGGGTTTTTCTAGTCTGTTGGGCTGTTTGTGTGAGTTCCTCGGTGGTACGTAGGAAACTTTTCCTTGATTTGAGCCGTTTATGGGCGGGCTGAAGACCAAATAGGGGGTGTGCTGCAGATGTGGCGGCCTTCTGCTTTTCCTTCCTAGCTGCCACCTCGCGTCTTATATCGGGGGGTGCAATGCCGGCTAGGCAGTATAATTTTTCGGTCGGCGTCGGTCTCAGACAGCCTGTTATTGTACGACAAGTTTCGTTCAGAGCCACATCCACCTGGCCGGCATGACACGATCTATACCACACGGGACATGCGTACTCGGCTGCCGAGTAGCTTAGAGCCATGGCACTGGTTCGAAGAACTTGTGGTTTTGCACCCCATGAGGTAGATGTAAGTTTTCGAATGATGTTGTTTCTGGCGGAGACCTTTAGTTTTGTGTTGTGGCAATGTTTCTTATAGGTTAGTGTCCGGTCCAGGGTTACTCCCAAGTATTTAGGTGTGGGACAATGTTCCAGGGCGGTTTGTTCCCATTGGATCTGCGGTTTTCTCGAGGCTTGCTTATTGTTTAGGTGGAAGGCACATGTTTGTGTTTTAGCCGGATTTGGCTTAAGATGATTCTTCTTATAGTAGGAGCCAAGTTCAGCAAGGGCTTCGGACAGCTTCTCTTCGACGCCCTCAAAACTTTTAGCCTGGGCGGTGATGGCGCAGTCATCGGCATAGATGAAGCTTTGCGTACCCGCTGGCAAGGGCTGATCATTAGTGTAGATGTTGAAAAGCGTTGGGGCCAGGACGCTTCCTTGGGGCAGTCCGTTTCTCTGCGCTCTCCAGCGGCTTCTTCCTCCTTGGAACTCTACAAAAAACCTGCGATTTTGGAGCAGGTTCTGGATTAGGCGCATAAAGGTTAAAGTCTTTCGTCATGTTATATACTTTCTTCAGGAGTATTCTGTGGTTGACAGTATCATATGCCGCCGTCAGGTCTACGAAGACGGCTCCAGTGATTTTTTGGTCTTCGTAACCATCCTCGATGTGCTGGGTAAGTTTCAGGATTTGGGAGGTGCTGCTTTTACCGGTTCTAAAGCCAGCTTGTTGCGGAATTAGATAGGGTTCGATTGCATCCATTAGTCTGTTGAGGATCATTCTTTCGAGGATCTTGTACAGGTGGCAGAGCAAGGAGATTGGTCTGTAGCTCTTGGGGTCCTCCTTATCTTTTCCCGGTTTCAGAAAGGCTATGACTCGGGCTTTCCTCCATATTTTTGGTAGGATTGCAGATCTCGAGCAATTGTTCATTAGGTCCACCAACCATTTCCTTGTTTGTATGCCGAAATTTTTGATTTGCTCTACTCTGATGTCATCAAGGCCAGCTGCTTTACCGCTTTTGCATCGACTAATTGCCTTGTTTATTTCCTCTAGGTTGAACGGTTCAGACAGTTCTTTGGTCTCTTGGTCGGGTTGTCTCCGAAACGATAAAAGATTAGGATATAAAACACTGTTTAAATCTACCCAAAGCTGTAACAGAACAAATGACAAGACATAAGTTGTAACAACCAATATATTTATTTATTTATTAAAAGACAGAAGTTTATAAAAAGGGTAAATATATATAGACGTACATAAGTCCGATTAAACGTTAAAGCGTACGCCAATATTACAGACAAAAATAGTTGCTACATTCGATTGGGCAACACGTCGTACAACAAATTAAATTTGTCGGCTTAACGTTTTACATTTAGAAAAAAAAAATAAATTTCCATTCGTACAACCAAAGCGCACCGTCTAATAATATGTGACACACAGCAAAATAATATAGTAAAATGTGATAACAACCACCTATGTACGTTTAGTCGTTCGTGCAAACAACTGACTCCGAAAATACAGAAAATTAAAACAGGAACTATAATACTTCTAGTTTAGTTTTCCTTTAAAGAATGCGATTAGCTAGCGGCACCTTTTCGGAAACTAATAAAACTTGTTTATACAATCAATAGAAACAAATCAAATGCACCAAGTTTCCCTTAAATTAATTATATTTTTACGTTAAGTACGTCTTTCAACAAGATTAGAATTTTTCCAATACTTGATATCTTCAACGCAAGTGACGTGACGTTAATATTAAGATTTTTCTAATAAATAAACCAGTTTTACTGTCTCCACATCGATGAAACGTGTGGGTGTCCAAAACCCCGCTAAATGACAATTATGGAAGTATTAAATTCAACCACAAAAATAGAAAACACATCGTAACATTATTTCGTCCAATACGAGCATAGGTACGTGTAAATAATTAGTAATAAAGCCTCGTTAGCGTTAGATAATGTCCGCGTTATTCCAACATTACCCGAATTACGATTTGACATTTATACCTGCCAGTGCGGCGGAAAGTGGGCGCTCCAAGAATAATTCTTATACAGAAAACATCACACCAAAACGCTTTTAACATAACGAAGTTATCACAGTTTAAATTAAATAAATATTAATTTAAAAAGTACGCAGTGTAGGCAACACACTATACTACGATACAAAAAAATATGTAATACAAAATTTTTTTTAGATTTAGCAAATTAATTATTAAGTGCGTTGAATGAGAAACGTAATCGGAGCTGTACGACTCACTTTAAATCTATTCAATAAAATAAAGACGTAAAAATTCTGACACAATAATATAGGATCGTTATGATAACATGCACAACCGTTACAAACTGGGCAAAACTAATCGGCGACGTTTAAACATAAAAGCATTACGAGTATTTACTTGTGCAGACTAGACTGTAAGCAATATGAGATGACTCGTTCTAGCCTGGTAAGTCTCGAGAAGTCTGAAAATGGAAAAATGGTTCCGTTATTACTAGGAACTGGGTTTGTATCTTCATATCAAAAGGTTATGTTTTGGTAAATTGAGAGTTGGGCCAGCATGACGCATCTTGGACAAACTAAGTTGAAGGTTGCCATCACAGCGTGAAGGTTTTTAGGATTTGGGGCGTGGTTTCCGTGGAAAGCAAGTCGGCAGGATTTGATTTGGTGAGGACATGGTGTCACACCGCATCGGCAGTCTGACTTTGAATATCTGCGATTCTATTGCAGACGACAAGCTTTACTGAATTGGGACTAGTTTTAAACCACCCCAAAAAGATGTTGGAATCAAACTACAGAAAACATTTGGATATTGGAGCATCAAAGGCCTTTAAGACGTGATTTTTTTCAAGGAATTAGGGAATGCCTAACGCACACCCTCGCCTAATATCAATAGCAAAGATAGTGTAGGGTTTGCACCCACTAAACCCCTTTTTTTTGTATTTTATCTTGGTACGAACGGGACCACCCTAAAAGGGGTATAACTTCATCCGCACCGGATTCTTCCTGCCTTTCATTCATTTTCTCACTTTTTCATACTTTTCTTTGCTGCTCATAACCTTCTTTATCAGCGTCTCTATTATCTTCCAGTTATTCTCATTTTTTATCATAATTCTTATGATGTTTCTTGGCGTTAGCTTTTCGCCCACTTCGATTTCTGCTCTGGTGCGAAGTTCTTCCCACCTTCCACACTTAAACATTTATGTTCTGGTCCGTCTTCTTCTTCGCAGAATCAGCATTTGCTTGAGCGCTGTTTTCCTATCCTTTTGAGGTATGAGCCAAAACACCTGTGCCCTGTTGGAACCTGTGCCATATTATAATTTGTTCTTTCGTGTTTCCTCGTGATCCACGGCTTGATGTCGGGTATCAAACGGGCTGTCCATCTTGCCACAGTGCCTTTGTTCCACTTGTCCTGCCACTTATTTACCGTGCGCTCCCTTATCCTGGTTACGATCTCCTGTCTTTCCTGCGTCGGATTTTTCTACCTTCTTCCTGGATCTCCGCTCTTTTTTGTATCATAAGGTCCATCGGGCACAGGCCACCTATTACTAAAATAGCATCGGTCGAGGCCGTTCTGTAGGCGCTGCCCACCCTTACGGCTATCGTTCTCTGGCATCTAATTATCAGTTTTCTGGGCCTGCTGATTTCCATGGCTTTGTGCCAGGCTGGCGCCGCATACAAAACGATCGATTGCATCGCTTTCTGCAATACCCATCTCTGCTTGGCCCCGGGTCCCTTAACGTTTGGTAAGATTACGTTTAAGGCTTTTATTGTTCTGCAGGCTTTTCCCGTAACCTTATCTACATGTCTCGCAAACGTAGGCCTATAATCAAACGTAACCCCCAGGTACTCCACCGTTGGGCTTGTTCTTATGGTATGTTCGTCTATTTCGAAGGTGATATCCTTAGCTTTCCTTGATAAATTGAAGATAATGGCGGTGGTTTTTCTCGGTGTTAGCTTCAGTTTATTCTTCTTTATCTATATGTTTACTGCGTGGAAGGCGTCTTCCATCTTTAATTTCATCCCCATTGATTCGTTTGAGGCTGCCATAATTGCGAGGTCATTCGCGTAGGATATTATGTCTACGTGTTCTTCTACGTTTATGGTTATAACATCGTCATATAAGAGCTTCCACAAGGTGAGTCCAGTACGGAGCCCTGAGGTACCACTGCTGCTACTTCGATGCTGTCCTCCTTGCCTATCTTTATCTTCCTTTCGTACAAATATGCCCTAATGATGTTCCTCATGTATGCGGAAATACCCTTCCTGATGACGTTTTCGTTGATTGTATCCCAGGCGGCTGAAAGACATGATCTGAGAATTTGGCTAAAACAAGTGCCCCACATAACTTGACCTTGGGCACAGCTAAGAGCTTAAGAAGAGCAACCATTGATTTTGCACAGAACAAATTTACGTAACTTGATTGTCCATGTTAACTAAACTCATATATTTGCAAGCACCAAAACGACGAATGGAAGCATCGCAAAGTCCATGAAGCTGTATGTCGACTGGATTTTTACATTGAACATACCTAGAAACCTTTAAATGGTATAAATCTTTAAATTCGGTACGATAAACAATTTATATAGACCGAATGCTATTTGGGACTAGGTCATCACATAATAACTTTTCCAACCGTAGTTTTTGAAAAAGAATTTTACCTGTAATAGAACAAGGGGATAGAAAACCGAGTGAGTCAAAAATCTAAGATATTTCTGATAGGATGATTTGTTTGGTTGTTGGTCCCTTAGTGAAAGCAAAACGGGATACAGAGTAAATTAGGTAATCAGTAGGAAAGGACCAAATGAAACTTAGCGTAATGGTACGCTTTTGGGTTCCGAATTTATGAACACCTAGATACAGATCAGATTCAGGAATATTTGATAAAATTATTGGATCGTTAGAAATCCACTTCCGCAGTTTAAAACACCCTGAACGCAAAAAATGAGTAAGTTGTGAGCAGATATCACGGACTTTATCAAGACTACCAGCTTCTGTCAGCAGATCATCAACATAAAAGTCTTGTTTGATGATTCAAAAAATTTTTATATTAGAATCTTCGCGGTCGGTGCCTAGAATAAGCTACGAATTGTTAAAAACAAAGCTGAAGCGGTACCATAAGTAGCAGTGTTGAGATCGTATGACTTAACTTAAATGCGTTATAAAGAACTTTGGCTAGGTTCCACTCAAACCTGCCCGTACATCCTTTCAATATCAGAAAAGATACCATAAAAATACTTACCAGATTCTATTGAATTGTGGGGCTTACCTGCTGTATGCTGTTAAGAGATTAGCTCGTTGTGGTAACTTTAAAACCATTAATTACCACTCGAAGTTTTGTGGTAAGGTTGTATTCCTTTAAGACACCATGGTGTGGGAAATAATAGAAAATTGATGTCAGATTCGAAGGCGACACGTAATCTAACTCCAAATATTCTTTCATCAATGCTAAATAACGATTCGAAAGTTTTGGATTGGTTTGAAGACGCCGCTCCAGAGGTAAAAATTTCTTTTGGGCTACGGCGAAAATGTCGCCTAATACCTCAATAGGTTGTTTTTAGTGGAATAGAGATGACAAATCCGTTCTCTTAATTTTTCAATGTGTTTTGCACAAAATGAGATTCACAAAAATTCTCTCCCGAAAAGAAAATTCTATCAGTTGGATAACTTTCTAATTCTCAAAATCGAGATAATTGATCTAGGCTCTCAGAAATGCTTAGATGCTATTGCACCTGGTTGGGAAAATTAAAGCGCATAGAGTCTGACACGACCCAACCACACCGAGTTTTTTTAAAGGTTGACAAATTGGGGCCTATCCCTACCTGCCTAATGCAACACATTGATTTGACAGGAATAGCTAAAAATGATTGAGACAATCGGATGTTGTCTAGTAGAAGCAAAAAGAAATTAATCTTGTCAGTAGGATGATGATGGCATCTAAGGTAAGCAAATCTGAATTGGATTTGTTGCGTTTAACTTTCCATTGCCGCGAAGTAGTTAGATCTAATTTTTCTGATGTAGCGTGTATGATACACATTTTGAATAACTGCTGTGTTGTAGCAAGAGATTAGAGTTCTTTAAAATGCTTAAAAAAGAATTGTTTAATTTTCTCAGACTGGAAACGAATTCCTTTGTCAAGGGCTTTAGTCCTATAATGCACTTTAAATGTTTCCGAACTCATAACTTTGACTGATTATATCTGGCAACTAATGAGTTGAAAGCAATTTGATAATTGCTAACCAAAAACTTCAACGATTTGATTACTTCAACAACGATACCAACGAGACAACCTTTAATATAACGCAACTTTTGGATATCGGTAAGATCCGAGTTATGAATTAAACTGGAAAATATGTTTTTGAATTCGATCTAGTTCTGTAAGTCACCTGAAAATCTGGAAATATTTATTTTGTCAGCAGAACTATACCTTTCTTTGGTAGCTGTTTCAGAACTTCTGAGGTTTTCAGGTCAAAACCGGGAGCTTTCTTTTGTTTTAGTTGAGCTATGGTTTTTTTACTACTGCTGAGGTGACTGATTTCAATGGTAGAGACATTTGCTGATCGCTATTTAAGAACCCGTCGATCGTTTTTTCTGTGTCGTAAACATCAGCTTCATCGGATTTGAACACACTTTTTAGGAAGGTGGCGAATAATTCTGCTTTATCTGCGAGTTTCCTTGACCAACTGTCATCAGATTTTCGTAGAGGAGGCATGTATTCTTTTGGCTTTTTTAATGATTTAGTCATTTTCCAGAGTGTATAATCTTCTGCTTTGTATGGTGATAAAGTCTTTAATTTGTCTTGCAAAGTCCTATTCTGTAGTTCTTTGAGCATTGATTTCAGTACTTTTTGAGCTTTGTTTAGTGCCTTTTTGTCTTGGTGATTCCTACTAGTATGCCATTGTCGCCTTATTTTTCTTTTTACAGCTATTATTTCTCTAATTTCCATGGTAGTGTCCAAATTTTTCGATGTTACTTCTACATAGGGAGATGATAGCCAAGCTGCTTTTTGAATTAAGTTGGTAGTATACAACGCCGCACTTTCTATATTATCTTCCGTTTTAAGACGTATACAGAGTGTGGTATTATCTTCAATGTAATCTCGGAATGCTTCCCAGTCAGTTTTATGGTTGTATAAAGTCTCGGGTAATTGTTTTAAGATCACTGTAGTGCTTAGTGTACATATGATAGGCGTGTGGTCAGAAGAGCCATCCAGGCATGATTCAATTTTTGTGTAGAGTCCTGAGTCCTGGGTCAGTTGGCCAATGAGTCGGTTCCCCTGTTGAAAGTACATTAAGATTATTGCTGTCAATAGCATTTTTCAAAGTTCGGCCTTTCGTATTTGTTAATCGGGAGCCCCAAAATGTGTTTTTGGCATTCCAGTCGCCTCCCGACAGATATCTACCACCCAATGTGCGAAAGAAGCCATTGTATATTTGCTCGTCGATTCGATGTCGGGTGGGGGGCAGTACACTGCAGCCACATTCAACGAGCCCTGCCAGTCGTCAACAGATACTATAGCAGCCTGTATATGTGCTTGTGTATATGGTGGTAACATATGATATCTTATGTTTTCTCTTATTACTATAGCAGCTCCAGCATGTGATGTGCCGTCTGGATGATTAGCGTAGCATACGGTATATCCCTTGATTTTAATCACTCTTTGATCAGTCATATGTGTTTCGGAAATTAATAGAACATCAATTTTGTTGTGGTTTATAAACAGCTCAACCTCGTGCTTATTTGGAAATAAGCCATTGATATTCCATGCAGCTATACGTATGAATTTCATTTCTGGTTCTGAGCTATGAGTGTCGTTAGGAGACCCATTAGGGTGCCTATTTATGTTATAAGGATATCAATTTTTTCTGATTGCTTTATTATTATCTGCTCTAAGGAGCTGTTGACTGAGAATGTGCATTCTCGATTTTTCGGGTCCAGCAAACATCATTCATGATGTTGGACATAGTTTCAGATGTATGTGCAATGTTTCTTTGCTGGTTGCCAAGTTTTAATGGAGGAAAATTATCTTGAGTAAGGGGGGTGGCATTGTTGTTTGTGTGGGTTGTTTTGCAATTACTGGGTCTCTTTTGTTTGCAATATTTCCCTTTTTTCGAGCCTTTATCTCTTTATACACTTGACAGCCCTTGTAATGGGCTGGGTGGTCACCATAACAAAGAGCGCAGGTGGTCGGTGTATTCTTGTCTTTTTTTGGACAATCAGTGGTTTTGTGTCCTTTACCACAATTGACACACCTGTGGGGACGCATACAGTTGTTTTTTGTATGGCCGTATTGTTGGCACCTAGTGCACTGAGGGATCTCAGTCGATTTTCTTGGGTCCTCTATCTTGACTTTAGTGTTGTATATATATTTTATATTCTTTACTTCTCAGTTGTTAGGGCCTGGTTCAATATTCACGAAAAACATATTGAGTGGCTTTTTATTTTTTCTTGATATTGCACAGATGACTTCACCTCTGACCTTGTTTCCAGTATTCTCAATCTTCTCTATAATGGCTGTTTTTGGAGTGGTGTGGTGCAAGTTTTTGACAACAATTCTGTTACATTTGTTTTGCTTCTGTGTGAAGGTGTGTCCAATAAGGCCGTTGGTTCGAATAACTTCTATTAAGTTTTTATAAGTTTCAGGTGTCTGTGACATTACTCTTAACTGGTCCCTGTTAATGATCTTGTACGTGAAGCTATCTCTAGGCACAGACTTATTTAGTAGTTCTGTTAGTTTAGATAGCTCTTCTATGCCATAAAGGACAATAGGTGGGGGCTTGTTATTTTTTCTATTATGGGTGGCTGTAGCTGGCGTTAAATCCTCGGTTAAGTCTATCGGTAATCCACTAAATCTATTCGAGGTATTGATTCCCGTGTGTACTTTAATAGAACTTTGTATGTTTGGTGGGCTATCAGATATTTTCTTTCTTTTTGGGTAGCGGTCTGTACTATCTGGTACTCTTTGCCATGGAGGAGGGCAAATTTTGTTAGCATCTGTAACATTTGCAGATGGTGGTGACACAATTAATGATTTTTTTAAGTCTTCGCCAGTAATTGCACCTATTGAAGATAATCTCGGTCTTGTGATGAGCAGGCTTGGATGGAAAACCTGCTGAGTTAATTTTTTTTTGTTTGTGTTTGTGTTGCCAGTAGCATTCACTGTCGCGGAGGCCTGGTCACCTACCTCTGCGCACGTTTTGTTGTTTGTGTTATTAGGATCTATTATTTTAGTCCCACGAGTAGGGTCGATTAAAACTGTCACTCCTGGGGTGACGCCCATTCCTAGTGAGAAGGCTATTTTCAACGACGGTTCACCTGCTCCATTGAGGTTGGTCGCTCGTGGCTGACTCACCAGTCAGTCATCCATACCCTTAGCGCGCCCCGCACCGTAGGATTTGGGGATTTTTTGAAGAGGTGACCTTCCTCGCCGTCTGAGTGGCGAAGTCAGACCCCCGTTCCTGGAGACATGACCACAGGGCTACGGTACTGGGGCGACCCTTTCGGGCCACACGTTGATTTTTTCTGTTGGGGTTGACTCCCTTAGCTATGATTTCAGTTTTGAGGCGCCGAAGACTCGCCTTTGCCCTTTTTAATTTGCTATCAGGGTCACGAGGTAGGTATAATGTGCAAGACTCGTTATAGACCATGACATTGCCCGTGGGATGAGACGACCCTCAATTGAGGGTCCACCACCAATTAGCGGCGGCAGATTGGTGGTGGCGAGGACGTGTAAAAATAGGACTTTATGGTGCGCGTCTAATAGCCCATTCTTGCACACATAGGCGTACGCTAGCGGCTTAATCTCAGCTTTTTATAGGTGCATACCTTATAGCAAGGGCATGTACCACCGAGGACAAACACCATTTTCTCCCCCTATATACAGATAATTTAAAATCAAATAATAACAGTAACGGAAACGTTACAACATACTGTTGTATGTACATGTTTATTATAAATAAAATAAATTAAAATTAAAATATGTTCTGTGTAGAAGACGTTAAGTTAAATAATTTAATTGTATGTTATAAGGTAACACGTCAAAGTTAAAATCTAAGTACTTTTAAATACGAAAATAGTAAAAAAAGTATATAAAAACAGCTATCAGAAATTTACGAATATACCAAGTAAATATTTTATCATATCTTAGAATGACATTACTATCTTAAGCATACTTAGTGTTAAAATTTTGCTTGTGACAGCAAAGAAACATTTTTATAAATACTCAAATACATTTGTAAACTAATAACTGTTTCAAAAAAATATGGATTTTCTAATCCTAGACATACAATTTGCAACTGACGCAAAAAAATCTAAACTAACGCCAATGCTTTGAAGAAACTTTTGTGTTTGCTATAAAGTATTTCTGCTTGTTTTAGTAAATAAATTTTAAAGTTACTTGCGAATTTATTTAATTTTAAATTCAATATCTGTGTAGCGCTTTAAATAAAATGCAGCAAAATGTAGATTTCTCGGAAAACTTTCAGGTACAATAAAAAAAACAAATTCTTTAAGAAAATATTTAAAATTAAAATAAGTTGATGCATTTTATTAGCAGAACTCGTTTAAAATGCAAAGTACAACTATAAAAAAATTACAAGCAATTTATAACAGAACGCATAACGACCTTATTTGTAGATTGTTTATTAATAAAACGTTATAAATTCATTTTGTTTAATAACAACTACAAATGGAAAATATAAAATTAACATTGGAATGTAGTTGTTAAAGCGAATTTGCATAACGTTTCTGCAACCACGTCAAACCTGTCATTACAAAACTACAACGGCAAGAAAAAATACTAAAACGACGCTCTTAAGCCAAGTGGCACTTTCTTTATAATCTTTGTACCGTTTACATTAATTTACATACGTTGAGTTGTAATTTAAAACACACTTTTTTGCGTGATTAGGAATGTGAGTTGTGTGTGTGTAATGCAATTATTAATAATTTTGCAATACTTAATTGTAAACAAAAGAAATTTTAATACGTAATTTGTAGCTACGGTTTAATATAAAACTATAGTTCTGTGGCGTATTAAGTGCCAATTAAACTAATTACTTCGTAATTTTCGTGTTTTGTATTCAATAAGTTTTTGTGTCAATTTTGTTTAATGTTTTTTCTATTAGTTCGTTTGCCAACATTAAATTTTTTTAAACGAATGTTTTATTTATTAGTGAACCGTTACGTAAATAGTTACACTGTAAAGTTCATCTTTAGTCAGCTCAGATACTGCAGAAAATTTAATTCTACTAAGATAAAATGTTTTTCAATGTACAGAAATTTAATTTATTTATAATATGCGAACACAGCTAATTACATCAATGCCGTTCGTTTGTATGTAAATTAAATATTTGGAAAATCTTAAAAATAATTAATCATAGTTTACAGTTTAGTTATTGGCATTGTAAAAAATCCTAAAACTAAATTAAGTGTAAATAGTAATAATTTTAGAGTATTTAACCTTTTTCTTTGTGATTATTTATTATTGTATATTTGTGTTTAGTTTTAAGTGTTTGATTTATAATTTTTTTAATTGTTATTTATTTTGTTTGTATTGGTGCTAATTGGCAATTTTGTTAATTTAACTTTTATTTACCTTCAAAGTTTTGTGAATTTTCCCCTGAATAAATTCACTGGCGCTCATCTATGTTTGTTTGACTTTGTTCGTTGATTTAATTTTTTTGACAGACAAGCAACACAACATAAATCACCCCGAAAATGTCCTCACTTCACTTTAGCAGTCTCAACACCAAAATCTGAGCCTGGTTGAGATTAAGATACGCTACATTTTGGCACCCAACGTGGGGCTTTATCTCATACATTACCAAGTTGTATAATTTAATTGTTTTATAAATTAAGTAGTCAACAACTATGGAGCCTAATCATTTGAAACAACACAAACTCTCTTTTGAGTTGGTTATTAGTGGTATTAGTTATCAAAAGACTCAAGATTTTCGTAGTGCATTTGTCAAAGAAAAAAGTTTTTGTTCAGTAAGTTTTGTTGTACCTTTAGATTCCAAAATCAATTTGGCTGAAATTAAGCAGACTATTGATGATCTTCATCAGTTAGTAATTCCTGACAATCCAAATGAACTACCTACATTCAATAATTGTCGTCGCATTAAGTTTCGTTTGTTACATTTAAGTAACCGAATTAATCTTTTTTCTTCTTGTGATCAAAATGAGAAACCTGCGATTGGTGGTTTTGTATCTGAGCTAATTCTATTTCTTTTAGAACGTACAGATTCCTTGGCTACTGAATATCAATCTTTACATTTTGTTACATTACCGTTGTTATCTCCTACTCCTAGACGAGTATCTGTCTACAAATAAAATATTAGTTTTGCTGGTTTAAATTCTAAATATAGTATTATGTCTTTTCTCAAACAAGTTGAAGATTTGCGTGTAGTTAGTTACGCCGATTTGTTTACTTCAGCTAGAGATTTATTTATTGGCCCTGCTCTACAGTGGTACCGTAATATTAGACATGCGGTTTTTAGTTGGGATTAGTTGGTGAAATGCCTTTAACGAGATTTTTTACCTTTCGATTATGATTATTACTTACAAAAAGAAATTCAAAATAATACTCAAGGTTTTCATGAAAATGTTATTTTGTATATGATTGCATTCGAAGCACTTTTTAACCGTTTGAGTCAGCAACCTTCTAATACCGAAGTGTTGCAACCGATTATTCTGTCTTTAACTAAATTAAAATAATTTTGTCGTCGAGTATAAGAATTAAATTTCCGACAGGAAAAATGTAAACCTTCTCCGTTTCGTCGTTCTGGTTTATTAAAACCTGACTTAGCCTGGTTTTTCGTAATTATATAACTTGTTGAGTTAATGAAGCTACCGTTTCTGTACCTTTCTTTACAAATAAATGTTGGAATTGTTCACGTGTCGGAAATGCTCATCGGGAATGTACTGAGCCTACATACGTCTTTTGTTATCGTTGTGACCATAACAATGTCTACAGTTCCTTGTGCCCTACATGCAGAAAAAATTCTGTTACCGATTACCTTGAAAAAACCCATAGAGTTTCTTGTAGTTTTGTCTATCACTCAATCATTTTTTCTTGGTATAGATTTTGGTTTCCTTTTTGCTATTCTTTTAGATTTTCAAAATAAAATTTTTAGTTCTTTATTCTCGCAGTCAAAGCCGTTATGAAATGCCTCATATCTCCTATAGCTACCGTTTGTGATAAAGATACACTTAGTTGTGAACAACAGCGTTCTCTTCGGAAAACGGTTTCTTGATTTAGTGAATTGGTTTCGGATAAACTCGGTCGCACTCATTTAGCCGAACATTACATTAATACTGAGGCTGCGTTACCTTTTAAAGAAAGACAATATCTTCTGTCTCCTGCCATACAATCACATTTACATAAAGAGATCGGTGCAATGTTGAAATGCTATTCGTGAATCAAATAGTCCTTGGAATAGTCCAGTTCTATTGGTAATAAAGAAAAATGGCGAACTAAAAGCTTGCTATGATGCACGTCGGCTTAATGATTAATACGTTTTGCCTCCTACTAAGGCTATCTTAAATCGACTTTGTAATGCAAAGTTTTATAGACCTTCGTAAAGCTTTTTGGCAAATTCCGTTGGAAAAATCTTCATGTGCCAAAACTGAATTTGTGTTCAGGAAAAAACCTTTTTGAATTTGTAGTTATGCCTTTTGGTTTGTCAAACAGTCCGCAAACACTACAGCGTGTTATGGATCGTGTTTAAGGTGCGGTTTTCTTAGATCAAGTTTTTGTTTACCTTGATGATATTATTATTGCGTCTTCTACTTTCGAAGCACATATCAGTACCTTACGTTTAGTTGCTTCCTGTTAGAAAACTGGTTTTACAAAAAAATTCAAAAAATGCCAATTTTGTCGACCGTTCTGTTCATTTTTTGGGTTTTGTAGTTGATAAAGAAGGTTCACGTACGGATCCTGATAAAGTTTCTGGCATTGTAAATTTTCCTACGTTTAGAAACACAACTGAAATAAGATTTAAGTATTGGTTACTATCGTCGTTTCATTAAAGATTATGCTGCTTTGTCTGCGCCAATTACTTCTCTCCTTAAAGAAAAAGCTAAGGGTCAAATTATTGCGTGATCCGATAAAGCTGAAATTGCCTTCCAGAAAATTAAAATTTGTATTACGTTAACTCCCGTTTTTGCCTCTCCAGATTTTAGCCGTGAGTTTTTGATTCAAACTGACGCTAGTGATGTAGCGTTAGATGCTGTATCATTTCAACGTTTGGATGGTGGTTGGAACATCCTATCTTTTGTTCAAGTTGTACGTTAACTTCTGCTGAAAAGCAGTATTCCGCTACAAAACAAGAATTACTTGTTGTTATTTTTGGAATCGAACATTTTGGTGGTTACGTTGAAGGTACTCAGTTTGTCGTTATTACAGAATGTGCTGCTTTAAAATGGTTGAATAATTTAAGAAAATCAACGGGTCGTTTATTAAGATGAAGCCTTCGCAAAACACTGAACCTGACGCGTTATATCGTGCCGTATTTTCTTTGGATTTGTCTACTTTCCTTCCTGATGAATCGTACTGTGATATGATTAATAAAGTTTCCTCCAACCTGGATCAATATCCGTTCTTTAAAATTGACGGACAATTCTTGTACAAGTATCTTTCTATTCCGTTACTTTTGAAATCAAACTTACCCGATTGGAAATTGGTGTTTTTTTTTCCCCAATCGTACCAAGATTCTGCAACAGCGTTAAAATGATCCCACATCTTCTCATTTGGGCGTTTTTAAAACTATGGCTAAAATAACCGATTTGTACTATTGGCCTTAGTTAAAAGTCTCTGTCAGTAAATAAATTAAAGGTTGCAAAACTTGTGCAGCTCACAAAAGTCCCGATTGCAAGGGAAAGAAAAAGATATTAATTTTCCGTTTTAGTTGGTTAGCTGGGATTTGATGGGTCCGATGTCCAGAAACAAAAAAGAAAATAAATATTTGTTTGTAGTGACTGATTGGTTTACTAAATTTGTTATGGTTTAGCTTCTTTGAATAAAAATTGTCATATATTTGAGATTGCGCAAACAATCAGAACTGATCGACATGAAATTATTCAAGTGTCGCCCTCCTTTTTAATGTTTGGTTGGCACGTGCCAGTTTCTGGTGATTTTTATAGTCCTGCCTTGTCTACCGATAAAATTGAAATTGCCAACAGATTATTTTGGTCTAAAGACTTACCTCGTCTTCTGAAACTGTATGAAGACGTAAAGAAGCGACTTCATAAAGCTTATAAAACTAACTTAAAACAATATAACTTACGCAAACGTCATGAAGCGTTTTCTCTGGGTGATATAGTTTGGAAATAAATTTTACTCTCTCTGATGCTTCTAAAAACTATTCTAAAAAGCTTAATCCGAAATTTGTATTGTTCAAAGTTACAAAGGTTGTTTCTCCTCATTTAGGAAACTATGAAGTTGTTAGTTATATAGTAAATATTACAACCGCGAATTTCAAAATTTGAAATTTGCGGTTGTAATATTTACTATCGAACTAACAACTTCATAATTTCCTACACGTGGATTAACTCGTACGTAGCTCCGTTCCTACGAGATGGCGTTTAGCCTCAGATTTATTAATCAATTTAACACCCTAATGGGATAAAACTGGCAATTTGTTTTATATAGTTGTGGAAACTGCATTAGAGTATTTGCTGATGAATCAAAATAGGACGAAACAGCTGTAAACTGATTTTTACAATTATATAAACAAATTTTTGCACTTGCGTGGTACAGTTAGAAGTATTATGCCGCGTATAATTCAAATACATTTTTTGAAATTCGCGGTTGTAATATTTACTATCTAACTAACAACTTCATAGTTTCCTACACGTGGATTAACTCGTACGTAGCTCCGTTCCAACGAGATGGCGTTAGGCTCAGATTTATTAATCTTATTTCTCTTCTTGTTTATCAATTAGAAGATTTCGATAGTACTAATTTTGCATGTTTAAACGTCAAAGGCTTAAATTATTGCGACTTTTCTGACGAAACTAATCCAATGTACATCAGCTGCTTCTTCCTTTGTTTTATAATAGCTTGTTGTGTTCATCTCATTTTCATTTGTTAAATATCACTTATATATACTGATCTTTTGTATAGTTTTTACCTACTTTGGTTGATACAGACATGTTGTGTCTTAATTATTAATCACCTATACATTTGAGTCTTTTTCAGTTTCGTTACGTTATCTTACGTATCTTCAATATAGTTTCAAAAAAAAAGGTTACGCTTACCCCGACGAAAACCTGTAGGAAGAAAGTTAACGTTCTATCAAGTTTACACTTAAATAGAAATAAGATGAACGTCGGTTAAAAATTTACAAGCAAATCGCCGAGCATTCGCATGAGGTTTTCAAGGTACAAATATTAAATGACAAAAATGACTTTTCCTACCTAGAATTACTAAATAGAAAGTAGTTTCGCCAACTTAAAAGTTTATACAAAATGCATATTATATATATATATGGGTATTTATTTCTGATGTCAAGTAGTAAGACGATGCATAGCAGTTCAGGATAGTGTAGAAGTATTACATAATAACATAAAATAAATTTGAAATGTATTTAGCATATAGAAACCTACACATAACGTTTTATTAATGAACGATAATACAAAATAAACTTTAAAAAAACTACTTTATCCGAACTGTTACCAAAACCTCACAGTCTTTCAAAATTCAACCATACTTTATTACTGGGTAAAAGCAGTATAGTTTTCGAGCTGGGTATCAAAGGTTGTTGAGTTTCAGAATTAATCGTGAATTGATACCGATTCAATAATGTTGCAAGCACAATTTTTATTTCCATTAAACCAAATTGGTACGCTGCGGAGAAAGTTTACGATTTAATTACGCAAAGAAATGTAGGTTTGTCTTACCGATGCAATTTCTTGGTCCTTCACCAAATGGTATCCACGCGCATGCGTGTCGGTTTTTTATATTTTCAGGTGAAAACCTTTCAGGATCAAATTCATCCGGGTTTGGATAAAGGTCGGGGTCTCTGTGAATGCCCAAGGTAGGAACAAGAACCGAACATCCTTTTTCGATTCGCACGTTGGTATTAGGAATTATATAGTCTTTACTGCATTCTCTAAGAAGTGTCGCGGCTGGTGGATACAAACGCAGCGTTTCTAAAAAGTACATACATTTAGTAAAACCGCAAAAAAAAATTTATCTTACCATAAACTACTTTATTTATGTAACACATTTTTTGCAATAACGCGTAAGTTAGTTGATCATTTTCAGAATTCTCCACAAAACATTTTCGAACTTCTGCTCTCGCTTTCTTTTGTATGGCAGTGTTTTTGGCTAACTCGTACAAGCAATACGTTATCGTGCAGCTGACCGTTTCGAAACCGCCTATAAAAAACACCAAACATTGTGCAGCCATTTCTTCGATTGTCAGTTGTGGTGCAAGATCCGTTCCTTGAAAACCTCCAACTGCATCATCGTTAATTTTTGAATTGTTTTTGATTTGCAGCAAAAGATGAATAAAATCCTTTCTAATCAAATTGTTAGTCTCTCTGTAATTTACAGTTGTCTCCATAAGGTTCATAAAAAAGTCTGACACGTTTTTTGAAGTCATTTTGATTTTAAAAAAACTCAATATTTTTGGATTTATAAGTGCAAGCAACAACATGAATGCATTTCGTGGTGATGGATGAAAATATTCTGTAACATTTTTTTTTATTTTCGAATTGGGATTTTTGATCGAATCGGCTTCAATTCCAAACACGCACAATGCGATTACATCGATGGCTAATCTGGACGATAAGTTTTTAATCTCTATTTTTTCGTTCATCTCTGAGGCGTTATCTAGTAGTATTATAAGATCTTTTACACACATTAACACCGTTTCAAAAAGCATCTTATTTTTTGAAGTTGTAAATGCCGGTGTTAATTTTGAACGCATTATTTTCCATTCGGCGCCTTTCAAGGCAAAGAGATGCTGACTTAAAGGATCGTATTTTTGTGAGAAATATGAGCGATTAGTAAAATGATTGAAGTCTGTTATTAGAATTTTTTTGATAACGTTCAAGTCCACAGGTATGAAAATCGGCGTGGTCAAAAAATAATATCCTCCAAAACTGAGCGATCTTTCTTTAAAGTGGTTGTAAACATCTTTCAGTTCTATGCCAATACAACATTTTTGCATTATCGCATTTTTAGCGTTTCCGAATGGAAATGATGGTGTTGGAGCGTACACGCCTTTTTTCTTCCAATAACTAAAACTCCGTTTGAAAATGATCAGAATCGCAATTGCAATTACCAATAGAAAAACCGAGCAACATTCCATGTTAACGCACTTCTTGTACTGCAACGACCAGTACAACAATAACGTTCTTAAAGTATTTGTTTTCTAAAAATAGAAAATATTATGTAGCTACCAAAAAGATAATTGATAAAACTACTTTATCATAATTTCTTCTAAACTAATTATTGTTGACTTAGAACACACAAAAACATTTGATCTACAGTGCATGACTCAAAATGTAGTCAACTTGCATTAACGAATTAATTTTGGCCATCAATGATTCGATTACTTTAGTTTTTTCTAAAATGTTTAAAAAAATTGTGTTTGTCTAATTTAGTGTAACTTATGTTATTGAAACATTTTGGTGATTGCTTGAAAAAACGTTTTTAACTACGCTTATCATTGCACCAAAGATCAAATTTTCTAAATCAAAATTGATTTTTATTAAATAAATAAAAAGTTTCAGGAAGATAAACTAAATTAGTAACTTTATCAGTTGCACTTTGATACGTAAAACAATAGGCGCGTTAACCACAGTAGTAGTAAAAATGTTTTGGTTACTTTTTACAATATGTAAATGAAAAGTAAAGTAGACGTAGTCAATAATAGGTAATATTTAATCAAATATAAACTTTAATCAAGCATTTTTATGACTTAAAAAAATTTGTTAAAAAAAGTTTTATAAAGAATTATTTGAGAAAATATCACCAATTTGTGTTACCTGTCAAAAAAATTAAAAAAAAAACAGAGAACCAAACAATTAAAAACATTTACAAAAACAAAGAAGCATAAAATTAAGCCTAGAATGCTCAAAAACCAAAACAAATTAAAAAAAACTGCGAGCGATACTCAAAAGTTAATCAAAAGTATGTCCAAAAACCTTACAATATTTTCTACCAAAAAAATAAATTTTACTAAATCAAAGTTAATTTTTTTTTGATAAAAAGTTTTTTTTTGAAAAATAAACAAAATTAGTAATATCATCAGTTGACGTAGAAGATTAGGTACGTTAATCGCAGTAGTAGTAAAAATGTTTCAGTTATTCTTTCAGATAAGTAAATAAAAAGTAAAATAGACGTAGTCAATATTAGTTGTTAATTATTTAAATATAAATTCCAACTCAGCGTATTTGTGATTTAAAAAAAATGTTGAAAAGATTAAAGTTTTATAAAAAATTATTTGAGTAATTATATCCAATTATTTATTTATTTGAGAAAATATCGCCAATTTGTGTTACCTGTCAAAAAATTTTCAAAAGAAACAGAGAACCAAAAAATCAAAAACATTTAAAAAACAACAAAGAAGCATAAAAATAAGCCTAGAATGCCCAAAAACCATAAAAAAATAAAAAAAACTACCAGCGATACTCAAAAGTTAATCAAAAGTATGTCTAAAAACCTTACAATATTTTCTACTAACAAAAATCTATTTTACTAATCAAAGTTAATTTTTTTTTATAAAAAGTTTTGTTTTTGGAAAAATAAACAAAATTTGTAATTCCATCAGATGACGTAAAAAATTAGGCGCGTTAATCGCAGTAGTAGTAAAAATGTTTTAGTTATTTTTTACGATAAGTAAATGAAAAGTAAAATAGACGTAGTTAATATTAGTTGTTATTTAATTAAATATAAAATCCAATTAAGCGTATTTGTGATTTTAAAAAAACTGGTAAAAAAATTCAAGTTTTATAAAAATTATTTAAGAAAATATATCTAATTTGTTACCTTACAATAAGTTTAAAAAAAACAGAGAACTGAAAGTCAACAACACCTACATATAAAAACAGAAAAAAACAAAAATATTTCTAAAAAGACCAAGAACCAAGAATTTAAAAAAAATTGCAACCGATACTCAAAACTTAATCAAAAGTATGTTCAAAAACCTTATAGATTTTTTTTTACCAAATGAATCAATCTTACTAATCAAAATTGAATGTTTTTGAATTAAATTTTTTTAAATTGTTTTTGGGAAAATAAAAATATTAGTAATTACATCTATTGACGCAAAACAATATGCGCGTAAATCACAGTAGTAGTAAAAATGTTTTGGTTATTTTTTGCGATAAGTAAATAAAAAGTAACGTAGACGTAGATAATAATTTATATTTAGTTAAATGTATATTCCAATTTAGCTCTTTTGTTATTTTAAAAAAATTGTTAGTTTTATAAAAATTTATTTACGAAAATATCACCAATTTGTGTTACTTCTCACAAAAGTTTCAATCAAAAAATCAAAAACATTTAAAAAAACATCAAAGAAGCATAAAAATAAGCCTAGAATGCCCAAAAACCATAAAAAATTAAAAAAAACTGCGAGCGATAGTCAAAAGTTAATCAAAATTATGTCCAAAAACCTTACAATATTTTCTAGTAACAAAAATCAATTTTACTAATCAAAATTAATTTTTTTTTATAAAAAGCTTTGTTTTTGGAAAAATAAACAAACTTAGTAATTCCATCAGCTGCCGTAAAAAATTAGACGCGTTAATCGCTGTAGCAGTAAAAATGTTTTAGTTATTTTTTACGATAAGTAAATGAAAAGTAAAATGGACGTAGCCAATATTCGTTGTTATTTAATTAAATATAAATTCCAATTAAGCGTATTTGTAATTTTAAAAAAAACTGGTAAAAAAATTAAAGTTTTATAAAAAATTATTTGATAAAATATATCCAATTTGTTACCTTACAATAAATTTTAAAAAAAACAGGGAACTGAAAGTCAAAAACACCTATAAAAACAGAAAAAAACAAAAATATTTCTAAAAAGACCAAGAAACAAAAAAATTAAAAAATTTGCAACCGATACTCAAAAGTTACTGAAAAGTATGTACAAAAACCTTACAGATTTTTTCTACCAAAAAAACCAATTTTACCAATCAAAACTGAATGTTTTTAAATTAAAATTTTTTTTATTGTTTTTCGGAAGATAAAAATATTGGTAATTACATCTGTTAACGCAAAACAATATGCGCGTAAATCACAGTAGTAGTAAAAATATTTTGGTTATTTTTACAATAAGTAAATAAAAAGTAACGTAGACGTAGTTAATATTAATTTTTATTTAATTAAATGTGTATTCGATATTAGCTTTTTTGTGATTTTAAAAAATTTTTTAAAGTTTTATAAAGAATTATTTAAGTAAATATCACCAATTTGTGTTACCTGTCAAAAAATTTTCAAAAAAGCAGAGAACAAAAAAATCAAAACTATTTAAAAAAAACAACAAAGACGCATGAAAGTAAGCCTAGAATGCCCAAGAACAAAAAAATTTAAAAAAAAACTGCGAGCGATACTCAAAAGTTAATCAAAACTATGTTCAAAAACCTTACAATATTTTTTACCAAAAAAAATCAATTTTACTAAAAGCAACATTCTATTAGTTGACGCAAAACAATAGACGCGTTAATCACAGTAGTAGTAAAAATGTTTTGATTTATTTTTTTACAATAAGTAAATAAAAAGTAACGTAGACGTAGTGAATATTAATTTATATTTAATTAAATATATATTCCAATTAAGTGTTTTTGTTATTTTCATATATTATAAATATTTAACGCCAAACTCCCGTGCCTCTCAGTAACATGTAAACTTAGAAAGTTAAAAAAATATTTCCAGACTCCTAAAATTGCAACAGAAGCACACGAAGCAAAGAAACCTTCTAAAACTCAAAAACAAAAGACTAAAATAAGAAAGATTACCACAAATAAGTAAACTAATTTCAGAAGCGCATTAAACGATACCAAAAAGTAAAGTACAAACAATCAAAAACCCAATAGAATCAAAACCCAAAAGAATTCCAGAGAACAGTACAGAGGAAAGTTTAGATCAACGTCCAGAACTAAGTAACTCTAAAATCTCTTGATACCCCAAACGCTAGAGTATACCCACAAAAGGAACCTAAATGCTAGGCGCAAGAAACGACAGAATGATTTTGAAAGGTTTATTCCCATAAGAGGCTAGGTCAATCCCTACAATCTACAAACCTACAATCGCCAATCTATCGCACTGCTTAAAAGTACTTCTGAGCTAGCTTTTAGTCCCCCCGTTGTGATCCTTTAAAAATCATTGGTCTAAGCAAGCCTTAACTTTACCAAACCAAAAACTCTGTCACCTCTAGATACGATACCTAGCGATTTCCAAAGAAAACAGACTTCGAATTTAAAAAGAATAACAAAATATAGAAAAAAAAACAGAAAAAAAATGTTTAATGTTACTATTCTATCCCGTTCGCTGTCAAAAGATAAAAGTAGTTACCGTCCCTATGTGCTTTACCAACCGCCCCAAATGTAGATTTTTTTTGTATCTAAACTTCAATAACCTTAGGTAATAGTGCTGTAAACATTTAAAATAGAGAGAAAATTAAAACAACTTATCAATTAAATTTAAGAAAAAAAATTCCAAGAAAAACTAAACAATTAATGGAATATTTTATCAGAGACAGACTTCACCTAGAATTCGACGGACTAAACGTAATAATTACAGAAAAGGCGTTAAATTCTATTCGTTATTTCAAAACTAATAATATCTAAAATATGAAAACGGGAATTTTGATTCTAAAAAAAAAATTATACTAACAAGGAAAATGTAAGCCATGTTAAGTTCAGCCTCGTTTGCGAGGTTTATGGTATTCAGAGTGTTGGTTGTCATTTTGTTGTTTGTCTAAACTATTTTTCTGGTGATTGTGGTCCGGTTTGTACATGATCATATAACGTGCGCGCGGTGAGGCTTTCATTTTTAAATATTCACATTCGTTTACGTTACAAATGGGTGAAGTACTTTTGCTGCTTATGTGAATGTTTTTCTAGGGTAAGAATTGATTTTTATTTTAGTAATTTTTCCGTAGTAGTCATTAGCAATTTTGTATACCCACACGTATTCTATTAATGCGGTAATATTGACACCTCTTCGGTCATATTGGAAAAATTCTGTCACATTCTACGACGTAGTAAAAAGCGTGTTGCGCTTACGTCGATTTAGGATATCAAAACCTTCGATTAATGACTATTATTATAACCGTATTAAAAAGCTCATGTTTTTTTCTTACAGATCGTATGAACCAAAGGAATTTATTTGTGATAACGCTATATGTACGTGATTTTTTAATTTAGCAGATTTTACGTACGTTTTTGTTTGTTCGATTTATGCAATACGTTTTACGATTACGATTCTAACAGATTTCCCTTATGTTTACAATTACAGTATTGATTTTGTACGCAAGATGTTAATCTAGCTACAAATTTGATAAATGTTTGTTGAGTTAAGTTTTGAAGTTGATTTAGTTTTGTACATTTTGAATTTGGAAATTTTAATACGAGAAGTTTATGTTATACGAGGTTTTGGTTATAAATCTTTACAAATAAGGGTTCAATCAGATTAAAAATAAGAATTCAATATTCATTATAATTTTATTATAAAACTATGGTGGCGTCCTAAATTATATTTAAACTTGTTTTTAAATTAAAATAAAATTTAAAATGATGCAGAGTTCCGACAACTGTAATTATAGGTTTGTATAGAAACTGTCTCATTGTTCATGTTTTATCTTGTTACTAAGATTTTCTCATATCTTAAATAATGACAACTAGCTCAGTTTATTTGGTGATGGAATTGTGAGTTATGTGGTGTAAAATTTTCAAACAAATTTTAAAAGGCGCGAAAACGGAGAAAGGAAATGAGTGGATAGACATCGTTTAGATCTATCCCGAGACGTAAAAGAATAAAAGACAACACATAAATAGTAAAGAAGTATATGTTATGTACAGTTAGATGTAAGGAACGAAATAGGTCGATTTCACATACAAAATATGAGGTAAACCCCTTTTGGGTGGGCAATACGTTGTACAATAAAACGAATTTGATGGCCTAAACTTTCACATACACAATTTCTAATTATACACTGTAATCCAAAAGTGCAACTCTCGATAAGGTCGAGAATAATAATAACGACCGGTTATGTGCGTACAGCCGGAGGTACAACCGATCGAACAAAGTAACAATGAATTAAAAATTAAAATTACTATAGTTGCAGTTACTTTTCCTCCAAATTATGCTGCTAGCTAGCGCAATCTTTGCAGTACTTTTGAAAATTTTCTGAAAAAGAATTAACCGTACATATTGTGTACAAATACAATCCACACATCATACGATTTCTGAAATCAATCGAATGCGCTGAGTTTTCCCCAAATTAGGTATAAAGTTTTGGTAAGTGGTCTTCTTTCCAATCGTTTTATTAAATTAAATTAGTAAATGGGATTTAAATCCGGTAAACGGAGTGCTTACTGCAAAACATGCCAATTTTTTGGACAAAACCTATACTTTGACAAACAATATGGGGACGTACGTGGTCTTGCTAAAAAAAGACGTGTAGACTGCCATTTAGATAAGGCAGTGAAGTAGTTTGTAAGACATTTTTACTATAACGCCCAGTTGTCATACTACTTCGAGTAAAGAAAAGTGGAGATTAGCTACTATAGGCAATAGCTCTTTAAGCTATTACTTCAACAGCAAACCCAATATCACGTCGTTTTTCACGGTGGCGTATTATTCTTCTACGGCCAATGTGCATACTTAGACAGAATTGCGATTTGTCGCTAAAGACGAGATTATGCCATTCTGCCTTCCAATGCTGCCGTTTTCCGCACCAGTTCAAACGTTGACGATAGTGGTCAAAAGAATCACTAATTGTGGACGGTATGAAATAGTCCAGATGCTCAAATGGGGCAATATAATGTACCCATAGTAACAGGTATATCTTCTTCTCTAAAGCATTTGTCAGTCATTTGACGCGTAGTAGTCATTCTGTTGCAAAAAAATCAAGTTAAAGAAATTATTCATTTTGGGTGTAATGCTTCTAATGGCACTGAGTATACATAAAAATAATGGAGTAGGCTAGCTTACATAATTTATTAATATAATAACACAAAATATTAAACATTGAAACAATTTATTTAAAAATTTATAATTTAAGGTCATAGGAATTCTATCGTACCTAAATATTCTATTTGAATTTAAAAACAAAACTAAATTTAATTTAGACGCCACAATGTTTTAATCATAATAATAATACCCAATTACAAAACGTATTTACAAGATTAAGTACGTAAAAGTTTAAATGTTACTTTAAGTTGCGTATTTGCATTGTGGGCGCAGTTCGAACCATATTTGTTTCGGTGATGTAAAGTGGTGCAATTTTTATAATTCGTAATGTAATTTTTAATTGTTTTGTATTTTTAATATCATCGATTTTTTATTCGTACAAAGTCATAACCAGAGTGCCGTATAACATAAACGTAGCATACTAAAATGTCTAAATTCTATTATACCAAGTTAAATTAATTTTAAAACGTAACGCATCAAAATATTGTTGAATTTCTACATAGACTAACATCATGTGTACAAAATCTAAGTCGTAATTGTAAACATAACAGTGATTTATTGAAATCGTTAAACGCATTGAAAAATTGTACGTAGGTATCCAAAAATAGAATTTCGTATCCAGAAAAACAAATTTCTAAAAAAAATCGTTGCAAGAAAATAAATATGGTGTTTAAAAAACTAAAACAAAAATTCTAAAAGTTACACAACGCCGTAGAAACAAAAAAAAACTTAGATTTAGAAATTACGTGTTTTTCTTTATACAACAAACGCATTTGAGTTTACAACAAACGCATTAAGATACAACGCAACCACAACTTTGAATTTAACATGTGGTCATTCTGCCGCATGCAGGACGATAGAACGCTTGCTTGCACTAAAATGCAATTCAAAGATGGCTTAAAAAAATCGTTACAAACGCATGTGTATTGCGTAGGTGCGTTGTGCAGAATGATTTAGGTACACAGTACCAACCGACAATTATTCTTAACATAAAAATTTTTTTTGTTTAGTTTTAGTTAATACAAATAGCAAAATAATATCAAATGCTAATTGTAATAAAATATTCTTGTGATACAACTCAATTGTTTTAGGTTTAAATACACCTACGATCAAAACGTGTGGTCTATAAAAAAGTACAAACAAAAAATTTCTCATGCTTTATATAACCTACGTGCGAATAATTAATAAAATTTATTGTAAGCTACAACGTAACACTACAAAAGAATAATTTATAATCCGTAGTTAATAATTTAAACTCAACCCCAAGAATATTAATACACATCGTCGTTCTTTATTACATTGTGGGATTGTATCGCTTAACACCTCGAATGTTGCCAACTACAAATTTGGTCATTTAATCTCGAAAATAAGGGCGGTAGAGTAATTTAACCCTTGACATCTTTAAATAACTCTTAGTTTGCACAGCAATATACGATGACATTTTCCACTACACCTGCTTAAACGCTTCTGGTAAACAACTTGTGCGCCAATTAAGTAATTTTACCAAACAACGATAACAGTAAAACTAAATTTAAGAACATCGTACTTGTTAGTGTTAATTTTAGTTGGAACAATTAATTTTTGGCGCACTCGAGTAATAATAATTATAAGTGTTGCACAAAGTTTAAATTAATTAAAGTAATTAACGCTAAATCATTGTCGGTGGATGTTCGACCTTCATTTACTTGTGCGGGTTTTTTACGCGTAACTGCAGACGTGGGAGCTTTACAAGCTCTTAGGTTTAAGTGGGTGTGATGTCAAATATATTTTTATTTTCAAATATAATTAATTCAGTTGCTATTAAACTGCTTTTATTATTCAATTTTATTAATTATTAGTAATTAATTGCGTCGTGAATACTTTTTGAATTTTATTTTTACGACGCTTTGTGTTTATGTTTATTAGCGGTTAGGCAACGTTGTACATTGCTTATTACCAATCTCTATTTCGTGCAAGTCAAAATACTTTGCAAATTTAAACTACAAAAGAATTGTTTTAAATTTTATTAATCAATAGTAAAAAAAAACAACTAAAGTTGTACTTTTTAAATACAGTCCATTTTGTTCTTTGTTGTATTTGTATGTATTATGTTACATTTTTTGGTCCTTCGAGCCGGATACTGCGCAAATTTTGTTTGTTCCTGAAGAACCTCGTCGTTTAGATGAAAATGTTTGAAGTTCAATCTATCCAAGTGATACAATTACGTGTACTTCCCATTTTTCATTGTTGATGCAAGACGGAAAGAAAACGCATTTAGCATTGGCTGGACGCAAAAAACAACTGTTAATGTGCACTTCTGTGCCTGTTCCTTTATTCTTGTGTTAACAAAGTTTAATTACGTCATGCACGTATTTCAAATATAAATTAAAATATTCAATTAATATAGAGTTACGATTCGTTTCTATCGTTTTCAACGGCAAAGTGCAGCAATACAATCCAAGTTATTTTTAGAGTGGAATCGCTTTTATTTTATTTTATCGTAATATTCGCTTGCGATGCCATTTCTACCTGTGTTATCTCAATTAATTGTATTTACCTATTAATTACCTATTTGACTGCTATTCGTCGAACTATTGCTTTGTCTTGTTTTTATTGCCTTTGTTGACCTTTCTAATTCTACTTATTCACATTCATATTCTTTTCAACAATAGCCCGAGATTTGAAAAAACAACGTACAGTGTTAAAATCAAAACTTACTCGTTTTTAAACATTTCTTTCAAACTTAGATACTGTTGATCACGAGGTATCATCTGCACAAATTATCAAAATACAAGATCGTTTACAAGCAAATTCTTCGTTATTAAATCAATTTGATGAAATACAACCTGAAATTATTCAATCAGCTACAGATATGGAAGCTGAAACTGAACACGTTCAATTCGAAAATGATTTCTTTAGAATTACTGCAATCGCCAAAAATTTATTGTCAAGGGTTCAAATAACTTCTAGCAGCAATTCTCCTCCTGATAGTAACAAATCAAGAAATTCAAATTATCAATCTCAAAAGGTTCCAAGTTTTAATTTACCAAAAATTTTTATTCCACGCTTTTCTGGTGACCTGGAAGGTTGGCTTGAGTTTTGTGAAATTTTTACTAGTTTTATTAATTCCAACAGTGATCTTGGAGACATACAAAAGCTCCATTACTTAAAAGCAAGCTTGAGTGGAGATGCTGCTCAAGTAATCAGATCGTTACAGTTTACAGCCAGCAATTATCAAATCGCTTGGCAAACTATTTGTGCCCGGTACGATCAATCCCGCATGCTTATTCGAAACCATATAAAATGTATACTTCAGCTAGAACTTTGCAAAAAGGAGTCCTCTACAACATTGAGAAGTTTTTGCGATTTCTTTATCAAACACATTACTGCATTACGTTCGTTAGCTAATGACGAAGACCTATTTGAAACCGTCATGATTCAAATTGTATCAGACAAACTTGATCCTATTACTATGCGTCAATGGGAAACATTACAAAATTCATCGACCAACATTTTACCAAACCTCAATGAATTCAAATCGTTTCTAACAAAAAATGCCAATCTCTTGGATAGTTTGCAATCAAAGCAAGACGTTAAAGTTGTCGCTCACAAACCAAACCCACACTTTTCAAAATCCTTTCTAGCAAACAAATCAACTTGTGTGCTTTGCAAAAATTCTCATTCAATAAGCTCATATAAAGAATTTCTAGATTTATCTGCTAGGCAAAGAATTGCCAAAGGAAAGGAATTGAAAGTTTGTCTCAATTGCCTTCATAACAGTCATTTTATACACCAATGTTCTTCTAAGTTTACTTGCCGTATATGCAAGTCTAAACATCACACTTTTTTGCATATTGGATCTAACCCTACGGTCATCTCGGATAAACAGCCAGGATCTGCCAGCTCTATAGACACCCCTGCCGAATCCAATCAAACCATTTCCGCATTTTGTACAAACAGTTTTGTTGCCAACAGCTTCCGCTAAGATCCTTGATTCTAACGGAAGAGAACACACAATTTGTATTTTGTTAGACTCAGGTTCTCAAACTAATTTTATTCGTTCAGACCTGTGTCGAAAATTAAACTTGCGCATTGATAATGCAAACATTCTAGTTTCAGGTTTAAGCAAAGCTTCCTCTATGATTCACTCAAAGTGTGAAGTAACCGTGCGTTCACATCATACCAATTTTCAAATCAATCTTTTATGTTTAGTTCTTGATGAAATAACTGGCAGCGTGCCCAGTTTACACGTAAATTGCAATAATGTTTCAAATCCCTGACAACATTAGTCAGACCCGCTTTTTAATAAACCTGGTAAAATTGATATGCTAATTGGTTCACCAGCATTCTTTTTATTATTATGTATTGGCCAAGTGCGGCTAGGTCCACACTTACCTATTCAAAAAACTCGTTTTGGATGGGCGGTATCTGGACAAGTTAGTAACGCAGTTTCTACTCATTCACGTTGCCACTTAAGCTTTCTGGACGATCTACCAGATCGCATTTCAAAATTTTGGGATTTCGAGAGCTACCCCCAAGAAAAGGTTTTCTCATCCGAACAAAGTGCTTCCGAAGCACATTTTATTCAAAACTATTCTAGGACCGCAGAAGGTAGATTTATTGCTTCAATACCATTCAAAGATTCGATTGCATGCCTTGGAGAATGTCAGGACATCGCAAGAAAACAATTTTTCTCACTAGAACGCCGCTTTCAGTTCAATCCAGAACTTTGCACTCGTAACGTTGTCTTCATGCCGGAATACTAAGATTTGGGACACATGACTGTGTCACATTCTAATGCTAAATATTCTTATTACCTTCCCCACCATGGTGTGTTGAAAGAAACCAGTCTAACCACCAAACTTCGTGTTGTTTTTAATGGCTCTTCTGCCACAACTTCAGGCTATTCTTTAAATGACACTCAAATGGTTGGTCTAACGATACAACAAGATTTATTTTCTATCCTAATTCGTTTTCGGAAGCATACATGCTATTTATGCTGATATCGAAAAGTTGTACAGACAAGTGTTGATTGAGCCCAAACAGCGGTCACTTCAACGTATTTTCTGGAGATCTTCTCCAACAGAACAATTATAATCTTTCGATCTCAATACCGTTACGTATGGAACCTTTCTAGCCATCCGTAGTCTATATCAACTATGTATTGAATGCGAAATTTCCAATTCTGAAATTTCTCGAATCATCAAAAATGATTTTTATGTCGACGACCTTCTTACTGGCGCCAATGATATTTCCCAAGCACGCAATATTTGTTTGGATCTTTCAAATGTTTTACGTTTAGGACTTTTCATTCTTCGTAAGTGGATATCTAATGATCCATTAATACTAAAGGACCTTCTTAATACGGTTGCTCACCCTGGTGTTCTAGAATTTGGTGCTGACAAGCACACTCATACCCTGGGATTGACATGGTCGTTTCAGGCAGATAGCTTCGTGTTTACTATTTCACCCACTGCAACTAAAATCATATCGAAACGCGTTATGCTCTCCGAAATATCTCAAATATTCGATCCTCTTGGGTTACTTGCACCTTCTACTATAATCGCTAAAATTATGCTCCAATAGTTATGGTTGGAAACGTTATCATGGCATGATCCAATTTCTGAAAGGATTGCAAGAAAGTGTTCTGTTTATAGAGCAGAACTGGTTAATTTAAATGACCTCCAAATCCCTAGGCCTAGGATGCTATGGATATCCAACTTCATGGATTTTGGCACTCTTCGATGCAGGCCTATGGCGCATGTATTTATCTTAGATCCGTTGACAAAGATAATAACACATTCACCAAACTTTTATGTGCTAAAACTAAGGTAACACCTTTGAAACCTGTAACTATTCCAAAACTCGAACTTAGCGCAGTCGCATTGTTGGCTAAATTTTTAGAGCAGGTTCTGAAAGCTTTAAATCTTCAAATCTCTTCTTTTAATTTATGGTCTGACTCGACCATAGTGTTAGGGTGGTTGAAAACCAATCCAAACTTATTGAAAACTTTCGTTTGTCATCGCGTTGTTGACATTCAACAACGTACTTCTGACTCTATTTGGAGACATGTACCAACCAAATCAAATCTAGCTGATCTCTTGTCTAGAGCGATCACACCAAACAATTTAAAATCATGCCAATTGTGGTGGCATGGACCATCCTAGTTATCTGAAAATGAATTCATATGGCCTAACTCTATTGTCTCTGTTCCTAAACTTCCAGAACTCAAAAGGGAGGCACAATCTTTCGCTACTACTACACAGGATTCATACCCTATTTCGCAATTCTCTAACATGACTCGGCTAGAGAGAGTTGTTGCGTATACTTTTCGTTTTCGCAGAAACTGTTGTTTGCCTGCAGTTGATCGTACTATTGGTCCTTTAACAATTGTTGAGCTTAAAGATGCACTCAAACGTATAGTACAAATTTCACAAGCACAGTCTTTTCCAAACGAGCTCAAGCATCTTCGGCAAAGTAAACCATTAAAACCTTCCTCGTCGCTAAAAAGCCTCAATCCATTTCTTGACGCCGACGGCACCATTCGAGTTGGTGGTAGACTTCATTATTCTAATTTCAATTTTGATAAGAAGCATCCCATTCTTCTATCAGGCAAACATTGCCTAGCCAAATTAATTTTTACCAGAGAGCATGCTTCATGCTGGTCCTCAATTGCTTCTCTTCGCAGTCCGATTTTGGATTACTTCAGGGCGCTGTCTTGTAAGACAGATAGTTCATCATTGTGTAAAATGCTTTTGTTTATCTCCCAGAGCAATAGAACCCATAATGGGCAATCTTTCATCCTCAAGAGTCAATCTTGCACCACCATATTTTACAAATGGAATAGATTATGGTGGGCTCTTTTTTATTAAAGATCGTAAAGGTAGAGGTTCAAAGCCCTAAAAGTCCTATTTATGTATTTTCGTATGCTAAGCAGTTCACTTGGAATTGGTCACTTCTCTCACAACTGAATCCTTTATTATGACCTTTAGACGTTTTAATTGATAAAAAGGATCATCCATTATTGGTTGTGAATTATATCAATCAATAAAATAACCTTGTCGAACCAATATTTTTAATTTTCAATTAATGACATGTTTCGGCCTTAATTAATAAACGATGGGCCATCTTCAGATACTAACACTAACACTAACAATTGTATATAATAAAAATAAAATTGTCTAAATTGTATAAGTAACAAACATTTAAATAAATAAATAACTAACCTGTATAATTGTACAAACAATTTAGACGTTTTGTTTCACGTCGCGGTAAGCCCATGCATAGCTATTTTGATAACGGCACCACCTTTGTTGGAGCTCATCGTTGCTAACGAAGGAACAAATTAACATTTTATTCCGGCTCGCAGTCCACATTTTGGTGGTCTGTGGGAAGCTGGCATCAAGTCAGCAAAACACCATACAAAAAGAGTTCTCGGCGACTCCCTATTAACTTATGAAGACCTTTATACTTTGTTGTCACAAGTTGAGGCAACCTTAAATTTGCGTCCCTTAACTCCTCTGTCTGCTGATCCTAACGATCTACAACCGCTCACACCTGCACATTTTTTGATGGGAAGGTCACTCACAACTCTGCCAGATCCAGACGTAACTGAATTACCTCGTTTTTGTCTTGCCTATTTTCAACACATCCAACAGCTTCATCAACGAATAGAGAAGCGGTGGAGCCGAGAGTACATCTCCTAGCTGCAGCAACGCACAAAGTGGCAGCTGCATCACTCACATCTTCAGAAAGGAGCATTAATCCTGCTGAAAGAAGAAAATTTATACCCTTTGCAATGGAAATTGGGACGTGTCACAGACATTTATCCAGGCCGTGATGGCATCAACCGAGTTGCGTCTGTTCGCACAAACACTGGTGTTGTTCGACGTGCATTTACGAAATTGTGCCCGCTTCCATTAGATAGTGGCGCGAGTGTTTAATTTAATTTATTATATAACTTTAAGTAAGCTATTATATACTTTCAATGAACTTGCATAATTTTTTATCATGTTTGATATTGAAAGGTTTCTTTTTTTGTTTAACTTTCAAGGCCGGGAGCATGGGTATACACCTTGTTTTTGTACTTTTGTATTCTCAGTAACATTATGTTATGTAGTTGTCAATAGTAAAAAAAAACAACTAAAGTTGTACTTTTTAAATACAGTCCATTTTGTTCTTTGTTATATTTGTATGTATTATTGTGTTACAACTACACTGACGAACAAATATTGATGTTTGTGACGAGGACAGCACAATAATACAGAACAAAAATGCGCTAAAATCAAACTTTAAAAGAATTGTGCTTTGACACATATTTAATTTTTGTTGTTTTAAGTAAGATAAAAACTAACTAATTTCTATCTAACATAATCTTCTTCGTAACCTTGTTTTGTACACCTCAATTTCGTTAAGTGGTTTAAAAAGCACTGCCAAAGTTAATTAAGACACAGCTTACTTCTAATCTAACATTGTAAGCTTTTTGACTGCTGGTAATAATGTCTGCAATATTCACTAGTATTTAATCCTTTCCGACGCTTTAATTCAATAGCTTCTTGAGCTTAAGACGCGTTTAATTTGAAAATCACTTTAAAGCTACAAAAATTTGCTTTCAATAAGAGATTTATCGTTAGTGTGTGTGTCGTTGCGAAAACGATTTCTTTTTTAGTAGAATAATAAAACATGACGATGATGGCGTTTTTAAACGTTTAACAATAAAAAAAGTGCACCATTTCGTTGTTATAAAATCGTACATCCACAACTTTATAGAGTTTTCGAAAGATTAAAACGCCGAAGCGTAAAGTTCATTACATAGATATTTAATCGCGTTTCTAAAAGAAAAACAATCGTTTATTGCTCGGTAGCTTCAGCAACTGCCATTATTATTAGTATTACATTTAACATCGATTGCTTTTAAACACACAACAAAGCGCTTAATTATAAATGTGGTATTACTTAATGTCATCTGTAGATTACAATAGAAGGATTATTTCGTTTTATTTATGTTGGTAATAGCCGTTATTGAAGAAAATGTATTTTATGCAGCTTTAATGTACTATTGTGTTATCGAAAATCCATTAGAGTTAGATTAATTGTGGTGTGCTAGGACTGGAGGCAAAAGTCAAACGTAATTATGATTTAGCGAGGTTGGTATTTTTTGCGTGGCATTTTGTGAGCGTCGCGAATGCGTTAAGGTTGCAAAGATTGTTACATGCCAAAATTAACACAAAGTCACTGCCTGCAATGAAGTAACATAAACGGGGGGGGTTGTGCCACTAGCTCAATGGAGAAGGGTGGGTTTTATTTAAAATTCCGTGAAAAATTGGAAACGCGATCGTCGTAAAAATGGAACTAGAACGGTAAAATAGTCAAATAATCGATAAGGGCGCCAATCAAGGATTTCTATAAGGGGAAGCTTTCAAACCCTTGATTACCTGAAAGCTCATCCGGTTGGTCATAACCACAGAACTTACCTTGGGTTATAACAATTCTGAAAAACACTTAAACAAAAATTTACGTATGCGGCGGCTAAATGAATAAAAGCTCTTTACATTTAACAATTTAACATTTATTGATTGAAAATTTAAAACCAAGACAAAATAAAATAACAAGTACTAAATGATATCAAATAAATTTGAATAAAAGAAATGAAATAATCTTAAACAAACAAAAATGAATAATTTACACACAAAACATTACATTAAAATTTATAAAAAGAAATGCTACTACAATAGCGTTAATTCGACGTCAAATATAATTAAATCTCAAGATCTTGGCCGCATATTTATAACAAACAAATTATATAACACAAAAAAAAACAATACAGTTTATAACATAAATATGTCCGAACTTTAATTCGAACTAAACAAAATATAGTTTATAAGTCGTTACATTATCATATACTCGAAATACGAATCACTTCTCAACGCACAAAACAAAGTTAATTGATTTTAATTTTTGCGCAAACACTATACGTGTTCATTAAAATAATTAAATTCAACGTTAGTCGTAATTTCAATTGACTTAAAAAAATTGAAAGCTTTTACTGCATTTTTAATCGCGGGACACTGCACGATCAAACAACAAAATCGATAAATACCTTAATTCTTAATTGGTGACACCGGCTGAACTTTGGTTCCCAGTGGATTTGAAAGCTAACACCTTGGATGGACTTTAGCTGCTTCCCAAACAATAGGTTACCAGTGGAAGATTTATTAATCCGCCCCAAAGGCGAAAGATATGAGATTGCGAAACAAACTCACGCACAAATTCACGTAACGAAACATACGATATTAATTTAGGTAAAACAGTGATCTTAATTAACCGTAATTACGAAAAAGGAAAGTTTGATTTTCCACTTAAATTCACTGCACCCTCTTCTTTTACTTCCACGGTAATTATTAGAACAGGTGAATTATCACCTTCGTTAACTACATTTTTCCGGCCGTCAACCAACTAACTTCCCACTACCACATTTACCAAAAACACATCTATATATCAACTTTCGTCGACTGCCCTTTCCACAAAGGCTGCGTTCGAAACTTCAAACACCAAAATTCTCTCGCGCAAAGGTGCAATAAAGAGGCAAACAAACATATTACGTCATATTTATATAATTAGGACACAGCGTTTCGCTTGTACGTGAAACTGTCAATTTGACAAGATATTATATTACAAGAATTTAAACTGCCTAATAAATTAAGATAACGACTTAATTTTTCCACGTAATCTAAACGTTTGACATAAAGAAATTCAAGTACGAATGTACTCGAACAAAGAACTCATAAACCAACTTAAAATAAACAAACGGTGAAAATAGATTTAATTACGATTATATCTCAGAAGGAAAACATAAATCACAACTGGAATTTTTCAACAATCCAAGTGAAACATTCAATAAGCAAAATCGCGAAAGCAGATGGTTTACCGCGTAACAAAATACAAAACTTTATCAACAATTACATTGTAACTTCGAAGTTAAAATCGTAAAATAACTTATTAAACTCAATCTAAAATTCACATTAAACCAAATTCAAAATACATTAAATGAAAATCGTCAATCCAAATACTGTGTCCGTTATCAAACATTACTCAATCAACCAATCGATTTTTAAACGATGGTTACACCTCCCCTACTTAAAGAGGGATTTCTTAAATCACTCTATAAGCAATAGAGAAACCCAAAAAAACTAAAACTAAACGAAAACCCAAAACAAAACGAAAAACTAAACCTATGGCTCTCGCGATCTCGCAATCATCGAGAACCCCTAACGAAACTAAACGGAACGAAAACTAAACGATAAGAAGGGTAGCATATGTTTGGGTTCGACACAGATCACTCGATGCTGCACAATAGAAGAGGGCGCGCTGCGCTTCACGAGATCCGCGCATTGCGTTTTTCCCACAACTACTGCCCTCACCGAGCGATGGCACCTAGCCGCAAACACTACAGAAATAAAAGATAAGAACAGACAAGATAGCAGAAGAAAGAAAAATGGAAATAAAAGAACCGTTGTTTAGTCGCCTCTTACGACAAGTGGTGTCCCCACTGTAGAGAAATATTCTTAGTCCGTCTCTACACGGAACCCAAAACGAAACGAACTAACCTAAAAAAACGAACAAGAAACTAAAACAAAAGAAAAAAAAAAAATCCAAACGGTAAAACCTAAAACTATTTATTCCCAGTCGGGTTTAACTTTAAGTCCTTGGCGTTCCATATGCCTTTTGATGCTCCCGTGTCATCAGACAACTCATAGGTCTGATACGAAACTTTCCGTTTCACGTAGAACGGACCGATAAACTTAGGTGCCAGTTTGGCCGAGAAATATCGAGATGCATCAGAAAGGACATAATTCTTCCGCCACACTGTGTCTCCCACCTCAAAAGGTGCTGGACGACGACGTAAATCGTAATAATGTTTAGCGCGGACATAAGCGGCATTCAAGCGATTCTTAATGTCGACGTAAACTTCTCTAAACGCTGGGCCTCTTTCGGCCAAAAGGTACGATCAGCAAAAGATAGATCGTCGATAGTGTCGGAATCGGTAGTTTTTCCATGACGTGATCCGTCGAGACAGATTTCACGTCCGAAATTAGCGAAAAACGGCGTTAAGCCGGTGACTTCATGTACAGCGGTACGAATAGCACATGCTACTTTAGCAAGATACTTATCCCAATGTCGATGGTTGTCTTCGATATATGACGATAGCATTGTCTTCATGACTCTGTTGACTCTTTCTGTTGGATTCGCTTGTGGATGATAATTAGCGTTAAAAATAATTTTAGACTTATATGACGAAACCATTTTCGTAAATTCTGAACTACGAAACTGTGTGCCGTTATCACACAACAGATACTGAGGAACTCCAAACATTAAAAATACATCTTCTTCAAGACGTTTAGTAACTGCTGCTGCAGTAGCGGAACGTAACGGGAAAAATAAAACAAATTTCGAAAAATAATCTGCAACCACAAGAATAAACGAATAACCACTCTTAGATCGCGGTAACGGTCCAACAAGATCGGTAGAGATCAACTGCCAAGGTTTGTCCACAACAGGATGACGGGTCATAAGGCCAGCAGGACGTTTCTGTTCTGGCTTATGCGTGATACAAACTTTACAACCATTGATGTAACGAATGACGTCAGCCTTCATCTTAGGCCAGTAATAAAGCGGAACTATTCGTTCGAGAGTCTTAAAGATACCAAGGTGTCCAGCGGTAGGCTCATCGTGAAACTTTGACAATATTTCGAGTCGTTTAGACTTAGGCACAACTTCTCTCCAATTGTCCTTCTCAGAACGAAGATCGGGATAGTCTACGGTAACATGCTTAAACAGCTTTCCGTTACTAATTTTCCACTGTGGAAAAGCGTTAGGTTTTGAACGTACACGTTCCATAAGTTTCGTTAACCATTTGTCCGAAGACTTAGGTTCGGTAGTGTCACAATCGGTAGTAATATTGTCGATAGCTGGTACTGAACGAGATAATGCGTCAGGTACGACATGATCCTTTCCTTTACGATGAATGATCGTAAAATCAAATTGCTGCAGTCTAACAGCCCATCGTGCTAGACGACCGGTAGGTTCCTTCAAATTGTGTAACCAGACTAATGATGCGTGATCGGTAACTACAGTGAAAGTTGTTCCTTCAAGATAAGGGCGTAATTTTTCAATAGACCAAAGGACAGCCAAACATTCCTTTTCGGTAGTTGAATACTTGCGTTCACATTTTGTGAGCGACCTACTATTATAACAAATGACACGTTCTTCACCGTCGATAAACTGTGTAAGAACTGAACCGAGACCAAAATCAGAAGCGTCAGTTTGAACTGTAAACAGAACATTGAAATCGGGGCAAGACAAAATAGGTGCGGAAATTAAACAATTCTTAATGATTTGAAAGGCTTCATCACAATCACTAGTCCAATTAAAGCTGGAATTCTTCTTTAACAGAGACGTCAATGGAGCGATAATTGTCGAAAAATTTGGTACAAATCGGCGATACCACGAGGCCATGCCTATAATTCTTCTAACTTCAGCGACACCAGTGGGAACTGGAATACGCAAAATTGCATCGACCTTTTCCGGGTCAACCGACAAACCAGTAGAATTTACGATAAAACCAAGATACTTAAGTTCAGGTTTACAAAAATGACATTTGTCTTTACTTAGCATCAAATTAGCCTCTCTAAGGCGACGAAGAACTTCAGTTAACACTTCCATGTGTTTCTCGAAGGAAGGAGCGCAAATAATGACGTCATCTAAATAAACAAAAACGTAAGGTTCTAATTCGGGACCTAAAACTCGATCAATCAACCTCTGCCAAGAAGCTGGTGCGTTAGCTAAACCAAACGGTAAGCGCGTGAATTGGAATAACCCACGGTTCGGAACTGTAAAAGCGGTATACTGCTTAGACTCTTCGCTTAAAGGAATCTGCCAATAAGCGGACTTAATGTCGAGAGATGAAATAAACTTAGCGTCACGAAGACGATCCAAAATAGACGAAACGTAAGGTAAAGGATAAGCGTCCTTTTCGGTAACTTTATTGACTTTTCTAAAGTCCACGCAAAAACGATACGAGTTGTCCTTCTTCTTCACCAATAAGATCGGGCTCGACCAAGCGCTGTTTGATTTTTCTACAACGCCTAACTTCAACATCTTTTCTAACTCCAGATCGATTTGTTTCTGGATAAACGGCGAAACTCGGTAATACCGTTGCTTAATTGGTTCGGAAGTAGTTTTGATCTGATGTTCGATCAAGTTGGTGCATCCAAAATTTTCATTCGTAGAAGAAAAGTGATTACTAACTAAATTATCTAACTGATTGAGCTGTTCTGAAGAAAGATCGAGACGAGACTGAATAACGGAATCTTTATCTTCCAATTGTGAAATGGTGTCCATATTTTCGAAACGCCACTCACCTTTTCTAAGATCAGGAACGATACCTGCTTGTTTCCAAAAATCAACGCCTAAAATTAAATTATGCGGAACGTCAGGAACAACTAAAACTTCTAAAACAACAATTTTTCCTTTAATTTCGATTGGGACGAGAAGTGAACCTAAACTTTGTACTGATTTACCATTAGCTACAATACAATTAACTTTGACTGACTTATTTAACTTTAAACCTAACTGACTAAAAATTTCCCAACCCTTAGAACCAACAATAGTGCGAGAAGCGCCACTATCTAATAAACTTAAAATTTCGTGACCAAAAACTTTAACATAGACAAAAGGTCTTTCGTCAGACTCAGCAGACTCTAAAACATAATCTAAAACGACTTTATTCTTATCAAAACTCTTTTTCTTCGAAGAATGTAAACTATTAAAATAGACAGCCGATTTAACTTTAACCTCTGACGTCACTAAACGGCTTCTTAGTACGTCCTTTACTCGTTTCCCGAACACTTAGAACAAGTGCGGACCGTAACGTTAGGCTTTCCACAACGATAACAAAATAAACCTTTCTTAGGTTCTTTGCAAGAAGCAGCTCGATGGTTAGGCTTCCTACAATTCCAACATAATTGCGGACTACTTCGATTAGAAGAAGCAGGCGCATTAACGATAGCTAACCTTCGTGAAGAAGGTGCGATACTAGAAGACGGTAATCGTAAATGTTGTCTAACAGGTGGTGTAGATTTTTCACCACTACTAACGTTATTCGAAGAACGAGAAACGGCAATGTCCTTAACTTGAGATGTTACATAAGCGAGATCAGGCTCCATGTCCTGCTTTCTACGAGATGGCGGCGTGTAAGCTTCAATAGCTTGCATGCGGTCCTCGATAATACGACCAAATTTAATTAATTCTTCAATTGAAGTAACTGACGACAAACCAAGCTGAGTTTGATAAACGGGAGAAATATTTCTTAATAAAATCTTTAACTGTTTTTCTTCAGAAAAAGGTTCATCGAGACGTGAAAACATGTTGCGAATAATTGCAACGTAAATACCCATAGGTTCATCATTAGCTTGAGTGCGACGCTTAATTTCTTCAATAAGTCGTTCGTCATAATCGGTAGGCTGGAATTGTTCACGTAAAAACTTAACTAAGTCTTCCCAAGAATTCACTGAACTACGAATAGATCTAACAAAAATCAATGCATGACCTGTAAAAAGATCAGTACACTCTAAAAATAACTGATGGCTTGAAACGTTACGCGATAATTGAAGTTCGGCAACTCGTTCTAAGAATGCATTCAATGAAATTGACTTTGCGTCACCTGAAAACTTTAAGTTCCATTTTGAAACTGAAATACTCTTAACATGACTAATAAAATTTTGACTAACAGCAGAAGACGTCGGTAAAGCGGTATCAACTACAGAAGGTTGAACGACAGGTTCGATGACTTCATCGGCGGAAGTAGACGGATTTGAAACAACAATTTGTTTATCCAAAAGTTCGTACTGCGAAATTAAAACAACTAAATCTTTTAAAAACTCATCTTTAATTTGAGAATCGTCACCTTGAATAGGAATTGAATTGCCAATACGGTTTAACAAATATTTAATTTTGGTTTCAATTGTAGAAGAAATTTTTGTAGTCGGAGTAATTTTCAATGAATCTATTAACTTTCTAAGCTCATCGATACCTTCACGAATCGCTAATTTATCTGCATTAAAATCGAACGGATACACGGGACGAGATAATTTTCCGGTAGCTTCTTCAATAAGGAAATTCTTGAGTAAACCTCGTAATACGACAACACCTAAAGATGCATCACCGCCTCTAATCAAAATTTCATAACGTAATTCGTTATGCGATAAACGATCAACAATCAATTTGTAACCCATTTTAAAATGTAATTACAAAACGGTAAAATCTTCCAAAAATCACGAAACTTAACAGGCAAACTAAAATTCGAAAAAGGCCACACGCTGGAGACGCCAAATTATTTATGTTACATGCCAAAATTAACACAAAGTCACTGCCTGCAATGAAGTAACATAAACGGGGGGGGTTGTGCCACTAGCTCAATGGAGAAGGGTGGGTTTTATTTAAAATTCCGTGAAAAATTGGAAACGCGATCGTCGTAAAAATGGAACTAGAACGGTAAAATAGTCAAATAATCGATAAGGGCGCCAATCAAGGATTTCTATAAGGGGAAGCTTTCAAACCCTTGATTACCTGAAAGCTCATCCGGTTGGTCATAACCACAGAACTTACCTTGGGTTATAACAATTCTGAAAAACACTTAAACAAAAATTTACGTATGCGGCGGCTAAATGAATAAAAGCTCTTTACATTTAACAATTTAACATTTATTGATTGAAAATTTAAAACCAAGACAAAATAAAATAACAAGTACTAAATGATATCAAATAAATTTGAATAAAAGAAATGAAATAATCTTAAACAAACAAAATGAATAATTTACACACAAAACATTACATTAAAATTTATAAAAAGAAATGCTACTACAATAGCGTTAATTCGACGTCAAATATAATTAAATCTCAAGATCTTGGCCGCATATTTATAACAAACAAATTATATAACACAAAAAAAAACAATACAGTTTATAACATAAATATGTCCGAACTTTAATTCGAACTAAACAAAATATAGTTTATAAGTCGTTACATTATCATATACTCGAAATACGAATCACTTCTCAACGCACAAAACAAAGTTAATTGATTTTAATTTTTGCGCAAACACTATACGTGTTCATTAAAATAATTAAATTCAACGTTAGTCGTAATTTCAATTGACTTAAAAAAATTGAAAGCTTTTACTGCATTTTTAATCGCGGGACACTGCACGATCAAACAACAAAATCGATAAATACCTTAATTCTTAATTGGTGACACCGGCTGAACTTTGGTTCCCAGTGGATTTGAAAGCTAACACCTTGGATGGACTTTAGCTGCTTCCCAAACAATAGGTTACCAGTGGAAGATTTATTAATCCGCCCCAAAGGCGAAAGATATGAGATTGCGAAACAAACTCACGCACAAATTCACGTAACGAAACATACGATATTAATTTAGGTAAAACAGTGATCTTAATTAACCGTAATTACGAAAAAGGAAAGTTTGATTTTCCACTTAAATTCACTGCACCCTCTTCTTTTACTTCCACGGTAATTATTAGAACAGGTGAATTATCACCTTCGTTAACTACATTTTTCCGGCCGTCAACCAACTAACTTCCCACTACCACATTTACCAAAAACACATCTATATATCAACTTTCGTCGACTGCCCTTTCCACAAAGGCTGCGTTCGAAACTTCAAACACCAAAATTCTCTCGCGCAAAGGTGCAATAAAGAGGCAAACAAACATATTACGTCATATTTATATAATTAGGACACAGCGTTTCGCTTGTACGTGAAACTGTCAATTTGACAAGATATTATATTACAAGAATTTAAACTGCCTAATAAATTAAGATAACGACTTAATTTTTCCACGTAATCTAAACGTTTGACATAAAGAAATTCAAGTACGAATGTACTCGAACAAAGAACTCATAAACCAACTTAAAATAAACAAACGGTGAAAATAGATTTAATTACGATTATATCTCAGAAGGAAAACATAAATCACAACTGGAATTTTTCAACAATCCAAGTGAAACATTCAATAAGCAAAATCGCGAAAGCAGATGGTTTACCGCGTAACAAAATACAAAACTTTATCAACAATTACATTGTAACTTCGAATTTAAAATCGTAAAATAACTTATTAAACTCAATCTAAAATTCACATTAAACCAAATTCAAAATACATTAAATGAAAATCGTCAATCCAAATACTGTGTCCGTTATCAAACATTACTCAATCAACCAATCGATTTTTAAACGATGGTTACAAGATATGTGTAACATATGGACACCCACGGCAAATTCAAATGTGGTGTTAGGAATATTTACACTTTATTCATACTTTATAATTCTTTTGCTGGGCGCGAATAAAGCTGTGAAAAACCCTTACGCTATGGCCGATGCCGTTAAGATAACTTTTACTGCTTTGTCCCTTCGCATTCTTTGCTACATTTTGATATGGCTAGTAAATGTGTGCGAGCATTATAAAAAATATTATGTAAATATGTTGCATTTAGTATGTTTTTTTTTCTTTTGTGTTTGGGGTTGTTCACGTTCTGAACTGTTATTCAATATGCTGACGCAGTTTGTTTTTGGTAAAAACCAAGATTTTATAATAAAAGAAACGGGATCCAAGTTTTGATTATGTTTTTATCAGTAACTTGCCATTTAAATGATAGACATCCAATTATATTTTAAGTTTTGTTATTATTTGCTTTACAGCTTTTGCACTAAAACCTCAAGATTATTGCTGTGCTTTTTTCTATGTTGAATATATTAAAATATTTTACATTAAACTTAGCTGCACCATCTTCTACGTGCACATTCATATAGATATATTTGAGATGAATAATTTCACGCGGCTAATTAGGCATAGAAATTAAAACACTTTCGGCGCCTGGACAATTTTTTCAACTATAAGAGTGACTTGTATTTTAGTGTTGTTGTTATAGTCCAGTCATTTTAGATATTCTCAAAAAAATGTGTCATACAAGCAAGAAAATCGGTACATATATTCATTGTTACCGTCTCACTGAAATGTTATAAAGTTCCAAAAAAAAGTTGTGCTGAAGCTCCAATCGTTTAAAATGGCGGCTAAAATACAGTTTTTTGGGTTTTATTACTTCACCGTTGCGTTTAGAAAAAAAAGTTTAAACAAAAGTTGTTTGACATGTAATTATCAAGATATTTTATTATTACCTTTTGTTTGTGTGACCAACTATAAAGGCACAAAATGTCTTTTTCTTTTCATTCGTGTCAATAATAATGTGTTTAATATCACTTTGATAACCTATTTCAATAGCAAATAATTATTTGAGAGAAACTTCTGGTTTTAGAAAATAATACGGTATACCAAGTGTTATAAGCAAATATATACTAAAAAGATAAACAAAAATTCATATAAAACAAAATTGAAATGAAATAAATACGGAAACGAAATTGGTTATTGTTCTTGAGATTTCATACATAAAATGTTCACACATAACAAATATAGGAAATATAAGAGTTGTTATTTAGATAATGTCATCATCATTTTCTTCAATATCAATGTTATCATTTTCTGCACAGTTTTTGCATGTCAAGCCTTGACACGTAGCGCACATCGGTGAACATTGGAGCCCTGATTTTACGCACTCACAGTGCTTGTTAGAGCATAGTCTTTTACAATTACACGACACCAGTTTTAATAATTCAGGTAGTGCTAGTTGGATGGAAGAAGTAACGGGAACTAACCTATCATTATTTTTTGACCACCCCCATAACATTGGTTCCAACATATTGCCATTCCTTTGGAAGTATACACGATAAGAATGTTGCATAGCCGCAGCGCTGGTTGGAGGAAGTGATGCCAAGTCAAATGATTTATTCACATGCTGTTTCGCTATAATGTTGTTCTATCTGAAGTACCTCACTTCATTAAGACATGTACTTTTCGAAGAACCATACAAATTCATTAAAAATTTCTCTCCTGCAGCTCCAATGTCTTCTTGTAAGGCCAGGGGCTGATTGAAAACTTTTATAATTGACCGCGGGTCTGGATTTTTCTGTAAAATTGTAATAGCTTTCAGTTTTTCTTGATGGCACACACTTGATGTGGTGTCACATCCAGACATTGCATGTGCAAAAAGAAGTACATCACGGATTTCACCCAGAACATTTTTTTGTCGGGGAATGCTAAACAATGTTGGTTATAGATCGGTGTCCAGCCCAACAACGACAACTTTACAACCAGTTTTGGCTTTATCAATGACTGTTGAAACGATGAGACAGTCCGCATCTGATTCTGATTGACTGACTTGTACGTTTGTTCTTTGGCAACGACTTATTAATATGTTTATAGGTTGTTTCTTATTGCTGATATTAGACAGAAAGTCTGCTTGTGTTGTTGTTGTTGTTGAGGAATTGTTATTTATTTGTATATTTGCAGATGTTCTTTTCGCAGACCTTCTTCTTTGTTCACAACTCTTAGTAGTTGGCTGGTTTGGGTATCCATCAAATACAATGGTACATTGGTCTCCATAATGTGATTTCACATAAGATATATAGCTGTTGAGTACATCCTCATAAGTTGCAGGTCATGGTTATATAACACTGTGAAGTAAGTGACCACCATCAATTACGTAAACACAGTCACTGCGCAAAGAAGTAGAGTCTTCACATTCAAAAGCTCTGACCAGTGATGATTTTTTATTTTTCCTCAAGGACACACTATCAAACAATGCTGTGGGTCTAGGTGCAAGCTCGTACTGAAACCATCTATTTAACTCCTTTCGATCATGTACAACAACAATAATTCTGTTAAAAAGTTGCTGTGTATTAACAGTTACTACCTCGTTGTTTATAATGATACCAGAGGTCATTACTGCTAGTGGTGTAATTTTATCTTTTCTGTAAATTACGACTGCACCAAAATCTTTGCCTTCCGTTGCTCTTAATGAATACATACCCTTTTCTCTGGCTTGGTCACAAGTAACTTTATCATCGGCAACAAGACCTGAAGCAATGTTGATTAGTTCTCCCGACTCTTGATGGAATGTACTGTGTTGTAATAACCAATTACAAAAAGTGTCTACATTTTTATGGTCGCGAATTTGTCGACTAGTACCTTGTTCTTTATGTTGCTCAGTTAAAGTGAAAGTGACAATGATAAACTGTTCAACAGCCCTTGATATCTCTGTGGACAATGACAGGGATGCAATCCAACGTAACAAAGTCTCTTCATTTATACCTCGACTATGGGTAAGCCCTTCAATTGATTTTATTGAACGGTTCAGCGACTGCTCTATGACCATGTTCATACACCTGACCAAAATCTTTTTGCATAACGGACAGTAAAAAAACCCATCTGTTGTGAATTTTTTGAAGTCTTCTGGTGACATTTTCTTTTCATATTCAAGTGTCAATTGAAGGTAGAGTTGAACGCATTTGGCATACAAATTATGACCCGCAGCATAGAAGATAGGAATCATAAGTTTGATTATCTCAGTGTGCTTTTTCCAATTTCCGGTTCTTTTGGCACTGATAAATTCCATCACAAGCATTATGAGATCAATGTACTGAAGCCATAATTTTGCTGTTCTACTGTCCTTTTCTGTTTTTTCACGCATTTTCTGCAAATCGTTTATCACTTTGTTACATAAAACTGATGATTCTACTTCCTCGGATATTTCATTCCTAAGGAACTCCTCACTTACGCTTGAAAGTGACTTGATGGACTCATTTTTAAGTTCAGGGTACCTGTCAGCTAGTGAGTTAAACAAACCACAAACTGTGACCAAATGTGCCCTCAAAGATCTAGAGATAGCATGGCCCGATAAGAGATGGGGGACTGTGTTCTTTGCTTATACAGTTGATCAAAGCTCTTCAATCCCACTTCCACTCATAATGTAACCTATAAACCCTAAAAAAACTTATCAACAAATGAAAACCCCTGAACCGTACATGAATTCTTGAAAGTGGGCTGCTAGAGTCTGCTGACGATACGATTTCAGCTGCTTTTAGAAATAGCGGCTGGTCGAAGGTAACAATGCAGGGTTTCTTCTTAATTTGGTTTACAAGCACAGCATACATTAGTGCTGAGTTTATTGCACTTAGGTTACTAGCTTCTACGTTTATAAAAAGAACTGGCAATATTTTGGTAGTTGCATATGCTCCATCCTCCTGATGGGCGTCTTGCATGTATGCATTCCAAGAACAAAAACCCACAAATCCATGGTACATTGCATTTTAAGCCCTGTTTTACAAGTTCTGTATTCATATCGACTGGTTGTATCTTGACTTTTTTCAAGCCTGGCTTAGTTGGATTCTTATAGTGTACAATAGGTATACAATTTGTTATTAGGTTGATTTTCTTCTTTACATCGCGAATTGTAGGCAAAGTGGTTGAAACAACTTTAGCTGGAGTATTACACTGTATAGAATATGAACAGTCCATTTGCCACTAAGAGTTCTTGTGTTGACATCTGCGTTGTCAAATACAAACTGCATGAAACCGAAGTCTTGTTGTTCGGGTTGGCCATTTTGGCTAGCACAGTTCAGGTAACCAATAGTCTCATTGTACGAAGAGCATACTGACAGATAGTGAAGAACATTGATTAGATATCGCGATCCAAATTTACAGTAAAGATGGACACCAAGTCCCAAATAGGAGAAATGAACGATCTGGGGCGGCAGGCCGATATGATGGCGTGGTTTATAGCAGCTATTTAGGTTTTTCTTTTTGACTTTTAGATTTTCTTTGTATAACATTTTGCATGAACAACTGCACAGAATAGGGTACAATATCTGATTCAATATTTCCCATCTCTTCTACAGATGGATATACTAACATATCGTAAGTTTTTGCACGGATGTTCTGTAGAATTATTTTAGCAACCTTTTCCACAATCCGTATCCTTTCATTTTCTGTATTTTTTTTCTGTCTAAATACCATTGATCATACAGTAACTTTCTTTCTAAAACTGTTTCTTGAGCATCTTTGCTTGACTGTCCTGATTTTAGTTTTGGCACATTTTTAAAAGTGTCGTAGCATTCATGATGGTATCTAGCTTCAGCTGCTGGTAAATCTACATGCTCCACTCTTTTTTTAACAATTTCACTTAAATCGTCTTTCCGTTCACCGCATATTTTCAAAATTTCATCTTTTATTTTAAACGTCTGAACCATGGATATGCGCTTTCTTCTATTTTTTGATAGTTTTGAATCAGGGACTGCAATTTCAACTCCGCAAAAAAAGCAGATCGTTTTGTAATCAATTTTGATTCTTGTTGTTGGTTTAGAGACACAGGATTCTTTATTTTTGTTGTCGTACAGTTTTCCTTTCTTAGCTGTTATAGTACTAGGTTTAGTATAATAGTTTCTGCAAGCCTTGTGCACTTTAAGTTCTTTAACATTTCGTAACTTTTCCTAAAACCCATCTTCTACTGCTTTGCTTGTTTGTATAATAGTTAATAATCCTCGATTAGTCACTACACTACACCATTTTTTTAGGTCCCTATCACAAAAGCAACACCTTTCATCTTCCATGGTTCTATTAGTCAATACCTATAGCAAATCTGAAACAAAAACATTTTTATTGTGTTAATAGTTCTAAATTTTATTCACAGCTGTTGGTTGGTATGCTCAAAATAAGTCCACTAATTTTAGAAACAAGTATTACATAATGTTAAGTGAATTTATTTACATTTTCTATACGGACTATAAAACAACGCCATTTTGTGCATGTTTCGTTGTTTGCACAAAAAAATGGTTATAATAAAATATGTGGATAATTATATGACAAACAACTTTTGTTTAAGAATTTTTTTTAAACGCAACGGTGAAGTAATAAAACCCAAAAAACTGTATTTTGCCCGCCATTTTGAACGATTGCGGCTTCAGCACAACTTTTTTTTTGGGGACTTTAGAACATTTCAATGAGACGGTAACACTGAATATGTGTACCGATTCCGTTCCCTTGCTTATATGACAACTTTTTGAAAACACGTAAATTTTTACCTAAAGTGACTGGACTATTACAGGGAGCTTGATTCGAAAGCTCGTGTAACGAAACGATGAAACGCTCATATGAAACAAATCTGGAACTTGCGGTGGTGCCCAATTTCACTTCATTTTTTCTATTTTTTGGATGCAGTGTTTATTATTATTAAACAAGATATTCCTTATGATTCGTTTTATGTTTTAAAAATAGAAGTCTTAATTGCACTCAGCAGTGATAAAAAATGATTATAGTAATTGCAGAATTAGATCTGCGCGAACTTCCGCCTTGTACGCTGCAAAAACGGTACAATATAGATGAAAGTTGCACATAAACAATTTATTAAGCACAAAATTTACTACAAAAAAGTCCGCGGTAGTATATAATTATATCTACTAATTTAAGAGTTACAGAATTTTAATGTAATTTTTGTGCAACTTTGCACACTTTATTATTATTTTTTAAATTATGGAACGTAATTGTATCCTTCCGCCGACTTTTTGATAGTAAATTTTGTTCTCTATAAAAATGTTTATGTGCAGCTTTCTTCTATCTTGCGCCGTTTTAGGATAATAGTTTATTGGTTATTTTAAATTATTAAGCAAATCATTTTAATACAAAAATTGTGGCAATTTTGATGTTGGTGTAATATTACGACATCGACAAAGCTACCCTTAGCCGCAAAAAAAGCTGCGGTGGTCACCAAAAGCAACTGGACCGAAACACACATGTTCTGCTAAACCGATAATTTATGTTCAAATATAAAAATGCGTAAACGAAATAGTTTAATAAACCTGATTTATAAAGTTTTATAATAAAAACTATCAGTAATTACTAGTTTAAATCATAAACGATTTCACTGTAAAGTTATCGACACAGGACGAAAGTAGGTAAAATAAAATTTGAATAAATTTTGATTGTCGAAATTGTATCAACAGTCAAACAATTGTAAAGTTTATTATCGTTATAAATCTGTTAAGACTAGAGAAATAATTCATTTTAAAGTAAAATTAATCTCTTTAATGCTTTTTTATAGTCAGTAGCGCTTTTGTTTAATATTAATAGGAGAAAAATTGTAGAATCGGTAAAAAAAGGAGAATTTAATAAAAAGGCACATCGATTATTTCGCGTCGCGAAATGTTTTTATTGCGAGTCCAATCTGCTGTAAGTTTTCTTTAGATATGTTGAAATTAATTCAATTTTTAAACTGTAGATGCACATTTCCAAAGATGAAATCTCCACTTTGCAACTTTTACATCTGAAACGATGTGGCAACGTAGCTCAAATCGTGTCATAATCTTAGAAGCTGTAAAACTGCGAACCGCCATAAAAGGTAAAATCCAGTAATCATTTAGTTTTGTTGTTTTTTTGAAAATGCGCATCAACTAGTTAGATGTGGTGAAGCAATTGTCAGGAATCACGCGATATAAATTGTTTATTTAATCATTGAATGATTTATTTAATCCAAACAAATTCAATCTAAGTCTCACCAAATTTCTGAAAGTTCCATTTTGACTCTAAAATTGATTGTGTCTAGAGAAAATTTTATATTTAACCGAATGCTTTCAAACGCATCTAAGCCAGCAGAAAATAAGTCAATGGACGTGAATCACAATTTTTCGACCTTTTCTCGCATAACATGCTTGTGAGCGCAATATTATTATTAGAGCTTTGCAAAGGTTACTTTTTCCCTTAAAAATATTTTGTGTCAAATAAAGTTTGATGTTTTGAGATTTTGTTGCTTGCTTTGTGTTTCTTACAGTACATCACTTGGAAAAGAAAAGCTAAGCGTTACCAACACAGCCCAAATACCCATTTTTGTGCTTTTCTAGAAAAAAATTCTATAAAAGATGTACGCTCCAGTATGCAATTATTTTGCACCAAACTATTACATACTACTAATACATGTTACTAAAATCAGTAAAAAATATAGAGCGCAAATATTACCTAAGCAATGATGGCACCACAAAATAAAGGAAAATAAATCCATGCAATACCAGAGTTCATAATATATTTATATATAAACGTCTGGTCTAGTAACCAAAACAAGAAATTTTACAAATGTGTTATAAGCATTCAGTTGTTTATAAATGCAGAAATGATTCTACAAGTTTATATATAAATTATTAAATTGTTACGAGAATTTTATCGTAACTTCTTTGCTGACGACTAACTCAATTTGATTCGGCGATTGGATCGTAGATTTCGATGTGCTAATTATAAAGCAATTAAAAAAAACACCAAAACGGTAAAAGATTAGGATGGGAGATACCGTTTAAATGTATCTAACAAATAACAAAACACAGGTGGTAACAACGGATACATTTATTTTATCATAGAAAGAGATATTAGAAAAAAAATTTACATAGGTCCTATCAAACGTTAGAACGTATGTTAACATTACAGACAATAATTGTGGAAAGAAGCCACTTTCGGTTGGGCAACCAGTCGTACAAAAAATTGCATTTGTCGGCCTAACTTTTAGATTCCATAAGAATAAATTTACATTTGTAATTTATAATACGAAAATAGAAATTTCTATAGTTTTACGATCCAGAGCGCACCATCTAAAAATATGCTACACACAAAGAAAAAGATTTATAGTTAATCGTGACAACAACCTGTAATGTACGTTCAGTCGTGTGTACAACCCATTGACAACGCAGATAAAAAGAATTAAAGCACGAAATATAATACTTACAATTTAGTTTATTTTTGAAGAATGCAACTAGCTAGCAGCACCTTCTCAGAATATTCTAAAATTTGCTGAAATATATAAACACGTATATACGGTGTTATCACAAGTAAATTTCGTTAGGTTTATACAATTAATGAGAAAACCAAATGCGCCAAGTTTCCTCCAAATTATTTATTTTATTTCAGTAAGTGGACCTCCAAATACGGTTAGAATTATATTAATTTAACAAAAATTTTGTCATTTTTAATCAACGTGGCGTGACCTTATAGACATTTGTAATAAAAAATAAAAATATATAAAATTATATTAAATTATTATTAGAACAAAATTGTTTTTACCACGGCAGCTGTCGGAACACAGACCTCTGAATGAAATAAAAGTACACAGGTGTGAATTTCTTATAATTTATTTGTAACTATAAAATTATTACACTAACTATTTACATTAAGGAGAAAAAACAGTATTCGGACGCCAATCACCTTTAAATGTGTGATAAATAAAAAACATTAAACATCTTATAACTAACTATTAACTGATATTAAATTTAAAAGTAATAAACGTTGCAAAGTATTTATTTCGAACATTTTTGATAATTGATTAAAGCACTACTTAATTAATTAGAATTTAAAGCGTAATCATTAATTAATAATGCAGTTGACTAATGACCCACTAAATCAAATGTTACGTTATTGCACGTTAATCACAAATCAAAATATTCCAACGGAATTAGAGATGAATGTAAATTGGAAAGTAAAAAAACGGCAGACATAAAAACAAAAAGTATAAATCCAAAAAGCATGTAACCAAAAAACCCTAAACATAAATAATTAGAATAGTTTTTATTCCACATGAGACATTTACGCTAAACTATACAACGGCATTAAATGAATCCTTTGTTAAAGTATTGCGTCACATTACGAAATTACTAAAAATATTGAATTTAATAGAAAAATTATATCAAAATGACGATAATCTTACCAGTTATCAGTTAGAAATAGAAATTAATATGTAAGCGTTTTTACAAGATTATTAAGAAAATTGTCTTCCTCTTATCACTTAAGACGTACGAACCTAACGTGGTTGAAAAACGGAAGTGTCGAACAAAAGTCGATTGTCGAAAGCAATACAACGCGATGCTGACAAACTGAATAAATTTAAATGCATATTAATTACGTAAAATAAGCGAATGCAAAAATTGAGTTTTAAATGTAATGAATTCGAACGGGACGTTACTAATTTTTCCAATAAACAAAGTCAGTTTTAATATCTGCACATTAATGGAATAACATGTGGGTATCTAGAACCGTTAATGAAAATACGTCGAAATAAAAGTAAATCACACAGAATCAATGCTTACCCCAACAAAAATTTTACAAAGTCGCTAAAATACTAAACCCATTTATACCATGGGTGAGTGTAGATAATTAGAAGTAAAAACTTCGCTGATCACTTACGTTAGAACATGTACTATAAAGACCGGAAATCGATATTTCGATGTCAAACATTAACGAATTGACAGCAATCAGTTCCAGTGCAGCGGGAAGTGAGCGTTCCGAGAATAAATCTTATTCGGTACAAACATCATACTGAAATACTTTTAACATAACAAAATGTCTAATTTCACCAGTGATAGAGATCGAGACCTATGGAATTCAAATAGCGTAGGTATCAAATCAATATATTTGTATCATGTCCTATTGTTATTTTCAGTTCTTACGTTTAAAAGTTAATAGAATTATTTGTTGTAGAACTTCTCAAAGGTCCATTTGACCATCAAATTATTGGATTTTTATAAATTGACGATGATAGGTATTTGGAATAAAATTAATATAATAATAAAAAATTTCTTTAGAATGTGATAATCTTTTCGGTCAGCATAGAACAGATGTTTTCAGTACGGTCTTTGCTTACATGTTTTTAGAGATGAGAACATGTAAGTTTGTTTTCTACGTTCCTACAGTACGTTCTCTAAGAATATCTCTTTACCTTTTTAATGACATTGTTGTATGTTGGGAGGCTGGTTCTGTATTCATCAAAGTTTCTGCTTTTTTTGGCTGTGTTACATAACTTTATGATGCGTGTGCTTGCTTTATCAAGTTTTTTGTTCCAGTTATTTGACACGTCTTGGACAGCTTGCTTCAAACATTAATTTAAGCTTGTGCGTTGATCTTGCATTTATAGAGCCGCCTAAAACTTCGTTGAACAAGTTTATCTCAGGTTTTCGTATTTCATTACAAGTTTCTTGTCTGACTCATGCCTGATGCAAGTGCGAGTGAGTAATTTCCAAAAATCCTAGATACAGTTAGTTGATAAATGCTTCCACTTTCTCTTCTGTTAGTTTGTACCGATATTTATTTTAGTAGGGTGACCGGTTTCAGTAGTACTTAAAAACGTGGAAAAGCTGGTTCTTTCTTCAGTTTGTCAACGGAATATCAAGGTTTTTGTGATTTTGGATGTTTCAGAACTGATAGAGTTTTTAAGGAACCCATTTGGTATAATGTTTAAGGAAGTTATTTTGGTGTAATTGGTATAATGAAAAAGTAATTTCGGTCAGAGTGTCCTTAAATGTCTTCTTTCGGGTTTCCTCGACTCATCAAGTTTGCTTTGCCGGACGTTTTTGTGATTCCGGTGTGCTACTGCTGGAAAAATTGCGCCCTGTAGTTTCGGCAGTTGGTAAAATTGCGCTGTCTGGTGTTGGAGTTGCGTTCTTGACGAGTTTGCCTTTTTTATGTTTAGGCAGGTTTTGCTCACGCGTCTTTGCTGTTGGAGTAAAAACGTTGTTTGAACCCCCAATTTTTTATATTTATTCAACTTTTACCTTGTCGCTCCCGAAAGCTTTTTAGGTTTTTGGGTTCGCGCTCGACATCAGCTGATATTTTTTGGGTTCTGTTTGGAGTCCCCATCTTGTTTTATTTAATTTGTTAAACGTCGTTTCATATATGTCGCACAAGTACTAAAATAAAAAATAAAATACAATAAAAATAATAATAAACGTTCAAAATATAAAAATACATTTATCGAAAGCAAAAATACTTATTTTACCACGGCAGTCGGAACACAGACGTTTGGGTGTGAGCCTGAATGAAAGTAAAATACACAGGTGTAAATTACTTTAATTTATTTGCAACTATAACATAATACACTATTTACATTAAAGAAAAAAATGAACAATATTTGGATTAAAACAATATTTGGGCGCCAATCACCTTTAAATTGGTGATGAATAAAAAGCATAAAATATTATAACTAACTACTAATTGATATCAATTCAAAAGTAATAAACGTTTAATTTGTTACGGAGTATGTATGTAAGATGGCTCAAACGGAAGTGCGAACAAAAATCGATTGCTCGGTCGATTCAAAATACGACGCGACGTTGCCAAACTGAATAAATTTAAGTGCAGTATTAGTTGCAGAAAATAAACGAATGCAGAATTGAATTTTAAATGTAATGAACTCTAACAGGACGTTACAGTACAAAGATAAATTAAAACCGCCGTACGCAGTGCTCTGATATGCGCGGAAGGCTATATACATCGGGGTTCGCCTTTTGTTTGGAGGCAAGAACCAGTAACAACTGGTTTTCTATCTAGTTACGCATCTATTGGCCTCGTCATATTTGGGTTTTTAATGAGGTTGCCTTTCTTTGGTTTAGACAATTTACTCAAGACTACCTAGCAATACTTGCACTACGTGCATAAATTTAAAAATGTACTAGTCTGTATATTCCGGTTTGAATTAAAGTTACTCTTCCATTCCTCGTCGCCATCTATCGAGCATCGTTGGTCACTTCCGATCGTGTAAACGAAAAGTCGTCATTTTACTTTCACTTCGTTCGCTACATAAATATATGCCTGCTTAAAACAAACTTGATTTCTTAAAACATCCACGTGTTGTAACACAATGTATTATCTATAATTAGTAAATTTATTAAACGGAAAGTGTCTTCTATTCTTTTTCGAATTAAAGGTAATTTCCTTGTTATTTCCTTAGCGCCACGTGCTACATCCCAAATGTGGGTTTATTTGTCTGTACAAGTTTAAACATCAACGATGGAGAAGTTCTAAAACGAAGCACTAGACCTACGAATACTGCAATACAAGGGCAGATACGATTAATATTTCTATTCAGAGGCAATTGACGTTTAACTAATACCACGTTGGATGAAAGTGCATGTGTAACAGCATCGATACGTTTTGGTTCTCTTACCTTTCATAAATGTTACTTTTTACCTGTTGTAGAGTTTGTGAGTCGCCAGGTAGACACGATTATATTCAGGTACTTTGATTACAGGAAGTCAGTAGAAAAACGTTCAAGTCAATGTTTGATTTTAACTATTCGCTAATTATATTTACTAATCGCGTCGAAACGTTTTAAATGATTTGCTTCTTATTACTATTAGTCAATTAGTTTATGTTAAATTGCTATCGTATGCTGATTACGTCAATTGTCAATTACTATTGTTAATGTAATTTACCTACAAAGATTTATGCATGTCTTGACTGTTACGCTTATTATTTAAGTGTATTGTGAGTTGCCGATAATTCCGGTGTTTAGTACGTACGTATAAGTATTCGAACTAAATTTACTTACTGTAATGCTATCAAATTATTTGTAGTTGTTGTTGATTATAATTTTAATCTCTAAGTTATCCTTCTAATGTAATTAAAGTATAATTAATGTTAACGATTTGGTTTTTTCTTCGATTCCTCCAGCTTTACGAACATTAAAAATTTAATACAAGTTTTAGGTCCTGATCTAGCAGGAGCTATATCTGGAAAACAAGATCTGGCGCCCATTAAAATAAACTTATCACTTGGACCTCCTTTCTCTCAGATAGATATTATTTTAATCCTACAAGTTGGCCCTTGCAGGGTTCGTAAATTACTGGAATTAATGATGGCTGCGTACCGTAGCACCGTATCTATCCTCCTATTTACTATCTAAAGACGCCCCGATAACTCAACCCACTGGAACAGATGTGTGCACATTGCAATGTTCAAGTGGAAGCCGTTGTGTGTTGTGTAATTTCTGAGCGTGACACTAGATATATGTTTGCGTCTAGTTTCTCTAGTCAGCATCAAGCATAAGCAATATAGCAAGCAGTTGAAGTAAACATGTGGCAGTAAACGGCTATGTTGGTGGTTAAAAACGTCACTTGTTTAACTTACAGTAAACTTTAAAAACATAGATGCGTTTGCAAATAATTGTCGTCTTTTTCTCAACTGTCAATTTTTTTTTTAAGAAGGCTAGTAGTTGCTATTTTGCCATTTACTCTAAACATATTGGAGTGCGGCTCCGATGGCATAATTAGATGGGTCACTGATAATAACTAAATGCACTTTGAATTCAGAATGAGCTAAAAGTGTAACTTGAACAAAACTCTTTTAAACCTTTTAGATTTTAGTAAAGAAGATGTTACAAGCTTTATGTCTTACGAACCTTGCACGGCCAACTCACACAGTCGGAGGTAGGGGAGGTTCACAGGAAGTATGCTTAAGGGCGCCAGAGCTGATCCAAGATAACACTTCTGCCTCGCTCACGACAGACGATCCAAACTTGTAACCCAATTGTAGGTTCGTAATCCTTATTACTCTGATGTCCGAGTAGCCAAAATTAGTTAAAAGATAACGATAATTACATGAGAAAGAAAAATAACAAGAGAGATAACAATTATAATCACTTTAATGTATTAACGTTGGATACTAATAAGGATATATGAAATTGCTTCACCTATCGATGCTCGAATGGTTTCCATGTAGAATTAACAAATATCACAGTTTTACTTTAGTAGCGCAGTAAATTGACAACTATACGCTAAATGCGCAATCCTTAAATACTAGAATGACTAACACTTCTCTTTAACAAGCAGAGAAAACTTTAATTTCGTAATACATAAGATTTACTAGATTATATCGAAGTTTTCATACACGAATACCCGCAGTATCGGCAACACACTACACATTGAAATTATGTCGAAATGAACAGCATCGAAAATCGTAGAATAAATATGTTTTTCCGTCACAGCATGCGATACAGTTACGTAAATGATTAAGATTACCTTATTGGTATATAAGCGATAACGTAATTACGGTTGTTAACATTAATTACAATTCTGTGAGTAACCTTCGTGAACACGATATAAAAGTTAAACAAATAACTCACCCCAACATCCAGTTTCCACTTCCGCGGAGAAAACGTTTTCCTGCCAGCGGCTTGTAATAAATAGTAAAAAGCAAATCGGATCACACACTAACTCACACAGAATAAGAAACTAAAAAAATAGTAATAATAAATCATGAAATGTTACATAAAAACCCGTTGTATCGTGTACTGTAGGTAACAATTTAGCACAGGTGGCTGATAACACAATCGACTAGTATACATGCAGTAACATCTCCCACATTAAGGCTTGTCGAGACCCCGTTTTCGTGACGGAGACAACGCCGTCCAAAAGCGTACGTGTTCGGTAACGGTGTTTCTTAATAATAGTTACTATTCACCATTTCTCTATTGAAACGTACACGTGCTCAAAGCGGGTAGAAAATGGCTATTAAATTAAGGAGGAATTACAAACGAATTTTAATAAAACGACAGCAATTATCTTACCCTGTGACGACTCAAATATTTTATGAACGTAATGTAATTACAATTTGATTTCCATTATTACGGATGGTACTTGAAACAATTACTTAAGACGTCCAGACCATTTTAGGCAATTGACAGCTTCGCAATTTTGTCGTAAAATGACAGTCGCGAGAAAAGATCGGTAGAGGGCGTCAAAACCGGAATCTAATTTCGATTGAATATACAGGGTCGTCCGTAATAAAAATGTCGTACGTAACAAAGATTGTTGAGAGACGCAGCAGCTTTTAGAAAATTAATTATGTTCAAAGACGTAGTTGTTTAGCGGTTTTTGATTTTAGTAAGACATTTAGTACGTTGCAGCTTAATGTTTTGGAGAGTGAGTCGTAGGTGATTTCTCATGTGCTAATTATAACATAATTATAAGAGCGCCAAAACGAGAGAAACATACACTACAGATCACCCACATCTGTCTAACACTAAAGGTAAGCAAATTGCAAAACACAAATACAACAACAAATATATTTATTTCAACAATAGAAATAGAGACTTAAAACGAGTAGGATAAAAAAAACCGGTCACTTAGACTTAAACACTTTGTACGTATAAGAAATCAATTAGTTCAAAATTACATTCAAATAAATTCACGCTGATGAATACAACGAAACTGTCAATTATCACAAGCTTAGCGAAACAAAAGCATCGTTTCTCTTGTTATATGCAAAAAATAAGGTGTATGCTAGTTGTGATAACAAGCGTAACATGTACGCCCAGTCGTCTGTACATACGACCGACCTCAAAACAAATAGGTACATATGAAAAACAAGGTACTTACAAACAGCGTTTACAAACATGCGATTATCTAATAGCACATCCAACACAAATCCCTTAAAGTTTCTGGAATTTAAACGTATACATATATACACTGTTCATACAATTCTTTAAATATACAAAGTGCGTTAATGTTTCCAAAATTGATTAAGATATCTCAGCAATTTGTCATAATGCTGGTCGCAGCAACCAAAATCTAAACGGTGATTTCAATGTTTGGATCTAATACCAGTTATTAGAATGTACACCCCAAGCAGTTTTTACAATTGGTTTACGTCTTTTTAGTTCGTAATACAAAAAAAACACAAACGCAAAGTCTCTTGGGCTAGATCTAGTCGACGAGCTAGAGCAACTTTACGTTAAAATCAAAATAATCAAAATAATTGAAACCAATATACACGACCGAAGCATTGATACTAAATACTTAAATACACTGCAAATTATCTACTACTGTTACCAGACCGCAAATTCAACATTGATGAAGTTTAGTTAATCTGCATATGGGTAACAATATTTACGTTAGAAAATCTTCCGGAAAACTATATGCTTTGTGCTTGAAAGCGTGACTTATAGGAGTGATATAATTGTAAAAGAATAACTAAATTTGAACTTGAAATAAACAATTTTTAGCTTACCCCAGCTAAAATCTCAGAAACAAAACTACTCTCGCATTAAATTTTAATTGCAAAATACGGGGTATTATCCATAAACTTAAAAATGTAATTTTTAAAAAAACATTAGTCATTAGCTGAGTTGCCAACCAAATTATTTACGCAGAATATATAGTGTGACGAGTAAGAAATAACGGTTTATTCTTAAGTTAATTTAAAACTGATTTGAAATCGATGTTTAGAACATTTTCTTAAAGTTTGGCTAAGACTTGTAGATTATGTGTTTGCCATCATTGATACCAACAATTGTAATCTTCAACAATTTGTATAAATAACAAATTACCGTTCTAAGATACTCGTGTAATAAAAAACGGCAACAATTTAGATGTAGATATTTATCGTAATAAAACTAGTCTAAAAAGTTTATAACAAATAATAACGATGTACACAATACAATTTTGCAAATTTCATGTTTTTGATGATAGATTATTAAATTTTTCATGTCAAAACAAAATTTTGACAAAACTCAAGTTTTAACCTTTGACAAATTCTATTAGGTAATCGAAAAGACAGAAATAAAAAATAAATCAGAAGTATATAAAATTAATTATAAAGATTGTAATCAAATATATATCGGGTGAACAAAAAATAGTATTAAATTTTTTATAAAGAGCATTTAACTTGTTTATTAAGTAGAAACGTTTAGAAAAGTGTAATATTGTCACACATATCTTTAAGAATATAGTATAGGAGTGGTCATTTTTAACACCCAACAAAGATAGTGTTCGAAAATTGTGATAGTTAGAGACTAATTTTATTATAATTTAAGGTAATAAAAGTAAAATTTACTTGTACTTAATAGGCTTTTAGTAAAAGTAAAATCTAAAATAACTAAAATGTTATACTTAAACAATTACGTCAGCAATGTTAAATCTAACAAAAACAACAAATACAGCAATGTGCAATATTTTCCTTTAAAGTCAAATAGGTCTTAAACCGCAATCGAAATAAAAGTTGACGTTCCGCGTTCGAGGCACGTCTTGCACTTTTACCAATTTTCCACAAACAATTAAAGCCATCGTGCCGTCAAGATAATTTAAAAAAAGGAAATCTTTAAAGTAAATAATTTTCCAGGTTCTTTGTTCGAATTGCTTTTAATTCAATAATGCTGCTATTTTTATCTGTCGCAGAAAACTATAAGTTATTTTTCCGATACTCCCAAAGGGTATTTACTGAAATATCTCTTTAATGGCATTTTCTAATAATATTTTTTGTGTTGTTTTTATAACGTGAAAACTGTCACAATTGTTGCTGCCAAGCAAAATTGCTGCGGTAAAGTTGAGCATTGTGCCAGGTGCACTAAATTATTAGACGCATATGTTTTGTAAATCCGCTTTTTATTTTATTTATTATATTTTTGTGCTTTAGCAAATTTAAGTTATACTTACTGCGTAATCGCAGCATTTGGTTTTCTTTTGTTTCTTTAACACAATAAATTATTTTCTGCAAATCAATACTTTTTACAAAATACAAACATAGTTATTGTGTAAGAAAAATTGTTTCAACATTAAGATGCAATTGCAATAAATTTACAGATTTATGTCAAAATTTTTATGAGAATGAATCATAACCTAAACATGTAGGAAAACGTAACCTAACATATTTAATTTAGAAAACAAGAAAAAATGACGCTGACCCTCTACAACCAAAACCTGCAGTAAAATCGGTTTAAAAGTTTGTTTTTTTTTCTATTAAATGTTTTTAAAGGAATATTTTTAATATTACAATCTGGTCTGGCGCCCAATGAGTAACTTTTCTGTCTTAACTTTTCTACACTTCTTACTCAGTAGTGTACTTTAGTCTCTGGTATTCCAATTACACTTTGGAATGAACGTGTACACTGTTACACAAAACTCTGCTTTTCGCTAATATAATCATTGCGTTCACTTATACAGGTTAGTCCTTTTGCGTTTTCTTACTATGTTAGTGTTATCAATGAGCTGGATGTTCACGTTGCTGTTACATGTAGTTATTTTGTAATTATCTAAAATATTTGTTTTAAATTAAAATTAACGCCTGCACTGTTTAAGGACGCTACTGACTGTAATTTTGCCTTACAGATAAACGCGGTACAGCAACTTCTACTAGTTTTTTACTGGTTTGAAAACCGCTGTGAGCGTTCGTTTTAGTAATAACATTATATCATTTTGACTTAAATATACTTTTAGTAGCAAATTTTATGTCATCTGTGACCTTATGTATTGTCGTTGTGTACGTTGCCGTGACATCCGCCAAGTTTCATCGGTTATTTAAACGCAGTCATAAGCCATACCACCCATAGTTTTTGTTTTAAATCAGATAAATATCAGAAGTGAAAGTCACTACAATTGACAAAGAAGTGACGGTTTGGTGAATTTTCTACTCATATTTTACTTTTTTACGATTTATTTTCATAATTGTCGATTGCCGACTTATTTCACGACTGCGTAGTAGACGAGACAGTTTGATCAAGTAATATTTATATTTAAATTGAAATCATTCGTTTGTAACATTTGTTAGCAATTGAATATAATTAGTTGTACGGTGCGTTGCCTGAACGAAAAGGCTTGCATTGATATTGTAGTTAGGATATTACTATATTAGTAGACAAATCTCTAATTGTTATTGATCAATTTTTCTCTATTGATTTTAAAGACTATTCTCTCTTCTTGAAATAAATAAATTATTGTTAGAATTTGTGTTTTGTCAATTTGTTCTTTTTAGTGATCGACATATTTAAACAATTTATCTATTTTGACAATTTAGTGTAAGTTTAGCACTCCGAGACTTGCGATCCGCATGCTGAGACAACTGAGTCAGCCGCCAGCAATAAAGTTTCATAACATGGCTTCTAGCAAATCTGCGCATAATTCGATCAATTGTCTCAATTGTAAGGTCTCGGTGAAAGCCACTGTTGCGGAGGTACCATGGTGCATCAACAATGTTTTTTAAGAACTTCATTTTAAAACTGAAACTAGCACAGCTTCATGATTGGATACCGTATGTTTATTGTGTATAGATAGCTTAGAGTTTTACTCAATCATCCAGTACATTTGTATTTTAGTTTAAGATCTTGCGTTTTCTTTTTTACATGGATTTTCTACCTTATCCTTGCGTCAAGATTCATGCCTAGGTAGTTAGCTGACTCAGCATGTGAAATCTGAGTATCGTTAACTATGATTGGTAGACGTTTCCGTTTGTTAGTGCAGTTTATATGCACAGACTTGCTTTAATTTAGCTTGAGATGCCATGTTTTAGTCCAGTGATTCTATCAATGGAGGTTTGAAGCTTTTCAGCAACCTCTACATGATTTTTTTCTATGGTAATTACTGCAGTATCGTCAGCAAATGTTGCAATTAATAATATTGCAATTATTAATAGGAGTATTGGGCCTAGTACGCAACTTTGTGGTACTCCTACTTAGTCTCTTTTATTTCAGAATAAGCCTTTTCCTGCTTAATTTTAAAGCATCTTTCTGACAAATAGGATTTTAGCTGAGAATGTTGTCGTAGCAGATAGTCCAGTTTGTGAAACAAACTTTTGTGTCATATTTTATCGAAAATCTGGGCGTATAAAAAAATGATAGAGCAAACTTTCTTTACTTATTTGATCTTTTTATACATCAGTTATTTTATATACCTAATCTATTGTAGAGTGGTTATCTCTACAATCAAATTGATAAGACAGAATCAGTACCTCTTATTTTTGGTGTTAGTCTCTTGAGAGTCGATAAAAAAACAAATAAATAAAGATTGCATGATCACTGCGATTTAACTAATATTACTGTTTTTCTTAATTATGCTGTATACATTTACGACAACTTAAATTTTAATTTTGCAAACAACCAGTATGCTCTCTTCTATTAACTGTTTACCAAATTTTAAACTTCGTTTCTTCACAAGGATAACTAGCCGATATTCAACCTAGAAAAATTCAAAAGATATGCAAATATAGATTGTTTTAAGCAAAAGGAGAACTAAAAAAAATCCCGGTGGACATAAAACAGAATTTGAAACAATTGAAAAATAAATTATTAAAGGTTATGAATGAGGCATTATTATTTCAAATATTTATTGGTTATTTTATCTTTACATTCTAAATTTGGATTATTTTGTTATTTTCAAATACTAAATACGTAATTGGTTATATAAATAATCTTTTATAATCTGATGTGCGATTTTAAAGTGACTCAAAAATTTTGATAGGATTACCCTCATACTTTGGGAAGAACAGGTTAGCTAAACTGCTCCACACTTCCCTTTCTTCTCTCTGGATCTTACGACCGAATACGAACTTACACAAGATTCACATTTCCAAAAAATGCGCGGAAAACCTGATCTTACCCGAACAGAGCTAAACGAAATTCAATTTTCCATGATCTTACCCAAACTTACACAAAATAAAAATTTGAAAAGTTGCACGCGCACTCCAAACTTGCACAAACTTACACAAAACTCAAATTATTAAAAAGACGCGAAAAAATGTGGTCCGAAACCGGTGTCATATAACTACTTAGGTCTGTATAATAAAACTTTATGGAGATGCTTTATTGGATTGGGAATGATTAAAACTTTATTATTTTTTAAATGTTAGGAACGTACATCAATCTAATTAAAGCGTTAATACTAAGATTGGCTAGTTTTACAATAGCTTTTCTTGGAAGTCTGCAAGACTTTTCCAGTAATCATATCAAAACAAAAGGCGTTTTTTGGATTGATGTTACTTTAAATAATCTGTTTTTGGGGAAATAGTTCTAAGGTTAGTATCCTCTTGTCTTAATTTAGTCTATTCCTGGAGATAATCATAATTTTGTTGACTAGTTATCTAAAATATTCTGTATTCTGTATTCTAAAGTATTCTAAGCGTAAATTTTGGACTATGGGCTTTTTTAGTCTCTGAGTAGCTTCCCATAGAGTACTCAATTTTGCTGTCGTTAGTAAGATTCCTTAAGTATTCACAATTCGACTCATTTTTAATACGGTGTATTTCACATTTTAACGGCTAGGTAGCATTACTTAGAATAGCGTTATTATGTAACAGGTGATCTATTTTTTTTATTAATTAGTTCTTTTATCTCCTTTGGGTAGTTATTGTCCTCGGTTTTAAGTTTGGTTTCAAAAGTATTTTTTACGCTGCTTGCTGAATGTTTTTGACAAACAGTACTACTTCATTATCTGCTTGTTTTTCAAGCCTTAGAAGAACCGATAGAACAATAAAGCTTTCGTGACACTATTACAAGAAAAATAATGTTTATTCCAGGCTTTGAAGATGTTTACTGCACATGTGACGGTAGCTCAGGTTGTAAGATAACGAAAACATGAGAATTATCCAGAATGAAAAATTGTAACAAGAAAAATACTACTCTAACTCTTAGTAACTGGGTTTGAAGTAAAAACCCAGAATTTCCGCCAATTTCGTTGTAATAAACTTTAAGTTAGCAAAAGCAAAATGAAGATTTGTTACTAACGGCACGTAACAACGTTGCTCTTGATCTTTACGTGGCTTGGTAAAGGAGTAGAGGTAAATATTTCTAGCTTAGTAAAGAAGAACATCAAATTCAAATAACGCGAATCAAAAAGACTTAAGATGCTACAATACAGAAGAAAATGCATACGCCAACAAATATATATAATAATATAATTTCTAGCAAAATAATTTTCCTCATTTTTTCGTAAGCGGTGTTATTAAATTGCAGCATTCAAATAATAAAATATACAGGATATTTAAATAATGAAATTGAGAACAGGTTATATATTTTACTTATTTTGACGTAGCGAATCGCCTGATTTGGTCTTCTCTAACCCACTGCATCACGATCTTTTTAAAATCTTTGTCCTCGAGTTTTATTCTTTTTCTGCCATCGGATGTTTGAGTCGATGTCATTACACATCACTGTACTGCAAATAAAATTTCAATAGTTGAGAGATGCCTATATGCCACTAATAAATTGATAGCTTAAAACACTTTGAGGTCAGTAATTTTTCACGCACCAGAAGTGTTAGGTCTATAGTTTCTGAAGCAAAGTTATGTAGCCACAACATGAGAATGTGGGGTAATCAAAAAATTAAATAAATTTTTGTAGTTTTTTTAGTTTGATGCTTCATCTAAGAAAACATTTGGATTTTACAATTTGTATCTATAACACAGAAAAAAATGTAGGAAAAGTACTGTACATAAAAGGTATCGTATATAGAAACGTTTAAAAAAATCGTTGCAAGTCAAAACAAAGTCAACGAATTTAACAATTCTTCTCCAATTTTATTATTTCAGAATTAAGTTGAGTTTTTGTTAGTGTCCTCTTTAACATTATATTTTGCGCTGCTGTCGCATCTATCACTATTTTCTAAAGTTATAACGATTGCAGTATCGCTACAGTACTCTCAGTGAACGCAGTGAGCATTAGTTAACATATCGCTATGGTATTTTAATCGTGCGGTATGATCTAGTTGAAGAGCATTTTGAAAAATCAAAATTAATTTTTTTGTTGATGTCGCTAGACGTCGTGTTATAATATGTAACTTTAACTTTTATTTAGTTTAAAACGGTGCCGCTATTTACCGGTTTTTGGTCTATTATAAAACACGGTTTTAATCTATTGAAATATTTTTTTTAATGTTTACTAAGAGGCATCTATCAGTCCGGCTAATTGCGAACATTACTTGGTAACCCTTTAACTTTGTGATTGATGATAATTCTTGTGTCTGCTACGAACGTACCTGGCATTCGAAATTTATCTCCGTACACCATCTCTGCCAAAATAGTAGTTATATATTTTCAGAATTTGGTCCGGATTTTTAATAATACAAACAGTAGTACTCGAATCCAATTCTGCCTTTTGTAGCATGTAATTGCCGTTTTAAGCGTTTTGTGTCTTTTTTGGGCAAAGGATGATGAATATCTGGTACTGGGATGGTCTCGGGCTGCAGTATTGTTGGTCCTAGTTTTTTTACATGGCGAGTTATTTTGGATTTTTGCCCATTTCTGAATATCGCATTTTATAGATATTATAGAATAGCATACAAATTACTTTTTTAAAGAAAAAAAATGAATACACGGCCGTGTACGCATAAAAAAATAAAATACATAATAAAATCAAATGACTTCCGTAATTGTATAAAACAAATTTGACAATCTTAAAATTATGGTACACAAATATGAGATCTTTCTTTCTTGCATTTACCTAATGACGATACAACATTTTGGTTACATTACATCTTTTACTTTAGTTGTTTAATAATAATTGAAATTAGCACAAACAAATGCCATAAGATCTTTGTATAATCGAAAGATTTGGTAGCCAGCAGTAAATTCTCATTCTGATTAATTTCAAAGCTTTTCAAATACTAAACTCGCGAATAAATAAGTTAATCGCTAATTAATAAATACCTTGATAATTTGTCGTAGGCAAACTCCTGGTTAGCTTTTGGTAAGTTGACGTTGTCCAGAACTTCGATAGGGTACCACAATCATATGAACAATTTACTTTGGGAACCAAGCCACCAAGCCGAAAATTAGATTGTGAAACACAAACTTACACACACACCCACGTTACGTTAATACGAAACCAAACCGGTATCCTGTGAAATTCAATAAGCTGTAATTTTTTACTAAATAGGAAAGTTTTTTCACTTAAACGAACTATTCACTGTACTATTGTTAATGATTTCCGCGGTAATTCTTCATCTAAAGAGGGTGAATGTACCACCCGACAAACTACATCCCGATGCTTAAGTCATTTCGAACCACTGAAACCAACTAACTGACTCACTATTCACCAAAATCACTTATATATATTAACTTTATTGACTACCATTTCCTAAAGGCTGTGTTCCAAAACTCTATAAAAGAAAACAATGCCAACAAGAAGTGCAAAGAAGATGCAAACAGATTAAATAACGTCACAAAAGTTGTGTTGGGCAACGGCTTTTGCTTCTGCGAAAAATGTCAAATTGACAAAATATTATATTTCATTAGTGTCATAAAAATTAGTTGTAGCTGTCTGAATTATAACTGTCTAATAAATTAAGAGAACGATTTCATTCTAACGTAATTTAATCGAACTAACACAAAGAAACTAACTACGACTGTACTGAGAATGTACTTCAAACAAAAACGTTTAAACAAACTTAAATTGAACAAACTGCTAAAATATATTCAATTACCATAATATCTCAGAAGGGAAACATAAATTACAACTAGAATTTTTACCGAACAAAGAAAATGCCAAATAAACAGAAACGCAGGATACGGATGATTCCACAGCGTAATAATTTTGAAATAAATGAATTCATAACTTTACTTATAAAATTGATTGACAATTATGAATCTAAAACGTTAAATAACTTCCCTAAATCAATCTGAAATCAATAAAAGAATTCCAAAATACATGAAATGAATAACGTCAATTCAAATACCGGGTTTTTCACGAAAGTAATCAAACAACTTCAAACGACGGTTACAAAGTAAATTCTTGACTCTCCAAACAAAGACGAAAATACTGATTCCCGAGTAAAATGCTAGAAGCTCTCTGTCGTATATACTATAACGCTGTTGCCTATTGTTAAGTTTGGTCAAGAACAAGTTTGCTATGTATTTTTAAATTTTTAATGTAAAAGTTTCCTGATTGCTTTATCATATGTGGGCAAACTACTATTTGGGACTCTTTGTGATTAACGACATGGTTGGTGGCGTTAACTACAGTTCTTCAGTAGGCTACTATTATAAATAGCAGTATAGTTTGAATAAATAGAAATAAAGAGCTGTATCAACTAAGTTTATTTAAATCTATAAATATTCCGATTAAAGCTGGATCATTATATTAATGTGTAATAAAAGTAACTAATGCTAAAGAATATAAATCATCTATGTCATATATAAAAGAACAAGAAACAACATGCACTACAGTCTAGTAGATACACGGCATAATATAATAAAGATAAAACTGTAAATAAACTATGTTATACATATAGAAACATGGAGTATGGTCTAATAGTAAATTATAACACATAACGGCAAATTTGGTCTGTATCGGTTCTGACGATTACTCCGAACGCAAAGCTTATTTCAAATAGAAAGCTAAGGACGGTACGGTTCTCGGTTGTTTGAGGAGTTTACTCTCCTGTAGACGGCGTTGTCCGGGTAACTGCAGTGAAAACGCAGTTGTCCAGGGTTTCTATCGGTCTTAAAAGCGGAGCTTGGTGACGGAAATAAAAGTCAGTGGTAAATTTAACAACTTTATTTTATTCTTTTAAACAGAACGGTAGTTTCAGCGAGCTAACGGACAAGAGCGGAAACGGCGGTGACAAAAACCAAGTAAACGTAAAATGAACGGAAAAAAATAATGACGATTAAGTTTGCGTTCGGTAACGTCGGTGACCAAGCGAGCATGGAATAACGGTATTAACCTCTGTCGGATCGGTGAAAAATATTACTGCGGATTCTGATAGTTGGTGAAAGGCGGGCCTTAGAGTGGAGCAAGTACTTAAATTCAGTGTTGATTGCGTATTACGCAGGGCAATGGCAGACACTCCAAATACGACGCCCGGTAAAGAATAGAGTGGAACAAGTAACCGTGGAAAAATCTTTCAATACATCACTTGGTGTCGACGGCGTATTACGCAAGTCAAAGCCCGACACAACGAATACGACGCCCGGTAAGGAGAGTCAATGCTTTTTGATTAATAATTTTTTTTTTCTAGAAACAGACCGGTCAGTTCTCCACTAAGGCGGGTCCATCTTGAACAGGCAAATATCTTGAACACAAAATTGTTTACGGCACCGCAGTATATACACTCGGTGTTAATCTTTTTTTGTATGCTGTTTAGATAAGTGGCAAAACAGCAGTGTTCAGTAAGGGCCTGAGTCATATGGTATTTTGAGCAGTAATGTTTCCGTTTGACCCAGCTCTTAACATCTGTTATAAACTTATGCGTCTATTTGCTCTTTTGGCTGCTCTGGTAACTAGTTTGGTTATTGTCTTCTTCTAGCTTGGCAGAAGAGAAGCTGAAGCTCTGTCTCTTTAATACCACTAAATCACAGGGTACACTCTCTGTTAGTATTTAAGCACTAATTTTTTTTGCTCAAAAAAGTATCAATTTTCGTTTTTTGAGTGTTAGCTCTAGTTCTTTTGATTTTAACCACTTGTCTATCGTGAGTAAAACACGATTAGACTTTACTACGAGCTCGCTGTCTTTCCTACCAGTAGTCGGCAGAGCGAAATCATTGGCATACGCTACTACATGGGTCCTTTCTTCCAGGTTAAAGTTTAGAATTTTGTTGAATGTTATGTACCACAAAATCGGCCTTAGCAGCAAAGCTTGAGGGCTTTTTTTGTATTCCGTAGCACCAGTCTTTTGTTGGGAATCGTTACCTAACAGATTTACTTTGTACTAAGTAACCTTCGACGCCTTTGGTTTTAAGCGTGTTTATAATGACTAGCCACGCCAATAATTGAACGCATTTCTTACGTGTAGCGTTACTATGGCGCATAGTTTTCTTTTCTTCCAGGTGCCTTTTCTGGTTTCTGTAGCTCATCGATCGATACACTCTATGGCATATATTATAGATCTGTCTTATCTAAAGCCAAACTGTTTATCTGACAAATCTCTTAGTTTTGTAATGCCGACTTGTAACCTGGCAAATATGATGTGTTTGTATAGTTTTGCCGTAGTATTCAATAAGCATAATGGTGCTAAAAGACGGTTTTCCTTACTCTTCGTATAATTAACCACCAAGTTATTTTTTTTCCACAACTCCAAAAAGTTTTGCTTTAATATCAGTGCGTTTACAAGGAGTGTCTGCTTATCCATTCACGATAACGTCCCAAAGAATATCTAAATTGCCAATGACCGAATAAAAGACCAGATAAGGAAAGTTTCAATCTGGTGACCTGGTTTGGTTATACAATCCACAACAAAAACAAGGGTTGTCTCCAAAGTTACAAAGCCATCTACCGCGTCGAAAAGGTATCAAGAAGCGAACCGAAGGTGGTACACGTCAATAGGTTGGCTCCCTACGCCGGCAGCAACACGGACGACGATGAAGACAGGAGAGTGGTCAAGAGTGACAGATGATGACGATGCGAAAAACTTCGAGTGGTTTATGTCCATCTATAATGTAACCGCGAAAGCAAGGTTTGGAGTGACCACGAAGTACAACAAGATCTGTTTTACGTACCGAAGGACTACTATCTTGCACACTGTGTTGTCCAAGGCTTGCGCATGTCTAGAGGGATTGCCGTGGTATTTAAGAAAAAGAGTAGTAGGAAGAGGAAGAGTTTTGAAGGTTCAAGATCAACTACGGTCTTGATTACTAAAAAGTTGTTTCATGAGAAGCCCGAATACAGAAACTTATGGAGCTCCTTGCTGAACCTGAAAAACCACATCATCCAAAACAACGTCAGAAAACTGGCGGTCCTCAAGCTTGGCTGCGGTTTAGACCAACTAGATTGGAGGATGGTGCGGAATATGATAGAAGTCATATTCCAACGTACACAAGGTGTTGATTTGCAGGTATAACTTGAGAAACACAGCCGTGAACAACAAGACCGTAGACTGTTATTTCTATCAATAAAGACGATGCAGAAATTGACAGAATTGTGCTTACCGTCATTACTCTTTTTACAGATGCACTGAGTTTGAACCTGTTCTGGGACAGAACGAATCTAAAGAGGAGGCAGTGTTAAGTTCTGTTCCCGAAAAGTGTTCGAATGTGAAAGAAAAAGAAGGAAACTCTTGAAAGCCAGATATAAATAGAACCCGCAACAAACGAGGTGATATACGTCTACTAGATCTCAAACTTAGCTGCTATGTGCAAAAGAAACCTACATAAAAAATGATTTTCAATACTAGTCATCTATATCCTAGCTTATGACAGCGAAATTTGGTGTATGAAATAGACATGCGCAAGTCGTTAAGCTGGGTTCTTTCAATCTTCTTCAAAATTTTGTAAGAGCTTATCTCCCTTTCCTGTCGATGCCTTAAGCGTAAAACATCATTTTGCGTGCCTTCTTCTGTAGTAATTTTACTGCATGAAATTTTTTGTGAGGGTTAGAATCTTTATCATCTTGCGGCAGCAAGTTTTAACCTTAGATGTTTCGTCTTTTTAACCTAAAAATGTCGTCATCTCAAGGTCACGATATTAGAAGAATGGCAGCATCTGTGGAAAATTTGATCGTCCAATTCCACAATCGCACTGTAGTACTCCAGCGCACCAAATTCTCGCTTGTAAAAAATTCGATAATGACCTGGTTAATACAGGATGCATTAATTGCAGTCAGTTAATTTTCCGATTTTTCCGAGTACCTACATAATTTGGTAGAAGACGCCAGGCTTTACATGGCAGTATGGTCATTCATGGTCTTCTCCAGTTTTACTCAACTTTGGTCGCATACCGTAACCAAAGAACGCTGTATAAATTACGCATTCACATTAAAGATTGTCTCACATCAAACAGCCCCAAAGAGATTTTTGTATCAGATTTAGTTTTTAGTATGAGTTTTATCACAATTAAGCGAGGACGCTTAGTCTAATTGAAAAGTTATGTTATACCAATCGCTAGATAGTTTTGTTTTATGCAAATTTTTATTTGAACTTTATAGTTTTATTTGTTATAATCCTTCGATTTTTTGAATCTCAAGTCCAAATATGGAATCAAAAGAGTATTTTTGGCGATTACCAAAATCACTTTGAGAGATATACAGTCTGGGCGCTTTCTTTTTATACATTTTTTTGCCACTTTGAAACCATTGTCCGTGCGGAATAGAGGTGGTTGTGAAGTATCTATTGGCTACCTAACGAATTTCGACTTATTTGGGAACAAGTTACTAGGTATTTCTTTTATAAGTTTTAGTTTGACCTTGGGTTTGGATCGGTCGACAGTGACTTTTTGTGGCGACTTGGTAGCCTCGATTACACGAATTGGTATTTTGCTATTAAAATCGTTTTCCTAAATTCACTTTTTATTTTTCTCTACTGCTGTGCGACTGGTGTAATTTTGGTGTTGTCTCTTATTTTCTCTAGCTCCAGTACGTCATATTTGCAGGCACTCCTTTCTGAGCTTCTCGCTCAACCAATGCGAGTTCGATCGTTTTTTCTCGCTTTGAACATGTTGGCGTCACAGGATTTGTCCATAGTAATACCTGTCTCTCTTGGACTTATTACCCCATGACGATTTGGCTAAAGAAAATAATTTTCTTTTTAAGAAAGAAACATTATTCTGTATTTGTTACTAAACCGTTTTCTCGTAGTCTGTTACAAGCTTTAGGTTTTACGAACTTTGCACGGCCAACTCACACAGTCGGAGGTAGGGGAGGTTCACAGGACGTATGCTTAAGGGCGCCAGAGCTGATCCAAGATAACACTTCTGCCTCGCTCACGACAGACGGTCCAAACTTGTAACCCAATTGGAGGTTCGTAATCCTTATTACTCTGATGTTCGAGTTTCCAAAGGTTGTTACTAGGTAACGACGATCAAAAAAGAAAGGTATGTTGCCATAAAAGAAAGAGTAACCAGTATAACAACCTTAATTTAGTAACGTCGATGATTAACACAAAGATATCGAATTTTCAGTACATGAATGCCAGCCGTATCGGCAACACACAATACATAGGTAAGTTAAGTTGAAGCGAACAGCGAAGAATAGTTCGTAGTAAATATTGTTTGTACACAGCATGCGAAACACACAAAATAATTAATGATACTACCTTAATGGTAATAAAACAATGACAGCAATTACGGAATTAACACTAGCTAAAGTTTCGTGAGCGACCCTTCTGACAGCGATTAAATAAATAAATAAACTTACCCACAATACAGTAACTCCTACTTGGTCGAAGAAAGCGCTTTCCCCGGCAAGTGAGCCTGAAATAAATTTTGAGTAGCAAATCGTGTCAAACCAATGCCTTACGAAATCAAAATCTACAAAAATGGTTAATTATTGCTAAAGAAAGTACACATAACATAACCCGATTGTCAATGCTGTTGTACATCTTCGATGAAAGTTGGTTTCGCAGGTGTTTGCCGCATGAGTAGAATCTCGCAGAAATGTGATTGTCTTCGGTTTATTTAGTTTTAACCGTAGGCTTTATAGATAGAGTTATACTCGTCCCATGAAAGTATTTGTCGATGTTAATACCTCATAATTCGTTATCGAATAGAAACATGTGCCAGAACGTAATGGAACGGCTATCAAATTAACAAGAAATTACAACAGAATTTTAATAAACGACAGCAATTATTTTATCCGGTGACGACTCAAATATTTTACGATCGTAATACACTTATAATTTGATTCCCATTACTAAGGATGATCTTTGAAAATTATTTTTAAGCCACACCGGCCATCTTATGCAGTTGACAGCTTAGCGATTTCGTCGTAAATAACAGTCACACGAAAAGATCGGTAGGGGGCGTCCAAACCGGAATCTAATTTCAATTACATATACAGGGTATTCCGTAATGAAAATTTCGTACGTAACAAGTCCTTCAAGTAACTGTTTGATGTAATGCGGATGTTTTTTCTCGTTTGAAGCAATCAGAATATCGTCTATATACGGGAAACGAAACTTTAAGCCATACAAAACTTTGTGTATACATTTTTAAGAAGTTTAGGCTGCAATTCTGAGACTAAAAGTGATTCTGATAAATTCAAAAACACCAAATGGAGTTAAAATTGTTGTCCTTAGAATGCTTCTGAGTTCTTCTGGGATTGGGTGGTACGCCTTAACAAGAATTATTTAAGAATTAAAAAATTGATACAAAAAAATTTTAAAGAAGAGGTATTGGATACTTTTTGGACAATGTAACAACATTTTAATCGTGGTAATTACTGCTTGACCAGCAATAACCGTTTTTCTTTGTAACAAGATGAATTGCCATAATCCTTGCGCTAACGTAGTCATATTCTTTAAAAAGTATTTTTAATTGCTTTAGTAAAAATCGACAAGTGTTATTAGCTACGGTTTAGTCTTTGTTTTTAATTATACCTATTTATTTATTGATAATTGTTGAGCCATTCGCCCTTACAATGGGTCACGTTACCCCCACATCCTCTCCCCTTACACAACAATACAATACATATAACACGTACAGAAATTTATAAACTAAAATAACTTTCTCCTATAAATTATTCCCATCACCATCTTAGTATTCTATTTCGTTAGACCTAACTCTCCCCTCTTATCCTTCTTTCCTTTACTGCTTTCATCCAATCTAATCTCTCCCCCTCCTCTCCAAGCAAAATCTTTCTTCCCCTCCTTTCTTCCCTTAGCTCGTCACACTCCTCACTCAAGTGCTCTATGTCCTCCCATCCCTCCCCACATAATCTACACCTCCTCATTACATCCTCCTTTCAATACTTATTTAAATTCTCCTCATTTCCACATCTAAACCTGGCTATAAGCCGTTTCTCTCCTAAGCTTCTCCTCCCCATCATATACTTAGGAACCCTCCTGGACACTATATTCCCATACCTTATGTTATACTTTCCTTCTCTTATCTTTCCTTCCCTGTCTTGCACCTGCAAGTCTTTATCTCTTCTTACTATCTCCTCCGTATTTAACCTCCCTTCCTCTCTCCTTTTTTCCACCTCTTCTCTTGCAAAACCTCCTCGTTGGTAGTACAGTTTCCTTTCTTCCTGCCTATATATATTTTTGCTATTTTTTACCGTCCTCCAGCAACTTTGCATTATTTTATATTCCCTCCTTCCTTCATTGTCTCTTCATAACCCATCGCCTTTTTCCCTGCTTCTATTCTAATCTTCTCTAACTTCTCCTCCTCCTCTATTATGTACCCTGGCGTCTCCCTTTCTAAACCTAGTATCCATTTCTAATATTTTATTTGTACCCTTTCCAATAGGTTCCACTCTTTCCAACACCATACCTCCACCCCGTACGTCATTACACTTTTAATCAATTTTTTGAACAGCCATCTTTTCTTCTCGATCTTCTTCCCAAATACTATTTTCCCTAAACTCCATACCTGCCCTAATACCCTGTTACCCTTCTTTGCTAACTCTCTTATATGCGCATCATCTTTATTATCATACCTTAGCCTATATCCCAAATATGTCACTTCCTTTACTGCCTCTATCTTCTGCTCTCCCCAACTTAACTTCTCCTTTTTCTTCCCTCCTCTCCCTTTTTGAAAAACTACCATCTTAGACTTTCTCACATTTAAACCCAAATCTTTCCTTTCCAGGTACCTCTTTATCGTATTTATCATACCTTTCATCTCCACTCATTTTTTGCCACCATGACCATATCGTCTGCATATGCCAACACCCACATTTTAATCCCTCCCTCCATGACCACCCCACCACACTGTCCTCCCTTCAACACTTCCTCTATGTCCCCTACATACAGTGCAAATAGAATAGGGCTAAGAGGACACCCCTGCCTTAGCCCCTTCCTCGTCCAAAACACTTCACTAACACTATCCCCTATTTTTACCCTATTCTTAGTCTCTTTACATATCTCTTCCAGTTTCCTCATTAGTTGTTCTTCTTTTCTCTTTTTCCTTAACACCCTCCATAGCTTTTCCCTATTCACATTATCAAACGCAGCTTCTATCTCCATAAAAAACGCGTATACCTTACCCCTTTTCTTATCTAGCTCTCCATTTACTAACTGTTATACTGTCAATATATAAACATTGTTTATTGCCCTTCTTCCCACTCTAAATCCCATCTGCCAATATAGTAATAGACTTCTTTCTTCCACTTCCTTTTCCAACCTCCATTGTATAATCATGGCATACAATTTTTAACTTACATTAGTGACACTAATCCCTCTATAATTCTTTACCTCCTTCTTATCCCCTCCTTTATAAACCGGCAGAATTAAACTTTCTTTCCAACTTCCTATCAATTCCTCCCCTTTCCATATTGTATTAAAAAAATTTCTTATATTTCCTCTCACTCTCTCCCTAGATATTTCCATTGCTCTCCTTGCGTACCGTCCGTTTCTGCCGTCTTTCTTAATTTTAGTCTATTTATTGCTTCCTCCATTTCCTCTTTCGTTATCTCTCACTTTTCCTGTATTGTATTTACCCCTTGCAATATCACCTGCCCTGGTCCTTCTATTGTTCCCTCCAAACGCTCCATACAATAACCCAACCACACCTTTATATCCGTTAAACCTCCTCTCCTCTTACCTCTTCTTCTCTCCTTGTTTAGAAATTCCCACACTTTTCTCAAACCTTTTCTTTTCTACTGCTTTCTCTATTTCTGTAGTCAATTCCTTTAGTCATTCTTCCTACCCTACATCTCCCCAATTCACTTGTTCCAACTTCATCTTATATCTTTCTATGCTTTCCTCAGTTCACACATTTTTCATTCCCCATCCCCTCTGTTCTTTCTTATTTCCTTGCTCTTTTCCTTTTAAAATCACTTCCAGTGGCTGATAATCCGATTCTTCTTCATCCCCCACTTTAAACCTTTCTATGTCCTCCCACATCTCCCCACTCACTATCACGTAATCGATCACCAATTCCCCCCTCCCTCCCATATAAGTATAGTCACCTTTGTCCCCCTCCTCTATATTTCCCTTAAGAATTGACTACCCTTTTTCCTCGCATATCTCCATTCCTATTAACTGTCTTATCTATGCTAACTCTTCTCTTTGCTTCCCTTCCTATAATCACACCTCCCTTTTCCCCTGTTCTTGCGTTAAAATCACCCCCTATAATAATCTTTTCCTTTTCCTCCCCTTGTACCATTTTGTCAATCTGTTCACTTATCAACCTCATATCCCGCCCATAAACTGTTAACACTATATATTATTCCTTTCCTTGTCTAACCACATAATTTTTTACGATCCCTTTCCCTTGCTTCTCGTCTCCCTCCTCTTCTTCCACCGACCAGTTCCTTTTTATACCCCTTAGTATTCCTCCCCTTGCTTCACCTTTACTTTCTTTTCTAGTTGCAAATTCTACCTTCCAATTATACCCCTCTGGTAATTTTTCCTTCCATACTTCCCAGTCTTTTTCCTCCAACCATGTTTCCGACATTCCCATCATATCAAAACCCTCTACGTATCTTCAGAAATCCTCTCCTTTATTTTTTATGCCTGCCATATTCCAAAATAATAATTTCATTTGATTCTGCTTTTCCATCTCTTTTTTCTTAAAACTTGCTAAGCCAACATCATTTGATTCATCCTTCCCTCCCCCAACTCTTAGTTTTTTGCCCCCTTCTTTACTAGAGTTCCTCTCTCCTCCTCCCAAAATCTTTCTTCACCTTCCACCCACACTTTCAAGAATCCTATTTTAACACTTTTCCCCTCTCCCTTTATCTTATTCGTCTCATATCTTATCTTCTTTTGTATTTCTATTTCCCTTCTCGTCATGTCATCGTCTAAATAAATGTTCGTACCTCTTAAGCTTCTTTTTTGCTTCCATACATCTAACTTATCCTCAAATGTACCCATCCTTACTAACATTATACGCTCTGCTAGCTTTCTAGTTTCTACCACTGCTTTCTCTATATTTAAATCTTTCTTCACCCAATTTTTCACTTGCTCCTTTTGCTCCTTCTTTCCATCTTTCACTTCCATACCTCTTATGATTATGTTTGTTCTCCTTTTTTCTTTTTCCGTTTTTCCCCAGCTTGTCTCTATCTTCTCCAATCTGGCCTCCAAGTGTCTATACTTTACTCCCAATTCTTCAAATTTCCTCTTCCATTTTTCATTTGTCTTTCTTAATTCTTCTTTCATCTCCTTCACCTCTTTATTATTCTCTTCCAACTTCTTACCCATCTGAATTTGTTCTTCTCTTATACTCTTTACCTCCTATAACAGTTATTTACACATTTCTACTAACTCGCCATCTTTTCTCTTTTTTCCTTCCGCTACCGGTGATTTCCTTACTTTGGTGCTCTTCCTGAACACCTCCTCCACCGTAGCTTGCTTTTTTCTTTTTCCTTCAGACCACCCTTCCTCGGAGTCCGACATAATTTCTCTTCTCCTCTTATCTTTACACTAATTAACTGTCTACCCTTTCTGATTAACGAAATGTTAATTGTAATAAAATCACCAAAAAATTCCACGTATTTAATGAATTAACGAAATATTTAATTATATAATAATAAAGTAATAGTTTATCGCCGTTATAATTTATTTACATTTACAATAAAGTAGAATTTGCTACAAAAAGATTTTTGTGGTAGCTGGCAACGCATACACGTTATCATTATAACCGTAAAAACGGAATTTTTCCATTTGTGACCAAGCATCTAAAGAACCAGGCACAATTTAGTACTTTTTTTCGTTTGTTCTTCAAAACGGCAATGGTGAAAACAAACACCTGCTACCTGAATTTCGGATCGACGATGAAAATTAATAGTACTAATTTTATTGATTTCATGCAACACATGGTTCTTGAGTTTTTCTTACTTTTGTTTTCAGTTTGCCGGAAAGTGTGAGGTAGAAGCTACTAAAGGCTGTTGAGTTGTTTTCCGACAAATATTTTATCTCGCGCAACAATCAACTTGGTGTTCTGTTGCCAAGGTCAAGGTCTTGTAACAACTTCTGTATATTGCTACCTTCCGATTCAGTTACTCGTGAAAACAAAACGTTACGCAACGTTTGTATTTATTGTTTTTTTTAAGTTTTGGTTTAAATGTACTACAAACGTGTAATATTTTATGTTGTCGGTTGTAACTGACAATAACGCAAATTGCGCTTTAACTACGCTAAACCACGTTGCGGGATTACTGTCCCAAAAAAAATTATTTGAGAGCAATTTTGTTTATTGCAAGTTTTACCTTTGGATACGATCTGGTAAAGAAGTAGCACCAAGGTATTATTTGTGGACGTAATTGCGTGCAACGTCACGTTCTGATTAGAACGGCTCGTGGATTTTTGTGTCGGTTCTTTTTGGTCAATTTATATTTCTAATTAAATTAAATTGTAATTAACAAAAAATGAATAAAAACAAGGTCATGGTTCTTATTGTTAACATAAATTACTTACGAACTTGTCGAGTTGAAGACGTTCATAATAAACCAATAATCTTTTATTAAAGAAAGAACATATCGAGTGCAGCTTTACTTGTGTATTCTATAGATATCTCAAAAGTTGTTTTGTTGGTACAAATTTTAGTTTCCAATACACAATGCGTATTGTAGTTGTAATTTAATATCCTGATAGCTATAATTTCCGTTTCTTATCACGAAGCGAATGTGGTAGAAACGTTAGTCCCAAGAGAGTAATAAGTTTGGTATTATTAGAGAGCAAGCGATTCCTTCTTTATCACAAGATAAAATAAATAACTTCAATTACATACTACTTCAAAAGCAATACAATCCATATGGTTCCGCTTCTGCGGAAATAACCTGTACCTATCATCAATTACCTTTTTTTTTCTAATAATTCAATTACGTTTCTAAGTACGTTTTTCGATTACGTTTATCAAAAAACAACAATTGAGGTTTTGGTAGTTTTAACAATTTTTATTCGATAAAAAGTTGATTGGAAAAGGAAGAAAAAAGGAGCAAATATGATCAGCATACATTTCGTATTTTTATGAAACAACTTTGATGGCAACGGATGCGCATCCTTATCTTCAAATATAAGTTGTTCAAACTCTCATAATTTTATTCAAGAACAAAACTTGGGTCAATACCGTGGAAATTCACGTACGGAAAATAACTTCTAAATTGGATGTGGTTGTGCCCTTTTTAAGGATGGGACGCTTTTAAACTTATACCCATTCAAGAAGGATAACAAAACATTTCGCAATTTATGCGATCGTATAAGACAAAGAATAAAATAGAGAAAGAGGTCGCGATGCTGCCGTTTCATTATTTGAATGTTGCGCAAAAGTCGACAAGTAAAACCAACAAGGATTTTGCGTGGACCATCGTCAAACTATACGTCTACTTTTCAAGCTGTTCCATTTTCAGGACGTTGTCGATTTCCTTAAACTATTTTGCAGATGCTTTTGCGGTATACACAAACTGGTTTTCGATGGTGTTACAGAGTTGTTATTTTATTGGAATCGATTACATGTAGTTCCGTGACAGCTTCATTGTTTTCAACTTGCATTAATTAATCTTATTGAATTGTTTCTGTATCAACAATCTTTCTGTAAATACGGATTACTGCGGATTACAAATTTTGGATTTGTCTTTTTTACAATTAACGCAAAATTAATTTTTTAATTAATGAATAAAAATGTTCCAAAAAAGTGCTTATATATATATTAAATAATAATTTAAAAAAAAAGTATTTTTTACGACAAAATTTAATTATACGGTAGCGGCAATATACGGGGTGTCTGAAAATTTTTTAATAGCATACTCAAGTTTCCACTAGATTAAATTCAGGTGAGTGACACTAGAAATTAATTACTTTGCTAAATTACTAATTACAAATATCCCGTTTAAAAACAAATTTAATGCGTAAAGCCGTCAAATTCTAAATCAATAAGTGAGTTTTTTAAGTAATTACTTGAGTTAGTGTGAGAAAGGTGCATAGGTGCGTTATCAAGCATTACTTTCCATATTGATTTTATTATTCTAGGTATAAATTTATTCTTGCAACACTCCAAAAGTAATCTACGCAATTTTTTTGTGTCGTGTACGAAACAGGAAACAAATTTTAACTATTGCAGGATAATTTTCTTCTTGAAGTCACAAATTTGCGTGTTTCATTTGTGTTGTACACGTCACCTCTAGAATAACTTTTCCCAATTGCATTTTTTATAAACTATTTAATAAATGCACACCCAGCCGTTAAATTTGATAAACTTGTGTCCCTCACTAATACCATGTCTACACTTGAAGTTTTTAAAGCATCCAAAACTGGCTTTAAAAGCTGTCAGTTTTTTAAACTGCTCATTAAGTTGCACAAAAAATAAGTGGGCCTAAAATTTGCTCTCCTAGACTTCTTTGGCTAAACCACATGTACGTTGCATCTTCTAATGTTTTGTTGTTTTCTAGACGCACAATTTTTTTAACGTTTTTTTTTGGACTTCAGCTTTAAGCGCAAATTGTTCGAGTTGAGTTTGTTTTGTCACTTGTAGTGGATGTTCCTATCATAGAAATTTTAGAATTGATGTCCTACTTTTGCATTGTGACTTTATAGAACTTTTAATTTCGTTTTTGCGTTTAAGGAAATGTGCTTTTGATGTTTAGTTTAATGACGTTGTACTATAGTAAATGCTCGATATCTTAAACCAAATTTCTCAAAATTAAAATTTTAGTGACACGTGACACGTTCTAACAGATTAAAATTTTAGAGCTAACACAAAGAGCTAGAATGCAATAGTACTGATTTCGTCCCACCGCCGCAGTACAGAGGATGCGTTCACACACTGCGTAACCACGTCACTGTGTCTCAGTTTTTTGAAAGTAACCAGTAAATTCAGTCGGACTTACGTATAATAGCGTCACGCAAAAAAGTGTGTTTTTTTAAGCATTGCAGAAAATAAAAACTTAATAAAAAGTTAGAATTAGGCGTTTTTGTTGACTGAACGTTGAATTTAAAGCTAGTGATGGTTGATATAAGAAACTGTTTGGCGAAGTGCCAATAAAAGTAGTGTACCCTATTTAGAAAACAAATTTCTAATTTAAATAGGGTAAGTTCGAGAAAAACTCCGTAGACTTTCACGGCCGGTGTCGCTTTGTAGTACAATCTTTTTTCGGATTTTGTCGTGTAGTCGTAGTTTGCTTCGACGTTTTGTTGTCCATGGTGTCAGTTTTTTTAGGATCTGTTATCAGACTAATTTTTTCTGTAGTTGTCCGTCTTATATACGTCGTTGATTTATCGTGGTCGTTCTGCTCCATCGGCTGTAACTTTGTAACAAATGTTGCTAAGATTGTAGCCGTCGTCACGATTAAGATTGGAATGTTTTTTTTAATTTCAATAGCCTTCAATAATCCTCTAATGATAGTTGAGAGTTGACTTTATGTCCGTGCTTATGTACATGTTCCGCAATTGCTAATCGTTCAATTATCTTTCTTCGTGAGTCGCTCTGATGTTTCTTGACTTTTTCTTTGACCGGTTTTCTTGTTTGTTCGACGTAGTTCTTTTCGCATTCACATATTGGTTTGTAGAGACTCCTTCCTCTTTAGTCCGTAAGAATTTATTCTTAGTGCTATTAAAGTTGTTTTGGATAGATGCAGTACTGCTGAAGCTCACTTTTATGTTCGTTTTAGTTAAAATCTGAACAATATATTTTTTGTTATTCCAGAAATAAAAGCTAAGTGTGTGAATCTTTTAAGTGGTTTTCTTACCGTGGATCTCGTTTTGGTTCCAGGTTTTCTAAGAGCTTTCTTTATCTCCGTGTCCCTATATCCATTCTTCTTCAGTGCTTCTTTTACGTATGCTTTTTTCTTTTCCAGATGTTTGACATTGCTGATGGTGTCTGCTCTATGCATTAAAGTTTTAATTAGAGTTATTTTATCATCTTATCATATTTTGTTTAGGATGATGATGTGATGTTGTAATCTTCCTGAGTCGCTATGATTTACTATTACATCTAGGAACGGTAATCTTCCTTTTTCTTCTACTTCCATGGTAAACTTTATAGTTGGATGCAGCTTGTTGTACTCAAAAAAGAACTTAAAATTTTTCTTTTCCATATGGCTAAATGATTAAAGTGTAGTCAACATATGAAATCCAGCACTTAGATTTCCATACGCTGTTCTCTAACGATACTTCTTCAAACGCTTCCATTAATAAATTAGCTATTACAAGTAATAGTAAGCTTCACATTGCTGTTCCGTTCTTCTGTTTATACAATCTGATATCCCATAGTAAATACCTAGTTGACGGGCAGAGTTTCACTGAATCCGTTGAGTTAGTAGGTAATCTAAAATCCTTAATTACAGCTATTGCGTTGTTCTTAGATATGTTGGTAAACAATCAAGTCACATTAAAGCTCACCAATATGTCGTCTTGATCAGATATTAAACTCTTTAGCTACTCTATATAATATTGCGAAAAAAAAAATAATAAAGAAAAAAAAATTAAATAAATAACTAAATTAAAAAAAAATAAATAAATAAATAAGTAATAAAAAAAAGGGGAAAGGGATGAATAAAAGAGAGAGAGAGGAAGAGGAAAAAGAAAGGCAACAAATATTTGAAAGAGGAAAGAAAACAATAAGATCACCAGACATTAAAAAGATATCGGAGGAGAGCGAAGGAAAAACCTCAAGAACAGAAGGAGGAAGGAAAGAAATGGAGGAGTTAAAAGAATTAATGAGAGAAATGATGAAACAGATGGAAGAAAATATGCAAGGAATAAGAAAAAATCAAAGAAATGAAAAAGAAATGGGAGAAAGAGAAAAGAAGTGGGAGAAAGAAAAAGAGAAACTGGTGGAGAGAATAGAAAAACTGAAGAAAAAAGCGAAAGACGAGGAAAGATGAAAAAGAAAGAATAATATTGTGATAAAGGGGTGGAGAAGTGAAAAACCACAAAAAGATTTAGCAGTGATGCTGGAAGAAAAATTAAATGTAAAAGTAGAGGTGAAAAAAGTGACAGTTATAAACAAAGAGAAGAAAAATGAGATGGTGGTGGCGGAAATCGGAGGATGGGAGGAAAAACAGAAGGTAATGGCGGAGAAGAAGAAATTAAAGAATACAAGAATATATATAAGTCACGATTTGACATGGGAGGAAAGAAGAGTGCAAAGAGAAATAATGAACATAGCGGTGGAAAAAAGAGCGGAAGGAAAAAGAGTATGGGTAGGGTACAGAAAAATGGAGATAGACGGAGACAGATACATATGGAACGACAAGGATAGGCGACTGGGCAGAGAAAGAGGAGAGAAATTGGGGAACCAAAAGGCAAAAACCTAAAGGGCAAAGGAGGGGTGGTAAAGGAGAGAAAGTTGACGAAATGGCAAAGAAAAGGAATAATGAGAGATGGAAATGGAAAAGAAAAAGAAGGAAGAAAAAGAAAGTAAGGAAGAAGCACAGGGGAGGTGAGTGAGCTGAGAGTATTGTTTTGGAACGTAGCGGGAATAAAAACAAGGAACATGATTTTTGGAAGTACATCAAGAAACAGGATGTAGTATGATTACAGGAGACATGGATGAAAGAAAAAGAATTTGAGTGGTGGGAAAAAGAGTTGCCGGAGGAATTTGAGTGGGTGGTGCAACATGCAGAAAGAAAGAAGAATAAAAAGAGAGCAAAGAGAGGTATAATAACGGAAATAAGAAAAAATGGTTGAGCCAGGAAAAGAAAGAGAAAGTGCAACAGAGAAGATGAGTTGTAGAAAGGAACATACAGTGGGGAAAAACAAAAATAAAAGTAGTGACGGTTTATAGCAGTAGAATGAAAGAGACAAGGAAAAACATAGAAGAGATGATAGAAGAGAGGGAAGAGGGATTGATAATAATAGGAGGGGACTTCAACGCAAGAATAGGGGAAGAGGGGACAAGAAAGAAAAGGGACGGGAAAGAGACAAACAAAGGACAAGGTGATAAATAAAGAGGGAGAAGAACTACTGGAATTGTGCAACAAAAAAGGGTGGGAAATAATGAACGGGAACAGAGAAGAAGATGGAAAGGGGGAATTTACGTACATAGGAGGAAGGGGAGAATCAATAATAGATTTTGTAATGACAAATGAAGAGGCCGCAGAAAAGGTAAAGACATTTAAGGTGGGAGAAAGGGTAGAGTCAGACCATCAACCACTGGAGTTGACAATGGAAGGAAGGGAAAGAGAAGAGAGAGAGGAAGAGGAGAAGTACATAACTAAAAAAAAGTGGACAGAAGAGAGTATATAAAGATATAAAGAGAGAATAGGGAAAACGGTATGGATAGGGAAGGAATTACAAGAAAGTGTAGAGGAAATGAGAGAGATGATGGAGAAAGCAACAGAGAGAGAGTCAGATTTAGAAAATGGAAGGGGGAGAAAACTGGATGAAAGAAATGGTGGGATAAGGAATGCAAGGAAGCAAAGAAAAATGCAAGAAGAGCATTAAGACAGTGGAAAAAAGGGAAGAAAGAAAAAGAAGAATACAAAGAAGCAGTAAAAATATACAAAAAAACATGCGACAGAAAGAAGGAGGAAAACAAAAAGAAACAAGAGGAGCAGATTAAAGGAATAAAAACGGAAGAAGATGTATGGAAGTACCTAAAGAAGCAGAGGAAAAAAAACAGGACGACAAAGGGAATAAAAATTAAAGAATGGGAGATATATTTTCGGAACCTGGTGGAAGGGGAAGAACAAAAGCAGGAAAAAGAAAAAAGAAAAGACGCGGTAGTAAGACAAGAAGAAGGAGATAGGGATAGAATAAGAGAAGAAGAAGTAATAGAGGCGATAAAGAATATAAAAAAAGGAAAGGCGACAGGAGAAGATGGGATACAGGGAGAAGAGTGGATATACGGGGGAGAAAATGTAGCAAAAAAGATGACGGAAATACTAAACAAAATATGGAAAGGGAAAGGATGTCCAGAGAGATGGAGAGAGGGAATAATATGCCCAATACGTAAAAAAGGAGAAAAAAATAAAGTCGAGAATTATAGAGGGGTAACATTATTGAGCACGGCATACAAATTGTACGCGACAATACTGCAAGAAAGACTACAGAAGGAAATAGAGTAAAGAAGTTTGGTACCAGACGGACAAGCGGGATTCAGAAAAGGAAGAAGGGCGATAAAAAAAGAGGAAAAATGGTGACACTATTCGTAGATCTAAAAGCTGCTTTTGACAAAGTGAATAGGGAAAAGCTGTGGGAATATATGAAAAGAAAAAAATCAATGAAAGATTAATACAAAGAATATACGAAGAAACGAGAAGCAGGGTTAAAGTGAATGGGGAAGAGAGTGAGAAATTCATAACAAAGAGAGGGTTGAGGCAGGGATGTCCACTGAGCCCAAGCCTGTTCTCGGTATATACGGGGGATCTGGAAGAGACAATGAGAGGACAACAGACAGGAGGGATAGTGGTAGGGAAAGCTAAGGTATGGTCGTTGGCGTATGCGGATGACATAGTGCTGGTGGCTAAGGAGGAAAAGGAAATGAAAGAGTTGATGAAAACGCTAGAAAAACATATGAAAAAAAAAGAAATGGAAGTAAACACGGAGAAAACAAAGATAATGATATTTAGAAAAGGACGGGGGAAAAGAAAAAGAGAGGAGTGGAGATGGAGTGATGAGAAAGTGCAACAAGTGTAGGTATTTACATACCTGGGCTACACGATGAAACAGGATAATAAAGAGGGAGAACACATAAAGGAAAGTGTGAAGAAAGGAAACAGGCTAATAGGACAAGTCTGGGGTGTAGGGGAAAGAGTATTCAAGATGGATGTAAAAAAAAGAAAATTGTTGTTCGAAAAATTAATAAAGGGGGTGGTAATGTATGAAGCGGAAATATGGGGCTGGAAGGAGTGGAGGGGGAGGTAGAGGGGCTACAGGAAAAATACTGGAGATGGGTGTTAGGATTGGACAGGGATACACCGGGGTATATTGTGAGAGAGGAGGTACAGATAGAAAAAATAAGGGTAGAGACAGGAAAAAGAGCAATAAAATACGAGGAAGAAATGAGGGAAAGAACAGATTGCAAAATACTGCAAGAATGTCGGAAAGAGATAAAGGGAGGGAAAGTGAAGTACGGACAGGAGGGCAGAGAAGAGTATTACAAAAGAAACGGGTACGCGAGTGAAGAAGTGGAGAGATTAAGAGAAGAGGGGGTAGGGACAAGGGAAGAAATAATAAGGAGAGATAGAGACATCGAAAAACAAGAAAGATTTACAAAGATAAAAGAGAGCAGATATATTAGGAATTATAAAGATATCAAGGGGGAATGGGTGCCGGAATATTTAAAAGATAGAGAGATTAAAAGCAACAAAAGGAAAAAAATGGTAGCAAGGTTCAGATGTGGCAACGAGGAGTTAGGAAACAAATATTGGAAAGAAGAACCAGAAACGTTGTGTAGGCTATGTGGAGAAGAAACGGAAGACCTTAACCACATGAGAAAGAAATGCAGGGAACTAAGAGAAGAGGTGATGAAAATAGTGGAAATCTTAGATGAAAACGGAAAAGAAGCGGAATGGATGGAGGAAGTATGGAGCAGAAGGAAAAAGTTAAGGGGGGAGAAGGGATAAAAAAATGTAGTATATATGTATAGACAACACGATCAAATTTGTAGGCCAAATGGCAACGAATAAAGTTAAACTTATATATTGCGAGTTCTTTAAGTATGATGCGGTCTTCCTTGTGTACGGTTTTAACATTTTTGCTAGGTACTTGGCTATGTTATAGTTTAGAGATCCAATACGGCTAACAATAAGTAAAAGTGGTATTTCTTCCTTGTGGATCTTTAGTAAACTATCTAGCCTAGGTGGTCGACTGGTTCTAGATATAAACCGCTTTTGATCTTCTTCCGGAAGTGTTGATCTTTTTAAAAGTTTTTTTACTTTTTGACTAATATTCACCGTAAGATTTCTCTAAAGTTTGAGGTAGACGTTTGGATCTAGTAGGGCGTTGACCTACTTTTTATAGGTTCTTTATTCAGGATCAGAATTGTATTGTCCTTGTCAACTTTTGCAATCACAATGGTGTCATTTTTTCTTAACTTGCTTAGAGCCATATTGTCGTCGTTGGTTATATTTTCTTTAGGTGTTTTGGCTTTCTTTAAAACACGGTTTACATCTTGTCAAACTTTTTCAGCTTCGAGAGTTGGTAAAGACTTTTCTGCTACTTTCATTTCTGTGGTGATATCTACTTTTGGTATATTTTATGCTGCAACAACAAAGTTCATTCTCATTCCTAGCACTTTCGTTTCCATCCTTGTTAGTTCTTTTGATGATAGATTACGAACTACGTTCTTTAGTAGCTACTGTTTGTTCTTGTTAATCTTCATCTGTTTTACAATTTTCTGTGTTTTTTGGCATATCTAAACCTGTTAGTCTGCTGATATGCATATAATATTGTTCTTTCTTTAGTGCGTTTGCCAACGTCCATAATTGTTGTTTATATCATCTGCAGTTCTTTGTGGATAGTCTCTCTCTCAGCAGTGTTTTTTCAGTTTTTATTAATATCTTCTTAGCTGCCTCAGTTTGTAATGGTAATTCACTTTTACGAAAATTGGTGTAATCCCTTCGTCTCTAGATCTTTGTCGAAACGCCAAATTTGATAATAGTTGGACTTTTTTTTGTACGTAGAAAATCTAGTCTTCTGATCGATTTCTCTCTGTAAGTTTATGATAAAATTCCGTTTTCACGGTCGGTGTCAATTGTAGTACAATCTTTTTCCGAATTTTGTCGTGTAGCCGTAGTTTACTTCTAGTTTTATCAGGATCTGCTATCAGACTAATTTTTTCTATAGTTGATCTTCTTCATGTACGTCGTTGATTCAGCGGTGCATAGTCGTTGTGCTCCATCAACTGTTATCGAACTTTGTAACAACTTTTTCTAAGTGTTGGTAAGCTTGTAGCCGACGTCACGGCTGAAATTGGAATGCTTTTCTATTTCAACGGTTTTTCTGATGATCCTCCGATGTTGCAAAAACGAAAAAGAAGAATAAAGAAAGATTCAAAGAAGATCAGAGCGACACAAAAAAAGAGAATGGGACAGTTAGCAATTGCAAAACATGTACACGAGCACAGACATAAAGTCAACTTTAAGAAATCTGAAGTATTCGCTGCTACAAACAACAATTATCGGAGGATCATCATGCTACAAGCTTATAGGTCTTACGAACCTTGCACGGCCAACTCACACAGTCGGAGATAGGGGAGGTTCAAGTGAATAATAATTAAGGGCGCCAGATCTTTTATAATTAACACTTCTGCCTTGATCAAGACAGACGGTCCAAGTTTGTAACGAAGTTTTAGGTTCGTAAAGTTGGAGGGAATGCAGAAAGAAACTAAATCGTTAACAATTGCACTTTAGTTACTCTATAAGGATAAATAGATTAAAATTTAAATCAATAACAATTACAAGATAAGTGGATAGCATAAGAATAATTTTAGTTCGAGTACAAATATATGTAGTTAGTAAAATAAAAGAAGTATCTGCAACTTACCCTACACTTACAGCAAAAGTGTAACCACCAGAACATATAAAAAATCTTCGTAAGTAAATTACATTAATAATGATAATTGACAGTTGACGTAATCAGCATGCGATAGTAATTTACTTAAACTAATTGAGTAACAATAATAAGAAGCAAATCAAGTCGGACGTTTCCACGCGATTAGTAAATATGATTATGAGTAGCTCCGTAGCGACAGCGAATAATTAAAATCAAGAATTGACTTACCAAGATTCAGGGGTACCTTCAGAAAACGTTTTCCTACTGGCTTCCTGTAATTAAACTTCCTGAAAATAATGGTGTCTACCTGGCGACTCACAAACTACAACAGGTAAAAGAAATATTTAAAAGAAAGTAACCGAAACTTATCGTATGCTGTTACAATGTCTATTCGTCTACGATGGTATTAATTTATTGCCTCCGAAGAGAAATTTAATTGTGTACGGTACTTAGGCTCTTCCGAACAAGAAGAAGAAATAATTAACGGTAATAATTGCCTCCGCATAAAAATTCTGGTCTTGTATCGCAGCGTTCTTAGGTCTACAGCTTCCGATTATAATTTTCCCTTGTAGATTTTAAACTCAGACAAGAACACCCATATTTAGGAGGTAGCACATAGCGCTAACGAACAGACATAAAAATTACCTTTAATCAAAAAAAAAAAAATTAAAGCCACTTACCCTGCGTGGATTAAATTAGTTAAATAAGAATACTTTTATTACCCATCGTGTCCCAACACGTGGATGTTTTAAGAAAACGATTATTTAATTCACGCAGACATATGTTATATCGTGAACGATGTTAAAGTCAAAAAAATGACAGTCCATCGTCTTCTCCATACGAAGAGACCAACGAGCCCGATAGATGGCGTCGAGAAATAGAAAAGTAATTTTTAATTAAACCAATATACAGGGTAGTGCATTATTTAAATTTATGCACGTAACAATCAGAGAGGCCATTGAGGCAGAAAATAATTTTAACCGTGACGACGGTTACAAACCTAACTTGGAAAAACAACTCAACGACGTATATAAAGAGAAAAAACTACAAAAACGACATCAGCAACAGCTCACAATTACACTATAGAAAATTTTCTATAATGACCTCTTAAACCCTAACCTCCTCAGACAAATTCAACTGACGGCTTTTGCTGATGATTCGACGATATTCCGGCAGGGATCCAACACAGAATCCTTAAAATTAGCCATTAACCATAGTTTAGAACTGGTGAACCCATTGGCTCGAGAGCAACAACCTCAAGGTTGCGGCTGACATCACTTTCGAGCGCTTGCACAGGCAGACAAATTATAGAACCAATTCGTTTCACGCATAAAGAAGTCGAAGCTTTAACAAGAAATACCATGAAATACCTGGAGGTGATGCTAGACTAAAACCTGAATTTTGGACCGCATGTCAAGCAAACTGCTATCAAAGCAGACAGTAGAGCAATGGCTTTGGTCAAACTAATGCCAAATGTGAAACAACTTTGTGCGGCCAAAAGGAGTTTAATAATGTTAACTTTTATGTCAACCTTCTTCTACGCGGTCCCTGTATGGAGTTTTGCTCTAAAGATCGAGAGATACAAGACTATGGCAAAAAAAAACAGCGTGTAGTAACCCTCAGGATTACCGCCATTTATTTGAAGGTGTTTCTGGAAACTGCTAGGGTCCTAGCAGTTTGCGTTACCATAAATTTACTGGCGGAGGAGAAGAGCAACACAAGACAAAGAGTTCCAAGACTGGTCAGGAAGGCGGAGTCCTTACTAAAATGGCAGGCAAGATTGAAATCGTGTTCTAAAGCAGTTTAGACGCACACCCTAATCCCAAACATTTATGTAACTCGAAAGCACGGATTGCTTAATTTCCACAGCACGCAGACATTCGCCGGCCATGGGTGTTTCGGGAATTATCTAAATGGTAATAAAAAAAAAAAAAAAGCTTTCGTAAAGAATCTAACAATGATACCAACCACACAGTTTTTGAATGTAAATAATAGTCGCTAAACACAATCTGAACAAGGACAACATTGTTAAGTCGATGCTAAGTACCAAATCAACATAAAAATAAACAGTTTGCTCACAGAAACTATAAAGAAAAAAGAAGAATTATGGAAAATTTGGATTCTGAAACACAACAACCTTGCCATTGGACTTGTACTCAAAGAGCAGTTTTTAAAACGCGATTTGAACTTATTCACATACGTGATGAAGCCACAGTAATTAGCATGAAACGAACTGAGGTTATGGTAATAAGAAAAAAACCGCAAAGTGATACCACCTACCACAACTGACTAAGGGCTGGGCCACTTGAACCTTATTAAAAAAAACTGGTATTGGCTGAGGTCTTCGCATTTGGAGGTAAGAATGTTCAACTAAGTCGCCCTAAATTTATTTGATTGCGCGAATCTAATTTTCCCGGAAATTTCTATTTAGGCGTCCCATCACCACACTTTTAGTCTTTCTAGGCAAGATGACGTTTTCACTTAATAAGACTTTTTCGTGATGTCGGCTACCCATACGTGATGGTCAAGTACTTGATTTCCCAAACCAATGGTTACTTTTATTTGTCCGTTAGTAAGCATTACTTTGCTCGTTGCCACTTGAAGTCGTACGGTTACTGATAATGCTTTCTCATTTTCCAACAACATGTCACGACGATTGATGGCTTACGTCATTCTTGTATCAACCAGTAACTAAACACTTCGTTCATTAATCTTACAATTACTCTATAGGTAATGCTTCAAACTCGAAGGCGTGGGTTAAAGCGTCATTCAACGTCTTAAGTAAATTGAAAACCGTCAACAAATGTTTAAATAGCTAATTGCTGTAAGAGGGTGGGAGGTGAGACAAGTAAATAATAGAATCTACTCGAGATTTAATGTGCTGATTATGTTTTTTTTAAAAAGTGCCAAAAAAGTACTTATATTGTTTTAAACATGCCGTTAGCGCTAACGCGTACAAAAAAATCCCCTAAAAGCTGCAAAATAAAGTAATAAGTATACCACCGTAATATCACAACTAGGCAGCGTAATTGTTACAATGGAATATTATAACACAATGTGCGCTAAATTTCCAATATTATTTAAACTAAATTTGACGTCTTTATTCACTAGATGACAATAACGAAGAGATTCCGATTTAATAAGAAATTTTTTTGCGGTTAGCACATGCCGGTAGGAAAATGCTACAAGAACAAAGAAAATTAAACTTTACCGTAAAATAGAAATGACCCCTTTTACCTTAGCGACTCTTTCACATTGAAACCTTGCAATTTTGTTTGATTTACACCAAATATGCAGATGTTTACAGATTTTTGAATAAAAATCATTGAGCATTTTATTAACACTTACAAACTTTTCATTTGACAATCAAAACGCAAATGCGTAGACGCTAACGGAAATAAAAAAGGGAGTAATTCAGTATTGCCAACGGAGTTTAAACTGAGCAAAATCCATACTAATCGAAAAGCCATAACAAGGTTTTTAAACATTACAAACTTTTCTAGATCAAAAAGTTTCTCTAAGAAGAGTAGAAAAATGTCTGCGTTTACATACGCCGACTTTGAGTTCGCATAAACCACTGATCCATTCGACATGCATCCCAAAAGTTGTATTTTTTCTACTTGTCTTTAACCATACAAACTCAAAGCATAAAAGTTTCTTCAGCATTATAGCATGCAATAATCGTTATGATTTTTCTTTTTCTCCAGATGTAATCAAAGAAATCTTTTGATTCTTTTTGGACTGTTACGTGGCCTACTTTATTATTCAGTTGTAGATAGATCCGGGTGACTCAAACAAGTTGTATTCTTCAAATGTGGCTGTAATAATTGAAAATACGTTTTCACTGGACCTGCCGACAGCTCGTGCTACTGAAACTCTTCCAGCCTTTCTCACTGACAAACTTGTGTGACGTAGTAAAAACAAATTTAACCAATCATAATTAGCCTTCTCTTTTGCTCTATTAAATTTGTGGTTCAATTTCAATAGCAGCAAACGTATATGCTATAACTCTGAAGTCGTCTTAGATAAGGGCTAAACTTCTGTTTTGACATTTACCATCTGCTAATAAATAACCGAATTATGGTACTTTGCCATTTTTCCAGCTATGGCATCTCTTTTAGATTTACCCTAAGTAAGAAGATTTAACACGGTAACTCACACCAGTCTTGTGTGCTAAGCATGTAATAGATACTCTACCTGTTCGTATACATGGTTTACCTAAGAAAGCACAATAGACTAGTTTGTTCCTAAAGTGCGACGACTCTAAACTGAAATTCTAAAAATTGTCTCTAGTAAGGTCAAAGCGAGTTTGTCTGTAGACAACGCTTCATCAGATCCAACATTAAAGATGTGCGCAGCGATAGAAAAAGTAACTGGCATTGATTCTTAATACCACTTCGTTTATCCAACTGGCATGTAAGAAGTTTTATAAAGAGATGTTTTTTGAAGAAATAGTTATAATATTAGAAGAATTATATATAGTAACAATTATAGTTCGTAGATAAATATCACAGTTAATAACATTGATGCAAGTCTTCGAAGGTAAGCAACACTCTCTGTATAAAGTTATCGTAGTCAGTCATCATCATCATCATCATCATCAACCATCTCTAGTTGTCCACTGCTGGACATAGGCCTCCCTCATGGCTTACCATCTCTGTCGTTCCTGCCCTGCCTAAATCCAATTCTTTGTGACTCGCTTTATATTGTCAGTCCAGCGTGTAGGTGGTCGTCCCTTGCTGCGCTTATCAATGTGTGGTCTCCACTCCAGTAGCCTTCTCGTCCAATTGTCTTCACTCATCCTGGCTACGTGTCCGGCCTAATTCCACTTTAATGTAGTTACTCGCTAGATGACGTCTGCTACCCCGGTTCGCCGTCGAAGATCTTTGTTGGTTACGTGGTCTTTTAGCTTTATTCCCAGCAATTCCCTCTCCATTTTGCGTTGTGCGATCTTAAGTTTCCTCACCGACGTTAGGTAGTGTTAAAGTCTCTGCTCCGTATGTAAACACCGGCAAGACGCACTGATTAAATATTTTCCGTTTTTGACAAATGAGAAGATATCTTTAAGCTTACCGTAGGCCGCCCACCCGAGACTGATTGTTCTCTGCAATTCGCATGTCTGATTATCTCACAAAATTTTCATTTCATGACCCAGATTACTTATTGACTAATTCAATTTTGGTGTCTTCCACGTCCAGGCACTCGTTCATAACGAAATTTGTCATCATCTTAGTTTTAGCGAAGTTCATTTTCAGACCAACGTCGGAGCACACGTCTCTAAGTTCGTGGAGCATTCCTCTTGCATCCCAGTTCAGTCTCTTCAACGCGTATTCCAGGACGGTTATGAATAATTTTGGGAACATCGTATCTCCCTGTCTCAACCCTCTTCCGATGCTGATACTGCTGCTAACTTCGTGCATTTTCACTAGCATATAGGCGTTTTTGTGTATATTACGAATCAGCTCAGAATATCTATGGTCTACACGGCATTCTCGTAGGGCATCTAATACGGCTTTCAGTTCGATCGTGTCAAACGCTTTATGGAAGTCTATGAACAGTAGTACTAGTGGCTTGTTGTATTCTATGGTCTTTTCTATGAGAGTTTTATTTTGTTCCAACGCCTGATCGAAATCCCGCCTGTTCTCTTGGCTGGTACAAGTCCAGTTTGTCTTCCAGTCTTGATGTTATAACCCTGGTAAACAACTTGTACAAGTGGCTGAGAAGAGTTATGGGGCGATAGTTTTCTAGATCCGTTTTATCTCTTTTCTTGTGCAATAGTGTGGTGGTTGCGCTGTGCCATTTGTCGTGGATGGAGCTCTCTCCCAAGCATAGGTTAAAGAAAGTTAGCAACTTCTCCATTAATAGAGGGCCCCCGGGTTTTATGGATTCCGATATCACTTCATCCTCTCCCAGTGATTTATTTCTGCTAAGGACCCTCTGATTTCTCCAATGATGATATCTGGCAGTTCTTCGGATCCTTGGTTTATAACTCTTTACTCTTGTGTATTCGCGTTTACATCCTCTTCGTAACGGCTTCTGTACAGTTTGTGGTAATGCTCTTCCACTATTTTTAGGATTTCTTCCCGATTTGAGGTGATATTGTCCTCTTTATTTTTCAGTTTGTTTGTCTCTAATTTACCTTCGGTGAGAATGTTTCGCAACATTTTGACACTACCATTTCTCTCTATGGTTTCTAGAATTTTCATACTGCGATAGTGTTTAAAGTCTTGTCTAATTGCCTTGGAGACTTGCTTGTTTTTTTCTCTCAGTTCTAAGCTAGTGATGGTACTGCCTTTCCTCATTTGGTCTTGCTCTAGTATCAGTTCTTTTGTTATTTGACTAATTTTTTCCTCCCTATTTTCTTTAGGGTAAATGCATCTGGCCTTTCCTTCAAGGCCTCCGTTATTGCGCCATTCAGGCTGTTGATGTCGGTATCTGAACAGGTACTGCTTTGTAGTATGGCAGTAACTGTAGCTTGAAATCCTTGGATATCTGTGGGTGCTGCCCGTATTCGTTGTGACGTTTTCTTTATTAGTTTGTATCTCTCCCTATCGAGTTCTATTTCAATTTTGTATCGTACCATCCTGTAGTCGCTGCCTGTCCTGCATTTATTAAGTATGATCACGCCTTTAACAATTGACCGTTTGTCTGCAACTATATAATCGATCTCAGTTCGAGTTCTGCCATCCGGGCTCTCCTATGTCTATCTTCTATGTAGGTTTTTGTAGAAGAAGCTGTTCATTTGAATAGATTGTGTTGTAGTAGAAGTCCAGCATAGTTTTCACCCGAGTATCTCTCCATTGAGACCCGCATTCTCTTAGACATTTCCCAGATTTGTTTTCTTTCAGTTTGATTTTAGCGTTAAAATCTCCACATATTTTGGTGAAACGCGTCTTTACGTCATTTAGGGCTGACGATATATCTTAGTAAACCATACCAACTTTCTCATCTGTGTGCGATGTTGTCGGTGCGTAGACTTGTACCATTTTAATACTGTATCTCGTATTTAATTTTAATACCAAATACGTTACTCTGGTGGAAATGTTCTTAACCAATTGGATTTGACTTTTTATTCGTCTGTTAATGAAAAATCCAACTTTTCCTTCAGATTTGTTTTCTTCTCCGACTTAGTAAAAGGAATGACCTGACTTTAATATTACCAGGTTTTCCCCACGTCTCCTTGCTTCACTAAGGCCGATAACATCCCAATTAACTTTTTTTATTTCCATTTCCAATTCGGCTACACTCTCTTTGCCTAGGAGTGATCTTGGATTGTAAATGATTATATTTAATTTATTAGTACGAGTCCTTACTTTCGAGTTTGTTTTGGTGTCAGGTTGTGGTAGCGATTTTTTGCTTCCTCCAGAATCCTTGAGGCAAAGTTTTTTACGGGTGTGGCAGTTGCCATTTAGTGATCTACCCATCTGGGGTCCTTTTCCGTTTGTTTCATAAATCGCCATATAAGGGAGGGAGGGGGGCGGCCTTAATTCGCCTCGCTGGCCGGACGGGTTGGAGAATGTTTTAACAGCCGCTCCTAACATGGAAGCAGACGCTGGTTGTAGCCGTCCATTCTGGGTCAGACGTTACATGGGAGCCTTTATTGCTTCACCTTTCTCACTTCGAAACCTTACCGGCAAGGCTGGCCCTACCAGGGTTATTGAGCCCTCTCACCACGTCAAGGCGCTGGTTTTCCTAGAGAGGGTAGTACAGTATGACAGTATAAATTAATATGTGATCGAAGAGTTAAACTTTGATTGTTGCAAATCTAGCGGATTCGCAACTAAAAGCAAATCGTACTTTGAAACCGTAATTTTACAAACAAATTTGAGTGCGTTAGTCGTAATAACATCCATACCTACGTGGCACATATTTTACGTTCGACATATAGACAAATTAATAACACGTCTAGAAATGGTACTCACTATGCTAATAATTATTGGCATGCTTGAATCGTCTCCTAAAATTGCTAAAAAAATATAAAAAGTAAAACTAGATATAAATTGATATCACAAGTAAGTTACTTGTAGTCAAACAGTGAAACGTCGTAACCGAATGTTTCAAACTTCCCAGTGCTTCCAAGTTCATTAGAATATCACACAAAGTACGACAACACCTTGTCCGCAGATTATATTGCGAAATTGTGTTATTAACCAATATCTCTATTAGTACGTACACCAAGTTATCAAGTCCAGCTAGAGTAGCAAACACATGGCTGTATCCCAAGTCGCCCAAAAGACCTTCACATACTAAGCAAAACTAATACACCCATATATAACGTAGATGCAAGCGAATATTTAAGAATAAAAGTTTTACTCGACTCGCACGTTCAAGGATCATGGATGATCCGTCTCAGACACTCATCTAAAAAATCAGTTTTTCTTTTGAATAATTCCATACTCTAAGAAAGCAAAAAAAAAATGACAGTTAACACTCTGAATGTAGCAAAAGGGCGTTCCGGGACAAAACTTATACAATACGCAATCTATAAAGAATACTTTTAACATAACAAACGCTGCATTTCAAAACTAATAGTACTAATTTTGTATTTTTTAATTTTGTTAATTTTGCTTTGTCTTTTAATTGGCATAAATAATGATCATTTATTAAATTTACACCATTAAACACGGCAATTTTTTACAGCAAAACGCTTTGATTATTTACACGCTTTTAATGCTATTAAATATGCATTTATTATTTCATATTTTGCGGCGTAATCAAAGAGACAATGCATTTGTAATTGAAAATGCATAATGCAACAAACAAGACGTACTAAAACAATTTCGACGTAAAATAATTATATTATTCCATCCGATGCGATGGTGTAATGACATTTTGTAGAGAGGGTTTGGGCATTCGTGTATAAAATCAGTTGAATTATGACGTGATAGATTATTTACTGTTCGTGTCGGAAGCATCGGAAATTATAAAGGTGAATTATTAATGGGACATATATTAAATAAATCAAGAGGCAGAATGACCGCGAAATAGAAGAAATAAACGATAACCGCATAAAGAATTAAAACACGACGAAAGGATTTTTTGCGGGGACGTTTTTTGATAAAGCTCGCTTATTATCTTAAATAATAAAAAAGTCGGAATTCGTTTTGTCGTAAATAATTAATTCGAGTATATTTTATTCCATATTTTTCTGTGGTCATTTCAAACGGATAGTTGAAAGAGTCGTGGTTTAACTTCTGCCACGATTAAAGGTAATACGCATTTTCTTAGTTTCTATAATACAAATAATAAAATACACAAAAATGTTGTCAAATACCTCAGTTTATACAATAAAACTTAAAAAGTTATAATCTTTAACCAAGAAAACAGAGCTGTTGGGTTTTTATTCACAAAACACAATAAATTGAACGACATAGTTTTACGTCTACATATTTTATTGTTTAAAAAAAAATTTTACTCAGGATTCGTCATAGGTGTTTGCTAATGCTTATTCTTGCAAACAAATAAAAAATAAATTAAAACCTAATAATTATTTTATTACTTCCGAATGACAAATAAAAATTTATTCATTATTTGAACGATGATTTGTAATAACGAATAAAAATTAACTTATTATTAAAATGATAAATGACGAATTAAAATGTAATAGTTCAAAACAAATTAAACCGTTGATTGATAAATAAAGTGATATATAAATAACGACTAGAAATTATTTTTTATTAAAATAATATTAAGTGACGATTAAAAACTTAATTGTTTTAGAAAAATTGAACTGTTGAGTAATAAATAAATACCTGCATTATTTTTCAGTTTTTATTTTTTCTTGTCTTAGGTAGAATTTAAATTATAATTATTATTCACGTTTTTTAAAAAACAGAAGTGAAATAATAATTTCCTGTCAAATAACTCAGCTAACAATAAAACTTAAAAATTTATAATCTTTAACAAAAAGAACAGATCACTACATATTTTAGTTTTTAATAAAAGTTTTACTCAAGATCCTTCATGGGTTTTTTACCATTCCTAATAAATAAAAACAAATTGAAACCTACACGTTATTTGAATTGTTTCGAATAACAAATAATAATTTATTCATTATTTGAACGATATGATGAAAATAGAGGTTAATTATTATTTGAATGATTTGGAACAAAGAATAAAATGACAAACAAAAATTTAAAAAATGTAACTATTCAATGATAAATAGAAATCTATGTTTTTTTTTAGTTTTTTGTGTTTTGTATATTTACTGACAGTTTAAGGTAGACTTTAAAACATACTTACCTTTTAAAAAAAACATAAAAGTAAAACATTTAACAATAATTTCATTTTTACAAGAATTAATAGCAAGTTGCTGGCACTGCGTTGCGTTACTGATTCACTTTACAAGATAACGTAGATTTAATGAAAAAATTGAAAAGTTTGCTTGAAAACTCTAATCCTAATTACAAATTAACATTTCTAAAATAAACATTTAAAAGTAATAGAATTTATTATTTTTTATATTTATTTTTTACCTTTGCTAACTGTAGTAACTATAAAATATAATTTTTTGTGTAATAAAAAATATTTTATTTGTTATTCAGAATCAGTACAATAATAATTATTATTTGATTTTTTACTCAAAAGCAGTTAAATAACAAATAAATTTTTATTCGTAATCAGTTGAATAACAAATATATTTTTATTTATTATTTAGAATAAGTATAGAGATGAAATTTTATTTGAATAACGATTAAATTTTTATTTGTTATTCTAAAATTGTTAATAACGCCTTTATCTAATAACGTTTATTCTTGGTAAAGAGTATTACAGTGTCGTAGTTAAAGTATTTATAGTTTCTTTGATATTAGACGTGTAAAAAAAATTCGGAAAATAACTTAGAACGCTATTCTATATACACTTGCTTGGCTTTTATTGTATGATACGTAGAGAATAATTTTTTTGGACAGTAGGACTATGCTGATTGGTTTATATCAGTTGAGTAACCGTGTAGTCTTAACCGAATCATTTTTTAATATTTACAGTACTGATAAAAAAACAAATATTTTTTCAAAAATTAGTTCTTTTTATTATCAGATTGCGCTTAAATGTCATTTAGTTTTTGTATATTTGTGCATATATTATTTGAGATCTTTTAGTTTTGTCAAATGATTTTTGAAATTGCAATTTTGAATTTTTTTGTAGTTTAATTTCCTTGTTTGGCGCATTCGAGATCCCATTCGTATTCACACTGTCAAAATTCTTAAATGATTTTTGCCTGGATAAAGTAACATAACTAAGGAAATTGTCGGTGATCACTGAAGACGATTGTAAGTCACTTTAAAACAAATCGGTGATTGAGAATGAAACTGAAAATAAAACAAAAACAAAAAAAAGGGTGCCAGGATGGTTTACAACTCAAAAAGGAGCTTCTGAACTTTGCCAAAAAAAAGCCCGATAAAATTATTTTATAAGCGCATAAACCGACATAATAAACGCTTTATATATAATCTAAGTTTAAATTAAACACAAATAAAAACAAAATAATAATGACAATAATTACATGAATTAAGCAAAAAACTAAAATATAAAAAATGTATTTAAAACTAAAACAATGTAAATACGTAAATTAAAACTAAATTTACAAAATGTAACAAATCGGTTATGTACCTTTAAGTTAAATTAAAACTGCAATGCTTTGTAAGTAAAACAAATAAAATACTTTACAAAATAAACATTCCGCAACAATGAAAAAAAATCCTAATATTATTGTCTTAATTTAACTTTACGGATTTAACGTCGATATTTAAAAAAATGTAAAACTGACAATTTAAACGACTAATATCTTGTAAGTCTTGTTAATTGAAAGTTCTAATAATGACGCAAAAAACACAAATCACAACTTCATTTTGTTTAAGTTAAAAGCTTTAAAGCACTCAAGTTAGCGAAACGTAAAATCACAATAGATTTTGTACTATTATACATACTTTAAACTTCGTAGCTTCAGGTTTTCAATTGGTTATCAAACTCTCCAGAAGATCTTACCCAAAAATTCGAGTGGTTACAGATTTACGATGGTCTGCAGATGCAACTATAAGACACAAATATCCAAAGCAGAAGATTTAGTTACAATCTTATTATTTCAAAGTTTACTCAAAACGTATGGCAATAAAATCGACCTAAATGATTAAATTGCATACACACTAAATATGTATTTAATAAATTACAATTTACATCTGAGATGAATTTAAAAACGTGAAATAACTTCAAAACCTTAATGCTCATATGATCTTAAACAAAACGAAATGAATAAAACAGTTTTTATCTACTCTTTTATAATGCAAATTCCCACTTCAAAGATTAAACGTGAGATCAGCCATCACATTTTTTATTCTATTAAATAAAACCAAACGTAGACGTAGGTAATATTATTAAAATATCATAATATAATTTAATGAGTAGACAAAAAATAAAAATTAAATCAATGCAAATCTAGTAATTACGCAATCAAAAGCACAGCGCACCGGTAATAACTTTAAAAAATAATTACACAAGCAAATCTGCACGAATTAATTGTGACAACAAATATATCTAAGTCGCTAACCACGATTGACACCGACACAAATTATGAGATAATAAAAAAAGATTTTTTTAATATGCAATTAGCTAGGGGTATATCCAAATAAATCTCCTAAAATTACTCAAAATGTAATAAAGAGATATATAGAGATTTGCTATTTGTGTATTGAGAATAGCAAGAACCAACGAAAAAGAGTCATGAGATTATTGTTTTAAACATGCGTTTTGAAAATATCAACCGCTGCTTTAGATGATAAAAATCGTTGTCTACGCAGTTTATCTTTGTCATTAGGTGTCAAGTCGGGGCTGTAAAGCGGATGACCTATTATTTATATGTTTTGTGTGCTCAAATACTCGTTTGTTTTATGTGATGTATTTAAGCTTGCATTGTCGTGATGCAAATCGTTTTAGGTTGGTTTCTCTCGATTTACCAAAAACTTCCGGTAAACAAGTGGTCGCATACTACGCAGAATCAAAAAGTAAAAGGTAATATTTATAACAAGTAATCAAACCGGATTGTATCGTATGCTGTTAAAAATTTATTTAATTTTTTTAAAGGTGGTGTACGTCTATGGCTCGTAATAAGGTATCAATCGTCAAGCCTCTCGTATCTTAGTGAGTTATCGACTCGATGCTCCACTTTAGCAATTGCCTGAAAATTTCTAGAATCGCTTAAGGTATTGTCGTTTTACCTAAAGGGTGCTTGCAGATGTTAGCCCTTACAGGTAGAGTATGTAAACCACAAGGTATACGCAGTGCTAAAAAGACGACATAAAAATTATATTGAATTCAAAAAGCGCTGTTTTTGAAATACATAACGCAACAACACGTGCATGTTTTACGAAATGTTGTTTAACTTAAGCAAACATAGTTTATGTATCGAAAAATTTGACGTCTCGAAAAGAAGTGACGAAAGCGAAACCAAAAATATACAGTCTAACACAATTTAAATTTAGAACACGTAACAGATTCCCTCCCCCTCGCATCAAGATAACAAAACAAAGGTTAAAATGAAGATAGAAGTTTAGACATAAATCAAAAACAGAACCTTAAAATGTAAGACTAACTCAATTCCAAGAAACTCAACCTTGTGTAATCGTATCAGATTACCACAAATACAGAAGAAACAGAGGAGTTCTAGAACCTTAAGAATACCGACAAGCGACAACCAAAACAAAAGCGCATGAAGCGCATGGTATCTCCAAGAAATCAAGAATAATTTAAGCCAAAAGCAAAAAAGAATACCAACACAGTTTACTAATTTTCAAAGCACATAAAGAGATATCAAAAAGTAAGGTACAAACAATCAGTAACCCTATAGAGTAACTATGTAAGTATCAAAAGAATCCAGCGAAAAGAAAAGACAAGACAAGCGGAATAGGAAACTCAAAAAAAAAAAAATAAATATATAATATTTTTGGATATAATCCAAACGGAAAAGTAGTCTGTTCTGAAGTTTTACTTTAGCTCAGAAAAGAATAAAGCCAAAAGAAATGTACTAGAAACTTAGCAAAAAAAAAATATCAGTGACAACAATATGAGAGGAAAAATTAGGTAGCATCCAAGCTACAAACAACAGGATACCGACAACGTATCTAAAAACTTGAATCACCAAAAATTAAAAGACATGAACCAGAAGAACAGCAAAGATGGCAGGTCAAAAGCCCAAAACTAGCACGTACGACCCTTGCAACGCCGATGAAGAGAAAATCACGATTAAAAAGAGACAGGAAAGCACAATTAGAAACGACTGAAGAAGCAGGTGTATAAGCAATAGTAAGGGCTTTTACATCCGGAGAAATAGTACTATCCGTATGTAGACGCGTAGGCCTCGTAACAGCATCAGTGTGGCAAGACTTTATCGTACCTGTCAAAGCGTAAAGTGACCTAATAGGATTGTAAAACTTTAAGAAAACAATGCACACAAGTATTAGACGCAGGAGTAGTTGCAGAAGAAGGAAATGAAGAAATATCAAGAGAACCAGCATAAGCATTAATAGAAGCTGTTATAGTAGCAGTGTTACTCGTAGAAGTCAAAAATGATTCTAGCAGTATGCCGCTCCTCTCGGATGTCAAAAAATTTAAAGAATGACTACAGTTATACTTGGACTCTAAACGTTTGCCTAACAAAATTAGTTGAGAAAAGGATGTAATATCTACCAGTGCAAATGAAATTGGTAAAATGCAGACAAATTAGTGCAAATGATTTTAAGCTAGGTCTTTTTCGAGACCGGTTCTGATAATTGCATAAAAAGATATCGCATAGTAGTAACGTACATCCCAATCGATTCCTTAGGTTTCATCAACCAGTTATGAATAGTGTCAATTAACCTTTCATCATAATCTAACGGCAGAAATTCAGTTTTTAACATCGCAGCAACATCGTTCCACAAACGTAACGTATGTCGTCTACTTCTAAGCACAAGAAGGAGATGAAAAACAAAGTTGAAAGTTGATGCTGTGAAACTATACAAGACAAATAAGATACTCGATAAGTACAGACGGATCTTTACTAGAAAAAATAACATTCCAATTCGAAAAATTAATTATCAAATTAGAGTCCGATGAAATAAGAAGTGGTGGTTCTTCGTCTAAAGAATACATAGCTAATAAACGTCTAACTAGAAATCTAATCAAACCAAAAGCAAGTCTAAAACCAAAGCAAAATCAATCCAATAGTATATTTGAACCTATTTCTAAATTAACTAAGCAATCGGTGAATGATGGTAATCATAAGAAAATCACAATTAAAGAAAATCACTAACAGAAATATATAGAACAAGAAAACTGATTTCTAGTAGTTTTACAAACCTGGCACTGCCAACTTGCAGTAGGATTGAAACAATTTCTATCGGAGAGAGAAGAGGTTCAAGTGATAAAGATTTTATTTTAATGGGCGCCAGATCTCGTTTTGCAGATACAGCTCTTGTTAGATCAGTACAAAAAGCTTGAAGCTTGTATTAAATTTTAAGGTACGTAAAGCTGAAGAAATCAAAGAAATAAACTAAATCGTTAACATCAAATTTGCTTTATTTGTCTTAGAAAGATAACTTGTGAATAAACTTATGTCAATAACAAATAGATAGTTCAATAGCCACTCCATTAGTAATTTAGTTTGAGTATAAGTAAAATGTTGGTTATAAAAACACCGGAATCATCGACAACTCAGAATACATTCAAATAGTAAGTATAACGGCCCGGACATACAAATTCTTTATAGATTAATTACATTAACAATAATAATAAACTGTATCGTATGCTATTGAAAATTAATTAAATTTTTTTAAATGTGGTGTACGTCTATGCCTTGTAATAAGGTATCAATCGTCAAGCCCTTCGTGTCTGAGTGAGTTAATGACTCGATGCTGCCTTTTAGTAATTGCTTCAAAATTTCCAAAATTGCTTAAGGTATTGCCGTTCTACGTAAAGAGTGCTTGCAGATGTTAGCCCTTAAGGGTAGAATATGTAAACCATATGTGGAGGTACAGGTGGTGGAAATTACATCAAATTCGTAAAGGAAAAACTTACTCTGCGTTCAGTAAACCCGTAACACGTGTATGTTTTAAAAAATATTATTTAACTCAAATAGGCGTACTGTATGTAGCGAACAATTTGAAGTCTCGAAAGGAAGTGACGAGATTGAAAATCGTTAGAGGGCGTCGAGAAGTAAAACCTAACTTCAAGTCAACGAAAAAATAGAGAGCAATACAATTTAAATTTAGAGCACGTAGCAACGTAGCGGTGACTCAACTTACTTTGATAATACGAGGAAATTAAATCGTAAAAATATGAGTGAATTCTTACCCCAGAAAAACTTTCATACTTCACATACAAATTCAAGTTAATTTACCTATTTAAAAGAGGATGATATACGATATTTAATAGTAGAGATTGTTTCCGGGACAAAAATTCATACAGCACGCAGACTAACTAAAGAAATCTTAAAAATTCAGAAACAAAAGAAGGTACATTTTAAAAAATTCAGAGATATCGCAATTATTGGAAGGTGTGGAAAACAAACACATTATTACCTACGCAAAAATTTTTCTAAAGAAGTACAAAAATGGGTATTTGGGCTGTGTTGGTAACGCTTAGCTTTTCTTTTCCAAGTGATGTACGGTAAGAAACACAAAGCAAATATCAAAATCTCAAAATACCAAACTTTATTTGACACAAAATATTTTTAAGAGAAAAATTTAACTTCTCAAAGCTCAAATAATAATATTGTGCTTACAAGCATGTTATGCGAGGAAAGGTCGAAACATTGTGATTCACGTCCACACATTTTTTGCTGGCTTAGATACGTAAAAAGCATTCGGATAAATGTAAAATTTTCTCTAGACACAATCGATTTTAGAGCTAAAGTAGAATTTTCAGAAATTTAGACAGACTGATTGAATACGTTTGGATTAAATAAATCATTCAAAGATTAAATAAACAATTTATATCGCGTGATTCCTCACAATTGTTTCACCACACTCTAACTAATTGATGCGCATTTTTAAAAAAACAACAAAACCAAATGATTACTGAATTTTACCCTAGTTTTACGGCGGTTCACAGTTCTACAGCTTCTGAGATTATGACACGATTTTGAGCTACGTTGCCACATCTTTTTAGATGTAAAAGTTGCAAAGTGGAGATTTCATCTTTGGAAATGTGCATCCACAGATTAAAATTTTATTTTAACAGTTTGTTGCGTTTGCGATTTTTTGTCATATCTAAAGAAAATTTACAGCAAATTGGACTCGCAATAAAAACATTTCGCGACGCGAAATCATCGACATGCCTTTTTATTAAATTCTTTTTTTTTACCGATTCTACAATTTTTTCTTCTATTAATATTAAACAAATACGCTACTGACCATAAAAAAGCATTAAAGAGATAAATTTTACTTTAACATGAATCCTTTCTCTAGTCTTAACAGATTTATAACGCTAATACTGTTTAGAATTGTTTGACAGTTGATGCAATTTTGACATTCAAAATTTACTCAAATTTTATTTTACTTACTTTCGTCCTATGTTGATAACTTTACAGTGAAATCGTTTATGATTTAAACTAATAATTACTGATAGTTTTTATTATAAAACTTTATAAATCAGGTTTATTAAATTATTTCGTTTACGCATTTTAAAATTTGAATATAAATTCAGTCGAGTTGCTTTTTGTGGCCACCGCGGATTTTTTTACAGCTAAGGGTAGCTTTGCCGACGTCGTAATATTACACCGCTACAATTTTTGTATTGAAATGATTTGCTTAATAATTTAAAATAGGGGAAGTCCGGCTACAGTGACTACCTTTTCATGTTTTGTCTTCAAACTTTGAGTCTTGTATAAATTTTGTATATCTATTTGCCTAGGATCGTTCATTACACTTTCAACATTAACTATTCAGTACTAAAACTCAAATATTTCCTGTAATTTTTTATTAAAATTTGTTTTTGTAAGTATATACAAAATGGCCACTGTACCCTCCATGTAGGGTACAGTCGCCCTATGTTGTAAAAGTTGGGTGGCCACTGTTCCCTAGTTAGAAATTAACAAGAAAATTGGATTAACAAAATAAATACATACAACCATTGCTTTAAAAGTACCTATAATAATTTTAAGTGGATATTAAATCACTAAATGCAAAAAAAGAGATATAACTAAATGATTTTCAAAGATTAATTGACATTGTACAAAGACATATCAATGGCAAATCTGTAAGTCGTGCTTGTTCTGGCCGTTCCTCCGGATAAATTTGGATCAGGTAAGTGCAATTCTATGTCTTTAAGCAAAACAATACTTGCATCTTCAACGATTGGGAAAACAAACGCATTTCCTTGCTTTCGTAGAAAATTAATTTCATACTCTTGGTTACTAATTTTCTTTAACACTTTGCCCACGTAATATTTGCAAGTCTTTTTTGTATGAAATTTGACCAAGACAAAGGATTGTGCGTTAATGTCGCTTAGATCTTTAGAATCCTTTACGATATCATCAATTTCTTCACACCAATTAACATCATCGGAGTCTGTTTAATCAGATAAGTTCGTTCATCTTCCTCAGAGCATGATACATCGACAGTCTCTCGTAGTTTGGACTTTTTAACAATTAATTGATGCCTATTCTCGTCAAAACAGTTGCGCTTCGCCTCAGCTGCGTTGTTTTTTTTTTTAGCTTAGATGTTTTATTATAGTTTTCTACTCTTAATCTTTCGTAAATTGGAGTACCCGTCAATACCTCCGTCGATTTCTTTTTTCCTTTTCTGAGAATATTATTATTTTTTTTAACTGTTGAATAAGGCTGCACAATTTCTGGAGGCATAAATTCTTTCTCCGGTGTCCTTTGTTCAATCATTTCTTTTTGCACTATTATGTCCTCTCCAGGTTCAATGTCAGAATCAACAGTTTTCTCTGAGACAGCTTCTTTTTCTTGAGTGTTTAAACCTAGTTTCATGTTTGTCCGACAACTGGTACTTGGTAGGAATTCTTCAGAACTGGCGTTAGGTTGAGATTTTCCTTAACCAGTTTTAAGCTGGGGGTCCATCTCAGAAATGTCAGTTACTTTTGAAGCCATAAAATCGTCGTCACTGAATATCATATTATTGAAGGGGAAAATGTCCGTTACAATTCTTTTTTCGGGATTATTAAGCAGCCAAGTTTAACAAACGTTGCTATAATATTTCTTCAGAGGACCATGCACGCATTTATCCAACGGTTGTAGTTTGTGACTGGTGTGCGGTGAGAGTGTCAGTAATTACACATGGTTTTGTCAAGCCTTTTCTGTAGTTACCAGCGATATCTGGCTTTCATGGTTATCTATGATAAAAAGTACAGGGGTTTCCGCAGATGGTTTAGCATGATTGATGAAGTGATTAAACAAACCACTCTGCAAAGATATTGGATGTAATCCAGCCGGACGGAGAAACCGCTCCAATAGTTCCCGGTGGCAAATTTTTGATCATATGTGTTTGAAATACTTGCGAGGAAACACTAGTAATGGAGTATTTCCCATAGCGTTTATAGCTCCCACCATTGTTACGAGTGTTCCCCTTTCGCTTGAAGTGATCTGTCCCACTTGCCTTTGGCCTTTAGCAGCTAAAACCTTTCCGGGATTTTGCATTGTGGCTGACGCTGTTTCGTCAACGTTGTAGATTTGACAGGCATTTAGTTTATGTTTTTCTATAAGCCCCTTCAAGTTTAAGTTTAAGTAAAATTGTTACGTACGAAATTTTCATTACGGGATACCCTGTAATGTAATTGAAATTAGATTCCGGTTGGGACGCCCCCTACCGATCGTTTCGTGTGACTGCATAAGATGGCCGGTGGGGCTTGCAAATAATTTTCAAAGACCATCCACAGTAATGGGGATCAAATTATAAGTGTACTACGACAATAATATATTTGAGTCGTCACCGGGTAAGATACTTGCTGTCGTTTATTAAAATTCTGTTGTAATTTCTCGTAATTTGATAGCCGTTCCGCCACGTGCTGGCACCTGATCATATTCGATAACGAATTATGCAGGATTAACTTCGAAAAATACTTTCGTGGGACGAGTATAATTCGATTTATAAGGCGTATGGTTAAAATTAAATGAACCGAAGCTAATCACACTTCTACGAGATTTTACTCAGGCGGCAGACACCTGCGAAACCACCTGTCACTTTCTTCGACCAAGTAGGAGTTCCTGTATTGTGGGTAAATTGTTTTATTTATTTGTTCGCTGTCAGAAAGGTCGCTCACGAAATTTTAGCTAATGTTAATTCCGTAATTGCTAACATTGTTTTATTACCATTGAGGTAGTATTCATTAATTATTTTGTGTGTTTCGCATGCTGGGTACAACTAATAATTAGTACGAAAGTTTAGTATTAATTCAGTAATTATTATCACTGTTTTATTATCAGTAATGTCGTATTATTAATTATTTTGTGTGTTTCGCATACTGTGTACAAACAATATTTACTACGAACTATTCTTCGCTGTTCATTTCAACGTAACTTACTTATGTATCGTGTGTTGCCGATACTACTGGCATTCATGTACTGAAAATTTAATATATCTGTGATAATCATCGACGTTACTAAATTAAAGTTGTTATCTTGGTTACTCTTTCTTTTATGGCAACATACCTTTCTTTTTTGATCGTCGTTATCTAATAACACACTTTGGTTACTCGACCATCAGAGTAATAAGGATTACGAACCTTCCATTGCGTTACAAGTTTGGACCGTCTATCGTGAGCGAGGCAGAAGTGTTATCTTAGATCAGCTCTGGCGCCCTTAAGCATACTTCTTGTGAACCTCCCCTACTTCCGACTATATGAGTTGGCCGTGCAAGGTTCGTAAAACCTAAAGCTTGTAACAAAATATATTAAAACTAAAATTTTTACTTTTTCGAGTATGAAGATAATACCTTCAAGGACGACACTTACACCTATTAACTACAAAGTAAAAAAACAACTTTTAAGTTTATTGGGAAAGTTGTTTAAAGTACCTATACACATAAACCAGGTGTCAGTGTTGTCGGATATTCCACTAAAATTTTACAAAGAAGTGGCCACTGTACCAGCATGGCCACTGTAGCCGGACCTCCTTTAACCAATAAACTATTACCCTAAAACGGTGAAAGATAGAAGAAAGTTGCACATAAACATTTTTATAGAAAACAAAATTTACTATAAAAAAGTCGGCGGAAGGGTACAATCACATTCAATAGTTTAGAAGATACACGTGTGCAAAGTTGCACGAAAATTAGATTAAAATTTTGTAACTATTAAACTATTAGATATAATTATACACTCCCGCGGCCTTTTTTTTAGTAAATGTTGTGCTCAATAAATAGTTTATGTGCAATTTTCATCTATATTGTACCGTTTTTGCAACGTACAAGGCGGAAAGTTTCGCGGATTTAATTCTGCAATTACTATAATCATTTTTCATCACCGCTAAGTGAAATTAAGACTTATATTTTTAAAACATAAAACGAATCATAAGGAATATCTTGTTTAATAATAATAAACACTGCATCCGAAAAATATAAAAAATGAACTGAAATTGGGCATCTGAGCGTTTCATCGTTTCGTTACACGAGCTTTCGAATCAAGCTCCCTATAAGTGTTTTCAACACTAAAAATAAAATCAATACAATTATTGAAAAAAAGAAACGGATTTGGTTTTAAACAGTATTAAAATTATACTTTCAGCAACTTTTAGACACAATGTAATAACTTTTTTTTAAACAAAGTAGAAAAGTATCTTCTTTGCCTATGATTAATTATTTTAATTAATGATTAGTAGTTCAAAAGTAAAAATTAATAGTACCAATCAAAAGCTCAAGATTTCGCAGTTGCAACGAGGTTTCTAAAGAAAATGTTTGAAAAAGTCGTAAACGACAATGCGGCCGTAATTATTCTGCACTAATTACTATGTTTAATAAAACTCAAAAATAGTAAACTGTCAACTACGCTAATATCATTTATTTTTACGTCTGGATCACTTTGTCTTTATTTTCAATGTAATTACTTTATAATGAATACCTGCAACTGCATCGTATACAATATTAAAAAGGTATTGTGTGATATAAAATAAAAAACAAAAAAAAAATTAAAAGCTAAAAAGATGGATTACATGTAATAATTCCGTGCCATTTGTGTAATTTAGTTCCTGGTACAAATACCTCCTCAACGAGTATTGTATGAATACTTTTCATTCTTTATCGGCCAACAACGGTTTCCTAACGTGCGCTTAGTCGTTTCGAACCTAGGAAAAAAATGAATAATGACGAAATAATAAGCTGAAGGTTATAATTTGAAATCGGTAAAGTCCTTTGTTCGTGGCAAAGTACATAGTAGTAAAACGTTACACTATTAACCAATTGACAGGTAGTAAATATTGCCAAACGGCCGACGCATCAAAGGAAAACATTTTTAACGATTGCTTTAGGGATTTCTAACATTTATTCTGATTTATTTGACTTTAATGCCGTTCCATTAGGAATCTCATTAGAATTAGCATTGCCGAAAAAAATATGTTGTTGTAAATGTAAATTGCAGAAAACGTTTACAGGAAGTGATCCATAATGGCGCAAAGTAAATGTAAACACATTAATGCATTCTTTTGCAAATAAATTTTTTCCTCTTAACATTTCCTGGCCTTGCATGTCGTGACATAAAAATTTCCATATTTTCAATGTGTGCTGCTCCCATTCTTAATACACAGAATGTGAGTAATTCGATGAAAAAACGACTAATTGGCAACGAATTTTCTAAAATCCTGTTGAATTCTTGCACGAATTACTTTGGAAGCTGAACTTAGGGGACGGTCTACATTAGCTAAGAGGATTATAAATAAAAACATTTGGATTTTTTTTGCTTTTAGTATTACACGTTAATCTTATTCAAAGCTGAATATATTTTTGTTATTAATTTAATTCAACTGAAATATCACAAAAGTTTTAACGTTCTAACTAATTCCAAATTATTTGGTATTTATTATTATTTGAAGAAGTGAAGATTTGCTAAAACAAGTTTAAAAATTTATGTTTGTTATTAAATATTAGGTAATAGGTAATAAATTTTCCTGTGATTTCTATGTGATTACACATTATATCAAATTACAATAATTGTATGACGAACGTCAACAAATTAAAAATTTTAAATTCAAACTGCTTTTAATTACACAGCCATAGGTGATATGAAAAAGAAAATGAAAAATAAAAAAAGTAAGTTAATATTTATTATTAAGAAGAAGAGAAATATTTAAATCAAAAATTTCATTAAAAGGCAATTATTATCTGAATTTTTATTATAAAGACGATGAATTTCAAGATGATTAAGAAAATAATTTTTGTTACAAAAATGAAAAAAATTTACATTAAGGTCAGAAGAAAAAGAATGACCAGTAGATAAAATATGATTAGTGAAAGAAGAACAAGTGTTTGATATACTAAAAGTTAAATACCTTTTAATAAAATAAATATGTTCTTGTAATCTTGTTTTAAACTTTCTACCAGTTTGTCCTACATAAGAACAATTGCAAAAAGAGCAAGAAATTTTATACACGCCAGATTTATCTAAAGAAGAAACGGAATCTTTATTATTAACAATAAAATATTTTAAATTACGATTAGTAGAAAAAGAAATAAAAATGTACTTTTTAAAATAATTTTTAAGAAAAAGAGAACAAGAATATTTTGAGAAACAGTTTTAAAGAAATGGTATAAACGAACTTTACTAAAAACGCTGTTTAAAACATGAAAAGGGCAACCATTGTTATAAGATAATAGTATAAAATTCTTTATTAAAACTAGACTTAGAAAAGGAAATAGAAAAAAAACGATTGAATAAAGAACGAAAAGAAGCAGTTTTGTGATTATAAGGATGATTAGAGTAAAAAGAAATTAAGCAATCAATGTAAGTAGGTTTACGATAGATTTCAAAACTAAATTTCTCATTTTCACGTAAAAGAAGATCTAAATATAGAAGGGAGTTGTTACATTTAATTTCATATCTAAAATGAATATTAAAATGAATGGAATTAATGATATTATTAAAATTATTAGAGTCATCTAAGGAACCGTTAAAGAGAACAATGCAATCATCAACATATCTAAACCAAAAACTAATCATATTAGAAAAAGAAGAATTTGAAAGGATTTTATTTTCAATATTATTCATGAAAATTACAGCAGTAAGAGGTGAAATATTAGATCCCATAGCTAAACCAAATGATTGAAAATAGAAATGATTATTAAATTTTAAAAAAATTTGATTAAAAACTAAATCGAGCAAAGAACAAATATCTAAAATCTGGTAAGTATCCAAAGAAACATTAGAAAAAAGCAAATTACGAATAAGAAAAATACATTCTTTTGAAGGAATAGATAGAATATAAAAAACATCAAAAAAAGATACAAGAATAGACGAAGAACCCAGTAAACACAAAATTGATAATGTTTAGTAACAGTTTCAAAACAAAAAAATTATGATTCACTCTTGTTTCAAACATAAAAGAAACCTAACTGCAATGAAATAGCTATAAGTCCATCGCTGTTTCACTTATTTGAATCAGTATAGTTTCGGTATTTTAAATTCAAATCTGTTGCAAACTAAATGTTGCATTCGGTTTACGTTTTAAAAGCTTCGTTCTTGAACTGATACTAAATGATCAATAAATATATGATTTTTTTGTTTCAATAATGAACTAAAACAATTCTTTCAATAATATAATAATACATTTTTGAATGCACGTTTCATATTTTATTGCACAATAAATGTTTTTAAATACAATATCACATTGAGTTTTTTACATATTGCAACTTTCCTGGATGTGGTCTTTTCACGGAAGCCTCGAAAACTGCATCAGTTACTGTTAGGTAGCAACTTTTAACCGCATCTGTAACATAGAAATAAATATTTCATTTATATACATACATAATCATAGAGTTACACAAAATTAATTACATTTTTAATCAAAAACAACACAAACTTAATATAAATATCACTTTAGCAATCATTAAAAAGTTATAAAAACACAGTAAATACCTTTAGCTGTACATAATCGTATAGAAAACTTGAAGAATTGAACTGTAATTATAAATCCTAAAGTATCATCAGATTTACGCAATAATCTACCTTAACGCAACCATGTGTGTTAATTTACATTTTTTTTATACAAATTAAAACATGATACATAAAGAACAGAAATGATAATAATATCGATTACATTTATGGATTATAATAAAATGTTTCAACGTACCGTTTATTGTTCCATTTCGTAATTGTACACACAGCATCACTTGTCAAACTGCAACCGAACAAGTGAAAAGATATCAATTTGCAGCGCAAGCGTTGAGGACAGTAATCAAAAGTATAGCAACGACTAATGCTGACTAATCACAAAGTATTCGTTTTTCCTAGAACGATTCCACTGTTTTGAAAATAATTCAATCTTATTTAATCGATCTTTAAACAATTCTAGTTATTCAAAAAATATTCGGTTTTAATAAATCAGTTTTTAGACGGTTGCTGATTATGGGATAAAAATTGCAAGTACTGAAACGGTTTAAAACTGATTGTGAAAAATCGGAACTCTTTCAATTTATTCACTGTCAGTTACATGTAAATGATATAAAAATGGAACTAACACGAAACATCGTAATGAAACAATAAATTGTTTTAATTTTGTGACTGTAACAGTTTCAATCCGTGTTTACTGGGAAGGAAAAAAAATTTTTTTAATCTTAGTAGCAAGGTCAGAAGAATTAAGTATAGAATATTGATTAGTAAAAGTAGAATAAGTTTTTATAATATTGTTAAGCCAGAGAGCAAGTTTAGAGACAGAAGAATTGCAAAAAGAAACAACAGGTCGAATTGGGATAGAAAGTTTATGTCTTTTTGGTAGACCATAAAAAAGCAGTGTTGAGGGATTCATAAGTTTAAAATAAAAACATTACTTAGATTAAGAATTCGAGAGTAAAAGCTGTGGCGTGAATCAAAATTAGTACAAGTATTAGTATTACTAGATGAAGATGTACAAAGGGAAGGAATATGAAAATTCCTATTATGAGATGAAAAATATGAAGGTGAATGAAATGAAACTGGCTGTAAATTCCGTAAATTAATTAGGTCTTTTTCTTTTTTTTTTGCTTCTTTTCGTTCTTTATTTAATCGTCTCTTTCCTATTCCTCTTTCTAAGTCATGTTTTAATAAAGAATTTAATACTATTAAGCTTATAACAATGGTTACCCTTTTTGGTAAAGTTCGTTCCTTTAAAAAATTTTTTCAAAATAAATCAGTTAATGCTACTATCTATCGTTCTATGCCTTATATTATTTCTGGTTCTCTTTTTCTTAAAAATTATTTTAAAAAGTTATTTCTATTTCTTGTTCTACTAATCATAATTTAAAATATTTTATTGTTAATAATAAAGATTCAGTTCTTTCTTTAGATAAATCTGGCGTACATAAAGTTTCTTGCTCTTCTTGCAATTGTTCTTATGTAGGACAAACTGGTAGAAAGTTTAAAACAAAATTAAAAAAACATATTTATTTTACTAAAAGTTATTTAAATTCTGTTACATTAAACACTTGTTCTTTTTTCGCTAACCACATTTTATCTACTATTATCTGTACGGCGAAAAGATAGAGTTAAATCCCTCCCATCAAATACGCGCTAAATTTGAATAAATTTTTCTTATTGGTTAAAAGGTTTCAAGTCAGTATTACAACAAACAAATAACATACTTCAGTTTGACCTGAGTTTAACCAGGTTTAACTTAGACGTTTAACGTTCGACATTTTGGTTAATTTATTCGCAGTTTTAAGTTTTTGTTATTTCCATTCATTTGACGAAATAGTATTTTTCAATACTTCGGAAGACATTTGTGTATATTCAGGTGCGTACTGAAATGATTCATTAAAGATTAACGTTAAAGTTACATTTTCTATTTTAGGTTATTCATTTAATTAATTATGGATCAAGCCATGGCCCTGTCGCCACCGAAAAAACGAACTTCTCGGCATTTTTCGATTGATGACAAGGAACGCATTGTAAATATCTTTAAAGCTAGTACCGAGGAACACCCCGATAGAGCTAAGACCCAAATTATCGAGTTTACTGCAAAAGCCGCAGGTAATTTTAATTAAGTCATTAATATTATCTATATCGATTGCAATTTTAGGGGTGTGTGTCTCGAGTGTTTTCAATATTATTCGTGAATATCAAGAAACACATGACCTTCAAGCACCAAAAGTGTATCACAGACCCCTATCAGTTTTGGACAACATCGATGATGCAGCTAAAAATGCTATTCGACGTTTAATACATAGTTTTTTTTAAAGAAATGAATCGCCAACTCTGAATAAAATGTTAGCGGCATTGCATGAAAACGAAAATCTACCTCAATTGAAAAGGACTACGATGAGTTTGCTAATTAAAGAAATTGGATTTCGGTGAGTAAACAAATTGTTTATTTATACATCTTTTAATGTGATTGTGGTTTTGCATTATAGATTTTCAAAAAGATCACGCAATAGCATTCTTAAAGAAAAAAACGAGATCATTGCCTGGAGACGACGTTTTTTTGCGAGAAATTCGAAAGTACAGGGAAGAGGGCAAGAAATTGTATTTTTTAGATGAAACCTGGGTGAACGCTGGTCCTACTGTAAGCAAAGTATGAAAAGCCACAACAATCTTGACTCCGAAGCAAGCTTTCATCGAAGGATTAAGAACAGGGTTATAGGACCCTTCCGGCAAGAGAAATCGTCTTATAATACTCCACATAGGATTTGAAGACGGTTTTGTTGAGAATGGTTTGCTTTGCTTTGAATAAAAAAAAACTGAAAATTATCATAAAAAAATGACTGGAGAAGTTTTCGAAAACTGGTTTTCAAAAATTCCGCTTAGCTGAAAATTTTGTGATTGTGATGGATAATGCTTCTTATCATAGCAAGAAAACAGAAAAGATTCCAAACACAGGAACGACAAAAGCAGACATACAAGCTTGGTTGGAAAGCAAGTCGATGGTTTACCTACCAAATATGGTAAAAGCTGAACTTCTGCTTCTTGTTAAAGAAGCTGCCATCATGCCAAAGTATGTAACTGATGAAATGACAAAAGAACAGGGTCATACTGTTTTGCGATTGCCTCCGTATCACTGTGAATTCAATCCTATTAAGTTGATATGGAGTCAAATAAAAGCAGAAGTCGCAAGAAACAATACAACCTTTAAAATGAAAGACCTTCATCAATTATTTCAACAAGCTGTAGGCAATGTATCTGCAGAAAACTGGAAGAATGCTATTCGTCATGCACAAGCTGAAGAAGAAAGAATGTGGCAAACTGACATCGCAATGGAGATTGTAGTGGAACCGTTGATAATTCGTGTGGAGGATGACTCTTCTTCATCAGAATCATCCTAAATGTCTTTTTTTTAATACAAAATGTTATTTAAACTCCTATAAAATATGTCATAATTTTAGTTGGGCAAATTTGTTAAAATGTAAAAATTTAATGAAGCGCTTGTTTATTTATACGCGTTTTAAATGTTTAGTTGTTCCCTCTAAGTATTATTTGATAAATTTTTGAAATTAATCGTGTAACTGAATTAATATATAAAGTTGTAAACGTATTTATTTGTTATAATAGAAATTTTTAATTTTGTACATTTATTGAAAATTATACGATTTCCTATGTACTTTAATCTTTAATGCCTATATTATACATTACATAATTTTTGAATTTTCGCGCTTTTACTAATTTGAGCCGTGTAAACTTGTCTCTTCATACATTGGTTTAAATTATCATACAAAATTGAAGGAGGGGCTTAACTCTATCTTTTCGCCGTACAGGGAATAGTCATTCTTTTTCTTCTGACCTTAATGTTAAATTTCTTCATTTTTGTAAAAAAAATTTTTCTTAATCATCTTGAAATTCTTGAAATTCAACGTCTTTATAATGAAAATTCAGATAATTGTCTTAATGAAATTTTTGATTTAAATATTTCTCTTCTTCTTAATAATAAATTTTAACTTACTATTTTTATTTTTCATTTTCTTTTTCATATCAAGTGTTTAATGTCAGTTTGAATTTAAAATTTTTAATTTTTTGACGTTTGTCAGTCAATTTTTCTAATTTGATATAATGTGTAAGCTCTTTTACATGTTTAATTATTTTTGTTAATTTATTTGCTTTTTAGTGTAAGTGATGATGACAATTTAAATTGTTGAAACTAGTTTTATAATAAAAATATAACTGTGGATTGACTTTAAGAAAACATAATATTTTTTTGTACCATTTACAATAAACACAAACATTATTGGTTTTTCTATAAACGAAATCGGATAGCAGCGCCATCTCGTAATAATAAATATTTTACACCGTTATAGCTATTCCAAGAATGTGTATCTTTACTACATAATATAATCGCTAGCGGTAAGTGTAAAGACAACTTAAATAAAACTGATAACTAAACATTTACAGCTACTTAATTTTATTAGAAATTAACGTTGTACAATAAATATAAAAGTATCTTCAAAAATAATTGTTAACTTAGCAGAATTCGTACACGTTATGCATATATTTATTTCGTTCCCTTTCAAAACTTTCGGTCTACTATTAAATTTGAATGTTACACATTCTCCCTTCGGTTTTCGGTAACCGTCCCAAAAGGAAACCAAAAAAATTGATTGTGTAACGAGATCACGTTCTTGGAGACGCCAACTTTGACGTGAAGATGGAAGATTGGAGAGAATAACATGAACGCAATCGGCCACTTGGTTTTGTTTCGAAGGATTTCTTTCCTCGCCGTTTGCAACATAATGATTAATATTTGAGGTAAGACCAGAGCTTACCGCAGTAGACTTTTTTGGTCTTCCTCGTGGGCAGATAATGCACATGGGAGTTTCCGTCGTTCCTTTAGTATACGGCTTGAGATCCGATGCATAATAATTGCCAAGGGGCACATTCGGTTTGTGGATATGAGCCACCTGGTAAGAAATAGGAGAGTTTCGCTTAGTAATCTTGGAGCTTGGGCGTAAACCGCTTGGCTGAGTTACTCAATTGGTGTACATCGACCAGGACTAAATCACCGGCGTTGTACGGAGTAACTTCACGTCTAGCTTTGTCAGCATCCTGTTTTAATTCATGACTTCATGACTTTTAGTGTTTTTTCTACAGGAACATTGCTGTATAGATTTTTTATGTCAAAACTGGCTTGTTGCAGTTTTACTGTTAGAATATCAACAAAATGTTTTTGACAAGAGCGAGGTTGTTGTCTTAAAGCGGTTGCGCAATCGGTAATAGAAACTTGGATAACTAGTAGGTAGGTCTATTACAAGAGCTGGTTATTGACCGAAGTGACATGCTGCTTTTGTGTATCTTGGGTATGTGGAGGTTTGCTATAGTGCGGTGTCAGCGTAGTTTTTGCTCTTGGTGTTAGAAATCTCTCGTATATGTTCAGGATTTGGTAAATCTTTATTTCCAGACGTGTTGTTTGATCTTTGTTTAATTTTCAGTAGATACTACGTAAAATCTTTTTGATTTTCTGGTTGTAGATAATCGAATCCATAATAACTGTTGCGGTTCCTTTGTCGGCTGGACGGATTTAAATGGATTTGCTATTTCGCAGACTTTCAAAAGCATTATCCTCTTGATTACTACTGTTTCTATGACGTTTTCTTTTCTTTTTTAGTGTACACCTAACTTTTCATTTGAATCCTTCTGCTTAATCTGGATGTAACTGTGTAGTAGAGACTACAGACCGATAATACCTAGTAAAAAAACGCGTTTTTGATTTGAGGTTTGTTTGTGTTACATAACCTGTGAGTTCACAAGTGTTTGATGGCAGAGCCATCTCATAGTATAAATTTACTATGTGATTAAAATTAACTGTAGATAGCTATAAACGCTTCGCTACTTTTTTTTGTTGTTGTTGAGTGTTTGGATGATAGGTTCAAATATTGGCTACTATGTGTTAATTTTTTGTAAACACCTGTCTTGATTATTCTATTGTTTTTCTTCGCATAAACGTTCAAGTATAGTAGAGACTTTTAATTTTTTTTCTATCGTAAATTTAATAAACGGTTTGATGTTGTTCAGGTGTCTCAGAAAGTGATTTAGTTGTCAATCATTGTGGTTCTAAATTATAAACGTATCGTCTAAATACCTAAGCTATATCTTGGGTTTAAGTTTCGCTTTCTTATTTGCATAAGATTTGAACCAGTTCATGTAGATGTTGCCAATGATGGGTAATAGTGATGAACCCATTGGAAAGCCGTCGTTCTTATTAAAAAACCTGTCTTTTTCCTAAAAATATGAGTTTCCGAGACAGCATTTTAGTAGTTTTATATTTTCTTCACTGAATTTTATCACAAAACTATACGAGGCGGAAGTCCGCAAGAAGAAGATTTTTTATCTACGAAGAAAATCAAAATCTTATAAAATCTGGCGTTCCTAAAAAGATCTAAAGACCAAAAGATTACACCGACAGTGTGAAAATGAATCACTATATACAAAGTAAGGCAGCCAGACAGATTCTAAGAAGAACGAAAAAAGCACTGCTGAGAGAAAGTATTCATTGAGTTTACGAAGAATTGCATATGATATCAATGACCATTATGGATCTACAATTGAAGGCAAACGCGCTAAAAAAGGAACACTGGGATCTCATAGACCGTATTACGTAGGTGTCAACAGACTAACACTTCCAAAAATTACAAAAAACGCAAAAACGAAAAACTGACAGAAAATAAAACACATCAGCTGAAGCTGAAGAAGTGCGACCAGAAGTGAACTGCTTTGAAGAAACCCTAAACATTAAACACATAATAACCAAAAAAGAGAAAACGGCCGTTAGCAACCTAAAAAATAACAGCATTGTGATTGCAAAGACTGACAAAGGCAATGTGACTGTGATCCTAGATAAGAAAACCTACAAGCAGAAGATCAACGTCTTAATAGATCACAACGTCTACCTCAAACTCCAGAGAGATTCTACGGCAAAGATTAAATCTTTTAAAAAAATTAATACTTCTAGAAAAAAACAAGAAATGCTTGATACCTGAAGCTTGTCGACCACCCAGACTATATGGTCTACTAAAAATCCACAAAAAAATCACCACTTCGCTTTATAGTTAGCAGTATTGGATTGCCCACTTATGACCTAGCCAAATACCTAGCAAAGACGTTAAAGCCGTACGTAGGGAAAACGGCAACAACTAAAAACTTCATTTATTTTGTAGAACTGCTGAAAAATTTAACTAATAATTGAGATAACATGTTAGTAAACTTTGATGCGACCTTGTTATTTACTAACATACCTACAAAAACTAGCTATAATGCTAGTGATAGCATTTTTATGCTAATGCAAAAAGTCGCTAAAATGTATTAAAGATCAAAATCTTGAGATGACGCTTAACGGTCAAAGAAGAAGAAAAATTTTTGATCAAAACTTGCTGGTCTAAAAAGGCACAAGAGAATAAAAAATTCACGGGATTAAACCACAACGTAAAAATATTGAAGGTAGTCAACAATGTCAATGCAGTTGTAAAAATGTCCCCGTAGTAAACCACTGAACAACCGTTCTGATTTTTTGGGAATCATCAGCAGTGGGGGAACATTCTAATGTACACTCAACTAAACAAAAAACGGGTCACCTTGCTTAGTTTGATTGAAATAGTTAGCGGTGTAAGCTAGACTTGTTATCGAATGCGATTGGCAATTATTCGTGGCTTAGACAAATAATAAACATTGACAATACCAGAAGGTCAAATCGTTAGGTAAATGCATTTTATTTTTCTACTAAGTATTTTTGCGTGTAATAAAAGTTCCATATTGAAACAGTATTATAAACTTTATTAAGGCTATTTTTTTAAACATATTTTATTATTATTTTATTATTATTATTTTACACCTACGTAACAACATAATGATAACATTGTGAATATAATAGTAATAGCTCTTAAGTTTTAATCACATTATAAGTAGTTGTTTTTTTTTAATATCTCATTTTATTGAAAATGTCAAATAATTGTTAACACATTTTCAAATACTTATTATCAGTGGAATGATTTTGTGTCAAAAAGATTGATACAAAATATTTTCGTGTATAAATAAACGGGTATAATCTTCGTAAAAATAAGTAAATCAAACTTAATATGTCATTAAATTTGTTTAGGGGCGGAGTGACACCATCATTAGTATGATTAACAAAAAATTCGTATTTTTTTGTCATCTACATCCTGCTTTACTATAATACTATAAATAATCGTTCTTATTGTATATTTCAGGAATGTCAATTAAGTATTTTACCTTAGCATTTATTTACTATTTTTAGTGTTTAAGTCGGTATTACAGTCTATAAAACTGAAAAAAGACAGTCGCCATGGAAGAATAAATGTAATTAAAACTTTTTTTCGTTACACTCCATATACATTATTGCAGTGCAATACAGTAATCAATCAATCAGAGTTTATTGTATTAATGAAATATAGACTAAATACTTTAAAAAAATAAACAAGAAATTATGTCATAAATCACTATTTTTAAATAAGTTTTAATTTATATTTAACAGTAGGTTTAAAAAGAGATTCCTAGTTAGTAAAAAAATCATTTAACATGTTTACGGTATTTATTTGAATTAAAACAACGATTGCAAATAATGAGTATGACCTTTTGGATTGTGTCGATGCATTCTTGTAGTCGTCTAGACATTGATGCTACAAGAACACGTAGGTAATCATTACTAATAGTCTCCTAAGCAGTTTTAATGGCGGTAATAAATTGTTTGCGGTCTTTGGCAATAAAATTGCCCCCCTGTGGTTCCGGGATAGTACATACAGCTGGACCCTAAATGTTTTCTATTATATTAAAATCAAAGCTTTTTGTTGACCACGGTAACATGTTTAGGTTATTTTGCTGTACTCAGTTTTGCACCAACTTAAATGTCTGTATAGAGACATTATCCTTAAAGAATAAACATAATTAATTATAACCCCGGAATAGGCTATAATTAGCCTACATCCTGAGTAACTGTTGATTTATTGTTTGACGTGCATATTATAATAGAGAAATTAAGATAACAGAGAAATGTAATTGTTCTCTAGATACAAAATTTGGGCAGAAAGCTGCATAACGTTGTTGAAAATACCTAAGTAGCCCCTTTGTATTAGGACGATTCTCAATCACCCAACAAACGCCTAGGCCATGGGAACACTTTTCAGTAAATGCCATTCATTTACTAAGAAGTGTCCGCTACACTTTTTGGAACTTGTGTAGTTAACTCCATAACGACTTCTTAGAGATCAAAACACTTTTATAACTGCGTCATTTGAGTTTTTAAAAATTTTTTTGTCATTAAAAACCAGCGGTTCATTGACATAACGTCTTGCAAATTTTCAGTCGTGTTCATGCGTTAGCATTCCGGAAATTCAACGTTGTCTATGGCATCTCGGAAAGTTGTCAAAATATTTTGAGTAGCACATGTCACAAACGCCGCGTCTTGAACCACCGTAGACACTTCTTTTCGGCCACCCTCAATGATTGTGTTTATCGCGACACTAAGACTGCGCGTTAACTCCGCGATGATTTGAGTCTTGAAATCAACACTGGTGTGTGCGGGTATTATCAGCAATAAATAGATTTCCAGAGAACTTTACTAACTTGATGCTATGTTTCTACATAATCACAAATTAAATTAAAAACTACAATTTAAATATAGCGGTAATTTATCACAACTCACATATAATAAATAATAGCGAATTAAAAACTAAAAATAGTAAATAAATATAAATGTAAAGTACTTTATTGTATTTAATTGACATTTCTGAAAAATACAATAAAACAGTTTATTTATTGTATTATAGTAAAACAGGATATAGGTGACAGAAGAAATATCGTAATACGGGGCGACTTGATAAGCTTTTTGAGATATCCAACACTTTTCCATCGCTACTGTACCCATGTAATTGAAACAAAAAATAATTTTGGTTACTTTGGAATGCGGGCTAACAAGCACAATACTCAAAAAAATTGTTCTCACCTCTACTCCTAAAAAAAAATTTTTTTTTACTGGGGCGAATTGAAATTTGCCTATAATTTATATAAAAAAAGTCAGTAAGAACGCTTTGGGGGCGAGGTGAAACATACAAAATCATTTCATAGGTCCAGCAACAAAAAATACAATTTTTTTTAATCTAATTTTTTGTTTAGATTTTGTTTATTATTATTGATACAACGGTACATACAATATAAAAAAAGAAGAACAAACATCAGTAGAAACTAAAATTATAATTGCGTTCGAAAGTACATGATAATTTTTTTTTCAAACCAAACATTTATAAATTTGACTTGGCCTCTTCTTAACTTATATTCCTAAAGTTGTTGCTTAATTTCCGTTTTCTCTAGAAGTCCTACGTCTTCTACTGTGGGGAAAATTTACGCATTGGCGATTCTAGCACTCAATCTCAGGAATGAACAAAGGTAATTGCGATTATCTTTACAGCTCAAGATTTTAGCCACGTGTTGCTTAAGAGTTCCACCTTCTGTTTTCATGTCTACGTAAATATAATCACCTGGTTTAAGATTAACGAAATCAATAAATTTTTGAATAGGGGTTATTTTAGATGTCATGTCATCGCTGCTGCATTTTTTTTCTAAATCAGAAACCGTTTCCGAGTCTAGATCTAAGTCGCGGGTGGTTGTTAACTTTCTTTCATTCTCGTCACTTTTGGAAGATGATGATAGAATAGGACGGTGTGGATGCTTTTTTGGCTTTTTACCTGTACTAGGTGTCTTTTTCTGCAAATCGTCCTGCAGTTCGTTCTGGGAAATGCTTTTACTTGCTTCGACTAATAATTTTTTCTTTCTGCCCATAGAAGTTGGTGCTTTATATCTTGTCTGTTAGTACATTTCTTATAGTGATTTAGCAATTTCTGCTTCTTGCTGTAATCTGTCCGTGTTGGTCTTTGGTAACTTTGTTAAAACTTTGTGCCTGTTCAAAGGATATAAACCCGTTGCTTCAAATCCAGATTTTATGTTTTGTTCGCTTCCTGCAGAAATTCTGTTTAATGCCTGATTTAAGAGACGTGGGAATACATCTTTACTTACAGTTTCTTTATGTTGTTTTTTCCAGTCTCGAAGTGTTTTCTTCCAAGATACGTTAATTGGCCGAAAGACACTGACATCTAAAGGCTGGGTCAGGTAGGTACTATTAGGTGGTAAAAGTATGAAGCGGATGTTATTATCTTCACATTTTGAAATGACATTTGAAGAAATATGGCTTGCTAAGTTATTACCAATCAAAACTTTAAGACCCGGTGGCAAAGATAAAAAAAAATATGGCAATATTATATTGGAAAACCAATCTTCAAACATATTTGTATCGAACCAGCCAGATTGCGTGCGATTATACCTGGCCCCAGCTGACACAGATTCCGTCCACGTTGTCCAGAGTTGCTCTCCCTTATATACTACGTAAACCGGAAGCATAACTCCTGAAGCTGAGCAAGCAAACATGACTGACGTAGCTGTTTTAGAGGTGTCCATGACTGTTTCCGCTCTTTTGTCCTGCGAACTATGACTTTAATGCGACCGGGATCATCCGTGAAATTGGTCTCATCGTAATTCACTATAGCCGAAGGTGGCACATCTTTAAGACTTGCTAACAAATGGTCAAAATATTTATTAATCGTCGTAGTGGAGACTTGTGCTCTACTTTCTTTTATACATTGAGATAGTTTTTTAGACTGGTGCTCCTTATGTCGCTGCAAGAATTTTTGCAGCCATGTTTCGCCAGGGTTGTTGTCCCAAAATTCTTGAACTTGTTTTCCACTTCTGTCTAAATATGGTTTTACTATCCTTTTGATATCGTTTGAATTGAAGGGATATCCCCAATCTGCAACAGTAGGTATAACTTTAATTAAGCAATTTTCCTTATCGCTAGACAATACGGTTTGACCACCAACGGATTTTGTGTGTTTTCCTTTAACCTTTCTGTATAGAGTTATATAGAGAATGTTGTACTCTTCACACAAATCTTTTAAACTCCGACCGTGTTGATGTAATTCTAATACATGTTGCAAAGTTTCATTACTATATTCGCGATATTTTCGGCTTCCAAGCTTTCTTTTGTATGTGCGCACCATTTTTCAAGTCGCCCCTGAAATTATCTCAAAAAATAAATTGGTACGCCACTGACTTGTATGATTCGAAACTTAAATTTTAAGGTTACAATATGAAAGCCCAATAAATTATTGTGTAGAAAAAAAAATATGGTAATATATTCTAATTCTATGAGATGTTCTATGTATATCAAGAAGTATGCATGTCAGAAAAATAATAAATATCTTACTTTTTGTTTGGAGTCGCACAACACAATCGACAGGAGTAAATCAAGTCTATAACAACTTAAATTTAATTAAATAGCGCTGTAGACATCTATCTTACCATTAAATTTCAAACTTTATCCGCCAGAATGCAGCATATATTTTTCGTGAGCGTTGTCAAAAGTTTCAAGTCGCCTCGGTGTTTTCAACTCGCCCCGTATTACGGTACGAATTTTTTTTTTATCATACTAGTGACGGTGTCTCTTCCCTTTCTAAAGGAACGAAATTAAAAAATGCAATGATTTATTTATATTTACGAAGATTATAGGTGTTTAAGTACATACGTATTAACGCGATTCAAATAAATGTCTTCTTTTTCTACTGGTGTAGCAAATAGAAAATTGATTTTTTATCGGTGTATCTAAAAAGATTGTTAAACTAAAAAATGCAGAAAAATACTAAACGACCAATTGACAAACAAAAAAAATTATAGTTCAGCGTTGCAATAAATTTTTTTATACATAAAAATATTTTGTATAAAAATAAAATGCACCAAATATTTTTTTTAACACATAATTATTCCATTGTTGATCTTTCTAAGTGTGTTAGGAATTATTTAAAACATTGTTTATAATTGCCTTTCTTTTACAATTCGACTAAAAAAAGATATTAAAAAAACTACTTAAAATGCGATTAAAACTTAAGAGCAATAGCTGATACTCACAATGTTATTAATAGATAACATGAATGTAATATTGTAAAGTGTTCAAAAAATAGTCTTAATAGTGTTTATAATGCTCTGTTTCAATATGGAACCTTTATTTACATACGAAAATATTTCGTGTAAAATTGAATCATGGAAGAATAAAAATATATTAATTTTTTAGTTTTTGGGGATAACCGAATTGACCTTCTGGCATTGTCAATGTTTAATATTTGTCTAATTAGAATTTCTTGAATAGCATCGCAAACGGCCACAAATCATTGCTAATCGCATTCGCTAACAAGCCTGGTATATCATTCGAACGAACCAAAATGTCCCGTTTTTTGTTTAGTTGAGTGTACTTCTATTGACGAACTTTATACCTAATATTTATAACAAAAAAGATACAGCTTTAAATATTTATAGTTATTTACAATTATGTATTTAAATATTACAGCTTTAATCTTTGAGATGGCGCCACCATCACATTTCGTATATGGTTTTCTTTTCGTTTTATCGCTTACTATTTTAGATTATTCTTTCAAGGAGTACAGTTTTGGTCATTTTGTCTTGTCCTTTTAATTTAAAAATGTTTTTACACTATTGACTCATATTTTAGGTTAGGAACATAAATTTTTTTCATTGGCGTGTTTGTAAATAGGACTAAATCATTAGTGACGGTTGAACGATATAATTATCTACATTTAAACGTTTTAATATAACGTAGACTTTAAAAAGTATGAAATAATAAGACCGGATGTACAAAAAGATTTATTAAAACAAATTTATTTTTTATTTTTAAGCTTGAAATCTAAGTGAACGTTACAGTGCTTTAACAACGATAGCGTTACTAATCCAAGAAACCCAAGACTTGTACAAAACACAAGTAACCTACATTTATCGATTTGTCATCGTCCTTTCTCTTGTACACACAGGAAGATGATAAAAAACACGTCGCACGACTTAATAAAACTTATTGAAACAAGTTGAGTTAGTTCAACAATACAATTTGCATTAAAGAATGTCAACGACATTCCATAAACTGATTCGAAATACGGTTGCGGTAAGCACATGCACTATGTAAATCAAGCAATAAAAGGCAAAACGTTATTTACAACATCATAAAACGGCAATAAATAAAGTATTAAAAGCCTCAACAATTTGTAATGCAATGCAACAACATGGCTGCATTTTCAACCCGTATATTCCGTATTGATAATTTATGTTTTAATTCGTATCATTTCCATCATTGACGTTGCAAATTCAGGAAATGTCAAGTGCTTTGAGTGGCTTCCTGTTCTTTGCCGCGACATGCAATCTTGTAATATATATTTTTCGATTTGGAATTAATGTTAAGATGCCATATATTACGGCCGCGCAACTGTGTTTATTGTTGTGGCTTAAATTGATCACTTGTTGCAGTGCAATTGGAAGCGGTTTGTCACACGCTTAAGATTGTTTATTTAAATGTTTAACAATAAGTTTACTAACATGTTGTAATTATTGAATAACTTAAGTGAAAATAATTTATTACTATTGTTAGTATGACCTTAGTATCGGTTTGATTTATAAACGCAGTTCGAAATAACAACAAATAAGAAAGAATTAAATACTGAAAAAGACATAAAATATTTTGTAAATAACAAAGATACGTTTACGAAAAAAAAATGAATTACATTTTATAGAGCATTAGAGCATGAATACAAAATTTGAAATTGCAAAACTAAATGTGTAGGGTAGAGGCACCACTTATGGTCACTTTAAGAACTTTTTAATTATTATTGCATTGAGAAAAATATTGAAATGGAGAAACACCTTTTTTCTTAATGTCACTTTATGCTTTAAAATCTGCTCTTTTAGAAAATCAATTGATATTAAAGATTAAATATAATTTAAAAATATTACAACGCTTTATATTTTGAATCCTGAAATTCCCTACTTTTAGCTATCTGTTTCTACATTTGGCCATACATTTTCTCTACTTTTGGCCATTTAAAAATTATTAAAACGCGAAATACATTTTTGCAAGTATAGGTACAAGCCTACATATTTATTGAAATACAAAGCTGTAGATAAAACAAAAATAAATTTCTGGTACAAATAGATAAGTAATATAAAAGAAAAGTTTATAAACAACGTTTGTTACATTATTAAACTATATCCGTTTAGAAATATCTACTTGACCTGGAGAAATTGTCTTGCACTTTCTCCTCTTGTCTTCAACAGCGGGCTCGGGTAGTTTCCCTAAAATATCGCATGGATTTATGGTAGAAATGCCATTTTCTATAGGATAAAAAACAGTCTTCTCATCATTGGCAGTCTTATAACATTGTATTTCATATTCTTCTGATGATAAAACTTCTAGAATTTTAGCCACATATCTATACGTTGTAGTCGATCTTTTACCAGTTAGCTTGAATTTTACAAGTACAAAATCTCTCAAATTGAGATCTTTCGGTTCGAAGATTTCAATGTCTTCCTGTTCAAATACCGTGAAGTCAATATCGTCTCCACTGCTACCACTTTCCACCCAGTCTTCAAGGTCCTGTGAGGAAGAGCCTGAATCTATGTCTTGTTTTTGATGTTTTGTTGGCTTCTGTTTAAGTTTTTCGCCTTTTTTTTAACCATCATCTGTCTCTTACTCTCTCAAGCCTGTTTCCTTTCTTGCTTTTCTCGTTCCTTCTCCATTTTGAGCCTCTCGCATTCTTCGTGATACTCTACCCATTTATCAGATGTAATAACACTTGGTGTGTATTCTTTTTTTCTCTTCTTCTTAGAGTCAGTATTATTTTCTTTAGGATAAGGAAGTACATTATAAAATACTTTTGAACATTTTGTTTTTTGAGCGAAGCAAATATTACGTGTTACTTGTTCTACCCTATCTGGACGAGATGTAGTAGCCAATGCAGTATTACTATCATTTGATGTGGCTGGAACTTCTTTTGGTTTATCAACTGGGAGCATATCAGTTAAAATGCTAACATCTAGAGGAGATACTGGAGGGGTTTGGAGATCATTTTCAAGTGCAGGATTCTTGGTCACTAACTTTGGTAGGTTTTCTAGATCACTTGCAATTTGATGCCAAACATTGTACAAACTCTTATCCTCAGAATTACCTTTCCATTCGCAGTTTCGTCTTTTTGTTTGCTTGAATTCATCTAGCAAAACCACATCAATATTTGATTCTAGGTACTTCAAACAATCTGCAGCTGCTGCGTCAATATCTCGGGTTTGGTATGTTTCGGGTTTCCTCAGAAAATTTTACTATAATCCACATTATTTGATTAAAAAGGATAAAGGCCTGTTGCTCTAAATTTTGATATTATATTTGATGTCATTTTTGGATCTTCAATCAACTGAGATAGTATCATGGGCAAATTTAATTTGGTGATTAATAGTGATTTGTTTTCTATTTTATATTTTCGCACAATATTCCTCCACTTTTTCTTTAAAGCCGCAAACACAGCAACATCCAACAGTTGAAGGATGTAAGTAGCATTAGGGACTAGTACTATTAATATTACTTCATTTTCTCTGCAGAACTTACGTAAATGCAGAGTCAGATGAGATGCGTGTCCATCTAAAAAGATGATAACGGGTAACTCGATTTGAGACTTCTTAAGGTATAGTACAAAGACGTTGGAAAAGTATTCGTAGAATAGGAGCTGTTTTAGACACAGCAGATGGAATCCGGTCATATTTAAAGATTGTTAACAGAGGAACGAATTTGCCTGCTGCATTAACTGTGAACAGTGTTGTTACATTTTTCTTGTCTGATGATAGTCGTTCATCGTAGACAAGTCTTCCTCGTAATCCAATAACAGTACCACTTTTTAGAGCTAAACAGAAACATGTTTCATCCATATTAAAAATCCTGTGTGGATTTTCTAATACACTGGTGGCATTAATTTCGCTTAAACTTCAAAACAATGATTTAAGATCACTTTCTTAACAAATGTCGTTATTTTTCTTCACACATGCAAGACACTACTACTAGAACTGCTGCAATAAAGCTAAAATGCAGCTTAGATAGATTTCTGTCACGGTACCGACTTAATATTGACTGAAATGACATTTTAGCAGCTACAAGGTCATTGGTAGATAAACACAATGTTTATTATTCAACCAATTATAGTAGAGTGGCCATAAGCAGGGTAATGGCCATAAGTGGTGCCTCTACTCTACGTTGACAATTTGTAAGAATGATAGAACACAAGTAATAGAAACTAGGAAAAATTATATAGCACGTATTTGTACGCGTTGCATTAATAATACGAGGTTTAATTTAAAAATTATATTTGCAAACACCACTAGTACTACTTATATTTTTCAAATTATTATTCTAAGTAACCGTCTCAGACCGAAAGTTACAAGTTGCTATTACATTGGAACAACCATTTGACCAATTTGTAATTGAGGGCCATTGGTAATTTTCTATTTACTCTTTTGCTAGAACTGTTAGATTCTTTGCCAACGATCCAAGCGATTGATAGCCAGGTTTTGATAATCACGAACATTCAGTACCAACAGTGAGCCGCCAATCAAGAAATGAGCAGAAATCAGGGAAGTAAGGTTGCTTATAGGAGTGAGTTGCCTGGAAATAACTTCAATTTGACACATTAATGTACACATTTCTTCGAAAGTCAGTCAAGCTGTACCTGCTACTCGTTTTAAATGATGTTTAGCTGATTTCACGGCAGCCTCCTACATACCACCAAAATGAGGCGAGTTGAAGAGAATGAAATGTTTAGCAGGCAGAAGTATGGGATGACAAGCGTCGTAATGAATTCTTATTGCGTTTTTTTAATTTACCACCGACTCGAAGAATTTTGTTTTTAACTAAAAATGAACTTAAAGATAACAGACGACTAGATTTGTTGATTGACTTACACGCTTTTGGTGCCTGAATTTCAGTGAGAAATTGTGAATTTTGAATAATCTTGATAATATGGTTTCTATTTAATTGACCATTTCGCCGATCCTGTTCATTTTTAACCTTTATATTTTCACAAAACCGCAGGCAGTACGCAACTATTCTCACTAATTTGTTCAAAGACGAAAATTTTGAACATAAATATTTGATATCATTGGCTATAACTGTAGTGGTAAGAGAGGCTACGGTTCTCTTCGAGTCTAACATATTTGTCTGATCTCAACAATTTTAGGCTATTCCACCAAAAACTGTTATCAATCATGTCTAAAGGTTTCATTCCCCGAGAGACTAAATCCGCAGGATTATCTTGCGTAAGCAGTCGCGGTTAAAATTTGTGTGCTGCTGTATGTGACTTATACGATTTGCAACAAAAATTAAAATTTGGAGAATTTAGCCAGTCTAAAACAATAGTCGAGTCTGTCCAATAAAAAGTTTTATAATTAATCAATCCTAACGACCTTAGAGAATTTAACATCAAATCGACATATGACACGGCGTCACAAAGTTCTAACCGCAGTATGCTAATTGACTTTAAAGGGGCACTCGCGATTTTGAACCAATTAAGTTTGATTGTATGGTTCCGTTTTTGTCTTCGCTGCGTAAATAAATGCAAGCACCGTAGTACTTATATCATCAACGTAAAAGTCCTGCATGATTATACGCGAACCTAAAGGGTAATTTTTGATGTTGTCTATAGCAGCTTGCTGAAGGCACCTAGTAGCTAAAAATGAAGCCGGTCCTGTACCATATGTGACTGTAGATAACTCATAGGTTTTAATTTTATCTGATGGTAAAAACCGCCACAGTATGCGCTGAAACCTAGTTTCTTCAGGATTTACTAAGACTTGCCTATACATTTTTTGCAATGTCGGCATTTAGAACAAATTTATGCGTTCTAAACCGCGTTAATATAGAAACAAGTTACTTTTGTATAGTTGGCCCTACCATTAAAATGTTATTTACCGATTTACCGCTAGTTGACTCAGCGGAACCATCAAACACTACTCGCAGCTTTGTAGTCAGACTTTCGTTTTTTATAACACAATGATGTGGCAAATAGAAATTTTTATTAATTTCTCCTCGCAGTTAGAAATTTCTTTCATGTGACCTAATCCTGAATACTCTTTATTAAACTTATCATATTCATGTTTTACATTAGGTGTGCGAGCTAGTTTTCTCTAGATTTAAGAAACGATTTAGTCCTTACGAAAAACCGTCCATCGCTTCCGCTTGAGTATTTATCTAAAAAATGTCTTTCACACCGTAGCTCTTAGCCAAAGTATTTGCCGTTTATCCGAATATTGTCTATTTGCCAAAATCTTTCTAATTTCTAGTATAAGCTATTCGCGACAAAGTTGCAACTAACATTAGATTGAACATTTTCGACTCCAATCTTGCCTCCAATAACCCATCCTAATTTGGTTATTTTGAAAACCTGGTTCAGATTTGCCCAATACACAACATATGCCAGAACAATTTTGCGCCTAGAAGTATATCAAAGTTTGGGTCTGCAAGAGTAATATTTTAAGGGATGTATAAATATTATGCCTTGATTGGCAATAACTGTATTTTTTTAGTGATTTTGTTTAAAACATAACAGCTCGTGTCCTCGCGATAGCCATTTAAACGAGAACCTATAACTATGTTAACTTTATGCTCTGCAACATTATTAGAATTAGCTACACCCGTCACAAAAAGCCGCGTATATTTGATTGGAAACCCTAATTTATTTGCTAACGCCTGAGTGATAAAATTTGTCTGAGATCCCGAATCAAGGAGAGCCTGGCAAGGATGCCAGTTTCTCTTGTAATTTAATATGTCAATTACTGCTGTCGATAAAAGCACTTGATCATGATTACTGTTATGGAGAAATATTTGTTAAATTTGCAGATGAGGTACTAGGCACTGAACTAGAAGTTACTTGCTTAGAACTAGTATCTTAAGTAGACGACGCTAATCTTGATTCTAAATGCCACAGCGACTTATGTTTCTAATTACACTTAGAGCATTTTTTAACCTTGCAATAAAACGTAGTGTGATTTGACTTGAACCAATTAATGCATAAACGCTTATCCTTTATTTTGGTGATTTACGGTTTTATTGGAAAGGACAAAATTACACGTACTAATAGCGTGATCTTTGTTGCAAAATTGACAACTATTACTTATTGAAGCGCTGTGCAATGTGACCCTTTTATTTCGAGGCTCCATATTGTTAACAGGATTCCGTTTATCAATTATTTCTAGAGTTTGACATTTTCTTCCTAAAAATTGTATTAAGTTATCTAAGGTGGGATATTCCTTATCAGAAACCGTTATCTCCCATTCCTTTAATGTGGTTATGTCTAATTTACTACATAACAAGTGAATTAAAAGTGTCTTTGAACCGTGTCAAGAATAGACCGTATGCCGGATTGAGATTCCTTGCTAATTCGTGGAATGTCAAACATGGACTTAATGTGCTTTTGAATAATTAGCCTTTTATTGTCATACCGATTATTTAACATGTCCCATGCAACGAGATAAGTTAGCGCGGAAATTTCTAAAGATTGTAACAAGTTCGTGGCCTCGGCCTTTAAAAAGAATTTCAGATAGTGTAATTTTTGAATATCACATCGTTTTGTTATTATGGACTATAACTTAAAATGTATCAAAAAACGACATCCACTCGTCAAAATTACCGAAAAAAGGAGACAAGTTTAATCTAGGTAATCTTAATTGATTATTATATTCACCGCTAACACTGTTGCGTACATTATATTCAACCGTGTTGAATTGATCATTTTTAATTAATTTTTTAGTTCTAGACAAAAGACAAGAGTTTTTAAATAATTGGCGCTCATTCTGGTTTACCTCATCTTCATTAACGGACAATAATTCAAGTTCTGATTAAACGTCTTTAAACTTATCGTCCAATCTGATTAAATTGTAAGACTTTTAACTTCTGTTGAGATTATTTTAAAGCAGTAGGATAAAACCAACGGATAATGATTGGCGACTTACCGAAGTAGGTTAAAGAGAATTCTTCTGCCTTGAACTCTTCAACTGCATTAGAGTTTGTAGAATACAGATGATCCGGCTCGAAGGACTATGTTTTGAGAACTTACGTTCTCGTCGAAGATGTGTTCTGATTTAATAAATGTAGCTGCTGCACAACAAATAATACGAGGTTTAATATGAAAATTGTATTTGCAAAAACCGCTAATACTACATATATTTTTCAAATTATTATTCTAAGTAACCGTCTCAGACCGGGAGTTGCAAGTTATTATTACATTGGAAGCAAAAATAGAACTGATAATTTTGAATTAAAATATTTTTAGGTTGCATTCAACCTTCCATTTTGCTAGATTACAGAGGCGATTCTTATTGGTCGATAATAACAAAAAAAAAAGAAAAGTGCCCGTTATATATGAAATAGATTAAACAAAGAAGCTTTAACAAAAAAAACAAGCCTTGAGGCGATGGGAATATTATTGGTACCGACAAAATTATCTATTATACCATTCTTTATACAAGGATTATTCTAAAGAGAAAACAAATGTACAATAGACAAACATCTTTATTAACTAATAACTAAAACTATAATAAAAAGTCTAACTACAATAATTTCTTTGAGGCACGAACAATAACAAAAAGAAGAAAATCGCCACAAAATTTAGCAAATCAGTATACCAAAAACTTTATTTAGTATTAGTAAGAAAGAACTATAAAACTTGATTTACTTACACGAAATAATATTGCTTTAACCATAAAGATTTTATTTAATGTAAAATTTTTTTAACGTACATGTGTTCGATACAAATTTCCATATCTGCCGTACATTTACCATTGGTAAATCTAGTAACACACGCTCCTTTCATAGTTCCATCAAAACGTAGTATTTTAAGATTGTATTATCCATTATAAAATCTTTAACTCAAAATGGGATGTTCAATTATAATTCAATTGAATTATTTACAATTATAATTGTAGTATTTTAAAATATGGTTGCAATTTATTAGTGCAATTTAGTACTTAGTACCCAATAATTATTATATAGCCATTTTTTTAATTTTTCATCTTTTCACCAAGGCAAATGTAATTAATCACCAAACGCGCACGTGATAACTGTCTTCAACCACCAACACACATGCACGCATAATTGCCTTAATCAAAGGTTTTTCAGTAGCACGAAACATACCACAAACAAAAACTAACTTAAACAAAATTTTAAACTAACAACTAAATATAACACAATGTTACTGCAAAAGCAGCGATCATAATTTTACTAAAGGGCGTTTAAACATTCCTTTAACAGCACGAACTGTCGATACGCAAACAATATTATTCTTTTTGGGATCCAATTTAATTGTTCTGCTAATCTTCCAATGCAGAGGTGAATTTAACTCGTCTTTAACTAAGACTAACGTGCCAATATCTATTGGCTCAAGCACTTTTGATTTTGACCACTTTCCGAATTGATATATTGTGTGCAGGTATTCATTTTTCCATCTGCGCCAAAAGTCTTGGTGTAATCTTTGTAACATTTGCCAACGCGAAAGACGAGTTATTTTCAAATGTGACAAATCTGAGTCCAGTGCAGACGTTAAAGGTTCTAAAATCAGAAAATGACCAGGTGATAACACGCTCAAGTCATTGGGATCTAAACTAAGAATTGGTGTAGATTTTTGGCAAAAAAGAAGGAAAGACCGCCATAATCTACTCCAAAACAACTAAATACCGTTATTTGATTTACACGAAATGCAGGCAATTCTGCTATGGGGACACAAGTGGAGTGGGTTGAGGTTTATAGCACGATTTGTAACGGTCGTCTGCAGTGGCGTACCCAGATTGATATGTGGGGGGATTAACAGTAATCAAAGTATAACTAAAATAAGAGGGGGGCGGGTTGTCATTCAATACAAGTATAGCAGTGAGAACATTAAAAATAATTTTAAATAATCATATTACTTAATTGAAATAATGTATATAATAATACATATATACATTTGATGTACTAGTAATTTGGTATATCTATCTAGATAATTACTTTTTTAAAATAAATTTTTGTATGCATTTAAATACTAAAGTAATAAAACCTACTTATTACATTATAACAATACAGTCGACGCCGTAGATCGACGCATAAGAATTCACAAAGAAGTAGATTAATATTTTACTAGATACTTTCCCAATCTTTATGGTTGTCTTGGAGGGGGATCTATCCCCTTCATCCCCCCCCCGTGGGTACGCCGCTGGTCGTCTGAATTTGTGCAATTTCTTTCGTAAAAGACTTAGTATTTGAGTTGATTTTATTCGATTCATGTACTTTAGAATTGTTTGATTTAATTTCACGTTAATTTAAGAAGCTATTTTGCGTTGTTTTTAACTCATCTTTGTCAATCAAAATTGTAAGTAAATTTTTGTATTTTATTAACTCGAAATTATTACGCTGCGTATACATCCGTATTCTGCATTTACGTTGATTTAGCATTTTCTTTGTTCTGTTGAAACTCCAGTTGTAATTTATGTTTCTCTTTTTGAGACAGTATTGTAATTATATGTATTTTAACAGTTTGTTTTTCTTAATTTTGTTTAAAAATTTATTGTAGTAGGCACGTTCTTAGTGCATTTGCACTTAAGTCATGCTGTATCTTATTAAATTACATTTGGAATTTATTTTTTTTATTTATTACAGTTTTAACAAGTTAATTTTTATGACTGTGATTACCTCTTTTGATATTTTTGTTGTTGTGTCAGTTCTCACAATGAGAAAGGCTGTCTTCGAACTCTACTTTTACGTTGTAATTAAATCTGTTTACGTCTTTTTTCCACGTCTTTGTTTTACGGTTTTCTTTCACAGAAACTTCGATCACAGCCTTTATGTAAGTGGTAGCGGATTGAGTTTATAAATATAAATGGTTTTGGTTTTGAAAAAAAATTAGTTGGCAGTCCTTCGAATTGCCTTAAGTTATGTAATGTAGTTGGTTGGGTGGTTTAGATTAAGAATTACCGCGCAAAGTCTTTAACAATGGAACAATGAATAGTTAGTTCCTAGCGGAGAAACTTTTCCAATTTCGTAAAACATTTAAGGTTTATTGAATTTTACTGGATTTCGGTTTGGTTTTGTATTAGCGTACCGTGGATTTGTGCCTTAAGTTTGTGCTTCGCAATCTAATTTTTGCCTTAGTGGCGGTTTATTGAAAATCTTCCGATGGTAATTTGTCATATGTGTGGGGTTCCCGATTGAAGTTCCTGCCGACGTCAACTAGCCTAAAGCTAACCAAGAGTCCGTCTACGTACAAAATTGTAAGGTATTTATTGATAATCGATTAAGCTATTTATTCGCGAGTATAACGATTAAAAAACTTTGAAATTAATTATGTTGAGAGTTCGTTGATATTTATCGAACCTTTCGATTATTTACCAAACATTTTATGGTGTTTTTTATTGAACAACAAAAATAAAAGACAATATGTAACAAACGTTTATAATGTTTTATCGACGTTATACCAGAGAAAGATTTTCAATTTTGTTTAATTTAGACAGTTACTTTTTTAATGTAATTTTCTGTTTTGTTTACTTGTCTATTTATTTTTATTATTTCAATGTATGTAATGAATGTTGAATGTAACAAAGTTTTTATTCAGTTCAGTCACTCCTATGATAAGTTTCATTTGAGTGTATCAATTTGGAGCGGACTCGTGATTGGCAAGGACCTGTAGTCTATTTGTGCTTTACACCTTCTGGAATTTTAATTTTGTTTTCTTTTGAGTTTTTTACACTGTCACCAAGTTTTGAAAATAATCCACACCCTTCTTCACTGAGCACCGGCAAAACTTGTTTATGTTGCTTTAATTCTGGTAAGATTCATTTTTCCAACTTTTGGCACGTAACAATGTGAATTAATTGGCGAGCCGGTATGATGCAAAACTGTTGTACTAAATACAAAATTGTGTTTACACCTGAGTGTTTATTTTTTAAGATGAGTACTTTCCACAATCAAAATTGTCAGACGATAGTTATTAGTCAATAAAGCGCGATGTTTTGTGCCGTATGATAGTAATGATTGAGTTAAACGACTACCAACTCTCAAGACTTCATCATGATCTATAAAAAGTGATTTTTGAAGAGCAGCAAGGTTCTTTACGAATAGTTTCAAATCCTCTATGAAATGTCTTCAATTGTACTATTTTGACTAAGCGAATGAGTGCTTGATGCAAATCGGGTTTGTTTAAAGCATTGTTATTTTTTTAAGTTTTGTGCGTAACACCACCACAAACCATTTGTTCGAGCCCCATGTTGGGCGCCAAATTTTCTTACAAATTTTATGCCTTACGAACCTTGCACGGCCAACTCACACAGTCGGAGGTAGGGGAGGTTCACAGGAAGTATGCTTAAGGGCGCCAGATCTGATCCAAGATAACACTTCTGCCTCGATCACGACAGACGATCAGAACTTGTAACTCAATTTGAGGTTCGTAATCCTTATTACTCTGATGTTCGAGTAGTCAAAATTAGTTAATAGATAACGATAATCACAGGAAAAAAAAAATAACAAGAGAGATTAACAATTATAATCACTTTAATGTATTAACGTTGGATACTAATAAGAATATGTGAAATTTCTGCACCTATCGATGCTCGAATGGTTTCCACGTAGAATTAACAAATATCACAGTTTTAATGTAGTAGCGCAGTAAATTGACAATTATACGCTAAATGCGCAATCCTTAAATATTAGCATGACTAACAATTTTCGTTAACAACTGTAGAAAACTTTGATTTCGCAATACATAAGATTTACTAGATTATATCGAAGTTCTAATACATGAATTCCCGCAGTAGCGGCAACACACACTACACATTGACGTTAGGTCGAAACGAACAGTACAGAAAAGGTCGAAGTAAATATTTTTCACACACACAGCATGCGATACAGTAAAGTGAATGATTACAGTTACATTATTGGTATATAAGCAATAAATATAAATACGGTCGTTAATATTGATCAAAATTCTGTGAGTAACTTTCGTGACAACGATATAAAAAAAAATTAAGTAAATAAACTCACCCAAAGTCCAGTTTCCACTTCAAAGAAAACGTTTTCCCCGCCAGCGGCCTGTAATAATTATTTAAAAACAAATCGTGTCACACACCAACTCACGAAGAATAGTAAGCTACAAAATTAGTATTAATAAGTCATTAAGTATTATATAAAAACCCGGTGTATCGAATACTGTAGGTAGTAATTTAGAACAGGTGGCTGATAACACAATCGACTTCTATTCCCAAAGCAGCATCTACGACGCAGTGTTCGACGAGACCTCAATGTTATTTAAGTAGCAGGCCCTCACAACAGCTTATATGGTCGGTAGCATTATTCATTAATGGTACTTATGCATCCTTATTACTGCTTGAAATACAAAATGGCTGGCAACGTGGTGGGAACCGGCTATCACATTAATATAGAAATTACGAAGGACTCTTAATAGATTGAAGACAAAAATATCTTACCCTGTGCCGGAAGAATCGTAATAAATTCGCAATCGCCTTATAAATTTGTGTCCATCACACGTGATGTTCTTAAAAATTTAAGAATCAATTCGAAATTCTTGGCACCGGCCCGTTACTGTAGTTGACAGCTTCACGATTTTGTCGTAAAATGACAGTCACGAGAAAAGATCGGTAGAGGGCGTGAAAACCGGAATTCATATACAGAGTATTTCGTAATGAAAAATTTTGCACGTAACAACCGTAAATACCACGTGCTTCAATTCGCAGGTGGTTTCTGACGACGTCGAAACAACCATACCTTCTGGTCAGAATTCACTCTGCGGATAAATCCAATTTGGTTCCGTTTACCATAAAGAGCATGCGACTAGCTTTTCTGGCAAAATGCCACGCAAATCCGAATGAGTCGGGTTGTCACATAAACGAACGTATGAATGCAAGAACGTTAGATAATAACACAATAAACATTGTATACATAAAAACATAAAAATAGAAGTCCTATCTTAGAGCGTCACACTGTACAAGGCAGTTGTATAAATAAAATAATTCTAGGTGATAATCTACATCTATATGTCTTCTACCTAGCCAGGGTTCAATATTTGGTACTAAACGTCCATTTACTCTTGTAGCCGTTTCGCTACTTTACTTGCCAGTTATGAATCTTTACCTTTCTGGCTTCTATTTTGCCAAAGGCACCTGTCCTAATGAATCTCTTTTCCTCGGCAAGTAGATCCTAAGGTATAGTCCTAGACAATGTCTATGCAGCTTTAGTGGATATTTATCTATAGTTAGATGATATTTTAATACATCTTTATCTTTATACTTTGAGGAATATATTTTAGTATTTCCTCAGTTTTAATGCATCAACCCATACAGATGCTGCGTAAATTATGGACGAGGTGACTACTGATGATATTATGCTATATCGCAGTCTTTTATTAATGAAAAGCTTGTACAGCTTGGCAGTTCTGTTAATCAAGCATAGGGTTCTATATAAACTAAAGTCAATAAGAAAGTTTTTGCCCTTGTTTAGCAAACCGAGTATGGCCAGTTTCCAAATAGCTGGCAATTTTTGCAAGTTTAGTAGTTTGTATAGTAATAGTGCCAGCGTTTTAAGATACCTGAAAACCACATCGATTAGGGCTTCAGCCGGTATGCTATTAGGACCTGGTGCATTTGTTCGTCATAATCTCATTGCTGCCTCAAGTATTTCCTATACAGAAAATGAGAGCGGTGGTGTGGAGAGGAGGAGCTTCTACGTTTATTTTCTTCTTTGGTCGAGAAGGAAATAAACCTTAAACCACCGTGCGCAATTGATCACACTTTAGTACTACACATGGTTGTGTCTATATATTTTAACAAATAATTATTTTCGGGTTTTGAACCGCGTTCCATATTTACACTTTTCACAAAATTTATAAAACTTAGAAAACTTACAAACTTTGAAAAATTTACAATGTTTGACGTTTCGACAGTCATGTCGCTGTCTTTTTCAGAAAAAACTGAAACTGAAGATATAGAATCCTGACAAGCTTTTATATTACGCCGTTCGGGTCAATGGTTCGTGACGGTTCCGTTTCATTAGTTTTCCGGAACATGTTTTTCCATATTGGCGCTAGATCGATTCCATTATCTCTATTAAAATTGTCGTACTTCTGGATTTTAATGGCTTCCTTGTATAGTCTAGGCCAGAAGTTTTGGGATTTAGCCAACAATGTTTCTTCTTCAAATTTCATCGTGTGACCGGTGTCTAAGAAGTGTTCCGCAACAGCAGATCTTGTGTTATGTTTCTTTGTATCCCCCTTATGTTCTTTTAATCTGGTAGCTATGTTGCGTCCCGTTTGTCCTATGTAAGCCAGCCCACACAAACAAGGGATGTAGTAGACCCCTGGGTCCTTGAGTGGTGTTTTTTTTCTTTTGATTTTGAGAAGTTGACGGATATTTTATTCGTTGCAGTAAAGATCACTTAGGATACTTAAAGGGAAAAATATCAAAGTGATCTTCACTGCAACAAATAAAATATCCGCCAATTTCAATTGAAAGTGCAGTTAAAAAAGATGATGTTGAAATCGTAGGTTCATTCGCAAACATCGTGCGAGTTACGAAAAGTATTCCACCATTTTGGTCAAAAAACGTTTCCTTGTGATTTGTACAAATATAATAGCAATTTATTACAGAAAATATCACAGGCGACTTCACAAAATATCACCATGTTCTGACTAACATAGAATTGCGGCGTGCTGGAATCCACATCTGACTACGTGTCTAATCCTCGGGAAAGCAACAACTACGAGCCATTAAAAAAAGATTAATAGGAGAATACGCGGAATCTGAAGAACTCAAAGAAAAAAAGCTTTGGAATGATCTGCAATTAGGAAATAAAAACAAAACATCTTTCAGACGGTAAAGTATCAGATGAATTATTAAAAACTATGTTTCTCCAGCTCATGCCAATCACCATGAGGTCAGCAACGATAGCTTAGGAAGAATTGCAGAGATGGCTGATAAAATCATGGAAACGTCACCCCACATCCAACAGCGTGGCAGAAACTGTAATTTTACCAGCAAAGAAAGACAATACTGACTTAAGAGAAATCATCGAGCAATTGCAAAAATAAGTAGTTTTTTTTTTAACAAAAATCAAACAAGTTCAGCGACCAAAATCTCGATTAAGATTTCATTCCCGAACATACAGAAAATTTTGTTGGTACCACGACAGATTTAGATACAAGTCGATCAAATGCATACCAACGTGCAAATTAAATGAGAAATTCGGAAACGACCAAACTTGTTAATTCAGGCAGCATTTAACGAACTTGAAGGTGGATGCTGATTTTTTATTACGGACAAATCCAAAGGAATCAATTTCTAATTGATTTAGGCACTGAGATATCAACCATATCACCTATTTATCATGTCAAGCAAATTAACCATCACAACTACAAACTATTTGCTGTGAATGGTTCTTCAATTAATACGTATGGGGAGCAACTGCCAGAGCTCCATCTTGGTTTCGTAGAGTTTTCCGTTAGCCCAAACTTTTCAAGACCAGTCATAGGAGCTGATTTTTAAAGAAATTTTAAGATTTTGGTTAATATAAAAAGGGAGAAGTTTATAGATGCCATTGCTTTACTAATATCACATGCAAGACTAATAAAAAATGAAACAGTATACAATACATCTGAATTTGCAGACATTCTGCGATAGTGTCAAAATATCACAAGGTCTTACATAAAAGTACTGTGTTGAAAACATTCGGTAACACATAACATTACTACGACCGCCTGTCACAGCTAAAGCTAGACATCTTTCTCCTGACAAGTTGGTAGAAGCAAAACGAGAATTTGAATACATGGTAGAACTGGTAATATGCAGATCTTTAAATAGTAACTGGTCAAACTCTCTACATATGGTTACACAAAGGGATGGTGATTGGAGACCTTAGTGGAGATTACCGTAAGTTAAATTCAACTACCACTACCGATTGTTATTCGGTTCCCAACATCCTAGATTTTAATGCTCTACTTTATGGTAAAAAAGTATTTTGCAAAATAAATTTAGTGAAAACTTTTTACTAAATTCTAGTAGAGAGACAACAAATTCTTCTTAGAATAGAGTAGAAAATTACAAAATTCTTTTTTTTTATTATATTGAGTCTGCCGATAATATTTTTTCACACCCAGGCAGTGTGAATGCTATCTGTGACTTTAAATTACTTGAGGAGACAATTAAAACTCTTAGACGATTTTTGGGATGGTAAACTTCTATCGTAGAAACTTGTTTGCCGCAGCCCAAAAACAATTGCATCTCTTTGAATTAACTAAAATGCCCCAAAAAGTAGCTTTTCGGTGTTGAGAAGTTCAGACAAATATTTTGTAATTACTGTCAACAATAGCCAGCAAACTATTTCTATTGATAAACTAAAGTCGGTCTACTGTTTTAACGATACGCTTAATCCATTAATCCACCAACAACTCATATTCCTCATAGTCAACAGAACAACAACTTTAGAAAGAAAGGTTAGGTTTCCTACAAAACTCACAGAGTATTGTACGTAACTATATATAGTATACTAGCTGAACCCGGCAGACATTGTCCTGCCAGAAAACAAATTCTCCACGAAAAAATAAATGTACAAGCTAATTTTCCAGATAATCGGTTAAACTGTGTAGTAGTTGATATGCTGTAGCGCCACTTGGTGGGGAGTTACATAGAAAAGTATAGCGTAAAAACCTACTCAGGATAAACGGTTCTGAAGACAATGTATACTCATGCTAAAATTAAATGTACAATTATAAAATCACTTTACACTTGATACTAAAATTAGATGTCCGATTCCAATGCTACCGTTAACAGTTAGATGTTGTAATTAAAACTCAACTAAAAAGTTTAGTGTTCTATCAGAAAGCAAGCAGCATTCTGTTACAAACTTTATGTCTTACAAACCTTGCACGGCCAACTCACACAGTCGGAGGTAGGGGAGGTTAACAGGAAGTATGCTTAAGGGCGTCAGATCTGATCCAAGATAATACTTCTGCCTCGATCACGACAGACGATCCAAACTTGTAACTCAATTGGAGGTTCGTCATCTTTATTACTCTGATGTTCGAGTAGCCAAAATTAGTTAATAGATAACGATAATCGCAGGAGAAAGAAAAATAACAAGAGAGAATAACAGTTACAATCACTTTAATGTATTAACGTTGGATACTAATAAGAATATATGAAATTTCTTCACCTATCGGTGCTCGAATGGTTTCCACGTAGAATTAACAAATATCACAGTTTTATTTTAGTAGCGCAGTAAATTGACAACTATACGCTAAATGCGCAATCCTTAAATACTAGAATGACTAACAATTTTCATTAACAAGCAGAGAAAACTTTGATTTCGTAATACATAAGATTTACTAGATTATATCGAAGTTCTCATACATGAATACCCGCAGTATCGCACCGAAAGTTTCAGAATAAATATGTTTTTCCCTCACAGATTAAGATTACCTTATTGGTATATAAGCGATAACGTAATTACGGTAGTTAACATTAATTACAATTCTGTGAGTAACTTTCGTGATCCCGATATAAAAGTTAAACAAATAACTCACCCCAAAATCCAGTTTCCACTTTCGCGGAGAAAACGTTTTCCCGCCAGCGGCCTGTAATAAATAGTAAAAAGCAAATCGGATCACACACTAACTCACACAGAACAAGAAGCTAAAAAAAATAGTATTAATAAATCATTAAATGTTACATAAAAACTCGTTGTATCGTGTACTGTAGGGAACAATTTAGCACAGATGGCTGATAACACAATCGACTAGTATACATGCAGTAACATCTCCCACGGTAAGGCTTGTCGAGACCCCGTTTTTGTGGCGGAGAAAACGCCTTCCAAAAGGGCACGTGTTCGGTAATGGTATTTCTTAATAATAATTAATCTTCATCAATTTTTTATTGAAACGTACACGTGCTCGAAGCGGGTGGAAAACGGCTATTAAATTAAGGAGGAATTACAAACGAATTTTAATAAAACGACAGCAATTATCGTACCCTGTGACGACTCAAATATTTTATGAACGCAATGTAATTACAACTTGATTCCCATTATTACGGATGGCACTTGCAAAATTACTTAAGACGTCCAGACCATTTTAGGCAATTGACAGCTTCACGATTTTGTCGTAAAATGACAGTCACGAGAAAAGATCGGTAGAAGGCGTCTAAACCGGAATCTAATTTCAATTACATACAGGGTATTCCGTAATGAAAATTTCGTACGTAACAATTTTTATTTTATGTCTTTTTCTTTTGAATTCGTGCCCAAATCTTAGCCTGGTTTCTAACCCTCTTCGGTTAGATTTAGCCGAAGAAATTTTGTTTAAATATTTGTTAAATTTTTAATGTCACATTTGGTCGAATTTAAGACGACGGTTGTTTGTTGTAAATTTTTATTTTGCATGAGATTTGTTGTATTGCAATTCTACCAAGGTTCTCGTAATAAATTTTAGATCGGTGTATTGCAATTACACCAATCTATTTCCTCTAATCCAATGTTCTAATATTTTACGTATCTGCAACTATACGTAGATTATTACATTTTAATTTTTATTTTTACGTAGTCGAATAAATTGCATTTACCCTAAATGTTTGTGTTACTTTTCCAAACAATTTTTCAGTTTAAAAATATCGACGCTTTAAATGTTATCTCAAAGACTACAACGGTAAAGCTTTTGTGTGTTATTTTTATACCATAATAAATTTTTAGATTAAATTTTAGTATTTTATAACGTGTTTATCGACAAAAAAAGTAAATATTCCCCGGTAACAAAAACAGTTTTTGTAAAATCAACTTTAAGAATGTTTTCTAGCGTTTGCGATACTTTCCTAGGTGCACTGTAAAACATTTATTCTAATTTTTTAATCTTTTGTAAATTTTCTACTCTACAGCTTCAGATTAACGTCAAATCAAAATGTATTTTCCAATTTTTTTTTAAATTTTATATTTAAATGTGGTAACAGGAATAAAAAAAATATTTTTTTGGTAATAAAAAAAAACTAACAATGTTTTAAAGATTTACCAAATTACACGTTATTCAGATTAGTTGGACTATAAAATAATAACAAAAAAGAAATAATTTTTACTTACTGAGCTATAAACTGGAAACTTTTATCAATTAAATTTTATACGTAACGTTAAAGTAAAACTGTTGATATTCCCAGTGCTTGCGTTTGACGTAAAAGATTGTTACGCTTATAGACCGCGGACTTTTTAATTTTAAATTAAATTATTTCTCTATATGCACGTACAATAAATCTATTTAACAAAACTTAGGAAATAGCAACGTTCAAGGATGAATTTATTGCATTCCAACTTTGCCGGCAGAGTAAATTCGTGGATAACATTATAACAGACATATGTGGTCGTTGTTGTATCCTAAGGGAATTCTGAATAAACACTGAATGTGACAGTTGACCGCGACTTCAATAAACAGCAACTGTCTTTGTGTACCTGCTTTTGTCTGATTACCAATAACATAGATGTCGGACAAGTACTTGAACTATAAATTCATTTATGTTGGTTTTATGTTTACCTATAGTACAACGAGTAATTTTAAAACGCTTTACTTATTTTATTTCAATTTGTCTGCGTTTATATTATGTGTTATTACTGTTTAATATTGGATTTTTAGTTATTCATTTCTATTTAGAAAGCGGTGAGTATAATTTATGTGTTTTAAATACATGGGGTGTTAGTTAACCTTCCCCCGTTATATGAAATCTTTATCACAAAATATTTTGATTCAAATCCAACTAAAGAACTGAAATTAAAACAAAGATTCTTCTTTTTTTTATTTCTTTCTCTATTGTTGAAAAAACCGCACTAATGTTAATCGGTTAATACTCGCACTAATTTATGATTCAGATTGGGAACAGCATGGGAACTTTTTTTATTTTGTTTGCTACAGGGTTGCCACATTACCCCCTTCCAGTGTGCGTCGATGTTAAATATTGTTATCTTGAGGGGCATGTTACTTTTTGTTATATGTGTGGTCTTCATGGGGTTGTTGTAAGTTTGAGCATAATTATATTATGCTTCAAGGTTCAAAAATGCTCGTTTGAGTTTGTCAATTGAAATTGCTGTATGTTTACCGTTGACATTTACCATGAATCCTTTTTGTTTTGATTGACAACTAAGAATGGGCCATCATAAATTGGTTGTAGTAATTTTCGTACAGCATTACGACGAATGAAAACGTGGCTTGAAGTATATAAATCTTTAAATACGAGAATTGGCTTTGCACCATGAGCATTTTTTGATTTGAGTTTTATTGCAACTCATTGGCAAATTCATGTGCATTTTGTTGCTGATATTACTGAAACAATTCAACTGGTAAACAAAGGTTTTTTCCATAAACAAGTTGTGCTTATATGGTTTTCTTTTAGAGAGGAACGTATTTCGAATAGAACGACTGGTAATGCATTCGTCCATGTAAGGTTGTTTCGGAATTTAAGTTTAACTTTTGGTTGTCGATGGAATCTTCTCACGATTCCATTTGATTGTGGGTGGTATGGTGTTCTTTTTAACCCATTACTGCCCAGAAAAAAAAATGTTTGCAATTATTCTTTTCTTAATATTGTTTAGTAATTAGGGTCTCAAATTTCCAGGGCTTCCTGAACTGAAAAACCTGGTTCGAAAATTGCTGCCAAGGCGCTGCAAATAAAAGACATTTGATATGGGCTAATATCAAAATTTCATTATACTATTAGTTTATCGGATATTTTATAATTCGTCCCTCTAAGTTACTGTCTAAGAGCAAAAACTTGTTATTTAGTCAAAAATACAGAATTAAAAAAAAACGTTATCACAAGTGCCCAGCGTACCAAAAATGGTACTCTGCACTTTAGTCATCAATAGCTTTGACTACAATTTTTTTTAAAGACAATTATTATCGATCAATAAACATACTTCATTTCTAAACATATTTCAATGGATTTTTTTTTATTTTAAAAGGTAATAGTTACTCAATATCCATATTTGGATCAAAATACGTGAAGCACAAAATTATAACTTTTTGTCGACCCATCTCGTTAGGAACAAAGAGAGCTACTAGCTACCTGACGACAGAAATTCAAAAGGAGTGGTTCTTAGAAGAGTGACGAACGATAAAATCGCTGGCGCTCAGTTTGCATTCTCAGCAATGGTAGATTAAAAGTTCTGTGGTTCTAGACAATATATGGGACGCTAGGCATTTAGGATAGCTTTGGGCCACTTTGTAAAACACGTCAATGCACGTTCATATGTAAGAATATTCCACAATGTCCACAAATATTTTCTTATGCAGTGACAGTGGTCTTGCATGTTTTGTTGATGTGTCGCAAAATACATCACAGATTTGTTCAGCAAGATGGGTTTTGTTTAATTTTAGAGAGGATGTTCTTTGGAGTAGATTTTGGAAATTCGGTGTCCTTTTTCTGCGATTCTGCAAGTTCTTGATACGTTGCGTGGGTTGAAGTATTGACAGCTTCTAATTTTGATAGTGTATTTGTGAGGATATTTTCTTTCTCACTTATGTGTCTGATGTCTGTGGTACATTGACTTATTAGGTCTAAGTACCAGAATTGTCTAGGTGTTGTTTTCTTAGGTTTTGCTTTGTGGTCTGTAAACAAGATAAAGTTACGTGCTTCTAAGTACTGTATAAAGTGTGCGTATGCGACGAGCAGTTTGCGGTTATAGACGCTGTATTTTTTCTGTGCTTGGGAAAGCGTCTACTATTAATGAGCGAACAGCATTTGGAGGTGGATAGGCCAAAACTGCTGCATTCGCTTCACATCGTCGAAAGCTTGATCATTTATTTCTGACCATTGTATGACATCATTGATTTTGATGGTTGTACTTGTTAACAACTCATATAGTTGAGCTTGTAATTTTGCTGCATTGGGAATAACGATAAAAATTAATAATCTCCAAGAAACTTTGTAGTTATTTCATTGTTGTCAGTTTCTTTGCTTTGCTGACTGCCTCAACTTTTTTTATGGTTTATATTCTTTTCTGTAAACCGTATAGCCGATTAATGTTACTTCAAGCTGTTCAAAAATGATTTTTTATAGGTTTATTTCTAAGTCAAATTTCTCTAATCACGGAAAGACGAGTTGAAAGTGTTTCAAATGCAGGTCTTCCTATTCGAAAGCTTTTAGTATGTTGTTCAAATATGCGTAGCAGCAGTCGAGTCTACGTAGGGTATAGTCGATGAATGTTTGGGCTAGATTTTTTAATTCAAAGCTTATGTAGTTAAATTCATACAGACCAAATGGTGTTGTTATAGCAGTTTTTGCTGTGTGTTCAGAATGGATCGAGATCTGATCGAAGATTATTGTTGAAAATATGTGTTTGTTGCTCAAAAATTGCGCATTCTACGTGTGGCGCTGGATATTTATCTAGAACCGTGCGTGCATTCAGTTGATGGCTTAACGATGCTCAGAGTCAGTATTTGTTCAAATTTATTTTTTGCTGCTTTAAAATCTTCCGGAGCTAGCTTAAGACTACGGTTTGATATTGGTGGTCCTGGTGTTGTTGCTGTGTAGTGAACGATGTCATGCTTGATTCTCTTTATAAGATGTTGCACTGGTTTAGCTATTGTAGAAAACTGCAACATTATATTGCGGTGGTCACATTTTATTGTAAAACTAGTAACATTGTTAATTAAAATGCGTTGACGAAAAGGCGATTTGTTGGTCGAGGACCGTCAGTGTGAGCCGCAGTCACTGTTGATTGACGTCGTTTCTTTGCTTAAACGCACGAAATAATACACATTGTCTAGTGGTCTTTCGGTGACGGTACTAACAGTTTATGTTTTGTTTTTTTTCACTTAATCTGTCGTTTATTTTTGCATTTTGTTTATTCATATTATATATATATATATATATATTTTTTTTTAATTTATGTATTATAATAGCTTAGACACTTTTGTATTAATTCGGTTTTGGTTCATTAACACGTTAACTGCCATACGACGCGCCGGCCGTCGTACGTATTTCTAACCCATCACGCCATACGACGGCCCGTCGTCGTATCGTTATATAGCTTTTTACGAGCCGCAAATTTTGTTGGCTTCACACACATTCTTATTCATATGATACGCATGGCCTACTACCATACATGTGTATAAAAATTTCGACGATCGGCCGTCGTTTTGGCATATTATGAGCAATTAATTGATACCTGCAAATAACCACTTGAACCAATGAAAAATTTTCTGCTGTAAGCCTCTCACACCATAACACACCATTAAATTGTTGAAATTATATCAGAAATATAGATTTCATGTAGGTACAAAGGCAAAATTAGAAGACTATTCTTTATTAGCACAATATTGGTACAATTATTAATGATTTTCAACAAAACATTGTGAGCACATGACGGGGTTGTTAGGACACTTGTTGCAGTATGTGCTGACACGTGGCGTAACGCTCGATTTGTCAGCTTCACGACTTCCAAATCGCTCCCTATTTTTGGCGTAGCAACTTACGCAACGTTTCTTAATTTTTCTATTTCTGTTATCCGTTTCTCCATTATTTTCCAGTGTATGCTTCCTGGAAACTCTAGCAGTTGATTCCTCATCATCGTTTTCCAGCAAACTCTCTACTAAACCTTCCTTGAAGCAAGTAATGGACACTTTTTTGTTTGTCATCTTAGAATAAATCACGTGAGCGTTCACTATAGTTGTGCCGAATAATAGTTCCATAGCTACTTTGTGATACCACTTCACTGACTTCCGAACAGCACTGGAATAGCTGGAAAGTTGGTCAGAGAGATCAATACCTGACTTTCCCTTATTGTACTCTTGAATCATTGTGGGTTTTGAAATCTCTTCCTGTTTTCGATTTTTTTTTCCTGTGGAAGTAATATCTGTTCTATGTTCGGTGGACAGCATCAGAACATCTCTTTTGTCCTTCCACTTCATCACCACTATGCCTTTTTCGTTGTACATCCCAATAATTTCATTTTTGTTCAACTTTTTATTTACCACAGGTTTTGGAATCCCTTTCCTGTTTTTTCGCAATGTTCCAGTAATATGAGTATTCCTTGCCAGTAGTTTCTCTGCAAGTTCAAGTGATGTGTAATAATTATCAGTGATAAAACTACGTCCTTCATCGAGATAACTTTCACCCAATCTTAGCACTATGTCGGCCGATAGAGACAGACTTTTTGTTGCCGTTTCGTTTTTGCCTTGATAAATTTTAATACCGTAGGTATATCCGTTAAGTCGCAAATCTTGAATAATTTTACGCCATATTTGTGGCGTTTCCCGGGTATATATTGGCGGAACAAGAGTCGCCCTCTGAAAGGAACCATAGTTTCGTCTATACACAAACATTCTCCGGGTATATTGTACTTCTTGTAGAGCTCTTGCAGTTTATTAGTCAAGGAATTTATTTTGTGAAGCCGGTCACCATCAGATTCTTCATTGTTAGCAAAATGTAACATGGAGAGTAGTATCTCGAATCTGTTGCGAGACATTGTTTTTGGTGCCATACTATTTTTGTATATTCGCTTCGTACTCCAATAATTACTCAACTGAGGAAATTTCACTAATCCCATCCATAAAAGAAGCCCTAAAAATTTTCTAATTTCAGGTGGATTTGTAGGCTTCCAATTGCTCAGCCTGGAAAATCTACTGAGTTCCTTTCCATTCATTGATTGCGTTGCGTAAACATTGGTCTCTTCTGCTATGAATGCGATAATATCTTCCGTTATAAATAGTTCGTAAAATTTTATTGGAGGATCATCTGCACACAAAGTGATGTTTTTAACTCCTGGGGTGAATGTTTTAGGAAAAACTTGTTGTTGTATACGATTGTCCATGAATTTCCATGTATCAGATGTAGAGGCAGAATTATCATCATTTGACTCATCAAAACTTCCTATATCATCGTTTATACCATCCTCATATTCGTCAGTAGAATGTGCAGAACCTGCTAGAGCAGGTAGTATTATTAGAATCAACATTATCATAACAGTGAGCTGAGCTTATTAGTTTAGTTTTACTCACCATCATCGCGGGAATCGCCTGAACTGGCAATAAAATCCGGATCTCGCACTGAATCATCGCTATCTTCGTCGTAACTACTTGCATTATTCCCATAGAAATTTCCCGCAGGAATGCCATCAAAATTATCCATTTTATATAAGTAATATTGAGTATTCGAAAAACAGAGGTTAAAACACGTGTTGTACTCGGATTTTTAGGAGGGAAATTACAATGCGCACGCGGCGGCTGTTACGACGGCATGCTGTCGTATGGCTCTCAGATAATGAAACATTCCGTTGACGCCGTACGACCGCCCGTCGTCGTATTTATAGACTTCGTGATATACGCCTTGGCGCGGCTGTGCGGATCACAACTATATACATGTGGCAGTTAACGTGTTAATGAACCCCGGCCACTCTGACTACCTAATTTCAACCGATCTCAAAAAAAAAAACAAAACAACGCAAAAGAGACGTTACATGGCACCCGAGCAGAGACTCTAAAAATTTTATTTTACAGGGTAACCGTTTTATAGCCAAAAATCACTGTAGTTTTTAGTCGTTTTTAGTTAGTGTTGCAAAGTCATATATTTGATTAGAATCATTTGGTACGGTGGTACCAATATTTGCAAGTAGTCTTCTGTCTCCTTTTTAGCTAAAAACGTTTAATAAAATTAAGTCGTATAGTAAAACTATAGATTTGATCGATAGTGTTTGATCTCTTACGTGCACTTTGCTATAAGCTTCTAGTAATTTACAAACCCTGCACGGCCAACTCGCTGTAGGATTGAAACAATACTTATCGCAGAGTGGGGTTTAAGTGATTTTATTTCAATGGGCGCCAGATTTCTTTTTGCAGATATAGCTCCTGCTAGATCAGCACAGGAAGCCAGAAGCTTATATAAAATTGTTAAGGTTTGTAAAACTAGAGGAAACAAAGAAAGAAACCAAATCATTAACCACGATTCTACTTTAATTCATTTACAAGGATGACTTAGAGAATACAATTAGAATCAACGACAATTAGAGATAATTTGATAATATCACTAAACTACTAAAATACCAGAAGTATCGGCAACTTACAGTACTACAATCATAAGTGTAACAACTAGGACATACAAAAAACTTTGTAAGTAAATTACATTAATAATAATAATTGACGGTTGACGTCAGCATGCGACAGGAATATAACTTAAACTAGTTGACTTATAGTAATAAAAAGCAAACGTTTTGACACGATTATTAAATATGATTTATGAGCATCACCGTAGCGACAACGAATAGTTAAAATAAAAAATTGACTTACAAAGATTTAGGTGCACATTCAGAAAGCGCTTTCCTACTGGCTTTCTATAATCAAACTACCTAAAAATAATCGTGTCAACTTAGTGACTCACAAACTCTACAACAGGTAAAAAGAAACAATTATAAAAGGTAAGAGAATCGAAACGTATCGTATGCTGTTATATATGCCCTTTCGTTCAAGGTGCTATTAGTTATCAATTGCCTCCAAATAAAAATATCAATCGTATCTAGTACAAATGCACTTTCGTCCAAGATGGTATTATTAAAACGTCAATTGCCACCGAATAATAATATCAATTGTATCTACTGTTGTATCGCAGAGTTTGTAGATCAAATGCTTCTTATTAGAATTTTTCTATCGTAGACTTTAAACTTGTACAGACAACGAAACCCAGATTTGAGAGACATGGCGCTAACGAAAAGACATGTAAATTACCTTTAATCCCAAAAGATAATAGAAGACACTTGCCCTGCGTATACATCGTGTCACAACACATGGATGTTTTCAGAAATTCAATTTACGGCCTTTCGTTTACTCGACCGCATCCTCGATAGATGGCGTTGAGAAATAGAAAAGTAACTTTAATTTAAACAATATACAGAGTAGTGCATTTTAAAATTTATGCACGTAACAACTATTGTCATCAAAAGTTTTTTTTTCCGGATATTTCAGCTACTAGCAAGTTTTATAAAAGTCCAATTTTAGATAAAACTATGTTGTAGTATTTAATAGATGGATTTACTAGTGACAATTTGTTTAGCGCTTAATTTTTAAGCGGCTTTACAAATGTCTATAGATTGTTATGGGTTTCCGTTCTAGTAAACCATACCACGTCTAGTTTGCTACGTCGCCGTCGTAGGGTTAAGTATGAATAAATATAATTAAAATGGTTAGTTTATAAGAGAGGGATAGGTAAAACAATAATAATTAAATAACAATTACAATAATATTGATGCAGGCTCTTTTTATCAGGCAACACTCTATACAACTAATTGTACTCAATGCTAACATGCGTTATATGTAATCGATTCTAATAAAAATTTAATTAGTAGTCAATCAACTACTTTGTTTACCATGCAGTTGCAAAACAAGTCAATAATCGACAATGATAATAAATAGCATTTAAAAAAATATGAGCACAAAAACTTACCCAACCGACAAGTCACAAATAGCAACGTTCACCACCTCTTTTTATTTGGTTTAAGAATTAAAGTACATGACGCATTTATAAGTCATGCGCAACGACCGTGTTAAGTGCCCAATATAGATAGAACACTGTTTCGATAAGCAACTTTAAAAACAATGAAATTTCCTTACACTACAACAACTTTAATTACCAAGATCACTAAATAGAAAACGTAACACTGGATTTAATAGCAAAATTAAATGTATTTCAACATTAACGCAACAATATATGATATTTGTGGTAACATACACACCGAATACAACCTGGTCCAATCAAATCGGCCACTTTCAATTACAAAGAACAATAAGGTACTTGCAGTTGATATTTGTCCCTTTTGAACCTAGATGGCCACGTATTCACACAACCTTAAATGCTGGAACCGAATGTAACGGACGTGTACCACAAAGAATAAATATTTTAAATACATGTTTCTATTTCTATTCTATATTTCTAATCGCCCGACATAAAATACTCTTTAGTACATTTCTGACTGTCGAATAAGTAACTTTTAACTTGTGTTTAAATGCCATTTTTACGTTAGATTTAGTGCTGCTAGAAGGTTGAAAACAACACTCGACAATGGTAACATTTTTATCCATTAACATCTACTTTATGACTATATGTCAATCTTTTTTTAAGGAACATTTTTTTTTATGTAGTACACTTAAACTTATAAGAAACCTGCTCGATGTTAATGTTTGTGATGCATTTTCAGTAGAGATCTAATTAAGGTTGGTTATGAGGCTTATCCACACGCGGTTCTGAATTTGCAATTTGGTTCTTTTTTAGCTCCTTCTCTGTTACTTTCGTGAATCTTAATTACTGACGTTCTACAAATGGAGTTACTAGTTGCTCCACTTTTGCTAACATCTAAAGCATATCAATTGTGAGAGAGGCGAAATAACCTATCTTGACATATACGATTCTTTTTATATTGTACGTCAAAGTTTTTATACTTTAATTTCTTGAACGTCGAGCTAAGCAAGGCCAAACGGTGGTATAAGCCCGTCGTTGCGGAGTTGTACTCTAGTAGTTCCGTTGAGGTTTTCTAAAAATAATTTATTAAATTATTCGGTACATCAAAACTTCAATTGTTAATTGTTTGCCACGAGCAAACACGTTATAACGTTATTAGGAAATATTACACTTGTTTATGTCATTGAAATTAATATTGCTTTTTGATAACATTTAAATTAATCTTACTGTTCTATGTTGTGACGCTTACTCCACACGAACCTATCTGAAATAGAAAAACTAAGAAGACGGTACGGTTCTCGGGCGCCAGGTTTGTTAAATGAGTTTGCTCTCCTATTAGACGGTGCTGTACGGGTAACTGCAGTAAAGATGTCACATGTTATTTTGTATTTGTCAAAAACGTTAATTTAAATAAAAATAAACGGTTGCACTGGTTTGCACGCAGTTACTGCTTGTTTGAAATCGCTATTGAACGTCGTATCAGGGCTAGTCCGCTAAATGTCAGTAGTAATTTTTCTAGTTAGTTATTTCAAATTTGGTTGATTGCTCCACGTTTCAATATGAATGTAATCAAAATGTCATGTAATCATTTTCTTCTTTTGAGGAAATGTAACTTGCGAATTCCACTTTCCTTAGTAAATCAGAAGTAACTAAATATGACACACCTTTTTCTAAAGTTTTGGGATTCTATAATTTTAACTACTTCTATAATTAGTCAAATCAGTTTTAAGAACCTAATTATGTCAGCTTTATTTGTACTAATTAATAGTACCCAGTAAACACAAAACTGATAATGTTTAGTAACAGTTTCAAAACAAAAAATTTATGATTCACTCTTGTTTCAAACATGAAAGAAACCTAACTGCAATAAAATAGCTATAAGTCCATCGCTGTTTCACTTATTTGAATCAGTATAGTTTCGGTATTTTAAATTCAAACCTGTTGCAAAACAAATGTTGCATTCGGTTTACGTTTTAAAAGCTTCGTTCTTGAACTGATACCAAATGATCAATAAATATATGATTTTCTTGTTTCAATAATGAACTAAAACAATTCCTTCAATAATACAATAATACATTTTCGAATGCACGTTTCAAATTTTATTGCACAATAAATATTTTTAAATACATCACAATGAGTTTTTTACATATTGCAACTTTCTTTTTGTGATCTTTTCACGGAAGCCTCGAAAACTGCATCAGTTACTGTTGGGTAGCAACTTTTAACCGCATCTGTAACATAGAAATAAATATTTCGTTTATATACATACATAATTATAGTTACACAAAATTAATTACACTTTTTTAATCAAAAACAACACAAACTTAATATAAATATTATTATATTATTATAAAAACACTGTGAATACCTTTAGCTGTACATAATCGTATAGAAAACTTGAAGAATTGAACTGTAATTATAAATCCTAAAGTATCACCAGATTTACGCAATAATCTACCTTAACGCAACCATGTGTTTTAATTTACATTTTTTATACAAATTAAAACATGATACATAAAGAACAGAAATGATAATAATATTGATTACATTTATGGATTATAATAAAATGCTTCGACTTACCGTTTATTGTTCCATTTCGTAATTGTACACACAGCATCACTTATCAAACTGCAACCGAACAAGTGAAAAGATATCAATTTGCAGCGCAAGCGTTGACGACAGTAATCAAAAGTATAGCAACGACTAATGCTGACTAATCACAAAGTATTCGTTTTTCCTGGAACGATTCTACTGTTTTGAAAATAATTCAGTTTTATTTAACCGATCTTCAAACAATTCAAGTTATTCAAAAAATATTTGGTTTTAATAAATCAGTTATTAGACGGTTGCTGATTATGGGAAAAAAATTGCAAGTACTGAAACGGTTTAAAACTGATTGTGAAAAATCGGAACTCTTTCAATTTATTTACTGTCAGTTACATGTAAATGATATAAAAATGGAACTAACACGAAACAACGTAATGAAACAATTGTTTTAATCTTGTGACTGTAACAGTTTCAATCCGTGTTTACTGGGTATTGTATAATTAGAATAAGTAAATGTGTTTACTGATTAGTTAACTGTCAGTCTTAAACAAAACATATATTATTTGTAACCAGAACATCGATTATACTTAATTTTACTTTCAGTAGCAAACTTTGAATCAGCTTTAATTTTATGTGTTGTCCTTTGTGTACATTGACGCGTCATCCGCCAGTTGAACGCAGTTATTGCCTGTAAGGAACCTAACAGAACCGTTGTACATAAGCTTAAATACCACGCATATTTTGCTCTTAAATCAAATAAAAAGCAAGTAGTAAACGTTACTACTTGTGACAAAGAATTGTCGGTTAGGTAAGTTTTTGTGCTAATAATTTTATCTTGTTTGGAAATTCATTATTATAATGGTCAATTATTGGCTGGTTTTGCGACTGCATAGTAAAAAAAAAATTGTTTGAATGCTATTTACCTTTTCTTAAATATATCACTTGTAATAATTTTTGTTAACAATTGAATATAATTAGTTGTATGGTGTGTTGTAATATTACTCGAGAAATCTATAATTGTTGTTTAATTGTTACTGGTCTGCCTCTTTCTGTTTTCGTTTAACGCCTATTTTCTCTTGTTGGAAATAAATAAATTTGTGTTTTGCCAATTTTTTCTTTCAGTTATCGACAGATTTAAACACGGTGTATATTGGGTGTTTTGACGCCCTTTATTGCAGAATTAGTACACCGAGACTTACGACGCGCTTGCCGAATCTAATTGAGCTAAACGCTTGCTTTTAAGTTATGAGAAAATTTACGTAACCTAGACACGGTGTGCAAAGCTTCAAACGATTCTAAAATCGGAGACAGGCAACGGAAAATAAAACTCAACAGTAAAATAACAACTTCTTAGAAAACGGTGATCAAGCAAGCATGCGATAACGGTATTAACCTCCATCGGTTCGGTGGAAGGGACTAATTTTGGTTTTATTAGTTGGTACGGAAACGGGATTCAGCGTAAGCAAAGTAGGCGAGCAAAAATTTTTCAACACGTTACTTAAACATGATGTTGACGGCGTATTACGCATGCCAAAGCCTAACACTACAAATACGACGCCCGGTAAGGAATAGAGCGGAACACACAACTGTGCAAAAATGTTTCAATCCGTTACTTGAACCCAGTATTGACTGCGTATTACTTACTCCAAAGCCCAACACTACAAATGCGACACTAGGTGAGAAGTAGAGTAGAACATGTAGCCGTGGAAAAATCTCTCAACGCGTTACTTGAACACGGTGTTAACGATGTATTACGCAGGCCAAATCCCGGCACTACGAATACGACTCCCGGTAAAGAATAGAGTGGAACAACTAGTCGTGCAAAATTTTTTCAACTTGTTACTTGAACCCGATGTGACGGTGTATTACGCAGGCCAAAGCCCGACACTCGGTTAGAAATAGAATAGAACATGTAGCCATGCAAAGATTTCTCAAAACGTTACTTGAAAACTGTGTTGACGGTGTATTACGCAGGCCGAAGCCCGGCATTACAAATACGACGCCCAGTAAAGAAGGGTAGGAAAGATTAGACGGTGAAGTGGTATTTCTCTGGAGGTTCCGCTAATGTATTTAAATTTAATTATTTTATTTAGCTAGTTGCTCTTGGATTCTGAATCCTACTCAAATTGATCTCCAATTAGAACTGCGGTTTTGTTGTTGCGTGCTCGGTTTTATAACGGACGGTTCAAAAAGAGAGAAACGACTGTAAGCACCGACTCACCACACAAAGCTAGGTACTAAAAACTTGACCTACGACCGTCACCGACTTAAACTAGCCAAACTGGTGAGGCGACAATCTACTACATTGACTTTATTTATCTTTTCACAATTGGTGCATTGCAACTCAAACAGTGACGCTAAGCGTTGCATCGATAATTTGTTTAAGCAGCTTCAATTGTTTTTTACTTATAGGTTCTTGCAGAACGTGGTAGGTATCGAAAGCAGACAAGTGAGTCAAACTCAAATTCATAAGATAAATACCGCTAAACCGGATAACTAAGAATTACATGAAAATGTGTCATAGCACGCAATATTAACGTGCCAAATACAAGAGTTATAGTTCTTCAACTAGAGATAATAAAACGTGTAAAAATTAATAAAACAGAACTACTTTCATGGTTTCAATTAAATTAATTCCTTGCCCTAGCAAGATGTTTCAAATGCTAAACCAATTTGTATCTCTAACCCGTTGGTTTCCACATGGTAATTAAATAATAATAATTAAAATACTAAATATAGTATACAGTGTACGTCAAAACGAACGTTGGAAATTCACACCGGATGAGTTTTTGGCGATATTTTTATGCATTGATTTGGCTAAAGTTTAGCAACTTTAATCAATGCAGTACGTTTGCTTAATTTGTCTGTCAATTTTTGACAATTATTGGTTTTGTGCCCAAACGCTTTTCTAAATATGCAAAAAATTTGTGCTGCCAACGTTGCAAACGTCAATATTCGTTTGTTAGTGTAGTTACGTAACGGGCAAAAAAATCTCTAGAGCAGCAAAGTACAAAGTAAAAATCCAAATAAAACTGTGTTCCAATCAAATATTATATTAGAAAGATTATGTAACAAGTGGAAAGTCATTTGAAACTACACAAAGTTTTTTTGTAATTAATACTCATTTCTTGTAATTGATAAAAAATTACATTAACAAAAAAAATGTGATCCATGTTGGGCGCCAATGTAATATTTTCAACAAATTCTATAATGTACATGTTTTAATATTTTTTATACAAATAATAATTTTTTTAAATCTTTCTATCTAATCTTAAGATTGGCGACAATAGAATTTGATATGTAATCATTAAATACTTCAACAAAATAATTAGATGTAATTACCAGTGTATAAACATCAACAAATTTGTATTTTTATCATAATAAATTGATATTTTTTTTTAAGTTTTTTAAAACAATAATATGCTAGTAATTGCTTAGTAATCAAAAACAGTTTTTGTGAATTAACGTTTTGCTCTTATTTGTTACAGACCGCAACATACGAACGTGAATGAAATTTATTTGGTAAGTAATTTAAATGCGTTTTATTCAAATAGTGCTCAAACGATTGCAGTTGCATGTAACACGTAATGACATTGTAGTAGTTGAAGTATACTTCGAACGAATGTTAAATACTTGAATTCAATTCATTGATACTCCAATTAGGAAAAGTCCCTTGTTCGAAACGTAATCCTTGACGATCGTTAAAAATAAAGAAAACCTCGAATTGTACAGTAGAAATGTTTATATTGCATAGTTTAATTGCTTGCAAATGATGTTAAAAACAGACAGATTAGTAGTTAAACATAATTTTAAATTGCATCGTATATTTGAAATTACGTTTTACTGAGAAATTCATTATTTAGAAAATGCTCTTGTAGTGGGATAAATTTTAAGTGCATCTAATTGTCCTATTTTATAGAATATTTGCAAAATTATTAAATCTTTGGTTGATTGTTTTACATTATTGGAGAAATATATAGTATAATTCTACATAAAAAAACTTAAAAAATATTAAAATTAATAGAAAATTTCTCAGATCGTGTATTTGACGTATATTATATTTAAGTAAAAATTACACTTTAGAAATAAAAAAGTGACAGTGTTAATAAAAAAATTAAAACAATTTTAAAAACGAGCCCGAATGAGAAGGTTCTTATTAACTGGAGCGTTGTACATGTAAACTAACCAGATTTGTATTAAATTTTGTAGTGATTATACGTAACTTTACATAATTATTATCGCTTCAGCTTGAAAAACTGAAATTATTATTTTTTGATTATTTCGGCTCCGATAAGAACGGTAATTTTTAGTTTTTTGTATGAAATTGTTCATTTAGCCCATTAACTCTCCCAAATTTAAGTAAATTGCAAAAAAAAACAAAAAAGTGCAAAAAATTGCAGTTATGAAAATCAAAAAAAATTATTAAACACGATTATATATGTTTCTTGTATATTTTGATGCATGGAATACAAGTTTAGAATCTTGTAATCTCAAACATTCATAAATCTATAAAAAAAACCGTAGAAAATAGCATATAAAAAAAATATAGGAAACAATCATCATGGACTTTAAACGGTTCTTCGTTTGTATCAAACTCGTTTGTCTTCAAATGACTTAGGCAGCAGATTCCTTTATCGTTTTCTATTTTCTTTCTAGCGTCCAGCAAAAATCTGCCATCATGTTGACGGTCCAATTTTCTTGATACCTACTCTCTATTTCACTAATGTTTTGATGAAATCGTTTTCTCTGTTCTTCACTATAAACTCCAAGATTTTCAGGAAAGTAGTCAAAGTGAGAATGTAAAAAGTACACTTTAAAATCCATCGAGCAACCCAAATTGTTGTAATTTTCCAGCAACTCTGAAAACTAAAGTCTTCTAATTCTCACCTTTATTATTTTCTAAAAAGTTATGTGAAACATTTTAAAACTTACCTAAGTTGCTCTCTCATGGTCGTTCATTGTTTCAACGAAATTTCCGTCCTCAAACAAAGTGCAAATTTGGGGTCCATGAAAAATTACCTCTTTTAAATTCGGATCACTTATCTCGGGAAATTTTTCTCCTAACTAGAACAAACACTTGCCACCTTTGTTCGGAGCTTTCACGAACTGTTTTATAAGACCCAGCTTAATACGTAGTGGCGGTAGTAAATATTTAGAAGGATCAATCGATGATGTTCGTATATCATTGTGAGTACCTGGATCAAATGTTTCTCTCGTAGACCATTCTTTCTTCACAAAATGATTTTTTCTATCCCTACTGTCCCATAAACATAAAAAAACTTGTTGATGAATCAATAAAGAGTCTCCACTCATCGTATTTATACGTGTTCGGTTTTAATTCATCAACCAAACCTTTGACATTCAAACAGTATACCAATGATTTCTCATCGTCGTTTGAGAAAAATTGCCGGAATTTTTCTTCCCTGTTTCTATAAAAGTGAGCTGATACTCCTTTAACCAACATTTTTTTTTCAGTGTTGCCGCTAGATATTCAGCTGCATCTTTAAGAAGTCCTAAATCCCGCACAAGATCATTGAGTTCTTCCCTGTTAAATGTTAAGTATTTTTTATCCTCGGAACTTTCTTCTTTGGAGACTTCGTCAACTTCTTTTCTGACCTCCATCTCTTTAGCAGTTACTGTGTCTTCTACTATTTTCTGTGGCTTAACAGCTGATGAAACATTGGCGTATTTGATTTTGCTCTTAGTATTTACGGAAAAACCGATAACATCAGTCATTCAAAAATATCAATTCTGTTGATTTGTTGGCGAAGACCATATCATTGGTATTGCGAATTTCAAGTTTTTCTGTTTTTTCTTTATACCATAGGGTTAACATAATGTTGCATCGATCGCAAGCAATATGTGAAACCCAAGCCGTATCCCAATTCGTTATTTGGACACTAAAGCAATCTGCATGTATTTTGTTTATCAGAAAACGGTCTGCGGTGTTTGACCAATTGAAATTTCCCATAAATGTAACAAAATAAATCAGGACTGTTATTACATAATTGGAAGCTACTTTTTGTCATAGTATACTCTCCAGAAGCCAAGTTACCCACTAGTGACGAGCTGCAGTCGCTTGATGACGACGCCTGCGGGCATTCTTTCTCATACTGACCAGACGCCGATACTGGGTTTCCGAAACCCTGCATCGTAAAGTACTTATCACTTGTACCTGTTATGACTGCACACACGTTGTTAACCTAGAGATTTTGCCAGATGATTCTGTTGCCAACCGTCACCACGAGGACGTGCCCTGGTTACAGGCACAAACAATTTTATCTTATCTCTCTATGTTCGAATTTGATCCAGGTACTCACAATGTTATACGAACACCATTGATTGATCCTTCTAAATATATTTAGCGGTAGCAAATATATATGCTACCGCTGCTGCATATTAAGTTGGGTCTCATAAAACAGTATGGTAAAAAGAAATACCAACAGAAAATAGAAAGCGGAAAAGGAATCCGCTGCATAGATCATTTGAAAACAAACGAGTTTAATACAAACGAAGAACCGTTTAAAATTCATAAAGATCATTTCCTATCGTCTCTTTCTATGCTAATTTATACGAATTTTAGAGTTTTATAAATGTATTCCATGCATCAAAATATACGAGAAACATATATAAATGTGTTTTATTTTTATAGCTCAATTTTTTTGCAATTTCTTTCGGTTTTTTGCAATTTACTCAAATTTGGGAAAGTTAATGGGCTAACTGAACTTCGGATTTAAGTTCAGCGCATCGAAATACAGAAAAATCATACTCGATCTAGGTTCATAAATTTTTTCCACTGTGGTTTTCCGCGATTTTTTGCAATTTGTTTTAGTTTTTTGCAATTTATTTAAATTTTGCAAGGTTGACAGGCTAAACAAACTTTAGATTTAGATTCAGCGGATCAAACTACATGAAAATCATGTTCGATCCAAGTCTACAAAATTTCTTTCACTGCTATAACTGGCTTTTTTCGTATTTTTTTGCCTTGTTTTCTGTTTTTTGCAATTTACTCAAAATTTGTGGGTGTAGAAGCTAAACGGATCTTAGATTCGGATTCAGCGCGTCAAAACTTATGTCAGTAGTTAAGTTTAGTCAAATGTGCAGCCCACTTTTTTTGTGTGCCTGTGTCCTTAAAACATAAAACAGAACAAAATGTTTGGTGTCGATAGAGTTTGTTGAAGCCCCACGTTGGGCGCCATTGTATTGTACAAAAACCGTAGTCATTAATAATAAAAATGAAATAATCTGCACTAATCTATTTAAAAAATTTATTAATATTAATAATAACAATATTCTTTGACTTTAGTAGAATTGACGTCATTTGCAAAAATATCGACTTCTTGCTGTGTTTGCCATTTTCAACAAATGTGCTGTGTCTGTTAATTTACTTTTATTATTTATTTTTTTTAATTTTGCTAATTTTCAACATTAATAAATCGTTCTGTCCAAGCAGACTCCGGCCTATAAGCCTCGCTTCTTTTAAGGGCACCGCGACAATAACAATATATTGTTTATCAATGTTTTTGTTTGTTTAATAAAATTAGTTTACTAAGTTTTTGTTGACGAAAACGTATTAGCATACAATTTGCAAAGCGCAAAGAGGCCCAATCCTTTTGAGAGCTTTAGGGCCGCTACGTGCATATATCCGGCACTGAGTGTATGTCTCAATTCTGTTAAAAGCGAACTACAATTGCAATGCGGACAATTAACAATAAATAATGAGTACGCATTGATTGCGGAATATCTAACAATGTAAACGATTTCACGTATATTTTTTCATCATCTGGTCTACGGTAACACCTTCTTTGTCTCATTATAAAGAAATAATATCTATATTTATTTTTACTACTAATATCATCATCAGAACTCTAAGTTGATAAAAACAAATGTAGGTTTATCACCAAGAATCCGCGGTATTATTCTAGATAATGGTTACGAATTTGGTACTATATTCCTCCTAAAATAAATACTCGTAATAGTTAATAAATTTGTCAATGTTATTACAATTGAACAACTTGTTATTAAACGTTTGGTGCAGACTTTTATTAATTTTGGATTGAATGTTAGTCCCGGATTTTTAAAGTTAATTTTTTACCGAATGTTTGTTGCGGACTCTTAGTATTAATTTCTTGCCGATTTCTGTTGCGGGTTTTTAGTGTTAATTTTCCACTAAATGTTCCTTGCAAACTAATTAATTCAAATCATTTTGTTTTCCATCAGATCTTTATCTTTACCGTTATTATATGGTATGGGCTGGTCTATTTTCTTCACAGTGCTATACCGTGTAGTGATGTTGTTCTTTCCTAGAATTTTCTTAGTTTATCAGTTACTCCGGCAACGTACTGTGAGTAAACGTATGTTTCAGTCTCAGCTTGTTTCTCTTTCTTTTTCTACGGTTTGTGTATTGACTTTTTGTTGTAGCCATTTTTTGTGAAAGCGTCCTTAATATGCTTGATTTTTTTTGGTTTATGTGCTGTAGTGTTTTTTGCAAGAAGGCACATACGGACTAATATCTAAACGCATTCTTGCACTACCATCCTCTACAAAATTTTTTTTCATTAATGCAATTCTAAGAAAAGCAGAAAGAATTAGTGACGAAGAACATAGACCAAGCATATTAAGAACGCTTTCATAAAAAATGGCTACAACAATAAGTCGATACACAGACCACAAAAGAAGATGCGGAAACACTCTGAAGCTGAAACTTAACCTACGTTGCCAGAGTAACTAATGGACTAAGAAGAGTTTTAGGAAAAAAGAACGTCACTACACAATACAACACTGTGAAGAAGATAGACCAGCTCATACTACCGAGGCTACACACCAAAGGTATCTACAAAGTAGAGTGCATGTACGGTAAAAGTTATATCGGCCAAACGGAACCTCAACTTAGGCGTATGGAAGATGGAGATCTACGCTACTTGAAGAACATACAAGAAACCAATAGACAGCTACAAACGCGGTCCAACAGACCAGAAAGAACACAGATCAGCAAACCGTAATCGAAAGACGGTATATGGAGTACACAAGTCAGTTTTCAGCATCTTCTAAAAAACCTGACAGTATGATCAGTAAAACGGCAAGTGAAAGTTTTATTACGCAGCAACACCAAAAAACACTTTTATATTAGACAACGACTGTAAACGCTTTCATTCTACTATTTTCGTCAGTTGATGGAACTTGTTTCTGCTCATTGGGGCAATATACGTTGATCTTCCAAACTTTTTAGGCCACAAACTGTGGTAGCCCCATTTGGTATTATCATTAACCTATATCAAAATATAAATACTAAACAAAGATAAAATCTTGGTATCAAGACTAAGGCTCATTATTATATAAAACTAGAAATTGCATTACTGGAATCAAACATTTTTAGAACGACTGCAATATTTTTACTACTTCCTCTCTCTTCGTTTTGGAAACCTGGACGCACACAAAAAATATTTGGCACGACTCGCCATGTGGAGCGTCGTGGTGTTTTCATTATCAATGTCTTCGTCTTTGAACACTTCATTTACTTACATCTGACTTACAAATCTGAAATTCTTTAACTCTTTAAATATTTACTCATTTTTACTATATTTAAAGCTACATATACCCGACAAACAAAACAATTCTTGAAATTACGCGTGAATACAATTGCTACGAGACCCAAGCAGCGGCTCGAATATTAAAATTGTTTCCTAGAAACGACAATTTTTCCTATTACGGACAACAACCGGCTATATCACGCAGACGGGAGTACAGCAAAGCAATATCGGTCACACAAACTTTCGCACCTTAATTAACCGGTTTATGATGGGCGAAACTTTTGCTTTTCTGTATTAATAACTTTTTGGTTGTTGGTAAAAGGCGAAAAAGAAATTATTGTCAAAACCGTGTTATGTTAAAAGCACTTTGGTATAGTTTGCGTGCTGTATGAATTTTGTCCTAAAACTGTCATTTTTACTCATGGAAAAATATTAACATAACAGAGACAACACGGGAAATTAACTTTGCGCCTAGTGTGATCTGTGTAATTAAATTCGAATGTGTCACCTGTGAAAGTTTTTCTGGGGTAAGAATTTACTGCTATTTTTACGACGCAATATAATTTTCTTGCATTATTATAGCGAGTTGGGTCACCGCCACGTGTCTGCCCTTTTGGAATCGTTAAATGTTTCTTAAGTACATCTCTTTTGAGTCGATAACTTGGAGCACGTATGGATGCAAACATTGAATACAAACACCATGAGATTTGGGTTGTACCTACCTACGTACCTACCTACGTACTTACCTACATATCTACCTACGTGCCTACCCACGTACGTACCGACGTACCTGCCTACGTACTTCCATTGCTGCGTCTGTCGATCTGCATTCCCAGGAAACCGTCTAGCGACCCAACTGATATCTCAAAGTGCTGACTCAGTTCTGATAGGAACATTTAGATTTCATCAGCATCGTCTCTTACAACCAAAGCATCATTTACTTAATGAACCACTATCAGAGTCGTAGTGTAAAGAGACACAGATCCTCACTCGCAACCTTGAGATCGAGCTTCCACATTTTTTTTAGAAACAGCTTGCTCCAGCATTGTGAAGCTTGCTTGAGTCTACTTTGCCGCTTTCATCGTTATATCCTTCAGGTTGTGATATGTATTCTTCTAGCTTACTGTAGAGAAATGCTGTTTTAGCCAAAACTACCAGAACAGTGTCTTAACGCGCAACTGGACTGAACGTTTCATCGTAGTCAATGCTTTTCTATTGTCTATAGCTCTTCACGACCAGACAAGCTTTGTAACGAATAACAATCTATTATTTTAACACCATTTGGCTTCTCCACTAACACCCACGGATTCATTTTGTGCAACCATGTAATCTCGTCATTACACGCTGCTTTCCATTTAGAATTTTCAGCCGATTTCATCGCTTTGTCGCACGGCTCAGATGCAATACCATCACCGACTTTTGCGATCGTTTTTGGTGTATTCAGTTGTTGATTTCGATTTGTTATGCGACTCTAGTCGACATTCAGACAACACCAAATCACTAATTTTTGTACATATTTTCTCACTTTTGAAGTGTAAACGAACAATTTTTTTACGTGATGATATGTACACTTCGTATCCATCTTTGTCATTTACGTAAACGACACAATGACCGAACACACTCTTGTAATCGAATTTGTTATGAAACTGTTTCGGAATGTGCATATAGCAGTCTGTACCGAAAACGCAAATGGTCAAGATTTTCGAATTTCTTGCCGCGCCACAATTCACGAGTAGTTTTTCCCGGAACCATCGGTTTGTTTGTTGCATTTAGAGCATACAGCCGGGTTGCACACACACACAACCAAAACGCGCTGGTTCGACAATTTAGCAACGCCGTTATGCTCTGGAGTATCGATCAAACAGTAAACAAAAGGCAAATTTTAGAGTAGATAGTCATCACTATCTGACCATAATAATATTAGTTCAACGTAAAGTAAACTAAAGAGCATACTCAAGAAATACAGACTGGGACCTATATAAAAGAAAACTACAAGACCAAATGGAACATCAGCAATTCAGATCTTTAAATAAAGTAGTACCAGACTCTAATACCAATCGGATAGAAGATGCCATGATAGACTCTTTTTAGAGTAGCTGTTCTCTAATAGTCCCTAATCGGCAAAGAGTTAAGAAACACACAAATTGGTGAAACAAAGACTTAGAAGGAGTCAGACAAAAAGTCAGGCATTAAAAATAAGTCTAAAGTCATAAAAAACTGGAGAAACTACAATGAAATTCTAACAGAATAAAGCAAAAAGATCAAGGCAGCTAAGGCAGCAAACTGGAAGAAATTCTGCCAAGAAGAGGAGAGCACGCGTTTCATAGAAAAAAGCGGAGAATATACCAAAACCGAAAATGAAACCCAATTTGGTCAAAACCAGCGATACCTTATAAGATAAGACCGACGAAGGCAAAAGAAGGCATGAAGTGCGCTATTAACTTCTAGCCTTTTGTTCAATTTTGCAAAACTTAGTTTGCCGGATGAGTTGGTACAATACACCAGTCAAAACGCGTTCAAGGTCGATAATACTTGTCACGCCGTGCTTCGATGCCATTCGGGAACTAAACAGGTGATTGGCCACACATGGTACGTATAGAACGTCGTGTAACGTAGTTATACACTGCTGACCACTCACTGCCATTAACACGTTGATGTCAACCATTTTGCGCGAATCATACACCCAGCCGTCAGCGTTACCTTTGACATTCGTTTGTGCAACGAACGCGCCATTATATATACTTGTTCATTATTGGTCTTTTTGTCATAGGATTTTTCATTTCAAAAATTTTTTGCCAGGTGATCTTTCTTGTTGCAGTTATAGCAGTACTAGTTAGAATATCGATTCTTCTTTCCGCTTTGTAAAATTTTATTTGCTTTTAAAAGTGTTTATTAATGTTGACCACATCACAACTGAAAAACGGGTTGCTAATACCAGCTGAGCCACGTCCTTAGTTAATGCACCGGCAATTGTAGTCACTGCCGTGAGATTGTCATTGCACCATTTTTGTTCAGTTATTCTTTCGTCATCCGTAGGTGTATCGCAATTTTGTGCTAGAGGCAGAACCCGTTTGCTCTCAACAATATTAAGTACGCACTTAGATTGAAGAACCATCTCAACATGCCATCGCCAAGTTGCCCAATTTTCCGCTATCTTTAGCTTTTTAATGTTATACTTTTCATCACCTTATATATTTGCTATTTTGTCTGTTCATAAATTTTGCACAGTATTAACACCCTGTCCAGATAACACAAAGACATCTGAAATATATCTTAAAGATTTCTAAGACGTAACAGACATCTCTAAAACATCTTAAATTTCCGGAAAGACATCTTTAAGATATACAAAAGATATCTTTTGTTACAAAGATTGATATCTTACTGATATCTTTGCAAGACATCTCTAAAAGGTCTTTTATTGATATCTTACAGATGTCTTTAAAAGACATCTCTAAAATGTCTTTTAAAGACATGTTTTTATTATTCACATTACAGCACAAAAAAAGCAAAATTAGTACTTTATTTAAAAAACATACTTCCATCCGCCGCTTTTGGTTCTAGGTTTTCCACATCATTAACATTTTCAAAAATCCTTTCTTTTGTCTTGTGTACTCCATTTTGTTCCATTATTGTTATGCCATTATTAATAACGTTAATAGCATCCTGTACAAACCTATTTAGAAAAACATTGGCATCCTTTGGTTTTTCATAGCCATGATAAATGCCAACCATCCTTACACATTTGTGTCCAAAAATAAATATTAGGATAGGATAAACTTGACTGTTCGAACTTTTTGCTAAAGGTAGACCATCAATATTAACAAGTAAGCTTATTAAGTCAGAATCTTTAAATCTGATCGTTCCTATACAATTAAAAAAATTTTCAATGGCTGCCGTTAAACCGTTATAATTTTTCTTGTTGTATTAAGCAAAGTGCGCGCATTCAATGGTAAAGGTTCAATAATCATGCAAAAGTTTGAGAAGATCTGTAGTCGCTACATTTGAAATATTGTATTTTGTTGCCCGGCTTGCTAATTTATCTTTTAAAAGTTTCTCGGTTTCACAATTATTATCCGTATCGGAACTTTCAGATTCAAATTCAGAGAATGGTGGTTGCAAATTAGGTTGTCCTAGAACGACCTCAATAAAATCAAAATCCTCATTCTCAAGTTCTCAAGTTAAGTGTGAATATGTCGTTATTTTCCACTACATCTGCAGCTTTCATTCTAGATGCATTATTATGAAAAGAGCTTGCAGGTTCTGAATGTGATTCTTGACTGCTTAGTTTGGCTCTTTTAGCCTGCGTATAATATTTTTGAAAATTGTTTCGTTGCATTGTAATGCTAACCTAAAATCTTATAACCTACGTACCTAACACTCAACTTTGCCAATATTCTATTTTAAAAACACTACACAAAAACGCACAGTAGGTTTCCGCACTTTAATGCAATCAAATAACCAAGTTTAAATAACCGCTTCGATCATTAAACAAGATAAACCCGTAACAGAGCTTCGAGAAGTGTAACACATGTGAACATAACCAACGTAACAAAGCATGTAATATTTAATATTGACATGGACGCATCTCATCATTGGTCCGATTTGAATAACGCACCATTTAATGCGCATTCGTTTGTTTGACGTAACGGTAGTCAAAATATTTTTTAAATATTACTACAATGAAAATTATTTGACCTAAACGACCTGAAAAAAGTATCTTTGAGATGTGCATTATTTAACATCCTAAAGATATATTGAGAAATATATCTTTAAGATATCCTATAAACGTCGTATGACATTCAGATGTTAATAGGATGTAAAAAAGATATCACTAAGACGTTTGGGTGTATATACAAAAGTACCATTATGACGAAACTGACTACTAACACTTAGCTTATTCGTTTCGTAAATTTCTGTTCATTTTTCAAATACGATTATGTTGCAAACCGGAACAAATCTGCAAATACACCTAACCTCGAAACTTACCGAACGATCTCAATAATACAATTACGCATCGCACACTAAACCCATAACCTGAATTGCAGTATTATTCGCTTTTATTTGTTGATTATAAAATAAGCAAGAATGCACACATAACATTTTGTTGCTTAAAGGAAAAACAACAACTACTTACTTTAGCAAAAAGCGTATGTTAAGCATGTTAAAAGCAATTTGGTATAGTTTCCGTGCTGTATGAATTTTGTCTCAAAACTGTCATTTTTACTTATGTAAAAATATTAACATAACAGGGAAACAGCACGCAAAATTAACAACCTTGCGCTTGATGTGATCTGCATAAATTAACTTTGATTCGTATGTGTTACCTGTGAAAGTTTTTCTGGGGTAAGAATTTAATGCTATTTTTAAGACGCAAATTAATTTTTTTGCATTATTATAGCAAGTTGGATCAGCATTAGGTGTCTGTTAAATGTTTCTTAAGTACATCTCTTTTGACCCCATAACTTGGAGCTACGCCGTACAGAGTGTTTTAGAGTTTTTATTTTTTCTCACTTACCAGACACAATAATTAAAGCTCAGATATTTTTAAATTTTGATCGCTTAATTGCAAATTGTCTTTGTTTAAAATAAAGATCTTAAAGATTGAATTAAATCAGTAAGCTTACAGTAAAAATTAGTTTGTAAACCGTGAAAAAATAACAAAACTCAAAAAAAAATAAAAAAGCTCATCAAAGTGCAGAATTTAGAAGTAGAGAAAATCAGGCACCTGCTAATTTTGAACGTGTTTAAAAGTTTAAGAACTTAAAAAGGATGTAATTTCACAACTTTCGTATTCGTTTATTTGCTTTAACCGAGTTAAGCAAGCAAGAAGATCTAGTTACTCCACTTTTAAACGCCAACGTGTACACAAGCAGCGACACTAATTAGAAACGAGCGTCGACACGAACCGATAACCCAAAAAAAAGAGGTTTTCGTCGAATTAACCAATTAATTCTGGAACAAAATTTTCTTTAATATCATAGTAACGTTGCACGAGGGGGCGTGAATAGCTTCTTAGCTTCTCAAACAAGTATTTGAAATTGAATTGCTTTTCAAATAGCTAAAGTGATGGGAGAGAAAATCATATGTTTACATACCCCACTTTGTCGATATTGCGAAGCTAATAAAATTTTAAACTAATGTAAATTCCTTTCCTTCTGTTTCTCAAAGGCATCAAACTATTGCGATTCGTAAAATTGCTGCCATTTGATCTTTGTCTTGAATAATATTTTGCTCAATTTTAAAACATATTAAATTCATTCTCTTTGTTGTTTATTTGTGCAAAAATTAAATAACGCCCAAGTTAACTTTTTTAAAAAAAGACGAAAAAATGTGTGTTATTTTTTTTAGAAAACAAACTTTTGTCTAACAATTACAATCAAGAGTCTGCTTGCACATGAATGTATATATGCAAGCTACTAAGTTAGTACTGTAGCCAACAAGTTTTATCTAATTGAGTTGCAGCTAAAATTAAACTTTGTTTAAATTTGTGTTTGACTTTTATGTGTATTTAGAAGTCACAATTGAATATAAATATACTAAAATAGTTTTATTTGAAAATTCGACGTGTACAAGCCGGAACGGCATAGGCGCAATTGTGTTGATTATACGAAAGATACAAAAAACTGTCTTTGTGCTGCCTTTATTGCAAACATCACTAATAGTTTGTTATTGTAGTTACGTAATGACAAAAAAAGTTTTAGAGCGGTAAAGTGGTAAATCAAAACCTACATAAAGCTGTGATTTGAAAGTCAATTACTATTTAAATAGAAGTGGGTTTCATTAGTTACAAATGTACTGTTACATACAAAAACTTCATAACGTAATACCCTGTATATTAGTTGAATTAAAATTAGATTCCGGTTTTGACGCCCTCTGCCGATTTTTCTTGTTACTGTCATTTGCTGTCAAGAAGTTAAACTGACAACTACCTAAAATGGTCTGTTTCGTTTAAAACTGGAAGTTTCTAAGAATATCAACTGTAATGGAAATGAAATTATAAATTCATTACGTATTTAAAGTAATTTATTCGTCACAGGATAAGCTACTTGCATCCGTTTTGTTATGATTCTTTGGTAATTTCTTTCTTAATTTGATAGCCGTTCCGCCACGCTTTGGCCACATGTTTGTATTTAATAAAAAACAATGAGGGATTAATATCCATAAATACTTTCATGGAACGAGTATAACTATAAAAACCAAAAACAAGAACTTTTCTTTAAGATCCGATTTATGCGAGACCAACTTTCATTGAATGTGTACAACAGCATTCGATAATTGAGTTATGTTATGTGTACTTTCTTTTAGTAATAATTAAAAATTTTGTAGATCTTGCTTTCGTGAGTCATTGTGTTGACACGATTTGCTATTCAAATTTATTCCAAGCTCACTCAACGAGGAAAACGTTTTCTTCGAACAAGTAGGTACTGGATTGTGGGTAAGTTTATTTAATTATTTTGTCGCTGTCAGAAAAGTCACTCACGGAATTTTTGCTTATGTTAACTTCCGTAATTACAATCATTGTTTCAATACGATTGAGGTAGTTTCCTTAATTGTTTGTGCGTATCGCACGCTGTGTACAAACGATATCTATTATGAAATTTTTTTCGGTATCCACTTCGTTTCAACTTATGTATTGCGTGTTGCCGATACTTCTGGCATTTATGGATTGGGAATAAGATAGACTCTTGTTAATAATCTACATTATTAATTTTAAGTTTTAATTCCTGTTTAATCTTTCTTTTATGGTAACGTACCTTTGTTTTTATTGTAGTTACCCGAACATCAAAGTAACAAGGGTTACGAACCTAACTAAAAGTTTGTTACAAGCTTGGACTGTCTGCCTTGATCGAGGCAGAAGTGTTAATTACAAAAGATCTGGCGTTCTTTATTATTATTTACTTGAACCTCTCCTATCTCCGACTGTGTGAGTTGGCCGTGCAAGGTTCGTAAGACCTATAAACTTGTAACAAATTTTGGCGCCCAACGTGGGGCTCGATTTTCGCATATAGAATTTGTCATTCTCTACATTACTTGTAGCTATTTTTTTTTAATTGTAATTAGTTTAGGATTACTATCATTCCTAGGTAGCTTGTATTGTTGACTTTCTCTTAATTTTGTGTGTGCGATAATTTCTTCTAGTTTCATTAATTCTTTTGCCTTTCTTTGTATTTAGTAGGTTCGATTTGCTTTGTTAGGGATTGCTGCAAGACTTGATGTTGGAGTTACTTCCTTAACTTTTACTTTTTTGATTTTAGTGCTTCGGTTTGACTTTATATTAGTAATTTGCTTACATTTCTTTTAATTAGACTTCTGATCAGGTACAAGTCGTTGGACTTTGTTTTAATTTTTGTAATAACTTGACTACGTCGTTTAACTTTTTTTGCTTATTAGACTAGTTATTAGTGATACTACTTGTACTTACTGTTTTTTTGATTTGAATTTTAGTCAGTCATGTATTAGCAGATTTCTGCTTTAGTTTACTGCTCTGCTTAGTTTCTTGTTTTAGGTTCTATTGTGATTTTAGTGTGCTAACTGTATTCTTCAAACGAGGAGCCACCACTTCTTACTTTATCAGACTCTGATTCGGAAATGAACTTAGCTGATTGGAATATTACTTTCTCTAGTAAAGATCCGTTTGTACTGATCGAATTCTTATTCGTATTGATGAGTTGTGTTTGTCTCGTGGAATTTACCAGCATTAACATTTTCTTTCAGCTTCTGAGGTGTAATCGGGTAAAGCTCTTTTTGTGTTTAGAAGTAGACTACATACTTTACGTTTTTGGAACCAGGTTACTGCAATGTTGAAAACTGAATTTCTGATTATGATGAACGGTTAATGGACACTATTCGTAACCGAGTGATGAACCCTAAGGAATCTATTGGGATGTACGTTGCTACTATGCGACATCTTTTTATGCAACTGTTAAAACCAGTCTCGGAGAAGACTCAGCTTAAAATCATACGCCGCAACTTCACTCCATTTTATCAATCTTATTTTGCACTGGTGGATATTACATCTCTTTCTCAATTGGTTTCTTTAGGCAAATTTTTGGAATCAAATCTTAACTCTTATAATTTTTTTAACTTTTTGACATCTGAGAGAAGGAATCGACTTCTAGAACGATCTTTGGTCTATACAAATAAAACTGCTACTTAAGCAGCTTCTCTTAATGCCGTTGCTGATTCTCGCAATACTCTTTTACTTCCTTTTTCTATAACTACTCCTGAGTCTAATATTTGTATGCACTGTCGCTCTAAAGCTAAGAAACTTGTACGTCCTGTTCGTTTTTTAGCTCCTCTTCCTCCAAATTTTTTTTCAGTTTTTAGTATTATTAGGCCTACTACCGATTCTTGGTACTTAGGTTTGATTTCTAAAGTTTCTGGTTTTCTTCGTCGTTTCTCCCGTTGGTGTATTGTGAAACGTCTTCTATGTAAACGTGTCGCATTTCTTTGTCTGACTCTTACGTGTGGAAATTAGTTGTTTCTTCGGACCAACGCAAACAACTAATCTACGATCATCATCTTACATCTGAGTGTGAACACCGCAGTGTTAGAAGTACGTTGGAAGCTCTTCGGTGTTATTTCTACTAGCCTCATATCAGACCTAAGGTTGCTGAGTTTATCCGTCACAGTTCTTGTTCGAACGCACAGCGAAGCAATCCTATTAGGTTACGTCACGTTTTGTCAGCAACGATGAAGCTTTCCAACACTGGTGTAGCTACAAGGTCTACGCGCCTACATAAGGATCGTACTCTTTCTCCAGATGTAAAAACCGCTGCTATTGCTTTTGCATCTCCTTCTTCAGTCACTTCTAATTATTCTTTACTGTCCCCTTCTTCTAATCGTTCTCTTCCATATCATCGGCGTCGCAAGCGTCGTAAGTGCTAGTTTACTTTTTGGGCTTTCGACTTTTGACCTTTGCTATTCTTTTGGTTTTGGTGGTTTGAGTCTTTGGATACGTCGTCGGTATCTTGTTGGTTGTAGCATGAATGCTACCCAATTGTTCCTCTTATATTGCTGTCACCGATATTCTTTTCTTTGCTTAAGTTTCTAGTACTTTTGTTTGGGTTGCTTTCTTCTCCATCTTACTTCAGGACGGACTACCTTTCCGTCTGTATATATTTATATCCGCTTACTCGGCCTTTTTGGATTAGTACGTCATCTATAGAATTCTTTCTTCTGCTTTTGGATTTAGGTTTTTCTTTTATTGAGTTTTTTATTTTGCTCGTCGGCATTAAAGTCTTGAAGTATACTTTCCAATTTGGAACAGCAATTGGTACGCATTCGTTCTATAGCTAATTTTAATATATTTTCTCATCAATTTCTTGGTTTTTTCTCTTCTTTAATAGGGAGGTTGGTTGGGCATTGAAGGGTTGGTCACTCCCTTTTGTTTCTTCTACGGAGAGAAGAACAAATCAGACACTTACATCTAGTCTTATCTTCCTCCTTCTTTCCTTATCTCTTATCATTCCTACTTCTCATCTCTCTCTACTTAGGTTTAGGGACTTTCTATGTGCCAATAATTCTTTTTCTTTTTTTTTAATTTTCTTTAAGGTTCACCTCTTCGGTGGTTAGTTTGACTGTCTCTTTTCTTCCTTTCTTCTACTTCTCTTTGATTGGTTTCTCACCTACATGCCGCATCTCCTTCTTTCTTCCTTGTTCCTCCTGAAGGTTCGCCTTTTGAGCGGTTGCTTGGGCTGTAGGGTTGGGTCATTATCTCCATCTCTTTACAGAGTGAGAGTTGGACAAGGTAGAACATCTGGCCTCTTCTTTTCTCTGTCTTTTACTATGTCTTTATCTTCTTTCTAATTTTAGGATATTTTTCTCTTTTATCTCTTACTTCTGAATTCATCTCTTTTTTGAATTGGGTTGGTTGCTTTGATTCTTTCTTCTCACTGGCTTAAGCTTTGTTCTTTTCTTGGAATCACTGCAACCATATCCTTTTCTCTTTATTTACTTTATGTACTTCCGCTTGGTCGGCTGTTTTGGATGTTGTTAGTCATTCTTAGGACATTTCTTTTGCTACTTTTCTCTTTGTTTTTTCTTGGAATATTCTATTTCGTTTATCGGCTTATGAGTTTCATTGTTACAGTCCAGCACAGTGAACGATGATTAACAAGTGTTCGTTTAGCAATTGATAGTTTTTACGTTCTCTTCCTTTCCTCTTCTTTCTTTCCTTTTCTTCGGATTCTAGTTTGGGAATTATTAGTACTTGGGATTCTGGGATACTTATTTTAGGACTATTTTAAACGGTGGTTTTGTATTTAAGGATTGGGGTTTAAGGGGATTTTAGGGCTACTTAGTCCTGGACGCTTGTCTAAACTTCTACCTTTCCTATATTTTTTTTTCTCTGGAATTCTTTTGATGCTTACGTCCTTACTGTATTGGGCACTTTACTTTTTCGTATCGTTTTATGCGCTTTGGAAATTAGTAAACCGTGTTGGTGTTCTTCTTTGTTTTTGATCAAATTACTCTTGGTTTCTTGGAGATACCATTCGCTTAGCGCGCTTCTGTTACAGTTTTGGTCGTCGGTATTCTTGAGATTCCGAAAAACCTCTGTTTCTTCTGTATTTGTGATAATTTGATGAGATTACACCGGGTTGGGTTTCTTGGAATTGGGTTGGTTTTAGATTTTAGGGTTCTATCCTTGGATATACCTAAATTTCTGTCTCCTTTTTAGCTTTCGTTTTGTTATCTCCGCTCAACGCTTTTATCTAACTGGGGGAAGGGGAATCCTGTTACGTGTAAAAATTTCATAACGTAATACCCTGTATATTAGTTAAATTAAAATTAAATTCCGGTTTTGACGCCCTCTTCCGATTTTTCTTGTTACTGTCATTTGCGGTCAAGACGTTAAATTGACAACTAGCTAAAATGGTCTGTTCATTAAAAACTGGAGGTTTCTAAGAACATCTACTGTAACGGAAATGAAATTATAAGGACAAAAAATAATGTAGGCTACTCTCACCAGAAGTCTTATAACACAGCACACTCACATGCAGCGCTTGGGTTGCGGTCTCGCACCTCATCAACGTTTGTTTTGCTATGCTTTACTTTTAGCGCTTGTTACAAATTTACTATTTTTGTATTTATCGCAACGTTTTTTCTGGTGCTGGTTTGTCAAGATACAATATTTACTTTGTTTTGATTTTTGATTAATTTTTTTAAAGATTTAAGATCTGAAGTTCGTTTATCTATTTCTGCTTTTCATTTCCTTTTGCTCTTCCATGTTTTTCTATTTCTTGCTAAAATTTTCATATCTTCCTATGTTTTTCTTTTTTTTTTTATGTTTTTCTATCTAGTCTAGCCATTTTCTTCTTCGTTTTCTTCTTTTTCTGTGTTTTAAGTTTCCCCTTCTTATTACTTTCTTCGCCGGTCGTTATTCGATCGACATGTCCATACATAGTAGGTTTTTTTCTTTAATTCTTTCTAATATTGGTTCATTTTGTTTTCCCTGCTATTTTCCTAAGGTGTTACATTTCGATCGCATTTATCTTACTTTCATGTTTTTTCGTCTATGTTCAATTTTCCGCTGCGTATGTGATTGTTGGGGTTGTTATAATGTTGTGTATTTTTTTTACGTTTATGTGTCTATTTCTTTGTGTCTAAGTATAGGGTTGAGTGCATAATATTCTTAAAATCGTTTGTTAATTGTGCTTAGATACTTAAATTTTGTTATTGTTTGTAGAAATGTGTTCTTGCATTTTATTCCTTTGTTTATATACTCTATTTGATTTTCATTTATTATCAACATTGTGGTTGTTTACTTCCATTTTATTTTCTTTTATTTCTTTTATCGATATAATTAATAATTCCTATATTTTCTTTCATGATTTCGTTATGTTAAAAATGCTTTAGTACAAAACTTATCCTCGGTACGCCCACTTTTCGTTCTTGAAGTGGGGCTAGAATATCCAATTGTCAAACACGATTTTATTCTTCTGGTAAAGTTTGAAGAACGCAGACATCTTCTAGCGTTGTGTACGCCCAACAAGGCTTTCATTGATAAGTATTTCACACACCTCCATATGAATTACAATTGAATACTGTGGCGATCTGAGTAAAACCCTTTATTTGGAGTGAGAATTAATTTCTTGTATTGTGGTTTAATCTCATTCTTTCATTATTGTCTGTAGCGGGTTTCCATACCTCCACCTGTGTTCTTTATCTGTACAGTTGATAAACATGAAACATTGGAAAATTTCCATGATGTCCGTTACAGGAGTTAACACCACCTACACTTTCAAGGCTTTGAATACAATTAGTATCATATTAGAGAAAACAATTACCGAATTTACAAAGTTAACTAGGAAGAAAACTCTGCGCATTCGCTAATTTTTAGTGATCGTATGAATTAAATAGGGCTTTACTTGTGATAACGGCATATGTACGTTTTCTTTTGTATTAGATTTCAATTAAGCTTTAGGTAATACCGGTACGGAACTAGCTAGTCTCCTACTTGAGGAAACCTAATTGTAAGTGTTACACTTATACTTCTAAATTCTTAGTATTTTGGTGGTTATGTCGATTGTAGAATGATCGTATGTTAAGTTGTTAACACAATTAATTATAAAATCAATTGTTGTGTCATATTATTATTTGGTGTGCTCTAATTTTCGAAATTTTCGATTTTTGTACTTTTATATTTTAATTTAATCATGTAAAGTCATTCCTTCTCTGAATGTAAAAGTTGTTGTACGACGTGTTACCCAGTCAAAGGCATACTTTATATTTTGTCTGTGATACCGACGTACGTGCTAGTGTTTGATAAAATTTATATAACTATACTTATGTAACTTCTTCGTCTTCTTCTAACTACTGTCTGTGATAAAATAAATATATATGCTGTTACCACTTCTGTCTTGTTATTTTTTTTTTTTTGAGCTGCGGGTAGATTTAAATGGTGTCTCCCATCTTAATCTTTCATCGTTTTGGCGCCTTTTTAAATTAATTTATCATCTACCACTTTATTGATGTGGATTTTAGGTTATCCTACTGTCGTTTTTAAGTCTTCATTTCTCTTGGTTTTTTTTTTACTATTCTGTCCATTATTATCAAGAATAAAAGTTTGCTTTGGCTGCTTCCTTGCTTTATTCTTTTTCTTATCACACATTTTTCTGATCGTTGTCTTGCGATTGGTACTTTCTCTCTTGCTGTTTTCAACTTGCTTTTAATTATTTGGGTAAGTTGTGTCGGCACTTCTAATTCTTCCGTAGTTTGTCTATGCACAGTGTTGAATGCTGCTGTCAGATCGATAAACATCAAGTATAGCTCTTGATCCTCTTCTCTTTCAATTAGCATTTTTAGTTTATAAATGTTGTCATTTGTCTCTCTTCGTGTTCTACTAAATACCATTTGTTCTTCTTGAAGTTTGATCTTCATGTGATCAGCCTTTTTTTCAATAATCGTTGATATAGTTTTAGTGGTTGAGCTAAGCATACCGCTCTCTAATTTTCAGTTTGCTCTCTTGCCCTTTTTATGTATAGAAATTATTAAATTTGTTTTTCAGTATTTTGGAATTTTCGTTCGAGTTTCACAATTCTTTTAAAATCTTAGGTAGCCATTATGTTCCATTTTCCATAGATATTTCACCATTTCGGCTGCTATTTTGTCTTTTTCACTCGCTTTTTCTATTTTAATATGTTTTATCGTTTCTTGTAGTTCTTTTTTGTGATCTCTGGTAATTTTCTACTGTGTCTTATCTTTATTCTCTACGTTTAATTCTAATCTAAATTTTTCTAAGTAGAATTTTTTCCAGATTTCCAGTATTTCTATTATTTCTACTTTGAGTTTTTGTTGCTTATTTTTTATTACATTTATTTCTTTGTTTTTAGTCCTTCTTAGTCTTTTCACTATTTTCCAACACTTTCTTGTGTCCACCTTGTGTTTGTCATTTATTTCCTATCCAAACTCTTTCCAGATTTCTTTTTCCGCTTTTTTGATTTCTTGTTTTACCTTGTTCCTTTTTTCTTTATTTTTCTCTTTATCTTTTTTTCGGATATACTTTTTTTAAGCCTGTTTCTTTTTGTCACTATTCCTTTTATCTCTTCAGTTCACTATCTTGTACTTTTTAGGTTTTTGTCGATATTTCTTCTTCCACATACCTCTTTCGCTAACTTTTGAGTAATTTGTTTGAAATTTTTCCATTTTGTCTCTACGTCCTTTCTTTTTTTTTTCTTTAATAATTTACGAAATTGCTTATTTGTCTTATTTTGGTATTGTTCTTGTCTTTTCTTTTGTTTTTAGTTTGTATAAGGCTACTACTGGTCTATAGTTTCAACGTATTTTCGTTTTTTTCTTGTTGCAATGTCCTGTACTGTCTCTCTTAGGGTTTGTAGGAAGACTATATAATCTATCAAGATTTTTGCGTTACGTTCTACAAAAGTGTGCTTATCTTCCATCTTCTTGTTTCTTAGTGTGTTTCTTATTAACAGATTATTCCTTTGACATAACTCAAACATTTTCTTCCCACTACGGTTTACTGTTTGTTCTCCATATTTTTCCATGCACCACATGCCTCCATTTTGATCATTACCTAACCTTTCATTTTAGTCGCCCATTATTATGGATGGTTCTTTTTTTGCCCTGGTATTTATTGTAAATTGTTGTAGAATTCTTCTACTTCTTCTTTTGATGTACCTTCTATCGTTTTGTATATTTGCATAATGTTTATTTTCTGTTAGAGTTTTATTGTCACTAGTATTATTTTTGAGTGTACGATTTTTCCCCCTTTGCTTTCTTTTCTGCATTGACTCCGGCGTAGTATATTACGTGTTTATTTGTTAATCGTGTTTTCTTTTTCCTTCCTTTTTGTTTTGCCTATTCTTATTATTTATATTTTATTGTTATCTATTTCTTCTGTAATTTATAATTCTTTTCTTTTGATTGCATTTATATTCGATGTTCCAAATCTAATTTTTTTCTTTCTGTTTTATATACTTTACTTCTTCTCTGTTCTTCTGTCTTCCTCATTATTGTTCTCATTTGTTCTTTTCCCTGACTTATTTTTGTTGTCTTTTTTATTTCCGTCTGGTTTTCATTTTCTGTTAGTTTTTTGGAATTTGTTGTTTTTGATTTCGATTTGTCATTGTGAAGTTTCTAAGTATTTTGTTTAAATCTTTTTTCTGTGGGCCTAACTTCCTTTTTTGGTAGGGTGTTTTCAGTTTTTTTTTTGCTGTTGCTCTCCGATCACGGCTTGGATCTTCTTTATCTATAGATTTGGTTGTTTTCTTTTATTGTTTTGCATTATGACTTGTTATTACTATCCTTATTTTTTTATCTTCTCTTGTAATGTCTTCAATGCACCACTTTTTTTCATTTATTAATAGTTTATTTTTCTGAATTACTGCCCTTACCCTTTTTTTCTAGCAGCCATCATGTGAGAGATTAATTGTTACTTTTCTGCTTGTGCCTTCTTGTCCAGGTCATCTCTCATTCCTATTTCAGTTCCAGTCAATTTCTTTGTATTTTTTATAATCTACTATGTTTTTAATGTGCTTATGATCCCCATCTTTACTGACCTGTTTTTATTATTTTACTCTCGCCCAGTGCGTTGATAAAATCTATTTCATTTTCTTCCTTATTCGTTCTAGAATCTTCTCTTTCAGGTTGTCTAAGTCGTCCTCTGTGCTTTTGGATATTCCGAAGATTATTAAATTTATTTTTTCTAGTTCTAAGTTTATAGTTTCTCGATTTTTCCTGCCTGGCAATTTATAGTCTCTTTAAATATTTCTTAGTCAAAAGAAGCAAAATTGGCAGCCAGTAGCGTCTAGGAGAAAAACAGTTGCGGCTACGTCAAAACAGTTAAAGAGAATTGATATGAATGTATGATATATAATAGTAAAAAAAAGATTTGTAGACTGCTTAATGGAAGTTTATTTTTTCCATTTATTCTTTAGTAACTCAAAATGGGTTAATTATATTATATTATTGAAACGTTCGAGAAATTATTTGCAAATGCAAGAGCCTTCTAGAAGCTGTTATCCATCTTCTAGAAAATATACCGAAAAATAGGGAACGCTCGAGAAGGATTTCCGTATGTGTATATATACCGACGTGAGAGATCGTAGGTCAGTTATTGCTGGAATGCAAATACAGCAGTGTTAAAAAGATTATCAAGTTGAAATAAATAAGTCGTTAGCACGCCTGTGAAATAAACCTACCGAGAATAATCGTGTACGTGATTTTTAGTGTAAATAAGTGTGAAGCTATCCACGGACGTTATCTTATCTTCCTGTAAGTGATAGTGTTATACAACGGTTATACATAAATTAGTGTAAGTGTTTTCATTAAATATTATTAGATTTAATTAGTTCGGTTAATTTAAAAGTATACTATAAAATACTATAAAATAAAAAATATAAAATCGAATCTTAATTAAATATAAACTTACATTAGAATTGAAAAATCAAACTTTAAATATTACATAAACTTTAAAAATAACAATTATAGAAATCTGAAAAATAAATTAAAAAAATCAAAAAGTTATAAAAATGAATAAACTTACCAACATATATTAATCAAATTAAATTAGAAATGGTTAAATATTTGAAGTTTGACAAATTTCAAAATTTGAACAACACAAAATTATCTTAATAATAGAAAATCCTAGGATACAACAAAATAATATAATAATGGAAAAAATCAAACAAAAACTAATTTAGAAAAAGTAAATTATTATTAAAGTTAACAACTTCGTTAAGAAATGATTCACGATTGGATTTGTAATTTTTAATAATTTCTTTTATTTCTAAAAAATTAAGTCTTAAACCTTTATTACAAATGTGTAAAATTTCAAAATCTTTTTTAGAATTGAATGAATGCTGAGAATTTAGTATATTATTAGCAAATGATGATTTAAATGAAATGTTATTATTTTTAATACAAGATAGATGTTTAGCAATTCTAATGGAAAACCTTCGATCTGTTTGTCCTATATAAAATGCGTTGCAATCACCACATTTTAATTTATAAATTTAAGTGATGAACAATTTTTAATTTTATTAGAAGACAAAAATTTCTTTTGTAAATTTTTAATAATATGTAATGGATAACCATTAATATTAGCTAGATAATAAATAATATTTATTTCTTTATTAAAACTATCACAATCAAGAGGAAAGGTATATAATCGGTTAAATATTATGATCTTAGATTTTTTTTGGTTCTTTTTATTACCATTCAATGTCCTTTCAGGTGTTTGTACAGGTATTTTTTTAATTATGTTTATTATTATTTTTGCACTTTTGGATTGAGGTTTTTGCAAGATCTACACGCTGCTGTCTACATTGCTGTTATAGAATGAATCAAAATTATCGATACTAAGGTTATATTTTTGAACAAACACAAAAAAAAACGCTTATAAAATATATACTTTATTAAATAGTAATCTTTGTCACAAGCGTCGAAAGCAAAGCATAGCATAACAAACGTTAATGCTGCATGAGAGTGAGTTATGCTATGAGACTTTTGACGAAAGTTACATACAGTACTTATTGTAGTGTTTTTTGCAAAATTAAATCTAAATTTAAAAAGAATAAAGTTGTAAACATGAGAAATTTTAATGTTGGTACTACATTTACTACTAGCAAAATCTGTCAACTTTTACAATCAATTTAAAATCATAAGACAAATACTGTCAACTCCGAAATATATAATGCTCTAGTATTTGAATTTATTAAATTTAAATATTTTTTTTCAATTTTAAAATAAATTTAAAAACATTTAACAGTATTTTGCACCAGACACACACTTCAACTTAAATAACAATTGACTTTAAAAACATAGTTTTACATAGATTTATATATATATGGGTTTGCGGCTCTAGAGTTTTTTTGTCATTACGTAGCTACACTAACAAACAAATATTAATCTTTACGATTAAGCGCAATAACTATCAATGTGTTTTGGTTTGCTCTAGTATTCTCTTCTATTGTATGTATTACTAATTCTGCACTCATTCTTTCTACCATCTCTTTTTAGATTGTGTTGTCTTACTGTATTTTTATTGCATATGGATTATTCAGTTTAATAGTTCATTTTGTTATAAATGTTTTGGCTTTGTTTTTGGATAGTTTTTAGATATTCATTAATGTTTTTTAAAATATTTTCAACAATAGTAGTTTGTAAACTTGGTATGTTAAAAACATCTTGGTATAGTTTACGTGGTGTATGAATTTTGTCCAGGCATAAGTGTCATTTATAAGCTGGAAGTTACTCATTATCATTTCAACGTTTAGCAAACAACACTTGTGTTAACGCCATACATAGGAGTTTCTACATTTTAAATATCTTTAGATCCTCCAGTGGTTAAATGCGGTTTTAGATGTGTTGGTTGTGAAAAGTATTCTGGGGTAAGAATACAGTTTTATTTTACAGCGCGATTTGATTTCTCTTGTATTATTATAGCAAAACTCGCATGTGTTGACTATCCTGGAAAATTTCTATGACGAACTAATAAGGCATACACTGAATACAAGAACTACACCATGCACATTATGCTGATCTACGTTAGCTGGGAAATTAAAACGACCTTTTAGGATTTTTTTGAATGTAACTAAAATTACCACGAATTGAGGGTACATCTGTTGATGTAGCTTGAATGACCTCGAGAAGCTTAACGCAATTTGTTTTTAATCATATTAAGAAACTTTTAGCATCTTATTTATAGTAGCTTGTTTGTATATGTATCAGCTTAACTTTCAAAAATGTTAAAGGAATTGTGTTGGAGATGCCATTAACTAATCGCATATTACGAACGCTAAGTAAGTGCTTTTTGTATTTATGGAACACATTTTAGACAGTGCGATTTGTTTTAATATTCTGCAATCGTTTATGATAATTTACAGTTTTTTTTATTGTATTCACCAAAGTTAGTTCATTGAATGTAATTTTAAGCCATTTGTTGCTTATCTGTGCAAGGTGTTGCGTAATTAAAGGGTTTTGCATTATTAGTTGTACTGCGATACTTGTTTGCAAACCTTTAGTTCTTATATAATTCTTGTTCTTTTAAGCGTTGTTAAATGTAAACGGAAATCTTTACTGCACATTTCTCTTGTATTGGCGCCTTTTAATTTTATCATCGGCAAGATCAGGATGAATCATATTAGTTACACATCTACGACCCACTCTCCAAAGTTCTGAGCTGTCGTTGTTTTTTTGGGTGATGAAATTGAGGGTAAGTGATCGTAGCCTGCTGCAGGTTTAAGTTCTTAACGTAACAAATTTAGCCGCCCAAACGTCAGGGCTCGATTATCTCATTATTCCTTGTGCGATAATAATTTTTATTTATTTCTTGATTTTCTTACTTACTTATTAATTGTCATTAGTAAGTTAACTCACTCAGTTTTTGGGGTACCAAGTTTAATAGATTTTAGGCGTTGAATGAAATGATGAGAGTTGAGGATGTGAGATGAGTTGTTATGTGTAAATTTGGAAAAAGTGTTGAGACCAAAACTTCGCTAGCTTGTAAGTAAGAGATTAGATATTACTGGCGATTGGTCTATAGCATGTAGTGGGGTAGATGTTTTATAGAAGACTCAACAGCACATAATGTGTTTTTTAATTAATGCGTTTGAGAGTAACAGCAATCAAATTAAATAGATTGATTACTGTTTTTACGGAGCCAGTAATTAAAGAAGCTTTCTGATTTTTGGATTTTAACAACGGAAGCGTTTTGAGAAAAACTTTAGTGGTTAGGCAGTAGGTGGCATTAGGCTGCTTGTAAGTAAGCCAGTAAATTTTCAATTTTATTATTGCTATTAGAAAAAATTTACAAGAAAAAATTTTTATAACCAATAATTTAAAACTATTTATTGCAACTCTTCTATTTTGTTAGTAAGAACAAGCTCTCTCATGAGCCGTCTGCGATATTTTCCACTTGGCGTTGTTAACAAACATTTTACAAAAAAAACACCGCCCCGTAATCGATAAATATCATTGGCGTTTTCTGCAACAAACTCTTCCAGTTTGTCTGCTTCTAACTTACCAATAAAATCTTTTCGTAACACTACTAGGGCCGCCGGTCTTTCAGTATCAATCGTGTGTGGTATACCAATTACAACGGCGTCTTCAACTGCAGGATGCGTTTTCAAAACTGATTCAATTTTGAAAGGCGATATTTGCCAACTTTGATATTTGAATATTTCGCGTATTCTATCCGTAACGTAAAAACAAAAATTTTCGTCGTAATAGGCTATATCTCCGGTTCGGAAAAAACCGTCAGAATCCCATTCGCTGCTTGCGTCCATTTTGTAGTACCCGTTCATTTGGTACTCGGTTTTTATCCGTAACTCCCCTGACTGATTTGGACCAAGCGCTTTTTTAGATATTTTATCAACAATCTAAACCAATCTTCAATTATACTTTACTCAACACAGAAATTTCGTTTACCTTATAAGAGAATCCAGCTACTGGAAGCCCACAAGACTTAGGATTTTCTATTAGTAATTTTAAGTCGTTAGGATGAGAAGCCCTAAATCCAAGACCTGCATTGACGAATTCGCTTAAACCGTAAATACAGAACGCGTAAGCGTTAGGTACGTAAGTTCTTATTTTAACTATTTGTTCTTCTAACATAGCTGAACCACCAAATAATAAAAATTTCAAATTAGACAAATCATAGTTGCTAGGACTGGGATTTTGCAAAAGAATTGCTACATGCGTGGTAGCTAAGAACCCAAGCGTTACCTAAAAAAAAGTTAAGTTTTTTTTCTGAATAATTAAAAATCTACCTTAAAAGTTTCTAAAATTTTCCAGAAAGTTAAAGGATCAAATTTTTGAACAATTATTCTGCACGACCCGCTTACAATGGCACTTAACAATGTAGTTGTAAACGAAGCCCAAGCTGCTGGAGAACTTGAATAGTAAGTGAAATTACGCGCGTTTCTAATTAAAAAAAAATTAACCGTTTAGACTAAATTAGACCTAAATATAATAAGCACTTACAACGACCACTTAACTGTGTTTAACAAAGCCAAATGGCTTAAACAAATTCCTTTTGGCAAACCAGTCGACCCACTGCTAAAATACACGACAGCAGTTTCTTTTAAGTTTGTAACTTTGACGGGTGTAAACTCAGCCTCTTCTAAAGATTCTACCAAAAAATCTGCAAACGGAGTGTGGTTATAAGTTTCGCCAAAAACGACTATTTCTGGCACTTGTGGTAGATGGCGTACAACTGCTTCAACTAATTCTACTCCATCGACGCTAACAAAAATCATTTTGGGATCGACTTGTTTTAACAAATATACTGCATCTGGCACTGTAAACCTGGGATCGATATTTGACGGTTTTGCTCCAAGAAAAAAACTAGCCAGTATTGGCACACCTGTGTCAAAATGCGTAGAACTGCACACTGTTATTATGTCATCAGGTTTTATGCCTTTTTTTCGCATAGCAACAGCAGTACGAACGCATCTATGAAAATATTTGTTGTAGGTGTCGACTTCTCCTGTTACCGCATCAATCTTTTGATCATTGTTAGTTTCTGCCAGCACTAATACGTACCTGTGCTTTATTCTCTTGCGCTTCTTGCATTTTTGTAAAAACGATTGTACCAATACCATCTTTAAATGGAAACTCTTCATCCGGAACACTTATAACATTGTCTTTTACTTGTATGTGACTATTTTCAGGTTTATGCATTCTCAAAAATCACGTACTGTTGAGTGTAAGTAATTTAAAATTATGACTTTGATTAATTTTATTTTTATGAGATAAAACACTTGCTTTTATCGTTATCAATTGTTTTAATATTTTTATCTGTAATTTAAAATATTGATTATTTGGCTACTTAAGATAACTATAACAAACAAACGTAAGTGTAAGACTAGTATGCAGAAAAATTACTTTCTATTGTCTAAAATAAATGTAACCCGGCCAATATTTTCTACTTTATTTTCCTCTTATTTGTGTTTGGGTATTTGCAGTTGTACTATGGGGTAGAATAGGATATGTTCAAACATCTTTTTTTAAAGTTTAATATAACAAAGATAAGAAAACAATTTGAACAATGCATGTGTTATCAATGTTGTTCTAGTGTTTTGGCATTGTTTTAAGCAAGAAAATGAAGTGGTTTTCAAACAGTTATATTTTTTTCAAAAAAAATTTGTCCGAATCTACCCCACAGTGGGGTAGGTTTGGACAAATAGTAGGGTACATTCTGCTTAGTGTAATAAAATTCAGAACGTAAGTACTTATTTATGTTTAAGAAAAGTAAAAAACTGTATATTAAGAAACGTTTATTGAACGTTAATATTGGTCAAATTGACAAATAAACAAACGCAAATATAAAAAATTGTATACAGAAAAATTATTTTTTGGCAAATATTTTTTCTTAGTGTATTTTCTAGTTTTTCAATCTTCTATGTCTGGTAATTTATAGTCTCCTACAGTTTCTTCATTTTCTCTATTTGTCTCTTTATGTTTGAATTTGTCTCGTCAGTTTTTACTTCTAACTAGTAATTTTTTCATGATGTCGTTTACATTTATTTCTTTGTTTTTATTCATGTCAATTTCTTCCCGTTGTGTTCTCTACTTACGCAACCTGTAATTTTGTTATTTGATGTTTACGTCAAAAGTTCACCTCTTGCGCGATTAGTTGGACATAGAAACATCTCTGTCTGTTTCTTTTCTTTCTATATTTCTTTTCTTACTCTTTATTTTTATTTCTTTTTTCTTTTTTGTTCTTTAACGTTCGCGTTTAGGGCAATTGTCTGTTTTGCTTTCTTTTTTAAGTTTTGAGTAATTGCTTAAACATTTTTTTTAACACTAGAATGCATAAGGTGAGTCTCCGAGACTCACTGTTCTTTGAAAATTAGTGTTATAAGAAAACGGCATTAGATAAATTAATTTCGCTTTAGGAATGCCTAACTTAAACATTCCTATATGATCTCGTATGTACTAATAGTAAATAAAATATACACATTTTTTTTTTATAAATATATTTTGTTCACTACCACATCTATACATAAGGTGAGTTAGACACACACGTATTATTGCAGTTTTTTTTACTACAGTGCATGTGGCAACGTTGCATGCGCATAACACAAATGTGTATAATGTTGTCAGTTTATGCAACAATACCTGTGAGTACTCGCACGTGGTTTTAGTTATCGAATTTCTTTTTCTAATAAAATTGAAAACACATTCTTACTGCCTGTCTGTTTTACGGAGTTTGTTCTTGTTATTTGCCAAGTAAGTTTATTCTCTATTTTTATGTAATTATTTTTTATGCCTAAGATAAAAAATCGAACTGTAGGTATTTGTCAGGATTGAACAGATAATATCTATATATAATAAATGCGGGTGAAAAAAAATTCATTTCTTCTGTTTTTTCTCTTTTAGTGCGTTGTTGTAATATGGCATCAGGTTCCAGAAAAAGATCAGTTAAGTTCTCTGATCCTGATTTTGCACAAACAGTTATGGAGTGGTATAATGAGCATAAATCAGAGGTTTCTAGTTCCGAACACAACTCAGAAGATAATGACGATTTCATTATTGAAGAACTTGATACTGAACCTAGCTCGTCTGATAGTAAAGACAAAATTTCTGAACCATGTTTATTGCCAATCAACGATGTTCAACATGAAACAGTGATGGTTGGAAATAATGGTTTCAAATGGCAATCTAATGCATCAATTCAGACAAAAACACTGTGTCACAACATTGTGCGTTTTACTTCAGGTCCAAGACAACGGAATCAAATTTTTTCAATCATCGATTCTTGGAATGCATTTGTATTCAAATTATGGTTCAAGAAATAGTTATTTGCACTAACAGAGAAGCAAAGCGTCCAAGCACTGCAAAAGGTAAAACATGGTTGGACACTGACACAATGGAGCTAAATGCGTTTTTTCGTTTGTCATTGTTGGCTGGCGTTGAGAAGCGGTGGGATATTCCAATACGAGAACTATTCTTGAACAAATGTTCCAATCCCATGTATAAAGCAACAATGTCGGTGAATAGTTTTGAAAATTTACGGCGGTTTATTAGATATGACGACAAAAAAACTCGCAGAGCACATCTAGAAACAGATAAGCTTGCACCAGTGAGATATATCTGGAAACTTTTTCTGGCACAATGTAGAAAATCTTTGATCCCCAAGGTAAATGTAGCAATTAATGAACAGTTACTAGGATTTCGAGGACGGTGTGGATTTATTCAATATATGCCCAGTAAGCCTGCGAAATACGTCATTAAATTTTTTTAGATGTGTGAAAGTGAAACTAAGTATGCTATTGATGGATTAATTTATATTGGCAAACGACCTGGTGAAAAAACACAAAGGATTTTAGGAAAAACTATAGTATCTACACTTACAAATTCTGTCAAAAATACGTCTCGCAATTTGACATGTGATAATTTTTTTACCAGTGTACAGTTGTTTCAAGACCTGCTCAAAATAGGATTAACAGCCGTGGGCACAATTCGTCAAAACAAAAAAGAAATTCCTCCACAATTCAAGGCATCTAAGGATCAATCAGTTCATTCTACAATGTTTGGATTTAATGAAAACCTAACTTTAGTAAGTTATGTTCCGAAGAAAAACAAAGCAGTTATTCTCCTAAGTACTATGCACCACGACGGTATAATAAAAAATAAAACTATAGGAGGTGTAGATCACATGGACCAAATGATAGAAAATTATACATGCAAACGACAAACAAGACGGTGGCCCTTTGCAGTATTTTCTAACATTCTAGACATTGCTGCCCTAAATGCATTTTTTTAATTTATCCAAGAACATCCACAATTTCAAAATGGGAAAAGTCATCGAAGAAGGGCACGATTCAATACAGATATTACGCCTATTATCACGACTAACGTACATTTGTGTAACAAATTTTAGACAGTTTGCTTTATTACAATATTGTGCAATTACCATAAGTTCATGATAATTGACAGTTTTTTTTGTTGTATTCACCAACGTTAACTTATTGAATGTAACTTTAACCAATTTGTTGCTTATGTGTATGAGCTGTTGCCTAATTTAATGGTCTTGGATTATTAATTGCATCGCAATATTTGTTGGCGAACCCTTAATTGTTATATATTTCTTATTCCTTTAATTTTTATTTTTTTATGCTATTGTTGAAATAAATATACTCGTTGTTAGACTTATGATACTCGATTTGTTTACCTTACGCGTTGTTAGGTGCAAACGGAAATCTGTAATGCATATTTCTCTTGTTTTGGCGCTATTTTAATTACATTATATTCGGCACATCAAAGATCAGGCTGAATTCTATAAATTACACATCTACGACTCAGTCAGTTTTGGGGTTATTAAGTTACTCGTAAGTGACTGCAGCCTGCTGCAGGTTTAGGTCTTTACTGTAACAAGTTTTGACGCCCGAACGTCAGGGTTCGATTATTTCATTGTTCCTTCTGCAATTTTTTTTAATTTCTTTCTTGATTCTCTTACTTACTTATTAATTGTCATTAGTAAGTTCGACTTACTTAAAATCTCACAGAAAGTTCTTAGGGTACCAACTTTAATAGTGTAAAGTTTATTATTAAAACTAATTTATATATACTAAAAATATGTACACGTTTATAACTAACCGAACTAATTAAATCTAATAATATTTAATAAAAACACTTACACTAATTAAGATAAAGTCCGCGGATAATTTCACACACTTGTTTAACACTTATTGTTTACGTTTAAGTCACGTCCTTTGTAGATTTATTTATAACATGCGTTAATCACTTATTTATTTAAACTTAAGTAAGCTTCTTAACACTGCCGTCTTCGAATTACTGGAATAACTGACCTCTGATTTGTTTGAACCGCTTTTTGACACATTTTGGAAATCCTTCGCGAATGTTCCATATTTTTTGGGAAACGTTCTGGAAAATAGATAACAACTTCGTGAAATCTCTGGAACTTGAAAATAATTTCTCGAACGTTTTACTGCCCCTTCTTAGGACTGTTCTGTCCCAGAACAGCAGACTGGATGCGACACCGGTAAAAAGAATAGTGACAATAGCAGCAGTTTTCTCCATTTAGACAACTTTTTTGATCATAAAAGTAACAGTCGATGGACTTTTCCTAACCCCGCCTGTTCCTCGAAAGACGACCTCTAAAATGTTTGAAACTGTACTCTAATTCAGATGATTTAAGCCACAACTAAGCTTGGGTACTGCCAATTTCTTAACATGGTGGAACTCCATTTCTCTTTTGAGATTCCATAATGTTTGCCACAGATTTTCGTACAACGGTTTAATGCGTGACTTCATCTAACTGCCCAAACTTATTTTTAACTACGAATGCAACCCCTCTGGACATGTCAAGATCGTCGCTCACGCAATGTGCGATGGCGTAATCTTTTTGTGTTTGAAACAGGTCTTGTTGTTCTTCGGTGATAACTCCAAACTTAGCTATTCCAAAACTTCCGTGTAAGCTAATAAACTTGATTTTTGGTTCTGCTGCTTATTACTCTGGTTCGGACTTAAACTTGTGTATTGTGGTTATCGCCAGCAAACGGGAATAGACGATCGACGCGGACCACTTTTGGTTTCCCTCTCGGTGGTTATCAGATGCGATATATAACGTCATTAATACGCTACACGACTTTATAAGGGCAAATTACATTGCCTTTGCAAATTCGGCGACAAACCACGTCTCCATTGGAGATTATGCAACCACACCATGTCGCTGGTTGAAACCCATCGTTTTGTGTCTTGATGTAATATCTAGTCTTCATCCTGTCGCTGACAATTTGTGTGTTTTTACGGACCACCCGTGTATTTTTACATTGTTTTTTTTTTATTTATTAAGTTTACCATTCTACTGTGTATTTGTTTTCCGTAAGTAATCATTTATAATTATCATACAGCATTTATAATTAGTAGAGAATAAATTTGTAGCTCTCACCAAATTGTAACTGCTTTTTTATTTATGTTGTTTCCTTTTTAATAAATTCAGTTGGCCTGAAGAAGAGGACACAACCGTTCCACGAAACGTCGCCCTAAGAAAACTTATAAAGTAGTTTTTATAGCCACTCCTACAAAATAAAGGGTTTACCAATCTTGGTTTAAAACTTCTAGGTTTAAGCCTGTAACGAATTCTTAATCCTTGTTGCACTGGTGTTTGTGTAATCAACCAAAAAAAAAGATGTGTTACCATAAAGAAAACATAAAATAGGTATAACAACTTTAATTTAATAACGTAGCTTATTAACAAGAAGTCTATCTAATTCTCAATCCATAAATGCCAGAAGTATCGACAACACACAATACATAAGTTTAAACGAAGTAGATAACGAAGAAAATTACCTCAATGGTATTGAAACAATGATTGTAATTACAGAAATTAACATAAGCAAAAATTCCGTGAGTAAATTTTTTGACAAAATAATTAAATAAACTTACTCACAATCGAGTACCTACTTGTTCCAAGAAAACGTTTTCCTCGTTGAGTCAGGCTGGAATAAATTTGAATAGCAAATCGTAGCGGGACGGCCGGTGATGGACAAACTACTTTAAATACGTAATGAAATCATAATTTTATTTCCATTACCGTTGATGTTATTAAAAACTTCAAGTTTTAAACGACACAGGCCATTTTAGATAGTTGTCGGTTCAACGTCTTGACAGCAAATGACCGTAAAAAAAAAATCGGCAGAGAGCGTCAAAACCGGAATCTAATTTTATTACAACCAATATACAGGACATTACGTTATTTTTGCACGTAACACTCTTTTTGTCAACTCGTTTAAAATTTTCAAGCGCTTTTCTTGTCTTCTTCTTGGTTTTAGTACGATTTTGTCGTCTATGGTCTATTTCACCGCAGTTCAAAGTTGTCACTCCTCTTTCACGAAGTATTTGTCGCGCTATCTCCTCGATGCTTTTTAATGTCTGCGCGGGTACTTCTGCAGCACAGCGTTTATGGCTGTTTCGGTGTGACGCTTGTTTCGCCGCCTCGAACTCCAAAGCATGAGTTAAGCGTCATCCAACGTCTTTGGTTGAGCTAGCCGGAGAGTCTGCTGCGTTCCGTTGTATCAGAAGCCGTCTATAAAGGTTTGAATAACCAACTGCTCCAACTGGCGCTGTAGGATACGCAAGCCGTATTAGTCTGGCGATGTCAGTCTCAAACGTTCAACGGTTAAGGCCTATGAGTCCAAGCAGTAATAAAAAAAATGTGTAACTTTTAAAACAATAAATTAACGGTTGTGAAGTCTTATGTACCTTTCAGACTTGTAAAAACACGAATTGACATGATACATTTCTTAAATTTTTCAAAAAACATTTGGTCGTAGGTCACATTTTGTCCTGACAGGCCTAAAAAGGTGAGCAACTTTCCTAATAAAATAGTTCTCGTTCAGTGCTTGTTAGTCCAACATCGGTATTTGCTGTGCATTTCAAGCGATTCTTTGTGTTGCAAAATTAGTTATTATTTCCGCGTTCTTACACGTAAACTTGCATAAAATATATGTGGAAAAATTGTTCATCGCTAGACGCGCTAAGTAAAACTCGCAATAATACATTCTGTAATATTTACAGAATCTTTTTTCTAATCCTTGTAGTGCTTTGAAATACATGCATGGATCCCTATAAAAGAGAAATAGAAAAGTCGGAAGTCCTGTATGATTATGTACCGACCGATAATGAATTGGAATTCTCTGAAAGTAATAAGGAGTCTTTAGCAGATAAAAATTTTGTAATTCACAGTGATCATCAATCAGATACTGATAAAGATTTATCAGACAATGAAGATTCTGAAGAAAGCAGTGAAGAAAGTACTTCTGATGAAGACAGACGTCTTTATTATTATGGAAAAGATGGTACTAGCTGGAGAAAAGAAGCTATACAACTCAATGTCCGAACACGTCAAAGAAATATTACAACGCATTTGCCAGGGGTGATAAGAGATGTAAGAAATAGACGGTCTCCCATTCAGTGCTGGACATACTTTTTTTTAGCAATATAGTAGACATTACTGTTGAAAATACCAACTTATATATTTAGAAAATTTCAGCAAGATATAAAGATAAATATGACACAAAAGTAACAGATCCCTAAGAAATCAAAGCATTCTTGTTATATTTAGCTGGTTCGCAGCATGGGGGACGAATTTTATAATGATGATGGCTTAGGAGCTGAAATATTTCCTGCTGCTGCGGCTCAAAGAAGATTGCAATTTTTACTGAAATGCTTACGTTTTGATGACACCACTACTCGAGACGAAAGACGACATTTGGACAAATTAGCTGCAGTAAGAAATATGTTTGAAGAGTTTAATAATACCTGCAAAAGAAATTACTCTTTAGGAAATTATGCTACTTTAGACGAAATGCTTCTAGCTTTCCGTGGAAGATGCAGCTTCGAACAAGCCCAGTAAATATGGGATAAAACTATTTTCCCTGGTGGGTGCTAGGACATGTTATACTTCCTACTTGAAAATTTATGCTGGTGTCCAACCGGATGGTCTTTTCAAACAGGACAACTCTAAAGCTGCCGTCACTGAAAGGATGTGTGCCCATTTGACTGGATCTGGGAGAAACGTGACCATGGACTTATGGTTTACTGGTTATGAAATTGTTAGTCGCTTATTGCAGGAACACCGTTTGACAGTTATTGCGCCAATTCAGTCTAATCGCAGAGCGCTACCAACTGAACTTACTAACATTAGGGGTAGGCAGACTGAATCGTTTGTATTTGCATTTAGTCCACACATGACAGCCGTTTCCTACGTGCCAAAAAAATATAAGAAACTACTGGTTGTTTCCTCCATGCATATGGACGATAACATCGTCTTATAATGTTGCTCGCAATACCCGACGTTGACCTATGGTAATATTGTTTGGCCTGCTCAATGTTGCGGCAATAAATGCAAGTGCAAGAACTGGCGTACCGTTTTGCAAGAATTTCTACCCCTGAAGAGCAGCAGGATCCAAACCTCAAACAAAAGGGGGTACTGTAAATATTGCAAATGACGCAAGACCAGATATTTCTGCAAGTTTTGTAAAGCTTGGTTATGTATGGAACATATCCAAGCTTGTTGCCGAGAGTGTACAGAGAGATTCCAGCGATAAAGTTTATCCCTCTACATTTTCTGATAAGAATTTTTTTATTTTTTTTAATGTGTTTTTTAACTAATTTGTTCAATAAACTAACTATAAATTACCAATTACAATCTTTATTTTTCTTAAACATCTGTAGCAACTAAATTTAAGAAATGTATGTAAAAAAAGAAGACATTTTTCTAAATTAATAAATAATTAGTAATCTGCATTTTTAGGTCTTAATTTTTGTGTAGTATTATGAAGAATAAGCTAAAACATATCTGTTTGGGTTTCTTCTTGAACAATTTTTATTTGATTTTCTTTGCTCGTTTGTATTTCTTCTTTTAAACGTCTAGAATTTTCCATCAATTTTTCTTCTATCTTCTGGGTATTTTAAAATAATTTTTCTTCAATTCTCTGAGAATTTTTGCAAAACTTTTCTACAATTTTTCTAGAATTTTCTTTGAGTTTATGCAATTTTTTTTCCATTTTTCTATTCATCGATTCTTGACCATTTTGTATTGATTCAAGAAATTCAAATAGTTTTGCATCCATTTTAGTTTGATGACGAGTTACCGGCATAAGTTTAAATATAACACAAATAAAAAGTTATACACACTACTTTAACGAACTGAAATAGCTATGATTACACTTTATAAATAAACACGCGTATCGCAAACTAAACAGTTATTTACGCAATCAATGTTTTTATTCCGGGAGCGATCTTAAATTGCTTAATGATATTTACACTAAAATTGCCAGCTAAACAATTGTGTATTGATTCGATACCCCACACCTGACACCAATGTAAAGTTTATTATTAAAACTAATTTATTTATACTGAAAATATGTACACGTTTATAACTAACCGAACTAATTAAATCTAGGGATATTTAATACAAACACGCTTATTTATATAGTACACTCACTGAAAGATAAAATTAAGTCCGCGGATAATTTCACACACTTGTTTAACACTTATTGTTTACGTTAAAGTCACGTACTTCGTAGATTTATTTATAACACGCGTTAGCTACTTATTTATTTAAACTTGAGTAATCTTCTTAACACTGCCGTCTTCAAATTACTGGAATAATTGACCTCTGATTTGTTTGAACCGCATTTATACACATTTTGCAAATTCTTAGCAAATGTTCCATATCTTTTGGGAAACGTTCTAGAAAATAGATAACAACTTCGTGAAATCTTTGGAACTTGAGAATAATTTCTCGATTTACAGACCCAGTAATTGAAGAAGTTTCCTGATTTTTGAATTCCAACAACCAAAACTTCTTGAGATGAACTTTAGTGGTTAGCCATAGAAAGGCATTAAGTTGCTGGTGAGTAATACAGTAGATTTGCTATTTTATTAATATTAGAAAAAATTTACAACAAGAAATTTTTATAACCAATAATTTTAAACTGTTTTTGCTCAAAAAAACACAACAGAAACCTGGTTTATTGCAACTCTTTTATTTTGTCAGTAAGAACAAGCTCTCTCATGTGACGTCTGCGATATTTTCCACTTGGCGTTGTTAACAAACGTTTTACAAAAAAAACACCGCCTCGTAATCGATATATACTATTAGCGTTTTCTGCAACAAACTCTTCCAGTTTGTCTTCTTCTAAATTACCAATAAAATCTTTTCGTAACACTACTAGGGCCGCCGGTCTCTCAGAATCAATCGGATGTGGTATACCAATCACAATAGCGTCTTCAACTGCAGGATGCTTTTTCAAAACTGATTCAATTATGAAAGGCGATATTTGCCAACTTTGACATTTGAATATTTCGCGTATTCTACCAGTAACGTAAAAACAAAAATTTTCGTCGTAATAGGCTATATCTCCGGTGCGGAAAAAACCGTCAGAATCCCATTCGCCTGTTGAGTCCATTTTGTAGTACCCGTTCATTTGATACTCGGTTTTTATACGTAACTCTCCTAACTGATTTGGACCAAGCGCTTTTTTAGATACTTTATCAACAATCTAAACCAATCTTCTATTATATTTTATTCAACACAGAAATTTCGTTTACCTTATAAGAGAATCCAGCTACTGGAAGGCCACAAGACGTGGGATTTTCTATTAGTAACTTTAAGTCGTTAGAATTCGTAAATCTAAGACCGGCCGTGGCTAACTCGCTTAAACCGTAAAGACACAACGCGTAAGCGTTAGGTACGTAAGCTCTTATTTTAACTATTTGTTCTTCTAACATAGCTGAGCCACCAAAAAATAAAAACTTCAAATTAGACAAATCATAGCTGCTAGGACTTGGATTTTGCAAAAGAATTGCTATATGCATGGGAGATAAGAAACCAAGCGTTACCTAAAAACAAGTTAAGTTTTCTTACTGAATAATTAAAAAACTACCTTAAAAGTTTCTAAAATTTTCCAAAAAGTCAAAAGATCAAAATTTGGAGCAATTATTCTGCACGACCCGCTTACAATGGCACTTAGCAATATAGATGTAAACGATGTCCAAGACGGTGGAGAAGTTGAATAATAAGTGAAATTACGCGCGTTTCTAATTTATAGAAAATATTAACGGTTTAGACTGAGACTTAAATAAAATAAGTACTTACAACGACCACTTAGCTGTGTTTAACAAAGCTAAATGGCTTAAACAAATTCCTTTTGGTAAACCAGTCGACCCACTGCTAAAATACACGACAGCAGTTTCTTTTAAATTTGTAACGTTGACGGGTCTAAACTCAGCTTCTTCTGAAGATTCAACCAAAAAATCTGCAAACGGGGTATGGTTATAGGTTTCGCCAAAAACGACAATTTCTGGAACTTGTGGTAGATGACGAACAACTGCTTCAACTAATTCTACTGCATCGACGCTAACAAAAATCATTTTGGGATCGATTTGTTTCAATAGATATACTGCATCTGGCTCTGTAAACATGGGATCGATATTTGACGGTTTTGCTCCAAGAAAAAAACTTGCCAACGTTGGCACACTTGTGTCAAAATGCAAAGAACTGCACAATGTTATTATGTCATCAGGTCTTATGCCTTTTTTTCGCATGGCAACAGCAGTACGGACGCATCTTTGAAAATATTTGTCGTAGGTGTCGATTTCTCCTGTTACAGCATCAATCTTTTGATCATTGTTAGTTTCTGCCAGGACTAATACGTACCTGTGCTTTATTCTCTTGCGCTTCTTGCATTTTTGTAAAAACGATTGTACCAATACCATCTTTAAATGGAAACTCTGTATCCGGAACACTTATAATATTGTCTTTTACTTGTATGTAACTTTTTTCAGGTGTATGCATTTTTTAAAATCACGTATTGTTGGTCGTAAGTAATTTAAAATTATGACTGATTATGTTTATTTTTGTGAGATAAAATACTTGTTTTTATCGCTATAAATTGTTTTAATATTTTTATCTGTAATTAAAAAAAAATTGATTATTTGGCAACTTAAGATAACTGTAACAAATAAACGTAAGTGTAAAAATTGTATACAAAAAAAATTACTTTCTATTGTCTGAAATAAATGTTAACCGTCAAATACTTTTTATTTTATTTTTCTCTTATTCGAATTTGGGTATTTGTAGTTTTAGATGCGCTATGGGGTAGAATGGGATAGTTTCAAACATCTTTTTTTTATATACATTAATATGACAAAGATAAGAAAAAAATTTGAACAATGCATGTGTTATCAATGTTGTTCTAGTGTTTTGACATTGTTTTAAGCAAGACAATGATCCAACGATGAAATCTCCACTCTCCACATCTGAAAGAATGTGGCAACGTAGCTCGAATCGTGTCATAATCTTAGAAGCTGTAGAACTGTGAACCGTCATAAAATTCGGGTAAAATCCAGTAATCATTTAGTTTTGTTGTTTTTTTTTAAATGCGCATCAATTAGTTAGAGTGTGGCGAAGCAATTGTCAGGAATCACGCGATATGAATTGTTTATGTAATTATTAATTGATTTATTTAATCCAAACGTAATCAATCAAAGTCTGGCTAAATTTCTGAAAGTTCTACTTTGTCTCTAAAATTGATTGTGTTTAGAAAAAAATTACATTTATCCGAATGCTTTCAAACGTATTTAAACCAGCTGAAAATGAGTCAGTGGACGTGAATCACAATTTTTTGACCTTTCCTCGCATAGAATGCTTGTGAGCGCAATATTATTATTTGAGCTTTGCGAAGGTGACTTTTTCCCTTGAAAATATTTTGTGTCACATAAAGTTTTATGTTTTGAGATTTTGTTGCTTACTTTGTGTTTCTTACCGTACGAAAAAAAAGCTAAGCGTTACCAACACAGCCCCAATTACCCATTTTTGTGCTTCTCTAGAAAAATTTTCTATAAAAGATGTACCCTCCAGTTTCCAATCATTTCGCACTAAACTATTACATACTACTAAAGCTATAATTGGAAACAACAGCCGGGACTGTTTGGATTTAGAGTTTATAATACTAATTCAATGCGGCGCACAATTTCCGTTCCTCTTAGAGAGATAAAGAGTAAACAAATTGAACTACAAAAATAGAAGAAATTACTGACGCCGACCTATTTACATGCCATGATGTTTGTTCGAGTGCATGGATTTGAGATAACGCAATCGGATTTCTCTTTAGATATGTCACTGGAAGCTATGTTTTATCAGCGTGCAGCAATTCTTGTTAATGAACGGTCTTGCTAATAATTTGTAATGATAAAAATTTTTCTATAAGTCATTGGTGTTGCTGATTCATCATCTTCAATCTGTGATTTTTTTAATATGCTCTAATAGCCAGAAAAAAATATTTACTGCTTGGCAACTGTTCTTTCATACGTTTACAAAGGAATACATATTCTGGAAGAGTTGTATTTTTCACAGCAGAAATGAAAGCTCACATTATAACTGATGCATCCTTTTTAGATAAAACGCACTGGTTCAGTTCTTTCGTCTCTGTTTCAGCAATAACTTTAAGAGCCTGAAGAACGGTTGTTACTCCATTCCAAATATGTTACCAACATTACTGTTACAACGGATCGTGTTGGTAACAACTACGTCACCACAATTAGTTACAATGAGGGTAAGTGGGTGTGGTTAAGAATACTGTAATAGAAAAAAAAATAAACGACGCTCCGTTGTACTGGAAAATCCTTGGTTTGGAAACGTGAAAACGAACGACTTTGTGATATGTATTTTCTCAATCCATAACAACGCTTAGGCTTTATAAACTAAGTAGAAGGTAATGAACCAAAATAAAGAAAAAATTACAGATAAACGCTAACAAGCAGTCGCAAACAAAACTTTAGTTCTCGACTTTAGCCGTCATTACTAATTTAATATAAAACAAAAGATTTACACCTAGTTTCATAGTACATGTGCTGGTAAAAATTGTTACTACCGTAATGTTACGTTCGGTACTTCCGAGGAGTGTACATTTGTCAAATTAATTTCATTCACCTCTGTCTTAAGTGACAAGAAATGATTAAAATACTTAAACGGTACAAGCTAACGTAACTAATAGTGCACAATTTTGCAAGCAGCTGAAAACTAAATTATAAATTGAACTGAAAATAAATTAATAATAATGAGCTTAAAATAGACTAATGGTAGCTGAGGGCTTAATGCAAGTAGTAACGCATAACAAATTTAATAAAGCTTAAAGTTTAGTAGATAATATAAAAGTCAATAAATTACAATGAGTAAAATACGATGGCGAAGCCATCTCATAGTATAAATTCACTATTAATAAATAATAGTAAGTAAATGGCTATAGAGATGGAAACGTTGAAAGCTGATTTTGCCAGCGTAATTCAAATAGGTTTTGAATAAACCGCGGGCTAAAATCACAACACCAAATATAAATAAAAAGAAATTACTTACAATAGAACGGACAAGGTTTCTATCAAATTCAAAACACTTACAGTGCATTTTTAACAGGAAATATATAGAATAAAACAAAAATATCCAATTAGTGGTGTCCGCGTACCAGTGACGTAGCAATCGTTTTAATAAAATACAAAAATGTAAAACTTTATTACTAACGACACGTAATAAATGCGACTAAGAGAAAACTTATATTTTGCTTCGAGTTTTACACAACTTTTATAAAAACGAAGCAACAACGGATTTGTTAAAAGCTGACGCTTGTGCAGTGTTGGTTATTTTGACTCATGCATTTAGTCTATCTCAGCCATTTTATTTTCATTCAAATTTTCTAAATTTTTTTAATCCAACTTACTGCCAACTACCGCGTTGACTCATCTAAACTACCTTTTTCATTTTCCCAGTCAGTTAAGTTTTTGTTTCTCTGTATTTGGTCATAAAGAGTAAATTTTGCCATACTATAAGTGTTTGCAGCCATGTCAGTTTTCTTCCTTTGTTGAGATGAAAGTACCTTAATTTTAAGACAACATAACTACCAAGTTGCTGGTTTGCGTGATTTCTCAAATACGGAAGCGCGTATACCTGCGAGCTTCCTGATCTGTGTACAGTTGGATTTTTTTAAAACTTAGCTGTCGATCATCAAACTCCAAGCGAAATATTTAATTTAATTTAAGAAATAGATCCCGGTTCTTCTCTCAGTACGTTCTGTTGATTTCGCCGATTTGTTGTTTGGTTATTCGGTTCTAATATCACATATTCCGTGTCATGAGATTAGGCTTTTTTTACCAATGACCATTTTTAAAAAACTAATTTTGGTTTTCGGATTTAGCTGAAGATGGCCAAAACGTTGGAATCTGCATTATAGCCGTGGGTAATTCCACGATTTACACGTCCACGATCCTTTAGTTTTTTACCCCTACGTGTTCTCGATTTTATAGACACGTTGCTATTTGTCCGTTCATTTGATTGACACAATGTAGTTTCTATAAAAAAAATAAATACTTGGAAATAATAACTATCTAAATAGAATTGTTCTTAAAAATCATTTGGTTTATGAGTATACATTCACGATTTTGTAATATTAAATCTTAAACATTAAAAGTATTTAGTATTTACATTCTTTAATGTAAGTCTTATTTTGAAGTCATCATTATCATCACTTAGAGTCGACTGCTGGATATAAGCTTCTCGTAATTTTTTTAGTTATATCCGTCTTGTGCTGTTTGTTTCTAGGTTTTACTAGTTTTTTTAGGTCATCAGTCTATCTAGTCTTTCGAGTTTTTTTTGTTCCTTCTGAGTTTTCGTTCTATAATCTGTTTGATTCACCAACCGTCTCGTATTCGTGCTAAAAACCAGTCTAGTTTCACTTTAGCATTGTGATTTTTTTGATGACATCTTAGACTCCTGGCCTTGTTCGGACTTCTTCATTTGTAAAATGTTTTCTGAGACTTACGCCGATCGCTGAGTTTTTTTGTTAAAGTTAAGGTTTTCGTTCTGTAAGTTTGCACTGGTAAGACACATTGTAAGGACTTAAAATACGTCTTAGTACATTGTTGACTGTCCGATAGGCAACTTTCCACTCACAGTCACGTGTCTGTTGTAAGGGGACAGACAGCACTGGTTAGAGAGTCGGATGTGGTTAAACGTCATTGTTACGTTAAATCTGGTGCTGGCCGGAGGTTGTAGAGCAACGCTCAGTAAGGGTAGAATTTTCTTCAATTTCTTGTCGATGCAGAATGTATAAACCTCTTAAAAGCCTGCTCAAGGTTAATGTTTGTGTTGCAATTAAAACAGAGATCTACTAAAATTTTGTTATAAAATTTTATCACGTGGTTGCAAGTTATAAATTTTTGCCTTTTCAGTTCCTTATTTATCAGCTTTATGATTGATTATTACTGAAGTTCTAAAAAAGAGTTATTAACCGGTCTACGGATTCTACCGTTTTTTTTATAATACACCTGCACTTAAATAAAGGCGTCAGTGCGGAGACATAATTAATTAGTTTGTTGGAGTTTCGTTAGAAATAATTTTGGATTCGTTTCTTCAACCTGCACCCGTCAATTCATAAACGTAGGTGTCTCTCAGCCTCTTACACTCTTCTCTAACTTGTGCAATGTTGGCCCATTTTTTACCCGCTACACTTCTAATGCCGTCTACCTATCTCTTCGGGGGATGTCTTATACTTTCTTTTGTTTGTCTTGGTATCTATTCTGTGATTTTATTAAGACTATATCGTCTGCAAACCTAAGGTGGTTTGGTCTAGAACTATTGACGTTGGTACCTTTGTTGCCCATTCAAACTTCTTGAAAACGTCTTTGAGAGCCAACGCAAACAATTTCAGTGAGATGGTATCTGCTTGCTGCACTCTTCTTTGAAATGCTATTTTGCCTATCGATCATGGTTTTGTCAATTATAATTTGTATTAATGCTTAGTTATAGATATTTTCAATTATTTGTATAGATTTAGAGTCGATTCGTGCGTAATTATAAATTTTAATTATAGTTTTAAAAGGTTAATTTTAATACTATTTTTAAATGCTAGAACATGGGTTAAATAAATTAATTGTTTTTTCATTGAGAAAATTATATAAGCACATTCTTTGCAATGTTTACAATTGCGACATAAAATGTACTCAATAGTTAAACGTAATAATAAGCATTTTAAATAAGGTTAACTCCAATACTATTTTAAATGCATATAAAAAATTACTTATATAAATTAATGATTTTCATTGATTAATTTTTATAAGTGTTAAAAATTCAATTATTTTCAAGGTATTGCATTTTAGACGTTTAAACTTATTTAAAACATATAAACAAAATATTACATTTTCATATTTAACAAAATGTAATAACATTTATTTCATTGTTACTTATTTATTTTGATTTCCATCGTGTTGTATTGATTTTATTAATTATTTTAATCAAATTTAGAAATGTGAGTCAAAATTTTGAGGTTAAGTTATAGTTTCAATTATAAAAATTTATTTTTTTTTCTTTCAATTTGGTGACAGTGTATTTAATAGTAAATAAATTTAATCGTTAAAGGTTCTTTACTTGTGATAGTCAAAAATAAATAAGGTATCATTATTTCAAATATTTTTTAGCCATTTTATCTTTACATTCTAAATTTTGTTATTTTCAAATACTAAATACGTAATTGGATAAATATAATTCTTTATAATCTGATGTGTGAACTACTTCATTGTTGACGATAGTTTTATTTGAAATAAATAAATAGCAGATTATAATCGTGTCACTGTTAATATGTAATTTAGAAAAAAAAAATATATTGCACCCCCTCCCTCTCTCTTTAACAAAACATTGAATTTGCCCGATTGTAGAACCGTATACGAACTTACACGAAATTCAAATTTAAAGAAGTTGCACGCACCCGAACGCAGCCGAGTGAGAAAACTTACACAAAAGAATAGTTAAACCTGTAGTAAAACTTCCAGAACCGGGTCTACATAACTATTAAACATTTTGCGTAAAGAAACTACAATAAACGAAAATATATAGTACACAGTACTCAATCGTGTTTCCATGATAATTGTCAGTTCAATTTTTTGCTATTGTGGACAGCAATTTAACTCAATACGACAAACGACGTTACATTTAAAACAGCTGTTCAAAAACGTATCCATTTCATATTATTTGCAGCACCACGATTGCTTTTGTCTTTTGCCGCAAGTGTTAGCTTTGGAGCTTTAATGTCATTTTGTCTTTTATTTGCAGTGATTTTTGTTTTAATAGTGTCTATGTAAGGCGTGCTCTTCAGCTCTGCGTCCTTCTGAGTCTCTCTTACTTTTTTTTCAGTTGCACTTGATTTGTTTTGGTAATTGAACAATTTCTGTTAAGCTCATAGATAATAATGGTGATGCTGAACTGCTAAAAGTTATTGGACTACTTGGTGACGAAGAAGTGGAACAGTTTCTGACTTGTATAAACACAAGCGCGTCACTTTTGTTGCTGGTGCTAATTTTTTTCCTTGCGTTATGGACGCTTCTTCGATTGTGTCTTTACTGTAAAGTTCAGTATTAGTGGAAACATTTTCAGGTTAAAGAGTTTGAGATGCAGCAAAACCTGAGTCTTAAGTAACATATCTATTCGGCAGCAAAATCCCAGATGCTGGAAACTCCTTGATGGCATTTCTTTATAGTAGCTGCCTTTCCAAACGTCTCGTCTAATAGCCCCGCAACTTGATATTATGTACAAGCTTTTAACCACCTTTCCATGGCTTGCGTGTAGCATACTTTTAAAGATTTAAAAAATGAACGATCCAATGGATAGAAACGATGAGTCCTAACTATAGCATAACAATTCTATTGCCACGAGAAATTAGGAGAGCATCAAAGCAACTGACACAACAGACACTTATTGTTTTAACCAACCTGTGTTTTTTAGCGTTTTTACAAGCCACAGCTTTTTGGCACTTTTTAGCTATAGTCAAAAACTCTGATTCGTCCATATTGTAGCCGCGTTTATGTTGTGTCGCATATGTTCTCTAAAAGATCAAATAATTTGTAAGCATTTTTTTTTGTCGAATCTTTTCTTTCGGTTTAATGACGTAGACCCCGGCTGGACGTAAAATTGTTGATGTTTTGATATAAATCGACAATACAATTTTTTCCTGCAACTGTTTCTCTCTGTTAAACTGATGCGCCAAGTTATTTTTATCAGCCAGTTGAATTGCTACTTTTCTAACATCCCGCGGTACAAGTCCAAAGAATCATTGCAAAAATTCCGAAATATGTTGCTTCAGTGACTCTTCTATGGCACGACCAAATGTGAGATTCTTGCCTAGAACTAGCAGCTAGCAAAAATTCAAACGCACTGACAAAATGTTTACTACTGTATCTCAACTCCAAATATTTTACCGTACATTAAGTAAAGATCTACAAAAACAAATTCGTAACTGAAGTGCTGGCGACTCAGTATAATTAGGTAAAATGTTTGCAAGTCTCAGTGTGCTAGTCTTACAATAAGTTAAAAAACCGCTTAAAGTTCAGATCTTCTTTAAATCTGTTGTGACGCTTACTCCGGATAGAAAGCTTATCTGAAATAGAAAGCTAAGAGGGTTTGATTCTAGGGCGCCAGATTTGTTGGAGAAGTTTATTCTCCTGTTAGACGACATTGTCCGGGTAACTGCAGTAGAAACACAATTGTACGAAAGTAGCAGTAGCCGCGGTGACAAAAACCAAGCAAGTGTGAAATATACGATAAAAAATGATGAGGGTTAAGCGTGCGTTCGGCAAACGGCACCTTCGAAGACTAAGCAAACATGCAAAGACGGTATTAACCTTTGTCGGATCGGTGGAAGCGATTACTTCGGCTTCAGATAGTTGGTAAAAAAACGGGCCTTAAAATGGAGCAAGTACACGTGCAAAAATCTCTCAACGCGTTACCTGAATCTGGTGTTGAAAACGTATTACGCAGGCCAAAGCCCGACACTACAAATACGACGCCTGGTAAGGAATAGAGTAGAACAAGCAGCCGTGCGCTAATGTTATTGATTTTAATAAAATTTAAATAGTACTTTGTTTACCATGTAGACGCGAAACGAGTTGACAATAAAAATACTGAATCGCAAAAAAAGCACAAACACTTACCTCAACTGACAATTTTTCGCTACGCGTAGGTTTAAGAACGAAAGTATACCTGTTAAGTAAGCTTACGTACGACGGATATACTATGTGCCTAACTTTGGCTTTGACTGCGTTCAAATGATCAAAGAAACAGATGTCACGTCACCGTACTCAACAAGAGTACATAAAGGTAAAGATAATTCAAAGTTTGCAACTGAAAATAAAATTGAGTCATTATAATCTACGCTGTGTTTACATAAAATAAGTGAATACGCTGAGAAATAGTTATAAAATTGAATACAATTAAATAAAAATAAACTTACACGATAATATAAGTGGTACGCACTAGGTAGATTAATTGATTAAACAATTAATGTAAGTAAGTGCATCAAACTGACTGATTAATTACAAAAGTAAAGACAATTAAATGATTATAGAGTACTATGAAACTCAAAACTTGTTAAAAAGCAAAAAATAACGTGACGACGTTATTTTATAAATGTTCTTTTAGCTTTTACTTTGTTGTAGATTTTGTGAGTCATTAGTTTGACACAATTTTTAGTTGGCTTAATTATAGGTAAGAAAACGTTTTCTTAAGGTTAACACCGGTTTTGGGTAAGCCAAATTTTAATTATTTGATGTCAATATGGTGATTCTCACGACTTTTATTTGTTTATAACTTTGGTAATTTTGACAACGTCAAAGAGAAACAAAACGAAAAAACACAGAAAAAATGATCTGATAATATCAGATATATATAAAAAACTAGACAAGAAAAGCCTAGAAAAAACTTTTATCTAATAAAATGGATGAATAAAGACTAAAGAAGAAGAAAAACAGAATTATTTTATTGCTGAATTATACTTCAGTTAGTAACATTTGTACATGGAAATTTTTATAGTCATCAATTACCAACGTTTTTTGTTCAAACAATAAAATGGTTTACTGCAACTCTTTTATTTTGTCAGTAAGAACAAGCTCTCTCATGTAACGTCTGCGATATTTTCCACTCGCCGTTATTAACAAAAATTTTACAAAAATAACACCGCCTCGTAATCGATACACCGTCTTATCCTTGAGATTTTCTGCAACAAACTCTTCTAGTTTGCCTTCTTCTAATTTACCAATGAAATCTTTTCGTAACACTACAAGCGCCGCTGGTCTTTCAGAATCAATCGGATGAGGTATACCAATCACAACGGCGTCTTCAACTGCAGGATGCGTTTTCAAAACTGATTCAATTATAATAGGCGATATTTGCCAACCTTGATATTTGAATATTTCGCGTATTCTATCCGTAACGTAAAAACAAAAATTTTCGTCGTAATAGGCTATATCTCCGGTGCGGAAAAAACCGTCAGAATCCCATTCACTTGATGGGTCCATTTTGTAGTACCCGTTCATTTGATACTCGGATTTTATACGTAACTCTCCTAACTGATTTGGACCAAGCGCTTTTTCAGATACTCGATCAACAATCTAAACCAATCTTCTTTATATCTTATTTAACACAAAAAATGTGTTTACCTTATAAGAGAATCCAGATAGTGGAAGCCCACAAGACTTAGGATTTTCTATCAGTAACTGGAAGTCGTTAGGATTAGAAGCCGTAAATCCAAGACCGCAATTGGCGAACTCGCTTAAACCGTAAAGACAGAACGCGTAAGCGTTAGGTACGTAAGCTCTGATTTTAACTATTTGTTCTTCTAACATAGCTGCGCCACCAATTAATAAAAATTTTAAATTAGACAAATTATAGTTGCTGGGACTGGGATTTTGCAAAAGAACGGCTACTTGCATGGGAGATAAGAACCCAAACGTGACCTAAAAACAAATTAAGTTTTCTTCCTGAATAATTAAAAAACTACCTTTAAACTGTCTATAATTTTCCAAAAAGTCAAAGGATCAAAATTTTTAACAATTACTCTGCACGACTCGCTTACAATGGCAATTAGCAATATAGTTGTAAACGAAGTCCAAGCTGCTGGAGAAGTTGTATAATAAGTGAAATTACGCGTCCTTCTAATTAAAAAAAATTAACGGTTTAAACTGAATTAGACTTAAATAAAATAAGCACTTACAACGACCACTTAATTGTGTTTAACAAAGCTAAATGGCTTAAACAAATTCCTTTTGGTGGACCAGTAGAACCACTGCTAAAAGTTACGACAGCAGTTTCTTTTAAATTTGTAACTTTGACGGGTGTAAACTCAGCTTCTTCTAAAGATTCTACCAAAAAATCTGCAAACGGAGTGTGGTTACAAGTTTCGCCAAAAACGACAATTTCTGGGACTTGTGGTAGATGACGAACAACAGCTTCAACTAATTCTACTCCATCGACGCTAACAAAAATCATTTTGGGATTGACTAGTTTCAACAAATAAATTGCATCTGGCAGTGTAAACATGGGATCGATATTTGACGGTTTTGCTCCAAGAAAAAAACTTGCCAGCATTGGCACACTTGTGTCAAAATGCGTAGAACTGCACACTGTAATTATGTCATCAGGTTTTATGCCTTTTTTTCGCATAGTAACAGCAGTACGGACGCATCTTTGAAAATATTTGTCGTAGGTGTCGACTTCTCCTGTTACAGCATCAATCTTTTGATCATTGTTAGTTTCTGCCAAGACTAATACGTACCTGTGCTTTTTTCTCTTGCGCTTCTTGCATTTTTGTAAAAACGATTGTACCAATACCATCTTTAAATGGAAACTCTGTATCCGGAACACTTATAACATTATCTCTTACTTGTATGCGACTATTTTCAAGTTTATTCATGTTTAAAAATCACGTAGTATTGGGTGTATGTAATTTAAAATTATGACTTTGATTGATTTTATTTTTGTGAGATAAAACACTTGTTTTTATCGTTAACAATTGCTTAAATATGTTTATCTGTAATTTAAAAAAATTCATTGATTATTTTGAGACTTACTTTAAAATAACTATAACAAATAAACGTAAATTAAAAAAAAATATTATACTCTTGTCTGAAATAAATGTAATCCGAAAAATACTATCTTTTGCTCTTATTTGAGTTTGGATATTTGTAGTTTTAGATGTGCTATTGGGTAGAGTGGGAAAGGTTCAAATATCTATTTTTGAATATTAATTTTTCAAAGATAAGAAAATATTTTGAACAATGTGTTATCAATGTTGTTCTAGTGTTTTAGCATTGTCTTAAGTAAGAAAATGAAGTGGCCCCAAATTTTTATGACGTTCATATGTGGGTTAAGTTAGGTATTGTTATCTACTATTGAAAAATGATTTTGAAAAGTATTTTTATAAATTTATTTTCATTTTTATATTTTACAAGTACAAGCCATAAGCCATACAAGTATTTTTTTTTTATTGAGGTACATAACATAATTATAAACTTATAAAAAACAGAAATATATTCTAACAGTATTACAATTCAAAATTTTTCTATTTTAGTTTCAAATGTAATATATGATACAAAAGCACAAGAAATTAAAAAATATTTAAAAATACTCGTTTATATATCACAAGACGAAACTGATCGACAAATAAAAACAAAACAATATATTATTTTAATAATGCAACATGTTACCTTTTAAATGTTAATATCCAGGTATTAGGTATTGTTATTAATATTTTAGCTAAGTGAATTGAGCCTTCCGTGCTTTAATTTTTGCAAATTGTTTAATTAAATCTTTGGTGTCTAATTCTTTTAGCTGGTGCATTTCTATTGAAATGATAGCGAGATTACTTAGTTGCTTTTGCCCCATGATCGATCTTATATAATATTTTATTATTTTGAGTTTTGAAAAAGATCGTTCTGCGGTAGCTACAGAAACCGCCATTGTTAATAAAATACGATGTATTATGCTCGTACTAGGAAAAGAAACCACTAACATAAGTTGTTAATTGTTATATAATTTAAAGTTTCTTCTAGAGACGTAATAACTTTTCTATCAAAATTTTGTAAATATTGCAATTTTTTAACAAGTTCCACGGCAATTATGTCTCGTTCATTGCGAATTTCGTCGTTTAATAAGTTTTCAACTTTTTAACAAAATTTTAATTGTTCGTTATCAGAATAATTTTTTAATTTATCAATATTCCATAAAAACGCGGAATTATTAGAGTAAGAAGAAAGTAATTAGAATCTCTCATCTACTGATGTTATGATTAAATCTACAGCATTAAAAAAAACAATCAACTTTGAACTTTAAAGTTTCGTCGTGGATCGGTTCATCGTCACACTAATAATGAAAATGTTTTTTTTTAATTTTTCGCTGTTTTAGACCTCTTTGTTTTTTGAATTTAGGTTCTATGTCTAAGCTAGATGCTATTTCTTTAGCATCAATCAATAGATCATTAAAACCTTTATCGGAGCGATAAGATTTCAAATAAACTATTCATATATTTAAATGATTACAACACTGAGAAACATCAAAGTTCGGTTTTTGAATAATTTTACTAACAATTTTAATTTTACTTAAAATATTATACCACAATATATGAATGCAAATAAACTCAAAATTTTGCAATTTTTTGGTCAACGTTGCAGCCAAATTTTTTACGTTATTTCTAAAGTTTCCTACGCTTATTTTAAACAGAGCATCATAAAACTCTTCCAGTTGATATCTTAACCTTCGGATTACCAAGCAATTTTTGAGGCGCCGATTACCAAGTGGGGTCAGATTTGACGCCAATTTTTTTTTTATTTTTAAAGAAAAGCCGACTAATTTGTATTGGTAACCTTTATTAATATTTTAAATTAACATTAGATTTTATATAAACTAATAAAAATATAAAAATAAAATGTAAACAAAAATTAGTGAGGGCAACAACTATTATATATTATTCTAGGTTTTTTCTGGCAATGTTGTTTACATACAAAGAGTTTGCACTTTTCACATGTTTTCGAACATTTTTTGTCATTTGCTCTTAGACATATCATACAACGACCTCTTTTTGAGCGAGCGATAGTTTTGTCTTGCGGTCCCACTTCCTCTGGTTCTGTGTCTGCCAAAACCATCGCTATTGCATTCTGCACATGTCTTGGTAATCCTTGAAGTGTACGTTTTTTGATATGAGGGATTACTAATTCAAACCCAAATTTTTGCAAAAATAATCTTCTTCGGGATGTTTTCCCTTTTTCAAAATTTCCAAAGTTTATAGTGCATAAAATAAATGCATTCATGGCAGCAATATCAAGAAAATTAAAAAATAGAACAAGAGGCCAGCGATTTGTATTTCTTCTGCATGAGTATTTCTTCACCATTTTATCGACGCTGTCCACAGCTCCTTTGCAGCTATTATAGTCCAAGATAACTTGCTTTGTAACTGAGGTCTTCTCCGGACAATTCCAAATGTTAGTGTTGCGTTGAAAGTAGTAAGATACTAAAATTCTCCATATAGAATTTCACTTGAGTATTCTGCTCTATTTCTTTTTGGCAAAAACTCTTTTGGTATTTTTCTACGTGTTTTACGAATTGTTCCGGTCAAGGTTTTTGATTGCTGCAGTAGCTCCTTCGCCAAAGACATAAACGTAAAAAAATTATCTGTAGTAATACCATAACCATCTCTCAAACCCTCGAACAAATCCAAAACTACCCGCTTCCCTAGAAATGAAATTTTATACTCGTAAATAAAACGATAAAATTGTGTTTTACCTTGTTCCCGTTCTGGAGCGTTGTCTACCATTCCAGTATATATTTGGAAATTCCAGCAATATCTGTTACTAACGTCGCATAAAGCCCAGATTTTAATTCCGTATTTATCTGGCTTCGACTTTATATACACTCTAAAGGGACATTTTCCACGCAAAGGAACAAGTTGTTCATTAATACATACTTCAGCAGTAGGGTTATTCGATTTTTTGCGATTTGCAGCGAGAATATCGTGAACGTTACGAATAGCTGCTAATTTATCTGTTGCCCGTCGTTCTTCTCGGGTGTCCATATCGTCAAATCGAATGTATTTCAAAAAGTCTCTTATTCGATTACGAGACATTGCAGCACAAAAAATTGGTCTATGGAGAAACATGTATTTCGTACTCCACAACTCCAATATTGGTTCTTGGCGTGCTTTCAAACCACCAGCTAGAAGCAGTAATCCAAAAAATGCATGTAACTCATCCGCATCTACTGGCTTCCACGTATCGCCTACAATTCTTCTAGCTCGAATGTTTGTTTCTCTAAGTATTATGTTCATAATGTCTTCCGAGATAAATGAATGAAAATCATCTAGGCATGTTGAAATATGTTTACTGAATTTTGTTAATCCTGGCGGTGTTTTTAGAATATTTTGCTGATTTCGTCTTCTAACATGAAGTATATCTTTTTTCCACATAGAACCATCTTTACCCACCAGTATATCTTTATCATTGGGCGAATTATTATCATTGTCATCGTCTTCCAAACTTTCAATCGGGTTTACATCAGGTACACTTACTTTTTCAAATTCGGCATCACTATCGTCTGATAAAATTTCATTCGCAATTTCATTCAGTAAATTAATATTGCTAGCTATTTTTTCCACTTCACGCTGAGACAAATATTTTCTAGCTATAATTCAACAACAACTATTTCCAATCAAATGTAATAACACAGCAAACACACTTTTCAACTGATTCGAACAAACTCACCGAATGTAATGACTAAAGACGGAATGGTAGTAATCATGATTCAAACGAATAACACGTTGAAACACGTTGAAACAAGCAGATTAAATGACAAATGCAGACAAAATATTAGAATTACTTTTTAGAACGTCGAAAAATTTATTGTATATTATTAAACATTGTTAAAAGAAACCCAGCTAAAAAAATATTAGGACAGTTGTATAGAAAACTTAAGAAAAGACAACAAAAACAACACGTCTGGGGCCAAAAAAGACACCAATGGTAATCGGAAGGTTAACAAAAGTAAAAAAACTGTGTATTAAGAAACGTAATATAAAAAATTGTACAAAGAAAATTTTTTTTTCGCAAATACTTTTTTTTAGTGTATTTTCTAGATTTTCGATCTTCTACGCCTGGTAATTTTATTTATAGTCTCTTACAGTTTCGTCATTTTCTCTATTTGTCTCTTTATGATTGAATTTGTCTCATCAGTTTTTCTTTCTAACTAGTAATTTTTTCATTATATTGTTTAAATTTGTTTCTTCGTTTTTATTCAATTCAATTTCTTCCCGTTGTGTTCTCCTCTTTCGCAACTTGTAATTTTGTTAATTGACGTTTATGTCAAAAGTGATAGTGTTGTTTAGACCATTTAGTTCTAGTAAACAGCCTATAAAAAAAAAACAGAAAAACATAATATTTTCTTTGAGGTTCACTTCTTGCGTGGTTAGTTGGACATAGAAACATCTTGTCTTATCTTTCTCCGTCTGTTTCTTTTCTTTCTACATTATTTTTCTGACTCTTTATTTTTTATTTCTTTTTCTCTTTTGTTCTTCAACGTTTGCGTTTAGGGCAATTGTCTGTTTTGCTTTCTTTTCTAAGTCTTGTGATACTCGATTTGTTTACCTTAAGCGTTGTTAGGTGTAAACAGGAATCTGTAGTGCATATTTCTCTTGTTTTTGCGCTATTTTAATTACATTATAAACGGCACCTCAAAGATTAGACTGAATTCTATAAATTACACATATACCATTCACTTTCCACAGTTTTGGGGTTATTAAGTTACTCGTAAGTGACTGCAGCCTACTTTACCATAAGAAGTTTTGACGCCCGAACGTCAGGGCTCGATTATTTCATTATTTCTTGTGCGATTGTATTTTTTTATTTCTTTCTTAATTCTCTTACTTACGTATTATTTGTCATTAGTAAGTTCGACTTACTTAAAGTATTACTTCAAAACTCACAAGAAGTTCTTGGGGTACCAAGTTTAATAGTGTAAAGTTTATTATTAAAACTAATTTATTTATACTAAAAATATGTACACGTTTATAACTAACCGAACTAATTAAATCTAAGGATATTTAATACAAACACGCTTATTTATATAGTACAGTCACCGAAAGACAAGATAAAGTTTTACACACTTGTTTAACGCTTGATGTTTACGTTGAAGTCACGTACTTTGTAGATTTATTTATAACACGCGTTAAACACTTGTTTATTTAAACTTAAATAATTTTCTTAACACTGCCGTCTTCGAATTACTGGAATAACTCACCTCTGATTTATTTGACCCGCATTTATACACATTTTGGAAATCTTTCGCGAATGTTCCAAATCTTTTGGGAAACGTTAAAGAAAATAGATAACAACTTCGTGAAATCTCTGGAACTTGAGAATCCTCGAACGTTTCACTGCCCCCTTCTTAGGACTGTTCTGTTCCAGAACAGCAGACTGGATGCGACACCGGTAGAAAGGATGGTGACGATTGCACCAGCTTTCTCCATTAAGCCACAACTAAGCTTGGGTACTGCCAATTTCTTAACATGGTAGAACTCTATTTTTCTTTTAAGATTCCATAATGTTTGCCACGGATTTTCGTATAACGGTTTAATGCGTGAGTATTTCTTGGTAACCAAATAGAAAACGAAGCGTCACCACGTAGTCTTAAAACTTTTACGATTACCTGTTGCTGTCTTCGTAGTTCATGTAACTGCCCAAACTTATTTTTAAATACGAATGCAACCCCTCTGGACATGTCAAGATCGTCGCTCACGCAATGTGCGATGGCGTAATCTTTTTGTGTTTGGAACAGGTCTTGTTGTCTTTCGGTGATAACCCCAAACCTAGCTTTTCCAGAACCTCCGTGTAAGCTAATAAACTTCTCAAAATTCATTCCTTCAATTTGATTATTGGTTTTGCTGCTTATTACTCTGGTTCGGACTTGAACTTGTGTATTGTGGTTATCGCCATCAAACGGGAATAGACGATCTACGTGGACCACTTTTGGCTTCCTTCTCGGTGGTTATCGGATGCGATATAAAACGTCATTAATACGCTACACCACTTCATAAGGGCCCTCTAATTGCCTTTGCAACTTCGGCGACAAACCACGTTTCCTTTGGGAATTATACAACCATACCATGTCGCTGGTTGAAACCTACCGTTTAGTGCCTTGATGTCATATTTAGTCTTCATCCTGTCGCTGACAATTTGTGTGTTTTTAGGGACCTCCTCATGCACTTCGTCTAGCCTCTTGGTCAAGACCACACAGGATGGTGTTTGGCCTGTGCTTTCGTGAACGGATTATTGATATGCCATTAGGAAAAGGTGTAAGTACTGATTTCCGTCTCTTTGGTGTTCAGACACTACTTTGGCTAAGAGTTTTCCCATTGTTCAATTCATGCGCTCAACCATGCCATCAAATTGAGGATGAAGAGCCGTCGTCCTAGTTTTCTTAATTCCCAACAGTCGTCAAACTTCTTGAAACAGCTCAGACTCAAGGTTGCGCCTTTGATCGGAGTGTAATTCCAACGGAACTCTGAACCGGCAGATAAACGTTTTTACTAATACGTCTGCGACAGTAGCTGGGTGCCTTGCGCTTTCTCGCTGAACCATTTCCTGTACGCATACCGTAAACTTACGGCACCATTTCAAGTCGTCCCCTTTGCAGTTTACCCAGTAGAATCGTTCTCGAACTTTTCCCAATGTCTTTTTAATGCCAAAGTGTCTTCCTGATGCACCATCTTGGAGATGCTTCAACATTTCTGACACCCGGCTCTTTGGCACTACCAACTGTAGTCTGTTTCTTGTGCGCCCGATACTTTCTAAGGTTCGCTTAAGCAGACCGTCTTTAACTATCAAAGAGTCCCACTGCGCCTAGTACGCTTTGATGTTTCTGCCCAAAGCACTCACTTCTTCCCAGGTTAGTCGTCAGCCGTTTTTTTTATAGTCCAAAAGTAGTCTTATTTCAGGATCGTTTTCTTGTTTGCGACGTAACTGCTTAGGTTCCCACTCATCATCAACCATAGCAGTTCTCCGGAGACATTTGATTTTTTTTCTTCAAGTCGCGAACAATAGCTGCAGTCTGCTGGACATGGTCTTATGGACAAAGCGTCAGCGTTCCGGTGACTGCTTCCGGCACGGTGTTCTGTGTCATAGTCATATTCTTGCAGTCTCTCGATCCATCTGGCCATTTGTCCTTCCGGGTTACGAAACTGCAGTACTCATTTTAAAGCGGCGTGGTGTGTTCTCAGTTAAAACTTTTGTCCAATATTTGTAGAAATGTTGGATTGACTTGACGACTCCTCCCTTTCTTCCTTTGAAACCACATCTCCAGCGCGAAAACATGTTGATACTCTTAGATCAACACTTTAACTTTACCCAGCTGGTCTTGGCTAAGGTTTTGGCACTTGGAGGTAAAAATGTTCAATAGATGTTGTGGGCACTTCATCGGCGACGTATCTTTGTTAGATTTTGCGCATCTCACAATTTGAGATGTTGGCGTGCATTGGCCAACCACAGTCTTCTTTTTCAGCGTTGCAGGATCTGAGTTGATATTTAAGATCCTAAAGTTCTGCCAACGAGTAGTCCCTTTTCAACTAAGTCGTCCTCCATTAGTTTAATCGCACGAATGTAGCGTTCTCGGAGATTTCCATCCACAACATTTTCAGTCCTCGCAGGCAGAGTCACGTCTTCACTTAATAAGGCTCGTACGGCTGCCTTCTCTGATGAATGAAAAGGAATTTCTTCATTGTCGATCTTCAAGACATCGTTCTTCATATCCAAATGGAACCCATACTTCTTTATAACGTCCATTTCCAGAATATCTTTTTTTGTAATGTCCGTTACCAGTATTTGATAGTCGAGTACTTTCTTGCCCAAACCAATGGTTACTTTGACTTGTCCGTGAGTTAGTATTTGTTTGCCTGTCGCCGTTCGAAGTCGTACTGTTACTGGTGATGTCTTCTCATTTTCCGATAACAGGACGAATGATGGTCTTCGTCGCTCCGGTGTCAACTAGTAACTGAAAACTTCTTCTATTAATCTTGCCATCGAGATAAATGCTATGGAATTGCTCCCTTTGCGATGCCATTTGAGTTGTCATCTCCGGAACCTGACTAGATGAGACTAACTTTTGTCTTTTATTACAAGTTTAAAAGTCTTACGAACCTTGCACGACCAATTCACACAGTCGGAGATAGGGGAGGTTTAAATAAATAAAAGTAAAAGGGCGCCAGATCTTTTATAAGTAAAACTTCTATCTCGATCAGGACATAAGGTTCAAGCCTATAACGAATTCGTAATTGTTGTTGCACTGGTGTTTGTGTAACCAACCAAAAAGAAAGATGTGTTACAATAAACAAAAAGATAAATTAGGTATAACAACTTTAATTTAATAACGTAAATTATTAACAAGGAGTCAATCTAATTATCAATCCATACATGCCAGAAGTATCGGCAACACACAATACATAAGTTTAAACGAAGTGGATAGCAAAGAAAATTACATAATCAATATTGTTTGTACACAGCATCCGATACACACAAAATAATTAGTGAAACTACCTCAAGGTATTGAAACAATGATTGTAATTACGGAAATTAACATAAACAAAAATTCAGTGAGTGACTTTTCTGACAGCGACAAAATAATTAAATAAACTTACTCACAATCGAGTACCTACTTGTTTGAAGAAAACGTTTTCTTCTTTTAGTCAGCCTGGAATAAATTTGAATAGCAAATCCTGTCAACACAATGACTCACGAAAGCAAGATCTACAAAATTGTTAATTACTACTAAAAGAAAGTACACATAACATAACCCCATTATCGAATGCTGTTGTACACATTCAGTAAAAGTTGGCTTCGGAGGTGTTTGCCGCATGAGTAGGATCTCGAAGAAAAGTTCTTGTCTTCGGTTTTTAGTTTTAAACGTAGGTCTTATCGAAACGTACATCCACAAACGTGGCGGGACGGCCGGTGATGGATAAAATACTTTAAATACGTAATGAAATTATAATTTCATTTCCATTACCGTTGATGTTATTAGAAACTTCAAGCTTTAAACGTTACAGGACTTTTAAGGTAGTTGTCGGTTTAACGTCTTGACAGCAAATGACCGTAAAAAGAAAAATCGGCAGAGCGCGTCAAAACCAGGATCTAATTTTATTACAACCAATATACAGGGTATTACGTTATGAAATTTTTGCACGTAACACTCTTTTTGTCAACTCGTTCCAAATTTTCGAGCGCTCTTCTTGTCTTCTTCTTGGGTTTAGTACGATGTCGTCGTCCATGGTCTATTTCATCGCAGTTCAAAGTCGTCACTCCTCTTTCACAAAGCAACTGTCGCGCTATCTCCTCGATGCTTTCTAATGTCTGCGCAGGTACTTCTACAGCACAGCAGAGTTTATTGCTGCTTCGGTGCGACGCTCATTTCGTCGCCTTGAACTCTAAAGTATGGGTTAAAGCGTCATACAACGTCTTTGATCGAGCTGACTGGAGAGTCTGCTGCGTTTCGTTGTCTTGGAGACCGTCTACAAAGGTTTCAATAACCAACTGCTCCAAGAAGGTATCTGACGCTGTAAGATACGCAAGTCGTGTTAGTCTGGCGATGTCGATCTCAAACGTTCAACGGGCGAGGCCTGTGAGTCCCAGAAGTAGTAAAAAAATTGTGTAACTCTTAAAATAATAAGTTGACGGTTGTGAAGCTTTATGTACCTTTCAAACTTGTAAAACCACGTATTGACGTGATACATTTTTTTTTGGTCGTAGGTCGCATTTTGTCCTAACAGGCCTCACCCGTGGATTGGTGTAAGTTTGTGTAATATTGAAAATTGCTTTTAAGACAATCATTCGAAGCCAACGTTTGCGTAAATAAGGCTTGTTTATGTTTAGACCTTAAGATAATGACATGAAAGCAACAGATCCTAAAGAAATCAGGGCACTCTTGTTATATTCAGCTGGTTCGTAGCATGGGGGACAAATTTTATAATGATGATGGCTTAGGAGCTGAAATATTTCCTGCTGCTGTGGCTCAAAAATTGCAATTTTTACTGAAATGTTTACGTTTCGACGACACCATTACTTGAGACTAAAGACGACATTTGGACAAATTAGCAGCAGTAAGAAATATGTTTGAGAAATTTAATAATGCCTGCAAAAGAAATTACTCTTTAGGAAATTATGCCACTTTAGACGAAATGCTTCTAGTTCTTCGTAGAAGATGCAGCTTCAAAATGTATATTCCCAACAAGCTTAGAAAATATGGGCTAAAACTATTTTCCCCGGTGGATGCTAGGACATTTTATACTTCCCACTTGGAAATTTACGCTGGTGTCCAACCGGATGGTCTTTTCAGACAGGACCACTCTAAAGCTGCCGTCACTGAAAGGATGTGTGCCCATCTGACTGGATCTGGGAGAAACGTGACCATAGACCGATGGTTTACTAGTTATGAAATTGTTAGTCGTTTATTGCAAGAACACCGCTTGACAGTTATTGCGACAATTCAGTCTAATCGCAGAGCGCTACCAACTGAACTTACTAACATTAGGGGTAGGCAGCCAAAATCGTCTGTATTTGCATTTAGTCCACACATGACAGCTGTTTCCTATGTGCCAAAAAAATATAAGAAAGTACTGGTTGTTTTTTCCATGCATATAGACGATAAAATTGTCTTATAATGTGCTCGCAATACCCGACGTAGGCCTATGGTAATATTGTTTGGCCTGCTCAATGTTGCGGCAATAAATGCAAGTGCATGAACTGGCGTGCCGTTTTGCAGGAATTCCCACCCCTGAAGAGCAGCAGGATCCAAACCAAAAGACAAAAGGAGGTGTTGTAAATATTGCAAATGACGCACGACCAGATATTTCTGCAAGTCTTGTAAAGCTTGGTTATGTATGGAACATATCCAAGCCTGCTGCCGAGAGTGTACAGAGAAATTCCAGCGATGAAGTTTAGCCCTCTACATTTTCTGCTGAGAATTTTTTAATATTTTTAATGTGTTTTTTAACTAATTTGTTCAATAAACTAACTATAAATTACCAATTACAATATTTATTTTCCTTAAACATCTGTAGCAACTAAATTTAAGAAATGTATGTAAAAAAAGAAGACATTTTTCTAAATTAATAAATAATTAGTAATCTGCATTTTTAGGTCTTAATTTTTGTGTAGTATTATAAAGAATAAGCCAAAACATTTCTGTTTGGGTTTCCTCTTGAACAATTTTGATTTGATTTTCTATGCTCGTTTGTATTTCTTCTTTTAAACGTCTATAATTTTTCATCAATTTTTCTTCTATCTTCTGGGTATTTTAAAATAATTTTTTTTCAATTCTCTGAGAATTTTTGCAAAACTTTTCTTCTATTATTCTTGAATTTTCTTCCATTTTCTGAGAATTTTCTTCCATTTTTCTATTCATCGATTCTTGACCATTTTTTATTGATTCAAAAAATTCAAGTAGCTTTACATCCATTTTAGTATGATGACGAGTTACCGGCATAAATTTAAATATAACACAAATAAAAACTACACACTACTTTAACGAACTGAAATAGCTATGATAACACTTTATAAATAAACACGCGTATCGCGAACTAAACAGTTATTTACGCAACCAATGTTTTTATTCCGAGAGCGATCTTAAATTGCTTAATGATATTTACACTAAAATTGCGAGCTAAACAATTGTGTATTGATTCGATACCCCACACCTGACACTAATGTAAAGTTTATTATTAAAACTAATTTATATATACTAAAAATATGTACACTGTACACGTCTATAACTAACCAAACTAATTAAATCTAAGGATATTTAATACAAACACGCTTATTTATATAGTACACTCACTGAAAGATAAAATTAAGTCCGCGGATAATTTCACACAGTTGTTTAACACTTATTGTTTACGTTAAAGTCACGTACTTCGTAGATTTATTTATAACACGCGTTAGCTACTTATTTATTTAAACTTGAGTAATCTTCTTAACACTGCCGTCTTCAAATTACTGGAATAATTGACCTCTGATTTGTTTGAACCGCATTTATACAAATTTTGCAAATTCTTAGCAAATGTTCCATATCTTTTGGGAAACGTTCTGGAAAATAGATAACAACTTCGTGAAATCTTTGGAACTTGAGAATAATTTCTCGATTTACAGAGCCAGTAATTGAAGAAGTTTCCTGATTTTTGAATTCCAACAACCAAAACTTCTTGAGATGAACTTTAGTGGTTAGCCATAGAAAGGCATTAAGTTGCTGGTGAGTAATACAGTAGATTTGCTATTTTATTAATATTAGAAAAAATTTACAACAAGAAATTTTTATAACCAATAATTTTAAACTGTTTTTGCTCAAAAAAACACAACAGAAACCTGGTTTATTGCAACTCTTTTATTTTGTCAGTAAGAACAAGCTCTCTCATGTGACGTCTGCGATATTTTCCACTTGGCGTTGTTAACAAACGTTTTACAAAAAAAACACCGCTTCGTAATCGATATATACTATTGGCGTTTTCTGCAACAAACTCTTCTAGTTTGTCTTCTTCTAACTTACCAATAAAATCTTTTCGTAACACTACTAAGGCCGCCGGTCTTTCAGAATCAATCGGATGTGGTATACCAATCACAGTAGCGTCTTCAACTGCAGGATGCGTTTTCAAAACTGATTCAATTATGAAAGGCGATATTTGCCAACTTTGACATTTGAATATTTCTCGTATTCTACCAGTAACGTAAAAACAAAAATTTTCGTCGTAATAGGCTATATCTCCGGTTCGGAAAAAACCGTTAGAATCCCATTCTCCTGTTGAGTCCATTTTGTAGTACCCGTTCATTTGATACTCGGTTTTTATACGTAACTCTCCTAACTGATTTGGACCAAGCGCTTTTTTAGATACTTTATCAACAATCTAAACCAATCTTCTATTATATTTTATTCAACACAGAAATTTCGTTTACCTTATAAGAGAATCCAGCTACTGGAAGCCCACAAGACGTGGGATTTTCTATTAGTAACTTTAAGTCGTTAGAATTCGTAAATCTAAGACCGGCCGTGGCTAACTCGCTTAAACCGTAAAAACACAATGCGTAAGCGTTAGGTACGTAAGCTCTTATTTTAACTATTTGTTCTTCTAACATAGCTGAGCCACCAAATAATAAAAACTTCAAATTAGACAAATTATAGTTGTTAGGACTGGGATTTTGCAAAAGAATTGCTATATGCATGGGAGATAAGAAACCAAGCGTTACCTAAAAACAAGTTAAGTTTTCTTACTGAATAATTAAAAAACTACCTTAAAAGTTTCTAAAATTTTCCAAAAAGTCAAAGGATCAAAATTTGGAGCAATTATTCTGCACGACCCGCTTACAATGGCACTTAGCAATATAGATGTAAACGAAGTCCAAGACGGTGGAGAAGTTGAATAATAAGTGAAATTACGCGCGTTTCTAATTTATAGAAAATATTAACGGTTTAGACTGAGACTTAAATAAAATAAGTACTTACAACGACCATTTAGCTGTGTTTAACAAAGCTAAATGGCTTAAACAAATTCCTTTTGGTAAACCAGTCGACCCACTGCTAAAATACACGACAGCAGTTTCTTTTAAATTTGTAACGTTGACGGGTGTAAACTCAGCTTCTTCTGAAGATTCAACCAAAAAATCTGCAAACGGAGTATGGTTATGGGTTTCGCCAAAAACGACGATTTCTGGAACTTGTGGTAGATGACGAACAACTGCTTCAACTAATTCTACTGCATCGACGCTAACAAAAATCATTTTGGGATCGATTTGTTTCAATAAATATACTGCATCTGGCACTGTAAACATGGGATCGATATTTGACGGTTTTGCTCCAAGAAAAAAACTTGCCAGCGTTGGCACGCTTGTGTCAAAATGCAAAGAAGTGCACAATGTTATTATGTCATTAGGTCTTATGCCTTTTTTTCGCATAGCAACAGCAGTACGGACGCATCTTTGAAAATATTTGTCGTAGGTGTCGACTTCTCCTGTTACAGCATCAATCTTTTGATCATTGTTAGTTTCTGCCAGGACTAATACGTACCTGTGCTTTATTCTCTTGCGCTTCTTGCATTTTTGTAAAAACGATTGTACCAATACCATCTTTAAATGGAAACTCTTCATCCGGAACACTTATAATATTGTCTTTTACTTGTATGTAACTATTTTCAGGTTTATGCATTTTTAAAAATTACGTATTGTTAGGTGTGAGTAATTTAAAATTATGACTTTGATCAATTTTTTTTGTGAGATAAAATATTTGTTTTTATCGTTATCGATTGTTTTAATATTTTTATCTGTAATTAAAAAAATGATTATTTGGCAACTTAACTTAAGATAACTATAACAAATGAACTCTTATTTGAGTTTGGGCATTTGTAGTTTTAAATGTGCTATAGGATAGAGTCAGATAGGTTCAAACATCTTTTTTTAAACATTAATATGTCAAAGATAAGAAAAAAATTTGAACAATACGTGTGTTATCAATATTGTTCTAGTGTTTTAAGCAAGAAAATAAGGTGGTTTTTAATCAGTTATATTTTTCACAAAAAAATTTGTCCGAATCTACCCCCATAATGGGGTAGGTTCGGACAAATAGTAGAGTACATTCCGTTAAGTGTGATAAAATTCAGAAAGTAGGTACTTATTTATGTTTAAGAAAAGTATATTAAGAAACGTTTATTGAACGTTATAACGACCAAATTGACAAATAAACAAACGCAAATATAAAAATTGTATACAGAAAATTTTTTTGGCAAATGTTTTTTACTTTATGTCCCTTTTATTTAAGTTTGGGTATTTGTACTTTTAGATGTGCTTTAGAGTAGAGTGAGACAGGTTTGAACATTTTTCTTTAGCCAGTAATATTTTAAAACAGTTAAATTTTTCCCAAAGTTGCATTTACCCTATAGTAGGTGTTAGCGCGAGCGTTTTCTATTTAAGTCGTTTTCCGCGAGTTGCATTTTTGGTTTTGTGACTTGCTGTCTCCTATTTTTAAGTTTCTATTTGTTTTTGTAAATACAAGTTTTTGATAAGGATACGAGAGTACGTTACTTAGTTTTGACCTGAGTATTACGTCTCCTTTTTTACATTCTACTTCGTTAATTTTTCTCAAATGTTAATTGTGCTGTTTAGTGAGTAAACCGTGCGCTCTTTTTTGCGTGTAAAAGGCTTAACTCCACCAACCAGGGAAAAGTAAGATCAGGGTAAGTCGAGCAATCGCTTATTTCTGGGTGAATGGCCTTGATTTATTATGGGTTTGGGTGGTTGTGCGCTCACGATTTTCTAGAAGACCCAGGAACGTTACGTAAGTAATTTTTAATTTCGTTTACTAATAACATCGGTGGGTTGCTACCGGAAGTCCCCTCCTTTCTTAAGCATTAAATACAGTCCGCTGTTCGACTTCCGTGTGACCGAAACATTTGGCCCTTTTCGAACCGGATATTTAAGTGATCCGCTTCTGTTACATTCCTTTCAATTGTTCAAGTTCATAACGTTATCTCTAGCGCGATAAGTATTTTTTAAGAATTTGCGCCGATTTTAATACAGGATTTTCCGTTATTTGTATTATTCGTACTAAGTTATTTAATATCACGAATAATGCCCGAAAGTGAATGTCCTGATGGTAACGAGGTCACAGGTCTTTGCCGACGTCACTGATATTGCTGATCGCTGTTCTAATATTTCCAAAAAATGCAAAAATTCATCTATTTATGCTTGACGTTTAGCCGGAATGTACCTATTCTTCTTCATTCTGAACTTTAAGCCTCTTGCCAACGTTTCCCCTTACGAAAGTGGGCGAAACGTTGGCAGCTTCGGTTGCAACTATGACACGGTCCAAACCCGGAAGACATTCTAATGTTAGTATAGATTCCGGCCGTGGAAGCCTTCGCTATTACATATCTGCAGCTGAATCCAAATCACGTTCTTTGACCAAGGTCAAACCAGAAATCCTTATAGCCGCTGCTTTAGTTTCTCTTCGAGATAAAGAGGTTGCTTTAACTTCCAAGCCGCATTTGGCCGCTTCGTCTTTTAAAACTAATAAAGTTAACTTTACTTACAATCGTTCTTTTTCATCATCTAAGCGATGCCCTGTATGTAAATCTGACCACAGTTTTACTGCGGGTCCAGAAATCTTACGAATGTCTATAGATGAAAGAGGCAAAGCCATGCGTAACCACACGCGTTGTTTTAATTGTCTCGGAGCTCATTTAATAACAGATTGTAAATCTGAACGATCGTGTGTGCATTGTGGCAGCGGTAAACATCATTCATTACTGCATTTGGATAAGGAAGATAATTCTAATCCTGTACCATCGAAAGCGGCGACTTCCTCAAGTAATTTTACAGCTGTTCAAACAATGTCTTGTTGCCTTTCGCTTACTTATTCTAATCATACGGTTCTCCTAGGTACAATTCAAGCTCTGGTCCGAGATAGTTGCGGTAAGTTTCGCTCTAGAGCAGTTCTGGATCCTGGTTCGCAAGTCTCTGCTATTACTAACGCAATGGTTAAAAGTTTAGGTTTAACTCCCAGCCCTTTTCAGTTACAGATTTCGGGAGTTGGACAAATGGGCTCTCGCACTCTTGGTACTGTTGACTGTGTAGTAAAATCTCGTTACTTTTCCAAAATTATTACAGCTACTTCTTACGTGCTTTCTTCAATATCTCAAAACCTCCCTTCGGCTCGTCTTTCCGAACAAGTCTATTCTAGTCTAAGACATCGTCAACTAGCAGATAAATATTTTCATGTACCTGGCAAGATAGAAATGCTTATCGGAGCTGATCTATTTCCTGCAGTCATTCGAGAGGGTTACTCTATTATTAAAGGTAATCCTTCAATTTTTCCTACTATATTTGGCGACGTTATTGTAATTGTGGGTTTGTTAACTTCTTCGGTCGTCTCTCTTCTAACTATTCAGTCCAATCCTACAGACTTCCTCGTCAAGTTCTGGGAAGTCGAAGAAGTGCCCGTGGTAAAGATCCGTAACCCTAATGACGAATGGTGTGAACGCTTGTTTAGCGATACTCATGCCCGAACCTCCGAAGGTTGATATGTCGTAGCCCTACCTCTAAAACCCAATGCTGTCAAGGTAGCTGCTAATTCAAAGTCATCGTTCACAGCGTTTTTAAACTTAGAAAGCCGTTTAATTCGAGATCCTTCCCGCTATGCCGCTTATCAACAATTTATGTCTGAGTACCGAGACTTGGATCACATGTCCGTTGCTACTTCTTCTTTGTCATACGTGCTACCCCATCACTGTGTTTCGAAATGTAGTGAAAAGAGGACGAAGATTTGTGTGGTTTTTAATGGTTCGTCTTCTCTTCGTAGTAAGTCTTTAAACGAGCAACTTTTAAGTGGTCCTAAGCTACAAAAAAATATTTTTACTATTCTGATAACTTTTAGACTAAATCGGATCGCGTTGTGTTGTGACATCCGCATGATGTATAGACAATTTTTGTTACGTCGTGAAGATCGTTGTTTACAACACATTTATTCGCGCGAATTCATTCATAATACTGTCGTCAAGTATCAACTAAATACGGTAACGTACGTCTTAGTTCCTTCAGCTTACCTGGCTCAGCGATGTCTTCAACAATTAGTTGAGGACGAAGGATCTCAATACCCGACTGCGTCCGTCGCCATCTTTAAGAATACGTATGTTGATGACGTGATAACCAGTGTTGGCACCGTTTAAGACGCACTAATTCTCCGCACCGAGCTTGCTCGTCTTTTGGGAAAAGGAGGTTTTGAATTGCGCAAATCGTCCAGTAACGTTCGTAAAGTTTTAGAAGGTCTTCCTGAAGATCATTTAGAAACTCCTCTAATGTTTTCGACCGAAAATAAATCTCTCAAAATCTTTAGTCTGTGCTCGATTCATCGTTTAGACATTTTTTCCTTTCAAGTTCAGCCCTTTAGTAGTGACTGCACCAAAAATACAGTTCTTTCTTATATTGCTGGAATATTTGATTCTCTAGGGTTCCTTTCCCCTCTGGTTTTTACAATGAAACTCGTTTTACAGCGTATATGGATCAAAGGGCTTGATTGAGATGATGTTCTTTGCCCGGCTCTTGCCTCCCAATGGACCAAATTGGTCGACGGTTTGCCTTACCTCTCTTAAATACACATATCAAGATGCATCTTCTTTTCTATTTATAAAATCTTACACGTTGTTGGATTCTGCGATGCTTTGCAGAAGGGATATGCTGCTGCTATATACGTCTGTTCTAGTTCCGCTGAGTCTCGACAAATACAATCGTGCCACCTCATAATCGCTAAGTCAAAGCTAGCCCCATTAAAAGTTCTGTCAATTCCAAGACTCGAACTATTTGAAGCGCTCTTACTGGCGCGCCTTTTCCATTTAATTAAACCTCTTTTTGCCATTAGTATTATTAGAGAAGCTCGTTTTTACACTGACGCTTAAGTAGTTCATGCGTGGCTCTCTCTTCCTCCGCATGGTCTTCATACCTTTGTCGCTAACCGTATTGTCACTATTCTCGATCTCACTGAATGTCAACAATGACATTACGTTGATGCTGCCGAAAATCCTGCTGATTTAGCCTGTTGTGGTGCTACTTCTCAAGTTATGAGCAACGCTTCTTTTTGGATTTCCGGTCTTACTTTTCTAAGTAAGCCTATGTCACAGTGGCCGTCTCTTGCTGTTCCTACCGTTTTGGATTCTTCGTTACCTGATGTTAAAGGTGGCGCAACTCTTCTTGCTCGCCTTGTACCTTCTCATCCTTTGCTCTCCGTCATCGAACGATTTTCTGCTTTTCTAAAAATACAACGGACGTTTGCATGGTTACTTCGTTTCTTTCAAAACACTCAAGCTCGCAACACAACCGTTTCTTTCGATAACAAGTTTCTGCTTTTTTTTTCTGCCGAACTATAAAAGGCTACGCATGTTTGCGTCCGCATAAGTCAAGCCGCTTATTATAGAGAAGAGATTGCGCTGATTCGGCAAGGTAAACGCCTCTCTTACTCTTTAGAACCGTTAATGGATGAGGAGGGTCTCCTTAGGGTGAAAGTCACTTTTTATTTTTATTTAACTTTTTCTTTGACGTTTTTTTGATCTTCTTTTCAATTCTTGTATGTTTTTCTTCATTTCTCATTTGCTTTGTGATACTCTTCTATTTTTATTTTTTAGACAATTTTTGGTTTTTGAGTTTTTTAATCCTTTCTTTATACGGTGTGCTCCTATAATTTCCGGGTTTAGTTTGTCGACATTTTTTATTTGTCTTTCTACGCAATTTACTCTGTCATTTAACATAATTTTTATCATCATAGTCACTATGTCAATTTTAGAATTGACTACGGTGCTAGTGCTTATGCTTATAAATAGATTAAGCAAATTGTTCTGTGTAATAGAAGTTGGTGGAATTCATAAATCACAAACCGGTACTTGAGTAACTGTTTGTAATATTTTGCAAATAAAAATTTGTAGTAAATTTAGCAATATCTATCAATTTTCTAAGATTTAAAATTATAAAATCTTATCATCTGGATTTAAAGAGTCCGTCCATAAATGTCCCTGTTAAAAAGTTGCATCTTGTGAGTGCAATGCAGCCGAAATGATTCTTACGAGAATAGCTTATGGTTGCTAGTGTGTTTTTTGATAATCATGCAATTAAAGAATTGGATGTAATTAATTACGAGCAGATTGTTTTTAAATATGCTCTAATAGTTAGAAAAAAATTTTTGCTGCTTGGCAAAGCCAATTGCTCTAGGAACTAAACGTAAACTGTCCTACGTTTACAAAATAATACATATTCTAAAAAAATTGTATTTCCTACAGCAGAAATGAAACTTCACATAACTGATGCGCGCTTTTTAGATAAAACGCACTAGTCCAGTACTTTTGCCACTGTTTCAGCAATAACTTTTAGAGCCTGAAAGACGGTTGTTACTCCATCCCAAATGTGTTACCAACAGTTTTGTTACAACGGGTCGTGTTGGTAACAACTATGTCACTACGATTAATTACAATGACGGTAAGTGGGCGTAGTTAAAAATACTGCAATAGAAAAAGAAAAAAAATTGCGACATCCCGTTGTAGTGGAAATTTCTTGGTTTGGAGACGAAAGAAGGAATAACTTTGTGATATGTACTTTCTCAATCGATAACAAGAGAACGTATGCAAATAATTAAACCCAGATTAAGAAAAAATTACGGATAAGCACACGCAATCGCAAACTAAACATTAGTTCTCGACTTGAGACGTGACTTAATTTAATATAAAACGAAACACTTACTTCCAGTATCTTAGTACAATCGATGGTAAAAATTGTTAAACCTTAATGTTACTCTCGATACTTTTGAGGAGTGTAAGTTTACATTAATTTTATGCTCTGTCTTCAATGTAAACAAATTATTAAAGTACTAAAACGGTCTATGATTTTTGTTATTTTTCGGATGTTTTTATATCTGGTCCTATACCTTACTGAGATGCTTCTTTCAAGCTTATAGTTTCAATTTCGTAGATATTGACTGGTAGATCACATTTATTATATATTTTAGTTCTTAAATTTCTAGGTATTTTTTAATCCTTAAGTGTGTGGCCTAGTTTGCCGACAGCTGCCTACACACTGAATCTAGTTGTTGTTTATGCATATATTGGCATCATCAAGGCTTATTATTTTTGTCTGGCTGTAGTTCATTTTTAGACCTTTATTTGCAGATGCTTGTTTTATTTGCTGTAACATTTAATTTAGTTTTTCAAGCCTACCAGGTATTAAGGCTATATCGTCTGCCACCTAAGGTGGTTTGGTCTAGAACTATTGACGTTGGTACTTTTGTTGCCCGTTCTAACTTCTTGAAAACGTCTTTGAGACCCAACGTAAACAATGTCGGTGAGATAGTATCTGCTTGCTGCATTCTTCTTTGTAATGGTATTTTGCCTGTAATCATGGTATCGTCAATTATAATTTGTATTAATGCTTAGTTATTGATATTTTTAATTATTTGTATAGATTTAGAGTCGATTCGTGCGTAATTATAAATTTTAATGATAGTTCAAAAAAAGGTTAATTTTAATATTATTTTTAAATGTTATAACATGAGTTAAATAAATTGATTGTTTTTTCATTGAAAAAATTATATAAGCACATTATTTGCAATGTTTACAATTGCGACATAAAATGTACTAAATAGTTAAATGTAATAATAAGCATTTTAAATAAGGTTAACTTCAATACTATTTTAAATGCATATAAAAAATTACTTATATAAATTAATGATTTTTATTGATTAACTTTTATAAGCGTTAAAGATTCAATTTTTTGTTTGGTAATGCATTTTAAACGTTTAACGACTTGTTGAACATGTAGTTAAAACTTATTTAAAACATATAAACAAAATATTATATTTTCATATTTACCAAAATGTAATAAAAATTATTTCATTATTACTTATTTATTTTGATTTGTATCGTGTGGTATTGAATTTATTTATTAATTAATCAAATTTAGGAAGTGACTCAAAACATTGAGTTTAAATTACATTTTCTGTAACAGAAATTCGTTAATTTTTTTTTGTTCTCTTTCAATTTGGTGTCAGTGTATTTAATAGTAAATAAATTTAATCGTTAAAGGTTATTGACTTGTGATAGTCAAAAATAAATAAGATATCATTATTTTATCTTTACATTCTAAATTTTGTTATTTTTAAATACTAAATACGTAATTGGATAAATATAGTTCTTTATAATCTGATGTGTGAACTACTTCATTGTTGACGATAGTTTTATTTGAAATAAATAAGTAGCAGATTATAATCGTGTCACTGTTAATATGTAATTTAGAAAAAAAATACATTGCACCCCTTCCTCCTCTCTTTAACAAAACATTGAATTTACCCGATTCTACAACCGTTTACGAACTTACACGAAATTAAAATTTAGAGAAGTTGCGCTCACCCGAACTTACACGAACGCAGCCGAGTGGGAAAACTTACACGAAAGATTAGTTAAACCGTAAGTAAACCGGTAGTAAAATTTCCAGAACCGGCCCTACGTAACTATTAACAATTTTGAGTAAAGAAACTACAAAACGAAAATCTATAGCATACAGTTTTCAGTCATACGTCCAGGATAATTGACAGATCAATATTTTGCTATTGTTGACAGCAATTTAACTCAATACGATAAACGATGTTACATTTAAAGCAGCTGTTCAAAAACGTATCATATCCGTTTCTGCCTCAATTTCACATTATTTGCAGTACAACGATTCTTTTTGTCTCTTACTGCAAGCTGTTGTTAGCTTTGATGTTTTTTTGTCTTTTATTTCTGGTGATTTTTGTTTTAAGAATGTCTATGAAAGGCGTGCTCGTCAGTTCTGTGTCCAGAGTCTTTCTTATTATTTTTTTTTTAATCGCACTTGATTTGTTTCGGTAATTGAACAATTTCTATTAAGCTCATAGACAATAATGGTGATGTTGAACTCCTAGAAGTTATTAGACTACTTGGTGACAATGAAGTGGAACAGTTTCTGACTTGTATTAAAAGCAACGACAAAAGCGCATCACTTTTTTGCTGGTGTTCATTTATTTTTTCTGGGTTATGGACGCTTCTATTGTGTCTCTACTGCAAAGTTCAGTGTTAGTAGAAACATTTTCAGGTATAAGAGTTTCAGATGCAGCAAAACCTGAGTCTTAAGTAACATATCTATTTGGCATCAAAATCCCAGATGCTGGAAACTCCTTGATGGCATTTCTTTATAGTAGCTGTCTTTCCAAACGTCTCGTCTAATACGTTTCCATTGGCTTGCGTGTAGCATACTTTTAAAGTGTTAAAAAATGAACGATCCAATGGATAGAAACGATGAGTCCTAACTATAGCATAACAATTCTATTGCCACGAGAAATTAAGAGAGCAGCAAAGCAACTGACACAACAGACAATTATTGTTTTAACTATCCTGTTTTTTCTAGCGTTTTTAAAAGTTACAGCTTTTTGGCACTTTTTAGCTATAGTCAAAAACTCTGATTTGTCCATATTGAAAATTGTAGCCGCGTTTATGTTGTGTCGCATATGTTCTCTAAAAGATCAAAGGATTTGTAAAGATTTTTTTTTGTCGAATCTTTTTTTTGGTTTAATGACGTAGACACCGGCTGACCGTAAAAATGTTGATGTTTCGACATAAATCGACAATACAACTTTTTGCCTGCAATTTGTTTTTCTATGTTGAACTGATGCCCCAAATTATTTTTATCAGCCAGTTGAATTGCTACTTTTCTAACAAACCGCAGTACAAGTCCAAAGAAGCCTTACGAAAATTCCAAAATATGTTGCTTCAGTGACTCTTCTATGGCACGACCAAATGTGATATTCTTGCCTAGAACTTTTTTTGAACTATTAGCAAACTTATTGGTGTCTTTGACGTGACAAAAATATCTGCTTTTAGAATTGGGTAATCTTTTTTAGCCTTTAGAATACGCAAAACCCTTTTTTTTATTCAAGGATTTTCCAATTTGAAGACTAACTGATTTTAGGCAACTGTATACGGTTTAAATTGGGCGACCACCAGTAAAATATACACTTAACCTTAAAATCGCCAATGCCTATAGTTGTAATTTAATGACAACACATGCAAAGTACACTTTAACAGTACTTAGTAATATCTTAAAATTTCTCTCACTTTTAAAGGTACTTTAGAATGCCGTTAGTTGGATCTACCCAAAACTTCACGACATTAAGCTTTGTTTTGCGGAATTTAGTTCTATTTGATATACTTGTTGAGAGTATCATACATAAATGGCATTATTTTTGGTAAAACTGAGCAAAAACCTACAGGTTTAATTTGAGAGGCGGTTTAATATTAATCAAATTAATTAATTGCTTGGGTAGTGTGTTTTTTCTATTTACGGAACTTAGCAGAAATGTTGTAACAATATGACAATACCGGCCTTTCCATAAGTGCAAAAAATTATATAAACTTTTGAATAATCTACTTTTAAAGTTCAAACTTGAACAACGTTCCTTTACTGGAAATTTTTGACAAAAAACCTGCCAATGAAATTGTTTTTTTTTGGGTATTTGAGTTGTTTTTTTCTGACGTCTACTGCGTGGGAGCAATACTGCACGTTTTAATATTTATCAACAATCTCCTAGGGCAACTCTGTATATTTGTAGGTTTTTTAGTTATTGTGAGTGCAGTCTAGTATCGAGCAGAATTAATATGGTGCAGAGTATCTGAAAACGAGATGAAAATTTAGTCTGTTAGTCTCAACTTTTCTAGTGCAGTAATATACATCTTTTTGTAATTTAAATACAATTCGTACTTTGAAATAGCAGCTAGCAAAAATTCAAACGCACTGACAAATTGTTTACTACTGTATCTCAACTCCAAATATTTTACCGTACACTAAGTAAAGATCTACAAAAGCAAAACTCGTAACTGAAGTGCTGGCGACTCAGTATAATTAGGTAAAATGTTCGCAAGTCTCAGTGTGCTAGTCTTACAGTAAGTTAAAAAAACGCTAAAAGTTCAGATCTTCTTTAAATTTGTTGTGACGCTTACTCCGGATAGAAAGCTTATCTGAAATAGAAAACGAATGGGGTTTGATCCTAGGGCGCCAGATTTGTTGGAGAAGTTTATTCTCTTGTTAGACGACATTGTCCTGGTAACTGCACTAGAAACACAATTGTACGAAAGTAGCAGTAGCGGCAGTGACAAAAACCAAGCAAGTGTGAAATATACGATAAAGAATGATGAGGATTAAGCGTGCGTTCGGCAAACGGCAACTTAGAACTCAACTGACAATTCTTTGTTACGCGTAGGTTTAAGAACGAAAGTATACCTGTTAAGTAAGCCTACGTACGACGGCTATACTATGTGCCTAACTTTGGCTTTGACTGCGTTCAAATTATCAAAGAAACAGATGTCACGTCACCGTACTCAACAAGAGTACATAAAGGTAAAGATAATTGAAAGTTTGCAACTGAAAATAAAATTGAGTCATTATAATCTACGCTGTAATTACATAGAATAAGTAAATACGCTGACAAATAGTTATAAAATTGAATATAATTAAATAAAAATAAACTTATACGATAATATAAGTAGTACGTACTAGGTAGACTGATTGATTAAACAATGTATGTAAGTAAGTGCATAAAACTGACTGATTAATTACAAAAGTAAAGACAATTAAATGATTATAGAGTACTATGAAACTCAAAACTTGTTAAAAAGTAAAAAATAACCTGACGACGTTATTTTATAATTACTAATACTTTGAATAACTCTTTCCCAGCACATCCCCTAAAAACGTAATAAAATAACTAACCAGGAAAATTTCGCAGAAATACAACGACGTTCGCAGCTGTTTCGTATAAGTATAAGAATATAAAATAGACAATCTTTGCTAGATCACGTTTATCCGGTAAGGGTCATAAATGCTACGCGTTTAAAAACCAGTACCGGCGAAAAACCAATGCAGTCGTAAATTTTAATTTGACAATTAGAAAAATAGCGACATGTAACAAAACAATAGAAGTATTTTTTAACATGTTTTAGTTTTTTTGCAATAGCTCGTTTTGTGACACTGAGTTTAATGTTTGCTTTTGATGACTTTTTATTCAAAATAAATTAATGACGTGCCGTTAAAGCAAGCGCGTGGTTTGTAGCTGAACAGTTTTTTGTTTTGCGTACTTAGAAAGTAGTTTTTACACATACGTTTACAGTATAATGGAACATTGTACTCAGCTAATTAAGTCTTTCTAATCGGAAATCTCATTACGCAAAAAAGCTCATGTTGCCGAAGTGGCACATGCTTTTTAACCGACATGGGTTGTTGTTTTTGAGAATAAAAAAATGTTTAAATTCACAGATACATAAATATATTAGCAGCAATTTACTATAATCAATGCTGTTGTATTTTGATGTAGAACATTTTCAATGCTTAGATTGGATGCTTAGACAAGCAGCAAGATTTCTTAGTTTGAGTAACATTTTTACGTAATCACATTACCGAAAAAAGTTGTAACAGTTGCGGTATGATTTTCTTTTCGGGATTTAGCCAATATCTCAAAAATTGTATTATATAGAATAAACTCGTCCAGTTGATCAATGATGATCAAACAATTTCATTTTCAAACAGCACTTAAACATTTTTTAGCAGTGAGTTAGTCTACTGGAAGACGTCTTGGTCAAATAAAAACAGATTTTTCTCGATATTTGATGTGTACAGTAATTATATTTTAAAGAGCAAAAACAACTCAGGTATTTTTATGTGACCGCCACAAAAGAAAGATTAAGAATTTAGTTAGAGACAACGTTTTAGTACTTGTAAAGCGTCAGATGGAGTTATTGTTTCTATCATTCTGCTATCTGAAGACGTAGAAATTGGAGTCGACCTAGATGCTTGCTCTATTTATTACACGTTTCAGTGACTTTAAAAGCTGGACACGTTTGTATTATTAAACACATTGCTAAAACGTGTACGTGTATTAAGTGTAATTTCTGTGTTGATTCCTTAGCACCACCTGTTACCTCTAAATGTGGGTTACGATTATCTTTCTATTAGGGTTAAAATCTTTAAGCACCCATTTGGTGGGTCAGGAGCATTTAGATCAAATGTGAAAATATTTATAAAAGCGAACAACTACAAGGCCTGTCCGCTTAACACCATCTTTAAGAAAGTTTCACACGTAAACAGCATCCAATAAACTTCGTTTTCTTTCTTGTTATTAATGTTCTTTTAGCTTTTATTTTGTTGTAGATTTTGTGAGTCATTAGTTTGACACAATTTTTAGTTAGCTTAATTATAAGTAAGAAAACGTTTTCTTAAGGTTAATACCGGTTTTGGGTAAGCCAAATTTTGATTATTTGATGTCACTACGGTGATTCTCACGACTTTTATTTGTTTATAACTTTGGTAATTTTGACAACGTCAAAGAGGAACAAAACGAAAAAACACAGACAAAATGATCTGATATCAGAAATGTTGCTAAAAAACTAGACAAGAAAAACCTAGAAAAAACTTTTATCTAATAGAATGGATGAATAAAGGCTAAAGAAGAAGAAAAAAAGAATTATTTTATTTTATTACTGAATTATACTTCAGATAGTAACATTTGTACGTGGAATATAATCATTAATTAGCAACGTTTTTTGTTCAAACAATAAAATATAGAACTGGTTTACTGCAACTCTTTTATTTTGTCAGTAAGAACAAGCTCTCTCATGTAACGTCTGCGATATTTTCCAGTCGCCGTTATTAACAAAAATTTTACAAAAATAACACCGCCTCGTAATCGATACACCGTCTTATCCTTGAGATTTTCTGCAACAAACTCTTCTAGTTTGCCTTCTTCTAACTTACCAATGAAATCTTTTCGTAACACCACAAGCGCCGCTGGTCTCTCAGAATCAATCGGATGAGGTATACCAATCACAACGGCGTCTTCAACTGCAGGATGCGTTTTCAAAACTGATTCAATTATAATAGGCGATATTTGCCAACCTTGATATTTGAATATTTCGCGTATTCTATCCGTAACGTAAAAACAAAAATTTTCGTCGTAATAAGCTATATCTCCAGTTCGGAAAAAACCGTCAGAATCCCATTCACTTGTTGCGTCCATTTTGTAGTACCCGTTCATTTGATACTCGGATTTTATACGTAACTCTCCTAACTGATTTGGACCAAGCGCTTTTTGAGATAATCGATCAACAATCTAAACCAATCTTCTTTATATCTTATTTAACAGAAAAAATGTGTTTACCTTATAAGAGAATCCAGATAGTGGAAGCCCACAAGACTTAGGATTTTCTATTAGTAACTGGAAGTCGTTAGGATTAGAAGCCGTAAATCCAAGACCGCTATTGGCGAACTCGCTTAAACCGTAAAGACAGAACGCGTAAGCGTTAGGTACGTAAGCTCTGATTTTAACTATTTGTTCTTCTAACATAGCTGCGCCACCAATTAATAAAAATTTTAAATTAGACAAATTATAGTTGCTGGGACTAGGATTTTGCAAAAGAACGGCTACTTGCATGGGAGATAAGAACCCAAACGTTACCTAAAAACAAATTAAGTTTTCTTCCTGAATAATTAAAAAACTACCTTTAAACTGTCTATAATTTTCCAAAAAGTCAAAGGATCAAAATTTTTAACAATTACTCTGCACGACTCGCTTACAATGGCAATTAGCAATATAGTTGTAAACGAAGTCCAAGCTGCTGGAGAAGTTGTATAATAAGTGAAATTACGCGTCCTTCTAATTAAAAAAAATTAGCGGTTTAAACTGAGTTAGACTTAAATAAAATAAGCACTTACAACGACCACTTAATTGTGTTTAACAAAGCTAAATGGCTTAAACAAATTCCTTTTGGTGGACCAGTAGAACCACTGCTAAAAGTCACGACAGCAGTTTCTTTTAAATTTGTAACTTTGACGGGTGTAAACTCAGCTTCTTCTGAAGATTCTACCAAAAAATCTGCAAACGGAGTGTGGTTATAAGTTTCGCCAAAAACGACAATTTCTGGGACTTGTGGTAGATGACGAACAACTACTTCAACTAATTCTACTCCATCTACGCTAACAAAAATCATTTTGGGATTGACTAGTTTCAACAAATAAATTGCATCTGGCAGTGTAAACATGGGATCGATATTTGACGGTTTTGCTCCAAGAAAAAAACTTGCTAGCATTGGCACACTTGTGTCAAAATGCGTAGAACTGCACACTGTAATTATGTCATTAGGTTGTATGCCTTTTTTTCGCATAGTAACAGCAGTACGGACGCATCTTTGAAAATATTTGTCGTAGGTGTCGACTTCTCCTGTTACAGCATCAATCTTTTCATCATTGTTAGCTTCTGCCAGGACTAATACGTACCTGTGCTTTTTTCTGTTGCGCTTCTTGCATTTTTGTAAATACAATTGTGCCAATACCATCTTTAAATGGAAACTCTGTATCCGGAACACTTATAACATTGTCTTTTACATGTATGCGACTATTTTCAAGTTTATTCATTTTTTAAAATCACGTAGTTTTGGGTGTATGTAATTTAAAATTATGACTTTGATTAATTTTATTTTTGTGAGATAAAACACTTGTTTTTATCGTTAACAATTGCTTAAATATTTTTATCTGTAATTTAAAAAAATTCATTGATTATTTTGAGACTTACTTTAAAATAACTGTAACAAATAAACGTAAATAAAAAAAAATATTTTACTCTTGTCTGAAATAAATGTAATCCGAAAAATACTATTTACTTTATTTTGCTCTTATTTGAGTTTGAGTATTTGTAGTTTTAGATGTGCTATGAGGTAGAGTGGGAAAGGTTCATATCTATTTTTGAATATTAATTTTTCAAAGATAAGAAAATATTTTGAACAATGTGTTATCAATGTTGTTCTAGTGTTTTAGGATTGTCTTAAGCAAGAATGTGAAGTGGCCCTAAATTTGTATTACGTTCATATGTGGGTTAAGTTAGGTATTATTATCCACTATTGAAAAATAATTTTCAAAAGTATTTTTATACATTTATTTCTATTTTTATATTTTACAAGTACAAGACATAAGCCATACAAGTATTTTTTTATTGAGGTACATAACATAATTATAAACTTATAGAAAACAGAAATATATTAATTCTAACAGTATTACAACTTACAACTCAAAATTTTTCTATTTTAGTTTCAAATGTAATATATGATACAAAAGCACAAGAAATTAAAAAATATTTAAAAATACTCGTTTATATATCACAAGACGAAACTGATCGACAAATAAAAACAAAACAATATATTATTTTAATAATGCAACATGTTACCTTTTAAATGTTAATATCCAGGTATTAGGTATTGTTATTAATATTTTAGCTAAGTGAATTGAGCCTTCCGTGCTTTAATTTTTGCAAATTGTTTAATTAAATCTTTGGTGTCTAATTCTTTTAGCTGGTGCATTTCTATTGAAATGATAGCGAGATTACTTAGTTGCTTTTGCCCCATGGTCGATCTTATATAATATTTTATTATTTTGAGTTTTGAAAAAGATCGTTCTGCGGTAGCTACAGAAACCGCCATTGTTAATAAAATACGATGTATTATGCTCGTACTAGGAAAAGAAACCACTAAGTTGTTAATTGTTATATAATTTCAAGTTTCTTCTAGAGACGTAATAACTTTTCCATCAAAATTTTGTAAATATTGCAATTTTTTAACAAGTTCCACGGCAATTATGTCTCGTTCATTGCGAATTTCGTCGTTTAATAAGTTTTCAACTTTTTAACAAAATTTTAATTGTTCGTTATCAGAATAATTTTTTAATTTATCAATATTCCATAAAAACGCGGAATTATTAGAGTAAGAAGAAAGTAATTAGAATCTCTCATCTACTGATGTTATGATTAAATCTACAGCATTAAAAAAAACAATCAACTTTGAACTTTAAAGTTTCGTCGTGGATCGGTTCATCGTCACACTAATAATGAAAATGTTTTTTTTTAATTTTTCGCTGTTTTAGACCTCTTTGTTTTTTGAATTTAGGTTCTATGTCTAAGCTAGATGCTATTTCTTTAGCATCAATCAATAGATCATTAAAACCTTTATCGGAGCGATAAGATTTCAAATAAATTATTCATATATTTAAATGATTACAACACTGAAAAACATCAAAGTTCGGTTTTTGAATAATTTTACTAACAATTTTAACTTTACTTAAAATATTATACCACAATATATGAATGCAAATAAACTCAAAATTTTGCAATTTTTTGGTCAACGTTGCAGCCAAATTTTTTACGTTATTTTTAAAGTTTCCTACGCTTATTTTAAACAGAGCATCATAAAACTCTTCCAGTTGATATCTTAACCTTCGGATTACCAAGCAATTTTTGAGGCGCCGATTACCAAGTGGGGTCAGATTTGACGCCAATTTTTTTTTTATTTTTAAAGAAAAGCTGACTAATTTGTATTGGTAACCTTTATTAATATTTTAAATTAACATTGGATTTTATATAAACTAACAAAAATACAAAAATAAAATGTAAACATAAATTAGTGAGGGCAACAACTATTATATATTATTCTAGTTTTTTTCTGGCAATGTTGTTTACATACAAAGAGTTTGCACTTTTCACATGTTTCCGAACAATTTTTGGCATTTGCTCTTGGACATATCTTACAACGACCTCTTTTTGAGCGAGCGATAGTTTCGTCTCGCGGTCCCACTTCCTCTGGTTCTGTGTCTGAGAAAACCATCGCTATTGCATTCTGCACATGTCTTGGTAATCCTTGAAGTGTACGATTTTTGATATATGGTATTACTAATTCAAACCCAAGTTTTTGCAAAATAAATCTCCTTCGGGATGTTTCCCTTTTGCAAAATTTCCTAATTTCATAGTGTATAAAATAAATGCATTCATGGCAGCAATATCAAGGAAATTAAAAAATAGAACAAAAGGCCAGCGATTTGTATTTCTTCTGCATGAGTATTTTTTCATCATTTTATCGACGCTGTCCACAGCTCCTTTGCAGCTATTATAGTCCAAGATAACTTTCTTTGTAACTGAGGTCTTCTCCGAACAATTCCAAATCTTGGTGTTGCGTTGAAAGTAGCATAAAGCTTCTATATTTTTTAGGTACGTAAGATACTAAAATTGTGTCTTCTCTATATAGAATTGCGCTTGAGTATTATGCTCGATTTTTTTTGGCAAAAATTCTTTTGGTATTTCTCTACGTGTTTTACGAATTGTTCTGATCAAGGTTTTTGATTGCTGCAGTAGCTCCTTTGCCAAAGACATAAACGTAAAAAAATTATTTGTGGTAATACCATAACCCTCTCTCAAACCCTCAATCAAATCCAAAACTACCCGCTTCCCTAGAAATAAAATTTTATACTCGTGCATAAAACGATAAAATTGTGTTTTACCTTGTTCTCGTTCTAGAGCGTTGTCTACCATTCCAGTATATATTTGGAAATTCCAGCAATATCTGTTACTAACATCGCATAAAGCCCAGATTTTAATTCCGTATTTATCCATGGCTTTGACTTTATATACCTACACTCGAAAGGGACATTTTCCACGAAAAGGAACAAGTTGTTCGTTAATACATATTTCAGCAGTAGGGTTATTTGATTTTTTGCGATTTGCAGCGAGAATATCGTGAATGTTACGAATAGCTGCTAATTTATCTGTTGCCCGTCGTTCTTCTCGAGTGTCCATATCGTCAAATCGAATGTATTTCAAAAGGTCTCTCATTCGATTACGAGATATTGCAGCACAAAAAATTGGTCTATGGAGAGACATGTATTTCGTACTCCACAGCTCCAATATTGGTTCTTGGCGTGCTTTCAAAGCACCAGCTAGAAGCAGTAATTCAAAAAATGCATGTAACTCATCCGCATCTACTGGCTTCGACGTATCGCCTACAACTTTTCTAGCTCGAATTTTTGTTTCTCTAAGTATTATATCCATAATGTCTTCCGAGATAAATAAATGGAAAGCATCTAGGCATGTTGAAATATGTTCACTGAATTTTGTTAATCCTGGCGATGTTTTTAGAATATTTCGCTGATTTCGTCTTCTAACATGAGGTTTATTTTTTTTTCCATATGGAACCATCTGTACCCACCAGTATATCTTTATTATTGGGCGAATTATCATCACTGTTATCGTCTTCCGAACTTTCAATTGGGTTTACATCAGGTACACTTACTTCTTCAAATTCGGCGTTACTATCGTCAGATAAAATTTTATCTTCAATTTTATCCAGTAAGTTAATATTGCTAGCTATTTCTTTCACTTCATGCCGAGACAAATATTTTCTAGCCATAATTCAACAACAACTATTTCCAATCAAATGTAATAACACAGCAGACACACTTTTCAACAGATTCGAACAAACTCACCGAATGTAATGACTAAAGACGGATTGGTAGTAGTCATTATTCAGACAAATAACACGTTGAAACACGTTGAAACAAGCAGATTAGATAACAAAAGCAGACAAAATACTAGAATTACTTTTTAGAACGTCGATTACCAAGTGAAGTCAAATATGAGCCCAACGACAACATTTTTTTTACATCGCAAAACAAATAACAATTGAAAAATTTGTTATATATTATTGTTGAAAGAAACTCAACTAAAAAAATATTGAAACAGTTGTAAAAAAAACTTAAGAAGAAACAACAAAAACAACACGTTTGGGGTCAAAAAAGACCCCAATGGTAATCGGAAGGTTAAAGGAGTTATTGCATCTATTCTACTAGACCATCGATTATCCGATAAAGGTTAAATTTGTTATATTAGATAAATTAGATTTCAGAATTAATCAGCTGAAACAAATTCAAACAGTTCTTAAACTAACAAAAAAAAATTGATGTTCAAAGTATTCGATTTTGCGGCATTATTAACGACTAAATTTAGAATATGATAGCAACCAGGAACAAAGAAAGCTTGCGGATTAAAATCCAAAATTTTTTTGTAGACTATTATGCCTACCACGCATATTTGCTTCATTGTCGTACTCCCCTAACCTCGCAAATCGTTGATATTTAAGCCTTTTTTCTTTAACGCCGACAAAATAAATTTTGTCAAGCCTACACCCGACACATTATCTATAGGACAAAATAATAAAAAATGTTTTTCTATACTAATTCCCGTCCTGTTTAAATTAGCAAATACAAACTGAAATTTGTTCTTGGTGACTAGAGTCAGGAGTGCAGTCTCGATCAAGTTGATTACTTTATTTTGTATTTTATCCTCGAGATAGTTTTTGTGAACTTTTATTTGAGAGCGTTTTGTATGTTTTGACATAATCGGGTCGAATTTGGGAATCATTTCTATGCATTTTAAAAAGTTACCATTGTTTTTCTCAAACAACTTATTACTACTTCCACGAAAAGCTAAATTTTGCTGACCTAAAAACTGAATCACGTAAAAAATTCTTTCTAGCAGCTTGCCAGTATTTAGTTTACATTTTGAATTTTGAATCAATTATTTCATTTTTATTAAAACGGTTAGAAAGATCTAGCAATTTTAGAACATTTTCAATATGTAACTTGCTCTTTTCATGAATGTTTAAATGTTTACTTAAATGATGGCAGTCATTGTAACCAGATTCATCACTTAGCCGAACAGATTTCAAATCGTTGCCATTAAAAATTTTGCAACAGAAGTAGTAACGTGAATTTTTTGTTTCGAAATACAACAACCAAAGACGCTTAATTTTTTCTTTGTATGGTAAAATTCTAAAGAAGTAACTATTGGAAAACTTACGCCCAGACTTTGAACTATCTCTCGGATAAATATCCTTTTTGTTTCGATAATGAGCAGGACCACGTTCTACTAATTGGTAAAACATGGTAAACGAAGTACTATTTAAATTTTATTAAAACGCACGGCTGCTTGTTCTACTCTATTCCTTACCAGGCGTCGTATTCGTAGTGTCGGGCTTTGGCATGCGTAATACGCTTTCAACACCAGATTCAGGTAACGCGTTGAGAGATTTTTGCACGTGTACTTGTTCCATTTTAACCCTTTCGGTACAATTGACAGATATGTCAGACACAAATAAAAGTGCGTCACGGACGAATGACGGATATACCCGTCAACGGTTCAAATTGCTCTCCAGACTACCGCCAGTTATATCCGTCGCTAATGAAAATTTATGGTTGCGTACAGACGACTGACTTGTTTATCCGACACAAAACATCGCTTCAGGTGGACGAGTGTCGGATATATCTGGCACCGTCGAATATAGCCGACAGTCGGCATCTCCCGAACGTTATTTATGTTCAGTAGTGAGCACAATGTCGACAAATGAGGTTACCGGACCTTCAAGCAGTCGCGCACCCCGTGCGAAAGTTGCAAGGTTAGATTCTTATTGTGGATTAACTGAAAGTAAAGTGCGTATTCTTAGTAAACACGAGTATTATTTGTTGGATAGTGAAGAAGAGCCGTTTTCTGGTAGTGAAAGTGAGTATATACCAAGCTCTGGGGATGAAAGTAATAGTTTTGAAGAGGGCCCAGAATCTGATCAAAAAGTCACAGAAGAAACTGTGGAAGCTGAAGCACCCCAAGATGAATTTCCAACACCCGAGGTTGTAGTCGGTCACGATGAATTACACTTTTTGTGGGGAAAACAGGATTTTATTCCAGAAGTCCATGAATACGACAGAAGTAATAGCGGAATAACCGACGAGACTTTACGTGGAAAAAAGGAAATAGATTTTTTTAAAGTCTTTTTACCGAAGATATTGCTACTACCATTGTTGAGGAGACAAACAGGTATGCAATTCAGCAGAATGTACCACGATGGACACATATTGACTTGAACGAATTTTTTGTACTTATTGGTATAACTATGCTGATGACAAAAAATAAAAAACTTACTTTCAAGGAGTTTTGGTCCAAAGACGAACTGCTCCATTCCTCTATTTTCGTGAAAAAAATGACAAGGGACAGATACCTGCAAATTCAAAGTAATTTGCACTTTTGCGACAATGAGATAGCTCCCCCAAATAATTGCCTATATAAAGTAGACCATATTCTATCACAAATAAAGGAGAGGTTTCAAACACAATTTTGTCAGTTTCAAGACCTTGTCATTGATGAAAGTTTAATGCTTTTTAAGGGAAGATTGAGCTTCAAACAGTTTATAAAGAGTAAAAGACACCGTTTTGGGATTAAGCTGTTTGTTTTGTGCAACTGTTAAACAAGAATAGTATTGGACTTTATAGTATATTTGGGAAAAGGCACAAGTGAAAACTTGGGGATCAATCAAGACCTGGGTATATCGGGAGCTGTTGTAACCAAGCTCATGGATCAATATCTAAACAAAGGACACTCGCTTTTTACAGACAACTACTACAGCAGTCCTGCCTTGTCAACTTTCCTATTCAAAAATAAAACAAACTCTTGTGGAGCCGTCCGGCCACATAGAAAGCATATGCCAAAGTTCACCGTCAAACTAAATAAAAGAGATGTTTCTTGGTATTCTAGTGATCACGTATTGGTATTAAAATGGAGAGATCGTCGAGATGTCCATATGATAACCACTGTGCATGCAAATCATATTGTGGTTCTTCCAAAAGTAGACAGGATCACTAAAGAAAATGCACGGAAGCCCAGATGTGTAGTGGAATACAATTGCAAAATGGGAGCAGTCGACCGTAGTGACATAATGATTTCTAGTATTGACTGGTGACAGTTATTTGAGAGGTTACTAAATGTTTTCATTTTAGGTAGCTATAATTAACAATGTTTTATGTATAGGTTTTCCACCAATCATCTCCTAAAAAGACCTGATCTGAACCTTAATTCTGCAAGATTAATCGAGAGACACTTTCCGATATACGTTCCAGAAACAGAAAAGAACAAGAATCCTTCAAGAAGATGCCTGGTCTGTTCACACACAAAAAAACGAGAAAAGAAAAGGAGGGACTCTAGATACATGTGTAAAGAGTGCAATGTTGGACTTTGCATTGTACCCTGTTTTCAAATTTACCACACCCAGGCTAACTTTTAAATTTTTTAACATTCCCTTTAGCTATTATAATATCATTTAGGATGTATTTTTTAGGGTTCATTTATATAAATAATTGTATTTGCTTTATGAATAAACATGCTTTTGGTATAGATCTATTGCTATTTTCTAATTTAAACATAAATTCGACTTGAACAAAACCTAACCTACCCTCATTTTACCTATTTGGTATTTGACGGTTATATCCGTCACTCGTCTGGCGAGCACTGCAATTCCGTCGTCTGGAACGAAAAAACTTCTGATAATCGAGCCGTACCGAAAGAGTTAGGGCCCGTTTTTTACCAACTATCTGAAATCGAAGTAATCGCTTCCACCGATCCGAAAAAGGTTAATACCGTCTTTGCATGTTTGCTTAGTCTTCTAAGTTGCCGCTTGCCGAACGCACGCTTAATCCTCATCATTCTTTATCGTATATTTCACACTTGCTTGGTTTTTGTCACCGCCGCTACTGCTACTTTCGTGCAATTGTGTTTCTACTGCAGTTACCCGGACAATCTCGTCTAACAGGAGAATAAACTTCTCCAACAAATCTGGCGCCCTAGAATTAAACCCCCTTAGTTTTCTATTTCAGATAAGCTTTCTATCCGGAGTAAGCGTCACAACATATTTAAAGAAGATCTGAACTTTTAGCTTTACTGTAAGACTAGCACACTGAGACTTGCGAACATTTTACCTAATTATACTGAGTCGCCAGCACTTCAGTTACGAGTTTTTCTTTTTGTAGATCTTTACTTAGTGTACGGTCAAATATTTGGAGTTCAGATACAGTAGTAAACATTTTGTCAGTGCGTTTAAATTTTTGCTAGCTGCTATTTCAAAGTACGAATTGTATTTAAATTACAAAAAGATGTATATTACTGCACTAGAAAAGTTGAGACTAACAGACTAAATTTTCATCTCGTTTTCAGATATTCTGCACCATATTAATTCTGCTCGATACTAGACTGCACCCACAATAACTAAAAAACCTACAAATATACAGAGTTGTCCTAGGAGATTGTTGATAAATATTGAAACGTGCAGTATTGCTCCCACGCAGTAGACGTCAGAAAAGAACAACTCAAATACCCAAAAAAAAAACAATTTTATTTGTAGGTTTTTTATCAAAAATTTTCAGGAAAGGAACGTTGTCCAAGTTTGAACTTTAAAAGTAGATTATTCAAAAGTTTATATGATTTTTTGCACTTATGGAAAGGCTGGTATTGTCATTGGCAGAAGAAAAAGTTACCACAGTTCCGTAAAAAAAACACACTACCCAAGCAATTAAATAATTTGATTAATATTAAACCGCCTCTCAAATTAAACCTGTAACTTTATGCTCACTTTTACAAAAACTAATGCCATTTATGTATGATATTCTCAACAAGTATATCAAATAGAACTAAATTCCGCAAAACAAAACCTGATGTCGTGAAGTTTTGGGTAGACCCAGCTAAGGGCATTCCAAAGTACCTTTAAAGGTGAGACAAATTTTAAGATATTATTAAGTACTGTTAAAGTGTACTTTGCATGTGTTGTCAATTAGGACGTAATTTATTTTGGTCATAGTGCAACGCCTTTCAAAAGTGGACTCATATTTTCCGTTCTGGTAATTTTTTAAGGTATAAATATCAAATCATTTTTCCGGTCTGTGTAGCTCGCTTCATACATGTTCTAAGTAAGTGCCCAGCGAAGTTTTCACTTCAAATTGTTCATGCTTATATATGGTACAAATGGGTGTAGTATATTCGCTGCTTTGTGAAAATTTTTCTTAGCGGTTTTTGGATAACCACGTGTCGTTCTATTAAGGTTTTTAACATTTAGCATTACACATAGTCAATAAGTAAGTGACTTTACATCAATGATAATCTCACTCCAACAAACAATTCAGTCACAACAACAGATCATCAATGAATTAACTACCCAAATTAGGCTTCTCAGAGAAGAATTAAGCAATAAAAATGGCTACAATCTTTAGAATAGCACAGTGGAATGCCAACGGTCTTCCAAACCATACAAATGAAGTTAAAACGTCCTGCTTGTTTCTGAAACTCATTTCTGCAGTAGTTTCTACTTTAAAATTTACAATTATGAACTATACATTACAAACCATCCGGATGCAGATAGAAGATCTAGAAGCGGCACTGCCATAACAATCAATTATCACATTAAACATCACGTCTTACTTACATTACAAGAGAATCTTCTACCGGAAACCAGTATTGAGATAGAAGACGACATGGACCACTAGTTATATCTGCCGTATACTGTCCCCCAAATTATCCCTCAGATAAGCACGGCTTTCAACAATACATTAGATCCTTAGGTAATAGATTCTTAGAAGGAGGAGATTACAATGCTAAGCATACATTATAGGGCTCCCGTATTTTTCCACTAGGCAGAGGTAAAGTGTTATACCAAGTAGTACAAGAACTCAATCTAGGTTATCAATCAACCTATAAAACCACGTATTGGCGTTCTGGTTCATATAAATAACCTGACTAGCTAGATTTCTTTCTAACCAAAAGTAAAGCTGCAGGATACCTTAAGATAGTATCATGCCTGGACTTAACGTCAGAATACATCCTAGTTATTGCAACGGTGAGCACGACGACTCTAGAACAGGACAGTACACCTAAATTATTTAATAACCAAATGACTGGAATTACTTCAGAAATATTATCCATAGCCAGCTAGATATGTAAATTTCCATTCAATCAGATTAAGAACTAGATTCAGCAGTCTACAATTTTAAAAGAATAATCTAAGAAGCAGCCCTGGAAGCAACTCCAGTAATCGCACACAAGCAACTAAAACCGTGTTGCCCTATTGCAATTTAGATAAAAATTGCGGGAAAAGATTGAGATAAATCTGGCAACTCTCCAAGTATCTATCAGACAAGCAAAAATATAATCAAGCTTTATCAGAATTAAGAACACCCGTAAAAGATGCAAAAAATGTGTGCTTTCAATAATTCCTTACAAACTTAAGCCCAACAGTAGATACCGATTTTCCCTCTGGAAAGCAACAAAAAGAATCAAAAATAAAAATTAACCAGTTACCCTCACCTAAAGAAAAAAATAGTTTATGGGCGCGATCCGACCTAGAGAAAGCTGATCTGTTTGCACAACATCTGGTAAATGTCTTCCAACCTATTCCATCCCAGATAACCGTCGAAGAGGAAATGTTAATACACCATTTCTTGAATATTCCACACCAACTAGCTCTGTCCTTAAAACTATTCACAGTTAGAGAAGTCAAGGTACTTATTAAACATCACCTAAAATCGAGCAAAGCCCCAGGTTATGGTCTAGTCACAGGGACATTAATCAAAGAATCAATAATTATGTTATATAAACACTCATTCCCAAACCTGGAACCTATATGCCAATTAGTCTATTACCCGTTTTAAGTAAGCTACTGGAAAAATTATTGGCCAAAAGACTAATCCTAATTAGTTTTGTTATCGCACTAACCACTCCACTATTTAGCAGGTTCACAGAGTCGTAGACACAATTATTTACGCATTTGAAGAAAAACAATAGTGTACAGCAGCCTTAGATGACAGTCAGGCCTTTGACAGAATTTGGCACCACGGTCTTCTTATACAAATTCAAAGTATTCATACCACACCCTTTTTATAATATCCTTGAATCCTATCTCGAGGAACGATACTTTCTAGTAAAATTTTTACCATACACAGATACACTCAATTAAACCAGGCGTACCATAGGGTAGTGTACTTGGCCCCATCCTGTACCTCATTTTTACAACATCTTACTAACAAATCCCCACACACTTACAACCAGTTTTACTGATGATAAAGTAGGTATGGTGAAACATAGAGACTCAGTAGTGGCTGTAAATCTTCTACAACAGAGCCTAGATGCAGTAATACAATGAACAAAAAAGTAGCGTGTTAAATTAAACGAAACAAAATTCTTTCACACAACATTTACAAAATGCAAAGGCAGTCCTTGTAAACAGCATTCTACTAACTCAACTGACAGAGGTTAAATACCTAGGTAGGCAGCTTGATAAGGGCTTGACGTGGAAGTCCCATATTTGGAAACGCAAACAGCTTGGAATGAAATTTTGTAATCACTACTGGCTACTTGGTAAAAAATCCAAATTATCGCTAACCAACAAGCTCCTCGTTTACAACAGTCTTCAAACCCATCTGGACCTACCGCATCCAACTGTGGGTTACAGCTGTCAACTCCTACATCCAAATATTAGAGAGGTTTCAGTGTAAAGTGCTTTGTGCTATGTGTGATGCGCCATACTTTATACGAAACGCAGACATTTTAAGTGACTTAAAAGTCGACACGGTAAAAAATGTGATAACAAAGTTCAGTAAAAAATACCTAAGTAACCTAGAACATTATTCTAACGAGTTAATTCTGAATCTATCGCACAATAGTGAAAACAATCAAAGATTACATAAATAAAAACCGCTCGATCTACCTCATAGATTTGACTAAGTAAGTGTTTAATTATGTTATTATTATTATACTAACCTTAGTTTTAAGTTATTTTGGTATTGTAAACCGATTGGTTTCAATCGCCATGTCATTGTTTCATGTCAATTTCTAACCTTATTTTTGCTTAGTGATGTATAAACAGATTGCAAAACGAAATATACCTTCTCAAAAAAAAAATTAAGGTAGAGATCTCAAAACCCGTTTTGTTATTTAAAAAATTGCTATGATGACGTAACGCCACGTTGCTTGAAAATGTCGAAACTTTCACTAATCCAATACAATTACAAGCTCATTGAGAGCCCATTTACTAAAATAAAGAAATTAATTTAAGGAAAACTTGGCGCATATGTTTGTTTTTTAGTAATCGTGCGAATCAAATAGGTTTTATTTGTGATAACACCGTATGTACGTGTTTGTTAAATTTTAGCTAATTTTAGTAAATTCTGGGAAAGTGCTGGTAGCTAGTTGCATGTTTCAAAGGAAAACTAAATTGTAAGTATTATATTTCCTACTTTAATTTTTTGTATCTACGTTGTCAATCGCTTGTACGTACATAGCAGGTTGTTGTTGCAGTAAACTACAACTCTTTTTTTTTGTGTGTAGACGGTGCGTTCTGATCCTCTGAATCTTCGAGATTTGTATATTTGTGTTATAATTTAAAAATGTAAATTTACTTTTTTCGGAATGTAAAACAGACCGACAAGGTCAGTTTGTTGTACGACGTGTTGCCCAGCCGAAGGCTTATTTCATATTTTGTCTGTGATACCGACCTAGGTTTGATTGGATTTATATAAATATGTAATCTTTACTTATTGATGAACTTTTGTCTATGATAAAATACATTTACTCGATGTTATTTGTTTTATTACAGCTTCGGGTAGATTTAAACGGTGTCTCCCACCCTAACCTTTTTTTGTTTTGGCGCTTTTTAAAATTTATTTTATATTTTAGCACTACAAAGCTTACGACCCAAATACCGAATCTATTGAGCTAGTCGCCGCTATTTAAGTTACACAAAAATCTTCATCACACTTTGTCTGGCGCCGTTTTCAATGCTGTTTATGTGATGATAATAAATAAATTAATATTTTTTGCAAGTACATTTCTTTAAACAAACATTTAATTTTTTTACGCCTTATTGCTATAACGTTAAAGAACAAAATTTATACCTAATAACGCTAATGTCACATTTTTTACGCCGCATTTGACCCTGTTTTTATATAGAAAAGTTATAAGTTAATTGAGACACATCAAATACAAATAAAAAACCAATCCTCATTTTTCGATACAACGCAACAAAGTCGTTCTCTAAAGGTAGAAGATCGTAACGTTATTTGCTGATGCGGTTTTATTAAGCCTAAAATTCTTTAATCTCGTAATGCACCCAAGATATAATCCTAACCAAAGCTTTACCACATGTTCAGTAATGGCAATTTGAACCAAAGACAATTCTTTTATTTTTATAAACATTAAACAACAGCAGTCAGTTGTAGATAAGCGCAGTTTTGGTGTAATAAAACACAATAGGTGCAATTCAACGACGATTCCTCGCAAAACGTATTGAATTAAACACATTTTGCATATCGACGGCAGTTTTATGAGCGAAGAGGTGAAACGAAACAATCTTAAACCGTATTCTCTTCCTCGCTACAGAACAGTATCGATTATATTTAAATTTACTGGGACGCTAAAAGTCGTTTGCTTTTTTTTTGTGGCCGAAGTCATTATGGTTTATTACAAAGTTGGTTTATTTCGCAGAGTTTAGAATTTCGTTTGGTAACAGAAGTGCACAAAAGTGCCAGAAGTCGAATATATTTCGCTTTTATAACTTTTTTTAAACCCGAATAATGTAATTGAACTTTTCACGCCATCGCAACGAAAGAAAGGAGGGAATAACATTTTTTCTTAACGATTATCGCTACAAAGTTAAAGCTGATAATTAATTTTCTTTATTTGAAGCTGAAAATTCTTTAAGGAGCGTAGATTCTACATTTTTCTTGTCATACGAGAATGCTCTTTATTAATTTTTTCCCTTTAATATCCAATTTTATTAAAAATTTCCACCCTTTAATTGCAGCGGTAATTTAACCTAATCTAAATTTCTTAGAATGTTTTAATTTTGACGGTGGCCGTGGCTGAGCGAGAAGTATTATAATTATTTTAAAAAGTTTAATGAGAGAAAGTCTCGAAGAGAATCTGATTCAAAATCTAATCAATTCCGGATAAATCTCCGTAAAATTAAGTTATTCTACGGTTTTAAGTTTCTTAAGTATCGAAATTTCGAACAAAGAATATTTTTCTGAATAATTAATAATTAATCTCGCGTTAAAGTTTGGAAATTTAATGAATTTTGCGAGAGCGCGCGCGCGTGTGTGTATTTGTACGGATGTTGTTTTAAGATAATGTGTTTGAGCATGCAGTTTGAATATTGAATTTGGAAAAGCGCTGCAGGTAACTTCTAACTTTCCAATTTAGTTAACGCGTTGCAACTGACTGCAAAGTTAAAAATTCATTTGCAAGTTTTCCAGTTTGAAATTTTTTATCAAAAACGTAGCGCATATAAAAACACCGAGGCACGCTGGATGTCGATGCAGAAAAGATTTTCTTATCAAAATATGAAGTTTTTGTTCAATTTTAATTTTCATTTTATGTTCTGCTATTTTACTGCAAGTTTATATTGCAATCTTTCAGGGAGATTAAAGCAAACTCTATTAAAGGAATAATCTCTTCACTTGCAATTTATTCAAAAACGACGTAATTTCGCTGCAGTTCAAGATAGTTTGAATTAGTCGTCGTTTATTTTTTATTTAATTATTGTTTGTTAGTTAACGTAATTTGAAATATTTAAACGCTTGTTTTAACACAATTTCCGTTAATATACAACGTTTCCAATGGTTTTTGTTTTGTTGATTTGCACAAATTATGTAAAATAACACAAAAAAATTCGTTTAAACAGAAAAATTTATTTGTCTAGAGATACTAGAAAACTTTGATTCTCTAATACTAAATTAAAAATAGTTTAATAAAGTACATAAATTTTTATTGAAACTTTATAATAAAAATAAAAATTAAAAAATTTACAATAAAACTAATTTTTTTTTCTTTTGTATTTACTCCACAGTTAAGACATTTAATAAGCTTCTTTACTTGTTTATAATTTTTTTCAAATTTAATTTGCAATATTGCTCGTGTCAAAAATGAGTCTGGGTAATATAAGATTTTTTGTTCGTTCTCAAAATGTAACTGGTCATTTTATCGCAAGCGAAAAGACCAACACAAAAAAGTTTCAGAAGTCAAACTAAAAATTATTCTGTTGCTTGATCTAGTTAATTAAAGGAGAAGTTGAGAAAACAATAAAAGACATTGAATTAAGAAAAGCAACTGGACAAGATAAACTGACAACAGAGATGATAAAATACCTATAGGAAAAAAGTATGATTACTAATTTTTTACTTTTCTATAAGGAAAGTATAGCAATCGCAATTTTTTTTAAAAATTTGTATTGCATAATTTTACGTTTCAAAGCCTTCTGAATCAGAAAAACGCATTTTTGACAAAAAATTTTTGGGTGTCTGTGTGTAACGATGTACCTACGATAACTCTCGAACCAAAAGTCCTAGTAGGTAACTTGAAATTTGGTATAGATATTCTCTCGCTTCTATCAAAAGATGGGTGATCCGCCATTTTTAACAGTTTTTTTTTATATAATTTTGTACGTATGCAAATTATTCGAATTATTTTTATAGTTTCTTATAGCGTTGATTCTTCCAAACAATTTATTTCAATATAAATTTGTTCTAATATTAACAGTTTATTAGATAAATAATTTATAATTTAAAGCAAATCCTGTATATAATCCTAGGTTCGAATTCTGCCTACGACAATTTTTTTTAGAAAAAAATTCTATACCTTGAAGGAAAAGTCCTAGTAACTTGAAATTTGGTATAGAACTGGCTTTCTATATTCTCTCACAGTTTCTTATAGAGATAATTCTTGCTAACAACTTATTCAAATAAATTTTTTTTAACATGAACAGTTTATCAGATATTTACTTTGTAATTTAAAATGAAATCACAAATTAATATAATAGTTTCGAATTTTACCTGCGAAGATTTTTTTACTGATTTAATATTTAAATATAAGAGTCAGCCGATATGATTTTAATGAAATCGAGAAGAAATATTTCAAAAAAATTATAGCATGCTTAGAAATCAATACAAACGTGTACATATCACTTTAAAATGGTTTTATGACAACATAACCTTAAAAGAATATGTAGACATTTCTTTATTATTCCTTGTAGGAAAGTCGTGTAGTGCCCACACCAGTTTTTTTAATAGCTTTTATTTGTCATAAAAACAAATTTTTAACATAGAATTTGTATTTTTTAAACGAAACCTAAAATTATCCCATTATATAACAAATATAATCCTAAATCCTCCACTACACTACTTGTAATCTTCCTCTCCTTTTTAATACCTTTTCCATCCATCTCACTCCTTCTCCCAAAATCTCCAAGCTTCCTCTCCCCTCTTCTCTTAATTCTATGCATTTTTTTAACATGTGCACTATATTTTCCCACCCGTCCCCACATAGTCTACATCTCCTATTTATATTCCTTCCATGACTTATTCTCTTGTTTTTGATCCCCGCATCTAAACCTTGCTACCATTTTTTTTAATCTCAAGCTTTTTCGCCTTTTATGTACCTTGGAATATTATCTATTACTATATTTGTATCATTGTATTTCCTCTCTCTTATTCTTGCTCTTGTTTCTTGTCTCTGTATATCCTTATCTCTTCCTATTATTTCATCTTCTAATTCTCTTCCTGTCTCTCTTATTTTCTCTTCCTCTTCTTTCGTATACCAACTCTTTCATAATAGGAGAGAAAGAAAGCTTCCTGCCCATATCTAATTTTTTTATTCTTTACCTCTCTCCAGCACATTTGAATCAATTTAAATTCTTCCCTTCCTTTTATTTGTTCTTCGTAACACATTGCTCACTTCACCGCCTGTTCTCTTATTTTCTATAACTTCATTTTCTTCTTTACTATGTACCCTGGTGTTTCCTTTTCTAATTCTAACGCCCATTTCCAGTATTTTTCTTGTACTTTTTCCAATTCTTCCCATTCCTTCCACCCCCATATTTCCGCCCCGTACATCATCACACTCTTTAGTAATGTGTTAAACAACCATTTTCTTGCTTCTATTTGCTTCCCAAACCCCCTCTCTCCTATACCCCACACCTGACTTACTATTCTATTACTTTTCTTTGCCAATTATTTTATTGTCGTATGTGATTCGATAACCCAAATAAGTCACTTTATTTACACTTTCTTTTACCCCGTCTCCCCACTTCCGCTCAACTCTTTTTTTTTATCCCTCCTTCTTTTTTGAAACACTACTATCTTTGTTTTTCTCACATTTACACTTTTTTCTAGATACTTTTTTACTGTCTTTTCCATCTCTTTCATTTCTCTTTTTTTCCGCTATAATTACTATGTTATCCGCATACGCCAAAGCCCACACTTTTAACCCCCCATTACTATTCCTCCACTCTGTTGCTCCATCAACTCTTTCTCTAAATCCTCTAAATATACTACAAATAAACTCGGACTAAGTGGACACCCCTGCTTTAATCCCTTATTTGTCCAAAACTCTGCACTACACTTGCCATCTGTTTTTACTTTGCACTTTGTCTGATTATATATTCCCTCTATATTCTTAACTAGTTCTTCCTCTATCTGTTTCTTTCTTAATATGTTCCATAATGTACTTTTATTTACATTATCAAATGCTGCTTTTATATCCAGAAATAAAGAAAAACTTTTCCTCTCTTCACTTCTAATTCTTTGTTTACTATCTGTTTCAATATATATAAACATTTTTTAATGCCTTTTTTTCTCTTGTAAATATTATCTGCCAGCCTCGTAATTTTTTCTTTTTTTATTTATCTTTCCAGTCTTTTTTGCAAAATTGCCAAAAAAATCTTATATCATACATTTGCCACACTTATACCTCTGTAGTTTTTTATCTCTCTTCTGTCTTTTCTTTTGTAAACTGAGCATATTATTGATTCTTTCCAATCATGCGGAAACCCTTCACCTGACCATATCTTATTTAAAAATTGTCTTCTTTTTTCTTTAGTTCTCTCTCCTGTATATATTCATTGTTTTCCTTGCGTCGCATCGGTCCCTTCTGCCTTTCTTTTTTTATTTTTCTTAATGCTTCTTCCATTTCTTTTTCTGTATAACCGTACCGCTCTTTCCTTTTGTTATCCTTTCTATTTCAAATTCACCCTTCCTCTCTTCTTCCCCTTCTAAGACCTCTACGCAATGTTCTCTCCATTTTTTCATATTAATTTGTATCCCCCTTTTTTACCAATTTCTCTTTCCTTATTCCCAAAACTCTACGTGTCTCTATTTTCTAACCTTTTTATTTAATCCTTCAACTCTTTTCTATATTCCTCTATTCTCTGACAACATTTTTTTATATTGTGATCTTAATCTTTTATATTCCTGAATATCAATTTGTCCTTTGTTCTACCTTTTTTTTAACTATTCTTACCTCCTTTCTAACTTTTCTGAATTCCTGATTATACCATCCCTTTTCTCTACACTGCTTTATGTTTTTTTCTTGTATGTTGTCTTTTCTACTGCTTTATCCATTTTTTTGATTAGTTCTTTTACTCCTTCCTCCATCCATTGTTCCTTCTCTAACTTTGTCCTATAAAACTAAATATTTTTATCTGTCCATAGACTTTTCTCACCCCAAACTGTGTCAGAATTTTTTGTTTCTTTCTTCCAACTTTTTAGCTTTACTTCTAATGGCTGATGGTCAGAATCAACTTTTTCTCGTATTTTAAAACTTTATATTTCCTCCAAAACCTCCCCACTAACCATTTGTAACGATTATTTTCTTACTTCCGTAATAATTTCACCTGATGGTTAAGCAACTTACCATTATTATGCGTATTTTATCTGACTTCGAATGATATTTGTAGCTTTATGCGGGTAGAGGGCGCAACTAGTCTGCTTTCTAGTAAGTGATTTCCGGTATATTTCTTAGTTAACATATGTCAAAGTATGTACGGGAACAATTGAAATGTTTAACAAATCCTGTCGGATATTTTACGTATAAACGCAGTGACGGAATATTTTCTCAAATGGCGTCATAAAGTAGCTTGTTTCTCTCACTCGCTATTTCTCTTATGGTTGTAGTCTTATTACTTTCGTTCCTGTTTTAATGACGTTATAAGCAATGGAATAACGAAGTCGCAATCTCGCCGGAGGTACAATAAAAAGAGGGCGCTCGTTCAGACAAAGTGTGTTCACCGAAGTCCGGATGATCGGGGACCATCTAATTAGAGGTATCGCTGCGATATAGCCGGTGCCGAAAGGTATTTATTTAACTGTTAAGTCCGCCGACAAACCAACCGGGGACACGGCGTTGGATCGTGTCGTTACTCACCGAACGTTTTGGGGTCTGGAATCCTGTTTGCGCGATGTGTACCGTTCATAGTGTCACGTTACCACGTAAATGAGGAAGTAAAAGTTATAGACTATCTCAGTTGGGAAATGTACCTTGGGGGTTTAGAGGTCTAGAAATTTTCCTTTTTTTCTGCCTAGACATCTTAGATTGGTTTATTATTAGAAAAAAGGTGGCGCATCGGGCTTTTGCTTACTCACGAAGATTGCTGTATGCACTTGGATCTTGACCTACGACCATCTGCGGTGAGGCTAGTAGTAGAGTAAGCACAGCATCTGGGTATAATATTATTGTTATTATTTTTTTTTCTCCACCTCCCACATTGTTACATGACACATTACATAATCTATTATAGATTTTCCCCTTTCACCTACATATGTATATTCTCCTCTATCCTCTTCTTCCATATTTCCGTTGAGTATAGTCCACTCTTTCCACTCACATAGCTACCTTGTTTGTTTAATGTTTTATCCATCGTTACTCATTTTATTGCCTGTCCATTTACTATTATACCCCCACCTTCTCCAATTCTTGCGTTAAAATCCCCACTTATTAATTTTTCTCTGTTCTTTTTAATCAGTAACTGTTTCAAGTTTCTTATTGTACGGTCAAGAAATGAAACACTGTTATCACCGTATATTTACCCTCATCTTCCCTTAATATTTCACTTACTACTATTTTTTGCTCTTGTTTTTGATTCTTATCTTCTTCTACCACCCATTCTTTTTTTACTCCCGATGTTATACCTCCTTGCGCCCTTCTATTTTTTTCTTTTCTTGTCGCGAACTGTACATTCCATCTATATCTCTCTGGTAAAGTTACTTTCCATCTTACACAATCTTTCTCCTACAGCCACGTTTCAACTAAACCCACAATGTGAAACCTTTCTACATATTTTCAAAATTCAGTTCCTTTATTTTTAATCTCTGCAACGTTCCAAAATACTAAACCTATTTCCTTCGTTTTTTTCTTGTCGTTTTCCTTGGTCTTTGTTTGATCGTTTCTATTTTTTTATTTTTTACCCCCCTTATTTATAGTTTTTTGACCTCTTCTCTTATTTTTTTTTTACGTTCCAGTGCATCTCCTCTCTCTCAACCCATAATTTCATAAACCCTATTTTTATTCTTTTTCCTTCTTCCTTTAGTTTTTTTCCTTACGTCTCTATATTTTTTGTACTTTTCTTTCTACTGAAATCATAACTTCACCTATAAATATCTTTGTTTCTCTGAGCTTCATTTTATTCTTTAATGTTTCTAGCTTATCTTCTACGGAATCCAATTTTACCAGTATTAACCCACTTGCTATTTTAATTAAGTCTCATACCTTTTTCCACTCACAATTCATTTTTAGTATAATTACTAAATATGTGTAGAAAAGCATGACAAAAATATATAAAACAAGAATGGAATAAAAACATTATAATACCAATACATGACACAAGAGAATACGCAAACTGTGATAACTACTTGGAACCTTCTAGCTTTAAATTGTTTACCAGGATAATACAGACAAGATTAAAAACATAAATTAAAAATAAATTAGCAGCCTTTATGACAGGTCGACAATATTCATATGCTAAAAAATATAATTGAAATGAAAAAAGAAAAAGGAGCAGATCTTTTCGTCATATTTATAGATCTTGTTGCATGCCGTTATTTTGTATTTGCCAAAAATATTTATATTAAATTAGAATTAACGGCTGCACTGGTTCACACGCCCTTACTGATTGTCATATTACTTTACAGGTTCTAAATTCTAAAAATGTCATCGTCGCGTCATTTTGTATCTTTTTTTAACGAGTTCTGTGGGGTTGCCACGCTGTTTTTAGGTTAGGTAACTTGTAGAGTCTACCAGGTTTTATGTAATCGGCAAAGACGAGAGAAGACACACACACAACCTGAAATATCAGTATCGTATTACTTTGTAACTAATCAATCAACTATTTTGCACGTTACTTAGTATAGGGTATACCTTCTCGCATTATATTTACTACAGGGCAATGACTTGAAAATTAGTGACTTTAGAGCGTATAATAGCATTCACAAATTTAATAATGCTTGTGCTTATGCTACTAACCCCGATCAGAAACACAGCGGTAGTCTGTTCTGGTACTTAAAACTTATGTGCCAAATCAGCTGTAATGAGGTTGTCCATTGATCTTGAATCAGGCAGATAACGGATTTTATGAAAACGTCCTTGTTGGTTTTGAAACAATCTTTTGCTAGGAAATAATATTCAGGTCGTTGTTCGATTCCGAAGGCAAGTAAAAACAAACATCCTTGGTTTCCAAATCTAATTTGCGTAAGTTTCCTGGTGTTAAATTATAAAATGAATTTAAAAGGCGTCAAAAGGATGAAATACTAAGGTGGCAGACGCCATTTAAATCTATCCGCAGCTAAAATAGAACAAATGACAAGACAGAAGTAATAACACAGTGTATATTTCTTTTATCATTGACAGTGATCCAATCATAACTTTTACATTCAGAACAGGAGCGATTTTACATTCGTAAATTAAAATACGAGAATACAAAAATCGAAGAGTTAAGGAATCAAAGCGCACCATGTAACGATTTTATAATTAATTGTGTTAACAACCTAACATGTACTTACGGTCGTTCTTACATTCGACTGTCCACTAAAATACTAAGAATTACGATAGAAAGTATAATACTTTCAATTAGTTTTCTTCACAGTATGCGACTAGATAATGACACAGTACCAGGCGACTAGCTAGTGACACAGTACCAGCATTTCGTAAAATTTAATTCAAACCGAACACAAACGTACATACGGCGTTATCACAAGTAAACTCCTTTTATTCATACGATCGCTAAAAATAAACGACTGCGCAAAGTTTCCCTCAAATTGATTTAATAATTTTTGATACAAATTTCTTCTAACACGTATAATAATTGCATTCGATCCTTCAAAGATGTAGATAGTGTCAGTTACAGAGACGTGACGTCATTATGGAAATTTTCCCAATTATAACATCTGCTTATTATAACAAATAAATATTTGCGGGTTTTGAACCGCGTTTCATATTTACACTTTTGACGAAGTTAATTAAACTTAGAAATCTTACAAACTTTGAAAAATTTACAATATTTGACGTTTTGACAAGGCTTTATATTACGCCGTTCCGGTCAGTGATTCGTGACGGTTTCGTTTCATTAGTCTTCCGGAACATGATTTTCCATATTGGCGCTAGATCGATTCCATTATCCCTATTGAAATTGTCGTACTTCTGGATTTCGATGGCTTCCTTGTATAGTCCGAGCTAGAAGTTTTGGGATTTAGCCAACATTGTTGCCTCTTCAAATTTTATTGTGTGACCGGTGTCTAAGAAATGTTCCGCAACAGCAGATCTTGTGTTATGTTTCTTTGTATCCGCTTTATGTTCTTTTAATCTGGTAGCTATGTTGCGCCCCGTTTGTCTTATGTAAGCCAGCCCACATGAACAAAGGATGTGGTAGACCCCTGGTTCTTCGAGTGGTGCTTTTGTTTCCTTTGATTTTAAAAAATTGGCGGTTATTTTATTTGTTGCAGTGAAGGTCACTTTGATGTTTTTCTCTCTAAGTATCCTGGCTATTTTATCCGTGCAGTTTTTTATGTAAGGAAGGAAGTTGCCACGGGGACTTCCTTTTTTGGTTTTTCCTTGCTGTGTTTGTTAATTGTTCGATATATGTCTCCTTTTCTGAAACCGTTTTTTATTTAGGCGTTCGTTAGGTGACCTAGCTCGGTGTTTAACGTGTTCAGTTTACTGATCGCCTTGACCCTGTGTACTAAAGTTTTTAGAACTGAAAACTTCTGAGCTGGATGATAATGTGATTCGGCGTTGAGGTATCTCTCAGTATGTGTCGGTTTTCTATATACTTGATGCCCCAATCTGTTGTCCATCTTTGGAATGACCAGTACGTCCAAGAACGGAATGCTTCTGTTTGTTTCCTTTTCCATAGTAAATTTGATGTTGAATCTAACTGGTTGATGTGACCCAGAAAGTTGTGTAGTGTTTCTACTCTATGAGACCAAATTACAAATGTATTGTCCACATAACGTAGCCAGCATTTTGGTTTAAGGGTAGCGGTTTGTAAAGCTCTTTGTTCAAAGTCTTCCATAAATATATTGGCGATGACTGGATAAAGTGGTGATCCTATGGCTGCTCCTTCAATTTGTTCGTATACAGATAAGCAGCCATGGAATCATTTGAATTTGAGAGTTTTTACCTGTTTATTTAATTATATATGGGTTTAGTACTATTCTTACAAAAAAAGATAACCTAGACAATTCAAGATGACCATGAGACCAAACAATAAAGGTATTATTAACATATCTAAAGTAGACTTTAGGTTTGAATATCGATGATTCTAAAGCAACCGTTTGAAAAGATACCATAAAAATGTTAGCTACAACAAGAGATAACGGAGAACCCATAGCGGGGTCGAAAATGTTTGTAAAACTTGTTAACAAATTTAAAGTAAGTACATGGTAAACACTTATTAATATAATTAATTAAACTCAAACCTTTGTCATGTTAAGACAGATTTTGCTCGATGTTAATAAGCAAATCTTAAATACAAACTTTGGTCAAAAGTGAAATGACATTCAAACCCACAAAAAAGTCTTGGCTTTAAGTTTTATAGATTTCAAACATTGAATGAAATGATAAGAGTTGAGGATGTAAGACGAAGTTTTACCTGTAAAATCGGAAAGAATATTGTATAAAAACTTGGCTAATTTGTAAGTAGGAGATTAGATAGTACTGACGATTGGTCTAAAAAGTATACCTCGTTTGTGGACTTTAGGGAGTCTGTATAGTCAAAGTGATTTAGAAGCTGAGGAGGTAAGTTGACGTTTAATTTCAGGAAGTGGATTTTAAGATCTGATGATCTCGCTGACCTCGCGTTCAATCTTCAAAGTGGGATTATGAGTTAAAAGAGCTTACGTATTATCTGAAAGACTAGAATGTATTTTCTCAGCCTAACCCGTGTAATTCAAAATCACATTAGCGTTGAAGCGTAGAAGACTCAACAGCACATGCACAGAATTTTTTTTCTCTAGGATTGCGTTTGGGAGCAACAGCACAATTCAAATTCTTAGATAGCACCGATTCTCGTTCTGAAGTAATAGTCAAACTAGATAGGTTGACTAGCGGTTTCACAAAGCTAGTAGCTGAAGAAACTTTCTGATTTTTGGATTCCAACAATTGAAATTTTTTTAGATAAATTTTAGTGGTTAACTAAAGAGTGGTATAAGACTGCTGCTGAATAATGTTGTCAAAAAAATCCAATCATCCGGAGATAGAATGTTGGCTAACTCAAGGTGTAGATAAAAGCGTTTTGCTTAATCCGTTCGCATATCAACGCTAGACTAACACGGTAAAGTAGTCTAAATGTGGAATTTAATTATGGAAAATTTAGAAATAATGTAGTGGTCACGACAACGATTAAGAAAAGTGCACAAAACTGAGGAGTTTATAACTGAGATTCTCTTATCTTCATCTTCAGTTAGCCAACAGTCTATCTCTTGATGATTGAAATTTCTTAGACAACATTACTCACCAGCAGTCTAATACCACTCTACGATTAATCACTGAAGTTCATCTAAAAAAGTTTTGATGGTTGGAATCCAAAAATCAAAAAGTTTCTTTAACTACTGGCTTCGTAAAAACGTTAGTCAACCTATATAGTTTGAACCTTACTTCAGAACAGGAATCGGTGCTATTCAAAGGTTTGAATTTTGCTGTTGCTCCTAAACACGTTTCTAAAGAAGAAATTTTATGTGTTGTTAAGTTTTCTATAAAACTTCTTCTCCTCCTCACTTCACATCCCATTCGTATTCATACTTGCATATCTAAAGTTCCTAAATTCAGCATTTCTAAGTTGGAAGAGTTAACTTTAAAAAGTCTTCGAAAGAACCGCAATATCATCGTTCTTCCAGCTGACAAAGACAACGCTACTTTTATTTTGAATTACACGGATTATGTTGAGAAAATACATTTCATTTTTCCTTTAACTCATAATCTCACTTTAGATGTTGAACGCAGTCAGCAAAATTATCGGATCTTCTAATCTGCTTCTTAAAATAAAACGTCAATTTACCCTCTCAGTTTCGAAACCACCTTGTCCATACGCATTTCTTTAAGTCCACAAACAAGGTATACCTATATATGTATATATGCTGGATTCTATACAGTTGTCACCGCCTACCTTCTCTCAACATCAATCGCCATTCTTTTTTGTTGTTCCATTCTCCAACCCCAATGTTTCTTGTTCTTATTGTTTTATCCATTTTGTCTCTCCATGATCTTCTTAGTCTTCCTCTTCTTTTTCTACCGATGGGGTTCTAGTCCGTCATTCTATTTATCCATCTACTGTTGCTACAATGTAGTCTCTTTTGTCTTCTATGTAATTGAGCGTATCTGTCTAAACATTCATTTTATGTCGGATTTTGTCATTGCTTATTCTGTCCAATCTTGTAACTCCACAGCACCTTTTCCAATATTCCATTTCCACTGCTGTTATTTTACTTCAATTTCTTTTATTTATGATCCAATTCTCTGCTCCGTATGTCATAAGCTTTGCATCACGGTATTGTATATCTAGATTTTTGTATTTCTTGTAATGTTCTTATCCCATATGATTGAGTGGAGTTGTCTTATACATTTTCGTGTCTGTCCCAATCTATTTTTTATCTCCTCTTCCGTTCTGGTATTTTTTGTTATACTGTATCTTAGGTAGTTAAACGTTTCTACTTCTTTTATTTTGGTGTTTTTGTCTACCATAAGGTCTTCTTTTTTTTGTGATGTTACCAGGTATTCTGTTTTCGTAAAATTTATTTCTAGTCCTGCTTTTGTATATTCTTTTTTCAACTTACGCAGCATAAAACCGAGATAATCTTCATCTTGAGCGATGACTATCTGATCGTCTGTGTAACTAAGTCTGTATAAGTGTTCATTTCTAACTGGCACGCCCATTTCTTCGCATTTTTGTTTCCAGTTTTTCAAGGTGTGCTAACGTATATTTTAAAATGTGTCGGTGAAGTAGAGCAGCCTTGCATCAATCTTTTAGTGGTTTCAAAGTTGTTTGTCATTTTGGATGCAACTTTCACTACTACTTTGTTGTTCCTATACAGGTTTTTTACTCCCTCTATCAGATTGTGTAGTACTCTTTTTGTCATGGTTTTCCAGAGTTTTCTTCTTAGTACCGTGTCATACGCTTTTTTATATCAATGAAAGCGAGATGTATTGCTATATTTTTGACCGTTTTCTTTTCTATAAGTTGCTGTGATCTATGGTCGATCTTCCGACTGTGAAACTCGTCTTGTTTTTCCCCAATTCTTCTTTTTATACTTTCCTCTAGTTTATTCTTTATTACTCTTCCGTAGACTCTTCCCATCATCGCTATTACGCCTATTCCTCTGTAATTTTCGCATTTCCTTCTGTCCCTTTTTTTAAATATGGAATTTAGATATGCGTGTTTCTATTTCTCGGGTACTTCTTCTCCATTTATTATTTTGTGGAACATGGTTCTGATGATCCGTATGGATCATTGGTGATTTATTATTTTTGATTTTTCTTATTGCTTTGTGGATGTATTCTTCTGTTATGTCTATTATTTCTTTTTCTTTCATTTTGATTTTATGTTCTTCTCTTTGTTCTATAAATTCTTCTCGTGTTTCTATTAGTAGGTTCTTATAGTATGATTTCCATTCATCTTCCCTGATATACGGTATGTGTGCTTAATCCTTGTTATTCGTTTTTAAGGTTTTTATTATATTTCAGGATTCTGAGCTTCTTGTCCCTCCAATATATTGGTCGACGTTTTGGCAGGTTCTTTTCCATCCCTTATTTTTTTCTTTAACGACTAACTAGGTTACTTCCTTATTTTTTTCTCTGTACTTCGTATAGTTTTCGTTCTTTTTTGTGCCTAGCCATTTTTTTGTATAGTTGTTTTTGCACATTAATTGCTTCATTGCTTTTATCTATTTCTCCTAATGCTGTTTTTTTTATACTGTCCTTTACTTTTTTATACGTATCCTCTACTGTATCAAATCTGAACTCTATTAGTTTTTGGTCCAGTCTTCTTTGGTATAGTTCTTTTATTGTTTCGTCTTGTAGTAGGTACAGTTTTTATCAATTTTTCCCCTTTTATTGTGCTATCTGTTTTCACTCGTACGTCTTTAATTATTATTATAGTGTTTTTCTTTACTATTATGTAATCTATAATTAATTTTAGATTTCTTGTTGGTTGCGTCCAGGTGTATTTATGTATGTTTCTGTGTTGGAAAAATCCGTTCGTTATTTTGAGATTTTGTAGTTATCATTCACGATCTCTTCTCCAAACTGTATTCATTGTTTTTTCCTGTTGTTTTCACTTTATCTATTTCCTGCGTTAGAGTGTGTACGAATTTATCTTTTTCTATCACTGTGCTATCATCCGTTGGTTCGTATACCCCTAGTATTGTAATTTCTCTGCCATATATTTTTAAATTCACTTTTATTATTCTTTCATTTATTGGTTGTTACGATTTGACCTTATTCTTCTATTTGTTTTTTATGAGAACTTCTGCTCCTGCTTCTGCTTGTTGTTTCTTATTCACTTCACTCCAACAGTTCAATATTCTTTCAAGGGTTTCTGTTCTCTTTCCTTTCTTTTTGTTTTATTGATTATTAATACTTCTACGGTTGTTTACTTTAGTTTTTGTATTACATATTTATCCTTACTTCTCCATCCCTGAATGTTCCAAGTTCCAATAGTCTTTAGGACTCCTCCTAGAATAATTGCCTTCCTCCCCGTATCCTATTGATGAGGTGTCGATTACCACTCAAGGATTATTTGTATTCTTCCACTCTGTCATCCTCTTTTCGCTTAATTTTTTCTATGTGTTAAGTGGTTAATGCGTAACGCCATAACTCCCTTTTGGAGAACTTCTGACTCAGCCGCTCACTATGGTTCAGACGCTGTTTCAAATCGTCCACTATGGATCCGACGCTTCTGGTAGAGTTCATTTCAAGACTAAAGAACCGCTGCGCAGAAACCAATTTTGTTTCGAATGTCAGTACACTAGCCAACCAAGAAACATTTTCACTTTTCATACGGCGTTTATTTATTCCACATGTTGTTACAAACTCTTTTTCATCTTTGTGTTTTATATATTTTTTTATATTATATTCATCGTCTTGTATGCTTTCATTTGTTAGTTAAATTAAAGATAAACTATTACAGTTAATGTACATTGTTTACAGATGATGTTTTTAGTTAGAATTTATTTCGCATGATCGTCAAATTCCGAATTTATTCGACGCGCACCTCACGGTTCTTTAGTCGTGAAATGATCTCTATCTGTTTTGCTAGTTTTGGTCTGCCCCGGGTATTTTATTTTCCCGGTACTCGCCATATCTAACGAGCTTTCGTCTATCCACCACTTAGAGAGACGCCCGATGGGGGACTAGCAACCCTACACGGGAAGGTATACCTTTATCTCAAGGTATGTACCGAATTCATTGTTTATGTGGTTGGTCCATATCGGTGAAACTGGTCGTTCTGTCATTACACGTATTTTAGAACATAATCGTCGAATAAAGAAAAAAAATAAATATAAATCTGTCGTTGTTAACCATTATTTTACCACAGGCTCTAATATATATTTTGAAAACGCCTCGGTTATTGCAAAATCTCTATTCGTTTTTAGTAGAGAAATCCAAGAAAGCATAGAAACCATCAAACAGGCCAAAAACTTTAATCGTTACAACGGTTTTGAACTATCTTTTTTTTAGTTCTTGGTTGCTACCAGTTTATCAAAAACACACCTCTTTAGAACGTAATCCAATCAGAGTCGAGTTTCTACCACTAGGATAATACTTCATCTATAAATACGGAAACAACTTCTTCTTAAGTTACTTACGAAGACTAGGCGTACCGAACCCGCCACCGATCTCATCATCGAGATCGCCCAAGCGCCCACCACTGAACCCGTTGTCGAATCCGCCAACGAAGAGGAAATGGACCTCGAGTGGACTCTGGCGTCCAACAAGAGAAAGCGTCCAGCTGCTAGAGAGCCGCGTGAAGACGATAACATCATGGAGACGACCCGCAAGGAAAGAATCCAGCCCATCGTTCTCCACAACCAGAAGGACTTTGGCAAAGCGATGCAGGCTTTGCAAGAAAATAATGTTGAGGTTTCTAGAGCGAAGACAACGCGTAACGGGGTTGCCATCCACGTCGCCACGCCCGACGACTTCCGTATTGCGACGCACGTGTTAGAAGAAGCACGCCAAGACTTCCACTCGTTCCAGCTGAAAGGAGACCAACCGCTGAAGGCAGTGATCCGAGGGATGCCTCACTGCGATTCTTCTATCGATGCCACCGCCACCTACCTTCGTCGCAAAGGCATGGAAGTCATCAAGATCACGCGGATGATCTCAGGACGGTCCAAGCGACCAACGCCGTTACTTCTAGTCCAGGTTAGAAGAACCCCGCAGGCCAAGATGATATTCGATATCACTGATATCGGTGTCATCGAAGTCCGCGTTGAGAGTCCGCACCCAAGAGGAGACATCGGGCAATGCTACAGGTGCCAGCGATTTGGACATTCCGCCAGAGGATGTCGAGGAACCCCAAGATGCGTGAAGTGCTTGGAGTGTCACTTCAGCTATGAATGCCCGAAGAAACGCGAAGATGGCCCCGCTACGTGCTGCAACTGCAGGTACGATCATCCGGCCAACTGCAAAGGATGCCCAGCCCACCCAAGGCAGCGACAGAATTTCAACAATCGTTTTAATCCTTCTATTTCAGCGTCCCCTCGCGCTCTAGCCAGGCCTGTGAACCCCACTGTCTCGTTTGCCCAGGTGACGAGACCAGTCGAGTCCACCGTCCCCGCACCACAGCCCCAGGAGAAACAGCAAAGATACGTCCAGACAGAGGTAACCCGGGAAGAAAGTCGCTACGTCAGGGAACTCCTCGCTCAACTCCGCTCTCGAAACCTGTAAATGGCAGCACAGAAAAGAAAACCGAACTCCCTTCTTATCGCGATTTGGAACGCCAATAGTCTCCTAAACAAAAAACTCGAATTTCAAGAATTCCTCCATCGCCGCAACATCGACGTCGCTCTCGTTTCCGAAACTCATCTTCGGAACTGCGACAACCCCAAAATCCGGAACTACACCTTGTACAACACCAACCGAACGACAGGTCGCGGAGGTGGTACGGCCGTTTACGTCAAACGGTCCATCTCTCACCACCACGTGCCGACGCCACAACTCCAAAATTTAGAAGCTACCCAAATTGTCATTAACACGGCAGCCAAAGGAGACATTGTTCTCTGCGCCGCTTACATTCCGCCAACCAAAGACGTCTTACCAACAGATTTAGACGCGATTTTTAACGCCAGAACTCCCACTATTCTCGCAGGAGATCTCAACGCGAAACATCCAGACTGGCACAGCAGAAAAACGAACCGCAATGGTCGACTCCTGCATGACCTCGCCAGCATCCGAAATTTTGTCGTAGACGGACCCTACGAACCCACCATCCATCCTCACAACGGATTTCCAGACGTTATCGACGTAGCAATTTTCAACAACGTTAGGTTACTTCACGATCTAACAACGGTTACTGACCTCAGTTCTGACCACGAGCCCGTGCTTCTACAACTCGGTGATCATGTTGACAACGACAATCTCCAATTCGAAAAAAACCTTACCCTGTGGCCATCTTTCCAATTCGAGGCCAGCAGACTTATCACGAAAATTCCGGTCATCGAAAACGTCCCACAACTTCAAGCCGCGGTTGACAATTTCACCGAAATTATTAAAAGATGCATCACAAAAGCCACCAAATCCATCACGAAATTCAAGTCGGATCCCCTTCAACTACCACTTCACATTTGCGATCAGATCACCGAGAAAAACCGCCTAAGAGCAGATAGCAACGCACCCGCCATCCAGACGACAAAAGAGCCGTCAACGCAGCTTAAAACGCGATTCGCACACAAATCGAGCAACATCGAAATCTTCTCTTCAGCGATAAACTCCAGTCCCTAAATGCACAAGATAACAGCGTGTGGCAAATGGCCAACATCCTAAAAAACAGGAACAAGCCACCCATGCCCGCCATTCACGGTCCCCGAGGTCTAGTCTACACCGACTTAGACAAAGCCGAAGCTTTCGCCGACACGCTCGAACTCCAATTCAGAGCAAATCATCTAGAAGACGAAGACTTCCGTCGCACAAACGCAATTCACCGCAAAGTCAGAAGCATCCTGACGGCCAACCCTATCGACCCCATTAGACACACCACTCCGAAAGAAATCGAAGAGGTGATTAAAAATCTCAAACCGCGCAAAGCTCCCGGGAACGACGGCATTTCCAACAAAGCCCTCAAACTTCTTTCCAAAAAGGGTATAGCCACCCTAACTGCAATTTTCAACGCATGTCTACGACTTCGACACTTTCCACGTCAATGGAAAACCCCGGACGTCATACTAATCCCCAAACCAGGAAAAGATCAAGATCCTTCTTAAATTGACGTTCGTTTGCGATCAAACTTTACACCGCCAAGTCCACTCCACGACACATAGAAGCCGGCGTCCCTCAAAGATCAACGCTATCCCCACTTTTATACAACATTTTCACGTCAAACGTCCCAAAAATCGACGGACTCACTTACACATTCTACGCCGACGACACCGCCGTTTTGGCAACATCCTGCTCACCCGCTCAAGCCGAGAGAAATCTTCAAATGGCCCTCACGTCACTGGACAACTGGTACGACGATTGGAGAATAGAAGTCAATCCCACCAAAAGCGCCGCCATTCTCTTCAACCGAAAGAACATCGCTCCCACACGCCGCCTCCACATCAAAGGCAACGAAGTCCCCTGGGTAGACGAGACTAAATACCTCGGTCTCACCCTAGACAAAAAACTTCTATGGAAATCCCATATCAACCAGAAGCTAGCCTCTTCCAACGGCCTGCTGGTAAAACTATACCCCATGTTGTGCCGCAACAGCCGCCTCGAAATCGACAACAAGCTTCTCATCTACAAGATGATCATCCGTCCTTCCATGACCTACGCAGCCTCAGTTTGGTTCTACGCTGCCAAAACCCACACCACCCGAATTCAAATATTCCAAAATAAGATGCTCCGAATGATCCTCGACATCCCGATGGTCGCAGATTTCATCCGCCAATCCGCAGCTGCGCTCCATGCAGACATCGCGGCCCACCCCAACCCCCTCGGACGGGCTCTGGGAATACGATCAAGATGACATGCCGAAGCATGTCATCTTAAATTAAGTTAGAATGAAATGTTCAACCCAGCGGAAAAGTTAGAAACCAAAGAGGCAACTCGGAGGTGGAAAACCGATCCAATGGGGTTATTTAAGCAGACTATGTTACCATTTATGATAAAACTTTAAAAATGTAATTCATTGAAAAAGTTAAATACATGTATGAAAAACTTAAGTTACTTCTGTAGTTCTATGGAGTTTAGAATCTGGCTTGGTTAGCAAGTTAATTACTTAAACCTGAAAACGTTCTAATCTTAGCATAGAGTCCGTCCGTAGAAACCTTCGCGATTACAAATTTTTTACGTTTTGTTTGCAATTAAACTATTTAAAATAAGTAAATATTGATGTAAATTTTCCTAACATATTTTTTTTGTTTTATTTGTCAATCTAATAAAAAACAAAAAATGTTTTTATTTTAATAAAAACATAAATAAACCAGGAAACATTTCTGTTTGTTTTTCTCCGGTTTGTTGTATTATTGGCAAACTTGTATTTGCTCTAAATTTTATTATTACTAATACTTATTTATTTTATGTAGTTTTGCAAAAACAAGAACCTAAAATAATAGTTGTTTAAAATATTTTTATACAAATTAGATTTGAATGAACGTTATTTAATTTGAGGTTTTTCGTAGGTACAAACAAAGAAAACTCGGTTTGTGTTATTGAAAAGATTTCAGAAATGCGTTACATCATAAATATATTTTTGCTTGTCTTAAAGCATTAAAATATGAAAAATGACAGACGAAAGCAAAACAAGCACGTGGGTTTTCGTTTTCCTTTTTCTTTTATTAAAATATCCACCCATTTCTTTCTTTGTGTCATAACACGGTAATAAATTTTTTTTTTCGATAAAATGTTTGTTTTTCAAGTTCCTTTTAAATTCACTAAAAGGTATTTTCCGTAATGCAAATGTTCAAAAAAATTGATAAGTCAATAAATCAATGTAAATATTGGGCAGTCAAGTAAGAAAACTCCTGAATTGGGTATCCGAGGGCTACTGTAAATCCATTCGCTCGGCAGTAAGCTACCAGTTTAGATCCAAGTATGCGATAACCAAAGCTTTCTCGATCAATACCTACTCAATCTGCAAGCGAGTCGTGCATCTCTAATGTAAGATAGTAGGTAAACGTTTCAGAAAAATCGCGCAGTACAAAGGACTATAGTTTTTATTTTATTTTTCTTTGTCGTTGCAAATATTTTTTTGGGTAACGGTTATTGTGCTCTTAAGCTTAAATTTTTTTCCTTTTTATGTTTGTGGAGAAAATCGACACACGCGTTTTTTGCGTAATGAAAATAGATGTTTTTTTGAATATAATATAATGCTAAGCAAAAGCTGATGTATAGATAACGCAATATACTCTAAGCCTTTTTTTGTTGCACGAAGCTTGGATGAAGAAAAATCTCAAAGTAGAAAATTCAATCAAAGTTGTCTTTTTGCGCAACTATTTATGTAAATAGAATTAATTCCAAACTGAAATTTATAAAATTTGATGGATTGAGCTGCCGATGGGGTTGCATGCTTTCGTAAAATTGTTTAATATAAATATGTAAGATAACTCTATAATTATTATTTTTAGATTGAATTTGGATTCGGTTATTCTTACGTTAATCGTAATATAAATTAAAAGAAAAAAGCTGACTAGCCGTTGTTTGCTATAATAAATTTATAAAAGCTTTTTATCGGTCTATGAAATAACAGCATGATGGATTACTGACTAATTATTTTTAAGTTTTCTTAACATACGTATACGTTTCTTTATTGACTTTAAAACTACTGAAAATTTTTTTCGTTTTATTTTGAAACCAATCAATTGTGACTGCGATCATAAACGTTTTTTTTTAATTTATATTTTGTTTTAGATTTTTTAATTTACTAATAAAAGTGTAACGAAAACAAACATTTTAAAAATAAACATTTCGCTTTTGTAAATGTAAATTAAATTTTTATTTAACCCAACCAAAAAATCAAAGCCCCGCGTTTGGCGCCAATAATTTTATATTACGTCCATTTTTAATTTTAATTGTTTATTAAATCTATAAAATTTGTTACATAAGCAAACGTAAAAAAATGTTAATATATTTTTAAATTAAATGCTAATAAAAACTGATACTAGCTCGGTTGCATAAAGCATTGCCAAATTTGACGATGTAGTTAACTACGTGGTCACGTCGTTAACCGTCGTCATTGGTACAAAATTCACTTTTTTTGACATCAAATCAATACCTAAGACTTTGTTAACTTTGTTTTATGCATACATATTTGTTTATTTATTTATTATCACCCTTCCTCTATCCTTACAACGTTCCATGCAAATATTCCACTGTTTGAAACAATACCGAAAGTCTTCTTGTGTTAGCTTCTTAAATAACGCATATTGATTTCTTTTGCACAGCTTCAACAAATTGTTTTTTAATACCATTTTTACTTTAGGAAACAGACAAAAGATGCACGGCTCAAAATCCAAATAAGACGTACAGTCCAACATTGGAATGCTGTACCTGACTAGACGACTATATGTATTTATTTACAAAAGTTAGAAGCATTGCAGTTGCTGACGTTTAACGCATGCGCATTTATTCTGTAGCAGCGTCAATCTCATTATTTAATACCCACTCCTCCTATAGTAATGTCGATCTCAGTATGGTTTTGTAACTATGTAGTTTTATGACTGCTTTTTTGCATATTTGCCAATAGCAAAAGGTATGGATATTTTTGAATCTATTTTTCTTAAACTGTCGCGGTTATGTTTATGATCATAATCGACTTTGGGCTTAGACCGCGTCGTCTTAAGAGAGAGAGCTCTCAAGAAGAGATTAAGACCAAACCTAAGTCAGGGTGTTTTGCTACGACGCGGTCTAAGCCGAAAGTCGCTTATAATCATATGAGGTACTGTTTTCTCTTTCTTTGTATCTTTTCTTAGTTCTTTTTGATTTACAATTTCTTCTTCTTCTTGGTCTTCAATTGTGTTTAACGCATTTTCCAAATAGTTTTTATATTTTTTTAACTTCTTGTGGCTTGCTTGATATCTCTTCATCTATACTTTTGATGTATCTATGTTTTTCTTTGATTTCAGTTCTAATAGTTTTTACATCTTTGTTAAAATTTTTTATTTTTTACTACACATATTGACGTTTTTGTGCTTTATACATTTGTTTTAGTTTGGTTTTTGTCCTTTGTATCGGTTTTTGTCTTGATCCCATTGTGCTTGTAAAATTTTTTACCGTATTCTTGTTTTTTGTATATCTCTTCTTTAAAGAATTCATCTATTCAGTGATTTTTTTATCTTCGTATTATATTGTATATTGATTCTGGTGGCTTCTTGTCCGTTACTGCCTTTGTAGATTTTTTTTATACATTTTATATATGTCTGTACTATTTTAGTATTCCAAAAATGCCTAACGTTATATTTTATTTCTTTTTTATTGTTTTTCCTCTTTATTTCCAATTTACTTAACTTTATTGCCGTTATTACAAGAAATGGTGTTAGCTTCTCTATATGTCTTTATTTATCTAAATCTTCTGTTACAAAGGTTTTTTCTTTAATTTTTAGCGACTATCTCAGCTTTATTCGGTGATTGGATCGTAGGTTTTGATGTGCTAATTGTAAAGCAATTTAGATAAGCTCCGAATAGGTGAAAGATTAAGATGGGAGATACCGTTTACATCTACCTCAAGCTAAAAAAGAACAAATGACAAAATACAGGTTGTAACGAGTACATTTGTTTTATCACAGAAAGGAAAGTTAGAAAAGAGAAACAAGATGAATTTGAATAAGTGCCATCAAACACTAGCACGTAGGTCAATATCACAAGCAAACCTCCGGTTAATCAACTTTTGCATTCCAAAAGAATAAATTTACATAGTGAATTATGACACATATAGGCAACTTTCGATAATTTAGAGAACCAAAGCGTATCGTCTTAAACTTTATAGTTAATTGTGACAACGACCTGATATGTACGTACAGGCGCGTGTACAAACGTACATGAAAAGAATTAAAATAGAAAATATAAAATTTCACGTTTCTTCGAAAAATGCAACTAGCTAGCAGCACCTTCACAAAATTTTGTAAAATTTGTTTAAATAAACAAACACGTACATAAGGTGTTATCACAAACAAATTTCTTTTGGTCTATAGATTAATGAGAAAACCAAATGCGCCGAGTTTTCTTAAAATTTAATCATGTTATTTCTGTAAGTGGGTTTTCCAATACGGTTAGAATTGTATTAATATAGCAAAAGTTTTAATAATTTAATTTGTTATAGGAATTTTCCCAATAAACAAAACTAGTTTTAATATCTCCACAATAATAGAATAACGTGTGAGTGTCCAGAAACCGCTAATGACAATACGACAAAAATATGAATCAATGCTTACCCCAGAAAGGTTTTCACGAAAACAGCAAAATTACTACACCGATTTATAACACGGATGAGTGTGAAAATTTAGAAGTGAAAACTTCGCTAGGCGCTTACGTTAGATCATATATGCAAAGCGAAGTACATTCCCCGGAAAAATAATTTTTGTTTGCAAAATTTTAGCTGTGAATAAACAACCATTTCACAGCGCATGGTTTTCAATGTCGCAAAAAGTGGGCAAAAATTATATGGTACAAAAACCACACTAAGACACTTTTGACATAAAACCTCTTGCTTCTTTTTCTTCTCCCATGATCAAACTGATTTAGTTGTTTCCTTCTCAGTGACATCTACATTTCTTTATGTATGTCTTTTTGCTTAAAGTGTTTTCTGCTTATGTTTACATCCCCTTTCTGAAATTTATTTGTATATCGTATCTATTCTATTTTTGGGATTCTTTAAATTTGTTTGTTAAGTAAATAAAACCGTAACGTAGGCGGCAGCTCAACGCTTTGGAGAGTGAGTCGTAGGTGATATTTGATGTGTTGATTATATCATAATGAAAAGAGTGTCCAAACGGAAAAAATATAAACTATATGATCCGTTTACATCTGTCTAACACTGAAGGTAAACAAATTGTTACGTGCCTTTTTACCCGTAACTTAAAAACAGACGACTAGCTCAATACAATTCGGCAAGAAGCCCGCAGGTTTCGGTGTGCTAATCATAAAGTAATTGAAAAAGCGCCAAAACGGTCGAAAACTATTACTGGCAGATACCGTTTAAACCTGTCGAACATTGAAAGAGAACAAATGACAACACACAAGTTATAAAAACGAATATATTTATTTTTAACAACAAAAGAGAAAGGTTAAAATAAGAAACAAAGTATAATTACATATATAGTATCAATTAAGAGTTCGTCAACAAATATGGCAGCCAATAAGGTTGATGCAAGCCTTGAAAGGTAAACATCACCCTATACACAAAATTATCGTAGGAAAATATGACAGTATAAATTAATAGATAATCATAGATTTGGTGCAAAATTAGTGAATTCGCAACCAGAAGCAAATCGCACTTAAAATAAACTCAAGCCGCAATTGTACAAATTTGCGCTCGTTAGTTGTGATATATACGTCGCACGTATTTTACGTTCGACAAATACACAAATTAATAGAAAGTAAAGAAATTCTACTTACGATTATGCAATCATGCTAATAGCTATCGGCATGCTTAAATCGTCTCATAAAATCTCCAACAAGTGTAAGAAAAGAAACAATTACAAAAAAACGGGGCGAATTGGGACAGTTTTAACATGTTTTTCTAACTAACTTTTCTTCTAAATAAGATAGAGGATCCAAACCAAAACCAAAACTTGGGTCCCTATTAGAACTTTGAACTGACGTATCACACCTGTCACTATGAACACAAAAAATCACAAATAAAAAAATAGATAGGTAGGTGTTTATTGATTTAAGTTAGCTCTCTGGCTAAGTTTCTTGGTAAACTCGTAGCCACCTCTACGCAAAAGTGTTGGTTGTGGTAACAATTTTTGAATTTGTTTTTTGTTTATTACGCTGACATTATCTACGACGGGAAAAATAAAGCAAAATTCTTTTTCTTGTTGAAGCGAGGAAATTTAACGGTGATGAACTCGTAATTTACGTCTTAGATGAAACCAATAAAATTTGTTACAAGCTTTAGATCTTACGAACCTTGCACGGCCAACTCACACAGTCGGAGATAGGGGAGGTTCAAGTGAATAATAATTAAGGGCGCCAGATCTTTTATTAACACTTCTGCCTCGATCAAGACAGACGGTCCAAGCTTGTAACGAAGTTTTAGGTTTGTAATCCTTGTTACTCTGATGTTCGGGTAACGACAATAAGATAGAAAGGTATGTTACCATAAAAGACAGATTAAACAGATATAAAAACTTTAATTTAGTAACCTAGAATATTAACAAGAGTATATCTAATTCTCAATCCATAGATGCCAGAAGTATCGGCAACACACAATACATAAGTCGAATCGAAATGAATAGCGAAGAAAATTTCGTAGAAAATATTGTTTGTACACAGCATGCGATACACACAAAATGATTAATGAAATTACCTTAATGGTATTGCAACAATGATCGTAATTACGGAAATTAACATAAACAAAAGTTCCGTGAGTGACTTTTCTGACAGCCACAAAATAATTAAATAAACTTATTTACAATCCAGTACCTACTTGATGGAAGAAAACGTTTTCCCCGGTGAGTGAGCCTGGAATAGTATATGTCAACGCAATGACTCACGAAAGTCAAAGTCTACAAAATTATTAATATAAGGAATTAAGTATAAGAACCCTATATATTGAATGCTGTTTTTTCTAATTATTAAATAGTGAGTATCGCAATCGACTGATGTCGAAGAAGTAACATTCCTTTTTGGTGTGGATAATTAATAGGCCTTCAATTATTTATTGATGTTCATTCCTCCTTGTACTTAATTAGTTAAACCGAACATGTGGCCAAAGCGTGACGGAACGGCTACCAAATTAAGAAAGAAATTACAAAAGAATCCTAACAAACCGGATGCAAATATCTTATCCTGTGCCGAATAAATTACGTTAAATTCGTAATTAACTTATAATTTCATTTCCATGAGTTAATGTACTTAAAATCTTTGGATCCTTAACGACACAGACCATCTTAAGTAGTTGACAGCTTGAAAATAAATTCCGCAACATGTCAGTAACCAGAAAGATCAGCAGAGGGCGTCAAAACCGGAATCCAATTTTAATTCGATATATAGGATATTACGTTATGAAAATTTTGCTCGTAACAAAATATTTGTCTTCTTTATCTGTTATATACCAAATCTCAATAAACTCATCTTTTTTTAATTTTCTAATTTTAAGTCAACGTCTTCCTCATCAAAAGAAGATAATAAAAGATCTGATGCATCGTCTCTCACATCACGCTCATCGATTCTTAATGAGGATGTGCTAACTTTAGCCAAATCTTCTTGCGACACGCTTTTTCCTGGTTTTATAGAAACCTGTCTCTGTTTTGTAGATGTTGGTTTAGAGACATTCTAGCTATCACTTAGCAAATCAATCAAAGAAGCGATCTAACTGTTGGGATTGTAATCTTAATTTATTGATTTTGGTAATCGTTTTAAAACTTGATTTCTATCTAGTGAAATAAGCCCTGTGCTCAAAATACCCTTTCTAATATTTTCACGCATTGTTTTCAAATTATAAAACTTTTCTTTTAACAATGACGGAAACTATTGTTTTGGTATAAAGCTCTTTATTTTACCTTTTAATCTTCCAGCACACATGGCCAAGCTTTTTTTTAAAGGAGCAGAAACCGCCATGTTTAACGACTGGGTCAGATGAGTAGATGAGAGTGGTAAAAAACTTAAGTCTATGTTACTTTTCTCACAAAGTTGAATAATGACTACACATATTATCACCAATTAAAACTCTTGGAGCATTTTGCTTTTTAAAATATAGAAGGGCAATACTTTTGAACTAGTTTTCAAAAAGAGGTTGGTTGAACCAACCTCTGGAATTTCTGCCGTACCTTGCGTTTTTTGCCCATTTGACGTCCAAGTATCATAGATGTGCTCACTTTTGTAGACAGCAAATAGTAATAGTAAAATATCCCCATCACTTACTGCAAACATCACCGATGTGGGGCTTTTTGCCGAATCAATTTCAGGATATCGGGTTTTTCGTTTTACTAACACTTTTTTTCGTCTAAGGTCATCAACAAAACAAGTTTTGTCATAGTTGACTATGGAGTTAGGCTCTACATTTTCTAAGAGGGTTTCCAAATTGTCAAAATATACCCTTGGCATATTCTTTTTCTGTCAAAGTAGCTCTTGACAGCATATCGAAGATTCATTTCATCGAAAGAATAGCCACATTTCTTTGGTTTAACTATTAATTAAACCAAATGTTTTTCTACTTCTGGTGTCAGACTGGTCTGCCCTCGTTATTGTTTAGTTGAACTTTTTTTACGCCTTGATAGTGTTAATTTTGGGTTATCAAAAACTTTTGTAACGTTTGTTTACTACAGTTTTAATAGACTCTTGTTCTAAGCACTTTTTTGTACTATTGTCCCAATTGGCCCCTAAAAGTGACATTTTTGCTTTAAAAATCCTATCTGTCGCCTTTTAATTTTTTTGTTCGATTCTTTCAATGTGTATAAAACATTTCAGTCTATGATATATGTAAATTTCAGAGTGTTAGTTTTATTTTTTAGTTGCGTTCAAGTTTTTTAATCAACAACAAAATCGACAATTTTCATTGATTTTTAAGGCACCTTTATTCTTACTATTTGTCAGTAAACTAACAGGTTCACAGTATAAATGCAGGAGTCAGCAAATCTATTTTTTCTATCTACTATACAAAAAAAAATAGAAACAAAGTTTCCGCTTATGTAAATTAATACCTAAGTATCTTAATTCGCCTCTTTTGACGGTAGATATAAGATGATATCACAAGTAAGTTGCTTGTAAGTCAAACAATAAATCGTCGTAACCAAATCCGTTAAGCCTTCAAGTGATTTTCACTATTCCTATTTCTGGTGTGTCTTCAAGTTTAGTACATCACACAAAGTACGTCAACAACTTGACCTCAGATTGTTTTAAAAAATTAGTGTAAGTAAACAATGATCCTCTTACTACATTCTCCAAGTTATTGATTGCAGCGAAACGTATTCAATTGATATATACTATTCCAAAGAGACAAACACGTAACGGTAGCCCAAGTCGCTATTATAATTACGAAAAAATGACGAAAACGAATATTTAGAAATAAAGGTTTCACTGGACGCGCAACGTTAAATTTCAATGTACAATTCTCACATTCACCAGAAATGTGGTTCTTTCCTTTTTATTAATCTTATACGTCAAGAAAAAACCAAAAAATTACAGCCAACACTCTAAATTTAGCAAGAGGGCGCTTTGGGGCGAAACTTATACAGTACGTAACTTATATCAGAATACTTTTAATAAACACAAGTATAACACCGAATATATGTATTTCCAATTAAACAAAAACGGTTAAATACAAATAAAATAAAAAAATATATAACAATTAAGAGTTCGTTAACAAATATTACAGTACAGTTAATAATACAGTTATTAATAAGCAATCAGTTGGCTTAAAATTACGTTCAAATAAATTTAGAATAGCAAAACTGTCAATTATTACAAGATTATGGTGATTGTACAACACACCGCTTAACTTGTTACATGCAACCAAAAAATTGTATACGTTAGTTTTGATAACAAGCGTAATATGTACGTTGAGTTGTCCGTACATATCACCGAGCTGAAAACAAACAATTGTATATAAGGGACAGAGTACAGACATCATCGACATATGCGATTAGCTAATGGCACATCTAACACAGATTCCCTAAAATTTCTGCAAATTAAACTGATACATATATACACAGTTAATACAAATAAATAGCTCAGTTTCATACGAGTGGTTAAAATTAAAGTGTGCTAAGCCACCGCAGTAAATTAAGTTATTTTAACAAGTGTGCCTTCCAATTCGTTGTAATGCTGTTCACAGTAACGGAAATTTAAACGGTTGTTTTAATGTCCTAATCTAACATGTGTAGATAATCAGAATATGCATCCGGTATATATTCTGCGCATGCCTTATTACTAAAGAGCGGATAGTAAGGCAAGAAAAAATACCAAAAAAAGTGGCGTGAAAGGCATATTAAAGCTGCCAAAAAGGCAATAGAAAAGCCAATAATGTCCATTAAAATTTACAGTTAATTTTTTTGTTTTAAAATGTTTATTAAGTGTTATTATTTTCCCAAGCACAAATCAAATATTTTTCAATATTTTGACCAAAAAGCTGTTGCCTTTTATCATTTAAAATATTTTTATAGAAGGAAAAGTTCTTTCGACATCACAAGATATTTGTGGAGCAAATTTTGATACCGATGTTTTTGTTATTGTTAAAGATATTTTCTGTTGATGCTTCATGACCTCCCTTTTTTGAATTTCAGTCAGTTGTTTAAAGAGGTCAAAGGAAGGGTTTTTTGATGTGACGGAATATAATTTTTGATTAATTTTTCTTCCTATAGTTCTTGGACATGCTCTGATAATTGCTCTTATTCTTTCGAATGTAGAGAAAGATTCGGTCATTGCGGTTTTCCCCGTCGGTTGTTAAATTATTGTCCAATTTACTCCACTTGTAATAATTTTCAAATTTTGATTGTTTATTAGATGGCATTTTTTAAAACTTACTCACAGCACAACAGCAATAGACTATCACAATGTGACAATATTACAGGTATTTATAACAAACAAAGAATATTTTAGTCATGTGTTTCAGTCATTAAAGGAATCCCACCGAACAGAATTAAAATTATCTATATTTGTATGCTTTACTTAGGTACTGAATAGATCTATAGAATATGATTCATTCCGAAATCCTTCCGGTTTTGTAAATAGTGTTCTGTTAAGCCTGTCATTGTACATAATCCTAGTACAAATTCTTACAATAGTTCTTCTCTATAAGCGGTTTTTGTATTTATTGTTTTCTGGAAACCATTGTTTAACAAAACATGAAAGCAAAAAATGTTAGTTATATTATTGTACGTAATTTAAGTAAAATTCTGTAATGCGTTATTGTCATCTATTTATTTAAACACTGTTTACACAAACTTTTCAAAATTTATATGGAAAAAGGCAACATAAAATAATACTCTTTAAGAAGGCAAAAAAGAGAAAAAGTCACACAAAAAGGCAAAATAGGCAGGCTCCAGGCATTTGCCTGACTGTCCGCTCTTTACTTATTACGTTGTCAAAAGAATTTTCGAAAGTAAAAAAACATGTGCAGGTAACCAAAATTGCTACGATAACACCAAAAAAAATTAAATTGAGCTGTAAAATAAAAATGTATCCTTACCCAAGCGATTTTCTCACAACAAACACATCCAAAACCGCAATTTATTTACTCAACATTAGCGTGGATGATTTAAGATACTTAAGATGTAGAAACCTGTGGGCATGACTTTAACACAGACGTAGTTTATTTAACTTTTAAAGCGCAAATATTCTCAGTGCGTAAAATGACATTATCGCTGGACGAAATTTCTACAGTACCTATACAAAAATAATATAACATTATGTTGTGCTGTGTACATCTTTTCAGACTGAGCTCCAAAGTGTTTTACATCTTTCTGTACAGTGTCTTTTATCAGAAATTACACTTCCAATTTCTGATTTTTGTTACCACTTCTAATGGTCTGCCGAGACACACAAAATGTTTTCCACTAAAAGAAAAACCAAACATCGATGTCAGTAAGGGTCGTAACACAGCCAACAAAAAATTTCATTTTTTCTCGGCCTTGGCACTTAAAAAGACACAAGCAGCTAGCCTTCTACAAAAAAGTGACGTGAAATGTTATGTTCTCAACTTCTTCTGATGAACACTAATCAACAAAATTGTTATTGTACGATTTGTCATGTAGAAAGATGTGGATTTCTTTTACCTTACTGACACTTTCCTCACCAACTTCCCTAATACTAGAAGGTCATCTTACTACCTGCAACATCTTTTTTCCTATTTCTCATGAAACTTGGTGTCTCATTATTTACCGTTTGCAATAATAACTCTTTAAACAAAACTTCAAGTCTGAATTGAAAAAAAAGCACAAGCTGATTTTTGTCAGTTACTTACGAATTTTTTTCTATAGAAGTATCAACTGGTTGCGAAGATCTGCAGTTGAGAAAGGGCCACTGTTTTCAAAATTCTGCTTCCGTTGTAATAATTGACTTCCAAACGATCATTTTTTACGACTTGAGCTTCAAATAAGTAATCACCTTCTTTTTTGAAACTATTTTTATTACATCAGGGTTTAGTGTGGTTCAAGAAATGTAAAAAAAACTTTCTTTACGATTTGTCAACCGGCGTTGTGTCACTGTGTAACAAAAATAAAAACACACAATAATAATAAACGTGTTAAATATAAATATACATTAATCGAGAGCACAAATTCTTATTACCACGGCAGCAGTCGGAACACCGACTTATAAGTGTGAGCTTGAATGAAAGTAAAATGCACAGGCGTGAATTTCATTAATTTATTTGTTATTATAACATATTACACTAACTATTAATTTTAAAGAAAAAAATGAACATTATTTGGGCGCCAATCACCTTTAAAATAGTGATAAATAAAAAGCATAAAAATCTTATAACTAACCATTAATCGATATCAAATTCAAAAGTGATAAACTTTTAATTTATATATAAATGATAAGTTTTTTCAGAACAAAATAACTAATCAAACGAATGTAGATTGAAAAGCGAAAACAGCAGGCATAAAACCAAAAGATATAAATCCAATGAAGAAAAAAAGTCCAATAACGGAAAAGACCCTAAATATAAATAATTAGAATGATTTTTATTTGACATAAAATCATTTACGTTGATTTACATACAACGACCTTGAGAATAAATTCCTTTGTGTAAATGCATTGCGTCACATTGCGAAATCACTAAAAATGTTGAATTCAATAGAAAATTATATCGGAATGAAGATAAACTTACCATCAATTAGTTAGAAAGAATAAAAATTAATTTGTATGCGTTTTTACGCTATGATTGGTAAAATTGTCTTCTTTGCAACACTCACAAGCCAAAGATGGCTTAAACGGAAGTACTAACAAAAATCGATTGCACGATCGATTCGAAGCACGACGCGACTTCGCCAAACTGAATAAATTTAAGTGCAATGTTAGTTGAATTTTAAATGTAATGAATTTTAACGGGACGTTACAAGTGCTATCATAATATCGTGCGGTTTATATCAAATGTTGGCGGCAATTTTCAAACTAATTTAGAACAATTTAAAAAAATTCTTTAAAACATCTATCATAAATGAAAGCACACGCTGCTAATTATCGTTTTCAATTGTATTCACTAACCGTCAGCCTTGAACGCATAACTTGTTTTACGTAATTATAACGTAGACCATACTGACTCAAATTTACTTTTATTCGCAAGTTTTATATCATCTGTAACCTTATGTATTGTCGTTGAGTACGTTGACGTGACATCCTTCAAGTTTTTTTGGTTATTTGAATGCAGCCAAAGGCAAAATAACATTAACCGTCGCTTATATACCACGCATATTTTCTTTTTAAATAAAAAGGGACTAGTGAACGTTACTACTTATCGGTTGGGTAAGTTTTAGTGCTCCTTTTTTGCGATTCATTATTATCATTATCGATTGTTGCCTTATTTGGCGACTGCATAGTAGACGAAGTGGTTTCATTGAGTAATATTTATACTTAAATTAAAATCATTCAATTATAACGTTTGTTAGCAATTGAATATAATTAGTTGTATGGTAAGTTGCCTAAACAAAAAGCTTACATCGACATTATAGCTAAGATATTACTATATTACTCAACGACTCTATAATTGTTATTGGTCTACCTTTTTGTCTCTTGATTTTAACGCATATTCTCTCTTGTTTGAAATAAATATATAATTGTTAGAGTCTGTGTTTTGCCAATTGTTTCTTTCAGTGATCGATAGATTTAAACAACGTCTGTATTGAGTGTTATTTACTTGTTTTGGCGCTTTTTTAACTTAGTGTAGGATTAGCAGATTAAGACTTGCGACCCACTTTCCGAATCAAACTGAGTTAGACGCTTGTCTTCAAGTTACTAGAAAATTTTTGTAACAAACGCTAAAACACAAAGTACAAGGTACAAAGTACAAAACGGACGTGTAATTAGAGAATACAAGTAATACCGTAAAACGGGGTTACTTTATACAGGTTTTTGTAGTTCTTTCTTGGTAACTTTTTTTAATGGTCAAAATGTTATCTTTTTTTTGCTCCAATAGAACAATGTGACCTTTGGTCAACAAATGCATAACAAAATATTTCCTTCCCCCCACACAAAAATATATATTTTTTTTTGAAAAGGTGTCAAAGAAACCTCGAGTGTGGGGTTTCTTTGACATAACGTTGAAATGTAGGTTATGGCAAAGATACAAGTCTTTAGGGTTACTTTGACATCATTTATAAGGTTTTATGTTTTGCGTATGGATTTAGTGGAAAAAAAAATTTTTTGTGGGTCAATTTTAACTTTTATGAAGGAAACATCTTACATTAAGGTATCACATACTTAAGGCACATTTATAATAAACTTAAACGATAAATTTCAAGAAAAGAAAAAAAAAATATTGGTCTGTATCCTCGCACACCATACACTCGTAGGCAGGATTAGTGGAATCTTTATTACACATACCGCAGACCCATTTTTTGCAGGTGATGCAACATGTCCAGTTTGCGACATAATGGTAGAACCGGAAGTCACACTTACAGATGTAACAGAGGTTGTTGTCCATTTTGTTTTCATTGTTGCCCTTCTTCTGGCGGCCCAAAGCACTCAATTTCCTTTTGCCCTTCTTCTGGTGGACCAATTTACTCAAGGAAACATCTTCATCGGACGATATCTGGTCTTTCGCGGGAGGTGTAGAAGAAGTTGATGGGCCTGGTTCAAAACTTGGGTCATTCTCTATTGCTGGGACAGTCTCAAAAACTGAAATATCGTTGTCTATGTCTTGGCTTGTTACAGTGATCTGTGTGCTGGGTTTATGACAGACTTTCTTTCCTCTTCTGTTCCGAATTCTTTCTTAGTTGTAGCCCCTTGACTCTCTTAAAAACCCCAGTAGACTACTATCAAGAACACGTCCAGTTTCTTCGGTTTGATCTCTTGGAAGCTTTTTCAAGACAGTTTCAAGATCGAATGGGTGAAGGCCCGTTGTTCTGAATGAGCTCTCGAGATTCTTGGTTATATTGGGAGCCAATGCATCCATTAATCTCTTCAGAAGCATGGGAAACTGTGGTTTTGGAATAAGGCCTCGAATTCTTGATTCTTTTCTCCAATTGTCCAGAACCTTCTTCCATTGTTTCTTTAAAGGACCATAGACACCGACGTCCAAAGGTTGCAACATGTGGGTCGAGTTTGGAGGCAGAGTTTTAAAATGAATGTTGGTTCCCACTGCGGCCTTGATGACTTCAGGGAAAAAATGCGAAGCAAGATTATCACCAATAACAATAGTTTTTTCATTTTCTTGTCTGTGTTCCTGAACATGCGGTAACAAAATTTAAAAAACCCATACCTCAAACAAATTCATGTCAAACCAGCCGCTACTACTGTTTCTATAAATTGTTCCAGGTGGCTCACTTTCTGTCCAGTTCCCATAAAGATGCTTGGATTTGTACACAACCATAGGAAGAATAAATTTTGCTTCAAATGTTCCTGGACTCTTTCGACGCGTTTGTGTCCTCGAGGTACTAATACTTTTATTGCCCCTGGGTCGTCTGTAATGTTTGTCTTATCATAATTATAAATAAGAGCTGGACGTGTCTCCTCCAAAACTGGCTTTAAATTCACAAAAAACTCTTTGATCTCGTTAGAACCCACTGATGCTCTTGAAGCCTTGATATTTGTCGCCAGTGTCTGCGTGAGGTTATTCCGAGCTGTAAACTCATTCACAATGTTATAGCCCGGCAAGTTATCTTTCCACTGCTTTATAACTCAACTCTCCTTATTTACAAACATTTCAACGACGGTTCGGACATCAGCCTTTGCTAACGGAAACCCCCAATTGGCTAAAACAGTCAAGGTATCGGCAAGTAATTTTTTATTTTGAGGCGTTAAAACAGTGGGGTGACCCGGCTTCCCATCATGCCTGTGATGGATCTTGTTAAGAATGGTGGTTTTGTTGACTTTGTACTTCTTGGCAGCAGCAGCCTGGGTAAGTCTACTTGCTCTAACTTCTGCAACGGCTCTTGCCAGGTCTCCATCACTATAATTCTTATAGGTTCGGCCACCTATTTTTCTTTGATAAGTTCTAACCATTGTTAGATATAAATATCTACAAATAAACACAAGATTAACATAACAAAATAAAAAAAAGTGTATTACAACAATTAAATAAGTCCGACCTACCTAAACTTAACGTAAACAATATCATAAACTACGAGAACTGTATAGAAAAATGTTTTAAGGTGTATTTACGCACCTCGCTACATACAGTGTTACGTGCATAAACTTAAATAATGCATTACCTTGTATATTGGTTTAATTAAAAATTACTTTTATATTTCTCGACGCCATCTATCGGGTTCGTTGGTCACTTTGGATTTGAGTAGGCGATATCCGGCGAGAGACCGGCATTTTGATTTTGACATCGTTCATATTCTAACCTATGTCTGCGTGAATTGAAAATCGTTTTCTAAAATCATCCACGTGTTGGGACACGATGGAAAATAGAAGTCTTCTGAATTAACTGATTTCATCCACGCAGAGTAAATGGTTTTGTTCTTTCTTTAATTAAAGGTAATTTTTATGTCTTTTTGTTAAACGCCATGTGCTACCTCCTAAATAGGGGTATTCTGGTTGTACTTTAAATTCTACCAGGGAAAGTTGTGACTTTGTTACGATCGTAGGGAGTATTCGAATCGTCACCGGCCGTTCCACCACCATCTGGCCCATTAACATCGACAAATATTTTGAGGGGACGATGCTAACTTTTTATAAGGCCTACGAGTAGAACTAATTAAACCACAGAAAAGGGGTACAACAGCATTCGACTACCGGGTTGTGTTATGTGTGCTTGCTTTAAAATTTAAGTAACGTTTTTTGTAGATCTTGATTTCGTGAGGCATTGGTTTGACACGATTTGCGATTCAAATTATTTACAGGATTACGTGTCGGGGAAAGCTCTTTCTTCGCACAAGTGGAAGTTCCTGTGTTTATGGTAAGTGATTTTATGTGTTTTATTTCGTGGTCAACAAGGTCGCTAACGAAACTGTTGTACATATTAATTTCGTGGTTACGAACGTTATTGGATTACTATTTAGATAGTAATTTTTTTTTCTCTTATTTCGTGTTACGTATGCTGTGTACTACCAATACTTATTATGATATTGTAATATTAATGCCGTACTTATTATCATTATTTCGTGTATCTCGCATGCTGTATACAAATGATATTTACTGTAAACTCTACCTCGCTATTCATGTCGACGTAATTTACCTTTGTATTGTGTGTTGCCGATACTACGGACTTGCTGTAATGAGAATTCGTATATACCTGTGATAATCATCAACGATTCTAAATTAAAGTTATTATTGTGGTTACTTGTTCTTTTATGACAACATACCTTTCTCTTTGGATCGTCGTTATCTAATAACAAACGTTGGCTACTCGAACAGCCGAGTATAAGGATTACGAACCTAACATCGTGTTACAAGTGTATACCGCCTGTCTTGAGCGGGACAGAAGTTACTTTGGGATAAGCTCTGGCGCCCTGAAACATCTTTTATATATTTCTTGTGAACCTACCCCTCTCACCGACTATTGTGAGTTGGCCGTGCAGGTTCGTAAAACCAAAAAGCTTGTAACAGCAACGATAAACACGTTCGCACTGGTCGGTGAGACGGGTAATCAAAAAGCTAATTACTCCCCGCACTCGTCACACACTACATAAAGTCACGTGAGTTGCATTGCGCGATTGTTTTGCCGCATTTTGGCGCTTTGTTAAAGTAGCCCCAAAAACTGTCAAAGTTACCCGTAAAGTCAATTTAGCCCCGTTTTACGGTACTTAATGAAACGTAAGAATTTATTATTAAATAACAAAGACAAACTACGACAAAAATAAATGTAATTTAACTAATACGCAAAAGCGTGACGTAGTCGAAACACGTGGAAGCGCATAAATCAAAACTTTGCGCACAAAACTCGTAAGTCAACAAAAATAACTAAATAAATAAATCTTTACGTCTATGGTCTTAGTTACACATAAAAAATGTTTTGTTCCATTTTAAGTTGGCAATAGTTTTTGTTTTGCGATACATTAAAATGCATTAATATTTCTTTTAGATAAATATTTTGTGCACAGATTTCCTTTTTTTCATATATTTTAAGCAGCACTCTGTTGTGTCTCCGAGCACTTTCTTTCGTTGCTCTTGGCAATAAGCAATAAAGGCAAAAACAAACTACGTTTTAGTATAAAAAGCATTAAAACAAAAATACATTGCTTGTTAATTTTTTTACAAAGAGTAAAACGAAGTACATACAACAATTATTTTGTAACGACGTCTTTTGTTTATTTAGCATTTTTTGAAGCAAATCTTTTTAATAAAAATATTTAAGCAAACAGTAAACCTTTTTCGAAAAGTGTATTTGAAACAGCTGCTTTATTAAATAAAAAACGTCAAAGCCAACTTAGCTAAATTAATATTTACATATGTACATATACTTAATATATATATTTTCCAAAATTGTATTTGTTACAAATTAAATTTGACAAATAAAATTGATTTATGTTTTAAAGCAGACAGTTCATTTTATATACACAATAAAAACGTTACAAAAAAATCTCTAATGAAAAGCGAAAGATATTTATTACGTTTTGAACAATAACAATAAAAATTCCAGATTCATTTTCGTAAGAATTTATTCATAAATCATAAACAATACAGTTTTGTTCAATTTTAATTAATTCAACACTTAATCATACTATACTTATTCATAATTTTATTTCCAATTTAAGTTGGGTTGGTAATTTATGCAACAGGTTTTTTTTCACGTTATATATTTTGATTGTTTGTAATAAAAATTTGTTTCTAACATAAATCTGACGTTTGTTTGATTGAGTTTAGCTAGCTTAAATATATATACATATTTAACAAATTTCATAAAAGACTTTTTAAATGCGTGCAAACTTCAATTTGCATAAAAATAATGAGGATAATCAAGATTGCTTGTCATTTAAGAAGATATCTAACTGCTGATATTTTTTTAAGCTTAGAATTGTTTGTCGATAACAAGAACAATGTATTTTTATTTTATGTATGCCTTTAATATTACAATATTTTAAAATTTTGATAAATAAGATATTCCCAGTGCTGATAAGTTCTTCGTTACGAGAATTTCTCGTAACTTGATGACTACCGACTAACTCACTATGATTCGATGAGTGGATCGTAGGGTTCAGTGCCAAAATGGCAAAAGCTAGTAATGAAGGATGCCGTTTAAATCTACCAAACACTGAAATAGGACAAATGACAAAACGCTGGTTATAACGACAAGAATGTTTATTTTTAACGAAAGAAAAAGATGTAAACAAAGCCAAATTATATATAGTAACAATAAATAGTTCCATAAATATCACAGTTATAGCGTTGATACAAGTCCTGGAGAGTAAACACATATATCGTAGGATAGTATAACAAAATCAGGTAACATGAAATCTTAAAGTTAAACGTCGATTTAATGCAAAGTTAGTCGATTTGCAACCCAAAATAAACAAAAATCTGTGTGCGTTAATTGTGATAATATCTATATATAAGTCGCAAGTATTTTACCTTCGACAAATACACAAATTAATTGCAAGGAAGAAAATACTCGCAATTATTCAAAACATGCGAATAGCTAGCTGCATGCCTCGATCATTCATTAAAATCGCGAAAAAAATTAAGTAGTAAGATATAGGATCACATCACATCTAAGTGGTTTCCACTATTCCTGTCACAGGTGTACTTTCAAGTGTATTCAAACATCACATGAGATATAACAACGATTTGTCTCCAGATTATGCTTCGGAAATAATTTAATTAACCAATAGTTATTCCAACTCCATCACAAATACGAAAAAATCAAAGTAAATTGTGACGCTTACCTCGGATTGAACTGCTTAGCTGTAATAGAAAGCTAGTGGACGGAACGGTTCTCGGGCGCCAGATTTGTTCGAGGAGTTTACTCTCCTGTTCGACGGCACTGTCCGGGTAACTACAGTGAAGACACGGTTGTCCAAGGCTTCAAACGGACCTAAAAGCGGAGCGAGGCGACGGAAATAAAATACACAATAATAGATAAAAATAACTTTATTTATTCTCAAAATAAATAATGAGCGGTGACAGAAGCGGCGGCCACAGCCAACCAAGCGGAAAGTGATCTATAAACCAATGATTGATTATCGTGCGTTCGACAAGCAGTGACGTCGGTGACTAAGCGAGCAAGCATGCACTAGGGTAGCAACCTCCGTTGGATCGGTAGACGAGGTTTATTCGGATTTGAACTTGAGAGGGAGGAGAAGGGATTTGGGCACTGTACTGGAAGGCGTATACGCAGGCCAAAGCCAAACACTACGAAGACGACGTGTTGACGGCGTATTCGCAGGCCAAAGCCAAACACTACGTATACGACGCCCGGTAAAGGATAGCGTAGGGAAAAGCAGACAAGGAGGGGAGCGGTATCTCCCTGGAAGTCCGGTTAATAAAAGCAAAACGGCTTACCCTAAAATCCAGCTGGTGCACAGGAACCCCGGATTCTTCTTCAATGTGAGCTCCAACCGGAACTGCCGTTCCTGCGTCGAGGTTCCGGTTTTATTGCGGACGTCCGGAAGAAGGAGAGCGGGTCTAAGCGGGGATGGCATGCGCTTTGAAAGCCTGTAAGCGGGGATAGCGCGAACTCGGATGCGCGTTCGGTACTTGGCGGAAATCCGCTTTAACATTTATTTGCTAACGGATACAGATAACAAAATCAAAATAACTCAATCCCAACAATAATAATTAAACAACGGTTTCCTTAATAATAAAATAAATAAATCAAACATACCACTAAAACCTAATAACGTTCTATAATTCAACTTAATATAAGTAACGGTTCGTTACAAAATCACAAAAATATAAAACAATGCTTACCCCAAGAGTGCTTTTACAAAAGCAGCAAAAATCTGTCTGTCAAGAAACAATCAATTGACAGCGCATAGCTCTGAATGTAGCGAAAACGGACAAAACTTATACAGTACAAAAATCACACCAAAATACTTTTAACATAAGACTTTTTTTTTCTAATCCCTAATGCCCTTTTGGATAAGAATTTTAAAAAGACGAATAAACTGTCTCTATGTAATACAGATGTGTTTATAATCACATTTTTAAAAACCAAAAAAAGACGTTATAACATGGAAGTTATAAATATTTATATATTTGTGCATCTTTTAATACGATATTGAAAACAAAATTAAATTATGTTTCTATTAATGCAATAAAACTTTACAAAACACAGACACTTGAAAATTATTAGCTTAGACTATAAAGAAACTGTCAAAAGCGTAACAGTTTTATAAAGTAAAGCACAACCTTTTAACTTAATTTTATTTAAAGTTATTCAACCACAACCATAAACTGCCACGAAAGTATCTGATTGAGTTAAAGGTTTAGAGGTATTAAGACTGCTGTTTGTTTTGGTAATCAAATGACGTCATACGTATACTAATTACGCCAAAAAATGACGTATCAGAACACGCACAAAAGAATGAAGCACGTGGAGGCGAGGGACTCAAAAAAAATTATGATTGTCAAAACAGAAAATTATAAATAATGACTCTAATTAAAATTAGTTTTTATTGAAATTCGTGATGAGACGAAATCACTACCTTTTCTAGTCGCTATTACGCCACATGTGGTAAACTAAAAGACAATAGATACACACAACTGCTTTATGCATGTTATTTTTTTATTGCTAATTTTTTGTCCGTAGTTATCGATGTAGATTGTCTGGCGTCCCTGCACTCGGATTTCCTTTGTCTTTATACACGTTTTAATTTCTAAACTCCTACCAGTTTTATAACTATAAAGTATAGAAACGTATTCAAAAGAATTTTTTATATTCATCATTGGTTAGCCTTGACTTGTTGAGAATCGTTGTGAGTTGCGTTTGATATGCTTTGCATTTACACAACTGTTACCAACCTACACAACTGTTACCAACTTTTTCTGTAGTGGGTTCGGTTGGTAACAACTACGTCACCACATCTAACTACAATGTCGGTAAGTGGGCGTGGTTGCGAATAGGCTCAGAGACACTAATGGTACGTTTAAACTCACTAACATAACGATTAAAATAGAACACAAAAAGACAATCAAAAACAACGTAACAAGCATATATAATTATATGCAACAATACTACTTCTAATTCTGCTTTAACAAATATTACTAATATAAAGAATTTAATAGCAAGCAGAACGATTACAATCACCGTAATTTTAATCGTAATCGATCAACTATTTTGTTTACAAGTAATCGTGGACTATTTATAATCAACAGATATAATTAATAAAAATTATTAGAATGAGTACAAAAAACTTACCCCACCGAAGTTCCTTGTAACAAGTGGTAACGTTTAGTACTTCTTTTTTTGAATGACAAAACGTGCGTTGCATGTAAACATGTACGGTGTGTTGAATCTGGCTTTGATTACATTTAAACAATTAAAAAAACTTGAATGGTATAACGTTAGCGTACTTAAAACAAGCTGCATTACTTGAAGTTTAAGATGTTTTAAGCTTACGACTGAAAATAAAACGATTTAGTATGATCTACAATTAGAAACTCGATGGTTACACATTAGAATAGGTAATACGGTGAATTTCGTTAATTGTAGTATTGACTGGAAGATAACCAACCTTGCCACGTATTTCGTGTTAAATAAAATGTTCACCGTTAGAAAATTAGCATTAATCCATATGTTGGTTAGCGTATTACTAGTTGTTGTAGATCTTAATTTTACAGTATAGCGCTGTTGCCATGCAGCACCTGAATTACTATAAAGTGAAAGGTTTTGTTTATTGAGTGTTTATAAGAACCTTATCAATCTTTTATTGTGAATTAATTTTTTGAAAAACAAAAGCTTTGTCAAAACGAATTGACAGTTTTTGCTATGTACTAATTTGTTTAATATAAATAGTTACATGCAAGTATTAAAATTATCGGAAAAGTAATTAAGCAACGATATTTTCATAAATCGGTAATATTTGAGACTTGTTGACATCTAAATCCTTGAGCATCCACATCCTTAATGTGCGATAGTTTAAGTAGTGATAAGTCAAGTTTTCTTCTCCGATAACCTTGAGCCGTCAACTGACGGATTTATAATAATGAAAATGGAAATTCTCTTACATAATAAATATCATCAAATATAAATTCGTTTACTTTCAACAAATTAAAATAAGAGAAAAACAGTGGGAATTGATCAACATTTCAAATATTTTCACGTGGTAATCTGTGTTTATACGTCTCGTTGCGTAATCAAAGTTTGTAGTTAAATTAGGTTTTAAGTTAGCTTATCATCAATTAACATATTTACTTCGTCAGCATATCAAGCGTAAAAATTACAAACACAATTGAAAAGTTTAACTTCTTCAACAAGAATCCTAATTTTTGAAAAATTATTAAAAAGACTATTTTGTTAGTGGTATGGAAATAATATAACAAAAGCGCATCAACCGTTATTTTGGTTTATAATAGTAGAATCATCTCTAAAGGTCATAAAAGTGCACAAATCCGAAAACGTTTGTACTGCTAAAAAAAAATTCAGTATCAAGGTTTATTATATTTAAAAAGGTAATAAAAACAAAAAAATATAAAATCAAATTACATTTGAAATAAGTTTGCCACTCGCAGAGAATAGGCGAACAGTAAGATATTGTGCTGACCGTCTGTGGCAACAGCAGTCGGTGCAGATAATTTATAGAGACAAGCTTGCGGTACACACACTTATTAACACGTAGTTGGGCATCTTCTAGTAAATACTACAATCAACGGTAAATACAAATTAAAAAATTGCTTAGAGCTGAATTATTTATTAGAAAATTTAATACGATTAAGAAATTTCCCTATACAATACGTCTAATAACAACTAGAATAAAGCGCAAGTCATCTATTGTCGTAAATAAATTCTAGTAATAAAGCAAAATCTATAAGTGTGTACCATTGACACCAATAATACGGTTTCCGGAGCTTACTGGATAAGTTCTACCATTTACGGAGAAAATTATTTATTCGTATCACTGAAAAAGCCGTTTCGAAGCCTCCGCAAACTCACGAAAAGCATTTTAAACGTATTAAAGACAACATGGCCGACGCTATTTTAAATTCGGCCAACTCAATTAAAAAATCGTTTAATCCTGCTAATATACTGAAGAATTCTTCATAACAACATAATCGAATTTAGCAGAGAGCGTCTTAACAAAATCGAACATTCACAGCGATTTAAAAAATGCAAATGAAGGTGCAGGTGGCTCATTTCATCATTTTACAAACAGTGGAGTCCGCAGACAGTGACGTCGTAAATTTAAATTAAAACTACTACTTTTAGAAAAGCATGTAACACAAATAATGATACAATTTCATGTCGTTCGCCAAGCATCCCCGGCATAGGAAGCCACTTTTCAGTCTCATTTTGTGTATCTGTGCCCTGATACTAATCCGGTGAGTTTTCTTAATTTTTGTCGGCTCATGCATAATACCACAGTTTGGGTGTTCAATTTTGGTTTTGTAAAAAAAACTATGTTTAGCTGCTAGTATGCTGTAAATTATTTCATTTCTGGTATTGTAGAAGATTTTAGTAGCAGGTTCAAATCCGATATATGTCTAAGTTGGTCCTTTTTTAGTTTATGCGTTCGCCAATAGGTTTTATTTTACAGCGTAGTCGTTTGGTATCTAGACTAGCTGCATTTGTTGCTAAGTTGCCAATGTTTCTAGATTGTTTGAATACCGTAAACAGTTTAGATTTTATTACTGGCGACTTTAGCTTCAGTTATTTTGACTGACTGCCAGACATCAACGATATCGGAGGGTTTGTGTATGATCTCCAGTCGATTATGTTTTTGGCACAATTTTTTCTGCTTATTCGTATTATGACCGTATTATCACTCATAGTTAAGATTATTTCTTTATGCAGTATGTTGTGTATACCAGGTTTGTAGGTCCTGGTGTGATAGTAAAAGTAAAAGTAGTGTTTCTATAGCTACTGTGGGAGTAGTTTTCGTCGCTTTTCATATCAACAGACATGCTATTCTCTGTACTTTACCTAGCTTGGAACCCATGTTTTTTAATTTAGTTTTCTCACCACATACACCATTTAGTCATTCTGGGTTTTGGTTGCCTTAAGAATTCGGTTGCCTTTCGTCCAGACGTTTTTCAGATGTACGTTAGAGAACGTATGACAAGGCAACACAGTAGGGGTGACAACACCCCGTTTTATGAGCGCCCGTCAATAACACTGACTCTAGCAACGCTGCCGTACAAAGTAGCTGCTACCTTCTAATTCCTAAACATCAATTTGACTTAGTATGCAATAGGAGTGTAATACTTTTTTTCCATTGCCTTTGCATTGTAACTGTTGGTAGTGTTGTCAAATGTTCTTTTAATATATAAAAAAGCACATTAACGCACTTAGTCTACTTTGACTTTTCTTGTGCTTTCGGATTGTGAATAAACGCAACACGTCTCTTTTTTTTAATTTATAATATTTTGTTGCTTAAAAATATTCATGATGCTTTTGTTAGATAGTTAAATGGCAACGGTAAAATTGTAGATACAATTTTGACTAGTGTCGTGCAATTTCTGGCAAGAACGAAAACAAATTTTAGCTTTTGGCACCGTTACAAAGTAGGCTCAGTTTTTAGTGACATGGATGATTTTATCTTGCATTTTTTATTTTAAAAGTGTTTTGGTATGATATTTGTCCCCTGTATAAAATTTATTCTCGAAACCCTCACTTTTCGTTGTTTGGGCAGGGGTAAATGTCAAATTGTAAAACGATCACTTTTTTTGGTCCATGTGGTTCGCTTCATTCATGTTTTAACTGCCCAGCGAAGTTTTTGCTTCAAATTATTCACACTCATTCATGATATAAATGGGTGTAGTATTTTTGCTGCTTTGTAAAAATTTTGCTCGGGTAAACATTTCTCCATGTTATTGTAATTTACCTTAATTATCATTAGCGGTTTTTGGATAGTCATATGTCGTTTCATTAAGTTGGAGATATCAAAACCCGTTTTGTTATTTGAAAATTCTTATTATGACGTCACGTCACGTTGCCTTTGCTAAACTAATACCATTATACACGTATTGGGATCCCGTTTACCAAAATAACGAAATAATTTAGAAAAACTCGAAGCATCAGTTTTAGTAATCGTATGAATCAAATGAGTTTTACTTGTAATAACACCGTATGTACGTATTTGTTAAATTTCAGGGCATTTTAATAAAATTCTGAAAAAGTGCTGTTAGCTAGTTGCATGCTTCAAATAAAAACTAATTTGTAAGTATTATATTTCTTACTTAAATTTTTTGTATTTACGTTGTTAGTCGGTTGCACGTACGACTGAACGTACATAGCACATTGTTGTCACACTACAAAACTTTTTTTTGTGTGTAGCATATTATTAGACGGTGCGCTCTGATTCTCTGAATCTTCGAGATTTATTTATTTGTGTTATAATTTACTAATGCAAATTTATTTCTTTTTGGAATGTAAAAGTTTGGCCGACAATTTTAATTTGTTGTACGACGTGTTACCCAACCGAAAGGAGATTATGTCAACCACTATTGTCTGTGATATAAACCTACGTTCTAGCGTTTGATCGCACCTATGTACATTTATCTTCTTTTCTCTACAAACTTTTCTGTCTATGATTAAATAAATATACTTGTTGCAACTTCTGTTTTATTGCTTTGGCGTTTTTTAAATTTATTTTTTAATTTAGCACCACGAAACTTACGACTCAATCACCGAATCAACTGAGCTAGTCGTCACTAATAAGTTACGAAAAAATCTTTGTAACATATTCTACGCTCAATCTATGCCAGAATAAGTCTAAAAGTTCCTGAGAGTTTGACATTAATAGATAAGGCATTATCTAACAAAGATTCCTGGTGACACAAATAGTCGTAACAATTTCTTCCAAATCTAGGAATTTTACCGCTACCGCGATAGTGTTCTGTCAGACTTCGGTCATTACCAAAATTAAACTATGAGCAAACCTAAAATTGGGTAAATTACTAACTATTTTATGAATTATAATCGTATTTTTAAACGTGTTGGATTGCGCACAACTACCACAAGACTTTTCTGCTCTCAAATTAACAAATCTTTGTTATTACTTTGTGAACTAACAGATCTTTTATTGGTCTGCAAAACATTTTAAAGAACATAATAAAAAATCTCTTATTATTTTAGATTATAACAGCATCAAGGAAAGTATAAACAATGCTGACAGAATGAATTTGTTTTGATATACAAGAAATATCAGGTTTAGAATCTACTAAAACATCTTTACTTCGATTAAATTTGTCATCCATTCCTGGCAGCCTATATAATTGATTGTGATCGACTTAACTCTGCTAAATTATTTAAAGTGATCTGACCTTAGTAATTTTGCGTAGAAATGCTCAAAGATATGATTTTTGTGTTGCATTTTCAACAAAGATCTAATTAAGGTTAGTTATAAATTTTACCCACAGGTAGTTAAAAATTACAAATTATAGCTCTTTTTTTGTTACTTTTCTAATTTTTAATTACTGACGTTCTACATGGGATTATTAATTTCTCTACCTATGTTAACGTCTGATGCATGTTGTGCGCGAAGCGGAATAACCTATCTTGTTGGGTGCGATCCTTTTTGTATTGTACTTTAAGATATTTATATTTTAATTTCTAATACGCCGAGTCAAGCTGCAATAAGCCCCACGTTGGGCGCCAAAATATTTATAACGCACCAAATGTAAAAGTGTTAAAAAGATTAAATTAGGTTGTACCTACTTGGCTAGCTTAAGTCGGAGATGATCGTAGGATGAGTTCTTAATACTCAATTTCGTCTGGTGGGTCGGTGCCCTGCGCCACCTTTTCTTGCAATTGGAAACAACTAAAAAAAAAGTCTGGTTCGGAAAAATTATGCCTAAGCCCGCAATCTCAATTGTGCTTTTAAAATAAAACAACAGGAGGTTATAACAAAATGATTACAATTTATTCGAGACTAGTAGTGCATTACAAAGGAAGGAGACAAAATATTTAGTAATTGATACACCCCTAATTATTAGTACATACATTACTTAAATATAATAGCTAAGCAGTTGATAACAACACAGTACCATATACATAAAGGCAATTGAAATTAGTCAGCCTTCTAACATTTTTCGATATCATCAAGTATATACATTCAATTAAAATTACACTTAGTTTTGAATAAGAATTTGATAAAGTTTGTTGTAGATTTGGAAATAATTAAAACCTTAGATTGAAATACACGAGAAAAGAAAATCACTAAATTTAAGTTGTTTAATCGTGATCGCGCTATAACATTATCTTTACAATAATCTCGCCGTACCAAATGACGTCAGACATGCAAGCAAAATAAAGATTTGGCTCTAATTAATCAATCTAATCACGTAACGTGCGCAAAGTTCTTCCGAATCTCCTTACAAAAATATTATAGAATTGTAATAGTAATTTAAACGACATATAACAGTAATATTAGTTACAGCCAAAACCATTACGATATCTACACATTTTATTAGGTCAAGCTGATCTTTTAACTGTAACCTTTTGGATTTTTTTAGCTACAGCGATTTGGTGTATGATGAGATCTTTTTATGGATAATATAATCGCAATGTTCTGAAAAGACATGTGGATTTGTTACAAACTTCTCTATAGAATTTTATAGAATTTAAATTTTTGAATTGAATTTTAAACGCTCAAAAATAATGTTCCTGCTAGATATAAAATAAGTTTAAATGCTGCCTAAAACTTCCTTATAGGCTGTTGAAATATCAGAAAAATAAACATAACATTTATCCCGTGTTATGTTAAATATTTTCTAGTATAAAACGTATCCTCGGTAAGCCTACTTTTTATTGTTGGGGTAGGGTTAGTATATCAAATTGTCAAACACGAATTCATTTCATTCTTCCAGTCCGTTCAAAAGACGCATATTTCGTCTAGCGTTGTATACGCCCAACAAGGTTTTCTTCGTTAAATGTTTCACATTTAGGTAATTTTTATGAAAGTCTATTTGGGTTAAGCACGTATTTCTGGTATTCCGATCTAATTTAACTCGTTCGTAATTGTTTCCACACCCCACACATTTCTTTGTATGTAGAGATAATGAACAGATGTTACAATTAGAAAAATTTCCATGATGACATCCCGTCGCATAACTAATATTTTTACATCTTTGAGGATTGGATACGAGTAGAGTACGTATTGGAATAAATTTTTGCAAAAACAAATTACGAAATCAATTTAAGGAAAACTAGGCGCAGTCGTTTACTTTTAGCGATCGTATGTATAATAGGGGTTGTTTGTGATAACGCCGTATGTACGTGTTTTTTTTGGTTAGCTTTATATTGAGTTTTAGGTAATACTGGCAGGATGTACTCGCTAGTCCATACCTGGAGGAAACTAATTGTAAGTATTACATTTTTACTTTAATTCTTTATAGTTTGGTGGTCAGTCGACTTTACGTACATGCTAGGTTAAAATCGCAATTAATGTTAACATTCTTTAGTTGTGTCACATATTATAATACGGTGCGCTTTGATTCTCTAAATCTTTGATTTTCGTACGTTTGTACTTTAATTTACGAATGTAAAGTCATTCCTTTTCTGAATATAAAAGTTAGACCTACTCGGTCACTTTGCTAAACGACGTACTTTTTTCGTCCTTTTTGGAACTACTCTCTGTGATAAATAAATATTCTGTGTTATCACTTTTGTCGTGTTATTTGTTCTTTTTCAGCTGCGGGTAGATTTAAACGATGTCTTCCTAATTTTGTCTTTTATCGTTTTGGCGATTTTTTAGATTTAATTTATAATATACCATCACGATTTACTCTCCGGGAACAATTTTGTTAGCCGTCGCTTTTTTTATTACGCGAAAACTAGCGCTTCTAAATCTTCTACTCATAATAACACGCGTTCAATAGGCAAAAGGTCGGGAGATCTGGGTGGCTATGATAAGAGTTTAACATTAGCTTTTTTGAATAGATCCATAGAAGTCTTGCTGTGTGAAGACGGGTATTATCCTAATGGTAAAGTGGATCTTCCAACTGCTAAAAAATTGAAGGAATATTAGTTTCTACCACGTCATTAACATATCGCTGGGCGTTCATATTGCTTCAAATAAATACCAAACGATACTTACTCCCATAGGTTATAGAACTCATACCATAATCCCTACAGTGTGGTTCACATGTATTTCAACGAAAAATTAAACATTGCGTCGTTCCCCACGTTTTCGTCTAATTCTCATACGGCCATCATGCATCCTTATACAGAATCGGAATTTATCAAGACTACTATATGTCTTTCCAGATTTCAGTCGAGTTGCAATCTACATCACTACAAACGTTGATGTTAGTGTTGAGCTATCAGTCAATCAGTCAGTGGTAGTACAAGATGTGGCCGATAGGATTGCAATCCGAAATTTCTAATTCGACGGTAAACTGTTCGTAAAGTTACAGAACGACCTTCATTACCTAACCATTGGTCGGCAATTAATCTAGTACTGGAAAATCGGTCTGCTATTACCATAAGTCATTGATTCTGGTTAAGATGATTTGCAACTTCTTTGTACGAACAACCAGCTTCATTTAAGCCAACAATTTGACCTTTGTCAAATTCACTATATTAGCGATAATCTTTACGCTGTCGCACTCTAGGCATAATCACACTCTTAAAACACGTTAAACAAAAGAACCACAACAAATAACAGTATTAAAATTAACTAAGACTTGTACGAAATACGCACTGAGGTAGGAGAAACAAAAAAAACATCAGATATGCCATTGCCACTTCATCCATTTGAACAAAATTTTAATCGTTTAATACCTTTGAGTAGCTAAATTTTTCTGCCAAGTTTGCTGACAAAAATCCTACTTTTCCTTGGTGTTGTTCATTGTCACAGGGTAAAGTTTTTTTGGGTCTAACCTTTTACATTCGAAGAAGGAATGACTTCATATTCCCAAATTTAAAATCGCAAAAGTGTGTAACAAAAACAATTGAAGCCTTAGAGACTCAACGCGCACTGCATAAGACTTTGTGACGCACAAATTAATTTTATTATTAATTTTGTTAACCTAACATGCACGTACGGTCAGCAATCGACATGACCACCGAAGTACTAATCGTAAAAGTAGAAATTGTAATACTTACAGTTATCCAGTAGGAGATTAACTAATTCCGTACTTGTGTTTCCTAAAACGTAATAGTAAATCTAACACAAAACGGACATACAGCGTTAACACAAATAAATTTCATTTTCAAAGTATACAATCATTTGAGATAGCGAATGCGCAGCGTTTCTTTTTGACTTAACGCAGCAATTAATGGTAGCAGCTCTTCTAAAAAAAATCGCAATCATGAAGGTTTCCAACCCCTTCTCGGAGTGAATAGTTAAGTTATAGTAACGTGGCGTCATGGAAATTTTTTTCCAAGTATGCCACCTGGAAATCCGCTATAGACAATTAGGAAAAAATCAATTTAAACCCCCAATACAGAAACATCTAATGACTTACCCCGACTAAGCTTCCAATAATTATTCACAAAATTAATTAGTATATTCAGGTAAAACCACGTGAAATAACTTAATGGTGGAAGCCTCGTTGGGCGTAAAAATACGAAGGTCGTCTGTATTGCACCAAATCTTACCGGAAAGTGAATAACTACGCGCTTATTGAATTTGACATCGCCGACTAAAGATGGGCGTGTCGAGAACAATTTTTATACTCGAAAAATTTTAACCTACCAGCCATTTAAAATAACACATTAGCTGCAATTACAAAAATAATCAAAATTGTTTGCTACAATAATTAAGGTTCAAACAAAGTAGCACCCATTGTCAATCTATGTCATTTCTTTTTAAATTTTTAAATTTGTGCTCGAAAATTATTATTCTAATATTAACAGTGCTGTCTGTATCTCATCGACTAGATCTAGCCAAAGTAGTTTCACAGCGAGTATACCATTTGTTTATGTTTTGTGTGGTTTTTAAGGGAATCTAAAACGACGTTGTATTTTTATTGATAATAACAAGCGTTGTCACAAATATATTACTCTTTTTGTTAGTAACTAAATTACTACCACTACCACAGCTAGCAAAAACACTGTTCCGGTCTACTTTTCTACTTCTACATTAAAATTTTTAATAGTTTTGTGTTTAGTGATAAAAATTATTTCTGCTGTCAACCGTCAAAACTTTGTAAAAAAACGAGTTTTTAACCTGGCTTTATACATTATTGGTTTGTTTACATGGATGATGACGTCAACTTGATTAAGATTTTAGAAAATCGATAAGTGATGCAGAATTGATCAAAAACTTAAGAGTTGTTGATAGTAAATTTAAAGAATAAAACATTGGTTAAAACTTGACAATAAATTTATGATTCACACACTCAAATGGATTTACGACTAATTAAAATCTTTGCAAGTATAAAAAAACATCGATAAAAGTACAAAAAACACAACTAAACAATTGGCAGTCAGCTTTGAGAAAAATGGTAAAAATTCATCAAATTTTCTAAGAATCTATAAAGTTGGTAAAAAACTTCCAAAATCGGTTAAGAGTAATTATATTAACAAAAAAATTTAAAATTGGTGAAAGATTTATAATATGCTTAACTGATGGTTAATTGGTTAAGAATTTGTCTAATAAAGAAATTATTATTGACAAAAAGTTTGTTAACAATGTAGAAAATTAGTATAAAATTCAAAGCCATATTATATCAGAAATTTGGCAATAACAAAAAAGTTTAAAAAATTGGTTAAGAATCTAGTAAGTGTCAAGTTTGGTAATCTGGTTAAAAATTTATATAATTGATAGAAACAAAAGAGAACTTTAAAAAGTGTACTCTAAATTCGAAGAGTTAGCGAACAAACCAGATTACCAAAAAATTCATGAAAAGTTAGAAAGATTGTTAGAATATAGAGAAAATGGCAAAGAATTTACAGAATAAAATTTAAAAAAAATGGTGAAAGATTTAGAGTACGCTAAACGTTTATAAATTTAGTGAAAAATTGGTTGAGAATTTAGCTAATGATTAAATTATAGACAAAAAACTTGTTAATGCACAAAATTAGTAAAAAAATCAAAGCCAGATTATATCAGAAATTTGACACTAAAACAAAGTTTAAAAAATGGTTAAGAATCTAGAAAGTGTCAAGTTAGGTAATTTGGTTTATAATTTATATAATTGATGGAAACTAAAAAAAACTTTAAAAAGTGTACTCGAAATTCGAAGAGTTAGCGAACAAACAAGATTACCAAAAAACTCATGAAAAGTTAGAAAGATCGTTAGAATATAGAGAAAGCGGCAAAGAATTTACAAAATAAAATTTTAAAAAAATGGTAAAAAAAAGATTGGTTGAGAATTTGGCTAATGAATGAATTATTGATAAAAAGCTTTTTAACAGTTTAGAAAATTAGTAAAAAATTCAAAGCCAGATTATACCAGAAATTTGACACTTGAAAAAAGTTAGAAAAATTGGTTAAGAATCTAAAAAAAAAAGTTTGGTGATTTGAACGCAAAGTCGAGAACATAACTTATATTTTGTCTGTGTATATTGTTCTTTTTTGTCTAACGTAAACCAGTGTCTGTAATAAAATATATATTGTGTTACTACTTTTGTCTTATCATTTGTTCGATTGCAGCTATGGGTAGATTTAAACGGTGTCTACCACTCCTTATCATCCATTGTTTTGGCGCTTTTTTAAATTAGTTTATAATCTAACACCACAAAGTCTACGACTCTATCTCCGGAACTACTGAGTTAGTCGTCGCTCTCTTTTAGTTAGTTAGTAAACCACGGAACACCCGCCACTGTAAATTATTTTGACGGGTTTCCACGGGATCGGAGGCACTTGTACTGTTTGAGTATTTTTTGCCATACACATGATTAGATTTGTATAACAAGAAGTTGTACAGTAATTGTGAATGATTTTAACATCTTGCGGTCTGTGACGAGGTTATGCGTGTATACGCCGTTATTTATATTATTTTTATTCTCTTGAAAATTCCACCGCTACTGCCATGTTTTATCTTCGAGTCCTTTTAAAGAATTATTAACTTCAATTATATTTTGTTCTTGTTCAAACTCGTTAAATCGCTTGAATATACATTACACTACATTTAATTATAATATGATGATCACCACGGTTAGCTAAGAGATCGGTGAGTAAACGTGGTTGAAAATACTTAAATAGAGAAAAGAATAGGCGCCATTCCGTTGTACTAAAAAATCCTAGGTTTGGAGACACAGTACATATAAACCGGATGTACAAGAAGCATGATAAAAACAATCAATCATGAACGAGAAAACGAACAACTTTGTTACATATATTTTTCTAATCGTTTGTCTCACCAAGAAAATATACAGCAATAAACCAAAATACTTTATACGGTAAAAATTCGATCAAACATTTACACTTACATGTAGTTGCAAACAAAATTTTGGTTTTCGTACACCAAGGCGTAATCATGAATTTATTATAATAAAAAAGACTTACCCGTAGTCTCATAGTACAGTAGCCGGTAAAAGTTGGTATTACCGTAATATTACACTTGATGTTTTTGAGGAGTGTAAGTTTACATTCAAGGAAGCATTGTCTTAATTATAAAAAGTTGCCAAAGTACTCGAGCAGTGCAAGTCAACGTAGCAATGCTCAACAATTTTGCAAGCAATTGAAGGCTGAATTATAAATTTGACTGAAAGTAAATCATTAATAATGATCTTAAAATAGACTCAAAGTAGCTAAGGGTTGAATATAAGTAATAACGCATAACAACAATAATGACGCATTAGACTCTGAGGGCATTAATTATGCCGACGGAATCGGTCTAATAGTTATGCGACACTAATCTAAGGAAATGATACCTACTTTCACTTTTAGTAACTGAGTTTTCTCTGCCAAATTTATTATAACAAAATTTTAAATTAACATAAGCAAGATGGCGTCCGGTAGCCATTTACTTGTGAAAGGCGGCGTAGAAAAAAATTGATTTGACTCTTTTCGTACAAATAGAGAATAACGACCATTTTAATTTAAATTAAAAAAAACTACTTGTCATGAAACGGACAAGGTTGTTACTACAACAAATCTACTGACAGCACAGACAGACAAACAATATTAAGCACGTTGGTGTATTAACTTGTTGATCACTGACACATGCCCTAGAATCTGGTATTGTTTAAATATTGATTACCTGGGTAGGTGTGACACTATTAAGTACGATACACTATCGTGCTTAACATTTGGTACTTCGAGCTGGATCCACCCTGGATCCATCATCACCATGATCTTAATATATGGTCTTTCGAGCAAAAACGAAGAAGAAGTTTCATTTCCGGTCCATCCCGGAACCAACGATCCAAGAAAAGAAAAAAAAGTTCCACTGCCACCGCCCACCACAGCCGATTCCAAAATTTAACAGACTTACAACCTGTTGAATTAGGTTCCATTTCCGGTCGATCCAGGGACCAACGATCCAAGAAAGAAAAAAAAGTTCCACTGCCACGGCTCACCACAGCCGATTTCAAAATTTAACAGACTCACAACCTGTTGAATTAAGTTCCATTTCCGGTACATCCAGAGATCTTCCAGTCAGAAAAAAAGAAGCCTATTAAATAAAGTAAGTCATTGAGATGACCACCAACATGGACGAAATAAACGACCTAGCCCGCCAGCAAGAAGATTTGAGGAAAAGAAAGAAAAAACTTCTCAACAATGCCAAAAAAGACTCCCAGTCCAGGAAAACTGACGTCTACATATCTAGTCGCCAAGCAACATTAGAAGAATTATGGAATCAAGGTAAGAAGAATCATTCCAAATTAAAAAGATTCGACATCCCGCAGCATTCATATTTCGAAACTAAGTATATCAATCGAATCCAGGAAAAATATAAAGAGGCAAAAACCTACTTGTAGAAATGTTCAAGAGCTCCACCAATTCAACGAACAATCACAAATGTAGAGGAACAGAAAGACGACGATGAGCAATCACTACGCCGAAAGAAACAATCCATTCGAATTCAAAAACTGGACCAAACTATCTAATTAATTAATCATGAAGTACAAGAAGACAAATCAAAAATACGATATGAACTGTTGCTCCAGAAGATTAACAAGCAGTGGGAAACCATCCAAGTACTACATGAAGAAATTATGGTGTACGAAATTAATTTCCAAGACAGCTACTTCAAAAATGATGAATATTTGTTAGCTGAGTGGTCCTACGAAGTAACAGTTAAAGGTCTTACAACAACAGATTGTTACAACTCAAAAGGTCCAAGAAGTATCTAAACCAAACCTAAAACTTCCTAAAATAGAAATTCCATTTTTTGACGGAAGCTATGAAAACTGGCCAACCTTTAATGACATTTTCCTTAAAGTTATTCATGAAAATCCATCCTTAATCAAAATTGAAAAAATGCAATATCTTAAAACTCACATTCGATGGCAACCAAGCCGAATGGTGCAGCATTTACAAATTACTGTCATCAACTATGAAGTGGCTTGGAAGCTACTTCAGACGCGGTACCAAAACTAAAGACTAATCATTTCCAAATTAATTGACATAGCCATACCGCCAATCCAGAATGAATCTACGGATAAATTACGGCAACTACATGCTGTTATCACCGAATGTTTAAAAGCAATTGACAACTTAGGTATTAATACTACCTCCTGGAAGCCGATAGTTGCACGTATCACAACTCGAAAGTAGGATCAAGAAACCAATCGTCTATACGAACAATCTTTGAGGGCACCACACGAAATCCAAGAATTACAAGAGTTAATGGACTTCCTGAACCGAAGATTCCAGTCATTAGAATCAGTCACGGCGACCAAGAAGACATGTTATAACGAAATGCAAAAAACATCTAGATTTAACAACTACAATTTAAATCCACATTTTATAATCCATAACTCCAACTACTGCGGATACTGTAAACAGCAACATCTAATATATACCTGCCAAAAGTTTAAAGCGTTATCCATTATTGGCAGGATTCAATTCATAAAAGAACGACGACTCTGCTTCAACTGCTTGAGCCACGATATCACGAAGAGATACCGAAGTCAATTGCGGTGCCACCAGTGCGGTCAACAGCATCATACAATGTTACACAGGCCAATTCAAAACCATATAATGGAAACACAACCTACAAATATTCAAACAAGATATCAAGTCAAAATTTACACGAAAAAGCGACTCTTATTACTAGTTATCTTGGAAGACAAGACCAAACTACAATTTTGGCCACGGCCTTTGTACTAATTAAATCAGCAACAGAAACCATGGAATATTTACGAGTACTGATTGATCCCGGATCGCAATCATCATTCATGACAGAAACAACAGCGCAATCTTTAGGGCTACCAAGAGAGAAGATAAGAACTAAAATAACAGGTCTAGGAGCAAGAGATCCAAAAATAGCAACTACAAAAATTCAAGCTGAGGTACACCCACGTTTTCCAAGCAACTTCATACTACCTCTCGAGTTTCTGGTGATGTCAAAATTAACACAATCGTTACTAAAGCTCAGAGATAGAATACACCAGCTCAAACCAACTACAGAACTAAGTTCTTGCAGAACCCACGTACAACAAACCCGCCCCAATTGATGCCATTCTGGGGGCCGAAGAACTTGGAAAAATAATTCAGCATGGCATTGAGAAAACAAAAGATGAGTTACTGAGTCAACAGACGGAACTAGGTTGGATATTATCAGGAATTGCAAAAGAATATCAACACGATGATATAAAAATTATCAGCATGTTTAGCCGCACCGAAGAAAACCAACAGTTAACAAAGTTTTGGAATCTCGAAGAAATGTCAATAAAAAAAATCAGTTCTCCAGACGTATGTAAAAAATATTACACAGAGACGACTAAAAGAAACTACGATGGAAGTTATACAGTCCAAATACCATTCAAAGAAGAATTTGCACACGAATTAGGATATTCCAAAACTAAAGCCATAAAGCAGATCAATACCACCAGTTTATGCAAGAATATTTGAACCTCGGCCACATGAAAGAAGTTCTACGCCATCTACTAGACGAAGGAAAATACTACATTCCACATCAACCAATTTTAACAAAGTCAAGTACCACTACAAAATTAAGAGTAGTATTTGACACATCATCCAAAGCATCCAATGGAGTGAGTCTCAACGAACTAATGTACGCCGGATCAAGATTGCAACAAAAACTCTCCGACATACTATTACGTTGGAGAAAACATCAAATTGCATTTAGCGCCAATATTGAGAAAATGTACAGTCAAATTAAGATATCTGAAGAAGACCAAAAATTTCACCGAATCTTATGGAGGTTTGACCAATTCACACCAATACAACAATTTTGCCTCCCGACTGTCACGTATGGGACAACTTCTGCGCCATTTCTTGCAATAAGAGCTCTTCAGCAATTGGCTGAAGACGAAAAAGTATCATACCCAAAAGCATCTAAAGTCATCATGAAAATTTTTTATGTCGGCGATGTTTTGTCTGAAGCGGATAACATTGAAGCAACCATTCAGCTACAATCTAAAATCACTAAATTGCTAAAATTAGGAGGATTCACATTACGCAAATAGTCCAGTAATAAGCCTCAATTACTAAAAACATTAACTGAAGAAATGAAGGATCAAGCCTCATTGGAAATAAACAAAGACAAAACGCGGAAATTCTTAGGAATCCATTGGGCACCGATTGAAGACAATTTTTGTTTCAAAATAATCACAACTCATCATCAGAGTGTTTCAAAACGAATCATACTATCACAAATCGCTAAATTATTCGACCTATTGAGGTGTTTGGCTCCGGTGATAATAAAGGCTAAATTATTAATCCAAGAACTCTGGGTAGCAGATCTAGATTGGGACCAACCTATTTCTGAAGAGATTAAAGCAAAATGGATCAACTTCAACGACCAACTCAAATGTATAGAAGACATTAGGGTACCACGATGGATAAAGTACATCAATGGCATGGATATACAATTACATGGTTTCTGTGATGCCTCAGAAAGGGCATATGACGCAGTAATATATGTTAGAACCATCAACAAAACAGGAGAAGTTGCTACCACACTCCTAACAGCAAAATTTAAGGTTGCCCCAGCTAAATCAAAAATAACAATTTTAAGACTAGAGTTGTGTGCCGCTGTATTACTTGCCAAATTAATGAAGAGGACCATCACTGCCTTAGATATTCAGAAAACACCAATCTATGCATGGACTGACTCAATGATAACCTTAGCTTTGATCAAAGGAGAAGCATCCAGATGGAAAACATTTATAGCCAATCGAGTCGCAGAAATAAACAATCTATTACCCTCTCAATGTTGGCAACACGTACCTTCAGAAGAAAACCCGGCGGATATGATATCCCGAGGAATGGACAATAAAAAGATAAAAAACTGTACACTCAGGTGGAATGGTCCAAAATGGCTGCTAAACGAAGCCCAATGGCCCAAACAAGTTCAATCGTTCCAAACAAAAAAAGAAATCAAGCTTTGTCACAATATTGCCGTACATTCCCTAGAAAATTGAATTATCACAAAATTTTCATTGATAACAAGACTGGTTCGAGTTATATCTTATTGCAAAAGATTCATCAACTACGCTAAAAATGGCCAAAACAAACTGGACGTCTGTTGGTTCAAGAATTGGATACCACACTACTACAACTGGTCAAACAAACTCAACAAGAAACAATGCACAGAGAACTCAGGACATTGCAATTAAAAAATCCGGCTCGAAGGACCATATATTAAGCACGTTAGTGTATCGTACTTAATAGGTGGACACTTGCCCAAGTAATCAGTATTTAAACAATACCAAATTTTAGGACAAATGCCAGTGATCAAACAATTTATTGTTGAATGATAGTTTTATTAATAACTGTCTACTATTTATACACAATTTTTACAAACGTTGTGAAATGTAGAGTCGGCAATTTTATGTATACAACTTTAAGTGTAGGTTACTATACTGTAATACATACTTAGTTATTTTCTGATATACAGGAATTCTAAATATAGCGTAATAACGTACGTTAGCAAACGGATTGTTTTACAATGAAGTAATCTTTTAGTATATTTACAAATTATTAAAATTTTAAATAAATGTTTTAACACAGATTAATTTTGAATATTATTGTTTGAACAAACAATGTAACCCTACCGTAGATCTCGAATTACGCCAAAATATTTAATTATAGGCACCGATCACAACTGCGGTGTCAAAAACTTTATTAACATACGAAAATGTGAAACGTTATTACTAATGACACGTAACAGTTTTTAAGGATAACTTTTTGCCAGTTTTTTGCGAGACAAATAAACTTTAGAAATACTACTGACAGGACTATGATTATTCAATAATTTATATACTAGTAGAATTTAACAAAAAATCACAAGAGCAAACTAAAATGATTTATAAAAAATACATTACTTTTTCATTTTATTAAATTTTTTTTGCTATAACGCAGAACACAATACATAACTAATTTCTAAAAATATTTGTGTATATTTGGAAATGCAAACTAAGCGTTTCACTTTATTTATGTCGTACAATCAAGATTTATGTTTATTTTCCAGAAACTACTTCGATTTTCGGTAGTTTCATTTAACTTTAAAACACCAATTACTATTAATCCAAAAAACACGTACAAACTATAAAACTTTTATGCTGAGACAATAAAATATACAATCCTTTAAATTGAAAATAAGCTGCTTTGCATTAAAACTTTATCTCGCAAGCACAAAGAAAAAACGACCGAAAAAGAATTCAAATTAAATTCATACCTTTGATATGTAGTAAAATAAAATTTAAAAAAAATTATTCGATTGACGAAGTTGTACCCGTCATTAATTAAAACGTTAAAGTAGTCAGCAAAGCAAGTTCGCACTAAATTTTATCCCATACCGAAATGCAATGAATTGCTTAAGATTAATTTTCAGTTCATTCTCCACTGACGTCTAATAAATGTATCTTAAATTATCACTCGAATTAAATCGTTAGCTTCGCTAACTCCACCATTGATGTATAACCAATTGCAAGTGCATACGATTGAAATAGGTACGAGTCGTAGTAAATCTTATAGAGAGAAATTTATTACGTTTTTTAATTCAGTTGAAACGTTTGTGCATATATAACATTTTTAATAAAAGCTTTTTTGAATTTGAACGTAAACTCAATTTGCTCCATGCAGGTTATTAGTTTTTTTTCTCCTAAAAACTTGCTGAAAATGTACTAAAACAAAGTAAATAACGTATACGGTTAAGCTATGCTAAAAATAGTCGAAAAACTATTTGGATAACAATTTAATTTAGTAAAATTTAATCTAATAAATTCCAAAAATAGAATGTTGTAATTTTTGGTTTGCATCGAGATTTTGCCATACAGGCGCGTGAACAAAATTTTTGACATATTCATTACAACGACAAGAGTCTTAAAAAACTCAGGTAAATTTTACTTAAGATTATTTCAAACTGTAAGAAATGTTATCAATTATTGTTGTACGTTTAATTTTGCAATGCAATTGTGTTATTATTTTTTTATTACTAATTTAACAAAATATTCAAGTATATTATAAACTTGCAAGCACGCGAGGACATTTGCGTAATTAATTAAAACTGGACAATGGAATATTTACAAAGAATATTTTTTAAATCATTTTCTGCTAAACTTTCTACTACAGACAATAAATTTCTTATAGTAGAAATAAATTGACTTAATTTTTCTATTTTAAACATATTGCTCAATGTTATGTAAATGTTAAAGAAAACAATACTTTAACCTCAAACATAGATTAAAAGATGCAAAAGAATAATTACACAATTACAAATACTAGTAAGTAATATAATGTTACGAGAATTTTCTTGTTACTTAAAAGCAATAAATATTAATAAATCGCAAAAAAGTAAAATATGAGCACACAAACTTACCCAATCGACAATCCTTCGTCAACAGTAGTAGCTTTTACTACTCCCTTTTGATTTGAAAGCAGAAATATGCGTGTTATATAAGCTTAAGTAGGACGGTTATGTTATTTTGCTTTTGGTTATGACTGCGTTCAAATGATCAAAAAAACTTGATGGATGTCACTTCCACGTACTCAACGACAATACATAAAGCTACAGATCAAGTTTAAATTTAAGTCAGGATGATCTACGTTATAATTACATATTGTAAGTTATAGACTAAAGACTGGCGCATAGTGAATACAATTGATTATGCCTTTTGATTACATAAAACGAAGTTGACTCCAGAGGTTACTTATTCCGAAAACGACCGCTTACAAAAACAATCAATGTATTATGGCAGTTGTTTAGACGTTGATGCTACAAAATGTTGGAGATAACTGACCATAATTTTTTTTCGCAAATTTTTTTTTGAGTCAACATATACTTTACAAAAAAATTAAAATGCAATTTTTTTTCTTATTGCTTTAACAATTTTTGAATTAATAAAATAAATGCGCTTGTTTAAATGAAAAAAAATATAGAAAACAAAGAAGAGAACGATTAACAAACCTTAAAATAAAAAGGTAAAAAAAACAGATTTCAATTAGGGTTTACAAACGTTTTTGTTCTAGAAGTTTGATCAAAAATAATTTAAAAGTCAGGTTTTTACAACAACTTTCTCTAATTAGTGCATTTTTAACCGATAAACAAACCTTGTGGCATTAAAACAAACAGAACTTAACATCATATCCTATTCTAATTGGCGCCCAACTTGCTGTCTTAAGAAACGTGAAAAATCTATCAAACATCGTTTTGTGCTATTGAAAGTAGTTTTAATGTTAAAGCGTTTACCATTATGTGATTTGTATGCTTTATACCTATCCAATTTTTTTAAGACATTTATGAAAAGAATTAACAACAAATTACTACAAGTAATGTTAAGTTCAAGCGTTTGCGTAGCAAAGAAATTTAGATTTGAGAGTAATTCATAACTCACTAACTCATTTTAAGGATAACCCATAATTTTAAACAACTTTGCTTGATAACAAGGAAAAAAATTAATTCCGATACCTGATCAAATACAATATCGTTGTTTAGTTCGATTTTTAAACTCAAAAATCTTTAGCATAAAGTGTAAAAACTGTAACTGATGTGTTTTTGAGTGTTTAAGAAACAAAGTTTTGTTAAACATTTTTTTTTCTTTAAGAGATGATTTTTCTGGCATTTTTAAACTGCAGTTTTCTTAGACCCATTGTACGTCTTTGATTTTTACTCCCCCGACAGTTTTGTTTCGTTTATAAAATTAAAAATTTTAGTCTGACAGCTTGTTTTTAACATATCATCGGTTAGTCTTAATTTGCCAAATGTCGCTGTGCGTTGCGTTTGGAATTATTTGCATTAACACAACAAATATTGCAGAGTGTCGTTGTCCTATAAGCACCCTCAGCTTAACGAGCTAGTTTAAAGTCTTTTTATGAATATGTTTGTTAAAGCACAGTGCCACAGTTTGAGTGTTCAATACAGGTTCTGCAACGAAGAATTTTGTAGACTCATTCCTGGAGTGTTTTTCATAATTTGCTATTTTTTGCTGTTAGTTTGCTGCGGATTATTTTGTTGTCCCCACCAGGGTCACCAGCTCGCCGCAAGGGCCTTCGGTGCAACAACCAACCACGACGAAATACGCCGATGGAGGTGGTCCCGCAAGAACTACGCAAAAGAGTATAAAACCGGCGCTTCCAGCGATCAAGATTGAGAGGTGCTTGACTGGTTGGCGCGGAAAGATTCCTTCGCTTAATGATTTTCTGAGTCTGGAGGATCACCAACCAGCTTGCGATACTCAAGAGCGCGGTTTAGGTACCCTTGTAACGGCGAATGTCTATAGTTAATTTTGTAAATATTATTGTTAGTTCACGACGTTATTGTAATATATAGTTAATAAACTTGCATTCTGCTAGACTTGAGTGTTGTTTTTCCTAAATCGCAATAAAACGGTATTACGCGTACCACATACCGAGTCCGGAAGATACCGACGCCGACGTCGCGACGCCTTCCCTCGACTCCACGGTAACAATTGACGGCCCGGAACGTGGGGCCTAACTTCGAAGAAAAATTCCGAAGTAGCGAGCAACGAGCTGCAATTCACGAGAAACCCGCCTCCGACAAGCGAAAGGAATAATGCCGGTAAGTACTCGAGCAACCGTACGGCGCCCAAAAATGCAAGGAAGAAAAGAAACTTACGTCAGAAGAGGCACACGAGATGCTGCAGAAGAAAAAGAAACGCCCGTCTTTAAAGGGACACAGCTAGAGGACCCCGACAAGTTTCTACAAGAAATCTTCTAGAGGAAGCAAACACCGACGAAAAGAAGCTGAAGATAGCCGCCAGCTGCCTGCGCGACGCCGCCGCAAAATAGTGGAAAACTTATGCCAGCTTCGCCACGACGGTGGAAAAATTCGCTAAACTGCTGCGCGCCGAATATGACAACGTCGCCGCCCGTAACCAGCTAAAAAGCCAATACTACGGGAAGAAGCAGGGTCAAGGCGAACCAGCGGTCGAATTCCTCGACAGGAAAAGCAAACTTGCGAGGCGACTGGGTATCAACCCCGCAAACGATATTGCGATGTACATCAGCCAGGTACAACCGGCGGTACAACTACATTTTATTGACTGCACTCCGGTCAACCTGTTGGCATTAGTGAAGAAAGTCACAACGGTAGAAGCCGCATTAAGGAATATAAAAACAACCGAGCTCCGACCGACACCGGCCACCGACCGACCGGTCAAACCACAGCTGCCCCAATGCCAGTACTGCCCCGAGCACCATTTCAGTCGGGACTGCCCAGAGCTAGCACGGAGGCAAGCTCTAAGAAACCAATTAAAAAGAGACAACAACGCTCCGTCTCTAAACGCGGTAAACGTCCGCCGAAACCTGCCCAGACGAAAGTGATCATCGAGGACCGAGAAGCAGAAGCCATCTTCGACTCTGGGGCCACCCACAATTTTATACGACGAAACGCCTTCACGACGCCGATACAAGCATCCGAATTCCAAGAAGCCACCACAGCGGCCGGGACAAAAATGCCAATCCTCGGCGAAACTGTGATGCCGTTTCGAGTAGAAGGTCACGCCAGCGTGTGCAGAGCCCTCGCCGTCAACGCGCTCGTTTCGCCACTCGTCCTCGGACAAGACTGGTTACGACAAGAGGATGCCGTCATGGATTTTGGCCGCCGGCGCACGCATTACGGCACTGACGTCCGTAGCACCGTTCACTGGGAACAAACAGGAGAAATAGGAACAATCAGCACTGCGGCTGTCAAAGCTGACGTAATCCCGCATGTTCCGCCTGCCGAAGCTGAGACGAAACTCCAAGCGCTTAGTGTCTACGGCCAAGAAGAGGAACCGCCTGACCACCTGTCCAGGCAACCTCAAGCGGCTCCACCGGAGAGCGAAGACGAGGCACCATCCCTTCCGCCGCCCGACCACACCGCTGCCGGAGACCAAGTCATCTACACGCGTACCTACTTGATGATAAAGGTGCCAGAGGAGCAACGGGAAGTCACTAAAACCCCACGCGTTACCACAGCCAGGAACAAGGTCCAAAACCAGGAACCCCATGCCAACTACGTAATCGAACGACGGCCACCACCGGACGCAGGTCCAACTCCAGAAGTTGCCACCGTTCCAGATCCGGCGCGACTAGCCGTTCCGCCTTGGGCCCATCACCAGCCGCTACCGGCTACCACGACGCCCATCTCGGCGATCAACAGCATCGCGGGACCATCCTTGACGGGGGGGGGGGAATGTTGTCTCCACCAGGGTCACCAGCTCGCCGCAGGGGCCTTCGGTGCGACAATCAACCACGGCGCAATACACCGATGGAGGTGGTCCCGCAAGAACTACGCAAAGGAGTATAAAACCGGCGCTTCCAGCGATCAAGATTGAGAGGTGCTTGACTGGTTGGCGCGGAAAGACTCCTTCGCTTAATGATTTTCTGAGTCTGGAGGATCGCCAACCAGCTTGCGATACTGGAGAGCGCGGTTGAGGTAACCTTGTAACGGCGAATGTCTATACTTAATTTTGTAAATATTATTGTTAGTTCACGACGTTATTGTAATATATAGTTAATAAACTTGCATTCTGCTAGACTTGGGTGTTGTTTTTCCTAAATCGCGATAAAACGGTATTACGCGTACCACATACCGATTCCGGAAGATACCGACGCCGACGTCGCGACGCCTTCCCCCGACTCCACGGTAACAATTTCTTTTTTAGTATTGTAAAAAATTTGAAAAGCAGGTTCAGATCCGATGTATGCGTCCGCTATCAGGTTTTTTTTTTTGCACCCCTTAGTATTTAGACGAGCTGCATTTGATGGAAAGCTACCAATACTAACGCACTAATTGTGAAAGAAATGATTCAGTAGGTTGTCGACTAACCTATTTAACTAGCTTCAGTCGCAGATGAACGTCAGTCGAATTGTAAATATCCCATTTATTCTGGTGAGTCGTTGCTTTGTGCCATCTTTTTTGCGTGCAGAGAAACGATCTTAGAAAAAAAAGTGTGAACCAGAAAAAGGAAATATAATTGTGCGTGAAGAAATAAAACAATTCAAAATTATTACACACAGTTGATAAACAGAAAAACGAGAGGCAGACAGATAATGCAAAGTTTCGAGAATAAAAATTAGTCGTCAGTACACCTCTAAATTATTATTACATACAATAATATGCTCTTGTAGTTACGCCACTGCTAATACACAGTAGTCGCTACATAAAAAAATTCTTTATAATTACTAGTAGTACGGTTTTCATATCATCGAATATCGTGTAAATTGCGCATAAATTTAATAGTCCAATCGTGCAAAACAGTTTGAAATTATCGCAGGTTTGTAAGTACTAAACCCTATTGCGACAGAATGACGTAAATAAATCAATGAATGTAAGATAAAAAGCTAAACACGTTGACGTTAAAGTAATGTTAATTATCAAAGTTATCCCCGGACCGCATGACGTCAAATTTACGAGCGAGATTAAACCATTTGTTTTTTCATTACATAAACAAATTAGTGTTTAATTAATTTTTAAATATAAATGATATTAACTAAGCATTTTAAATTTGCATTGCATCAATTATACTCGAAAATTTAATTGAGATGTAGGAATTACGTTCTCACGTAGTCCGTGACCTCGCAACACGATTAAAAACTAGCACATTGAGTGTTTATACACCGAAACAAACTTTAACTGTTGACCGCAAACTCCGTCAAATTCTACGTCATTATGGTAACATACATCTGCGCGTCTCTTCGCGCGACTTGCTATAATATTAATGTTAAAGTAAGAAATAACTTACGGTACGGTATTACTCAGAAAAGTATCCCTCGATGTTAGCATTCCCCTTGTGACTAAGAATCACAGAGTATCTACTGGTAGTTATACGTCGAGTAATTAACAACCGCAATGGCAAAACCTTCGTAAAAAAACAAGAAAATTTGCGAACCGCAACTACGTCAATGCGACCTCCAAACAAATAGTTTGAAAAGATGCTTGCTTCGCCCCTTTAAACGTCTAAATGCGATGCATTAAAGGAAACGGTGTTCTAGAACTTCTTATACACACCATACCTGAACAACAAATGTCGTTAACATGCCGCCGTAAATCGAACATAGGTTGCGCCGCCTTACGGCTAAAAACTTTATTAATCCTTGAGAAGTTTATCTCCCCACAACTACGTTTGCAAAATTGCTTAAACGACAGATAAAGTGAAGTAAAATGACTTTTAAGTTGTAACACAATGTTTGCAGGCTGTTTATGCCATTACTCCTGACAAATCAACCTTTTTATCACATATTTGTAGATTTATGACTCTTAAACAAGCGCGATATTAATATCGTGTGTTACAATGCAGACACAAAGAGTCGTTAAGGCTACCCTGCAGCGATGTACGTTTATCTGATAGACTTTGAACATTAGACTTACTGTCAGTGCGTTTCTTGGGGCTCTTGATTCACATACATCGTTTCGTAAATAGCGTTTTTTATTCGGATTTTTGCTGTCTTTTTGAACTCAGCCAGCGCCCGGAAAATAACTTTTAAGACTGAGATGTGCAGATTCTCAAGACCGTTGTACATAAAGTAGACGTGTTGAGTTCTTTTTGCATCGGCCAGATTTCAGTACCGATTTTCTTATCAGGATGGTGGTTAGTAGTATTTTTACGATCCAAGTAAGAATCTTCTTGCCTACACAAAAAGCCTTAAGCTAAATTACCTAATTAAACTTTTTTTTTTGTTTGACATTCAGTTTATCCACTCTTTGGTTGTTTAGCCTGCGCACGTTATTTTCAGGAATCTTCTTTATGGGCAGATTCCTAAAAACGTGGAGACTGGTTCCAGCTCTAGTTTGTTACGTTAAAAATGTTGTAGTATAATGTTTGTCTTTTCTATAAAATTTATTCTGGATACGCCCACTTTTCGTAGTTGAGTAGGGATAGAATGCAAATTTTAAAGACGATTTCATTTCATTTACGCACATTTATGTGAATATAAATTAGAATATTGTTGTGATCTGAATGAAAGTCTTTATTTGGGATAAGCATCTCTTGTGTATGTGGTTTAATTTAATTATTTTAGAATTGTCTGTAGCGGGTTTCTATACTTCCACACGCTTTTTTTGTCTGTGGAGATATCAGCAAATGTTGTATTTATGAAAAATTTTCATAACGTCTTTTCGTCATAGTACTTAATGCTATATACACTACCTTTGTTTGATCGTATGATTAAAAGGGGTTTACTTGTGATAACGCCGCATGTACGTCTTTGTTAGATTTCAATTAAATTTCAAGGAATGCTGCAAAGAATACCAATTGTTAATATTGTATATTGTATTTTCCATTTTAATGACTTTACCGGCTAAACGTACATAACAGGTTATTATCACATTTAACACCTTAGTCTTATATCCTTTTGTTGCCCTTTAAAATTTATTTTATAATCCATCACCACAAAGCTTACGATTTTATTGCCAGAAAAACTGAGTTAGTCGTTGCTTTTTTAAGTTACGAGAGAGATATTTTATTGTATAATTACAAAAACGATTCCCGTCAGTATGTCTTTATTTTGTTTTTTTTGATGATCTCTCAATGTTGCTTTGCCGGTTGTTTTTGCAACACCGCTGTGCTACTGCTGGAAAAGTTGCATTTTTGCGTTCTTATTGTTCTAGTAGTTAGTACATTTACTTGCACCGTATGTTGCGCCATTACGTTCGTGACGTACCCGTTCTTGCTTTATCTATGGGTAAGTTTTGCTCGCGCGTCTTTGCCGTTGGAGCTAAAACGGTGGCTTAATCCTAGAATTTATTTTGTTTTTTTAGTTTTGGTATTACCGCTTCAGAATTTTCATATTTTGCGGTCGGTATCACCAAATGTTTCTAAATTCTGCTCGGAGTTCTCACTTTTTTTTTGTTTTATTAGTCGTTGGTTCTATGTATGTTCTACAAGTGCGGAGGAAGTAAAAGTCATTGTGCACAGTGTACCGATACGCACAAAAGACTATATACAACGGGATTTTCTTGGTGTTCCAAGATTTGACACAGTAAAAACTGGTTTTCTTTTCAGTTACGTACCTATTGGTCTATATTTTTCGGCATTCAATTTAGGTTTTTGATAAGATTGTTTTTTTTAGTATAGTCAATTAACTTAATCCCTAACAATCTTACCCGTGAGACACGTCTAGAGCAGCAAAAAGTGTTGGGTTTAGGTGTTATGTCTACTGTTCAGTCAGTCAAATAGCGAGATGTGTTAGTTCTTACCACAACACTACAGTTTGAGATGAAAGAGTTGGTTTGCGTGACAGTAGTATTGGAATACGTACAGATTTTAGGTCGAATTTCTAACAGCTGCCATGGTAAACAAGGTTATCCCGGCTCAGCTCATTAAATTGCGTACTATGGCACTTGATGTACCTTTTACGTAAATTTACACGTAACTTAGAAGCTGGCAGCTAACTCAATACAACTCGGCAAGAGGAACACAGGTCTCGGTGTGCTAATCATAAAACAATTTAAAAAAGCTTGTTACACTGGTTTTTTCGTAACAAAAACAGAAGGCGACGATTATCTCAGAGTTGTTTCCAAAGATTGAGTCGCAGGCTAAGGCGTCAAAACGATTAAAGACTAAGTTAGAGAGGAATCGTGTAATCTACCCGCAGCTGAAAAAAGAACAAATAACACGACAGAAGTGATAATACAGAATATATATTTATTTTATTCTAGACAGTAGTTAAAGAGGACAAAGAAAATACATAAGTATAGTTATATAAGTTTTCCAAACACTAGTACATGGTTCGAACAAAATTACGCCCTATACGGAGCAACACGTTGTACAGCAAAATGACTCAGTCGATCTGACTTTTATATTCAAAGAAGGAATGACTTTATATTTGTAAATTCAAAATCACAAAAGCATATAAAAAATGAACACTGAGAAACTGAACGCGGACTGCGTAAGACTTTGTGACGCACAAAATGATCCAATAATTAATTGTGTTAACAACCTAACATGTACGTAGGGTCATTCTAAAAATCGACATGACGAACGAAGTAGTACTCATAAAAATAGAAATTGTAATGCTTACCATACCGTAATACCGTACCTGTATTACCTAAAACGTAATATTATAACGTCAAAAACTTACTTTACTTTAAGGTGTCATTTTGTAACGTATAACATAATAATAAATAACTAATAAAGCACCGTACTAGCTCTTACGACTTTATTAAATATAAACACACAAACCATAAAATAGAGCAATAAGTCTTATTTCTAATTATGTTCAGGACGGGGTATTCTACTCGTACACTAATATTTACAATTCTAATTTGAATAATAATTTGGACGCCACAATATTTTTTATATTAAATTTATAACGGGTAAATATTGAAACCAAAAACGAACATATAAACAAATCTTAAAACTAACACTTAATTAGGTTAATTTGGTACATACTTGTATTTGAAGGTTAATTACTTGTTGCTGTTCGTACTTCGCGCATGGGCATCATGTGACTTAAATGAATTACGCAATATTTGGAAATCTTGCGGATTTACTTTCTATTGTTTTCGTATAATTTGATTTATCTTATCACCTTGGATCGATGATCATTAACCATAACTTCATAAACGTATGAGGGGAACGTACGTATCAGAAATTTTCCATAATCATATCGTACATAAATCGTAAATTCGTATTCAAAAAACGTAACGTAAAACCATCGAAATTGTACGTATCCAAACAAATCAAATCGAACGTATCAACCAAGTATATCGTACGTACAAAAAAATAAAGAAACTAAAATGCAAAATCGAAAGGTTACACAACACGTGTACAGAACAAAGAATTCACTTACCCCTTTCAGATTACGGGTTTCTTTAATTAAACAAAGGCGAATATAAAACGGACGAAAGCGAAAATGCAGCGACGAAAGCGGATAATTTTCAATGCATACTACAAAAGCAGATTTCCACAGTTCAAATTTAACATGAGGAAATTTTCTGCACGTTATGCAGGAACGTCCGCGTCCTTCGACAGTTGAACGGAAGATGAAGATAAAACAATATGGCTACGAATCACGCATGAGTAATGTGCATCAGCGATTTGCGCACGCAGAGACTCCAAAAATGTTAAATTAAGACAGAAGTATTAAATCGAAAAAATGTAAACGTTACACTCGCTACTCAGTCAAAAAAAAAACAATAAAAAAATGAGTAATTGTCGGAGAAGAACTTGAAATCGGAACCGGATGTATCAATAAGACTAACTTCACAAGTATCTGAATCATACGAAACAATCGGAACAAAAAAACTCTCGAACCATACACACAACAAACATTCTCAAACATCAATTCATAGAGGCCTCTTTTCAAAATCAAAAAAACATACTAAGTGAGTCCTAACGATACCGTAAGAAAAGAATATAACATAACAGATGATCGAATACCAACTTTCAAAAATATTTATCGTAAAGAAACTTTCGAAACGTAGCTAATAACAAAATAATTCAGATAAACAAATAACCTTCAATACACGGTTTCTTATAACCTAGAACATTACTGTATAAATAAAAATTTAAATTAACTTAAGATCACTATAGTCTGACATATTTGATAATAGGCAATTTAAGAAGAGGGAACTTCTGAGCTTCACGGGATCCACTCATAATGTTGTACACCCACAACTAAAACGTTACCTAAAAATGCAAATAGGCAAACACAAACAATCGTTAAATCAACTTACTTAATATAAAACGAACTTATTTACAGTGGACTAACAACTATAGAAAATATTTATTGTTCAGAAAAATCACAATAATTTTCTTTTAAATCTTTAACATGGAAATTTCCAAGATTGTTACCGTTCATATCTTCCAATTGGTAAACCAAATGAGAGAGAATCTTAATAACTCTACATGGAATGTATTTCGGGGCGAGTTTTTTAGAAAAACCACGAGAAGCGTCGGATAACACAAAATTACGCTTCCATACAATATCACCAACAGAAAAGCTTATCGGACGTTTACGTAAATTATAATATTTAGCATTATTTTCATATGCCTTATGAAGACGAACTTTTACCTCTTCATACATTTCAGGTAATTGGGCCAATTCACGGGTCCAAAACAACTTATTCGCGATTTCTAAAGGTTCATTGGGATTAACAGAGGCGTAAAAATCACCAGTAGAAGGAACATGACGACCGAAAACTAAAAACGCAGGAGGAACTCCAGTAGCATCATGACATGCCAGACGAATAGCTTGAGCAATGTCAAATATATGCTTATCCCAATCACGATGTGAATCTTTAATGTAAGACGAAATAGCAGTAACCAGTACACGATTTACTCTTTCGGTAGGATTTACTTGTGGATGATATCTCGCATTCATCCAAACTTTTTGAACTTTTTGAGAATCCAAAAATGTACGAAATTCTTTCGAAACAAACTGCGAACCATTATCGAACATAACAATTTGAGGAACACCAAATATCGAAAAAACTTGTTCCTTTAAAAACTTAATCATAGGTTTCGTAGTAGCCGTACGTAAAGGTTGAACTAAAACAAATTTCGTGAACCAATCGGTCACAACAAAAAGATATTGATTGCCTTTTTTAGATCGAGGCAATGGTCCTAGAAGATCCATGCTGACTAGTTGAAAAGGGAAACTAATTATTTTTTCCTTACCCATCAGACCTGGACGACTAACATTTGTACTCTTTTGACTAGCACAAATTTTACATTTCCTAACGTATTTACTCACAGAATGACGTATTTTAGGCCAATAATAAAATTCGGAAATTCGTAACAAAGTTTTGTTTACACCAAAATGTGCTGCTGTCGGATCATCATGACAACGTTGCAATATTTGTTCTCTATTTGCAGTAGGAACTACTAATTTCCAATCGGGTATATTTGACTCTAACGGAAATACAGAAGGTACGAATTTGTACAAATAATCACCCTCGACTTTAAAATAAGGGTACTCATCAGGAAGATTCTTAACTTGATCAATCATATTTAGATACCATTCATCAGGACTAAACGCTTCTATACTAACAATCGAAACGGAACGGGATAACGCATCCGGAATTACATTTAATTTGCCGGGACGATGTTGTACATCGAAATCAAACTGAGAAAGACGCATACACCATCTAGCCAAACGACCAGTAGGTTCTTTAATATTATGAAGCCATTTTAACGCAGCGCAATCTGTAATAACTGTAAAAGGCATTCCTTCTACACAACCACGAAAGTGTTTTATACCAAAGATAACACCTAGCAATTTTCTTTCGGTAGCTTAATATTTGCGCTCTGCTATAATCGAAGTACGACTAGCGTATGCGACGGGATGTTCAAATAAACCATAATTTTGGTTAAACAAAACAAAACCTAATCCTAAATCACTAACCTCAGTCTGTATGAAAAATGGCAATTTTAAAGCGGGCGAAACAAGAATTATGGCAGACGTAATACGAAATTTTATTTCCTGAAAAGCGGACTCTGGTTCTAGTGACCATTGAGTAGATTCACCTTTCTTTTAATTTTTAATAAAAATGTGATCGGAGCGGACAATTGAGCAAAATCTTTAATGAAACGTCGATAATAACTAATCAAACCAATAACACGTTTAACTTCAGTGGTGTTACGAGGTTTTGGAAAATTTACAATTGCAGAAACTTTATCTGGATCAGTGCGTAAACCTTTACTATCTATAACAAATCCTAAAAATTTTAAAGAAGATCGGCAAAATTGACACTTATCGAAATTTATTGTGAAACCAGCATCGCGCAGACGATCACACAACTCATTTAAAACGGAAATATGTTCCTCGAATGTTTCGGAAGCAATGATGATATCATCGAGATAAACAAAAACTTTTTCATCTAACATAAGCGGACCTAAAATTTGCTCCATGCATTTCTGCATTGTTTGCGGACTATTCGACAAACCAAAGGGCATTACAACGAATTCGAATAAACCTTTACCGGGAACACAAAAAGCGGTTTTAGCACAAGAAGATTTTTCTAAAGGAATTTGCCAGAAAGCTTTTCGAAGATCAATACTACTTAAAAATTGTGCATTATGTAATCGGTACAAAATCGCATCGGTACGAGGAAGTGGAAACGCATCTTTTCTAGTGACACTATTCAATTTTCGAGCATCATAACATAATCTGAGATCACCAGTTTTCTTTTTAACAAGCAGAACAGGACTACTCCATGGACTATTTGATGGACGAATAACACCTAAATCTAACATATTATCAACTTCTTTATGAAGATGTTTTTGCATAGCCGGAGACAAAAGGTACTGACGTTGCTTAATTGGGGAAGCATCACCTGTATCAATATTGTGTTCTAATACATGAGTGCGACCTAATTTTTTAGAGACTAAATCAGAAAACTTTGACGTAGTATTTCTTAAAATTTCTTCTTGCTGCGGTGACAGCAAATGCCTATCAATAATCGTATTTGGATTCGTAACAGAATTTAACGAAGCAATATTCTCAGACCAATATTTCCTATCTTTGAAATCTACACTAATTTGAAATATAGAACCGAAATCCATTCCTAAAATAATTGGTTGTTTTATCGAAGGAACTAACAAACATGTCACATAACGGGTTACTCCATTTAAAGTGAGCGGAAGCAAAACTTCACCATTACATGATTGAACAACACCATCAGCTGTAGTTACTTTTACTACACGAGGTTTAATTTCAAAATTAATATTATGTTTTCGCAGAAATTCAAGACCAGATGAACCAATAATTGTTGAAGATGCACCACTATCTATCAAACATTTAAGCGGATTACCATTAATATGTATCATAAGATATAATCTATTGTCGAATGGAACAGACGTACAAAGCGGCGAAACAGACGTAGAAGACATAAACAACTTAACTTTATTTAACCAAATATTCCATTCCTTAGAAGTCGTACGAAATTTATTTACTGACTCTTTTTGTCTATTGGCTGACTGAGTTTGCCTTTTAGAGAAAAAGTTTGTTGTCGATTGGTTGTGTTTTTTGGTATCGCTCCGGATTTGGTATTTACGTAAACAGATCGACTTTGGTTTGGACCGATACCACTTGACTCGTTTTTTGGATTGCAAGCGGGACATGTAGTTCGATAATAATTTTTCTTACCACAACCAAAACAAAAGATTGATGCCGTTTTTGGACATTGTCTATGCATATGACCTTGTTGACCACAGTTAAAACATTTCTTAATACTTAACCCAGAGTTACTTACAGATGAAACATTATCAAACGAATTACGTGAACTAACGCAAGCTAAATCTGGTTCTAACAAAACTGAACGCTTTTGCGGAGGCGGATGGTATTTATCAATACGTGACTTTACGTCTTGAACTTTACGACATAATTCTTTCAAACGATCTAAGCTATCAACATCATGTAAACTTACGCGTTCTGAAAAATAAGGATTTAAATTTCTCAAAATTTGATCAATAATTTCGGATTCGGAAGGCTGAGTTTCTAAACGACGATACAAAGCTTCAACTGACATAATGTAAAAGAAAACATCTTCATTTGGACCTTGTGTTCTATTTCGAATTTCATTTAATAAATCGTATTCATAATTTGACGGAAGAAAATCTCTTTTCAGACACTTAACTAATTCAGACCAATTGCTAACCTTATGTTTAATACTACGATACCATAACAAACCATTATCAGAAAATAAATCAGTAGCAGAACGAAATAATTCATGTTCAGAAACATGCCTGGACTCACAATAATCTTCAATTTTTTCTAAAAATGACATAACACTTTCCTTTCCTTTATTTCCAGAAAATTTTATACCCCATTTGTAAACTGGTACAGACTTAATAGTAGATTGTTGTACATACGAATTATTCGAAGGCATAGCAGACATATTAAGTTTACTTAAATCATTTTCAATTTGTGACTCAGAATGTTCAATAAGAAGACCTTGCAAAGTTAATAACTGCGTATTAAAATCATTTTTCTGTGAAATTTGTGTTTTATCGGAAGGCTTAAGCAGATTAATTCTATTTTCCAAATGTAAAAGACGAGTATTAACACGAGTACATACTAAAGAAGTGACATTTTCAGAATTCAGTAAATCCCAAAGTTCAGTTAACGATTCTTCAATTTGAGAAACATTAATTTCGAAATCATCATAAGGTTGAACAAGCGAAACAGAAAGTCCATTACGTTCCTTACGTAGTTGTCCACGCAATTGAGCTCTACGTAAGATTTGATTATCTTGTGGTTTTAAACCACGACACAAAAGTTCAAAAACAATTTCATTACTCTTCAGATGATTTGGTTCCATTTTCAGAAAATGCAAAATATCGAAACAAATATCGAAATCATATACAGAAAACACAAACCTAACCGTAGCAAAAATTAGAAATCGAAATCAATAACGAAATCAGGATAAATCATATCAAACGTAACATTTCAAATCGTTTCATAAACTTAAATTGAATCATAATTTACCTTCGTACCAACAAGTGATAAACCTTACATAACATATTATCATAGTTACAATACACAAAACAAAATTCATAAAAACATAAACAAATCATATCATATAAAACATAATTCATATAACATCAAATACAAAAAAATCAAATCAAAATTTTTAGTACGGTAGAATTTTCTCTAGCCTCACACGATGGGTGCCATTTTATAACGTCAAAAACTTACTTTACTTTAAGGTGTCATTTTGTAACGTATAACATAATAATAAATAACTAATAAAGCACCGTACTAGCTCTTACGACTTTATTAAATATAAACACACAAACCATAAAATAGAGCAATAAGTCTTATTTCTAATTATGTTCAGGACGGGGTATTCTACTCGTACACTAATATTTACAATTCTAATTTGAATAATAATTTGGACGCCACAATATTTTTTATATTAAATTTATAACGGGTAAATATTGAAACCAAAAACGAACATATAAACAAATCTTAAAACTAACACTTAATTAGGTTAATTTGGTACATACTTGTATTTGAAGGTTAATTACTTGTTGCTGTTCGTACTTCGCGCATGGGCATCATGTGACTTAAATGAATTACGCAATATTTGGAAATCTTGCGGATTTACTTTCTATTGTTTTCGTATAATTTGATTTATCTTATCACCTTGGATCGATGATCATTAACCATAACTTCATAAACGTATGAGGGGAACGTACGTATCAGAAATTTTCCATAATCATATCGTACATAAATCGTAAATTCGTATTCAAAAAACGTAACGTAAAACCATCGAAATTGTACGTATCCAAACAAATCAAATCGAACGTATCAACCAAGTATATCGTACGTACAAAAAAATAAAGAAACTAAAATGCAAAATCGAAAGGTTACACAACACGTGTACAGAACAAAGAATTCACTTACCCCTTTCAGATTACGGGTTTCTTTAATTAAACAAAGGCGAATATAAAACGGACGAAAGCGAAAATGCAGCGACGAAAGCGGATAATTTTCAATGCATACTACAAAAGCAGATTTCCACAGTTCAAATTTAACATGAGGAAATTTTCTGCACGTTATGCAGGAACGTCCGCGTCCTTTGACAGTTGAACGGAAGATGAAGATAAAACAATATGGCTACGAATCACGCATGAGTAATGTGCATCAGCGATTTGCGCACGCAGAGACTCCAAAAATGTTAAATTAAGACAGAAGTATTAAATCGAAAAAATGTAAACGTTACAATATGAAATCTAATATAAAAAGCTACATACGGCGTTATCACAAATAAATTCCGTTCTTAAATCATACAATCATTGAATATAGCGAATGCGCAGCGTTTCCCCTTAACTTAATATAATAATTAGTGGTAAAAGTCGAAATCGTAAATGCTTCCAACCCTTTGGCGGTGTGAATTGTTTAATTACAGCAACGTGACGTCATGAAAATTTTTTCAAATATGCCATTTGTTTGTTATCTCCACTGATAAAGAAAACTCGTGGGAGGTATAAAAATTCGCTATAGACAATTACGAAAGAATCAATTTAAACACCCAATAAAAAAAAATTAGAACCACTTACCACAAATAAGCTTTCGCTCAAATGAACACAAAATTCGACTGCATATTCACGTGGAATGATGAACGCCTTGTTGGACGTAGACACCGATAAACGAAGGTGTGTTGCACAAACGTTACCGAAAAAAATAAAACCGTGCTTTTAAAATTTGACAGTGAACCACAAAAAGTGGGCGTGTCAAGGATAAATCTTATACTAGAAAATTTTTAATATATCACATTTTTAACGCGCTGAAACGGTCGGAAACTAAATCAGTCTAACAGTAAAAGAGAAAAAATGACAAAACACAGGTTATAACAACGAATATATTTATTTTAACAAAGAAAGAGAAGTTAAAAAAGAAGAAACGATCTAGAATTACATAGATGCTATCAATTAAAAGTTCGTTAGTAAATATCACAGACAATAATCGTTGATGCAAACCCTTTTAGGTTGGGCAACCCTGCGTACAAAATATTAAATTTGTTAGCTTAACTTTTACATTTCAAAAGAACAACTACACATTGGTGAATATAATACAAATATCTAATATCTCGTGATTCAGCAAAACCAAGCGCCCTGTTTAATGGTATATTACATAAAAACAGTTTTATACTTAATTGTGACATGTACGTACAGTCGTGCGTGCCGACGATTTACAACGTAGACAAAAAAACTTTAAATAAGATACAAAATGCTCACAACTTTTTTGTTCTGAAGTATGCGGTTAGCTAACAGCACCTTCCACACAATTTTCTAAAATTTTCTAAAAAGTAAATTATTACGTACATATAGCGTTAACACATATAAATTTGAAATGCGTCAAGTTTCTCCAATTTAGTACAGATAAATGGGCCTTCCAATTCGTTTGTAATTTGGAATCGTAGCAATTGGAACAATGGCTATAAACCCTCAATTAACGTAGGTGAAATACCCATCCAGCACAAAGTTCAATACTTCGTTAATTGTATCTCAGCATTAATAGAAAACGTGTCGGTAGCCAAAGCTCTATGATAAAATAGAAAAATCAAATTGCGCCGTAAAATGACAATGCATTCTTACCCTGATAAATTGTTTAAAACAAACGCATCTTAGAACTTTATTTAGTATTCAAAATTAGTGTAGACGATTTACGATATTTAATAATAGAAAAACTTACGGGTTTTACACTAACACATGCGTCTGACTTACGTTCTACACAAAATGGAAGTGGTCGACTGAAAATGTAACTACATATGTCGCAAGTACAGATAGCGTTTTGCAATAATAACAGTGAAGCACCTACGCTACTCAAAACCCAATCATTTTTTCCAACATGTTTTTTTTAACAACAGCTCTAACACGGCGTGTTGTATTTAAACACGTTAAAATAGCCGGGCACAGCGCGTAGTCGTTAGTCGGCTTAAACGAAAAATAGTTGGATTTAATAGCGGCCGTTCGGGTTTGAAATAACAGTTACATAAAATTAGTTGGATGTGTAGCGCTGATTGCAAATGTTATTTACGGTTACAAATACTCTAAGAAAAATCTCAAATGGGTTCTACCAGGAACAGGTCTTGGAAGAAAAAGGTTCTATCAGGAACAGGTCTCGGGAGTTTTTCTGAAGCTAGGTGTTAATATTATTACTAAAATATTTATGGATCGTTTGATAATAGTTAAACACATCGTATATAAAGCTATAAAGTTTCTTGGTGTAATTGTGAAAGCTACATTAGACTTTATTTTCTGCTGCTGATGAGCCCCAAAAAGGAGAAACGGCCGTCCAATAGTTCACTGTGATAGCACATGCACAATTACTTTAACTCCAATGTCCTTTACGTTGTGATTTTATCCTGCAGTTTTATTCAAAGTTATTTTGAATTACGCGGGTGTAAAATCGATTTACAATGTTTCTCATTAATATCATTAAAAAATTAAGAAATTTTTAATATCATCTCAATTATATAATATTTCGATTGTTACTGGCAAATCATTATCACAGACTTTATTAAATTCTGAAATTAAAAGTATTGTTACTAACTTTAAATCCCAGTTGGTCCTGTTGGTAACAACCACGTCACTACGGTTTAGTTGAGATATCGGTTACTGAACGTGGTTGAGAATGCAAATTGGCAGAGTTTTTGATTCGGAGTCACCAAGGGTACATATAAACGCACTGTCAAAAAATTAGGAAAAAAGCAAACAATTATTAACAAGAGATTGTAATAAATACATTAATAGATTTTCTATTTGATAACGAACTACCACTTTGTCTTTATCCCTAAATCAGTTTAAATCAGTATGATAACATAAATCTTAACTAAGACCTTAAGTTCCTTATTTTAGGTAGCTAGTAATTATAATACTTTAGTAATATTATTTTCAAACTTTTGAAGACTGTAAGCTTACAATCGTCGAGTTACGTTTTTCAAACTCTGACTTTGAATACAAATAAATAATTAAAGATACTCGGTCGTATCAAATCAACGTACACAATATCACACAAGTTTGAATGAAGCTAAAAGTTGGACTATAGACTAGACTAAAAGTAAAATATTAATAACGATGGTAAAATATACTAAAAGCAGTTGAGAGCTTAGTATAAGTAATAGAACATAACTTAATTAATATGGCTTAATACCCAGATAATACAAATATAGATAAATACATAACACAAAATACAGATTAATAAAAAAATCCGCATAAGCCAAATACCAAAAGCTGAATCGTATCGTCAGTGGCTTGCTCTTGCCAGTGCAGTAGAAGAAATTTGTCAAAATACGAAAAATGTAACACGTTATTACTAACGACACGTAACAGTATTTATTTTTTATTAGATAATCGATATATATCTTGTTATGCGTCAATAAATTCAAATACATTAAGCGTTAAAACTCGTTTTAATACACAGATTCAGTTACAAATAATTTGTGCACAACTTTTTTGTATTCGCTACAAAGAACAAATTAAACGCATTTTAAGTTTGACTGCAAAAAGTTAAACGTAATTTTATTTATCGCAAAACTAAACGATTTAAACTTGAAAAGGTTTAAATTAAAAATTGTTGTGTTTAAAAACAGAATGCGAACTGCAACAAGCGAACAACAGGCGTTGCAACTGGCATAAATGGGAAACTTGAGAAAAGAATTTTCTTTCTTTATTGTAACGCGCAATAAAATAACAAAGAGAAAGATAACAGGAAACAATCTTAGCAGTCTTTAAACTGTCCTCTATTCTAGTTTCCTTTTTATTTGCAACATTATAATACAAACGCGTTTGCGAGTAGATTTGTATCATTACAAAAAAGACGTTTTTTGCACGTACTTTTCAAAGAACGAATTTTTGTATTAAAGCAGCATTTCCGCTTTTAACTGCAAATTAAACCTTGCATTTGTTTTACGACGTTTTCGTAATTGAATTATTTCTTTTACGATGGTTTCAACGCCATGTTTACTAAATACAATCGCCGGCGGTAATATCTTTAAATCGTTGTCGAAATACCTCCGAAATGTTAACTATTAAACTCATTCGAATGGAAACCGACAATTAAACTAGGAATTTATTGTTAAAATTTCAATTATATCGTTAATTGTTGTTATTATACGCTTTTGTGGGAACGTAAGCGCTGGAATAAATAGAGTTTGTGTCTCTATTAACGTATTATTTGCATAAAACAACTCGTGTTATTACGTTAAAGATCAAAGGAGACAGCTCACGAAATTTTCAAGACGGTTTCTACACCGGGTAATAATTTTTATGCGAAATTTTTTCTTGCAAATCTTCTTTATTAAGTTACTATATTTTATATGTAAACGCGTTGCTTATAAGCGCGATAAAAGCGAAAAAATACAAAAATTAAAAATTCGTTTTATGAAGTGTAGTTTTCATTTTTAGTTCGGTTTTTACGACATAACGCTGCAGTTAACTCGAATAAAAATAGTACTCAACTTTTTTGTAAGACTACTAAAAAAATAGAATACTAAATAGACTACGCAATTGTTTTTTTTAACTTTTAGCTACTTTAATGTACTAATACTCTTAGTAATGTATCATTTAGTAAAACTTAATTTTAACAGTCTGCAACGAAACGGTACAGGTAACCGTAATTGAGTAAACATTTTTATCAATTACTCGTGAGCTTTGGATTTTCGGATGGAACCCACCTTTACCGTTCCTCCTCTGCCTAACGAGCATTCCAACATAACGAAACCAAATACCGGCTATTCCCATGTGTTTTAATACAATTTGTCGTGTAAAAATTCTTGTAACGTCAAAAACCACCACTATTAAAATCAGTTTTGCAACACTCCGTATATTGCCGCTACCATAATTAGATTCCTCCGTAATTTCTTTGTAACATTGTCATTCTAAATTAATACCAGTGTTCAACACACGCTGTTAATTCTTAAATAAAATTCAATTAAACTGATAGCACGCGTATACTAACCCTAATTGTAATTACTTCTAAAGAATTACAACAAAACTGACCTTATTGATTTGTATCCTTGTCTTGATGGATAATTTTTTTGTTTGTTTTTTGTGTACGTTTAATTAACACAATTTAATCCATTGTTCTTTATACAAAATTCTTGCACGTTATTTTACCGTTGCCGCGGCGCATGTAAAGAAATAACTCGTTTTGTGTTATAGCATTTAAACGTTTGTTATAAAAAATAAAACTACGTGGTTTCTAACGTTTGTTTGTAACGTGTAAATTCGTATTTGAGCGTAAATCCGCCTGATAGTTAGGCAACTTACCTTTAAAAGTGGGAAATACTCGACCTCGAGTTGTAATTCTTCAAGTTATGCTCGTAGAGGGCGCTTGAGAGTAGTCGGCCATCTACGAAATTTACTTTATTTGGGGGTTTCACGGTGTCATGGACGTGACAGAGTCGGATGGGTAAGAAAAATGAGGTTTTTCTGTCATCGATTAACATCTAATGCAACGGCGTTTTATTTTAGAACTCACTAAGGAATCCGATTAAATGTCCTATACATCAAACAAAGTATTTATGTATTTTGACGTAAAACTCGTAAAGTAAGTTAGTATTTCGCACGTGGTTGAAAGTGGAGGCGTATCAACTAATATTCGTTGTTTTAGCTCTTTCTTTCTTTTGGTTCTTCGTATCTATTGGAGTTTTCTTCCGAGCTTTGTCGAAGCTGTCGGACTGAGTTATCTTGGTATCGCTGTACTTAGGCAGTAAAGTAAAGTCGCAGAGTAAAGGATCCCAGTGGATTGATGGCGCTGTGCTACAGGTTGGGGGTTTGAAGTAAACGAGGTATTTATAGTATCGTTAAGTGTACGTTTTGGAACCGCTAGGGGCCACCACCCATTTTCGTCCAAGCTCTTCGGGGTCATGACTGTTGCTGTCGCTACATACGCTGCGGATTTATATTCAGTGAAATCAGTGCGGACTTCGAATGTAAATGCATTTTTGCTTCAAACTTTGTCTTTGTACATTCTGTACACCTAGTCTACTGCATTTATTTCTGTTTTAATTACAATATTTAACTAAATTTTTGGACATGCGTAATTATGTTTAATTATATTTAACGTCAATTTTGCTACGATTCAAATAGGGTTAATTACTATGTTCAACAGACGCATTAATTTAATGGTTTATCTATGTAATGATTATTTAACGTAACTTACAATTTTTTTGTTGTTAACATAAAAGAAAAACTTCAATTGTCAAGGGTAGAGATTTGGGAGCTCGCACCGTTTTGTCGTAAACTAATTCAATGACACTTTTATTACCGGTCGTGAACTTGACGTCAAGGACCATGGGCGGTGTTACTTTGTTTTAGTGCTCACGCGCGACCGCGGGTGGATATGCTACGAGTTACGGTAGCCGCGGAGATATACTTTAAACATTAGCGCTTTACTTATTGCTTCCAGAGTCTATTTTGGACCTGTTTTAATCGTATATTTATATGTTAAAATTTTGTTATGTTTTATCTAAGTTAATTGATTCTCTGATGATATCAGTGGCGTAACCGTCGAATGGCTCGTTCCGTTCCGGAATTAGCTGTCAATATATAGCCAATCAATAAACGGTTATTGTTTATTCTCGCAATATTTCTTTTGGGGGACCTTGGGTCTAGGATCTCCTTTTCTCCTACCTAGGCTGTTTATCTTCGACAAAAATTCGAGAAGAGGTGGCACACTCGGGCATTTCGCTTACCAAAAGAAAACTCTGTGTCTTTCGATTTGCTTTTACCCGACGACCATCTACGGTGAGGCTAGCCGAAAGGTAAGCGTGACATCTTGTTAAATATTTTACGAATTTTTTTTCTTTCTTTTTCCCCACCTCCCCCATTGGAACATAACATGTTATAAAGAGTAAACTTTAGTTTTCTCAATTAATTATTTAACATTTTTAATCCGACATAGATCAAACTGAGCTACCGCCGAAATGGTCGAAATAAAAAAAAATTTTTAGCAACATTGTATAAAAGTACAACTAATGCTACAGAATTACAGATTTACATGTAGAGATCATTTCACGACTAAAGAACCGTGAGGTGCGCGTCGGATAAATTCGGAATTTGACAATCATGCGAAATAAATTCTAACTAAAAACATATGCTGTAAACAATGTACATTAACTGTAATGGTTTATCTTTAATTTAACTAAAGATAAGTGCATAGAAGACGATGAATATAATATAAAAAAAAATATAAAACACAAAGATAAAAAGGAGTTTATAACCACTTGTGGTATAAATGTGGACACCTCAAACGCCGTATGAAAAGTGCAAACGTTTTTTGGTTAGCTAGTGTACTGACATTCGGAACAAAATTGGTTTCTGCGCAGCGGTTCTTTAGTCTTGAAATGAACTCTACATTAAAAGTTTCTAGCTCAGAACATATCAGGTTCATCAAACAACTGCAGTGATTTTTAATTAACGATTTAGCCTATGAAAAGGCGGTAGACACATATTACCAGCACAGTATACTAAAAAATTATAAACGCAGATCATAAGTTTTAATTGTACTTTTATAATGGATTCTTACCAACTATTTTAGCGGGTCCTGCTAGTATCAATCACGTCACCACGGCTATCTGACGCATCGGTAAATAAACGTGGTTAAAAATATTAAAATAAAAAAAAATAAAAAACGGGCGCTACTCCCCTGTAACGGTAGAATCTTTGATTCAGAGACAACAAAGGTACATACAAAGACACTGTCAAAAAAATTAGAAGAAAACCAAAACAACAGTGATAGAACATAAAAAAGTGGTTGTATATTTTTCAATCAATAACAAAACAAATTCAGTAAATGCTAGGCACAATTAATAGATGACACCGTCACATAATTGCATTTAGATGCAGAAGCAAAAATTCAGTTCTCAAATATATAAGTATAAGAACGTAAAACTTACCCCAATACATTAAGTTCCTTAACGTAGTAGTTAGTGATAATTACTACTTCAATAATACGAACTTTGACACTTTTGAGGAGTGCAAGCTTGAGAGTATTTACTTCAATTTGCCAACACTATCCTAGAATACAAATCATTTTTAAGGATACTCGTTCAAATCAAATTAACGCAAACAATAACACTCAACTGCGAAATAAGCTGAAGGCTGTATAACATACTCGACAAAAAGTAGAATATTTATAAATGATTTTAAATACACTAAAAGTAACTAAAAGCCTAACATAAGTGATAACGCTGAAGGTTCAAAACTTAATAAAGGTAACAAAAAACATCAAAGACCGATTATTTTAGTCAAGATAGAACATTGAGTGATTAGACTTTTACATTTGATTTTATATGGTCAACATCATCGTTTTTGTTCTGTTTTAACTTTTGATGCAAAAAGTTTGTTGTAAGCTTTTAATTTGTCATTGATTTATTTGTTTTTTTTTCTTTGCGTCACTTATTATAAAGCTGTCTTATGTTAGTTTAATTGCTGTTTCGAAAAATTACATTCTTTCTTTGTTTGGATTCTTTAGTATAAGTGTTTCGGAGGTTTTTCCACTTCTATTGGTATCAATCGCCTATAACAAATAAAAATATTTTAGGTTTTGTTATGTTTAATACAATTAATTTTTTGATGGGTTTGTTACAAGCTTTTTGGTTTTACGAACCTTGCACGGCCAACTCACAATAGTCGGCGAGAGGGGTAAGTTCACAGGAAATATATAATAGATGTTTCAGGGCGTCAGAGCTTATCCCAAAGTAATACTTCTGTCCGCTCACAACAGAATGGTGTAGAACTTGTAACAATTCGAAGATTCGTAATCCCTCTACTTAGCTGTTCGAGTAGCCCAAACTGGTTCGTAGGGAACAATAAGCACACAAAAAAAAGAATTAACAACTTTAATCGCCCTCAGTCTATCATTAACAGTTATCACAGTGGTAGTTGTACTAAGCAAAAGTCATTACACCCCACAGTTGGAGTTACTAAAGACTAGAAAAATTTACATTAAATATTTACAACGGTATTAACGTTTGAGTTCGGAATAGTCAATTTAGAGAATTATAGAAACAAGAAAAGTTAAGATCTCGATGCCTACAACATCGGCAACCCACCACACAATTATAAAGAACCGATGTACATGTCTTTCCACTACATACAATATGCGAGACATTGATTTCACTGATTTTAAATACCCTATTGGTAGCTACGCGTTATTCTTATTTACTAACGTTAAATTGTAATCCCACAGTTTGTGAGTGATTGTACGTGACCACGATATCTAAAGTAAACTCAAATCACTCACCCGAATTCCAGCATCCACTAGCCCGAAGAAAAACGTTTTTCTTCTTCAGTGGCCTGCAATAAATTATTAACACGAATCGTGTCACAACCCCAACTCACAAGTGATAGTTCGGCTAAAACAATTTTGTATTAAATAATTCATGAAATCTATCTCAAAAGTAAACAAACGTGCATCGACTACTGTATGTAGTGAGATCTAAAATAGGTGGTTATTAATATGTTTAACGTCGTGTCATCCACGTGTCGTATTATTTGCCCTGGACGGCTCCGCCAGACCCCAATTTCGTGGCGTGGAAATCGCCTTCCGTCAGCGCTTAAGTACGGCAACGTGATGCCTTATTTAGTAGTAGTTTACGATATCCATTTATCGAGAATGCAACAGGTGCGAAATGAAGGAACGCAAAATGGCTGTTAAAAGGAATAACGAATTACGAATGAATTTTTACTAAAAGACGACAGTAGCTTACCCTGTAACGCTTCGAAGAAATTAGATAATTAACTGATTATAATTGGTTTTCCATTCTTTTCCAGATGGTAACGGATATATATCAATATTCAATAGTTACAGACCATTTTATATCATTTACGTGTGACGATTTTCCGTCAAATGACATCTAACGAGAAAAGGATCGTTAGAGGGCGTCAAAACCCGAATCTAATTTTACGTCGAAACACATAGGCGTACATAATGAAAATTCGACCGTAACAGGTTGAATCTGGATACATTACGAGCGCTGTCGCAGTTCAGTGCTTAACTCTGAGTGGCTCATTTTTCTATTTTGAGTCAATTTTCTCTTGCACGCCCAGCTATAGAAACATCAGTGAGTATCAATGCAGGGATAAAGCGTCTAAGCACTCTTTTTTATTTAAAGGACTTTGATGTAGCATGACAAAATCAGTTGACGTCTAAGCTGTGCCTAATTTAGTTTCCATACCTCCGAAAGACCGACATCGGCTAACGATGTCTCCGGTCCCGGATAGATAGAAAGCTCCTTTATCGTTTTTGGATATTCGTTGTAACGTCCCGTTAGAGTTCATTACATTAAAATTCAATTTTACATTCGTTTATTTTTTGCAAATAATATTGCACGTAAATTTATTCAGTTTGGCAACGTCGCGTTGTTTCAACTCGACTTGAGTATTAGCTTAAGCTGGCACTTTCGTTTGGGCCACGCTTGGCCGTGCGTGTCGTAGCGATGCGAGGAAGACAAATTTTCCTGATTATGGCGTAAAAACCCATGTAATTTAATTTTTATTCATTCCATCTAATTGTTGTGATTTCAAAATGTTACGCAATAGTTAGACAAAGGAATTTATTTTGAAAGCCGTTGCTAAGCAGCGTCAGTACATCATGTCATTTAAGAAAAACCATTCTAATTATTTATATTTAGGGTCTTTTACTTTTTTGGATTTTCTAGATCTTTTCGTTTATTTCGGTTTTTACTGGATCTTTTATTTTGGTTTTGTCTTTTAATTACTGGATTTTCCGTCATTGGGTTTATACATTGGTTTTATGCTTGCTGGTGTGTTTGGAAATCTACATTTCTTTAGAAGAATTTTATCACTTCAACAAAGTATGTGCTAAAAATAGAAGATATACGATAACGTCATATCATATGGTGAGTCAACTGAAATTAAGTTACTACATTTTACATTCAAATAATTAAATTGTGTTATTAAAAATTTTCGGGAAACATACTCGATAACAAATTAACCGTTTACTATTTTTGCATTTAATATCAATTAATAAATAGATGTAAGATTTTACGCTTTTTATTCGTCACCAATTTAAAGGTGGTTGACGCCTAAATATTTAATTCAAATATGTTAAATCCAAATTTTATTCTAAATATTATTTTGATTCAAATATTGTTCATTTTTCTTTAATGTAAATAGTGTATTATGTTATAATTAATAAATTTAAGGAGTTCACGTCTTGTGTATTTACTTGCATTCAGCTCACACCCAGAGGTCTGTGCTTTCGATTGCTGCCGTGGTTAAATTATTATTTTTATTTTTTTTAATTTATTCTCACAATTTTTTATTTATACGTTCTTTATTCGGAGTAATTTTTTATTACATCGTGTTGCTGCAGGGTTACGTTGCAGTCTCAACCGTCTTAAAAAATAGATTATTCTAATACCTCGTAATGTTTAAACAGCCTTTGTCTTTTTCACATCAATCCACTAGTGTACTGGGGATACTAAAGTTGCGTAGATTGCTGTTTGTTTTACGAATCTAAGGCGCAAGCAACTTACAAGACGCCTCCTCTGTCAGAAAGAAGACAAGTCCTCTCTTCTATGTTTTCGTGCAATAGAATTTGGCCTTTTCTCTTGCTTCAGAACTAGGTTCTGATTTACCAACCCTGGTAAAATCTTCGACCCCAGAAACTAAGTTCGAAGTAACAGGCGTGGGTACGACTATAGCCCAACAGTACCTCATATCCATAACCGACTCTCAGAATTGGGTGGAGTAGCTATTACTTTAAAAGCAGCAACCACCTGGTAAATTGCACCCTCCCGTATGTATTGTACATAATGACGTCCACAACCCAGAGACGTTATACCTTCATAGAAACAAACTTATCAAAAGATTAGCGACTACTACCACGTTAGCATACGGCACATTTAAGCCGTTAACCAAGCTTAAAGTCATTCTTAGAATTGGCAAAAACATACTTATTTTAAGGGCAACAAAACTACATGGTGGAGTGTAGGACCATGTCAGTCATTTACTTCACGTGTGTACCAGAATCTAGCACAGACGCTACTTAGAGTAAACCGCGCAGCTTTTTCGTTATTTTACTTAGCTTAAAAGCTATGCTTTTTAGGTTGGTTTTCTCACTCTATACAACCGCACCGTATGTGATAATGAGTTTCGTCACCATAGCATATAACCATATGTAGTTGAGGTAAAGGCAGTACAGTGGTACCTCGACATATGAGTGCCCCAACATAAGAGTTTTTCGAGAAACGAGCCGGCGAGCGAGTGATTTTTTTGTTTGAGTTACGAGCGAAATTCGAGATACGAGTTCGGTTTAGCAGATCGGCCGGTAGTAGCACGTGACTGCGCGCCACGCGGTCGCGGTCATCACGGTCAGTAAATCAGTTACCCCCCTGCTTCCGCTGTGATAAGTTGTGTAGTTGTGTTCGCGCTTTGTGTTGCATTTACATTTACATTTACAGTTGTAGTTCATTTATTTTTATAACCATGGATCGAAAGAAAGTTTGTAAAAAGTCAAGTGCTAATAAAAAGATGATGAGTATTGAATCAAAACGTGAAATTATAGAAAAACATGAGCAAGGTGTACGAGTTGTTGACTTGTCGAGGCAGTATGGACGTAGTACGTTCATGATATGTCATGTGCTTAAATAGAAGGAGTCGATAAAGACTGTAACGCCGGCTAAGGGCCTTACGATAATTTCTAAGCTGCGAACCTCCCTTCATGAAAATATGGAGAAACTGCTGATGGTGTGGGTGACAGAGAAGCAGCTCCAAGGAGATACCTTGACGCAGACCATCATTTGCGAGAAGGCAAGAGCGATCTACGGACATTTGCTAAAGCAACCCCGCAGACTTTCATCGACGAGGCATCGGAAGAGTCATTTAAAACCAGCCGGGGCTGGTTTGAAAATTTCAAAAAGAGGACCGGTATTCACTCCGTTGTCAGGCATGGTGAGGCAGCAAGCTCAGATATAAAGGCAGCTGAGGATTACATTAAAACATTTTTCGATCTAATAAAAGCCCAAGGATATATCTCTCAGCAGGTCTTCAACTGTGATGAGACAGAGCTGTTCTGGAAAAAGATGCCGAATAGAACATATATAACGGCAGAGGAGAAGATGATGCCAGGCCACAAACCTATGAAGAACAGATTGACTCTAGCACCGTGCGCCAATGCGAGTGGCGACTGCAAGATCAAGCCTCTGCTCGTATACTATTCGGAAAATCCCCAGAGCATTTAAGTCACATAAGATTGTGAAAGAAAAACTGCAAGTTATGTGGAGGTCAACTCGAAAGCATGGGTCACCAGTAAGTTTTTTGTGGAGTGGGTAAACCTGGTTTTCGGTCCTTCTGTTAAGAAATATCTACAGGAAAAAAACCTACCCGTGCAAGCTCTTTTTATCCTCGACAATGCCCCTGCTCATCCACCAAACCTCGAAGATGACATCCTCGAGGTGTTCAAATTTATAAAGGTTCGCTACCTACCACCTAACACTACTCCTATTCTGCAGCCCATGGATCAGCACGTGATTTCTAATTTTAAGAAGCTATACACCAAGCATCTGTTTCGGCGCTGCTTTGAAGTGATGGAGACCACAAACCTTACCCTTTGAGAGTTCTGGAAGGACCACTTTAATATCGCGATTTGCCTAAAAATTATCGATCAGGCCTGGTGCTACAACGAGGACCTTGACCTCTGCATGGAAAAAGTTGTGGCCTGAAGCTGTAGCTAAAGGGATCTACAAAGAATTGGAACCCGGTATGTCAGTAGAGTAGGAGATTGTGTCTCTGGGGAAATCCATTGGTCTAGAGGTGGAAGAGAGAGACGTGAACGAGCACGTTGAGGAGCACACCCAGGAACTGACGACTGAGGAGATACAAGAGTCAATCACAGCAGCATACGGAGGTTATGCAAGAAATTGGTTTCGAAGAGTCAGAGGAGGAGATTATTTCTACAAGTGAGATAAAGAAGATCTTAGGAATGTGGGAGAGAGTTTCACAGTTCGTGGAAAAGAAACACCCACAAAAAGTTGCAACAGGTCGTGCATCTGATTTATTTAATGACACTTGCCTAACTCATTTCCGGAACATTCTGAGAGGGAGGAAGAAACAAACCTCCTTGGACATGTTTTTTTCTAATGCGTGGGCTTTGTCAAGCTTTTTATTCCACCAAGTTATCCGGTTAGAGGTTCGTTAGACAGTTTCTTTTAAATTTTAATAAATTAACTATACTGCCCGTCATTAATTCTAGCTTGTGCGTTGATTTTGCAACTGTACGGCAGTCTCCGATTGGACAAGTTAAAGTTTCGTTGAACAACTACCAGTCTGTTTTTCTCGAATTCTTGCATTCCGCTACGAGTTTCTCGTTTGATTCAATGTTGAACCAAATGTATCTATGATCAGATAAAGACAGTGTTACGTGGTTTTTCCCGTAAATTAAACGAACAACGACTAACTCAGTTGTTCAGTGATTGAGTCTAAATTTCGTAGTGCTAAATTATAAAACAAATTTAAAAAAGCGTCACAACGATAACAGACTAGGATGGGAGACACACACAAATGAAAAGACAAAAGTTGTCACATAAAGTATATTTATTTTATTACAGTATGCAATTTTACTTAGAAAAAGATACATACATATATTTATATAAGTTTGATCAAACATTAGTACGTAGATTAGCATTACAGACAAAATGTGAAATAAGCTTTCGACTGGGCAACACGTCGTACAATAAAGTGACCTTGTCGGTCTAACTTTTACATTCCGAAGAGAAATGAGTGTAATATGTACGTTCAGTCGTTCTTACTATCGATTGACCACCAAAATACCAAAAATTAAAATAGAAAGAATGGTACTTACAATTTAGTTTCCTCAAAGCATGCTGTTAGCTAGCAGCACCTTCCCAGCATTTCCTAAAATTAATTGAAATCTAACAAATAAGTATATACGGTGTACGGTGTATACAAGTAAGCTTATTTTATTTATAGAATTACTGTAACACCAACGAATGCGCCGAGTTTCCCTCAAATTAATTTCGTAATTTTGGTGATTTCTCCAATACGGTAACAATTGCATCTAATCTTTTGAAGGTGTAAATAGTGTTAGCTACAATAACGTAAAGTAATTATGAAAGATTTTCTAATTACAACATCTGCTTATTATCTTGACAGACAAAAATCACGTGTGGATGTATGGAAACCCGCTACTGATAATTACGGAAGAAGTAAATTAAACCACAAACAAAAAAACAAGTTCTAATCCCAAATAAAGATTTTTATTTAAATCGCAATAATATTCTATTTAATAATCGCAGAAATACGCGTGAATAATTTGGAATAAAAGTTTTATTGGGCGTCGACAACGCTAGATAATGTCTACCATGTTCAGACCTTACCAAAAGAATACTCATTTTTAAAATTTGACATTTTATCCCTGCCCATGCGACGAAAAGTGAGCGTTCCAAGAATAAATCTTATATAGGGAACAAACATCATACTAAAACACTTTTAACATAACAACAGTTCATCTAATACATGCCAAATTTTTATCACTTTGCTTGCCTTTGGACTAACAAACGTAAAGTCAATAGCTTCACTGCGCGAGACGGTTATATTTATTTATTATATCTAAATTAGATTTTAAATTAAGTTTTTTACGTCTTAAATTTGTGTGTGGTGTGCATTGGCATCGCATCCAAAAATCAGCGGTTAGTTGGTCTCACTAATAATCAGTTACTAGATTTTCTTCGGCGACGGTGGTTCTATCTAGTTGTAGAGAAAGTAACCGGATCCGATAATAAACTTTCTTTACTACAAATATTTATGCTACCAGTAGGTCTCTAAAACATTAATCTCACAATAGTACAAAGTATAGTGCAGTGTACGTTCGGAGAGTGATCTTTGAGAATTCTTGGTGCATTTGGTTGGCTAATGTTTGCACTTTCTCCTAGGACCCCATGTCCATAAACAAGAAGTTTTGAGTTTCTTTCAGATTAGGTTTAGTGTTAACCATTCGCCACGTCTCGGTACTGATGTTCTGTATTGATATTTTTTTCAGAACGGGGGTCGGTTTCAGTACTGATCCCGGAATTCAAAAAAAAAGATTACTTTTTTGAGTGTTGAAAGGTTTTTAAGATAAAGCATCTTAAGTTTTCTGTTCTTCTCTAGCAGTTTCTATTTGATTAAAGTGCCGAATAGTCACCCTTTGGTTGCTTTGTCTGCGCACGTTATTTGCAGTGATTTCTCTTTATGGGTGCATTGCAGAAAACGCGGAGAAGCTCGTCTCTTCTTCAATTCGTCAATCCATCCGAGTGACAGTGCTTGTAGAGAACTTTTTTTTATGATTGCAAGTGCAATTCTGTTAGCAGTTTGTTACAAGCTTTAGGTCTTACGAACCTTGTGCGGACTACTCACACAGTCGGAGATAGGGAAGGTTCAAGTGAATAATAATTAAGGGCGCCTGATAATTTATAATTAACAATTCTCCCTCGATCAAGACAGACGGTCCAAGATTGTAACGAATTTTTAGGTTCGTAATCTTTGTTACTCTGATGTTCGGGTAACCACAATAAAAGAGGAAGGTATGTTACCATAAAAGAAAGATTAACAGGTATAAAAGCTTTAATTTAGTAACGTAGATGATTAACAAGAGTACATCTAATTCTCAGTGCATGAATGCCAGCAGTATCGGCAACACACAATAGATAGGTTAAGTCGAAGCGAACAGCGAAGAAAATTTCGTAGTGAATATACAAAATAATTAATGAAACTACCTTAATGGTATTAAAACAATAATCGTAATTACGGAAAATAACATTAGCCAAAGTTCCGTGAGTGACTTCCCTGACAACGATAAAATAATTAAATAAACTTACCCACAATTCAATACCTACTTGGTCGAAGAAAACGTTTTCCCCAGTAAGTGAGCCAAGAATAAATTTGAGTTGTAAATCGTGTCAACACAATGACTCACGAAATCAAGATCTACAAAATTGTTAATTACTAATAAAAGAAAGTACACATAACATAACCCGATTGTCGAATGCTGTTGTACACATTCAATGAAAGTTGGTTTCGCAGGTGTTTGCCGCATGAGTAGGATCTCGAAGAAAAGTTTTTGTTTTTGGTTTTTTTATTTTTAAACGCAGGCCTTATATATATATATATATAGTTATATTCGTCTCATGAAGGTATTTATCGGTATTAATCCCTCATTATTCTTTATTGGATAGAAACATGTGGGCCAAAACGTGCTGGAACGGCTATCAAATCAAGAAGAAATTACAAAGGAATTCTAACAAACGGATATAAATATCTTACCCTGTGACGAATAAATTATTTTAAAAACGTAATGAAGTTATAATTTGATTTCCATTACAGAGGATGATATTCGAAAATTTTCTTTAAGCGACACAGGCCATTTTATGCTTCGTCGTAAAATGACAGTCACAAGAAAAGATCGGCAGAGGGCGTCAAAACGGGAATCTAATTTTAATTACATATACAGGGTATTACGTTATAAAAATTTTGCACGTAACAAGTTGTTACAATTTTTGGATTTTCGCTCAGCACCAGCCGACATTTTTGGGTTCTGCTCAGAGACCCCGTCTTTTTTTAAATTTTGTAAAAGTGGCTCCATATATGTCCTACAAATACGGAAGAAACTAAGGTCACCGTGCGCAGTGCCCCAATACGCACGGAAGGTTATATACAACAAAATTTGCATGGTGTCCCGAGGTTGGAACCCTTGACTACTGGTCTTTTATCTAGTCAGGCATCTATCGACCAGATTCTCTTCATTTTTGATTTAGGTTTTTAATGCGGTTGCACTGCTTGCCCGTGAGATATATCCACAGCACCAAAAAGTTTGAGTATGGCTGCCGTGCCTGCAGACTAAAGTCAGTAGAGCTTTTGTCATACATATACATCCTCCTATTAATCAGCTAAAGACGCGCCCGATAAGTAGCACCACCCACGGAGTTGCATCTTTTTCGAGCTTTAATAATAAACTGTTTTGTGTGTGTGGGTGTGTAACTCATCTATTAATTTAATTAAAATTCGTTTTTGTTAAAATTGTATAATTTGAATACTAGAAAATAATAACTTTTAAATAATATTAAAATTTATCTAATTTGTACTATATATAGATGTTTGTAGTTATTGAAGCATCGCATCAGTAGATTTTACTCATATTTAATTTTTGTTTGTAATATTACTTAAATAAATGTATATTAAAATGTAACAATATTTTGTAATTTTATATTAAACACAGATTCTTTTAAATGGATTATCTTCATATTATACTCAAAAAAAACTACATATTTTTAAAACTCGTTAGCAAAATTGAATTAAAAAAATACATACAAAGATAGAAATAACATATTTTTTTAGTAAATTCCCTTTTTGTAATTTTATACTCTGAAATTGATATTTTAAAACCGTTGTTTTAATTTTATAGAAAAAATAATGTGTTTTAAAATACAGAATGAAAAATGCGTAGGTCGTAATGTTTGCTAACTTTGCGGAACAGAAAGACGAATAGGTACAGGACACGTGCTTTATGTGTTTAATAGGGGTCGCTATTATTCTCTAATAAAATAAATTTACTCTAAATTCGTATTAAGTTGGTATGACTTACAGAGCTTATACCATCCGCCTATCCAATGTTCAAATATTTTCGTAATAAATTAGGTTTTTCGTTTAAAGTCAAATGCTTAAACGCGTAATTGTTATAAAAAATATTTTTTTATCGTTTAAATAAAACTGTAAAGTAGTCTCTAAAAAAACTACTCAATCAAATTTTAAATTTGTAGCGTGTACTCAACTCAAACTTATAAGCAGAAGAAATAAATAACTGCAAGAGAAGGAATTCTTAACAAATGGATTTTAATGACTTAGCTTTAAAGGTAAATTCTAGTATTACATTCGGTTTTATGAGCTGCATCAAAATAGTTAATGTGTACATTAGGCCTTTTTTTTACAAGTGGGCGTTTTTTAACACGAGTGAAACAAGGGTTTTAAAAGTCTACGAGAATTTATGATTCATAACAGTTAAGAACAAAAAAATCTAGGATGATAACGTTTTTCGGGTTTGAACCGTGTCATTGCTGTAACCAAAGTTGCCAACGTTTCGCCCACTTTCGTAAAAGGTTTAATCAGGGCGTGGGAGAAATCCAAGAACTTAAACAAATAACCGAATTCTAACTAAAAATTTCTCTAAAATTAACTAAACCAAGCCAGATTCTAAAGCGTGAAAACGTAAGAAAGAAAACAATAAACTTAAAAAGCAAACATTAATTTAACAAAAAACCACTCCAGAGTTAGGTAAAACCAGATTTTAAGCTCTATAAAAAGGACTTAAGAAGAAGTAGTTTCCGAATATAAAGAAGAGCTGGTTAATTTCGATTCTGATTGGGTTACGGTCGAAAAGAGGAGGAGGCGTGTTGGAGGAAACGTTATCAAAACCTATATTGTTACCTGTAGTAAAATGATGTTCAGCAACTGCAAACCTTGCCTGCCTTTTCCTTATACAACGAACATGTTTTGAAATGCGAAAAATGACGGAACGAATTTTTTTTTTGACGTTGAAGTGGCCTTTATCTTGGTCGATTATGGCTGTGGCATCTGTTTGCGCTATTCTTTACTAGTCATAACCTCAAACGTAATTTTTTAAATTTATTTAAGCTTGCTTGTTTATATTCAAAGGCGTAACTTTTTCCTGTAGTATATATATAAGCGGGGATCCTAGAGCTTCCGCCGCAACCCGCATTTCAATCGCCATCTTTCTCGATCTCTCCATTCTTCCTCATCAATAGCTCGATCCCTCATTGTCTTTTTTATTCCATTTACCCATGTTAATGCTAGTCTTCCTCTTTTTCTTCTATTCCATGATACATATTCCATAGTTTTTCTTTGGTCATTTATTCTCCTCCATCCTCATTACGTGTCCATACCACAGAAGTTGTCTTGTTTCTACCCCTTCTATAGTCGTATATGTTTTTTTACACGTCTTCTAATTTCTTACGTTCCAGCCTGGACACTCTATTTGCTCTCTTTATGTAATCCATTTCTACTGCCTCCATTCTTTCTGTCCGATAACTGCCAGCATTCTGATCCGTATGTCAATGTCGGTTCTACTATTACTCTGTAAATTGACATTTTCGTATTTATTTTAATTTGAGTCGACCAAAGTAATGAAGTAAACATTCGTACACATTTCTGATCTTGTTGAATCCTATATCTCTAATGGATGTTCCTTCTCTTGATATCATGCTTCCTAAGTATTTATACTCTTCACATTTTCCTTAGTTCTTTTAATTGTAAATCCGGGTCTTCCTTCTCCTCTCCTATGCCTAGGTATTCTGTTTTTCCTTTGTTCATATTCATACCTCACTCTTCGTAATCTTCTATAATTTTTCTTAGCATGTAGTCTTCTTCGGAGTTTGCAATAATTCCTTGATCGTCAGCAAAGAAGAGAGTTTTTTCCCATTTCCCATTCCTAAAAACTTCTTCCTCCAGTTCTCCAAAGCTTCTTGAACATATATCTTCAACAAAGTGAGTGACAAGCACCATTCCTGTTTGAGACTCTTTGTAACTGTAAATGGTTCCAACATTTTTTTCCCAACCTTCACGGCAATTTTTGAGCTCTTAGATTAGTTCTAAATTACACGAATGTACGTTTTACTGAGGCCGATCTTCGTCAACACATCGAAAAGCTTTGTTAAAGGCACTGTATTGTAGGCTTTCTCAAGATCTATAAATACGAGATGCGTAGGTTGATTTCGGACATTTCGTTTTTCTATTATTTGCTAAAAAGTAAATATATTATCCAAACATGATCTTCCCACACGAAAACCGTTCTGCTCCTCTAAGTCTTCATATTCCGATTCGATTCTTTTTTTTAGAATTCTGAACAGACTTTCTTGTTTTCATTCGTATAAATTGATTTGTCCCCTAATCAGGCTGGAATTAAACAGCTCAGCTAGAATTTCCAACATAATATCTGGTACATGTTTAATTTAAATGTTTTCCGTTATTAGTGTTCTATAATATTCTCGCCATTCTTCTTCTTTTATCAAGTTTATATTCCCTGTCTTCTTTCTGTCGTTTCATAGATTTTTTATGGCTTTTCATGCCTGCGTTATTCTAGTTCCACCTAAACATTCCTCGATCTCTTCACACCTTTTATCCCACATTTCGTTCTTCACTTGTCTGTTGCATCGTGCATATACCTTTCTGTCTTCCAGGTCCTTGGTACGCAGCCACATTTGATAAGCTTTCTTTTTCCTTTCTATTAAATTTTTTTCCTGACCACCGTTCTAGGTTTTGTTTTTGGTCCACTTTTTAATACCTTAAAACTTCTTTGGCTGCTTGATGTATATTTTTTTTAATAAGTTGATACTTATTTTCTGTGTCTAGTTCTTAATGTTTTATTCTTTGAAGCTTCGAAGCCAATCTTAATTTATATAGAAACTGTGTAGATTCTTGTTTAAGGATTTCTAGATTATATTTTCCATCTTCCAGTTCTTCATACTCCTTTTTGTTATTTCTTTCTCTATTATCGTCTAATTTTCTGTAATTAACAATTACTTTTGCTATCACTAAGTAATGATCTGACCCACATTTTGCCCCACGATACGCCCTACGTCATTGATTTTTAGTCTTGAATTTTTTCGCTGAATCAGGTGGTCGATTATCGGTCGTAATGGTTTTGTGGATTGTACCCATGTGAATTTGTGTACATCTTTATGCTGAAAAAAAACCATTTATTACTTTAAGGGATAGTGTTTTGTACATGTATATAAGTCGTTGACCGTACTTATTTACTTTTTTTTACCATATTTTCCCACCGCCAAGTCATTTTCTTTCCGCCCAACTCTGGCACTTAAATCTCTAAGTATGCAAATCTCCATTTATGTTCTTCAATATCTGCGTTAATTTATCATAAAATTCTTTCTTTACCTTCGTTTTAGCATGCTCGTTTAGAACGTACATCCTTATTATTACTATGATTTCTCCATTTCTTTCTATCTCTAGCATTATTATTTGTTCATCTATTTCTTTCCAAATCTTGTATTTCTTATGACTATAGAAACTCCTCTTTATGTTCGTGCACTCTTACACACTCCGCTGTAAAAATGAGTATACTCTCCTATTTTCTCATTTCCTTTGCCTTTCTTTTTTGTTTCAGTTAAAACACAGATGTCAATATTTTTTTAGCTCTTTTAAAACCTCTGCTTGTTTTGTCCTAAGTCCCTGCATGTTCCATGTAGCCAATCTCATAGTCCGTTTCCTTAGTGTTTGTCGTAATTTATGACCATCTTGATTCCGAGGCATGTGATCGAATCTTTTAGCATATCAGTTTTTTTTCCGAAAGATGGGTTGCTAACCTATGGTTTTAACCCTCCTCCGTTATCCGGGCTTGGGACCGGCAACAGCACCGCTGAGCTATTTAATCCACCCAGCGGCACTGCAGGCAGAGTTCTTCCTGTAGTTCGTTATTTAATTTAAGTCTCATCTTATTCGATCTCGCAGATTCAAATACGGTGTAAGCTCTCGTATCCGTCAATCCACAATTTACACATGTGTCTTCCATTCTTTATTTAAATCTGTCCAACATTCCACAAAGTCGGTCTAAGAACTGACCCTTGTGGTACTCCTCCGGACGTCTCCACCATTATCTTTACTCTTGAAGGTAAAATTTTCTATAGTTTGCTATTCGTGAGGTCGGTAATAATAACCTGAAGAAGGCAGTCTTATGTTTTCTTCTATTAGTCTGCTGATTAGTTTTTTTTTCTAGATACCGCGTTAAATGCATTTTGCACAACAAGATATGTAACTATGCACATTTCTCTTGTATGTATGGTTCTTTCCTTGGCACTTGTAATCTTATCTAGTATTGCTTCAAGCACCTGTATTGGACTTTTGCCTTTCCAAAATCCGTATTGATTATCTGATAATTTTAAGTGTGTACCCAACTTTTGCACTAATATTTTTTCAACGAGTTTTCCAATTATATTTATAAAGAAGATCGGTCTTAGGCCATTTTCAGATTTAGGGATTAATATAGTTTTTGCTACTTTCTATCTGTTTAGAAAATTTCTTTTTCTTAAACAATCATTTACAACGTTGGCTATAAGTATCGGTTTTTTTGAAGCCAATTCCTTAATTATCGTAGCCGGGCACATTTGGGCCGCCCACTTTCCTATCTGGTAGACCTTTTGCAGCCGTCATAATCTCCTCGATTGTTATGTCTACTATTGTGACCGTCTTAATCTTTTTTATTTTTGTTTCCTTCTTACTTATTTAATATATAAAAATAAAATATAGTATCTTACTAAAATCTTTGGTAAGTTGACTTGTAGCTATTCTGTGGTAGTTTATTATTACAGATATATATCACAAAGTTACATTAACGATACGGACTAACTATTCTACCAGCCAATACCTTTTCCGTTTTTCTTTCCTTAATGCTTTTCTAAAATCCGGACATCCTGTTGTTCTTAACCTATGCCTTATCGTGTTACAGAAAACGCATTTCTCCTGTTCTACATGTGTTTCTGCCCTATGTCCTTGTGAGCCACATTTATAACATATATTAGACTTATTTTCTCCCTTGCATTCAACTGCAACATGCCCGTGCCCCCAGCATCTGTAGCATCTTTTAACTTGTATCTTTTTACATATCTCACTCATATTGATTCCTATTCTGATATATCTTTTTTGGGCCAGTTTTACTGCTTCTTTCTCATTCATCCATACACGTTTTAGTATTATCTAGTAAGATTGTTAATTCCTTTAATGTCATCTATATCTTCTCTCAACTCTTCTGTCAGTGCCTTAACTAGGTCTTCCTTATTAATTGTTTCTTCCATTTCTCTTATAGTGAGTCTCGTCGTGCCTACCTTCTCTTTCAACTGTCATCGCATAAGTAGATTTTTCTTTTAAATTGTGTATTCCTGTGATTGCACTTTTAACTGTTGTAGTGTTGGTGTTATTTCTACCTTAGTTGAGGTTTTGTGAAGATTACCTTCCACTGTTTTTTCCATCTTGGGCTCCCCACTGTTTTCTTCTTTAAGTATCACCAATTATTGCTACCGTTTTTCTTTCGTATGCTGGCGGTTTATTTTGACGACTTTTCTTACCACATTTTTATATGTATTCCTTGTTCTAATCCTGTTTATCTGTTTCAGTGTGCCACATTTTTCTTGAATATCCATTAACTCAGAATAACGTTCTTTGTGTAGTTTTTGTATACTATAGTCCATACTTTTATCTATTGGCTCTACCATCACTATTCTAACGACCTTCGGTACTTAATTTGATTTCTGTATTTTTATATAATTTATCGTCCCAAATGTTATTTGCCATTTATTGCCAATCTTTACAGTTGTTAATTTCCGGCAGATGTTTCAATTTGGTTTCCATTTTGTCTCAGTCTTCGGTTTGTCGTTTCAATATGTTCTCTTAAGTGTCGGTAGACCATCGTCTACCTTAATTCCTCAAACATTTCTTTGTATTTTTTCATCAGGTTTGAGGTTTGTACAAAAGAAGGATAAAAAAGATTAAACATTACGTCTGTTTGTTATAAAAAGTAAACACTACTACATATCTAATAATTTTACCTTAAAGAAAAAGTGGTTACAGATCTGTTTCTTCTTCTTTTTCCTGTTAATAGTACACTGTGTTACAAGCTTTTATGGTTTTACGAACCTGCACGGCCAACTCCCAATATTCGGAGAGAGGGGAAGTCCACACTAAATACAGAAAGGATGTTGCAGGGCGCCAGAGCTTATCCCAAAGTAATTCTCTGTCTAGCTCAGGACAGGACGGTATAAAACTTGTAACACTATGTTAGGTTCGTAATTCCTCTAGTCAGCTGTTCGAGTAGTCAAAAGTAATTAGTCGGTAACGATAATCACAGGAGCAGGGAAGAGAAAAAGAAAGACTAACAAGTATAATCGATTTAATGGTTTAATGTTGGAATAATAATAGAAGATATGATTGTTAATATATTCGAGGTAGAATTAATACCTATCACACTTGGCTTATACGCCAACTTTAAAGTCTACAATAAGTAACAATTCACATTAATAATTATCGTACACTTTGATTAAGAAGTACATCAGCAATTTTCTAACTAAATGCCTGTAGTATCGGCAGCACACATCACATCAATAAATTCCAATGAACTAAGTAGCGAAGAATAGTACGTAGTAAATATCGTTTACATAATTAGGAATATGGCATTACTAACAATAAGACAAAAATAATTAGTATGGCATTAACATTAAATTATCACAATAATTAAGGGTAGGACGCAGCATACGTAGTATAAGCAAATTTACTAACTAAATGGTATTACAATTACGGTAATCAGTACGGAAATACTATTAGTGAAAGTTTCGTGAGTAACCTCGTTGACGACGAAAGAAAAGATATAAAAGCACTTACCACAAATACAGGAATTTCCCCTGGTGTGAAGAAAGTACTTTCTTCGACACGTACCCTGCAAGTAATTTGAATCGCAATTCGTGTCAACCTAATATCTCACGAAATCCAAATCTACAAAATCATTACTTAAATTTTAAAGTATACACATAACACAACCCGAAATCGGATGCTGTTATACCACTTTTCTGTGATTACACAGGTATCTGCTGCCTGAGTAGAATCTCGACAGCTTTTAGTTACACTCGGTACATTCGGTTACTGCCATATGTCGTATGTCTCAGAGAGTATTTATTTGACGAAATTGTTATTCGAAATGGATCCCTCATTAACAATTAACCATTAGGAACGAAATGCTCGCACGTGGTGGGAACGGCCGGTGACGACGCAAACGAAATATATGTGTTATACACTTATAGATTGGTCCCCAAGACGGTGGATAAGTTTAGACAACGTTCAATCGCCCATTCACCGGCCTTTTTCTCTAGTTTTCAAATTGAAGAACTCGTCGTAAATATACAGTCGTGCGTAGAAAACGATCGTTAGGGGGCGTCCAAACCGTAAATTAATTCCACGTTGGGAATACATAGGCGTGCGCAAAGAAAATTTCGTCCGTAGCAACATAGGCGTGCATAAAGAAAATTCGACTGTAACAACTGTCTAGTTTTTCTTCAAATTAGGAGTTTTTGTAAACCCGATGATTAACTCCGGTACCAACGTTTTGGTAGTTTTTCTAGAGTTTTCTGGTGTTGGGTCTTCCAGTTAGGGGTATCTTTGTTATGCGGTCGCTTGTCATGTAATTTACATAACCATTTTCTTTTTTCTGGACCAAAATTCACCGTCTTGTATGGTGCCAGTATTCTTTATTTCTTCGCTTCGTCGCCGACCTAGCATTTCTATTTTTCTGTTATTGTTATTCTCATTTCCGCTGTCTGCAGAAAACGTTTGGTGCATGCGTTGTCCGCTATAGATGTTTAATTTTCCTTTAAATGGCCAAATATGGCAACTGTGTTAGTTGTTTGACTAAATTTTTCCTTTAAGTTTCTTTTGCCTGTCATGTAGGCGCCCAGGTATTTAATGCACGTGACTTGTTCAATACTTTTGTCGTAGAGCGTGAGTTTGTTTCTTGTCGGTTTTTTTACTATAATTAACGATCATTGTTTTTTTAGATAGCTATATTCGTGTTCCGTTTTCTGCTGCTATTTAAAACTTTAACAATAGTTTCTGTAGTTTGTTTTCAATTTCGGACACCAGTACGGTTTTTATTTCATATCACTTGCCCGATTTTTAGAGTTGTTTTATAATTTTGTCCATTCTTAGATTGAATATCGGCTGAGACTGTCTTCTTATCGTATGCCGTTAGTAGTCAATATGGCAGCTGTAAAGTGGTTTTCTGCTTTTATGATGGTTTTAGTATCTGTTCAGTGCTTTGATAATTGCTTGAGTTTAGTGAACTCAATCTAATTTTTCCGTTATTTGGCGTAGCATGAATATGGCATCTAGGATTTTCTTCTATTTCAATAGCTGTTTTATTCTCAGCAAGTATCTCAGAATAAAACTTCGATATTGAGTGTAGTATATTGATCCTTTAATAGTTCTTTGGGTTAGTTTTTGTGTTTTCTTAAGAATTGGTATACTGACTTTTATTTTCACTATTCTAGAGTGTTATCTTCTTGTTAAAAATACGGTTAAATGTATGTAACAGAGCATCTCATCCGTGTTTTATCATTTTGTTTATACTGTTATGCTGTGACGTTTACTCTGGATCCAAGTGCTTAGCTGAAATAGAAAACTAGGAAACGGTAAGGTTCTCGGGCGCCAGATTTGTTCGGGGAGTTTACTCTCCCGTTCGACGGTATAGTCCGGGTAACTGAGTAAAGACACTATTGTCCAGGGCTTTGGACGAACCTAAAAACGGAGCGAGGCGACGGAAATAAAAGACAACAATATAAATAACTTTATAAGTAAACGATCATTCGGCGACATAACTGGAGAAAGCGGAAGCGGTGAACACAATCAAGCAAGCGTGAGGTGATCTTGTAGTTCAGCTGGTCTACTGAGACCCCGGACTCATCTTCTGTTTGAGCTCCAGTTGGAACTCGCGTTTCTGCGTTGGGGTGCCGGTTTTATTACGGACGGTCAAAAGAGGGAGAACGAACCGCTAAAAATTTCCTTCGACTATTTATGTACAATGTGGACGCGGATAATAATTACAATCTAAATTAAAATAAATCAGTATTAACAATAACATAAATAACTGGAGGTTTCCTTAATATAAAATAATTCAAAAATACTAATAAAATAAAATAAGTACAGTTCAATACAACAACATAAATCATATTTAACTTGTCATTAGCATTAACGTTTTACACTTTTGTATTTTCATAAGATTTTTAGTACGGCACTGCTAGCTCGAGCGTCATTTAATGAGGTGTTTTGATCTTACTAAGTATAATCCTGATATCCAATGCTGCCTTGTCGTTTTTTCTTTGTTTCTGGAATAAAGCAGAAGCTTAAAAAGTGATTTTTTATTTCTATGAGGATGAGGCGTGTTTACTCAAACTATTACATACTGTTACGTGTCTTTATAAATAAGTTTTCACATTTCGTGCTTTAATAAAGATTTTTAGTATCGAACTGTAAGCGCTTGCGGAATTTGCGGTATGATATCAATAAACGGTTGGGACGCCTAGTTGCGTACTGTTTTTTTTTACTTTTGCTGCAAGTAGCTTAGTTTTGTAGAAATTTTGACCATTTAATCCGGTTTTAAATGAAGATCTTTTACTTAAAGACTTAGATTGTTCTTCAGGCTACTGAACTGCCGACAGCAAATTGACGGATGCTCAAAGCCTTCTCTTCAACTATAATTATAGGAAGTACAATTATCATCTTCTTGTAATGAATAAACTTTTTGGACCAATTACACCACGCTGCAATTAAAGTTGGGTTTGATAACCTCAAGGGTTGCATTTAAAAGAAATTTTGGGTTTGATCAGCTGTCAAAAACTTGTATAGTTTCTCTTTGTAACGTACAAATTGGGGAGGTAAGAAAAAAATAATAATCGTAGATGTTTGGCTTACCGTTCGGCTAGCTTTGCCGCAGATGGTCGTGGTTCAAATGATTAGACACACGTAATCTTCCGATAAGGCAATGCCCTTTGCGCCACCTTTTCTTACGGATGAGTAATGTACTGAACGTCTAGGTTAGAGAAAAAGAAATCCCAGACTCTCAGACAGCTCCGTTTATTAATTTCTCTTTTTTTTTAGATGTATCGTTTGTCTACGACAACCGACCCTCACGAAGAAAAATAGCGATAGGAGTCGAATCGTCGATGATTACAAAATTTTTACGGTTTGTGTGGCTACGACACTGGTATCGTTATAATTATGACACAAATACTGAAAATACAAAACAACAAGTCTAAAGTAGACTCTGGAAGCAGGCAATTTAATATACCGTCGCAATTTACTAAAGGTAGTAATAATTAGAATTTGATTACAATCCGCCCGTGGCCTTGACTTCAAGTTCGCGGGTCAGATATTTACATAAGATTGTATTACTCGGTAACATCATATCATACTTTGACGCATACTTCCAATCTTTTAACATCTATTATAATATTGAAATTTATGAAAGCTAAATAATAATATTGAAATTTAGGAAGGTTAAGTGATAATCTTGTAAACGGAGTGAAATATAACCATTTACTAAGCGCACATGACATAGAGCATCGTTTATTTAATTAATTCGTTACGTTAAACATTCTAACAATCGACGAACACAGTTAAATTGTTGTAAGCGAAAAGTGATCTGAAAGACCCCAACAGCACGCGATCGAGTTACGGTCGATACAGCATTATTTCCCCGTTTTACTCACCGTAAAAAAAAATAAATCCCTTTGGAATGACAAATTTTAACAATGTGGATGCAAATAATAAATCTTTACGAAAACTCAAACAACCAAGAACTACCTGACTTTTTTTATTAAGGCGGATACATTACGAGCAACAACGTCTATTACTGTACATTATGAACATATTAAGAGTTACTTCAGTTGTTTATGTCATTTTTTTATTTATGTATGTTTTTTATTACGTATTTGATATAAACTATAATGTATAGTATGAGTTTTTTAAACAAAATAATTAAACTGGATAAAGCGGTAATTTGTCTAAAACGGAAATTTTACCTGGTTCTGGCGGTTTTTATTTTAACAGGTTTTATTGTACATATATGTCACAAAACAAACAATTTGCTGTTCTGTTTTTCTATGATAAAATACAGGGTAGAGTAAACCGTGTCATAATTACTTGAAACTGCTGTCATTAAAAAGAAGAAACATTATGTGTCATGTTGAATACAAAAATAAAGATTTATCGTTATCTTTAAAGCTTACATTAGATGCATTTTAAATTTTGGTTTTTTGAAACATGGCTAATAGGAAGAATGTTTAAATTACTATATACAATCAATTATTGAAACAATAAGCGTTTTGTTGCAACTACATTATTGTCATTATCTAATTAAAATCATAAAAAGTGAATTATTTAAATCGATATTATCTTCTACTACTTGTTTTGCGTTGCAAATTGCCCGTCTAACTTATCTTGATGTAAAATCAGATAGTCGCGCTCATGTGCGTAATTGCATGTTTTTGCGCGCGTACACCAGCGTTGAAATCACCAGTCGTTTTTCTCGTTTCACCTAAACGCCTATTAAACAAAACGTTGTTGACACTACTGTTAGATTTGTAAAAACATTAATACCATCTGCAAGTACAAAAAACTAGATAAAACCAGTCACTACTTTGTTTTAATTAAGAATTCTAGATAAAATTGACGTGTTAGACTGGGCGTTTACAAAAAACTAATGAATTTAAATAGCATCAAGGATTAAGTCTTCACAATTTAAATAGAATAATAAGATTATACTATCAATCACAAAAAGTTATCGACACGTTAATATTTAGAACAGTCGATAAAGAATTACAATTTTAAGTTGGCTTCAGCAATGCATTTAAAGCGGTGCTAACAATGAAGTTTCTTCGCTAAAAAATATCGTCATTAATTGCAACAAAGTTTTTCTATTTGTTTGGAAAAATCTACTGTAAATGAGATCTTAATTAACCTGCAGCGTTCTTTCATTGCCTTGAATAATTTGCAATAAACTTTTATCTGTACACGTACTTTGCACTTTTATACGACAAATGTTTGTAAAGCAACATAAACTTTCAGTAATTAAAATAATGCAGTGTTTACCGTGAAACTTTTATTACTTACCTACATTTATCTCAAATGTTTAATTAATTTTTCACGCACTAAAACAATATTTAGAGTTTCAGTTTACCGAGATACATAAATCAAGTTTTTTTCGACTTTGTAATTACTAAGTTATCTAGACATATTTAAATAAGTTAATTTAAAGTTAAACTTAATTAGTAAATTTAAAATAGTATATGAATGTTATTTAAATTTGTATATTTTTATTACGTATCTTTTCAGGTACTATAAATAGAGCAAATTCACTTTTAAATAAAAAGTAAAAAAAGTATTTGAAATAATAAATTTTGTTTATTGATTATCAAATTTTGTTGTGGGTTTATTGTTTGTTTAATAAACAATATTCGAGTAATAATTTTATTCAATTAAAACGTATTTAGTTTTATGAACAAAAATTACATTTGTTTTTGAAACTTAAACAAAAACATGTTTCAGTGTTTTGTGTTATCAATTACTAAAGTTAAATTTGTTTTATTGTATCACATATTTGTTTATTAAAATTTCGTAACGAAATATTTATAGTTCTATACCAAATTATTTATAGTACATTTGCAGACAGTATTTAAATATTGATTTCAAATATACCAGATTGTGAAAAATTCCACTCTTACGTTTGACGTCAAGTACTACGGGTAGATTTTAATTTTTAATGACAAAGTATCGCAATCGCGTTTAGTTTTAGTACCACTGTTTTTACTTACTTGAGGCGGTGTATTAAACTAAGGACGAATGCTTCCAGATCTACAATCACTTTCTATTATTTTTTTTACTGTATAACGATATTCGTTAATAGCAGTGGCGTAGCCACGAGCTCATGTTAAATTTATGTTTAGTTTATATTAGGAGTGTACCGACAACTACATTGTAATTGAAACTTTACCTTAGATTCTCTGTCTCATCTACATTAAAATAAATTGTGCAGTTTCCATATAAAAATAAACAACACTTTCTGTCTATGATAACTTGATTGTTTTATTGCTTTACGTACAGTTGAAGATTGTGGGTGTGGGAGACTTCTTTTTCTCTAGCCCAGACATTCGTTACTACACAAAAGAAAATGTGGTGCTAAGTCACGGCTCACGCAAACAATTTTAGTTACTGACAATCTAACTCACGACCATCTCCAAAAGAAGTTAGCCAAACGGTAATTCAATTATCTGTAAAATATTTTTTCTACCCTATCAATTTGTGCGTTATAGATTAAGAAATATTTTCAAAACGTATAACACATTTTTAGAATACACATGTTAATAAAATAATTATAACAATTTAAACATTTCCATTTAAGGGCGTAAAGATAGAAAATATTTACTAGAAACAACTTCTAAAAGATGGAAATTTTATAGCAAAAATTGAAATGTGCTAAAAGCATAGAAACAAAAACATTACCAGAAACAGAAATAAACACACAACAAAGATTACTAACAACAATCATTAAAAAAGTATAGAAGCAACAAATGTAAAAACTAAGAAATAAAAAAAGAATCAAAAAAGAAATTAAATAAATATTGTAATGAAATAAAAAAATAAAATCAGAAACAAAAAAATGGCACGAAAAAATATAGAGACAAAACAAGTAGCTGACACAAAAAATACGTACCAAAGAAATTGTTACAAATTGAAACAATTGAAAACATTTTGGTAAAGACTTTGAGCAAGAACTCTATAAGCAGTCTAAAATTAAACAAAACAAAAGACTTAAAAAAATTTATAAAACACAATCAGATATAAAAAGCATTCTAAAAATGTGAACAGAATTTTATTAGCAAAAGATTGGAATGGAAGAAACAGAAACAAAATTGCACCAATTTAGTTTAATTTATTTATATACAAAAAAAAACCACAATAATATAAAATATAGAGCAATGCGACAAATTGATCGTAACTGTTAAAATTGACAATTTTAGTTTGAAAACTCGCAAACTGTAAATTTTGAACGCAACAATATTTTTTTATATTTAATTAAATTGGAAATAAATATTGAAAACCGAGGAGATTACATAAAACGTGTACAAAATAACATAATATAATTAAATATTAACTTATTAAAAAACTTAATTTCATATTTAACTGACCGAAGGTCAAGTACAAAAGTTCAAATTTATCTGAGAATAAGCTGAAGTTGCGCGATTTGATAATCTTGAAGTGTGGTCTATGACGTGTTCAACAACTAATTCATGCGTTGACGCAACATTGCGTAATCTTCAAAATGCATATTTAAAACTTTTTAATTTTTTGTCATTATCCTAATTAGTACAATCTTCTTTCTGGTTGCGTCGTGTAGTCGTTGTTTGCTGCAACGTTTCGCTATCCGTGTTGCCTGCTTCTTTAGGATTTACTATTACACTGACTGATGCGTGACCGTTGTGCTCCATCAACTGTGATCGAACTTCGTAACAAGTGTTGCTCAGTTTGTAGCCGTCGTCACGGTTAAACATAGAGTGCTTTTAATCCTAATCACCTCTTTGAATTATCCGATGATAGTTTTATATAGCAGCTAAAGTTTCTAGTTTTAAGCTTATACAACAAACCTTTGCGTCAAACTCTATCGAATGCCTGCTAAATGTCTATGAATGTTGCTGAACAATACTACTTTTTCTCTAGCGATTGTCTTATAAAAAATAACCATTCGATGTACTTGTTCTACAGTACCATGTTTTTCTCAGAATCCAAATTGGCGATTGGGTATAATCTTGTTTTGTTCCAGAACTGGTTTTAGTCGCCGCAGAAAAGTTTTTTCAAACACTTTAGATATTGTTGGAAGAAGACATTACATAACAATACCTACTATTGCTTTTATACGTGGTTTTTTAAAGATTTCGCCCGTTATTAGGTCGACGCCAGGAGCCTTTTTGTCTTCTAGGTAGCTGATTGTTCGTATCAGTTCCTGTGGAGTGACAAGTTTTAGCGCTAATGATAGCTGATGGTCACTATTGATCATTCTATCCACTTCTTCTTCAAACTCAGTCCTGGATGATTGGTTTGGTGTGAAAACTTCGCTTAGGTGTTCGTTCTTGAAACGTTGTATTCTGATTTTTTTTGACTAGTTCTTTTCTCTTTTCTCTTTACGTCCTGGAACCGCCTATGCATTACATCGGGGCGTAGATTGTCTTTATTTTATTCTATTTTCTTTTCTTCTATTTTTTTCATGAGTTTCCTTGCCTATTTACTTATAGCCATAATTTTCTCTATAGTTACATTTTTTTGAAGTTGTTTTGTGGCTTTTCTCTTGATGTCTTTCCATCTTGGGCAATATAACAAAAGTGTGCTCAGCGATATCTCTCTCCACGCAGTAAATACATTCGTCATCATTACATATATTTCTGTCATATAGATATGTTCTAAAACTTCCGTGCCCTGTGATAAACTGGGTTAAGTGATAGTGTACTTCAAATTTTCTGTGGTACCATTTTCTTAAATATGGGATTAACCTTCTCGTCCAGCATTCTGATTGATCCCATTTTTTTTGCCATTCGTCGAAAAACGTTCCTGTGCTACAGTTTTTGTAGTCCTTTATACACCCATGTCTTTTCTTTCGCTAATAAATCTACGGGTATTAGACTGGCTGTCATCAGTATGGCGTCTAAACGCAGCTGCTATATTTATTCCAAGTTTTCTCTGTATTGGTTTGATCTTTCTTCTGTGTGACGCATATCTCAAAGTTGGTGCTGTTACTTCTTTCAGATGTCTTCGGAAGTCACCATTTCTTTTTACCAATACTCCTAAGTACTTGATTTCGTGTCTTGCTTTAATCTCGGCATCTAACACATCAATTGTTATGTCCCTCGTTTTTCTCCTTCCACTTAGAATTGCCATCTCTGTCTTTTCTGAAACTAACGTAAGCCATCTCTCGTGTAGTCATCCTTCTATCTGTATTATTGTCTCGGTTGCGGTTGTCTTTGTGTCACCCGTATTTTTTTTGTCACTAAGAGTGCCAGATCATCGGCATAGGCTACCACTTCTACTCCTTCAGAGTAGAGGAGATTCAGTGCCCCGTCATACAAGATGTTCCGTAGCAGTGCTTCCAGCACTGAACCTTGTGGGACGCTGCTGTTTATGTTTATTTTGTCCCCGAATACTGTTAAAACTTTTTTCTCTTCCAGATAACTGCGAAGTATTTGTAGTAGTGGTGGTGATATTCCTTTTCTGACTAATTCATTTAAGATCATCTGCCAGGGCACCGAATTAAATGCATGTTTTTCTGTATTTGTAGGTCACTTGTTTGTAGAATGGTTCACCTCCTGGTAACGGTTATTTTTCAAGTTTGGTCAAATGAATTACCCTTTTTTTTAGGAGGTTGGATAAAAACAACTACTTTAGTAATTTTACTACGTTTCGTGTTCAGGATGAACACTTCATCAAGCTTGCTCACGCTGAGTCAAGTAATTTTTTGATATAAATAAAATAAAAACATTTAATCATCAAAAGTGATTTGGGTTGCCATGTCTGTTTTTCTTAGGTTTACTATGTTTTCTGTTTTTATTTTGTTTCTGTGGCGTTTTTTAGTTTGTATTTTAGGTCTTTAATTATAGTATCCTGATTTGATTTGTACGTTTCAAGGTCGTATTTAATTTCCTTTTCTTCTAATTGTTTCTCGTTCAGATTCTTCTATGGCCTGTATTGTCTAGTTTCGCAATTTTCCTATCCAATGTTTGATTTCTTTGTAGACATTTTTGTTTTGTCTTGCAAATTTGAATAGGCCTTTAATTCTTTTTACATGTTTTTAACGCCGCAGGAAAAAAAGTTTTCACTTATTCCTTTCTTTTTTTTTGTTGTTGCGGTCTGGTTTATTTGTAGGGTTCATTCTGCTATTGTTTTTGCTTCTCGCTTTGGGTGGAGTTCTACCTTAGAATTTTGTTTTTGAAAAAAAGATTATTATACTTTTCCGGTATTACGTTTTCTGTAGCTACAAGTGCAAAAGCCTCGTTGCACTCTGTAGTCGCTGGCTGACGGACAGGATGAGCCTGCTTTCCCACTCATACCACCGATCGGATCTAAGTATCCAAAATCTTGATCAGTAGTTGTATCGTAGTTGTGGTCGTTGTGCATATTCGTTTTCCATTTTGAGCAAAAATGTATTTATTAATTTTTTTTTAATAGAAAAGGTGTAGTAGGACCGGTTGAGCTAAAAGCGATTAGGCCCAAGGAGACCAGAAATTTAGAGCTACAGTGAGGGCTCTTTAGATAAGCAGGAAAAAATGAAGGAGTTGCATCGAAGACTAGTTGAAGCAAAATGCAGCTCTGAGGGTGGTCAGACGCTAGCGTTTGGTATTGGTCCGCGAGAGGCTAACCTCTTACTTTTAGCAGAAAAGGCGTTCCCGTATCCGACACCTAAGGACGCGCCCAATGGGGTTTTTAGGTGGCTCTACACGAGATTGAATTTCGACCAGTCTATATCTGATCTGCTGTTGTGTAATCGTCTATTTTGTCGCTGGTTTTCTTCCAGCTTGTTGCGTGTTTTCAGTGGTATATTGTCTACTTGATTGGATGAACTCAGTGTCAGGGTAGCCGTCTCTTCTACATCTTCTTCTGTTTTCAGCTTAACCTTTAATTTAACCTAATTGTCCAAGTATTCAACAAATGCGCCCCAATCTGTTTTATGATTATATAGCGCCGCTCTCTGTGCTCTGTGTATAGCCAAAACGCTAAATGCTGCTATCACAGGGGTGTGGTTAGACCTACCATCAAGTCCACTAGGTGTCAGTTATTCTGACAACATCGGTTGGCCAATAAGTTGGTTTTCCCGTTCTTAGTGTTATAATTAATTTTTTTATCCTATGTTCTTTCTTGTTTTATGGTTTTCTACTTGTATCATTATTTTTGACGTCACTAGATAGTGATCAGAAGACATTTCTGAACCCCCTTGTTTTTTTACTTCCCATATCTTCCTATTACTTTTCCCGTTTCTTCTGTTTTCCTTCCCACTCTTCCGTTAATATCCCCTATTATTAGCAATCTTCCCCTACTATTTTCTATTGTTTATTCCAATTGCTTCCAGAAGTCATCCTTCTTTTGTGTCGTCTCATCTTTGTCTGGTCCGTAGACCACAACAAGTGTTGTTCTTGTTTGTGTCTACATTTCCATTTCTATATTTAGTATTCTTTCAGAGACACCGGTCCATTTATGTATTTTGCTTTCTCCTTTCTAGCTCTCCTTTTTACCTCTCTGCGTCAGCGCTACCTCGCTATATAGCAATATATGTCCTTTTTCCATTTCCATTTCCCCCTGCTCTTTTGCTGTTAAGCCTCTAGTGTTTCATGTACCTATTTTCAGGTACCTTTTGCTTTCACATTTTTCCATTATATTTTAACTTCTAAGGTTTTTCTTGCTATTGATTTCTTGTCTGGTTTGTCCTTTTTTCATATTTTATATCATTGCCGTGTCTGTCCTTATGCATCTCGTTTCGTTTTTATGGTTAATTAAGGGAGAGAGGAGTAAAATGACTCCTCTAAGAATGAATAATTATTTTTTTAACGTTCTGGGTGAAATTGTACGTAACTATATACATTGCTTTGGCAAGTATTTAGCTACTCAAAAATATTTTTATTGATGCCTTCAAGCTTCTGTATTTAAAGAGTTATATAAATAACTGGGTAGTTGCAAAACGATAAATTTGTACAAGGGCTTGGGTAAATTGATCCCACACTTATAAATTCACACAAAAAAATATTGGATGAACAAAAATTACAAAAAATACTAAATCGTCAATATTCTAATTGACGTTTAGATGAATTAGCGTTATGAAATGAATGTGATAGACAATAGTAGCAAATGAAATCATTCCAGACGTTTTTATCTATTCCTGCACAAGCATCATGGGCCCAGTGATGACACCGTGACCACTTTATCCACCCTTCCCCTTCGACAGAATTTCCATAGGGTTCAGAACAGTAAATATAGAGCGCGTCATTGTCTTGTTTTGATTTTTCGCTGCTACTTTCTGCAAGCTTTTTAGGATGCACTTTTTTTGATTTTTTTGGGTTGGATTTTCCTTTCTTGTTTTTTTTGTTTTTTCTTTAGCAACTTTTTGTTTTTTTTTCTTTTGCTAAATTATCTTTATAAGGTGTACTGGTTATTTCTGGTAAGGGCTGCAGTGTGGCAGGACCGGCTTTTGTAAACGACGTATTGTGAGTCTCATCAGTTTCATCATCTCCAGCCTTCCTATTTAGCCTACTGGTACTGGCCTCACCTAAATCAGTGGCATTTGCTTCCACCTTGTCAGATAACGCCATCTCAGTTGGTTCTTCTTCGTCCTTGGTTTTAGCCGCTATAAAATCTAGATCATTAAAAATGGCACTGTTGTAAAGCACAATTTCTCTTATCTTAAATGCATTAATCGCATTGGTTGGAGTACAAGCCTTTAGATATCCCTCACAAAAAATTTTGCTTATTTGAAAAGTTGTTATAGTCCTGCCAGGGTTGTTGTTTAGCCATCTTTTAAGATCAGGATCTACGGCTGTACTAAGTGGAAACATAATTCCTACATCTAGTGGCTGGAGCTTATGAGTACAGTGTGGAAGTAAACATAAGATAGAAACACAATTTTCCTTGGCTTTAACGATGACATTTAAATTTTTTGTATGGGACAGATGCCCATCTAATGATCAAACCATAAGGAAAACACTTCTTCTTTCATCCAGCCAGTTTCATTGCATGCAAAGATGATACCTGGAGGAGCTCCATCTTTTAACTCGGGTTTCATTATCTTTCTATTAAACATAATCATTGGCGGAACAAAAAATGCCATCAGCTGACATACATAGGCATTTGATGATTGTCCACGTTCTGCGGAAGTAACACGGCCAACTTGTTTCCGTTCTTTTTTTGCAAATGTTTTTGAATTGCGTCCGGGAACGGTGGACAATGACGTCTCGTCCACATTGAATATTCTATGGGCTGGATAGTTGTGCTTCTCGTATTGAGTTTTTAATAAATCAAAAAATTTTTAAACAACTGGTCTATTAAAAGCTTTTGCTCGGGCAACCGATGTTGCTTCTGGGACACGCAAGGATAATCCTGATTGTCTCTTTTGGAAACCAAATAACCAGTCTCGACTAACAATTTTCTTTTCAAGCAAAAAGGGGTAATTAGCAAGTCCATTTCGTTCAGCAAGTGGATATGCTAAACTTCGAACATTATGGGTAGTTAAACCGTACGTTCTTACTTCTATGTCCAAAATATAAATTACCAATTCTTCTTCCTGTTTATCAGAGAAGACTGTCTTTCTGCTGCCCAATATTTTTTTATGAGTGTTAGTAATAACATTACTGCTCTTCACTCGCCGTTTTAAAGGCATTATAGGAACGTCAAAAGTTCTGCTTGCAGTTTTTATTGGCATTCCTCGGTTTTTGGCTGCGTTAATTGCACTTTTCATAATTTGTTCTAATCAATTCTCCCTTGTGGTCTTTTGTATATACGTACGAGGCATTGCGGAAACTGAAACAAAACTTGTCTACTTACAAATCATTTAGGAGGGTAAACGATCATTTTACCGCCTCGCATGCGGGATCATTTTATCCCACACCGCATGTCTCACATTTATTTTAGTTTTTATAGGTTACGTTTGCGAAAAAATTTAATAATATTGCAACAGATCAACAGTTTACAAGATACTATAATCACGAATGCATGAGATTTAACAACTACGCCACAGGAAAAAGCCGGTTCACCTTATATCAATGTCACAAAGATTAAATACTTGAATCTGCTGACGTTATGCGTGCTAGTTTTGGAACAATACTGGGTGGCCTGACTGCGACGGTTTCTGTAAGTGATGTTGCAAGCAATTTCCGCCAGATTGCGGTAAACATGCTGTCGTCAATGGCAGAGATTTTACCCTTCTCTCCCCTAGTTTTTTGGAGTTTTACTTGTTATCTTGTCCTTCTGTATTATTATTTCTTCTAGCTCATTGTTTTCTTTGTTACAATAATTTTGATTTTCTTTTTCGAAGCATCAACTCACGATGTAGAGATACCAATTTTGAAAAAACTAACATTACTAAAATTCGTTTAAGAATTTGCTAATTCTTACACAAATTTTAGTGTGAGAATTTCTAATGCTTATGTCAAAATAGAGAATAGTATATTAAATTCCAAGTTACAGAAAAAACGCGCTTCAATTAAGTGACCGGGTGGAGAGATTGATAATAGTAGGAGGGGATTTTAACCCAAGAATAGGGGAAGAGGGGGGAATACAAGTAAAAAAAGGAACGAGAAAGAGACAAACAAAGGACAAAGTGATAAATAAAGAAGGAGAAGAACTTCTAGAAATGTGCAACGAAAAAGGGTGGAAAATAATGAATGGGAACAGAGAAGAAGAAGGAATGGGGGAATATACGTACATAGGAGGAATGGGGAATTAATAATAGATTTTTTAATGACAGATGAAGAGGCTAGAGAAAAAGTGAAGGCATTTAAAGTGGGAGAAAGGGTGGAGTCAGACCATTAACCACTGGAATTGACAATGGAAGGAAGAGAAAGAGAAGAGAGAGAAGAAGATGAGGAGTACATAACAAAAACAAGATGGACGGAAGAGGGTATAAAAAGATATAAAGAGAGAATAAGGAAAACGGTATGGGTAGGAAAGGTATTAAAAGAGAGTGTGGAGGAAATGAAAGAGATGATAAAGAAAGCAACAGAAAGAATCAGATTTAGAAAGGGGAAGGAGGAGAAAACAGGATAGAAGAAATGGTGGGATAGAGAATGCAAGGTAGCAAAGTGAAATGCAAGGAAAGCATTGAGACAATGGAAAAAAATGAGACAAGAAAAAGAAGAATACAAAAAAGCAGTAAAAATATACAAGAAAACATGCGAGAGAAAGACGGATGAAAACAAAAAGAAACAAGAGGAGCAGATCAAAGGAATAAAAACGGAAAAAGTATGGAAGTACCTAAAGAAAGAAAGGAAAAAAAAACACGCGCGACAAAGGGAATACAAATTGCGAATGGGAGATATATTTTAGGAACCTGCTGAGAGAGGAAGAACAAAATCAGAAAAAAAAGAGAAGAAGCGGTAGTAAGACGGGATGAGGGAGATAGGGATAGAATAAATGAAGAAGAAGTAATAGCGGCAATTAAGAAAATAAAAAAAGGAAAGGCGACAGGAGAAGATCGGATACTAGGCGAAGAGTGGGTATACGGGGAAGAAAATGTAACAAAAAAGATGACGGAAATACTAAACAAAATATGGAAAGGGAAAGGATTCCCGGAAAGATGAAGAGAGGGAATAATATGCCCAATCCATAAAAAAGAAAAAAGAAATAAAGTCAAGAATTACAGAGGGGTAACATTATTAAGCAGGGCATACAAATTATATGCGACAGTACTACAAGGAAGACTACAGAAGGAAATAGATGAAAGAAATTTGGTACCATACGGACAAGCGGGATTCAGAAAAGGAAGAATAGTGATAGACAACATATACAGGGTGTCCCACGAGGTTCTGTACATACTGAAATGGTATGTTCCTTAGGTCAATTTAAGTAGAAAACGTTTTATAAACATAAGTCCAATTCGCCATAGTTACACAGATACAAGCGTTCAAAGTTTATAACTGATCACACATTTTTTGAAAATTAATTATTCTTAGTTAACTGGGAAACAAAAGCCGAACAATATGTCATTTATTGTTTTCTTTTCTACTAATGTCACAGTCGATTTTATTAAATGAAGTGTAATTTAAATGCAAAATGTCTTCTCATTTTTCTAACGAAGAGTATGCTGATATCATTTACATTTACGGATTTTGTGATCGAAATGCGAGATCTGCCGTTAGGCAATATAAACGAAGATTTCCCAACAGAAAGGTGCCAAATCACCAAACCTTTTCTTCTATGTACGGACTCATGATTCATTTCCATCAGTTTCAACAAGATCTGACCGTCCTGTGCAGTTAAATGTGAATGTGTTACGGTCGAATTTTCTTTACGTACGCCTATGTTGTTACGGACGAAATTTTCCTTACGTACGCCTATGTATTTTCAACGTGAAAGTAGATTCGGGTTTACGCCCTCTAACGTTCGTTTCTCGGTGCGATTCATTTGATGGAAATTCGTCACACGGGCATGATATAAAATGGTCTGTACGCATGGTATAGTTATGTTATCTATTATCATCTAGAAAACCAATTATAATTAGCAAAGGATCTGATTGCTTCAACGCGTTACAGGGTAAGCGATTGTCGTCTTTTAGTAACAATTCCGATCGTAATTCTGTTTTTCTTCTAACAGCCATTTTACGTTCCTTTCTTTAACATCTGGTACCTTATCGATAAATGGCTATCGTAAACGACTGCTAAATACGTCAGCACGTTGCCGTACACGAGCACCAGCGTAAGGCGATTTCTACGCTACGAAATTGGGGGTCTTGCGGAGTTTTCCCGGCCAAAGAGTGCTACACGTGGATGACACGCCGTGACCTGTATTAACCACCTATTGGTGATCTAACGATATTCAGTATTCGATATCAATGTACGAAGGAATGAACCTCGACAAATATTTGGATGGGACGATGCTAACTTCTTCTTTATAAGGCTTATGGTTATAACTAATTAAACCAACGACAAGGGGTACCACAGCATACGACAACCGGTTTATATTATTTATACTTTCTTGTATCTTAAGTAATAATTGTTGTAGATGTGATTTCGTGAGACATTAGCTTGACACGATTTGCGATTCAAATTGCTTACAGGGTTATGTGTCGGGGGAAGTACTTTCTTCGCACCTGCGGAAACTCCTGTATTTATGGTAAGTGATTTTATGTTTTATTTCGTAGTCAACCGGGTCACTCACGAAACTTTTGCTATTAGTTCTGTAATTATCGACATTGTTGTTTACCATTTAAGTAGTAAATTTTAGTTATGTTGAGTTGCGCATGCTGTGTACTACCAACGATTGATGAACGTTAGTGCTTTATTAATTTCGCACGCTTTGTTACGATAAGTTAACACTATCGTAGTAATTTATTATTACTGTGTTTGATTGCTAGTAATGCCATATTACTAAATTATTTTGTGTACTTCGCATATTGTATGCAGACGAAATTTACTACTATCTACTCTTCGCTAGTCATGTCAATGTAACCTACGTATGTGTTGTGTGTTGCCGATACTTCGGATATTTAGTTATACTCGAACTAAAATTATTCTTGGTCCTGTTATCCAACTGTTATCAATACGAACGTTAATCTATTTATCATTATAGAGGAATTAAAGTGAAATTGTTATTAACGATTGAGTTTCTTTTTTTTTATTCGTTTCTTTCAGCAGTTACGAACCTAACATCTAGTTACAAGTTTATTACCACCTGTCTTGAGCGGGACAGAAGTGACTTTGGATAAGCTCTGGCGCCCTTAATTATCTTTTCAATATTATCTAGGAACCTTACCGTCTCACCGACTACTGTGATTTGGCCGTGCAGGTTCGTAAACTAGCAAAAAAGCTTGTAACAAATGAGCAGGAAAACATTCTACAGACGAATTTCTTCTCGAACGGGACTCCTCCGTATGTCAGTATGGCGAACATTACATGATGGGCTTTTGTATGCCTATCACATACAACAAGTTCAGCATCTAGAACCTGGAGATTTTGCTGCCCGGTTGAATTTCTGCCACTGGCTACAGGTAAATCCACAATTAGTTCCATTCATTTTATTTAGCGACGAGGCGCAATTTACTAGAGATGTAGTGAACAATACATGTAATTCTCATATCAAAATCTACATGGCACAACAGAAACTAACTTTCAGCGCAGATTTTCTGTTAACGTATAGTGTGGCACGATTGACGATCAACTTATTGGACCTTTTTTCTTTGAGGAACGTCTGACAGGAAAAACATATGCTAACTTTTTGCGGAATGAATTGCTACCGCTTTTGGAAGAAGTACCGAATATCTAAATGTTGCTTACCCCAATAGGTGGATTGGGCGTGGAGGCCCGCATGCTTGACCACCGAGATTGCCCGATCTCACACCTTTGGACTTCTATCTGTGGGGTCATGTGAAAAGTTTAGTATACTAGGTAAAAGTTAATACCAGAGCTGAACTAATACAGCGTATCCTGGATGTGTGTCAAGAAACACGGAACAATCAGCAGGTGTTTCGCGCGGCTACTCGGTCCATTTTAGATCGCAGCCGTCGTTGTATTAATGCCGAAGGAGGTCATTTTGAGCATTTGATGTGATTTTTTTTGTTTGTTTTTTTTTTATGTTTGTTTTGTAGTTCGATTTTCTGTTTTCAATAATAATAATTTTCAAAAAATGTGTGAACATTTATAAACTTTGAACGCTTGTATCTGTGTAACTATAGCAAATTAGAACTATGATTATAGGACGTTTTCTGCTTAAATTGACCTAAGGAAGATACTGGGAAAAATTGTGGAAATACATGAAAAGAAAAAAAATCAATAAAAGATTAATAGAAAGAATAGAGGAAATCTATGAAGAAACAAGAAGCAGGGTCAAGGCTGTTCGCAGTTTATACGGGGGATCTGGAAGAGACAATGAGAGGACAACAGACAGGAGGGATAGTGGTAGGGAAAGCAAAGGTATGGTCGTTGGCGTATGCGGATGACATAGTGTTCGTGGCTAAGGAAGAAAAGGAAATGAAAGAGATGATGAAAACGCTGGAAAATACATGAAAAAAAAGGAAATGGAAGTAAACACGGAGAAAACAAAAGTAAAGGTATTTAGAAAAGGAGGGGGGAAAAGAAAAAAAAAGAGGAGTAGAAATGAAGGGACGAGGAAGTGCAGAGAAGAGCATTACAAAGGAAACGGGTACGCGAGAGAAGAAGTGGAGAGATTAGGAGAAGAAGGAGTAGGGGTACGGAACGAAATAATAAGGAGAGATAGGGACATCGAAAAACAAGAAAGATGGACAAGAATAAAAGAGAGCAGATATAATAGGAATTATAAGGATATCAAGGGTGAAGGGGTTCCAGAATATTTAAAGGATATATACAATAAAAGCAACAAAAAGAAAAAAAATGATAGCACGGTTCAGATGTGGGAACGAGGAGTTAGGTAACATATACCGGAAAAAGAATAAGAAAAGATGTGCAGATTATGTGGAGAAGAGACGGAGGACGTTAACCACATGAGAGAGAAATGCAGTGAATTAAGAGAAGAGGTTATGAAAATAGAGGAAATCTTAGACGAAAACTGAAATGGAGCTGAGTGGATGAAAGAAGTATGGAGAAGGAGGAAAAAGTTACAAGGAGCGGAGGGATAATGAAATGTATTTTAAAAAAAATGTAAATAGAATGTAAACAGGATGTAAGGTAGTAATTGTAAAGCACGAACCAATTTGTAAGCTTAGGCAACAAATAAAGTTAATCTTATATACAGTGTGTCCGAAAAGAATGGAATATATTATACAGGTCGATAAATATGCACTTTACACGAAAAAGTTGTAAATAAAAGTTGTTTATCACTTAGTTATCTACCACCTGGGAGATATCAATTAAAATTTTTGCTGTAAACAAAATCGCAACGAAAAACACTTACATTTTTTTAAATGGCAAGGCACGTCTTTATTATACTCATTTGATAGAGTCTTTTTTTCTCTTTTCAACCATATAAAACTTGAATACCTTTACATCAAAAAAATTTCAAGAAAAACAAGGACATGTCTAACAAATTTATTTTACTGAGCAGTATTAATCAGGTACGTAATATGTAGTATTGAAACAATTGAATGCACTTTAGAACACTGTCACACTTTGCTATTTGTTAGTGCTTGAAATATGGCTCAATTATCTGAGAAACATAGAATTGAAATTTTAATGATTCTGGGATATGGAGATAGAAGAAGAACCCAAGACGAAGTATGTAATTTATTTAATAACTTGCATCCAGAATTAAACATTTCGCAGTCCACGGTAAGCAAAATTTGGCGGAAATTTCAAGAGACAGGTTCGGTGAAAGATGCGAGTAGAACTGGTAGACCTTTGTCATTAAGTAATGTGGAACGAGAAAATGTGTGACTTTGTCTGTTGAAGAAAATCCACAAATTTCTGTTCGGCAAATTGCTAGAGACCATAATTTGAATAAATCGGCTGTACATGACGTTTTAAAAAAAGAAAAATTTCATCCTTATAAAGCTTGTGTAGTTCAAGAATTATTTGAAGACGATTTGGACAGAAGGCTGGAGTTTTGTGAAACAATAACAAACAAACTTGAACGAGATGCACATTTTCATAAAAATATCTTTTTTACTGATAAGGCCACGTTTTCTTTAAACGGCACAATTAACAAACAAAACACACGTTACTGGTCTTCACAAAATCCTCACTGGTATCTAGAAGGACACACCCAATACCAGCAGAAAGTCAACGTCTGGGTAGGAATGATTGGAAGTCAAATTTTGGGGCCATATTTTTTTGAAAGTAGTTTAACGGCGAATATTTATCTCGATTTCTTAAGATTTGAGATAGTTCCTGCTTTGGCCGAGTTATTTCCACATGAAGTAGATCCAGATATACTTCATAACAGAATATGGCTTCAACAAGACGGGGCACCTCCACATTTTGGAATTAATGTCCGCCACTTTCTTAATAATACTTTTCAAAATACATGGATAGGCAGAAGAGGTACGATAGAATGGCCTGCTCGCTCGCCGGATTTAAGTCCACTAGATTTTTTTCTTTGGGGCTATATTAAAAGCAAAATTTATGTAAATAGACCTAATAATGTTGAAGATTTGAAAAATCGCATTAGAGTTGAGTTAAGAACTATAACTCGAGATATGATTTCAAAAGAAATCGATGGTTTTAAAAATCGAATTTACCACTGTCAAATTATGAATGGTTTACATTTTGAACATTTATTGTAAGTTTAGTTTAAATACATTTTTTTGTTATAACAATTTTATGTAAAGATATTTAAAGTTTAATATTTTCTATTGTGACAGTGCATTCAATTGTTTCAATACTACATATTACGTACCTGATTAATACTGCTCAGTAAAATAAATTTGTTAGACATGTCCTTGTTTTTCTTGAAATTTTTTTGATGTAAAGGTATTCAAGTTTTATATGGTTGAAAAGAGAAAAAAAGACTCTATCAAATGAGTATAATAAAGACGTGCCTTGCCATTTAAAAAAAATGTAAGTGTTTTTCGTTGCGATTTTGTTTACAGCAAAAATTTTAATTGATATCTCCCAGGTGGTAGATAACTAAGTGATAAACAACTTTTATTTACAACTTTTTCGTGTAAAGTGCATATTTATCGACCTGTATAATATATTCCATTCTTTTCGGACACACTGTATATATACATATACAATTTTCTCTATTTTGATTTAATTTTAATATTTTATGTATAATTTTAATTTTGAAAGAAAATTGGGGAACTTTTGTATTTTATTGAATTGGCGACACTTACACTTTGACATGTTAAAGTTAATGTGTTAACCTAAAATCTTATACGAAATGATCTCTTTATAGTTTTATAAGTAAATAACTTTGAATTAATAGGACGTCTGCATTTTATCTTGTCATCAACATTTAAATTTCATTTGTTGAGTTACAATAATTTTGATTTCTTTTCATGTAATGTGAACTTACGATGCAGAGATACCAACTTTGAAAAAACTAACGTTACTAAGAATTTGCTCTTACACGGATTTCAGTGTAAGAATTGCTAATTCTAATGTCAAAATAGAGAAAAAAAATTTCTTTTATGTTTTTCATTAGGTGCGAGAATCGACGCCATTTTCCCGTACCTTCAATAAAACATAATTTATCAGCACCGGCACGCGTTAAATCTTTAAAGAGACGAGGTCCTGTCCAAAGGCATCAAGAAAACGAATTATCAAAGAGCAAATATGCATGAAGGGATTGAAACGTTAAGAACGTGTGATTAGCAATTGAATAAAATCCCGATAAAGATCGCTAAGGTATTCAAACGAAGCAGATTCTAAAGGAAGTAGTACGCTTTGAATGTTTCAAAAAGAAGTTATCAACATTAGTGTGTAAATGCACGCGCTATACACTTCGTTAGAGGGGGGTCTAAAAAGGAATTTCTTAACGAATGGAATTCATTCAACATCAAACGTCTATCTTTTTTATTTTGATTTTCGCATTCGCGCGGATGATGTAATATAAGAATCTCTTTTTCAATCAAAACGATCGTTTTACTCGCCATACACATCCGCAGGATTGGACCATTGTGTTTATCGAAACGTTGATTATTTATTTAAGTGCCGTCCTTTATCAATAAAGGGGATCTTTTTATTCTACTGCTTCATTTCAAAAGAAAACTACTGCTCTTTCCACTAGTTGTTTTTGTCTAGCGCAACACTCTTTCAGTCGACGTCTCTTTGCACGAATTAACCCTAAGCGTCTATCTGATTGGACTTTTTCCTTTAGATGTCGTGTAGAGAATCCTCGTTCTTTACGTATGGTTATTACAGATGAAGACGAAATTGCGCGATAAGCGATTTTTATCTAATTTACGTCGCAATTTCGAAACGATGCGATGATTGCATTATCATATCGTTCCAAATTACCATCGAGGAAAAGATTCGAATCGTATCGGAAGGAAATTAATTCATTTAAATGAAAAATATTCCACTTAAAAATTTTTACGATCTTCCTTTCGACTATAAGAATTCGCGAATAGACGAACCGGTACAAAAAAAATTTCAATTTAATGCCGGTTAAGAAAGACTTTTTTTTATTCGTTTGCTTGTTGCTTCCGTCATCTTAACATTCAGATAAAGAAAAATTGCTCTTTGTCAATGTTAGATCCAATTCAGCTCATCAAAAATCACAAAGGATATTTGTCACCCTCTACATTTTCCCTACAAATTCGTCTTCACGGCTACCTAAAAAACCTTTCAAGGTACATTTAACCCAATTTGCCTTTTTCACAATTCCGTCTGGGATAGCCACGTTTTACGCTTACAGGCAGAATTTGTTTTCCGAAATGACGCAACCCAGTTTCATTTCTTTAATGGCGTTGCCTCGAAACCTTCCGATTCATTGCATTAACGAAACGACAGATGATGCAGTACTACCTTTAATGTACCGTAAAGATAACTTTTCCTTACTTAAACATTGACGAGGGTTGGTTCTATAAGATTTTCTTAACTTTTAAATTTAATAAATTGGCAAAATGGCAAGCGCACAAACGTAAGTGTTCAAACAACATTTTATACGCAAACCGTCGCAGTTCAAGAATAAAAGCCAGAAACTGGAGGACGTTAACAAATTAACTTGTCAAAATTCTATCTCAATTTATACAAGACAAAGGTTGAATTATACTCGAAACAGAAATAAACGTAATAACTGAAGATCAAAAGTCGTAAATGCGTTCTTTCGCCAAAATTATATTCATGCTTTTGCGTACCCACGTTTTGTACGACACATTTTAAGAAACATCAATTAACTTTCTCTTCAAATACAAATTTTAAACAAAAACGTGTACCGAAAAACTTCTCTAGAAATGAAATAATTTACAAATTGACTCGAACAATAATAAAAGAGAGCGGTTTTACGTTTTAAACTTGCAATCGTAAAATGTTTGTATTTCTTAATCCTTACACGTGTCAAATGCTTAAAAAAAAATTTGTTGGTGTCAAAACAAAGCGTCATTATTAAAATGCGTCATGTCAGATTGGGTTGTAAAAGAAGCAAAAAAAGAATTCTTTTTATACATTCCTTCTTTGTAATAAATTTAATTTTGTTACTGTTACGTTAGCAAAGGACTGCACTCTGTCTGGATTTTTATTGTCACAAGGTCAGGCTGAGTTAAAGTTAAAAAAAACAAAAAATATATATGCGGCAACCCGATACTTGTAGTAAAAAATTATCCTGTTCGGATCGCACAAGAAACCTCAGAAGTTTTTGTGCAAAAGGTTCTGAATTGGTATACGCATAAAAAAAATTTAAATCTAAATAAATAGATTTCAATAGTTGTTACATGTCGTTATTATGTATTATTTAAAAATATTTGCTCTAAATTGAAATTAACGGCTGCACTGTTTATACGCCGTTACTGATCGTCAAATCATCTGTACGAGCGGAGATAAGCGCGATTTGCTGCTAAAAAGAACATTACTTTTTTGGCGTTTGGAAATCACCGTTGATTTGTTTAAACGAAGAACTACCAGTTCTTACTTCTCTGGACTCTAAATCGGGAACGAACTTAGAAGATTGAAATGAACAGATTATGATGATCGCTTACTGGAGACAATTCGTAAGCGTACGATGGGAACTAACAAATCTATCGGGATATACGTTACCACAATGCGGTACCTGTTGTTATAACTGTTAGAACCGGTCTCTGATCAAATACAACTTAAGATCGTGCGTCGTAATCTCACTCCTAAATAATCAGGGCTTGCGTTAATACCGATTTCTACGTTTGTAGAATTAATTACTAAAGCTATCATAAATAAGCATAAGCCACTTACGCCTTCTCAAACTACTTTTTTGGGACATCTTCATTTAACCCAAGCGATCACTGTGATCCTCAGTCGTTGTCTAATCCAGTTGCATATTCCTTTGATGTTTCTTCACTTTCTTCTTCTACTGTCTACTGATAATTCTAATACTCTTGGTTACTGTAGTTCTAAAAATGCTAAACCGTTACTTTTGGTTCCTCCTCTTTCTGTTTTGCCTACTGGTTTGTGTTTGGTTTCTAGAATTACCGGATCTACTAACGACGAATGGTATAATCAGTTAGTGTGTAAAGTGTCTCCTTGTCGATTTTCTCGTTGGTTAGTGATCCAAGATAGTAGTTGTGTAGTGAGAATCCTGGCTCACTCGAGTAACATCGGTGGGAGATCCTAAAATTTCGTTGTGGTCGTTCATTTCGAGTATGCTGGAGTTGCATTCGGATTTAGTAAATCGTATTGGTGGTGGAAGAATCGTAAAACATGGTAGGAATCGTTTCGTTTCGGGTATGCTCGGATCTAGGTCAGTCGGTGAAAATCGTAGTGATGGTGGGCGTTTTTGGTAAGGATGCTATTGTGTGTATATAGAAGTAACATTTGTGAAGATTTAATATTAGTTTCTTAATAACTCTTATTTGTTTTAATAAATTTAAAAAAATAAAGATGGAAGCATTTTTTCCAAACTTGAACGAAACTTCTGATTTGATTCCTTATGTAAGTGCAAAAAGTCTATCAATCAATGAGCAATATAAAATTAAGTGTTTTAGTAAAATCGATAACAAATTTGGGGAGCAAGTGATTGTCGAATGCCAAAATTTTATCCACAAAGATTTATCAACAAGTTTTCTATTGAAAACATAAACAAAACTAATAGCGTCATTAGTTCGGAAAAAACATCTATCTCGTTAGCCAAGGGGGAAAACAACAAACATTGAATTTGTTCCAGAGTGAAAAAATTAAAAATCAAACAAAAGTGCGTATTAACGCAAGCCCTGATTAATTAAAAGAAGTGAGATTACGACGCACAATCTTAGGTTGAATTTGATCAGAGACCGGTTCTAACATAAGAACAAATAACACGTTGTGGTAGATTCGTTAGCTCCCATCCTACGTTTACGAATTGTCTCCAGTAAGTGATCGTTAGAATCTATAGGAAGAAAGTCCGATTTCAACAGAGCGGCAACATTCTTCCAAGAACCCAACGAACTTTGGTTTGTCCTAAAAACAAGAATAGCTTTACCCAATAGCTCTTCAGAGGCTGCAAGAAAAAGTTGTAGTTGTGAAACACCACCAGACACGCACAACTCGTCAATCCGAAGAAGAAATTCTATAAGTAAAAATCTTTACCAGAAAAAGTAACATTCCAATCTTCTAAGTTCGTTTCCGACTCAGAGTACGAGAAAGTAAGAACTGGTAGTTCTTCGTTTGAAGAATAAATATCTAAAACAATAAAACCTAAAACAAATGAAGTAATGTTCTTTTTACCAGCGAATCACGCTTATCTCCACTCGTACAGGTGATTTGAGCGTCAGTAGCGGCGTATAAACAGTGCAGCCCTTAATTTTAATTTAGAATAAATATTTTTAAATAATACATAGGTGATTTGCTCCTAATATCCATTTTTGCTTTGTTCATGCTAAGAAAACGGCACGTGTGCTGACTCAATGCCCGGTAATATCTACATTTTAAGAGTTTGTGTGTGAATCAATTACACTTTTGATGTGTTACATGCGACAGTTTTGCTAGGATAAGAATGGATTTCTATTTTACGGCGTGATTTAATTTTTCTTTTATTGTTACAGCAAGTTTGGTTACCTCCGCGTGTCTGTTCTTAGGAAAATTCTAACTGTAACTCAATTGTTTCTTCTTTTAAGTTGATAATTAGAACGTGCACGGATGCCGGAATTAAATACTTAAATCTTAATGGTCAATTGGAATCAGATCGTTAGATGGGCAACTAATCCCAAAGACTAAGCGACACATTTGTAAATTATTAGCTGAAATCTCTTTTGGAAGCTTGGCGCATTATATGTATATTAATCATTATATGAAATGTTTACAACTTACTTGTGATACCATTATATATATATTAGGAAAACCTTTAACAATTTTAAGGGGATGTTTTGGAAATGCCATTGGCTAATCGCATATCAGGTACAACCTAATTAACCTTTTTCCATATTTTTAAATTTGTTTTGATGTCGATCGTGTATACAAACGACCTAGATTTATTATTGTTATCACGAATTACCAGTGCGCTTTGTTTATGACTTTATAATCGTTATCGATTTGTATTAAATCTTCATTGTATTCATCAAATTATATTTATTAACTCTAACATTAATAATTTATTACTTGCGTGTAGGAGGTGTTAATACGAGCATTATTGGAAACGAAACGACTTCTACAATGATTTACAATTCCCCGACCGCCAATACAATCTATCCCGACTTACAAAATCCGAATGCAACTCGAGCATACTCGAAACGAACGACTACAACAAAATTTTACGATCTCCCACCGATCTTACCCGAGTGAGCCAGGATCTTCACTACATAACTACTCAAAATATTCTGACGATAAGCAGCTGTGGAAGCGAGTAGTTTCAAACGACCGACGTAAACCTATTATTTACGACCATCACGTTTCTTCTACTTCTGGTCATCATAGTGTTGCTAAGACGTTACTTCTTTTTTGACGTCATTTTTAATGGCCTTATATGAGATCAAAAATGTCGGACTACATTCGTTATTGTCCTGTATGTCTGTCGCAGAAATCGCGTATTTTAGAACAACGACTGTAATAAGTCGTAATACTAACCTAGCTCAACTCCGGCGAGTTTATTTAAACCTTATATTTGTTTTACAGGTGTCGAAGCTACTTCTCTTTCCTTTCTCTATCCGTGTGCAAGTTTTTATTTGTACTTCGTTTTCTGTTTCTAATCGGTCTCTCTTTCATCGACGTCGCAAACCATGTAAATGTTAGTTTAGTCTTGAAGTAAACTTTCTAATTTGGGACAGCAATTGGTACCGATTCGGTTTATGACTAACTGATATCTTTTCTCATCTCTCTCTTATTCTCTTTTTTTTTAGATATTTTGAGCGGTTGGTTGGGCATTGAATCTACGGAGAGAAGAACGAATCAGCCACTTGCATCGTGTTTTGTGTAGCTCCGTCTGTATCTTTTCTTCCTTTCTTGTTCTTCTTTCTTACTTCTTGTTGCTCCTGGAGGTTTACTTTTTTAGGCGGTTGGATGGGCACCGTAGGGTAGTCACTCCTTTCGGTCTTATACGGGGTAAAGAACAAATTAGACAATTTTATCAAATCTTATCTGTCTCCGTCTATTTATGGTTCAGCTCTAAGACGGTCGGTAGAGCATTGAAAAGTAAGTCACTCATTTTTGTTTCTTCTACGTACAAAAGAACGAATCAGACACTTACGTCTTGTCTTATCTTGTATTTTCTTCCTGTATTGTTTTTTTTTACTTTTCATTTTTTTTTCTTTTCTCTTTGGCTTTTGAATGTTCACTTTTAAAACAATTGTCCATCTTACTACTTTCTTTTTTCTAAATCTTGGTTAGTTGCTTCGACATTTTTTCTTTTTTGTAACTTTTTTTCCTTTCTTTACTCACTTACTTTATTAGGTTTAATAGATTTTTGTTTAGGTGTGTTTGAGTAAATACTTGAGATCGAGTGCGCTGTTGTTTTTGTACTTTACGTACTTCCACTCAGCCGGCATTTTTGATGTTCTCACTTACTGTTAGGGTACTTCTTTTTTTTTGTTTTGGAATATTCAAACCCGTTCTTTGGCATTTAACTTTTATTGTGACAATCCAATATGACGAACAAGGACTGACAAGGTTTAATTAGCAAGTGAAGCTTTTTATTTTTCTGTATTTATTTTTTTTCGGTAGTCCGACTTCTGTCGACTTTACTCAGAATCTGTTTTTGCTTTAGATTTTTTTGTTGGTTTTGCTTTCTTAGATCTTTATAGTCTGTTTGAGTTTTTTGCTGGATGAATCTCATACTATCTGTTGACGACTTTTTGGGCACAGCTGTATTAGTTTTGTTTTTGATTTTTTTTTAAATTCGCACATCACAGTTTAGGATCTGCTGGATAGTGATATTTGGTTTTTTGTTTTACTTCTTCAGTTTTAGGGACTTATATTCATGGTGGGATTTATATCTGTGGGCTGGGATTTTATGCTATTATTAGGCGTTGTCTTTGGTCGTGGTCTGAACTTTTTTCTGTCTTATATATCTTCTTCTTTTCTTAGAATGTTTCGATCGGTAAGGTCTATGATGCTACGTTGTTTTTTTGCTTTGCCAGGATTTCTTTTGATACCTCCTTTTTTATTGGTTAAAGAATATTTGGTTTTTAAAAGTGTCATTCCGCTTCATGCGAGTTTTGGGACACATCCGGTCGATTATACTTAGCAAAGTGAAAAATACTCTTTCATTCACGTTTCGTCTTAAGTTGGGTGTTATTGTATTTGGGCTGGGTTTAAATTTTAGAGTGTGATCCTTGGCGTATACCTAAACTTCTGTTTTTTTTTAAGTTTTTGCTTGAAGTCTTCAGGTGTTTATTTTACTAGGGGAGACTTGTTACATGTCTTTATTTTGTATTTTTCAAAAATATTTAGATTTAAATAAAGTTGGTATTGGGTGATATTTACTTGTTTTGGCGCCTTTTTAATTTAGTGTAGAATTAGCACACCGAGACTTGCGATTTGCTTGCCGATTCAACTGAGTTAGTCGCTTGCCTTAAAGTTACGAAAAAATTCTTGTAACTTAGTTTATCTCGTTCACAAAAAGAGACATACATTTTAGATACAATCTCATTTCTGACCAGGCATGATACCGTTCAGGAACCGTATGGTGGTGTTGATAGAGCTCAGTGTAAATAATCAGTTTTTCTTCTCGACGTGAAGAATAATATTGTTGTACATAAAGCACCACTTCCGGCTACATTCTAGAGGTTGTTACAGTAAAATGTAAACCTTGCTCTAGGCAAAAGTGCGATCATTTACCGATAACCTTATCAGCACAAAGACAACAGCGGCAGCTCAGAATTTTGCAGAGTGGGAAGTGGGTGAGTAAGTAATGCGATTCAGCCTGTTTTTAATGTACCAATTGTAATTCAATTTAAAAATGTCACAAAACGGGTAGAAATAATTCCAGATGCCCGTTTTCACCTGACAAACACTTAAGGTAGACAATTGCAGCCACACAAGTCTAACAATAAGCATATTTTTTGCATGGCAACATAAATACAATCAAGAAACAAAGTAAACATTAGATAATTGTTCGCAAATAATAAAATTCAATAATGCTGGTATTAACGAATTTTTAAATTAGACAACACCTCCTACACGTAAGTAATAAATTATTAATGTTAAAGGTAATGCATATAATTTGATGAATACAATGAAGATTTAATACAAATCTATAACGATTATAAAGTAATAAGCAAAGCGCACTGTTAATTCGTAATAACAATAATATATATATATAGGTCGTTTGTATACACGATCGACATCAAAACAAATTATAAAATATAGAAAAATGTTAATTAGATTATTTTCTGATATGCGATTAGCCAATGTGATTTCCAAAACATCCCCTTAAAATTGGTAAAAGTTTTACTAATATATATATAATGGTGTCACAAGTAAGTTGTAAAAATTTCATTCAATGATTAATATACACATAATGCGCCAAACTTCCAAAAGGTTTTTTAGCTGATAATTTACAAGTGTGTCGCCCAGTCTTTGGGATTAGTTGCCCATCTAACAATCTGATTCCAATTAACCATTAAGATTTAACTATTTAATTCCGGCATCCGTGCACGTTCTAATTATCAACCCAAAAAAAGTGCTAATTGAGTTACAGTTAAAAATTTCCTGAAAACAGACACGCGGAGGTGACCAAACTTGCTGTGATAATAAAAGCAAAATTAAATCACGCAGTAAAATAAAAATGCATTCTTACCTTAGCAAATCTTTCACATGTAACGCATCAAAATTGTAATTGATTCACACACAAATACTTAAAATGTAGATATTACCGGGCATTGAGTTAGCACACGTGCCGTTATCTTAGCATGAACAAAGCAAAAATGGGCGTTCGAAGCAAATCACCTATGTATTATTCAAAAATATTTATGCTAAATTAACGGCTGCACTGTTTATACGCCGCTACTGACGGTCAAATCACCTGTACGAACGGAGATAAGCGTGATTCCCTGTTAAAAATAACAAAGTACTTTATTTGTTTTAGGTTTTATTGTTTTAGATATTTATTCTTCATATTCTACCAGTTCTGACTTCATTGTACTCTGAGTCGGAAACGAACTTAGAAGATTGGAATGTTACTTTTTCTGGAAAAGATTTTTACTTAAAGAATTTCTTCTTCGGATTGACGAGTTGTGCGTGTCTAGTGGTGTTTCACAACAACAACTTTTTCTTGCAGTCTCTGAAGTGCTATCATGTAAAACTATTCTTGTTTTTAGGGCAAACCAAAGTTCGTTGCGTTCTTGGAAGAATATTGCCGCTCTGTTCAAATCGGACATATTTCTATAGATTATGACCATCGCTTACTGGAGACAATTCGTAAGCGTACGATGGGGAGTTAACAAATCTATCGGAATCTACGTTACCACAACGCGGTACCTTTTCTTATAACTGTTAGAACTGGTCTCTGATCAAATAAAACTTAAGATCGTGCGTCGTTACATCACTTCTTTTAATTAATCAGGGCTTGCGTTAATACCGATTACTACGTTTGTAGAATTAATGACTACTTTTTTGGGACATCTTCAGTTAACGCAAGCGATCACCGTGATCGTCAGTCGTTGTCTAATCCGGTTGCATATTCCCTTGATGTTTCTTCCCTTTTTTCTTCTACTGTCTACTGTTAATTTTAATACTATTGGTTGTTGTAATTCTAACAATGCTAAACCGTTACGTTGGATTCCTTCTCTTTCTGTTTTGTCGACTGGTTTCTCTTTGATTTCTAGAATTACCGGATCTACTAACGACCAATTGTATAATCAGTTAGTGTGTAAAGTGTCTCCTCGTCGATTTTCTCGTTGGTTAGTGATCCAAGATAGTAGTTATGTACTGAAGATCCTGGCTCATTCGGGTAAGGTCGGTGGGAGATCGTGAAATTTCGTTGAAGTCGTTCGTTTCAAGTATGCTCGAGCTGCATTCGGATTTGGTAAGTCGGAATAGAACGTATTGGTGGTGGGGGATTTGGTTCGGTTCTATGTCAGTCGGTGTAGATCGTAGTGATGGTGGGTGTTTTTGGTGGGGATGCTATTGTGTGTATATAAAGGTAATATTTGTGAAGATTTAATATTAGTTTCTTAATAACCCTTACTCGATTTAATAAAATTAAGAACGAACGAAACGGAATTAAGATGGAATCAAAGTATGATAACACTTGTAATTGTAAAATAAAAAAAGCATAATTATTTTAAACATTTATTGTTTATTTTGTTTTTATATTCTTTAAATTCTTAGTGATTTCATACATTTTAAATTTAGTTGATAACTAGATATGAGCATACCCGAAACGAAACGACTTCTACAATGTTTTACGATTCCCCCACCACTAATACGATCTATCCCGACTTAGAAAATCCGAATGCAACTCGAGCATAATCGAAACAAACAAAGATAACGAAAGTTCACGGTCTCCCACCGATCTTACCCGAGTGAGCCAGGATCCTCAATACATAACTACTTAAAACATTGCGTGCCATGGCATTCATATATGAATGACAGTGACTTTTCCCGGAGGCCGCGTCATTCATATATGAATGACAGTACTTGAACCGTTTAATTCCGTGGCATTCATAAATAGATGACAGAGACATACAGTTTATACGGGATAATGAAAGTGTGGCCTCTAAGGAACATTTTGCCATACTTGGTTCTAAAAATAACGAAAAGATAAGAAGTTGGGACATCAAAATGCGCATATTATAAAATAATAAAATAACAATTTTTTTTTCTAAATATAAAATAAGGTAAAATCTATTTATGCTTAATGTTAAAACACGACAAACAAAGTTGAGGCTGTCCAGAACACTATATCACAATATGTGTACACCATTTTTGCCCGACGTCTGGCTTCTGCTCGACCGGCTTCTTCTTGAATTTTGTAATAACAAGAAGAACATTTTCTTCTTAGCTTTTTCCCGCTTTCATTAACTCTGTTTGATAGATGGTGATAAGTAATATTGGTATTCCTCCTATTAGTAGTATTGGTACTCCTTGGTATTGGTGTTGTCCTTGGTGTTTCATGCTGTCTTCCTTCGGGCATATCTAACAATGCTGATGCTATATCCTTTCGAAATTTAAGTATACTCATTTTCTTTTTTGTCGCATGTTTATACAACACCCAAGCGTTAACAATGGCTGTTCCCAATAAGAGTTTCATGGCGAGTTTTCTGTACTATTTGACGTCTTTTCTAAGCGTTGTAGCATAGGAGGCCATTTGGTCAGACAAGTCTATTCCAGCCTTTGCTTGATTGTAAGCTAGAACAGCGATTGGCTTTTCCCTTGCACGTTTTTTAGTTTTTTGCTTCGTTTCCTTTCTAGTAGAGACATCTGGCTCAATTTCATTATTGGAGTTTTGTGACGACGTGACATCTGTAGTGTTCTGGAGTGACGAAGGTGGTATCTGATTCGCCGTAGAAGTGGATGGTTGTGCAACATCGTCATTAATATAAGGCTCAGCTTGATTTTTCACTGGTTTCAAAATTGGGGCGTGTTTTGTGGACAATATCCTAACATCTCGGGTGTCTTTCCACTTGAGGAGCACAATATCATTTTGGTCCTCCCTAGATATTACATCCCACCTTTTAATTTTAGCATTCAGAACTTCCTTGGGCATGTTCTTTTTTGACGCTCGAACTGTTCCGACAAGATGCGTTTGACTATTTAGTAACGCATTCGCTAACTCATAGCTAGTGTAGAAATTATCTACATATAGAGTGCAACCTTTATTTAAAAGTTGAGCACACAGTTCAAGACAGACATTTTTAGCCAATCCAACTTCACGTTGTCCTGAGGCCGATTTGCCAGAATATATTTTGAAAGCCCAGGTATACCCATCTGAAGAGCACATTTTGAACAATTTGATGCCATACCGATGAGCTTTGTTGGGTATATATTGTCTGAATATCAGGCGGCCTATCCAGGGTACTAAGGTTTTGTCAACAACAATTTCTTCGCCAGGGCAGAAGAGTTCTTGGCATTTCGTTTGGAGTAGATCAACTAGAGGCTGAATTTTTCCGATACGGTGCCCTTGTTGAATGGTTTCATTATTGTTAAAATGTAGCATGTTCAACAACATCTGAAAACAATTTCTGGACATAGTTGAACGTGGAATATCGAGTTTGTAAATTCCTTTACTTGCCCAATAATCTGGCAAGTTGTTTAGCTGTCATACACATTTGAATGACGTGGCCTCCTAATGAAAAATGTTAGGAAACTTTCCCAGGGGGGCACGTCATTCATTTATGAATGACACTAAAAAACTTACAAAATCAATTCAAAATTCAAAAATCAATAAAAAGACATATTTCTAGCCGCTTTTCATGCTTAAAATTACATGTTTTAAAGAAAAAATGTGCTCGGCCCTTGGAGGTATTCTTCTGAATATGGCTTGGCACGCAATGTGTTAAGATGTTCTGTGCAAACAAATACGAGTCTTTTCTGACGATAAGCAGCTGTGGAAGCTAGTAGTTTCAAACGACCGACTTAAATCTATTATTTACGACCATCACGTTTATCTACTTCTGGTCGTCGTAATGTTGCTAAGACCTTACTTCTTCTTTTACGTCATTTTTACTGGCCTCGTATGAGATCAAAAATGGCGGAATACATTCGTTATTGTCCTGTGTGTGTGTCGCAGAAATCGCGTATTTTAGAATAACGACTGTGACATAGCTTAACTAGGTCGTAATATTAACCTAGCTCGAAGGACTCCGGCGAGTTTATTTAAACGTTATATTTGTTTTACAGGTGTCTAAGCTACTTCTCTTTCCTCAACATCTACTCGTTTGCAAGTTTCTAATTGTATTTCGTTTTCTGTTTCTAATCAATCTGTCTTCTTTCATCGACGTTGCAAACGATGTAAATGTTAGTTTAGTCTTGAAGTAAACTTTTCAATTTGGGACGGATTTGGTTTATGACTAACTGATATCTGTTTTCTTCTCTTTCTTTTTGTCTTTTTTTAGATATTTTGAGCGTTGGTTAGGCATTGAAGGGTTGGTCACTCCCTTTTGTGTCTTCTACAAAGAGAAGAAGGATCAGCTACTTGCATCTTATTTTGTCTAGCTCCGTCTGAATCATTTCTTTTTTCTAGTTTTTCCTGAAGGTTTACATTTTTGGACGGTTGGATGGACACCATATGGTGGTCACACTTTTCGTTCTTTTACGGGGTAAAGAACGAATTAGACAATTTTATCAAATCTTATCTGTCTCCGTCTTTCTCTATCTCTTAGTTTCTTACTTTTTATTTGTTTTTTCTTGGGCCTAAGATTTTTCTATGGGCCAACCATTTATGGTTCGCCTCTAAAACGGTCACTCATTTTCGTTTCTTCTACGTACAGAAGAACGAATCAGACACTTACGTCTTGTTTTTTCTTCCTGTCTTGTTTTTTTTACTTTTACAATTCAACATGACAAACAAGGGCTGACAAGATTCAATTAGCAAGTGAAGCGTTTCATTTTTCTGTATTTTTTCTCAGTTTTTTAGGTAGTCCGACTTCTGTCGACTTTACTCAGAATATTTTTTTGCTTAAAATTTTGTTGTTGGTTTTGCTTTCTTAGATTTTTGGGGCCTGTTTGAGTTTTTTGATGGATGAATCTCATGCCATCTGTTGACGACTTTTTAGGTACAACAATATTAGTTTTATTTTAATTTTTTTTCTAAATCCGCGTATTACAATTTTAGATCTGTTAGATAGTAATATTTGGTTGTTCTTCTTACTTCTTAGGTTTTAGGCACTTATATTCATGGTGGGATTTATATCTGTAGGCTGGGGTTTTATGGCATTTTTAGGCGTTCTTTTTGGCCGTGGTCTGAACTTTTTTCTGTCCTATATCTCTTCCTTTTTTCTTAGATTGTTTCGCTTGGTAAGGTCTATGAGACTCCGTTGTTTTCTAGCTTTGCTTGCGTTTTGATTTCTGGCGAGTGCCTTTTTTTTGATGCCTCCTTTTCTGTTGGTTAAAAAATCTTTGGTTCTTGGTAGTATCATTCCGTTTCATTTGAGGTTTGGGACACATTCGGTCGATTATACTTCGCAAAGTGGGAAAGTTTCTTTCATTTACGTTTCTTTTTAAGTTGGGTGTTATTGTATTTGGGCTGGGTTTAAATTTTAGAGTGTGATCCTTGGCGTATACCTAAACTTCTGTTTTTTTTTAAGTTTTTGCTTGAAGTCTTCAGGTGTTTATTTTACTAGGGGAGACTTGTTACATGTCTTTATTTTGTATTTTTCAAAAATATTTACATTTAAACAAAGTCAGTATTGGGTAATCGTTACTTGTTTTAGCGCCTTTTTAATTTAGTTTAGAATTAGCACACCGAGATTTGCAATTTGCTTGCTGATTCAACTGAGCTAGACGCTTGCCTTAAAGTTACAAAAAATTCTTGTAACTTAGTTTATCTCGTCCACAAAAAGAAACATACATTTTAGAAGAAATTTCATTTTTGACCTGGCATGATACTGTTCAGGTGCCGTATGGCGGTGTTGATAGAGCTCAGTGTAAATTATCCGTTTTTCTTGTCGGCGTGAGGAATAACCTTGTTGTACATAAAGCACCACTTCCTCGCTACATTTTAGAAGTTGTTACAGTAAAACGTAAACTTTGCACTAGGCAAAAGTGCGATCATTTACCGATAACTTAATCAGCACAAAGTCAACAGCGGCAGCTCAGAATTTCGCAGAGTGGGAAGTGGGTGAGTAACTAATGGGATTCAGCCTGTGTTTAAAGTGCCAATTGTAATTCAATTTAAAAATGTCACAAAACGGGTAGAAATAATTCCAGATTCCCGTTTACGCCTGACAAACACTTAAGGTAGATAATTCGAGCAACATAAGTCTAACAATAAGTATATTTATTGCAATGGCAACATAAATACAATCAAGAAACGATGTACACATTAGTTAATTGTTCGCAAATAATAAAATTCAATAAAGCTGGTATTAACAAATCTTTAAATTAGACAACACCTCCTACACGTAAGTAATAATTAATAATGTTAAAGTTAATAAATATGATTTGATGAATGCAATGAAGATTTATTACAAATCTATAACGATTATTAAGTCATAAACAAAGCGCACTGGTAATTCGTGATAACGATAATATATCTAGGTCGTTTGTATACACGATCGACATCAAAACAAATTAAAAATTATGGCAAAAGGTTAATTAGGTTTTTCCTGATATGCGATTAGCCAATGGCATTTTCAAAACATCCTCTTAAAATTGTTAAAAGTTTTACTAACATATATAATGGTATCACAAGTAAGTTGTAAACATTTAATTCAATGATTAATATACACATAATGCGCCCAGCTTCCTAAAGACCTTTTAGGTGATAATTTACAAGTTTGTCGCCCAGTCTTTGGGATTAGTTGCCCATTTAACGATCTGATTCCAATTAACCATTTAATTCCGGCATCTGTGAACGTTTTAATTATCAACTTAAAACAAGAAACAATTGGGTTACAGTTAGAATTTTCCTAAGAACAGACAGGCGGAGGTGACCAAACTTGCTGTGACAATAACAGAAAAAGTAAATCACGCCGTAAAATAGAAATGCATTCTTACCCTACCGAAACTGTCGCATGTAACACATCAAAATTGTAATTGCTTCACACACAAATACTTAAAATGTAGATATTACCGGGCATTGAGTCAGCACACGTGCCGTTTTCTTAACATGAACAAAGCAAAACTGGGTATTAGGAGCAAATCACCTATGTATTATTCAAAAATATTTAGTTTAAATAAAAATTAATGGCTGTACTGTTTATACGCCGCTACTGCGGTCAAATCTGTACCTGTACGAGTGGATATAGCGTGATTCGCTGTTAAAAAGAACATTACCTTATTTGTTTTAGGTTTTATTGTTTTAGATATTTATTCTTCAAACGAAGAAGTACCGGTTCTTACTTTCTTGTACTCTGAGTCGGAAACGAATTTAGAAGATTGGAATGTTACTTTTTCTGGTAAAGATTTTTACTTATAGAATTTCTTCTTCGGATTGACGAGTTGTGCGTGCCTGGTGGTGTTTCACAACAACAACTTTTTTTTGCAGCCTCCGAAGAGCTATCGAATAAAGCTACTCTTGTTTTTAGGGCAAACCAAAGTTCGTTGCGTTCTTGGAAGAATGTTGCCGCTCTGTTGTAATCGGACTTTCTTTCTATAGATTATGACCATCGCTTACTGGAGACAATTCGTAAGCGTACGATGGGAGTTAACAAATTTATCGGAATCTACGTTACCACAACGCGGTACCTCTTCTTATAACTGTTAAAACCGGTGTCTGATCAAATACAACTTAAGATCGTGCGTCGTAATCTCACTTCTTTTAATTAATCAGGGCTTGCATTAATACCGATTTCCACGTTCGTAGAATTAATGACTAAAGTTATCATAGACAAGTATGAACCACTTACGCCTTTAAAACTACTTTTTTTGGACATCTTCAGTTAACGCAAGTGATTACCGTGATCGTCAGTCGTTATCTAATCCGGTTGCATATTCCCTTGATGTTTCTTCACTTTCTTCTTCTACTGTCTACTGATAATTCTAATACTCTTAGTTGCTGTAGTTCTAACAATGCTAAACAGTCACGTTGGGTTCCTTCTCTTTCTGTTTTGTCGACTGGTTTGTCTTTGGTTTCTAGAATTACCGGATCTACTAACGGCCAATGGTATAATCAGTTAGTGTGTAAAGTGTCTATTCGTCGATTTTCTCGTTGGTTAGTGATGCAAGATAGTAGTTATGTAGTAAGGATCCTGGCTCACTCGTGTAAGATCGGTGAGAGATCGTAAAATTTCGTTGTGGTCGTTCGTTTCGAGTATGCTCGAGTTGCATTCGGATTTTGTAAGTCGGAATAGATCGTATGGGAATCGTAAAACATTGTAGGAGTCGTTTCGTTTCGGGTATGCTCGGATATAGGTCAGTCGGTGATGGTGGATGTTTTTGGTGGGGATGCTATTGTGTGTATATAAAGGTAACATTTGTGAAGATTTAGTATTAGTTTCTTAATAACTCGAATTTGTTTTAATAAATTTAAAAAAAATAAAGATGGAAGCATTTTTTTCAAACTTAAACGAAACTTTTCATTTAATTTTTTATGTAACTGCAAAAAGTTTATCAATCAATGAGCAGTATAAAATTAAGGGTTTTAGTAAAATGGATGGTAAATTTGGGGAGCAAGTGATCGTCGAATACCAAGATTTTAAAGTACCTACTTCTTCCACATAGAATTATCAAAAAGTTTTTCTATTGAAAACATAAAGAAAATAAAAAGCGTGATTATTTCGGCTCAAAAAGCATCTATCTGGTTAGCCGAGGGGCTGTTGGCGAAACAACAAACATTGAATTTGTTCCAGAGTGAAAAATGAATCAAACAGGAGTCCGTATGATAAAAATTGATAGACTAAGGTAAAAATTATATTTGGAAGCATTAAAAAAGTTAACAACTAAACTTCAAATGTATGAAATCACTAAGAATTTAAAGAATTTAAAAACAAAATGAACAATAAATGTTTGAAATAATTATGCTTTCTTCATTTTACAATTACAAGTGTTATCATACTTTGATTCCATCTTAATTTCGTTTCGTTCGTTCGTTCTTAATAAGAGTTATTAAAATACCAATATTAAAACATTAGAAGTATTACCTTTATATACACACAATAGCATCCCCAACAAAAATACCCACCATTACTACGGTCTTTACCGACTGACTTAAATCCGAGCATACCCGAAACGAAACAATTCTTACAACGTTATACGATTGCCCCACCACCAATACGATCTATCCCGACATACAAAATCCGAATGCAACTCGATCATACTCGACACAAACGACTACAACAAAATTTTACGATCTCCCACCGATCTTACCCGAGTGAGCCAGGATCCTCACTACATAACACTACTAAAGATGTTCTGTGCAAACGAATACCAGTTTTTCCTGACGCTAAGCAGCTGTGGAAGCTAGTAGTTTTAAACGACAGACGTAAATCTATTATTTACGACCATCACGTTTATTCTACTTCTGGTCACCGTGGTGTTACTAAGACGTTACTTCTTCTTTAACGTCATTTTTACTGGCCTCATATGAGATGGAAAATGGCAAAATGCATTCGTTATTGTCCTGTGTGTGTGTCGCAGAAATCGCGTATTTTAGAACAACGACTGTGACATAGCTTTACTATGTCGTAATACTAAGCCTAGCTTGAAAGACCCTAGCGAGTTTATTTAAACGTTATATTTGTTTTACAGGTGTCGAAGTTACTTTACTTTTCTCAACATCTACTCGTTTACAAGTTTCTAATTGTACTTTGTTTTCTGTCTCTAATCGGATCTCTCTTCTTTCAACGACGTCGCAAACGATGTAATTGTTAGTTTAGTTTTGAAGCAAACTTTCTAGAACAACAATTAGTACGGATTCGGCTTATGACTAACTGATGTTTTTTCTCCTTTTTTTGCTCTTTTTTTAGATATTTTGGGCGGTTGGTTGAGCATTGAACGGTTGGTCACTTCCTTTTGTTTTTTCTACGGAGAGAAGAACAAATCAACTACGTGCGTCTTGTTTTCTCTAGCTCCGTCTGTCTCTTTTCTTCTATTCTTGTATTTCTTTCTTTCTTCTTGTTGTCCCTGAAGGTTTACCTTTTTGGGTGGTTGGATGGACACCGTAGGATAGCTACGCTTTTCCTTCTTTTACGGGGTAAAGAACGAATTAGACAATTTCATCAAATCCTATCTGTCTCCGCCTTTCCTTATCTCTATCTTTTCTACTTTTTATTTTTTCTTCTTGGGTCTAAGACCTTTCTATGTGCCAACCATCCTTGTTTCTCTATGATTCTATTTATGGTTCGCCTCTAAAGCGGTTAGTAGAGCATTGACGGGTTGGTCACTCTTTTTTGTTTCTTCTACAAAGAGAAGAACGAATCAAACACTTACGTCTGTCTCTTTTTTTCTTGTCTTCCTTTTTTTGCTTTTCATTTTTTTCTTTTCTGTTTTGCTTTTAAAGCAAAAGTCTCTTATGCTTATTTCTTTTTTGAAAGCTGCTTGAACATTTTTTTTTGTAACTTTTTTTCTTTAGTGTTTACTGCAACTATAATTTTTTCTTTTTCTTACTCATTTACTTTTCTTGCTTTATTAGCTTTAATGGGTTTTTGTTTAGTTGTATTTCGGTTGATACTTGGGATAAAGTGCAACGTTGTTTTTTGTACTTTACGTACTTTTACGGCATTTTTGATGTCACTTACTGTTAGGATATTTCTTTTCTTTGAGTTTTTGTGTCTGTTTTTCGGCATTTAGCTTTTATTGTGACAATTCAACATGACGAATAAGGACTAACGAGGTTCAATTAGCATGTGAATCTTTTTATTTCTTTGTATTTATTTTTCAGTTTTTTAGGTAGTTTGACTTCTCTCGCCTTTACTCAAAATCTGTTGATTTTTTTGTTGGTTTTGGTTTCTTAGATCCTGGGGGTCTGTTTTTGTTTTTTGATGGACGACGACTTTTTGGGTACAACTGTATTAGTTTTCTTTTTGATTTTTTTAACTAAATCCGCATATTACAATTTAAGATCTGCTAGATAGTGATATTTGGTTTTTCTTTTTACTTAAGTTTTAGGGACTTATATGGATGGTGAGATTTATATCTGTGGGCTGGGGTTTCATGGGATTTTTAGGCGTTGCTTTTGGCCGTGGTCTGAACTTTTTTTTGTCCTATATCTGTTTCGCTCGGTAAGGTCTATGAGACTGCGCTGTTCTCTTGCTTTGCTAGTTTTTCGTTTTCTGTCAACTTTACAACGAGTGCCTTTCTTTTGATACTTCCATTTCTGTTGGTTAAAGAATCTTTGGTTCTTGAAAACATCATTCCGTTTCATGCGAGTTTTGGGACACATCAGGTCGATTATACTTAGCAAAGTGGGAAAACTTCTTTTATTTACGTTTCTTCTTAAGTTAGGTGTTATTGTATTTGGGCTGGGTTTGAATTTTAGGGTTTGATCATTGCCGTATACCTAAATTTCTGTCTTTTTTTAGGCTTCTTCTTGTTGTCTCCACGTTTTAATTTTGCTTGAGAGGGCTTGTTACATGTCTTTATTTTGTATTTTTCAAAAATATTTAGATTTAAATAAAGTTGGTATTGGGTGATATTTACTTGTTTTGGCGCCTTTTTAATTTAGTGTAGAATTAGCACACCGAGACTTGCGATTTGTTTGCCGATTCAACTGAGTTAGTCGCTTGCCTTAAAATTACGAAAAAATTCTTGTTACATAGTTTATCTCGTTCACAAAAAGAGACATACATTTTAGATACAATCTCATTTCTGAACAGGCATGATACTGTTCAGGAGCCGTATGGCGGTGTTGATAGAGATCAGTGTAAATAATCAGTTTTTCTTGTTGGCATGAGGAATAATCTTGTTGTACATAAAGCACCACTTCCCCGCTACATTCTAGAGGTTGTTACAATAAAACGTAAACCTTGCACTAGGCTAAAGTGCGATCATTTACCGATAACTTAATCAGCACAAAGACAACAGCGGCAGCTCAGAATTTCGCAGAGTAGAAAGTGGACGAGCAACTAATATGATTCAGACTGTCTTTAAAGTAGCAATTATAATTCAATTCAAAAATGTCACAAAACGAGTAGAAATAATTACAAATTCCCGTTTTCACCTGACAAACACTTAAGGTAGACAATTCGAGCAACAGTAAGTATATTTATTGCAATGTCAACATAAAAACAATTAGGAAACAAAGTACATAATAGGTAATTGTTTGCAAATAATAAAATTCAATAATGCTGGTATTAACAAATCTATAACGATTATTAAGTCATTAGCAAACGACACTGGTAATTTGTAATAACAATAATATATCTAGGTCGTTTGTATACACGATCGACTTCAAAGCAAATTAAAAAATATAGAAAAAGGTTACTTACGTTTTTCCTGACATGCGATTAGCTAATGGCATTTCCAAAACATCTCGTTAAAATTATTAAAAGTTTTACTAAGAAACAAAAATTGTAAACATTTCATTCAATGATTAATATACACATAATGCGCCAAGCGTCCAAAAGACATTTTAGCTGATAATTTACAAGTGTGTTGCCCAGTCTTTGGGATTAGTTGCCCATCTAACAATCTGATTCCAATTGACCATTAAGATTTACTTATTTAATTCCGGCATCCGTCCACGTTCTAATTATCAACTCAAAAGAAGAAACAATTGAGTTACAATTAGAATTTTTCTAAAAACAGACACGCGGAGGTGACCAAACTTGCTATGATAATAAAAAAAAATTAAATTACGCCGTAAAATAGAAATGCATTCTTACCCTAGCGAATCTGTCACATGTAACACATCAAAATTGTAATTGATTCACATACAAATACTTAAAATGTAGATATTACCGGGCATTGATTCAGCACACTTGCTGTTTTCTTAGCACGAACAAAGCAAAAATAGGTATTAGAAGCAAATCACTTCGTTTAACATAACATGGTTGCAGAGTATAGTTTTTTTTGACAGATTTGATGTTTGCCGACGATAGAGCCGTATTGGCTGACGATGGTGCTGAGGCAACGAATGTCCTCTACAATATCGCCCGCACTGCCTAGTTGTACGGTCTTAAGATCAACACAGAGAATGCGAAGGTGATGACGACAGATGGATTACTAGCCATAGTGCAACTCGATGGCGTCCAAATAGAACAAGTCCAAGAATTCAAGTATCTGGGGTCGATAATACAAGAGAAAAAAGTGGCGTTCACAGCAGAAATTCACGCGCAAATTGGTCAAGCTTCTGCGGCCTTTGCTTCACTAAAATAGTGTTTGTGGAAAGAAACCAACATCACCACCAAGACCAAGATCCGCCTCTTCCGGACACTGATCTTGCCAATTCCTCCCTATGCATCGGAATTTTGGACAATGCTAAAGTTGGATCTGGAGAAACTTGAGGTATTCCAAATGCGATGTTTAAGCTCAATTCTACGAGTCTCGCTTTGCGACCGCATGCGAAACAAGGAAAGTTGACGTCAATGTGGCGAACAGCCGAAGATCGGGGAACAGATTTAGAAAAGGCGATTACGATGGTTTGTACACGTATGCAGAATGAATGACAGCCCCCTACAACACAAACTTTTCTGGCAAAATCAACCCGCCTACTAGAGAGTCCAACGAACAGCGCTAAAAAAGCCTAGATTAAACAGGTCGAAGGAAATGTGAGAAATCTAAATCTAAACATCGAAGAGGCTAGAACTACAACCATGGACCGTCAGGTATGGAAACGTTTCGTAAACAACATTCGACAACCATTGGCACTCACAGCAGAATACGAGCTTAGGAGCCGATTAAAACCAAACGCCAACTAGGGATCAAAAAAGAAGACAAAGAAGAAGTTTTTTTTTTTGATTTTGGAGAAACATGTAGGGATTTTTATTTTTTGTTTTCTTTTATTTACTTTCAAGGTGCAAAGAGTCCTGTTTTTGATGATCTTAGACCAAACTCACTTCGTAGGTGCAAAATAGACAATAGACCCCACACAATCGCATTTACTGCAGTACATATAAAAAATTAAAAACAAAGGTGCACCAGAAAGTATGACGTATTTAAACACGTGTAGATTACTAACTTTTCTCACAACAATAATAATTTCAACAAACTAAGCATTCTTTAAAAATATCTCTGTACGAGCTTAAAATAAATAGAGTAGTTTTAAAAATTATACTTGTTGTAATAGCACAATTAAGAATAGAAACATTTAACATAAATGTCACAAACTGCTTAATTTTTGTAGCTCAAAAACTAATAAATATCTTTAAATTAACGTTTATAAAAGAAAAATGTTAAATTACTAAAAAAGTTAATCACAAGACATTATACAAAAAACTGAAACAAATTTTTATTCTTTAATTATTATTTATTGTTAATTGTCTAGCCATTTGGCCCTACAATGGGTTACGTTAACCTTACATCATTCTCTTATCATACTAATATAATTTGTACAGAAATTTGTAAACTAAAAAAAACAAAAAACAAAAAAAAAACTTTATCCCCTAAAATCTTCCCATCACCATCTTATTATTCTAAATCAATAGTCCTAACCCTCTCCTCTTATCCTTTTTTCCTTTACTGCTTTCCTTTCTTCCTGCCCATATATGTTTTTGCTATCTTTTACCGTCCTCCAGCAACATTGCAAAATTTTACATTCTCTCCTACCCTTCATAGTCTCTTCATAATCCATCGCCCTTTTCCCTGCTTTTATTCTAATCTTCTCTAACTTCTCCTCCTCTTCTATTATGTAACCCGGCGTCTCCCTGTCTAAACCCAGTATCCATTTCCAATATTTTATTTGTAACTTTTCCAATAGGTTCCACTCTTTCCAACCCCATACCTCCACCCCGTACATCATCAGACTTTTAATCAATTTTTCAAACAGCCATCTTCTCTTCTCGATCTCCTTCTCAAATACACTTTCCCCTAAACTCCATACCTGCTCTAATACGCTGTTACCCTTCTTTGCTAACTCCCTTATATGCGCATCATCTTTATTATCATACCTTAGCCTATATCCCAAATATGTCACTTCGTTCACTGCCTCTATCTTCTGTTCTCCCCAACTTAACTCCTCCTTTTTCTTCCCTTCTTTCCCTTTTTGAAAAACTACCATCTTAAACTTTCCCACATTTAAACTCAAATCTTTCCTTTCCAGATACCTCTTTATCGTATTTATCATACCTTTCATCTCCAACTCATTTTTTCCTACTATGACCATATCATCTGCATATCCCAATATCCACACTTTAATCCCTCCCTCCATAACAATCCCACCACTCTGACCACCCTTCAACACTTCTTCTATGTCACCTATATACAGTGCAAATAAAATAGGGCTAAGAGGACACCCCTGCCTTAGCCCCTTCCTCGTCCAAAACACTTCACTAACACTATCCCCTATTTTTACACTATTCTTAGTCTCTTTATATATCCCTTCCAGTTTCCTCACTAGTTGTTCCTCTATTCCCTTTTTCCTTAACACCCTCCATAGCTTTTCCCTAATCACATTATCAAACGCAGCTTCTATGTCCATAAAGAAAGCGTATACCTTACCCCTTTTCTTATCTAGCTCTCCATTCAATAACTGTTTCAATATATAAACATTGTCTATTGCCCTTCTTCCTACTCTAAATCCCATCTGCCAATCTGTTAATAGTCTTTTTTCTTCCACTTCCTTTTCCAACCTCTTTTGTATAATCATGGCATACAATTTATAACTTACATTAGTGACACTAATCCCTCTATAATTCTTTACTTTCTTTCTATCCCCTCCCTTATAAACCGGAAGAATTAAACTTTCTTTCCAACTCCCTGGCAATTCCTCTTCTTTCCATATTGTATTAAAAATTTTTCTTACATTTCCTCTTACTCTCTCCACTACATATTTCCATTGTTCTCCTTGCGTACCGTCCGTTCCTGCCGTCTTTCTTAATTTTAGTCTATTTATTGCCTCCTTCATTTCCTCTTTCGTTATCTTCCTCTCCTTCTGTATTGTATTTACCTCTTGCAATATCACCTGCCCTGGTCCTTCTCTTGTTCCTTCCAAACGCTCCATACAATAACCCAACCACACCTTTATATCCGTTAAACCTCCTCTCCTCTTACCTCTTTTTCTCTACTTGTTTAGAAATTCCCACACTTCTTCTTCTTTCTTTATTTCCTTTAATTTAGCATTTTTAGGTATCAATCTTAATTTGTAAAACGGTGATTGTGATTTACATGTTTTAAATACATGGAATTATTTATAACAAAACATTTTTTTTGTTTTAGTTGGACAGACTTATTTTAATTGGCAAATACCTTCTGAGCAATAGTAAGAAATCAAAAAAAGATTAACGGTGCCGTTTAAGCAAGTATTGCTGCCGTACCTTTAGTTGGTTTGGTTAAAAAGTTAAACTAATTACGTATACCTACTAGTAGATAAGTTAATGCCACCACTTCCACCAAAATTTACCATAGATTTGATTTTTAATAATTTACTTGAAATCAATTAAACTGTGCAATTAACTTAATTGTATCTATAGTACGAGCTTCTTGTTTTTGGTAAAATTGCATCCATATCTTGCAAAAAGAATAAGTTAAAATCTACTTTTGTACTCGAAAATTTTGAATTATATGCAATCAAATTTGTTGGAGTATATTGTGTTATGCTTACTAATTAATTTCACTCTTGTAACAATTGAAACCTTTAATCACTTATTTTCATTTTTACATTTACAGATTGGCTTACCACACCTCTCAAGTTTACAGAGTCGTTTTGATTATCCGTAAGTATTAGAATGTTATCTATTTTATCAATTTTAGTCACTATATCGGTTTTCTTGAAATTACTCGCACGACCTTCTAATGCTAACTTATCAAGTATCAAAATCGTTTGTTTTAAGTATTGCCAATAATTTACTGTCGTAAATGGCGTGGTTGAGAATACTATAATAAAAAAAAATTGGCGCCACTCCCCTGTAATTGTTAATTCTTGGCTCGGAGACGCCAAAGGTAAATACAAACCCGCTGTCTAAGAAATTAGGAAAAAAGCAAACAACTATCAACGAGCAAACTTCTTTTTCTTTTAGTGCCTCCCTAACGTTTACTATTACTTGAAACTAAACTTCTCTATCCTGGGCAGCTCGAAACTACTCTCCAACGGTCCTTATATTAGTCCAGTTCATGTCTTTTCCAACCCTTTACTGTGCCCGTAATGATCAGTTGCAGCAACTTATATTTGTTTTCTCTCAGTATATGACTCAAATAGGAAACTTTTTGCACTTTGATACTAGTCAGCAACTCTATTTTAGCTCTGGTTCTTTGAAGAAATCTAGCGTTACTGACCATATCCGTTCAGCTTACTTGCAATATCTTTCGATGCATCCACATTTCAAATACCTCCAATCGGTTCATTGTACTGACTTTGAGGGTACATGACTTTACACTATACAGGGTTTCCCACGAGGTACTGTACATACTGAAATGGTATGTTCCTTAGGTCAATTTAAGTAGAGAACGTCCTATAAACATAAGTCCAATTCGCCATAGTTACACAGATACAAGCGTTCAAAGTTTATAAATGCTCACACATTTTTTGAAAATTATTATTATTGAAAACAGAAAATCGAACTACAGAACAAACACAAAAAAAAACAAAAAAAATTACGTCAAATGCTCAAAATGACCTCCTTCGGCATTAATACAACGACGGCTGCGATCTAAAATGGACCGAGTAGCCGCTCGAAGCACCTGCTGGTTGTTCCGTGTTTGTTGACACACATCCAAGATACGCTGTATTAGTTCAGCTCTGGTATTAACTTTTACCTCGTATACTAAACTTTTCACATGACCCCACAGATAGAAGTCCAAAGGTGTGAGATCGGGCGATCTCGGTGGCCAAGCATGCGGGCCTCCACGCCCAATCCACCTATTGGGGTAAGCAACATTTAGATATTCGGTCACATGCCGACTAAAATGTGGAGGAGCTCTATCATGTTGCAGAAACATTTGTTGTCTTGTTAGTAAAGGTACTTCTTCCAAAAGCGGTAACAATTCATTCCGCGAAAAGTTAGCATATGCTTCTCCTGTCAGACGTTCCTCAAAGAAAAAAAGTCCAATAAGTTGATCGTCAATTATGCCACACCATACGTTAACAGAAAATCTGCGCTGAAAGTTAGTTTCTGTTGTGCCATGTGGATTTTGATATGACCACAAATGAGAATTACGTGTATTGTTCACTCCATCTCTAGTAAATTGCGTCTCGTCGCTAAATAAAATGAATGGAACTAATTGTGGATTTACCTGTAGCCAGTGGCAGAAATTCAACCGGGCAGCAAAATCTTCAGGTTCCAGATGCTGAACCTGTTGTATGTTCGCTATACTGACATACGGGGGAGTCCCGTTCGAGAAGAAATTCTTCTAGTACTCAACCTTGGACTCCGATCAACCACCTGTAGAATGTTTTCCTGCTCATTCACATTTAACTGCACAGGACGGTCAGATCTTGTTGAAACTGATTGAAATGAACCATGAGTCCGTACATGTTAAAACACAGAAGAAAAGGTTTGGTGATTTGGCACCCTCCTGTTGGAAAATCTTCGTTCATATTCCCTAACGGTAGATCTCGCATTACCATCACAAAATCCATAAATGTATATATCAGCATACTCATCGTTAGAAAAATGAGAAGGCATTTTGCATTTAAATTACACTTTATTTAATAAAATCGACTGTGACATTAGTAGAAAAGAAAGCAATAAATGACATATTGTTCGGCTTTTGTTTCCCAGTTGACTAAGAATAATTAATTTTCAAAAAATGTGTGATCAGTTATAAACTTTGAACGCTTGTATCTGTGTAACTATGGCGAATTGGACCTATGTTTATAGGACGTTTTCTACTTAAATTGACTTAAGAAACATACCATTTTAGTATGTACAGTACCTCGTGGGACACCCTGTATAATACAGCTGACCATATATAGAATTTCACTAGTCACTGTCGAAGTTTCAAATTAAGATTATCGTCGCAGAAAACATCTCTCATTGTGTTAAAAGTTGCACGAACCGTTTCTATTTTGCTCTTAACTTTGGTCTCTGGGTCGAGGTCTACTGTTAGAATACTCCCAAAGTATTTAAATTTTTTTACTATTTCTAAGTCCATGCCGTTTATTTTAACACGTACTTCTGTGTGATTTTGTCGAGCAAACAGCAAATCGATTAATATGTTCTCCAATTAATAACAAAATAATAGTTTTGTTTCATCAAAGAAATATACAAATAATAACCAAAAATTCTATAAAAGGTAAAAATTTGATCAAGCATTAACACTTACATGCAGCCACAAAATTAATTATAGTTCTCGATTAATGAGACGTGATCATTAACTTATTATAAAATGAAAGATTTTCCCCTAATTTCTTAGCACAGTAGCTGGTAAGAGTAGTTACTACAGTAATATTACCATCGACACTTTCGAGGAGTGTAAGCTTGCATTCGACGATTTAATTTCAGGCAATACTGCTTTGAATACGAACAAATTACTAAGACACTCAAATGGTACAATTTAATTAAGCTAAATGCGGAACTATAGACTCGATTAATTTTACCCTAAGTAACTAGGTTCAACACAACCCCGAACCTCTGCCAAATTTCTTATAAAGAACTCAAAATTACGACGGCGTCTGGTAACCATTACCTGTGAGTAGAATGAAAATCGAAGTAACTCTGTCAATACAAATAAAAGATTTGTGTTTCATTTAAACCGCTATAGCGTTATAATAACGATAGTGTAAAATTGTAAAAAAAATACAGTGACGGAATAAAGAACGTTTAATAAAAGTAAAACTAATATAACCACGGCAAGCAATCGTAAGCACAGACCTCAAGGTAATGGGTTTGAATGATAATAACTACAAAGACGTGAACTCCGTTAATTTATTAACTACTTAACTAACTATTTACATTAAAGAACAATGAACAATAATTGAATTAAACATATTTAGAATAAAACAGTATTTAAAATAAAATATTTGGACGCCAACCACATTAAGTGATGAATAAAAAGCGTAAAATCTTACACCTAATAAGTAATTAATATTAAATGCAAAAATAGTAAACGGTAAATTTGTTATCGAGTGAAAAGTTTTAATAACACTACTCAACTATTTGAAGATAAAATGCAGTATCTTAATTTTTTGTTGACTCACCAAGTTTAATATAACGTTATCGGATATCTTCTATTTTTAGCACATCTTGGTTAACGTGATAAAATTCTTCAACAGGAATAAATACCAATGTATAATAAAACTTCAATAACGGAAAATCCCTTAAATAAACGACAAATCCAAAAATGAAAGATCCAGAATAAAAAGAAAGATCCAATAAAAATAAAAGTCCAATGAAAAGAAAAAGACCCTAAATACAAATAATTAGAACGGTTTTTTAAATGACATCATGTACTTACGTCACACCTTCAATGTAACGGTCTTCGAAATAAATTCCTTTGTCTAACCATTGCGCAATACTTTGAAATCACTAAAAATGTTGAATCCAATAGAAAAATTATATCAAAATAAAGGTAAACTCACCAATAATTAGATGGAATGAATAAAAATTAAATTACATAGGTTTTTACGCCATAATCAAGAAAATTTGACTTCCCCGCATCACTACGACACACACGCCAAGCGTGGCCCCAGCGAAGTGAAGTTCCAGCCACCTTCAAGTCGGTTAAAACAACGCGACGTTGCCAAACTGAATAAATTTACGTGCAATATTAGTTGCAGAAAATAAACGATTGTAAAATTGAATTTTAATTGTAATGAACTTAAACGAGACGTTACAAAATCAAATTAAGAAAATAATGCTTGTGATTGAATGGACAAAATTTCTACTAAAACCAATCTACTCACAGCAAACGTCAAACGAAAAATGAATTCCGGCAATTGTCCAACTAGAAAGTTAATTCCTATTGGCGAGCTGTCAGCAGTAAAGTAGTAAAAGTTTTGTCAAAGTACAAAAACGTGAAACGTTATTATTAAAGACACGTAACAAACATAAACTAAGAACGGAAATAGTTAACACAAATACCACGAACTGTTTGATTTATGAAGTTCAAAAACTAATAAATGTCTTGAAATTAATGTTAAGAAAGAAAACTATTAGATTACTAAAAAAGTTAATCTTAAAGACATTATACAAGAAATTGAAAGTTGAGAGCAAAAATCCGAGTCAATAATAAAAGAAAATAGCTACTAAGTTTATCCAAATAATTGTAAACTTTGTTTGCAAGTCAATTTTTTTATCAAATACAGGGTGTCCGTTTTTCTACCTTAAGCATGGGTATCTCGGTTATGAGAATATATACAATATTGGTTAAATTAGACAAAAGTTACGCATTTCTAGGCTGATCAATGATCTGAAAGAAAATCTGATCCGTAATTTTTGTTTTTTAATTATGACAAAAAAATTGAAAAACCTGATTTTCATTTTGATTTTCTTAGTAAAAATCGAGAAAGCTAGACGTTTTTAACAAAAACATCTTTAAGGTACTTTCTTGCAAAAAATCTAAATCTGTCATCAGATTTTCCATGAAATTTTATATGCAAGTCTTACAACTTCAACAAAATAAAAAAAACTCATTCTTGCGCAGAGTGCTTTGGAAACACTTTTGTTTAACAAAAATTTGACTGTTGGTCCAATTTAGAGCTGGAACGTTCACATTTCTACAAAGTTGACCATTAAGCTTTAAGTCAAGAGCAACAGGATAACCCAAAAAATTGTTCTTAGTTGTAATAAAAAAAAATTAAGAAACAACTCGAATTGTCCGCCTTCTACTTCTAAAAACAATAGCACACGTTTTTGTAAGTTTCGTATTGCACGTGAAATGTCTTTTTTTCTAATTTTTTTTCTTAGGGTGGTATTGCTGTTTTTTTGCAACTCATCAATATCGGCAGACACAGTTTTGTAAATCTGATCTTATATCGTTTCACATACAAAAAAATCTAACGGTAAAAAATCCGGTGACCTTGCTGGCCAACGTATATTACCGTTGATCAAAATAACTTTTTAGGGAAACATTATTGAAAAATCTTCAGCGACTCTTCTAGCGTTGTGTGACGGCGCGCGTTCTGCTGGAATCAGACGTTCTGCAATGCGGTTTAGATAAGTATTGTTCTCAATGTAGTTTTCAAAAAAAGTCCTCGGAAAATGTAAATACTTGTCCGCGGTCAAATTTTCTTTATAAATGTATGAGCGAATGATGCTTTTGCCCAACAAAGCCACCCATACATTTATGTTTTTTAAGAATTCTCTACACCGTTTGATGCGATATGTTCAGCTCTGCTGCATTTTCCCGTGTAGAAGTAGAACGATTTTCTTGAACTTCGTTAAAAGCTTTTAGTAATTTACGACCCTGCACGTCCAGCTCGCGATAGGATTGAAACAATACCTATCGGAGAAAAGGGAAATCTAATTGATAAATTTATTTAATGGGCGCCAGATCGTGTCTTGCAGATACAGCTCTTGTTAGTTCAGCCCAGGAGACTCGAAGCTTGTATTAAATTCTAAGGTTTATAAAGCTGGAGGATTCAAAGAAAAAAATCAAATCATTAACACCAATTGTACTTTATTTACTTCTGTAAGAATAACTAATGATTAAAATTAGGATCAATCAGAAATAGATAATTCGATAGCATCACAGTAAGTAAATTTAGTTTGAAAACAAGTATATGTTGGTTCTAGAACGCCGGAAGTATCGGCAACTCACAATACACTCAAATCGTAAGTGTAACAGCCAGGACATACAAAAATCTTTGTAAGTAAATTATATTAACAAGAATAATGGACGGTCGACGTCTCAGGATGTGATAGCAATTTAACTTATAGAAATTGACTATTAGTAATCAGAAGCATATATAAATATGATTTGTGAGACACACCGTACCGACCGGGTTTACTTTCAGAATACGTTTTCCTACTGGCTTCCTGTAATTAAAATACCTAAGAATAATCGTGTCCACCTGGTGACTCACAAAGTCTACAACAGGTAAAAACTAATATTTATGAAAAGTAAGAGAACCGAAACGTTTCGTATGCTATTACATATGCACTTTAGTACAAAGTGGTATTAGTTAAACGTCCATTGCCTCTAAATAGAAGTATCAATTGTCTCTGCCTTTGTGTCGCAGTATTTGTAAGTCCAATGCTTCCTTTTAGAGTTTTTCCACCGTCGATTTTTAAATTTTTACTGACAAAGAAACCCACATTTGAGGTGGTAGCACGTGGCGCTAAGGAAACGACATGAAAATTACTTTTAATCCGAGAAATAATAGAAAACACTTACCCTGCGTTGAATCAATTAACTAATTATATATATTTTCATGATACATCGTATCAACAACAGGTGGATGTTTTAGAAAATCAAGTTTAACTCAAACAACCATATTTTATGTACAACGCTTACTCAAACGGAAGGGACAAACGATGCTTGAGAAATGGCGTCCAGAAATGGAAGACTAACTTCAAGTCAACAAAGAATATAGAGACCAGCACAATTTAAATTTCGAGCACGTAAAAGCCTAGTAAAGAAACACATTACATATGGGGCACCCCACTGTATGTGGTATTTAATATTTAATATTTCACATACCGTTTGTTGTCAAATTTCAAATTCTTATTTTGTTTACTTCCATATCTTTGTCTAGGTTTACAAAACGAATCATATTCGCCTAAATTTCTATGACGCGATACAAAATTTCTTTTCTTTTCTGGAAAACGGCATTTTATTGATACAAATAAAAAATTATTTGCTTCAATTATCGAATTGTGACTGAACTCTCAAAATTTTCTTAAACAAAATTGTTACAGGTAAAGTGGTTTTGTTGTTTCCAAAGCACCCTACACGAAAATGGTTCTTTTTTAATTTTGCCCAAAATGGAAGATTTTATTACCTCAAAAGTACAGTTGCTACCAAAATAAACAAAGCATGAATAAAAATTTGCAAAATTTACCATAAATTACTATTTTATAGAATATGATACGAGAAAATCAGGCTCCTCGAGTTGGACCGCCAAGAATAAATTGTCACGCAGGTCTTCTTGTAACAAAACAAAGAAACGGCTAGTACAGCTTCTTCGGAGAGGACTTGCAGGCGTTGCTATGTAAATATTTATACGTGCGTCAAATAAATTCTAAATTGCGTCGAATAGTAAGCAACACACCGTACAACAAGCTAACCCTGTCGGTCTAAACTTTTAGACAAACATAACGTCTGAATTTATATTCGCAAATCTTAAACTTGCAGACAAACAAACATTTTAAGCCTTCGAGACTCAATGCGCACTGCTTATAAGTTCGTGAAGCATAAAAATATTTTTAATTGTGTTAACTTAACATGCACGTACGGTCATAAACGACATGACCACCGAAGTACAAATCGATAGGAATACTCACAGTTAGGTTTTATCCATGTAACACTATTTTTCGGATGTTGCCGCGTCACAAAACTCTTCTGAAGCTTCTGAAGAAGCTGACAGCATCATCAGCAAAACGTTAAGTGAGAGTTTTGTGACGCGGCAATTCCCGAAAAACAGTGCTACATTAAACAACGGCCGTAAAAGCTTGCATTCTAGTAGGTTTTATCCAGTAGGGAATTAGCTAATTTTGTACTTGAGTTACCTAAAAGGTAATATTAAACCCAATCTAAACGAGCATATAATGTTAACACAAGTAAGAGGTCTCCTTAGCATCCAATCATTTAAGAACGCAAATGCGCAGCGTTTCCCTTCGACTTAACAGCATAAATTTTCCCAGTGTTTGTCGTAGTTAATCTTCAAAGAAGAGATAATCCTAGAGGTTTCCAACCCTTGACGGTGTATAAGATAGTAACGTTTTCAATAATGTGACGTCAAGGAAGTTTTCCAACTAGGCCACCTGCTAGTTATCTTTGGTGATAACGGTAAACATGTGGTGGGTACCAATATCCGCTACAGACACTTGGCACAGAATCAAATTAAACCCCCAATAAAGAAAAATTTACACAACTTACCACGTTTCAAGCTTACAAATGTAATTGCATATTCGCGTGAAACGATCTAAAGGTGAAGGTTGCCCCGGGCGTAAAAGTACAGAACTCGTAGATGGTCTTGCAGGAAGTGAGTTAAAAGTGCTGTCTAAAATTCGACAATTTTGACGAAAGAGTAGGAAATTCTACGGACAAATCTTATACTTGAAAAGAAATTTTCATACTCGCGAATTGAACTACTAATTTTTAACATAACAAATAGTTTAAACGCAATGAAAATGATGAAGTTTTTCTAAATGTAATCAAGACAAAATACACAAGGTGACAAGGTAAAGCCTGGTTGCGTAAAACACTGTGAGCTTTGATGACGTAATTGACCACGTAATCATATCGTTAAGTGTTGTCATTGATTGTCAAATACATTATCAATTGTTTTGCTGATGACGTTGTCAAATCAACACCTACTATTTAACAGTTAATTTTGCCAAAAGCAAACCTTGTGCAATTGTTACAAGAACATTTTAGTGTACCCTGTGAAGTTAGATAATCATTGGTCTGCAAAAAATTTTTTTTTATCGAGCCCTGACACTATTCTGGGCGATTCTTATGTAAAATGACGTTCTGAATCCAAATATGTCTTCCCTTTTCTTCCATCACCTACCATTTTCGAGGGAGCCCCAAATCTCTAATTTTACCACTTTTCGATAAATTAATTATAATTTATTTATCGAACAATAATAATAATTATAATAATTATTATAATAATAAATATATGAACATGAATTTAATTTAAATGGGAAAAAGACTATTTTAGCTATAAACAGTAATAAATAAAAAGATATTCATCGTTACTTGGTGCTTGCTTTCCTTTTATACCCTGAGGTACAGCTCTCTCGTTTCAAAAACCAGCAGTACTCCGCCAACATGCTTGCATTTGTTACATGCCAAAGTTAAAACAAAGTCACTGCCTGAAATGAGGTGACATAAACGATGTTGTGCCGCTGCTCAGTGGAGACGGGGTGGGTTATATTTTAAAATTCCGTGATAACTTGGAAACGAGATTGACATAAAATCGAAATAAAAAGGTAAAAACTCAAAATCGGTTAGGGCGCCAATCAAGGACACGATGATAATAGCTTCCGGACCCCTGATAACCCAAAAGCTCATCTGGTTGGTTACAACCCCTGGACTTACCTCGAGTTGTAACTAGCTAAACTCTGAAATGTTCTTAAAAATTTACGTACGCGGCAGCTGAATGAATAAAAGCTCTTTACAGTTTAACAATTTAACATTTATTGACTGAATAAAATTAAAAATAAAAAAAATAATGAATATCAAACAAACTTGAATAAAAATAATAAATGAAATAATAATAAGCAAGACAAAAATTTACAAACTGAATACACAATTAATATATATAAAAAAAATAAAGCGTGAACTTATTCTTCAATAATACACAAAAATAATAAAATTCAAGGCCTTGTCCGCATACTTAATCCGCAAACAACAAATAAAAAAAATACAAAAGTCATAAAATATACGTCCGAAACTTTGCTTCGAACTAAACGTTCAAACAAATTATACGTTACATTATCTTTCATGCATGAATAAGGCTTACTTTTACAAACACAAAACAAAATTAATTAATTAAAGCGAACTTCACGCAAACACCTTCAAGTGTTTCTTGAAATAATTAAAGTTAACCGTAATTCAATCGGCTCAAATCAAAGCTTTTAAATCATATCAATCGCGGTTCACTTTACGGTAATAACAAATTCGATAAATACCTTTACTCAATTGTATACTCCAGGTGAACTGCGGGCTACAGCGGTTCCAGAAGCTTCAAAGTTAGATCGAACCCGGGACGGTCTAGGTGTACAGTAGTCGAATACAAGCTCGGAGGGATCCCCAAACAATGGAATTACGGCGGAAGATTTATTTCACTATTTAATTGAAATCCGCACAAAAGCGAAAATTGGATTCTCAGCATAACACATCGTAAATAAATCTAACTCGAACGTGAGCTTTTTTATGGATACCATGAAGTTTATTAAACCGTAAAATTACGAACTTGGAAAACCAATATTTCCTATCACACCACTTAATTTTCACGGTACCATTTGTTTAACTTCCGCGGTAATGCATAACGGTAGGGTAAAAACACCCCGAACACTTGACTACATTCCGGTACCCGGTATTCTTAATTGCGACAAAAAGATTCCTCCCAAAATCAAAATTTTACTCCTTATAAGTGTAACGTTTACATTTTTTCGATTGAATACTTCTGGCTTAATTTAACATTTTTGGAGTCCCTGCGTGCGCAAATCGCTGATGCACATTACTCATGCGTGATTCGTAGCCATATTGTCTTAACCCATCTTCCGTTGAACTGTCAAAGGAAGCGGACGTCCTGCATAACGTGCAGAAAATTTCCTCATGTTAAATTTGAACTGTGGACATCTGCTTTTGTAGTATGCATTGAAAATACCTGCTTTTGTCGCTGTATTTTCGCTTTCGTCCGTTTTATATTCGCCTTTGTTTAATTAAAGAAACCCGTAATCTGAAAGGGGTAAGTGAATTCTTTGTTCTGTACACGTGTTGTGTAACCTTTCGATTTTGCGTTTTAGTTTCTTTCTTTATTTTTTGTACGTACGATATACTCTGGTTGATACGTTCGATTCGATTTGCTTGAATACGTACAATTTCGATGGTTTTACGTTACGTTTTTTGAATACGAATTTACGATTTATGTACGATACGATTATGGAAAATTTATGATACGTACGTTTCTCTAATACGTTTTATGAAGTTATGGTTAATGATCATCGATCTAAGGTGATAGGATAAATCAAATTATACGAAAACAATAGAAAGTAATTCCGGAAGATTTCCAAGTATTGCGTAATTCATTTAAGTCACATGATGATCACGCCCATGCGCTGAAGTTAGAACAGCAAGTAATTAACCTTCAAATATCACGTATGTACCTAATTAACCTAATTAAGTGTTAGTTTTAAGATTTGTTTATATGTTCGTTTTTGGTTTCAATATTTACCCTTATAAATTTAATATAAAAAATATTGTGGCGTCCAACTTATACTTCAAATTAGAATTGTAATATTAGTGTACGAGTAGAATACCCCGTCCCTGATTATAATTAGAAATATTTCTCACCGCTCTAATGTTTGTGTGTTGTTTATATTTAATAAAATCATAGAGCTAGCACGGTGCATTATTATTATTTATTATTATGTTATACGTTACATAAATGACACCTTAAAGAAAGTTTTTGTCGTTAGATAATACCTCGTGATCCCACTTAATTCACAAACTTGCGCCGTAAAATCTTTGTAAAAGATAAAACACTAAACAAAGTAAATTAACAAAGATGAAAAATATAGTGGCCACGTGCGTCATGTCAAGTACGCACTCGAAAGAAAGAAAATCTTCCCACAGAAAACGCTTACTCCGTCAAATTATCAGGTGGTCCCAATCGCGCTCGTAAAAGAACTCAACATAAACAAAAATATAGATACCAAGAAAAATTGATCAAATTACATTCCAAAAAAGAAGTCGTAAATTAGCTAGAGTTGTTTTTCTAATGAAATAACCAGAAGTACAAACACTAAATCAAAATCAAAACCACGGAACTTTATTTATTATTTAAAAAAAATACCAGTAATAATTGTGAAATAACTATTAAATACAAATAAACTTAAATCAAACGTAATAAAATAACGAGTAAAACGTTTTCGATGCTAACATCGAACTAATCAATCGAAAAAAAAAAGAAAACCGCAAATTCAACCAGATGAATCTAATTACGGGGTCTTACATAAAAGATTCACTGCTAAATTTCAACGCCGGTTCCACTTCTCTGAAAATCTCTTCTCCAGCTTAGCGATGTCTTGATGGAACCGTTCCCCATATTCATCCGAGACTGCTCCTAAATTTTCAGGGAAAAAGTCCAGATGCGAGTGAAGGAAGTGAACTTTAAGGGACATGTTACATCCTATGTTTTTGTACGCTAAAAGCAGTTCCTCGACGTGAGCGACATAATCTTCACTTTTATGGTTACCCAAGAAGTTCTTACAAACGTTTTGAAACGCAAGCCAAGCTCGTTTTTCTTTTCGATTTAGGTGTTCAATAAACGTCGAATCTTGGAAGAGTTGCCTAATCTGGGGACCAACAAAAACGCCTTTTTTGATTTTAGCTTCGTTAAGACGAGGAAATTTAGTTTTCAAAAATTGAAATGCGCCGCCTGTCTTGTCCACCGCTTATACAAACTGCTTGATCAATCCAAGTTTTATGTGTAAAGGTGGTAAGTAAATATTTTCCTTCGGAACCAAAAGATTGTGGGCGACATTTTTCTGACCAGGAATAAGATTTTCTCGTAGAAGCCAGTCTCGTACGATGTAATGTTTATCTCGGGCTCGGCTATCCCATTCACAAAGGAAGCAGCAATCTTTTGTGAGTCCTGCTTGCAGGCCCGTGAGTAGAGCAACAACTTTTAAGTCAGCGCAAAGTTTGCATTTACAATCATGATAACTAATTTTATCAAGGATTCTGAAGATGTTTTCGTACGTTTCCTTCATATCAACAGAGTATGCAACTGGAACTGATGGAAAGTCATTCCCATTTGCCAACAGGACAACTTTTAAGCTTTTTTTTGATAAGTCTATAAATAGTCTCCATTTGTCTGGGTCACATGGCATCTGTAGCTCTGTCATCGTTAAATTTGCATTAGGGCAGAACACTAAACCTTTATCTTCTGAGAATAGACATTTCAGGGTTGCTTGTCTGGTCCTGTAAGAAGATATTTTTACTCCCTTTTCTAAGAGATTCCACTGTTGAAGTCACGATCCTAGGAGCTGAGATTTAGTCTTGGGTAACTGCAAATCTCTGACAAGATCATTTAAATCCGATTGAGTGAGGAGGTGAGGTTGCCGAGAAACTAAATCTGCGGAATACTCTTCATCATCATTGAACGTATCATTCAAAGCTCCAGGTTGTGGCTCAGAGTCTTTTAAATCCATTTCCGGCTCTAGAGTATAACTGTTTGGGGGTTCTGGGATTGGCAAAGTATCGATATGAGAAACAGGTCTTAGAGCTGACGGAATATTGGGATACTGAATTGTATGCTTACTTTTGCTCGAAAACCCGACGGTGGAAGTCATACAAAAGTAACAATTTGTAAGATGACAGCGAGGTTCACGCCTAACTATGGACACAGCAAATGGCATTGATTTACGGGTACCTTTGAGCCATTTGGTCAAACTTCTGTAACAAGTCGTACAGCAAACTGATGGAGGCCAAGTCTTGTCCTGGTCGCCAATTTGACAATCAAAGTACAATTTATAAGTTGTTTTAACAAGCGGAGAAAGGGGTTTTCGTTGTGCTTTTAAAGTTAATTCCCAGCAGACATAGCAGAAGCTATCGGGATGATTTTTACACTCGCATGACATAATTAAACAGTAATTCATCGCCCGACATTAACCACAAATCACACTTAGTCACTTGAAAAAATCCGTAGTAAAAGTAGTTGTACTGTTTTACACAAATGAACAAAAATGAACACAAAATCCAGCACGTTTAAAACGTCGACAAGTTAACTCTGCAACAGCTATAGATGTACTGATCGAAGCAGTTAAGCAAACAATGTAATATACTATAATAAGAAGAGTTATGCAAGTTCAAGCCTGTCGAAAATTCCTGTTCAAACCTGCATGTGGTATTGAGATCGCCAGCGTCGTGCAGTAAATCTTCCTAACTGTTTATTGGTAATTTTTTACTGTTCTTATATATTTGTATTTTATTGTTGTTTCTATAATTATACATTTTATAGCAAAACTTTTGCCATATACTTTGGTGTAAATTTTATTACCTGCTTTGGGATGTTTAACGGCTATAAGTTAAAATTCTAAAAAAAAATGCAAAAAATAAAATAAAAATGGGATCCCCCCAAAATAGGTGGGGGATGGGTAAAAACGGAGCTCATTTTTGGATTTACGAGGTCATTTTACATAAGAATCATCAAGAATGGTATCAGGGCCGATTTTCATGCAGACCAGTGTTATCGAAATGTGACTGAACTCTACAAATTTTCTTAAAAAAATTACTATAGGTAAAGATGCTTTGTTGTTTCCAAAGCACCCTACACAAAAATGGTTCTGTTTTAATTTTGCTCAAAATGGAAGATTTTATTATATCAAAAGTACAGTTGCTATCAAAATAAACAAAACTTGAATGAAAACCTCCAAAATATACCATAAATTACTATTTTATAGAATAGTTAGTACAATTGAATTTAATCGCAATGAAAATAATTTTTTTGTAAATGTAATCAAGACAAAATACACAAGGTGACAAGGTAAAGCCTGGTTGCGTAAAACACTGTGAGCTTTGATGACGTAATCATGTCGTTAAGTGTTATCATTTGTTGTCAAATACAGTATCAATTGTTTTGCTGACGACATTGCCAAATCAACACCTACTATTTAGTAAACAACGGCATCAGTTAACAATTAATTTTGTCAAAAGCAAATCTTGTACAATTGTTACAAGAACATTTTAGTGTACCCTGTAAAGTTAGATAATTGAAGTTATAAGATTTTTCTTGGTATACTTTTTTAATAAGCGTTACAATTGCGTTGAGAATAAAACAATGAGTCTTAAACGCCCATTTTAAGCCTTTTGTAAAGAAGCTTTAATTTTCTCTAAACATAGAAATCCGGTTGACAAGTACACAGCCCACCTTACTAAAGTGAAAAACAAACACCGCAATACTACCAACCACATCAAAACAATGATAATTTTAAAGTAGGTTATATAAGAAAATTAGTCAATAAGCCGATTAAGTGCTCAGGGTAAAGTATGCGACGCAACAGAACTTTATGGTTATTTTCATAAATTCCCACGGGTATTGAGTAACGCTAGAGTTTACATCAACTTGTTATGTTTACACAGATTTTATACCTCCTATGCTGTATAATTTTCGCAAAGACTTAACTACCATTACACTATTAAACAATCTGTAGCACAAAAATTAGCGACTTTATGCAAGTACATGTTTTAGTAAAAGTCTTTTAACTACACACAAAAGCTCTTTGAGATTATTACAACACTAATAAGAACAATGTTTAAAAAAAATATGGCAATTTACACGAGTTTTTATGCATCAAAGACAACGGATAATTTTGATCAATAAACATTTGAATTCATAATAAAAAAATCAAAATATTCTTTTTAAGAAGTTTTAAAAGGGAAAGTTTTTTAGGTGTTGGTGTTTTAGGGGGAAGAAAAAAGAATATAAAAGTTTAAATGCGATCCCGTCGAATCATCAAACGTGGATTCGAAGGGGTTAACGACGGACATTTTAATGTTCTCTCTTTTCATTGAGGGCAACCTACAAAACTGAAAACTTCACTATCAAAATTTTACGAGTATGAATAATTGATGATTCGAGAAGTATTTCTTATCTTTGAAACGCCGAAGTGATGCGGCGAAGTTCAATTATGTATGATTAATTTTACACATTTACTTGGCTAACAAAAATTAGTTTTTGCAACATCTGGGGAAAACCGTACAAGAAAAGCTAATTTGCTCACGTAAATAATTTTTAAATACAAATTGCTCTTAATTCTAAATTTAAATAAATAAGGTTTCCTAATTAGTACTATTTATTTGTCAGAATATAAAAAAAAAATTTTTAAGAATGCTTTTTTACTATTTTACTTATACTACAATGTAGGTTTTTACAGTTGTCAATCCTAAAAATATTTTTTTAATTGTTAAATTTCGTAAATGCTACTAATTCACCGCGTTTAGTTATTTTTTTTTTTTTAAACAAGTTTGTTTTGCAACATTTTTTTGTTTGGGTACAGCGCCACCTGGATTGTTCAAATAAGTAACTAAATTTAACATGGAGAACTGCCACTCATTGTTTTTTTAGTATTTCCTATCCGATAGCTATTAAGTTTATTGTGGTTTGTTTTTACAAGCAAATTAATTTTAAATATAAAACGTGTTGAACTAAAACTAACTTAATTAAACCAACATATAGATCTCTATAACACAAATTATCGAATCTATGCATGGGCTGTAAACCACGAGATGGCGTATGCCACAACTCTCACATATGTATGTACAACAAAACATTAATAAATATATAGGAGTGTATTGATATGGTTGTAGAAATACATCACAGGGTATTTTCCAGTGCTGTTTTTTCTGGTAGAAATTACCACTACAGCAACAATATAAAAAAATTATTATATACATTTTACGAGATACCAGTAATACAAAAATAGAGATAGTAACAAATCAATTAATATATTTTATACTCAATAACAAATTACTACTTTGTCTTTTAAGAAGGAACAAGAAAAACAATTCTGTAAATGCTACATAAACTAAAGATAAACATTAACAGTGTTTTCTACCAGTGTTGATAGTCGTGAGTCGGATTGTCAGTGAAAAGCACCCTTCATCTAAGACATGTCCTAGCGCCACCTTTTTTTTTGTATAGTAATGGAAACGAACGTCAAGGTTAGAGAAAATGAGATATCCTAGACCCGCAATTCCCAAAAGTATACCACTAATAAAACAATCGAGCTAACACAAGAAACAGTTTTTTTTTAAATTTATTTTGTACAACTAAATCTAAAAGAAAATGAAAGAAAAAAAGAATCCAGGGTCAATACCGCTGCAATAGACAAACGGTAGTGTTAAAGATAAACACGTTTCAAATCTATACGTAGTCTTGACGTTAAGTTTAGAAGTGAAATGTCATAATAGGTTTGAATTACCCTATAAAATCAAACAAAACGTCGTCGCGTACTTCCACATCTTTTACAATAGAATTTTATTACAATTAAATTTGTGACGAATAATTAGTAAGTTTAACATCTAAATAAAATGACCGTGACCGGCTAAAGTTGAACCAAGCTGCGCCGTCTGACGGCTCAAAATTTAATGAACGCACGCAAACTTGTCTTTGCGCGCCGACATCTGCAAGCTTATCTAACCGCCAGTCGTAAAACTTGCAAAAGTTGATTTTTAGTCGTTACAAATAAATCTATAAAAACACAAAGCAAAATCAATTAAGCATTACCAATTACATGCAGTTGCCAAAAATGTAATTTTGAAAAATCGAGACGTGAACGTTTAAATTAGTATAAGATTTGCTCCAGACCTACAGTTTCTTATCGCAGATGCTAACTCTCAAACTTTTGAGGAATGCAAGCTTACAATCTGTTACCAACCTTTTTCTGTAGTAGGCTGCGGTGCTTACAACTACGTCATCACGGTTAGTTACAATGTCGATGAGTGGGCTTGGTTGAAAAACTGTAATACAATACTTAGACGCCACTCCACGTACTCATAAAGCTTCTCGGCTTGGAAAGACTAAAGATGCGTCTGAACCCACTACGAAACCAACAAGATAGAGAAAAAAAGCAAGTAAGGACAATGTAATAAGTAAATAAATATTTCTCCAACGATAACATAACTATAAAAATCTAAAAAACTTAATAGAAAGCAATATAATGAACAAGCGGTCACTTTTTATACACTACCAAGATTATTTTAATAGTAATTATAAAATTTTTAAAAAGTTAATAGCACTTAAGATAATTAACAAACTGTCACTTTTGTGAATAAGGTTGAATAGCAAAACTTAGGATTCACAAATTTTTAATAGCAAATAGAATTATTAGTAATTACCGCAATCTCCAAATTAATCTAAAAAAAATTTAAGTTTTCGCGGTTACTTTGGTTCCGATTATAAGCGACTTTCGGCTTAGACCACGTCGTAGTTAAATACCCAGACTTTTTAGGATGCGGTTTAATACGAAAGTCCTTGCGTAAAGTTTGACACATAACAAATCGATAATTGTAATTACTAACACCGTTTAAAGAAAGAAAGTATGCAAAAACTTACTTCACCAAAATTCTTTGATGCCGAGTAGTAACATTTACTGCCGCTTTGGAATTTATAATTGACACAAAACGTAGTAGGTAAGCTTACGTACAACGATTGGTGCCTAAATCTGGCTTAATTAGAATCACATTGATTCAAAAGAATTTGACTGGTGTTAAATCAGCGTACACACTACAACGTTTTAGTATGATCTGCGGTTAAAATGTTGCATGTTACAAATTAAAAAAAATATTAACGGTGAAATCAAAATAATTTATTCACACAAGCTGAAGAATAAAGATATAAAATTAAAAAATACAATTAAGACAGTTATTATTTAATACAATAGTTGTCGATAAAACGGAAGCTTAAACGGTAAAGGCACATACAAATGTCATGAAATAGCTTTTGGAGGTTACTTAATCATTCTACATAGACCACAAAAAACAGAATTTTTTCTGTTTAAAACTTATGGGAAAAATCGTCTCAACGCAACATGGCTGCCGTTATACTAACAAATTTTACCTGCAATCGTTGATATAATCTACAAAATCGTTTAAAAAGTACGAAATGAACGAGTGAAAATTCCCTGTTTGCTCTTTCCCTCTTGTAATTGTCAGTTTCAATTACATAACGGCGACAGTGCCGGTGAGAAACCAATGACGGCGTAAATTTTGCTTCAAATAATTACTTAAGCGAATACAGAATGGCATGTAACGAATTGTTGACTTACGCTTGCCAAACTCTGACAAATACAAATAACTAATTAAAGATACTCGATGGGATAAAATTAAAGTAGACAATATCACACAGGTGTGAAAGAAAACGACACTTGACAAGTAGTCACAGCTGTTCAAAGTCTAATTTAAGCGAACATCTGAGATCATCTTATAGTAATTATACCAGGCTGAATTGGTCCACTAGGTATGAGAATGAGAATAATACTTTCATCTTTAGTGGCTGGGTTTGAAGAAATTACTTTAAGTTCTTGTCAAATTTGAAGTAAAGAATTTCACCTGTGAGTGAATAAGTAAAAGAAAAACGATTTATCTACTTTAATACAAGTAGAAGATTTTTATTCAAATTGCTAAAAGTGTAATAATGACAATTAAATTAAAAAAAAATTACGTACGATTAAACGGACAAAATCAATGTTAGACACGAAAAGTTGAATCGTATCGTCAGTAGCACGGTCTTGCCAGTGCAGTAGTAAGAATTTTGTCAAAATTGAAAAAATGCAACAGGTTATAACAAACAACACGTAACAGTTTGAGTTTCAGAGTAACAAACTGGTGTTAAACTGTGCAATCAGACAGCAGTAATGGATGGTTTGAGGTCAATAAGTTTAATTCATTTTTGAAAAACCAGATCTTCTGTTAAACATATGTTTTTGAATCGCAAACATAGAATTACAATACGTTTTAAACGATTTAACCATGAATACCGAAATAACGAAAAAGGAATCTTGTTTACAACGGTTAATTAAACCAAAGCAAAACATTTGTAAATGCAGCGGTTGTAATACCTTGACAAAACAAGTAAACAAAATAATTTGCACTAGGAATGTGTTACTAACACGCGTTTTTGAAAGATTTGTTGTTTTACTATGTAATTGGCTACAAAAATTTCAAACAGTTAGAAGACAATTTCTAACAAACTCAAACAATTGTCAAGTCGGTTCAAAAAACTACTCAATCGAACTCTATCTTTAAGACACTAATGACAATGTTTAAGACGCGAAATGCATTTTAAAGATGTTACTTTTTTGATCACAGTAACTTGGGATAGATATAGCTTTAAGAATACATAACCATACGGAAATATTTGATTCTAACTTAAAAACATTTACATATGTATTATTACACTAGCAAAACTTGGTTAGTTGTGTTAAGAGACGCGTGACACTACTACATGTCCATAATTTTTGACATTGAATCAAACTCATTATATGAAAAAACTTTTTTTTCAAACGTTGCACGTACCGCACATAGAATTTTGTTTATGTTACCGTTCCCTGCAATAAAGACGTTTCCACCACCTCAACAGCAACGTCCCACTTCCGGCTCCGAGCTGCCCTACCATTTGAGATCGCCTGAGGGTAGCGGCAACAGCTTAAAAATAGGACCCAAAGCCGGCAGAAGGATTCCACTTTGGGAATCAGTGCTGGCTAGGACACTTTTCCTTAATGGGCGGCTGAGTTTGGCCGTCCGGCACATACTCTAAGTGGCAGCTCCGAGTACGCTGTCTATTACCACGCGTAATAGCATTTGTTTGTAAATTTGTATATATATTTTGTATTACTATTTTCTTGTATATATATGTTAGTTATTAATATAGTATTAAAAACGCTAGTTTTTCTTCCGGAAGTCGCGCTCTCGCTTTCCTAAAAACGCGCCGCGAACCGCCATTAGTCAATTATACGGTCACCTCCACGGTCCGTTCGCTTCCACCCGACGTCGGAAGGTAACAATTGGCACCCTGAACGTGGGGCTCATTCGGAAGCAACGCGCACCGGCGCACACCTGAGAAATCTCACCGCATCCAATCAACGTCCACCGAAACGCCGACCACCGCCTTCACCCACCGTCCGCCGAGACACACTAAATCCCGGTCTGAACTCGGTAAACTCCAGTGGCGCCCAACACAATACCAACATCAACCACAATGAATGTCGCACAACCCACTAGCCGACCCTTGCCAACGTTTAGCGAAGACCTGACGAAAGACCCGGTAGCGTTCATACAACAACTTGAACTCCGATTTCAAAAAGAATCATCCACCGAGGAGCAGCGTCTTTCTCTGACGAAACGAGCATTGAAAGGCCAAGCAGCAGAATAGTGAAACATCTACGCCAACTTTGCAACGCGCTTTCAGCAGTTTAAAGATTTCTTTCTAAAAGAGCTTTCCGGATATGAACCCACGCCAAATGCGGACGCAATCAACCACCACTATTACAAAACCACGACCAAAACGATGTCAGAGCCGCTCGAGCATCCGGCATTCGTTTCCAATCTTGAATCCGCTTTCGAACCGACATTGGAAAGCACACCATCAGCCGAACTACCTCTAATACTGACCGCCGAAACAAAAACCTTAGAACCTGCCACTACGTCACACGTTGCCTTGAATTCATCTTTGGCCTGCCTTGGAAACTCAACCACTCGGTATGCAGACGGTCTTCACGATACCGAGCATGCAACTAGTGGAAACAAACCCGACAGAAGGAGACCAACAAGAACTTCACTAACGTACGAAAGTGACCTGGTCTGAGAAGTTAGGGACGCTATTCACCGACGCCAGCTCACATCCCGTTTGCTTTGAGGACGCGCAACCATACGGCTCACAAATCGCCTTCACGACGCAGATTCCGCAGTCGCTGGTAGCCGCTCCGACAGAAAAAAACGAAGAGGATCCCCACGTTCCTAAACTGAAGAAGCGAACCAGTTCCAGAACCTCAAGAATCTATATGTCTACTCTAGACTACAAACAACGTCGCTGCCTCCAGAAATTTGGAAAGAAACTCCACAGCCGGTGGAAACGTCTTCGAAGGGGGGTCTGTTACCGTTTCCTGTAATAGAGACGTTTCCACCACCTCAACAGCAACGTCCCACTTCCGGCGCCGAGCTGCCCTACCATTCGAGACCGCCTGAGAGTAGCGGCAACAGCTTAAAAGTGGGACCCGAAGCCGGCAGAAGGATTCCACTTTGGGAATCAGTGCTGACTAAGACACATTTCCTTAATAGGCGGCTGAGTCTGACCGTCCCGCACTTACTTTAAGTGGCAGCTCCGAGTACGCTGTCTATTACCACGCGTTATAGCATTTGTTTGTAAATTTGTATATATATTTTGTATTACTATTTTCTTGTATACATATGTTAATGATTAATATAGTATTAAAAACGCTAGTTTTTCTTCCGGAAGTCGCGCTCTCGCTTTCCTAAAAACGCGCCGCGAAGCGCCGTTAGTCGATTATACGGCCACCACCACGGTCCTTCGCCGCCGCCCGACGTCGGAAGGTAACATTTAGTAATCTCATATGATAAAAATGCGACAGACAGAGATGGAAAATTAAATCAACACGCAATACTACGAGTTCAAACGTTCAAAATATAAATGATTCTCTTAACTTAGTTAAAATAAATACACAGCCACAATATTGGGTTATTTATATCTTAAAAAGTAAATATACACGACAGTTGAAAGTAATAAATTAAAAAAACGTATGACAATATATTTGTCCTAAATGACACAAACGCAAATGCATTACATAAAGAAACAAAAAATTGATTAAATTAGATTTGATAACGAAAAATAACTTGGATATTGTAATGCAAAATTACTCAAATGATTTAAAAAAAAACGAAATGAATAAAACAAACTAAAAAACATCGGGTCTTTTACGAAAGCATACGTCTACAAATCAAACAATGGTAGCAAACTTTGTTACGTGTTCTTATAAATAAATTTACTCATTTTGTAATTATAAATAAAATTCTTAGTAACGTACTGTAAGCGAGTGCGATCCTGGTGTGTCATTTTATCCGACGAGAATTACGACTCATTTTGTTTTTAACGTTTGTTGCAAGATGATTGTGTAGTAGGGGCTCTGATTTTGACTTGTAAGTGGTCGCTATTTTCATTGGTCTATTTTGCGAATTTCAAGTAAGTTCGGACAATTAAATCAGTATCTCATCAAAATGCTATTTAAAAATTATTAAACCAAATAAATAAAGGTGCAATTAGAGGTGGGTTGATGAACTCAAAAGCCACGTTTGAGAAAAAACAATTAGGTTTTGTTTAGCTGTCAATAACCTGCATAGTTCCTCATGTTATTTTTTTATCTTACGCTTATCTACATTTCTTTATACAAAGCCTTCGGTTTTGTTAATTATATTTAACTTTTAGCTTTGTTAATTGTATTAAGCATTTAGCTTTGTTACCTGTATTTCTTTTTATTAATCTTTTAGCTGATTTTATTGTGTTTACGATCGTTATTATTATTTTACTGTTAGTCGAGTAATTATCTACCCTTCAGCTTATATCGTAGTTGGGTCTATACTGTTTACTTTCAAAACTTGAACTAAACCGAGAAATCTTAGTAATTGTTCTCTATGTATTCAAGGCCGGTGATAGCTGTTTAAGTAGGTTAGTGAAACTTGCACTTCTAGTAGTATTATGCCCTTACCTGCTACACTAAGAGATTCCAAGTTCAAATAGTAAATCGCACCCTATTCTTATTACATTTTTAAAGATTTCGTTATCAAAAATTTTGTGTGTATGTTTTAATCCAATCGGTAAAGAATATACAACCAATTTGTTACGTTCTTTTGTTATCAAATTATTTGCTTTTCTGCCTTATTTAATCTACTTGACAGTAGGTTCATATGCACCCTTGATGTCTACGTTCTATTTATTGTTTGACGCCTTTCTGTTTTGCAACAAATTAAAAAAAAAATTTGATGTTCATATAGACTCCTTTTCCATTAAACCGTAAAACCAGCAGAAGTTTTTCACAATAAATTGATTAATTTTCTGATTTTATTGGATGGTTCTGTAGTAATAGTTTCAAAAACTGATTTTATGTAGTAGTACACTAATAACTTTAGATTATCAAGCCTATTTTTTAACAAGTGTGTAATAATTGTTCGAAGCTAAAAATAAATTTTAACGGCGTCAGCAACCTTGTCAATACAAGACGCACCTAAGTAATGAAATCGGTTGAATACCAAATCTGAGGATTTACAGATTTTTAATAGCAAATACAAATATTAGTAATCACCAATGCCGTTATTTTGGTTCTGATTATAAGCGATTTTCGGCTTAAACCGCGTCGTAGTTAAACACCCAAACTTTTTAGGACGCGGTCTAAGCAAAAGTCGTTTATAATCAGTTTAAAATTGATCGATCAACTAATTACCTTATGTACATTTGTGACACATTACAAATCGATAATTGCAATTACTAACACCGCTTAAAGAAAAAAATATGCAAAAACTTACCCCACCGAGGTTTCTTGGTATCGAGTAGTAACATTTACTATCTCGCTAAATGTAGTTTGATTACAATCAAACTGTTTTAAAGAAACTTGACTGGTGTTAAATTAGCGTGCACACGACAGCGTTTTAGTATGATGTGCAATTAAAATATGGCAAGATACAAATTAGAAAAATTATTAATATGGCAAAATCAAATTAATCAATTACACAAGCTGAAGGCTGAAGATATAGAATTATAAATTACAATTAAGGCAGTTGTTGTTGAATACGATACTTGTCGATAAGTTTGACTGAGGCTCAAACGGTAATTGAAATTAAAAATTCTATAAAACAGCTTCTGGATGTTACTAGATCATTCTACATTGACTTTCTTTGATTTAAAACTTATGGAGAGAGCCGTTTTAAACCCTAGTAGATTCCTTACAAAAATTTATAGTATTGAAGCAATATCGTTGCCGTTATCTTAACCAATTTTACCTACAACCGCTTATATAATCTACTAAATTGCTTAATTTTGCCAGAACATTTTCCAATACCAACGGTGAAATTTAAATATAAAGAAGAATTACATACAGTTTAACAACAATCAATTAAAATTAGATATCGGCGAGAGTGCCAGCGATAAACTAGTGACAGCGTGAATTTTACTTCAAATTATTGCTCAAGTTAATACATAAATTATAGCATCTAACAACTTGCGTTTGTCACACTCTAGTATAGAATACGAATAAATAGCTAAAAAGATCGGATCAAATGAACGTACACAATATCACATAAATTGGATGAGAACTGACATTTGACAAGTAACCACAGCTGTTTGAAGTCTATTTCGAGAGAACATCTGAGGTCATCAATTTTACAGTAATTATGTTAAGCTGAATCGGTCCCATAGGTATGAGATATCATTACAAGGAGATTAATACTTTCATCTTTAGTGGCTGGGTTTAATAAAATGATCTTAAGTCTTTGCCAAATTGGCTATAAAGAAATTTATATTAGAAAAAGTAAAATAGCGTCCGTAGCCATTACATGTGAGTGAATAAGTAAAACAAAAACAATTTAACTGTTTCAATACAAGTAAAGGATGTTCATGTTATTCAAATCATTAGAAGCGTAACAATAACAACAATGTGAAATTAAATTAAAAAGAACTTGGACGGACAAGGTCAATTCCGGATAAGAAAAACTAAATCGTATCGTTAGTGGCGCGCTCTTGCCAGTGCAGTTGTAAGAATTTTGTTGAAATAAGAAAAATGTGACACGTTATTACAAACGACACGTAACAGTTAGCGTCACAGTGTAACAAACGCAAGTGTTCGTATTGAAGGACCCAAATTCAAAGCTAATGTTAAATTGTACAAATCAGACAGTGGCAAATGTCTGCTTAGAAATCAATAATTTGAATTAATTTTTGAAAAATTGCACTTTGTGTTAGGCACAAATTTTTAAAACTCAAACAAAGCATTCCAATACGTTTTAAATGATTTACACATGAATACTGAAATAACAAAAAAAAAATCTTGTTTACAACGGTTAATTAAACCAAAGTAAAACATTTGTAAATGCAGCGGTTGTAAAACATTGACAAAACAAGTAAACAAAATAATTTGCACTAGAAATGTACTATTATCACGCGTTTTTGAAAGTTTTCTTGTTTTACTACTTAATTGGCTACAAAAATTTCAAACAGTTAGAAGACAATTTCTAACAAACTAAAACAATTGTCAAGTTGGTTAAAAAAACTACTCAATTGAACTCCATCTTTAAGACACTAATGACTATGCTTAAGATGCGAAATGCATTTGAAAGATGTTACTTTTTTGATCACAGTAACTTGGGATAGATATAGCTTTAAGAATACATAACCATACGGAAATATTTGATTCTAACTTAAAAACATTTACATATGTATTATTACACTAGCAAAACTTGCTTACTTGTGTTAAGAGACGCGTGACACTACTACATGTTCATAATTTTTGACATTGAATCAAACTCATTATATGAAAAAACTTTTTTTACAAACGTTGCACGCACCGCACATAGAATTTTGTTTATGTTACCGTTCCCTGCAATAAAGACGTTTCCACCACCTCAACAGCAACGTCCCACTTCCGGCTCCGAGCTGCTCTACCATTTGAGATCGCCTGAGGGTAGCGGCAACAGCTTAAAAATGGAACCCAAAGCCGACAGAAGGATTCCACTTTGGGAATCAGTGCTGGCTAGGACACCTTTCCTTAATGGGCGGCTGAGTTTGGCCGTCCGGCACTTACTATAAGTGGCAGCTCCGAGTACGCTGTCTATTACCACGCGTAATAGCATTTGTTTGTAAATTTGTATATATATTTTGTATTACTATTTTCTTGTATATATATGTTAGTTATTAATATAGTATTAAAAACGCTACTTTTTCTTCTGGAAGTCGCGCTCTCGCTATCCTAAAAACGCGCCGCGAACCGCCGTTAGTCAATTATACGGCCACCATCACGGTCCGTTCGCCTCTACCCGACGTCGGAAGGTAACAATTGGCGCCCTGAACGTGGGGCTCATTCGTAAGCAACGCGCACCGGTGCACACCTGAGAAATCTCACCGCATCTAATCAGCGTTCATCGAAACGCCGATCACCGCCTTCAACCACCGTCCGCCGAGACGACACACTAAATCCCGGTCTGGACCCGGTAAACTCCAGTGGCGCCTAACACAATACCAACATCAACCACAATGAATATCGCACAACCCACTAGCCGACCCTTGCCAACGTTTAGCGAAGACCTGACCAAAGACCCGGTAGCGTTCATACAACAACTTGAACTCCGATTTCAAAAAGAATCATCCACCGAGGAGCAGCGTCTTTCTCTGACGAAACGAGCATTGAAAGGCCAAGCAGCAGAATAGTGAAACATCTACGCCAACTTTGCAACGCGCTTTCAGCAGTTTAAAGATTTCTTTCTAAAAGAGCTTTCCGGATATGAACCGACGCCAAATGCGGACGCAATCAACCACCACTATTACAAAACCACGACCAAAACGATGTCAGAGCCGCTCGAGCATCCGGCATTCGTCTCCAATCTTGAATCCGCTTTCGAACCGACATTGAAAAGCACACCAGCAGCCGAACTACCTTTAATACTGACCGCCGAAACAAAAAACCCAGAACCTGCCACTACGTCACACTTTGCCGTGAACTCATCTTTGACCTGCCTTGAGGAACCTCAACCACTCTGTATGCAGACGGTCCTCACAATACCGAGCATGTAACTAGTGGAAACAAACCCGACAGAAGGAGACCAACAAGAACTTCACTAACGTACGAAAGTGATCTGGTCTGAGAAGTTAGGGACGCTATTCACCGACGCCAGCTCACATCCCGTTTGCTTTGAGGACGCGCAACCATACGGCTCAAAAATCGCCTCCACGACGCAGATTCCGCAGTCGCTGGTAGCCGCTCTGACACAAGAAAACGAACAGGATCCCCACGTTCCTAAACTGAAAAAGCGAACCAATTCCAGAACCTCAATAATCTATATATCTACTCTAGACTACAAACAACGTCGCTGCCTCCAGAAATTTGGAAAGAAACTCCACAGCCGGTGGAAACGTTTTCGAAGCGGGGGGGTCTGTTACCGTTTCCTCCAATAGAGACGTTTCCACCACCTCAACAGCAACGTCCCACTTCCGGCGCCGAGCTGCCCTACCATTCGAGACCGCCTGAGGGTAGCGGCAACAGCTTAAAAGTGGAACCCGAAGCCGGCAGAAGGATTCCACTTTGGGAATCAGTGCTGACTAAGACACCTTTCCTTAATGGGCGCCTGAGTCTGACCGTCCGGCACTTACTCTAAGTGGCAGCTCCGAGTACGCTATCTATTACCACGCGTTATAGCATTTGTTTGTAAATTTGTATATATATTTTGTATTACTATTTTCTTGTATATATATATATATATGTTAGTTATTAATATAGTATTAAAAACGCTAGTTTTTCTTCCGGAAGTCGCGCTCTCGCTTTCCTAAAAACGCGCCGCGAACCGCCGTTCGTCGATTATACGGCCACCACCACAATCCGTCGCCGCCCCTTCGCCGCCGCCCGACGTCGGAAGATAACATTTAGTAATCTCATATGATAAAAATGCGACAGACAGAGATGGAAAATTAAATCAACACGCAATACTACGAGTTCAAACGTTCAAAATATAAATGATTCTCTTAACTTAGTTAAAATAAATACATAGCCACAATATTGGGTTATTTATATCTTAAAAAGTAAATATACACGACAGTTGAAAGTAATAAATTAAAAAAAACGTATGACAATATATTTGCCCTAAATGACACAAACGCAAATGCATTAAATAAAGAAACAAAAAATTGATTAAATTTAAATTTGATAACGAAAAATAACTTGGATATTGTAATGCAAAATTACTCAAATGATTTCAAAGAAAACTAAATGAATAAAACAAACTAAAAAACATCGGGTCTTTTACGAAAGCATACGTCTACAAATCAAACAATTGTAATTATAAATAAAATTCTTAGTAACGTACTGTAAGCGAGTGCGATCCTGGTGGTGTCATTTTATCCGAAGAGAATTACGGCTCATTTGTGTAACACAAGCCATTTTGTTTTTAACGTTTGTTGCAAAATCATTGTGTTGTAGTGGTTCTGATTTTGACTTGTAAGTAGTCGCTTTTTCCATTGGTCTATTTTGCGAATTTCAAGTAAGTTCGGACAATTAAATCATTATCTCATCAAAATGCTATTTAAAAATTATTAAACCAAATAAATTCAGGTGCAATTAGAGGTGGGTTGATGAACTCAAATGCCACGCTTGAGAAAAAAATTAGGTTTTGTTTAGCTGTCAATAACATTCATAGTTCCTCATGTTATTGTTTTATCTTACGCTTATCTACATTTCTTTATACAAAGCCTTCGGTTTTGTTAATTATATTTAACTTTCAGCTTTGTTAATTGTATTAAACCTTTAGCTTCGTTACCTGAATTTCTTTTTATTAAGCTTTTAGCTAATTTTATTGTGTTTACGATCGTTATTATTATTTTACTTTCAGTCGAGTAATTATCTAGCCTTCAGCTTATATGGTAGTTGGGTCTATACTGTTTACTTTCATAACTTGAACCAAACCGAGAAACCTTAGTAATTGTTCTCTACGTACTCAATGCCGGTGATAGCTATTTAAGTAGGCTAGTGCAAACTTGCACTTTTAGTAGTATTATACCCTTACCTGCTACACTAAGGGATTCCAAGTCCAAATAATAAATCATACCCTATTTAAAGATCTCATTATCAAAAATTTTGTGTGTATGTTTTAATCCAATCGGTAAAGAATATACAACTGATTTGTTACGTTCTTTTGTTATCAAATTATTTGCTTTTCTGCCTTATTTAATCCACTTGACAGTAGGTTCATATGCACCTTTTATGTCTACGTTTTACGTTCTATTTATTGTTTGACGCGTTTCTGTTTTGGAACAAATTAAAAAAAAACTTTTGATGTTCATGTAGACTCCTTTTCCATCAAACCGTGAAACCAGCAGCAGTTTTTCACAATAAATTGATTAATTTTCTGATTTTATTGGATGGTTCTGTAGTAATAGTTTCAAAAACAGATTTTATGTAGTAGTACACTAATAACTTGAGATTATCAAGCCTATTTTTTAACAAGTGTGTAATAATTGTTCGAAGTTAAAAATAAATTTTAACGACGTCAGCAACCTTGTCAATACAAGACGCACCTAAGTAAAGAAATCGGTGAGGTTTTTAACAAAACGGTGCACGCAACTTTTCGACTCTTTTTTTTATAACAAGCATACTCAGCATTAAGTCCAACGCCTCGTTAGCGACTTTATGCAACGCAGGTAAGAAAGGATAGTAGAGCTGTTTAATTAGTTCAGCAAACGTATTTAGTGTTGAACAAGAGAAATATAACCAAAACCAAAAAATTGTTTCATGAGCGCGTTTGCGACAACGTCGTTTAAAAGTTGTTGTCGTTGATTTGAAAGAAGTTCTGAGATAGCTCTAATAGAGTCCGAAGACATAGTATTCACCGGTTTCTAGATAGTCGGATAGTCGATGCCTAAACACAGTTGTTGCAAAACTTTACTTTGTAAAAAAAACTGATTCGAATACAGTGCACTTGTTTTCGTTAGCCAAATTACAAGACACAGAAGCAGAAAAAAAACGAATATACAAATATTGTTGAATTTTTCACCTTAGACTGCCCAGAATGGTTCTAGAAGCCCCAGTATGAAGAAGACCAAAGAAAGAAAAATCTTAAACATTAACCCTAAGATATGGACGCTCATCGTCACGAAGTCTGGCAAATATAAAATCCAAAAGAATACGTTGCTGGTCGATTAAGTTCAGAATAGAGTCCAAGATTAAGGATAGCGTAGAATCTACGACTCGGTCCGTAGTCTCGTGGCTTAGTTTTCTGAGGTAGTACTACACTTAGAACAATTGCGACGTTACCTTCTGCTTGTCAACAGCCAGAACAACAAATACTCTACGGCTGGTCACAATTCGGAGAGATGTGTCTAGTCTGACAACGATTCCATCAAGTAACACAAAGAGAATACACTAGAAAACCTCGTAGAAAAGAATTAGAAACAGAAGAATCAAAAGTCAAAACGTTTTCTTCAAAACGTAAGGTACAATTCTTAATTTTTTATTCCAGCTGTATGTCATAGTTAATCAACTGAGCTACTGCAGAGATTAGTGCTGATCCTAAGACGGATTGGTAGTACGTAGTCAAATTACGCCGGATTGTTTTAAGCTGAGTTTCTTCAAAAGCGGGAAAAGATTCTTATCTCATAACCGATCGTAATACTCAGGTGCTAAAATTTCTAAACTTAATAACGTTACTACGTCTTACCAAGAATGCAAAAAATCTCAATTTACCCTAAATAACCACAAAGTCTTTTCCGTCATTATTTCAACAGCCAAATTAAACAAATTTTGTGAAGAGACACCACGCGACAGACATAACTCATCAACTCGCATCAAGAATTCAGTGAGCGATAATGAAAAAATAATATTCCACTTAGCTAACAAAACTTTGGTAGAAGTAGCTTTTGGAAGAGCAAAAATAGTCGGAACTGATACTTCAATTCAGTCTCAGAATCCAAAAAAATTAGAAGAGGCTTTATCTGGAAGTGGCGATTTTGATGAAATCCGTGTAAAACTGGAGAAAGTAAATTTGGAAACGAAACGAATGTGTTTAGTAGCTTTTTTCTCTTTTGCTACGATACCATTAAGCAGAGTTTGAAACGTGAGTTCAAGTTGCGAGAACACTGATTTTTCTTATCCAGTAGGCGACACATGTAGGCAACGACGTTGTATGTGTACCCACAAAGTAGTAGCTCGTTTGAAAATAGAAGTAGAAAAGTTACCAACAAATTTCTAACGTTTGTAGTTCTGTAATAGTTTGCTTAACAGCTATCTTACCATCAACAACAACTGAAGAAATAGAATCTACACAAAAAAAGTCTTCTTTCTCTAACTGTAAAACACCCCGTAACATAGAAACAACCACATTGGGATCAAACCCACGACAGAGTAATTGGTGTTGAAGGTTTTGTTTTCAAAGTCTATTTACTTCTAAACGCCAAGTAGCTATCTTAGTGACAGAATTTCCTAAAAAAACAAAAACGAGAAAAAACAAAGAATGTAGCACTGTTTTTCGAGTGTTGTCGCGTCATAAAATTTTCACTTAACGTTTCGCTGATCATGCTGTCAGTTTCTTCAGAAGATTTCTAAAGACTGATGTTATCGTCTTTTGGTCCTCCTTATATAACGAAGTAAGAAGGTGACAGCATGATCAGCAAAACGTTAAATAAATGTTTTGTGACGCGTCAACACACGAAAAACAGTGCTACATTAAACAATGGCCGTGAAAACTTGCATTCTACTAAAAAACCAAGAAACCCAATAATAATACAAGCCTGACCACGTTTTCTAACAAATACAATAAAATATTTAAACAACCAAACCAATCGTAAAGCAAAACGACTAAAATCTAATCAAAATTGAAGTAAGTAAGTCGATAACTAAAGCAACGTACAAAAAAAGTACAAACAATTTAACTGAAGTAGTCAAGTTAATTAAAAATCAAAGACAACAGAAACAAAACAAGATTTTTAAGTTAAGTCGAATCTACTAATGACAATATAAAAGTAAAAAAAACTAATAGACAGAAAGAATTATAATCGCACATAGAATAATCGGACCCTGACAGTTGAGTGTCAAACTTTGTAAATTTACCCGTAACTTAGTGCAGGTAGCAGTTTAGAACAGTTTGGCGAGAGCTTCGTGGATGGTACTCGGTGTGCTCATTATAAAATAATAAAAAGAAGAGCGCCAAAACGAGAACAAAATATTAATTACAGATCCCGCTTACATCTGTCAAACACTAAAAGGAAACACAATTTATAACAAAAAATATATTTATAAGATAATAACGAGATAGAAAAATAGCAGATAAATAGCAGTTAAGGGTTCGTCAATGCATATCACTGTTAATAATAACGATGTAGGCTTTTAGATCAGGCAACACTTCGTACATATGTATATAATTCGTTGGTTTAAATTTACGATCTAAAAAAATTATTTACGTTGGTGAATACATACACATATATCAAATATTACGCACTTAAACGAAATAGAACGCAGCGTTTAATTTATTACGTATTAAAGAAATGTATACCTAATTGTGACAACAAACGTAATATGTAGGAAAGGTGCGGTTACAGTACACCAGTTTTCTTCAATTGGGCATGTTTTCGTTATTTTTAAAAATAATCGTAAAATTTTTCCAACAGTTATTAAGCTATTGCTACCTATAGGCTCAGGACAGTTTCAATGCATAACTTAATATACAGACATTTTAGTAAATTTGTGCAATGTACCCACTCGGTTAAGTACCTACATTGCATCACCGTGGTTTGCAGTTAAATATGCTGTTTTTAATATTAAATATGGGATTGTTACAAAGATTTTTTGCTACTTAAAATGCTAGCGACTAACTCAGTTGAGTTTAAAGATTTGGGTTGTAAGCTGCGTGGTGCTTAATTATAGAACAAGTTGAAAATGCGCCAAAACGATTAAAAACTAGAATGATAGACACTGTTTAAATCTATCTAAAACTGAAATAGAATAAATGACAAAACACTAGTTATAACGACAAATATATTTATTTTTCTAATAACGATAGAAAAATAGGTAGATTAAAAGAATTACGTAAGCAAGGCAAAATTAGGTACATATATAGTAGCAAAGAATAATTCTATAAATTATACAGTTATAACGTTGATACAAGTCCTGGAGGGTAGGCAACACTCCAAACATACAGTTATCGTGGTAGATACAATATAACAAAATCAAATAATACCTAATTTCAGAATTAATGGTTAATTGAGGCAAGACTAGTGACTTTACAACCGTAGCCAATTGCATTTAGCGTAAATTGAAACCATAGAAACAAAAATCTGCATCGGTTAATTGTGATAATATCTATATCAATGTCGCACATATTTTAGGTTTGACAGTTGCACAAATGAATAAGTAAAAAAGTACTTATGGTTGTCCAAGTCATGCGGATAGCTATCTGCACGCTTCAATCATCCCCTAAAACCGTTAAGGAAAGGAAGTAAAATTAGATATAGAATCGTATAACAAGTAAATTGCTTATCGACTAACAATTAATCGTAGTCAAATGCGTCAAGCATCCGAGTGGTTTTTACAATTCTTATTGCAGGCGTGAGCTCTTATTAGTACGTGTTTCTAATTGTGGTCTCTAGCAGAAGGTAATGGATTAATTATAAATCCTTCCAAATTGCCCTAACACGTAGCAATATCGTAAATCGCTATGTCAGTTACAGAAAAATCAAAAAATATAAATCTATGCTTACCCCAAAAAAGCTTTCACAAAAATAGCAAAAATTATACACCTATTTGTAAAACAGATGATTGTGAAAATGTAGAAGTGAAAACTTTGTTAAGCGCTTACGATAGATCATATATCTGAACCAAACCACAGTCAGCGGAAAAATAGTTTTTTATTTTGACATTTATCTCCGCCTCTGCGACGGAAAGTGGGCGTATCGAGAATAAATCTTATACAAGGGGCAAACATCATACTAAAACACTTTTAACATAACATGATTTAAATACAAAAATATAAAAAGGTAACAAATGATTTAACGATTGAAAATTTAATTACACTTGAAGACCGAATTTAGTAAAGTTGAATAAAAAATAAAAGAGTTAAATACTTTTTTTGGTTTTTCTCGTTTTTGGGGATAGTAGGATTTTTGCTATACCGTATAACAAACTGCCTTTGTCGGACTAAATAGTTACATACACATAGCGTCTGAATTTATAAGTACATATATTTAAATTGTAGACAAACCAAACAAATTAAGCCTTCGAGATTCGATGTGCATAACTGATAAATTCGCGAAGCACAAAAATACAATTAATTGTGTTAAGTTAATATGGACGTACGGTCCTAAACGACCTAATACCCGAAACAAAAATAAAAAATTGAAAGTAGTAATACTTACAGGTAGGTTTTACCTCAGTCGGACATTAGCTAATCTCCGTACTTGATCTACCTAAAAAGTAATATTAAACCCAAATCGGAACGAGCATATACGTTTAACACAAATAAAAAGGTTTATTTAGCATCCAATTATTACGAACGCAAGTGCGCAGCGTTTCCCATTGACTTAACCAATTCAATTTTTCATGCTTGTCTTCACAAAAGAAAGGATTGTCCTGGCGGTTCTCAACCTTTGACGTTGGATATGATAAGGACGCATCAATACTTTGACGTCATGGAATATTTCGAACAAGACCACCTGTTAGTTATCTTGGATGATAACGCAGAACAATTGGTGGCTACCAAAATCCGCTATAGAAAATTAGTAGCGTCAATTTAAACCCTCAATAAGAAAAATTGTATACCACTTACCCCGTTTCAACCTTCCACAAATAATCGCATATTAAACTAGCAGCGTGACACAATCTAACGGTGAAGGTTAATCCGGGCGCAGAAGTAACAAACTCGCAAAATGATCTAATGCAAATGCAGTGCGGAAATGCTGTCTAAAATGTGACAGTTTCGGCGCAAGAGCAGAGAGGTCTTGACAAACTTTATACTAACGAGAAATTTTCCTACTCGCGAATTGAACTAATTTCTTTTTTTTTAACGTTGCAACCGCTACGTTTTTTTTGTGACTTTGGTGATTTCTCCGACCGAAAACACACAAAAACGCCCTTTGTCGATTCCCTCCTTCACTACGACGAACAATTCTTCAATTAGTTCTTCAATGTTGCCTTCATCATTGTCACTATCTTGTAAATTTTGGTTTCTGAGCCAGAAGGTTTGTTGGTGCTGTCGTCAACAAAAAAACTTTCGTTTTACAGGTGTCTTTGATGCTTGGCCATCTTCTTCCCTTTTGTCCACTATTGCAGGAGTTGCAGTTAATATGTTTTTTCCCGCTTTTTCTTTAACCGCTCTTGGGTTTTCGCGCTTGGCCCTTTAGGAAGAAACGAACCTCTATTGGACTAACACCTTGAGCTGAAGGAGAGGTACTAGTTTTTCAAAAAATGAAGATACCAGGGTAGTTTCTGAAGTTACAAGCGCCTCATCATTTTGAGCCATAGATCTAACTGATAAAAGGTTAGAAAAAAGACGGTTTGTCATGTAGCTATATAACAACTCATCCTTATTAAATATATAATTGTCAAAAGGCGAGATCCCAGTCGTTTTGAAGCCACTGACAGTATCGTTCATATTAAAATTTTAGCGTACGCTTTTCCAAAAAGTTAGCAACGCCATATATCGAAATGGTGTGATTGAAGTTAGACAACATAAAACTGTTGCACACAGCATTATTAATGTTTTTTAACGACTTGTAGACAGCTACATCCAGAGGTTAAAGCTTTCGATATGTGTGAGGAGAAATAATCACAATGTAAATAGTATTTCCTCGAGCCAACTGAATCAGTTCCATCTGCACATGGCTTTCGAGATTGTTATATATAAATTCGACGAGGTACTAGAAGATTGGACGGACATTTTCTACAAAGTGCTTCATAACTTCTTCTTCTTTTAAGTTAGGGGCAATCTCTGTTTTTCTTCACGCATTGCGCTATGGAGTTTCTTTGACGGATGTTGAAACCCAACTATATGTTCATCTTTTTTGTAGTCGTCCCGTATATTGTATTCTTGCTGGTCTCCGACCTTTAGCGATTTTAATTAATTTGTCTTCTCCTGCTCTGTAGACATAATCGTTCCATTTCCTTTTTCTCTTCCGTACGAATCTAACAATGTTTGGTACTCCGCACTCTTCTCTTACTACGAAGTTTTTTACTTTGTCCAGTCGTGTCTTCTTTTTATCATTCTCAAAGTATTAATTTCTGAGGTTTTCATCAGTTGTTTAGTTTTACTGCTGTCAGCGCGTGTTTTTGCTGGTTTCACCATCGCTTTGTAAATTTTTATTTTGTTTTTCGTTCGGAAGTCACGCCTCTTAGATTTCCATATAGCGTGCCCCCTTCATGACTTGAGTTCTGACTTCACTAAATTGGTTTCTCTCGGCTGTTATCTTTACCTCTAGGTATGTAAAGTTTATTACTTGCTTTATAATTTTGTCGTCTATCCTCAATTTGCATCGTCTTGGTTCTTTGGAGATTACAAGTGCTTTGGTCTATAATTATTCATGATGTACTCTCCCGCCGTGCTTGCAAACCCATATAGAAGTCGCTAAAGATTGTTTTCTGAATCCGCAGTTAATACTGCGTCGTCTACGTAGCATAATATGTTGATACGTTCGTGTCTTCACTTTCTTTGTTTAATCATTCAGATTTACATACAGGGCTTGCCGATTATAGTGGAGCACCATTTAACAGGTGAGCCTTGAAATTAACAGGTGCGAATATCAGAAAGAGCAAGACTGTATTTTCTGCAGCGTTGATGAAACAACATGCCGTGATAAAAATCCCTTCTCGTTCACCTGATGTTACTTGCCCGACTTTTTTTCCGGTTTTGACCAAAACGTTTGGTGCTACGTGGACTGTAGTTACCTCGGTTTCGTTTAGGTTATAAACCTAAATCGACGTAAACGCTAATCTTTTTATATGTATTTTTTTGAGATTGTTGAAGAATTCGTTCACTCTCGTTTTGTTAAATATCGTAGCTCTAGCAAGACTTGTTGCTTCAGGTTTTGTAATATTAAACGAAAACTTTTACAATTATTATCCACTGCCGTTTCGTAAACTAACTTTTTAGCTTGTAATTTTGTAAGAGCAAAATACATTTTACTGGCGGTGACGATGTATTCTTTCAGCTGTTTTTCTAAATCATCAGTAAACACTCTGTTCACAACATAATTAGATTGAAGAATGTCTTCTTCTTTGTCCTCATTTTTTTATGTACTTTAGAAGTGTTGTATGACAGAGTCCAAACTTTTCAACAGTTTCCCAAAATTTTTTTTGTAATGATGTAATGACCGCGGAATCGAAGTTCTCTTTCAGACGTTTTTCTCCTTTTCTTTTTTGTGGCTTACCTATTCTGCAACCAAAAACCATTTTTTATTTCTACACTGACAAACAGACATGAAGGTACAATGCACCATGGTGCACTGTGTTCTAATGCATTGTTCTCCTAGTGTTGCAAAATAAAAAAAAAGGAAGAAAACCGTGCTTGATTATATTTCGTCCAAAAAACCATCCCATATCCTTTAAGACAGATTAAAGATTATAATGGACTCGATTAAATTAGAAATAAGTACCACTTAAGCTGTAGGACACAAAATGTAACAACCCAGAAATATTAAGTTTTCACATTTATTTCTTTAGAAAAAACAATGCGAGACTCCAAAAGATGACAGATTCTATGGCGTTATCACGGGTACCAAGAGAAAAAAAAATTGCGTCAAGTTCAAAACACTTTTCGAGATAATGGCGATGGTGCATTGTATCTTCTGGTGCACCGTACTCCCCTACGTACAGTTGTGTGTGTAAATGACTGACAATGCAGACAAAAGGAAATTTTATAACACAATTTAGCGTCCTGGAATATGCGATTAGTTAATGGCGTATCCATTACAAATAAATGATATAGTTTCATACGATATGTTAAGAAAAGTGCGCTAAGTTTTCCAACGTTAGTGTAGATTAGGGGGGATAAAAAAAAACTAATTTTTGATAATGCTGTTGGGGTAGAGCGGAAAAGTTGCCTTTATATATAAGTGACTTATGTGCAAAATTACACCACTCTAAGATAACGTCTTCTGCCCTGGCAAGAGGCGTGAAATTTCAAAATTTTAGTAAAATCGCCAAAACTTATTTTTTTTCAATTTTTTGAGTGTCACAGCACTTTGCGGTAGTGTGCAAAAGTTGCACCTATGTATGGTTAATTAATGTGGAAGATTTGACGTCCCATGAACAATATCTTATGTTCTGGCAAAGAGCCTGAAATTACCCAAAAATCGACAAATACAATGTTTTTTTCATTATTTAAAATTTATTAAACATAAACCAGAATTGTCATACACTCGCTTGCTATTAGATATAAGAAATAAATCTTCAAAATTTAAAGTACAAAAATGTGTGTTTTATTAAGTCTTTAAGTTTTGTACTGTCTTTTGCACCTAAATTTAGGCATGGATTTTCTCGATTTCAGAGTGGAGCGAATAAATCCGTCCCGGTTGTTATCACCATACACTTTCTTTGAGGCCTCGGTAACCAACTTTACTGTTCTTTCCACAGCTTGTGTGTGGCATGTGAACTTTGTAAAAGTCTAGTCAATTGGTATTGGTTCTTCCAGCATACTTTGCAAATAGTGTAGCAACGTCATTTAGAATGGGTGGTGGCGTTACTTCGCTAGTCGACCAGTAAATTAAGTCGACGTAGTCGTTTGCTTCGAAGTTTATTTGTGGGATAATGAACTTTCTAATCCCAACGTTTCCCACTGTCTCATTTGATTTTCGTGCTTTTATTACTCTGCGAATGCCAAAGGTTCTGATATGTGTTCTTTCATCAGGCAGCATCGCGAGCAGAATGTTTTCTGGAGATGCAAAGTAAGCATTCCGAGAAATCACTTTGTCTACAACGTCGCGGTAAATTTGATCCAAGTATCTGGATGACTGAATGAAGTGGTAAAGATATCGAGCTCCATCCTTAATTGAATGATGAGGAACCAAGATGGCACATACACTCTGATAACGAATTCTACTAGAATACGTAAGCTGTCTGATGGTTCCGTGGTGGAAACATACAGTCTTAATATCCTGTTAGCTGTTGTCAACCAGCGGGACATGTTTAGGGGACCTGGATTGCGATTAGCAAGATCTGAAGGACATATGCCTGAACTAACGGCGAGAGCAATATCCTTCAGATACTTCTGGTCCTTACTCAAAGTGGATGTATCATGGGTGGCAAGGTGCAGTTAACAGGCTCAAATGTTACCACTGGAAGCAACTCACACGCCTTCGAAGATTTTCCAATCCAACCACTGTAGGAGGACGGTCCAGAGGTGGGACCATCAAAGAACTCGAACAAGTGACGGAGAGGCAATTCATTGAAATGTAGTTGACAAACAGCCCATTGCACAGCTTTTCCGGTCTTCAGTTCAAGACAACGCAGTACTCCTTTGTGTACTGTATTTACGGCCGTTCCATCACACCCTAGCACAAGAATATGGTTGAAACCTCCGGGCACTTCTGCTGTAATATAGTTGTAAATACTTTCAGCAATGGCCAGACTTGATCCTGAAGCAGGTGTAACATGACCGATGTATCTAAATCCTGGTTCTTTCACCAAGGAATAGTGTTCCTCTACAATTGTTTTTTGGTAGTATTTATCATTCACCCTTTCCCTTGACAATGTTTTGTCACGTCGCCCGTCGAAGTAAAAACCTATTAAATGCTCATTGTCAATGTCTGAACTCTGCTTTTGAAGCTCTTGCATGGTTTGATGCCTCTCTTTACCAATTTTGTTTTTATCAATCGCTAAAGATGTATTCGATTCAGAGACTAGGCTTACGTCATACAAAACGCTAAAGGCTATGGCAGCCGTGGCTTGAAGCAATACTCCAAATCTTTGGCTTACTAATGCGGTATTTGTAAGTTTCCTTCGCATTTGCAAAGAGGATGAAGTCGACGGTCCGGGATTGTAGTCGTAGTTATCAGGTTCAGGTTCCTTATCTTCATCAGTTGCCTCATCATCTTCTAAGACAAAGGCTCATCACCATCAGACTGCGACGAGCAGGACGCAGTAGATTTAAAACCGCAAAGGAATTATTTTGCGTTCCTTCCGGCACGTGCTTGAAGCTTTTTGGTTTCTCGCAAATTGAGCGATCCAATGCACATTAGGCGCTTTGTTCTTTGATCAGCAAGAAATGTCTGTTCCTTAACAAGGACCTTGGATTCCTTCGGGCAATTGCACTCTGTAAACGTGGAGCACTTACAAGCTGCTATATCAAAAAGAAAGCGTGATTCTTCTTTAAACTTCTCCACCTTTGCTTTAGATATTATGCTTTTCTCTATTCTTTTATAAACTGCCTTGATATGGATATATTTCTTGTGATATGCATGAATCATATCAAGGACACGTTTTTTTGAAACCATCGGAATAGAAGCATCAGAATACAGCATTTGCAACTTTACACAAACTTGTTCTGCGATGGAAGAAAATGCGGGTTCCTTGTTACCAGTTGTTTCAGATCCAAGGCGTCATCTTTCTTAAATGCAGCATTTAATAATATCCTCGTATGTTGGAAGCATCCTTCCAAAATCTGTCGGTGATCCGAAAATTGGGCAGTCTAATGCTTGAAATTTGAAGATTTTGCCATGTTTTGTTTATGCTCACTGCGAGCTCAGTTCAGGACCTGTAACAAAAAAAAATTCATCTAAACTTAAATAATAGGCTTAATCATTAATATTGGTAAATAATATAAATAATAATTTGGAAAATCTGCTGCTAAAATAATTATATTTATATCTAAAGTTATAATGAGAAAACAGTGTATTTGTCGATTTTTGGGTAATTTTAGGCTCTTTGCCAGAAGAGAAGATATTGTTCATGAAACGTCAAATCTTCCACAGTAATTAACCATACATAGGTGCAACTTTTGCACACTACCGCAAAGTGCTGTGACACTTAAAAAATTGAAAAAAAAAGTTTTGGCGATTTTACTAAAATTTTGAAATTTCACGCCCCTTGCCAGGGCAGAAGATGTTATTCTAGGGTAGTGTAATTTTGCACATAAGTTACTTATATATAGAGGCAATTTTTCCGCACTACCCCAAAAGCATTATCAAAAATTAGTTTTTTTCGATCCCCCCTATGTAGATATGTCGGTGCTTTTTAATTTATTCGTAATCGTAGCAGTTGAAACGATGGTATTGATACACTTATCTCTTACCCCGATGAATTTCTCATAACAACCACATCCCAAATCGCCATTTACTATTCAAAATCAGTGTGGATCATTTAAGGAACTTAAAAATATGGAAACTCACTCACATGCGTGTAACTTTCTTAATGCACAAAATGGAAGAGGCTTTTTTATTGTGACGTATCATAGGACAAAATTCATACAGTACGAAAACTACACCAAAATATTTTTAACATAGGTAACAATATATTATCCTTTTTGGTATATTAATTTTTTTAGGTTTTGTTTTTTGTTATATTAGTATTCAAAAAACTATGCTGCGCTTATTTAAAAACGCATCTTTAAATAAAAGAAATGTGTAAAATAAACTGCTACAGTTATAGCTTTCTATCTCATTACAGTTAATGAATAAAACAGAGAGTTAGAAACACAAACACAACAATTTATCAACCGTTAAACGACAAAAAAAACGCACAATATTTTCTTATTACAATGAAGAGCGTAAAGTTGTGCGGAATTAATTAAACTCGACATTCAAATGCAATTTATAATTGGATAATTGCTCGGCACAATTCCTTGTAAGACAAAAATAGAGAAACTAAAGTAATTGCGTTTTAAGAAAATTCTTTGTTGATTTAATTAACTGTAGTGCAGCCACCGTTGTTTTAAGAAAATTAATGGAATTTCTATATTTAGTTTCTGAACCACCAGAGGGATGTGCTCTTGAAAAAAAGTTGTAGATATCCGTGTTTCGGAAACGCATCTTAAATTGTAATTACTCGCCCCATATTTAGTAGATACCGAGTGTTTTTAATGTCTTCTGGGAACGAATGAATCAGGATTGTGTCTCCTTATTTCACTCGGACTCGTTCTTGAGATGGTTAGTTAAGTCCTGATTTGTTATTCGATTGAGATTTGTGGATTTCGGACGCCTCTTAGAAAATTTACTAAATTAAACTCTAAAGCCCGTGAAACTTTTCACAATTTATACCAGTTTAAGTCTGAAGTTATTAACTACATTTACGCGATATTTATTTGAATGTGTTTTTGAAGTTGGTAGGGCGAATGACGCTACATTTATTAACTGCGACAAAATTGGATGCGATTCAAGATAAAACGAATTCAATTTCGGGAGAAAGTTTTTCTTTGTGTACATGTACTTTCTATATCGTGTATAAAATAATATCATAAAAAAAAGCTTTCTATTGTCACATGTACTTATGTAGTTGTTCTGCTAACAAGACAAAACAGACTTTAAGTTAATAAAATCTTTGTTCTGTCTCTTTTAGACAGAAACTTCGTCATTTATGTGAGGAACTCGAGCAGTTTATCAAAAGTGGAAACTTTCTGCTCCGGAGAAAGCGCAAAATACTGTCTCACGTGTTACCACCATTACGCAGACATAGCCAGTACATTAATTACAAACTTTGCACAATTACTTATTTAGTTTGTAATAAATATGAGAAAATCTCGCATTACTCCTAGTTAGGCAAGATGTTAAAGCTTTGAAAACTTTATCATTAATTCACGCATGCAGTGGCAATATGTAATGGGTTTCGTCTAATTATAATTTTTTTTAATAAGAAGAAATTCTCAAAAAATTATTAACAATTTTTGTCAAAACAAAATAACACAACAAAAGCTTTTAAATTACGCCGTAAAACATTTTTAATGGAAGAGTTCTAAAAGTGAAATAATGGCGACTTATGGGCGATTAAAAAACAAATGAAGAATTAAAATAAAACGAATATATAAAAAAATTAAATCTGAAAAAAAATTTTATGACATTGTTATGAAAATTTTATCGATATCATCTGGTTGCTGTTTGTTTGATAAACTTTTCGTATGAAGAAAAGTTATGTTTCACAGCGTATTATGTTACAGATGTGAAATTATTCAACAAGCCTCAATTATTTTTTATAAACGTGTTTGGTATCAGAAGCAGACATTCAGTAATTCTAGTAATCTTCTAATATAAAATTGCTACTCCCTAAGACGACAGCTAAGAATCACATGAAACTCAGACACTATACGTAGCAATAACGTGCACAAAGTAACTATTTAGTATCACAAAGTTAATAAACGTGGTGCATTGCGTGCTACAATCATGCAAAAAATTACTTTGATCTTACCCTGGCAACATTTCTCAAAGTTATACTGATTTCCACAACAACTTAACACGCCATTTAATGAGTGATAAATTTAAACAATTATGAAAAAACCTATCAGGCATTGAGGATGATGTTATACAATTGTATAAAAAATTGACGTTAAAATTGAAGGGTACGTTAAAATGAACGTTACACTATTCAAAGCTTTTAGAAAGTGCAATTTTCACGCTTGTAAATGTGGATCACTATATTCAATCGATGTTAATTTACCCATTGTCAATATTAGCTACAGATCTTCCTACATTGTTAGTTGTCTCCAAATATTTCAATTTCTTATATTTGCTAAATTTTCTCTTGTAGCTATCATTCTTTTATGACAAATTTGCTAAGAATTCGTTCATTGGTGAATTTTTGAAAATAAATAAATTGATTTCGTCAATAACATTTGACTTTGTTTTTTTAAGTTATTTACGGAGATGCGTTCATTTACAAACTTGTTTCGGCCAGAAATCTGTCATTATATTTTTCAGATGACCACACCGTCACAATGTTTTTGATTAAATCGATGTTAAATTCGATCTCGTTCCGAATGTCGGTATTCTTTACTCAATCCAAGCTGATATAACCACAAAAGCAACGCCAATAATTCATTTTAGTAGCTAGAATTTTGACAATTTGTCATTTCTAATGGATATTTTATACTCTGTGACATTGAAATTGCAACACCAAGACGCGGTGGAAATTTTGACAAGAAGGTTTAACTACTCAGATGCAGTAAATGATTAAAATTTAAAAAAAAAAGGATTAAAGAAGAACACAATTTTTATTTAATAACGTGTTAGTATTTCCCCAATTAGCTGGGACACTTTCTCACTTTTTGTGCAATCGATCCCAGCTGATGGTCGATTTCTTCTTTGTATTCTAAACAAATTGCAATAAATGCTGAAGAGCTTCCTGTGTCTGTGGAGGATGCGTTAAGTTTCTTAGTCTTCTACTCACAACCCGTCTTCAATAGGCAAAAGATCCGAAAATCTAGGTGACCATGCTAAGAGATTAACATTGACTTTTTCAAATCAGTCCTTAGAGTGTCTTGCTATGTCAAGACAAGATGTTACAAAAAAATCTTGTCCTTGTTGTTACGCTGGTTTTCTTGTAACAAAATAAAGCAACGGCTAGCACAGCTTCTTCGGAGAGGAATCGCAGGCTTTGTTATGCGAAATTATAACGTAAATCTAAAAAAAGGCGCCAAGACGATAAAATATTAAGTTAGGGAAATACCGTCTAACTCTACCCGTAGCTGGAAAAGTATAAATAACATCACAGAAGTAATAACACAGAATATATATATTTATTTTATCACAGAAGATTAAGAAAGTATATAAAGGTAAGTACAACAAGCTGACCTTGTCGGTCTAAACTTTTACATGTACACAACGTCTGAATTTATATTTGCAAATCTTAAAATTGTAGACAAACAAACAATTTAAGCGTTCGAGACTCAACGCGCACTGCTTATGAGTTTGTGAAGCACAAAAATATTGTTAATTGTGTTAACTTAACATGCACGTACGGTCATAAACGACATGACCACCGAAGTACAAATCGAAGAAAAAAATTGAAATAGTAATACTCACCAGTTAGGTTTTATGCAGTAAGGGATTAGCTAATTTCCGTACTTGAGTTACCTAAAAAGTAATGTTAAACCCAATCTAAACGAGCATATAATGTTAACACAAGTAAAAGGTCTCCTTAGCACCCAATCATTTAAGAACGCAAATGCGCAGCGTTTACTTTTGACTTAACAGCATAAATTTTCCCAGCGTTTGTCGTAGTTAATTTTTAAAAGAAAGATAATTCTGCAGATTTCCAACTCTTGACGGTGTATAAGATAATAACGTTATCAATAATGTGACGTCATGGAAGTTTTCCAACGAGGCCACCTGTTAGTTATCTTCGGTAATAACGGTAAACATGTGGTGGGTATAAATATCCGCTACAGACAATTAGCAGAGTCAAATTAAACCCCCAATAAGAAAAATGTACACCACTCACCCCGTTTCAACCTTACAAATGTAATTGCATATTCGCGTGAAACAATCTAAAGGTGAAGGTTGCCCCGGGCGTACAAGTACAGAACTCGTAGATGGTCTTGCAGGAAGTAAAGTAAAAATGCTGTCTGAAATTTGACAGTCTCGGCGAAAGATTGGGAATTCTCCGGACAAATTTCTTACTTGAAGAGAAATTTTCATACTCGGGAATTGAACTACTAATTTTTAACATAACAAAGAATTATTCTGCTGAAAAAGCGGGTCTTCATACTGCCAAAAAAATGGAAGAATGCGGAGTGTTACCACCTTGTTAACCTATAGTCAGGCGTTTATATTGAATTGGATGAATACGAAACCTACTCCCATAGGCTACAGCACCACTTACTACAATCCCCACATGCACATGCAGCTCAACAAAAAATTAAACATTGTCCCTGACTCTCATACGGCTATCGTGCATCCTCAAACAGAATCAGGATTTATCACTAAAGATTACTCCATGTCATTACAGATTCCAGTAGAGTCGTAACTTACACCACTCCAAAGGTTGATGTCGGTATTGAGCCGTCAGTGGTAGCACAAGATATGGACGATAAGATTACAATGCGAAACTTCTGATTCGACGGTAAACTATTCGAAATATTACTAGACTACCTTTGTTACTTAACCATTAATTGGCAATTGGTACTGAAAAATTTACCTCCGCATCCCAATTCTTTGTCTACGACAATTTCGACCTTTCCTAGTTCATGCTTGACAGCAGCGCATTACAGTGAATTGATGCCGGTTAAGAAAATTTGAAATTTTGCTGTACGAAAAACCACCTTCACCTAAGCCAACAATTCGACCTCTGTCAAATTTGCTTAGTTTGTGGTAATGTTTACGCTGTCACTCTAGGCATAATCACACTGTCAAAACACATTAAACAGAAGAACTACAAGAGATAACAATAATAAAATTAAAAATTGCACGAAATACAAACGTTCAAGAAGTAGTAGAAACCAAAAAAAAATGTCAGATATGTCATTACCACTTGATCCATTTGCATAAAATTTAATCATTTACTACCTCTGAGTAGCTACACTTTACTGCCAAGTTAGGTAACAAAATTCCCGCTCCCTTCTTGGTGTTGCAATTTCAATGACAGAATATTTTTGTTTTCAGTTTTCTAGCTTCCTATTTATGTAGATTTTAAGAAAAGTTGGCGCTGTGCAACACTTTTGTCTGAGGCCTTTTGTAACTATAAACTCTTTTGTAACTTGTTCTCTAATTTTTATAAAACTTATATTATGATCAAGTGGTCAATTCACTCGAGTGTAGGTTATACTAATGCCCTGTAGTTCCATAATTGTTACGTGGTTTTTCTTGTAACTAAATGAGAGCAACGACTAATTTAGTTCTTCCGGCAATACAATCATAGGCTTTGTGGTGTTAGATTATAAACGTATTTAAAAAAGCGCCAAAACGATGAAACACCAGGTGGGAAACACCGTTTAAATCTACCTGCAGCTGGAAAAGAACAAAATATATATTTATTTTATCACAGACAGTAATTAAGAAAAGACGAAGAAGGTACATAAGTTATTTATATAAATTTTATCAAATACTAGCACGTAGGTTGGTATCATAGACAAATTATAAACTACGCCCTCAACTGGGCAACACGTCGTACACCAAAATGACGTAGTTGGCATAACTTTTACATTCAGAGAAGGAATGACTTTACATCCGTAAATTAAAATATAAAAAATACGAAAATCGAAGATTTGGAGAATCATAGCGCACCGTATAATAATATGACACCATAAAACGATTTTATAATTAATTCTGTTAACAACGTAATATGTAGGTACGGTCATTCTACAATCGACCTGACCACCAAAATACGAAGAATTTAAAATAGAAATTATAATACTTGCAATTAGATTTTCTGAAATAGGGGACTAGCTAGTTCCGTACTAATATTACTTAAAACTTAATTGAAATCTGACACAAGAAAACGTACATATAGCGTTGTCACAAGTAAACCCCTTTTTAATTCATACAATTACTAAAAATAAGCAATAAACTTCGTAAATTTGGTAATTGTTTTTTCCAATATGATGCTAATTGTATTCAACCATTCAAAAGTGTAGGTGGCACTCCAGAGATAAAGTACAGGTATAGAAACCCGCTACAGAGAATTACGGAAGAATAAAATTAAACTACAATACAAGAAATAAATTCTCACCCCAAATAAAGACTTTCACTCAGATTGCCACAATATTCGATTGCAATTCACATAGAGGTGTGTAAAATACTTAACAATGAAAGCTTTGTTGTGCGTGCACAACGTTAGAGAATGTCATTCTTCAAACTTTACCAGAAGAATAAAATCGTGTTTGACAATTTGACATTGTAGCCCTACTCTAACAACGAAAAATGGGCGTACCGAGGATAAATTTTATATTAACAAATTTTTTAACATAACATCGTCTATCATATATATAAGAAGAAATAGTACCCACAAGAAAAAATGCCTTTTTTCTAATGGTATAGCGCGACATAACGTAAAAACGATCATATTAGGATCGAACTCACCAGAGAATGATTTGTACTGAAGATCTTGTATTCAAAGTTGATTTACTTCTAAGCTCTAAATAGCAAAATGACAAAAAAAAATTCTAAAAAAAAAGAAAGTAAGATAAGTTATTAGAGAAAACCACAGTAATCGTTAAGCAAAACTAAAAACCACATAAATTTATTTGAAGTAAAATTAAGACAATCACGATAATTAATATTTCAATAGAAAAGAAGTTATAACCGGTGTAATCAAATTAATCCTAACAGAACGGTTCGCCTCCTGGTATGTGATAATTTTAGATTTTAATCAAATTAATGATTCCTTCTTTTAGGAAGTTGGATGAAAGCAACTACTTCAGTAATTTGCGACGTGTTTTGGATGAACACTTCATCAGCCTCGCTCACACTGAGTCAAGTAAATTTTTTCTAAAATGATTAAGTTTAAATTAATACATTTAAATTATTTAAATTTAAATTACATTAGCAAATTAGTGAAGTAGTTGCTTTCATCCAACCTCCTAAAAGAAGGAATCATTAATTTGACTAAAATCTAAAATTATTAATCCTAACAAATAAATTTTGCAAAAGCAAATGTATTATTAAAAAGTAATAACGGATAAACTATGCAGCAGCCAACAATCAAATTTAAAACCAAAGAAAAAAATTTAAGAAAAAACAAAGTCCCACGTTGGGCGCCAAATTTTTAAAAATTTTAGTTTTTTGTTTAAAAAAACAGTTTAATATGAATATAAAACTTTGATGCATTAATTATCTCAGAACTGATTACATCCGTAATGTAGGCACGGTACAAAGTTTACGATCATAAGTAAAATGTATTGTAAAAGCTCACTGAAGTCGTAATAAAATTTAGAAAAAAAAATCCTTTTCGCTAGATCTAGGTAGGTATATTCGGCTAACACTTTAAGTTCAAATTTGAATAACAAGTTACAAACACAAATACTTGAAAAAAACACATAAATTGACACTAATACTTACGCACGTTAACGTATGTGTTACTGACTTTTTGCCTTAGCGGTCCTGTTTGCAACAACCAAGTTACTACGGTTAGCTCAAATTTCAGTGAGTAGGCGGTGGTTGAGATTGCTATAAGAGAAAAAAGAAAAATAGGCACCACTTCGTTTTACTGACTAAATCATCGGCTTAAAGACACCAACAAAGAAATTAAAAGAAAAGTAAACAACAGAAGTAACGCTGTATATATATGTTCTTCAATCAATACTAAATGGTATTTTCTTATTATTAAAAGCGATAACAAAATAATAATTTCATTAACAAGAAGCAAGAAACAGATATAGTAACGGTTACATAAGCTAACTTAGTCAATAATTTTAAAGCGATAAGACAAACTTGGATCACGAGTGATTCCTAATAACACTATAAAATTACAAAGCAAGTCGCGACAATATAGTAATTAAAAAGAATTAGTAATAAACATTTAATTGAATACAAAATATAAGACTTATCCCAAACCTTAGTTCCTTATTGCAAGTAGCTGGATATCAGCTACATCAATACTGTTACTCCCAAAACTTGCAAAAACTGTAAGCTTACATTCATCTGTTGAACAAAAAGTAAAAATATCGTTGATGGTTCAATTGAAATAATGGAAATATGTACGTAATTCAAGTAGAGAGTTTGATACACTTTAAGTTACATTAAAGTCGTAGAAATTTAGATAGCGACCATGACCAATTTTTAGTGCAAAACGTTAAATTTTAGGCAAAAGAATGATGGCGTTGTATCGCCATTTTGTTACCTGCACGCAACTTTTAATTTTTGAGGAAAACTCGCTCCAAAGACTTTCCGATTTGTAATTCACTTATGACCGGATATTTTGATTCGGTTTTCGTACTGTATGAATTTTGTTTTTTGTTGTTTTTTTTACATTTAGAACATTATTTGTCAGTGTGACATATGGCTACGTATTAAAACGACCACATCCACTTTGTGCAGACAGAAAGTCAGTAGATCTTAGTGTAAAGCCCGTGAGTTTTCACATTTGTAAATATCGTAAATCATTAAAACTAATTTTGATTACTAAATGACAGTTTAAGATGTAGTTATGAGAAATTCATCGGGGTAAAGATGTATTTCTATTTTACGGCACAATTTTATTATTAGCACCTTTGGCCATCGACATGTGTACTTTTAACTTTGGTTACCTGCTGCTTTCTTTTAACTTTGGGATACTTTCTGGAAAATTCCTATGATGACAATACATATACAATAATTAAGGATATTGAAACCATCGTTCCAGTTGCTACAATTACGAACATTCTCTTAAAACATTCGTGTTGTATTCAACGACGTAAATTCGTTTTTTTGTATGTAAAGTTAAGTCAACGAATTTATTGCCCAACAAAAGGAGCTTCCATGAACATTATTGTCTGTGATATTTATCGACAAACTCTGTTTTAGACAGTGGTGTACCAATAGAGAATTGCGCCTAGGACACGCATTAAAGTTGCGCCCCTCTTTTTTGTGAATAATATTGAAAATATCAAAAACAGCTACTCGTGCAGTAAATAAGACAGTCATAAATCTTACTTACAAATTACGAAAGTGTATAAAACTATTACACTTACAACTTACAATTGCATCTTTCTGGTCTTCTGTGACGCAAACATATCGACGATGTTTTCGAAATCACTTTTTTCGTTTTTTCTCGCTCCACACTGAGCAAGACTAGGTCGCATAACCGTACTGCAATTCTGAGCAAAATTTGAATGAAAACGCGTACAGTCGAAAATGTGTTTTTATCCCCGTATTGCACAATAAATTCAAGTAGTCCTTCAGATGTCTTTATGTTAACGTTCTTTCTTGTTAATATTTCTTCATATAACTGTTCTCCGTTAATATCGCAAATATAGAAATCTTCAGATTTTTTACATTTCCGATTCCTGACAAAGTTTGAATGCTTTTTTTTAATTTTTCATTAACTAACTTCTCTCCTTCCTTTAAAAAAAGTCTTGGAGGGATTTTATGTCCAAGGCAGCATTATAAAAATTCATACTTGTGTCCTGGAGCCGCTTTTGGACACGGTTAATGGAAGCGAGTACATCGGTCCAATCTCCTAATAACGTTAGGAAATCGTAAGACAATATGCAGTTTGGCCTCATTTCTTGGTTTGATTGCTATCGTCTGTCATATCTTGGAGAAGGTTTACCATATCATTAAAATATTTGTAAATTGGTTTTACTGCTTCAACCCTTGCACTTCATCTTGATTCTAACTCTGATTTTACAACCATAGGCACGCATTTTTTTGAATTTTTCCCACTGTGTTCTGTCTGGCTGCATGTACACCGACCAAATTCAGTGAATGATGATTGCAATTTAAATATATTGCCAGACGATTCTTCTCTCTTATTCCTTGGGGAACTCCAGTTCTGTGTCTAGCCATCACAGCAGCGTCGTCGCATTGTGAACGAAAATCCTGTAGATCTATATCGCCCATCTCAGTTGTGTAAATATTTTATCAACTAAACTTCCAGCGCCATTTTGACTTGTCTGGATGAAACCAAAAAATGACTCTCTAACGCGGTCTAATTTATTTTTAAAACACATATCTACATATCTGACTAATTTTGACATCTCACGATGTGCCTGATCAGGAGTCGAATCAAACATGAGACCGTAGTATTTTGATTTGCAAATGCGTGGCACTAAACTTTGGTGAAAAGTGATCGCCATCAGATGAATGAACTCATTTTGAACTTGAGGTGAAAAGTAAGATGTAGTTCTGGAATTATATTTAACATGAGTGAGATGGTTGTTCATGATATGGTTGAATATGACCAAGAGTTTTATTAATCCAAGAAAATTACTAACATTACTAGATTTGGTTCTATCGCATGTAGGAAGCGACTACCTGTGACCTCGTAATGCAAAATTAAGAGGAGTCTGCTACGTCTTCTTCTTTGATTAGTTTAGTTGCAGAACCAGCATGTTCTTTGGTAAATACAAATACTGCTGGGGAAAACCTGCCTTCTTAGAATTGTGGTATGAAAAACCATCTTTCTCCTTTATGTCCCAAATCTCAAATTCTGCATTTCTATGGTTGCGAAAAACATGGCGTCATAAAACTACCAGCGATGTAAGACAAAAACTTTAAGCCGGCAATCGGGAGACTCGGGTCGTGTGATGGCTCCAATTGTTCTTTAATCTCAACAAGAATTATAGTGGTTTAGACGAGAAACATCGTGTGTTTAGGGTAATGAACGTTTGTACTTAAATGTGTCCATTTTCAGTATTTCTTTCTGAGCTCTACTCGATTCAGACGCAATTTGCACTATTATGTTGGCACCTGGCTGGAATATTCTACATTCTCCTAATCTTTCTATAACTCCGGATTTCTTCGTGTTTTGTGGCGACGGGAACAAAATGCTTTGTGATTGGATCTTTGTTGTTACCGATTACTTTAGAGGGTAAAGTAAAAACACTGAATGTGTTAGTAGTCCCCGAGATCTCACAATCTTTGAATTTGGATATTGACTTCTAGAAGATGATGAACTTCGTTCCGGACAATGGTCTTTTTCATCTGCTATCTTTTCCATTGGTATCGATGAACTTTTTTCTTAATTTCTTCTGACATCGAATGAACAAACTCTACTAAATTCTGTGATTGATGAATACTTCTCTTATCAAGTTACTGGTTTGAGGTGTGCAAACTTAGTTAAACATCACATTCGAACTAAGTACGGCTGAACCAATTAAGGAACTATACTATCCACTATCTCCTACCATGCTACAAGTAATCCATCAAGAACTTGACATAATGTTGGAACTAAGTGTAATAAAACCTTCAAACAGACCTTGGGCTAATCCTATTGTACTCGTCAAAAAAAGGATAATACTTACCGGTTTTGCGTGGATTTTCGTAAAGTAAACACGGTTACTTAGAAAGATTTGTACCCTATCCTTTAGGTGTCTGCTATTCTTCACCGCCTCAAACGTGCTAGATTCTTTACTAAGATAAAAATGTTTTCCGGGTTTGGACCGTGTCATTGTTGTAACAGAAGTTGCCAACGTTTTGCCCACTTTTGTAAGGGGCTTCATCAGGGCGTAAGATAAATCGAAAAACTCAAACAAGCAACCGAAATCTAACTAAGAACTTCTCAAAAGTTAGGTAATCTACTTGTGAACCAAGCCAGATTCCAAACTCCGCAGAAGTGACTTAAGAAGAAGAAGGATGGTTAAACTCGACTCTGATTGGGTTACGGTTGATAAGAGGCGTGTTTTCGATAAATGACTAATGACCGGGAACCAAAGAGGAGATAACTCAAAACCATGATCGCGATTGAAGTTATTGGGGTGTTTGATGATTTCTATGCTCACTCAGAATTTCCTGTTGAAATAGAGTGAAGATTTGACAATCACCAAAACGGAATCAAAATCTATCTTGTGACCTGTAGTAAAATGATGTTCAACGACCGCAGACTTGGAAATATACCTTATCCTTATACAACGATCATGTTCTGAAATGCGAGTAATGATGGAACGTCCGGTTTTACCAATGTAGACTAAACCACATGAACAAGGAATTTGGTATACACCTTAAAATGAAAGTGTAGGAAAATTGGCATTGGGAGAAGGAAGAATCTGAAAAATTTTGCCTGTCGAGTTGAATATGGGTTTAATACCATTCTTACGAAGAAGTTTCTCTGTTTGATCTGTAACCTTGTAAATGTAGGGTAAAAAATCAAATTTCGGATTGGATTCGGGAGTAGAAATGTCCTTGGGTAACCGAGTACGTGGATGTAGACGACGATTAATAACTTGATAAATATCTCGCTTTATATAACCATCTTTCACTAGGGTTCTAGTAAGACGACGGAGTTCTAAGTCTAGATTCTCAGGTTGGCAAATAGAAAAGGCACGATAAACCAAAAATTCAATAACAGAACGTTTCTGTGCAAGATGATGATGAGACGAAGCCTGAAGGTATCTGTTCGTATGTGTGGGTTTGCGATAAACAGAATGGCCCAGAAGTCCGTCGGGTTTACGAGTTACAAGAACGTCAAGAGAACACGCCTCTTATCAACCGTAACCCAATATGAGTTAACCATCCGTGGCGATCCTTCTTCTTTATTATTTTTTCTTAAGTTACTTCTACGGAGTTTAGAATCTGGCTTGGTTCACAAGTTGATTACTTAACTCTGTAGTGGTTCTCTCTAGATTTTTGTTTGCTTTTTTAGTTATCGTTGTCATTATTACCTTTTCAGAGTTTAGAATCTGGCTTGGTCCACAAGTAGATTACCTAACTTTAGAGAAGTTCTTAGTTAGATTTCGGTTGTTTGGTTGAGTGTTTCAATTTATTTTACGCCCTGATAAAGCCCCTTACGAAAGTGGGCGGAACGTTGGCAACTTCCGTTACAACAATGACACGGTTCAAACCCGGAAGACTTTTTTATCTTAGTATAGACTCTGGCCGTGAAAGCCTTCGCTATTACATGTGCAAAAATTTTTGTTTAGCTTGGATATTCGTTTGGCGTACTGGCAAATTCCTCTTGCTGCTGATTCGAAATCGATTACTGGTTTTACTAATTCGAATCGGAGATTTTTGAAGAACACCTACATATTTTTTCACTAATGTTACAACGTCTTGGTACGGCTAGTCTTACCCTTCTCAGAGACAACTGCTATTTTCGTCAACCAGAACTAAAGTATTTGGGTTATGTGGTCAACTAATACGATCTACTGAGGATCTAGATAAGATTTTGGCTGTCTTAGAAATACTGACACTTACTTTGGCGACAAAGTTATGACGTCTTTTGCAAATGGCTAGTTGGTATCAACAATTTATACCAAAGTTTTCTTCTGTTGTCTCTTCAGTATCGTATGTCACTCGGAAAAATGTTGCGTTTCAGTGGGATGATTCCTGCGACGTAGCGTTTACTACTTTAAATGAATTATTAGTTTTGCCACTAATCATATCTTGTTCTAAATTCTCACTTCCGTTCGTTATCCAAACCGACGCTTCAGATTTAGGTTTAGACACTGTTTTCTCACAACTTTCTAACGAGGGAAAAAGTCATAAGTTATATTAGTTGCTCGTTGAAAAAAAAACGAAAGAAGCTATTCCACTACCGAGAAGGAATGTCCTTCGGTGCTGTGGGCTATTGAAAATTTTCGTCCATACATCGATGGTACTAAATTTACTGTGATTAAGGATCATCATTTGCTTCTGTGGCTTAATAAACTACAAAGTCTTTCCGGACATCTACTCGTCTGCAACGGTAAGTTCATTCTCGTCTCATCTTATTACAGACACCTGGTATCAAAACTTATCTCGTCGTATTACTTCTTCTCCTCGCAAATTCGCGAAGTGGTGTGTTGTCGATGGACTCATCTACAAACGTATTCGTAATTTCTTCTTCTAAACGAATGTAAATTGGTCGTACCAAAAGATCAACAATCAAAAGAGATTGACGATCATCATGATCTTCCTACATTTGGTCACGGTGGAGTTAAAAAAACTTTAGCCTACGCTAATACTACTACTGGCCTCAGATTCAACAAAAAGTAGCGGAATATGTCCGCCGGTGGACTGTTTGTTTAGCTCGTAATGTGGAACAAAAGAAACCTGCTGGTTTTTTTGCTTTTTGTGCTAAAGCTACTCGATCTTGGCAAGTACTATCTGTAGACATTGTAAAACATCTTCCTTGTTGATCTAAAAGACTTATATTCTTGTGGTTGTCAATAATTTTACCAAGTTTTCTTGTTTCTTTCTTATGCGATCTGCGACTGCTTCTACTGTTTCTAGACTTATAGAAGATAACATTTTTTTACTGTTTGGTACTCTTCAGTACGTTATTTCAAACAATGGAGTTCAATTCTCTAATTGCGAGTTCACTCGATTTTGTTCTGCTTATCAAACTAAGATACTATTTACAGTTCGGTATCATCCACAGGCTAATCTTGCGAAGTAGGTTAATCGCCCTCTTAAAACCATGATTTCTGCGTATGTAAAAGAAAATCATCGATCGTGGAATGATAATCTATTGAAAATTGGGTGTGCGATGCGCACGGCAGTACATGATACTATTGGGTGTACTCCTTTCTCTGCTGTCTTTACTAGAGTTGTTACAAGCTTTATGTCTTATGACCCTTGCAGGCCAACTCAAACAGTCGGAGGTAGGGGAGGTTCACAGGTAGTATGTTTAAGGGCGCCAGATCTGATCCAAGATAACACTTCTGCCTCGATCACGACAGACGATCCAAACTTGTAACTCAATTTGAGGTTCGTAATCCTTATTACTCTGATGTTCGAGTAGCCAAAATTAGTTAATAGATAACGATAATCACAGGAAAAAGAAAAATAACGATAGAGATTAACAATTATAATCACTTTAATGTATTAACGTTGGATACTAATAAGAATATATGAAATTTCTGCACCTCTCGATGCTCGAATGATTTCGACGTAGAATTAACAAATATCACAGTTTTAAATGTAGTAGCGCAGTAAATTGACAATTATACGCTAAATGCGCAATCCTTAAATATTAGCATGACTAACAATTTTCGTTGACAAGTGTAGAAAACTTTGATCTCGCAATACATAAGATTTACTAGATTATATCGAAGTTTTAATACATGAATGCCCGCAGTAGCGGCAACACACACTACACATTGACGTTAGGTCGAAACGAACAGCACAGAAAAGGTCGAAGTAAATATTTTTCACACACACAGCATGCGATACAGTAAAGTGAATGATTACAGTTACATTATTGGTATATAAGCAATAAATATAATTACGGTCGTTAATATTGATCAAAATTCTGTGAGTAACTTTTGTGACAACGATATAAAAATTAAGTAAATAAACTCACCCAAAGTCCAGTTTCCACTTCGAAGAAAACGTTTTCCCCGCCAGCGGCCTGTAATAATTATTTAAAAGCAAATCGTGTCACACACCAACTCACGAAGAATAGTAGGCTACAAAATTAGTATTAATAAATCATTAAGTATTATATAAAAACCCGGTGTATCGAATACTGTAGGTAGTAATTTAGAACAGGTGGCTGATAACACAATCGACTTCTATTCCCAAAGCAGCATCTACGACGCAGTGTTCAACGAGACCTCGATGTTATTTAAGTAGCAGGCCCTCACAACAGCTTATATGCTCGGTGGCATTATTCATTAATGGTACTTATGCATCCTTATTACTGCTTGAAACGCACAATGGCTGGCAACGTGGTGGAAACCGGCTATCACATTAATATAGAAATTACAAAGGACTCTTAATAGATTGAAGACAAAATATCTTACCCTGTGCCGAAAGAATCGTAATAAATTCGCAATCGCCTTATAAATTTGTGTCCATCACACGTGATGTTCTTAAAAATTTAAGAATCAATTCGAAATTCTCGGCACCGGCCCGTTACTGTAGTTGACAGCTTCACGATTTTGTCGTAAAATGACAGTCACGAGAAAAGATCGGTAGAGGGCGTCAAAACCGGAATCTAATTTGAATTCATATACAGAGTATTTCGTAATGAAAAATTTCGCACGTAACAGAGTACATTATACTTTATGGAGATCTGATGGTGATTTTTCCAACGGACCAAGTAGAATCCTGATCCTGATCCTGATCGTACTCATCCTAGGTCCAATACCTCGTATGAATCTTTACGAGTGAAGAGTCTCAAAAAACTTAAGAAAGCTACTATGAAGTACACACACATACACTCTCTGTCGTCGTGCTATCAGATTTAAAGTGGGGAACAAAGTGTTAAAGCGTAATTCTACTTTGTCTAGTGCTGCAGAGTTTTATAACGTTAAGTTAGCTCCTAAGTTTGTCGGGCCATATCGGTAAGCCAAACATCTCACTTTGTACGTCACAATTTGGTTCTACCGTTTTGGCGCTTTAATAATTACTTTATGATTAGCACACCGAGTATCACTAGCGATTTTTTCTCCGGAATACTAAACTAGCCGTCTGCCTTAGTTACGGACAAATTTGCGTAACACATGACATAATTGGCCACCTTTACGATATAATATTTTGTACAAATTTCATGAATTGGAATCAGAAGACATCTTAATCAGTTTTGATGTGACATCTCTCTTCACGAAAGTGGGACTACAAACAACACTGGAGATCATCAAGACCAAATTACGAAAAGCTGATTTGGATGAGGAGCTTAACGGACTAATTGAGCTATGCTTAAAGTCCACGTACTACTTATTCAACAATATTGTATACAAACAAATTGAAGGAGCAGTCAAGGGTTGACCACTTTCTTCAGTCATCGCCAATACATTTATAAAGGATTTTAAACAAAGAGAGAGAAACCGCTACCCCCAAAGCAAAATGCTGGCTACGTTATGTGGACGATACATTTTTAATTTGGTCTCATGGAGCAGAAACACTACACAACTTTCTGGATCACATCAACCAGTTAGAGTCCAACATCAAATTTACCATGAAGACGAAAACAAACAGAAGCATTCCGTTATTAGACGTACTGGTCACTCGAAAGATGGACAACATATTGGGGCATCAAGTATACAGAAAACCAACGCATACTGACAGATGCTTTAACGCTGAATCACATCATCATTCAGTCCAGAAGTTTTCAGTTCTAAGAACTTTAGTACACAGGGCCAAGGCCATCAGTGAACCGAACACGTTAAAGACCGACTTAGGTCATTTAATGAACGCCTTAACAAGAAACGGTTTCAGAAAAGCAGACTTATATCAAGCAATTAACAAACACAGTAAGGAAAAACCAATACTTCCCTTACGATCAGACAAGATCTCCGCCGCCGGAGGAAATCCACAGGCTGATTAACAGTGGGACCAACATACCGCTGATTCTTGGATGCGATGTCAATGCACACCACACTTTGTGGGAGAGCACAAACACAAGTACAAGGGGTGAAAAACTTTTAGAATTTATTTTAAAATGCAATTTAGATATAATAAATAACGGAGATGCGCTTACGTTTATAACCGTGTCGCACAGTGAGGTTATTGCCTTTACACTTGCTAGTCCAAAAACGAGCAAAGTGATAAAAATGTGGCATGTATCAGATGAACCTTCTTTATCTGATCATAGATACATTCGATTCAGCATTGAATCAGACAGAAAACTCGTAATGGAATACAGTAACCCGAGAAAAACCGACTGGGATTTGTTCAACGAAACTTTAGCGGGTCAAATCAGGAATTGTCCCACAAATGCAAAATCAACGCACGAGCTAGACCTAATGACAGATAGTATTGTTAGTTCATTAAAATCCGCATTTGAAACAAGCTGCCCAAAAACTGTCAAACGAGCCCCAAACAAGATAACTTGGTGGAAGAGAGAGCTTGACAAAGCAAAGGTACGCACCAGAAGGCTATTTAATACAGACAAAAAAAGTTTGGAGACTGGGATGAATACAAAACCAGCCTCACAACATACAATAATGTCACAAAAAAACAAAAAAAGACTCATAAAGAAGGTACTGTAAGGAAGTAGAAAACGAACCTACAAGTTCTCGACTGCAAAAGGCTCTGAGCAAAAGCCGCACTGAAAACATTGGTTCTTTGCTGACCGAAAACGGAAAGTTTACAGACTCGGTTGAAGGTACTTTGCAAGAACTACTGCAAAAACACTTCACGGGTTCGTCGTTAACTAAAGTTTCTAAACACCAAGACCTAGAAGTACCAAACAGACGGGCACCCAGAAGGAACTGGGACTTAGCGAGAAAAATATTCAATCCTGAAAATCTAGAATTGAGAATCAATACGTTTAAACCCCTTCAGTTTCCAGGAGCCGATTGAATTTATCCCATCATGCTGCAAAGAGAATTTGCTGCTCTTTGAAACGCAGTATGCAAAATTCTCAGAGTCAGCTTAGCACTTTTGCACATACCAAACAGCTGACGGATTGTCAAAGTGGTATTTATACCAAGACCAGGAAGATCTACGTACGCCCAGGCAAAATCCTACAGACTGATCAGCTTAAATTCTTTTATCTTAAAACTATTTAAAAAAGTAGTCGACAGGCATATACGGGACGGGGCACTAAAGGCTTTGCTTCTGCACCGCAACCAGTGTGCTTACCAATCTGAAAAATCTTGCGAGCTAACAATTTACCAACTAATAAGCAGATGCAAAAATGCAATCCAATACAATGATATTGCATTGGGTGCTTTTTTAGATATTGAAGGAGCATTTGACAACACCACCTTCACCTCAATTGCAAGGGCAATGGAGAAAAAAAAACCACACCTCTACTCCGAAACTGGGTCAACTCAATGCTCAAAAACCGGACGGTAACAACTACTTTGTACGGTAGCACTGTGGGAGCCAAAGTGGCTGACGGATGCCTACAAGGCGGGGTGTTATCACCCCTACTGTGGTGTTTTGTCATGGATGGCTTACTACAAGAACTAGAAGACGGCGTGGTATTTGCTTTAGGATACGCCAACGATCTCACCATTATCGCAAACGGGGCAACTGTATCGAACATAATCCAAAATGCACTAAACACTGTCCAAAAATGGTGCAAAAAAGAGGGACTATCAGTAAACCCAACTAAGACAGCAATTGTTCCGTATACCAAACGACGGAAAACGCATGACATAAAACTACCTACGATGTACTGAGTTACGCTCTCGATGACAAAAGAAGTCAAATATTGATACCAGACTGACTATCAATGCTCATCTAGAAAAAGTCACAACGAAGGCCACCAGGGTTCTTAATACAACCAAACGGATGGTCGGGCACACATGGAATTTAAAACCCACAATGACCAAATGGTTATATACTGTGGTAACAAGACCCATTATCACATACGGCGCGCTTGTATGAGAGGCAAAAGAACTAACCTGAAAAGCACAGGTGCAAAGCTAAGCAAAGTACAGAGAATGGCATGTCTACTTATAACAAGAGCGATGAGAACCACGCCTACAGCACCCATGGAAGCTCTACTTTTTTTTTCACCATTACACTTTGTTGTAATGATGGAAGCAAGACAAGCAAGCAGCATACAGGCAGCACATAAATGAACACGCGCCAAACACCGGGAAAAACAAACCGGGCATATACAACGTGTTGCGTGAAGAAACGATCTTAACTATGAGATCCGACTTCACAAAAAGTTATCACATTTTAAAGAAATTTAAAGTGATAATACCGTCACGAGACGAATGGACAAAAAACATTTACCCGAGCGCGGTTAAAGGAACTATCTGGTACACAGATGGGGTCAAAAATCGCAACGGTACCTGAGCAGGAGTATATGGAGGCAAGCACCATGGGAAACAATTTTCGCTGACTTTGGGTAAATATGGTGTGTCAGGAACATTATCGACTCAAAATCGTACACAAATGGGCCGATATCGATCATGTTTGACAGCTTGGCTGCTTGGCTCTGCTGCTCCAAACCGATTATGGCGGGCACAAGCAGTCTAGATACATTGGCAACTCGCCAACCAGTGCAGCTTATCTGGATACCAAAACACCAAAAAGTAAAGGGTAACCTAATGGCGAACGCACTAGCAAAAAAGGGCACAACAGGAACTTACTATATATCGGACCTGAATCCGTTTTCGGAATCGCATACGAGACCGGAAAAGTAATAATACTTGCAGCGGAGCATAAAAAATTATGGAAAAACTCTTTAAGGATGAGGCACACAAAACTCTTCCTTACAGAACCACAATTAAACACTCAAACTGCACTATTAAGCATGAGTCGACGAAAATTAAGGAAACTCACGGGACTAATTACAGGGCACTGTGGCCTTAAAAAACATATGCATCAAATGGGACTGCAAATCAGCCCTCTATGCCGCGGATGCTTGGATGACGACAAGACTCCGCTGCATCTGCTGTGCAAATGCAAAGCGTATCAAATGCAACGCAAAACGATTCTCGGAAAACCAAAGCTAATTGATGATGAGTTGAAAAAAGCCCCTTGGAATTAACTTCTGGACTTCATTGACGAAACAGAGCTGATGAGGGAGTAAAAAATTAGAGGTGCACAAAAGGACCAAGGAGGGAAAAATATCAAAGGGACCTTCACTGCAACAAATAAAATAGCCGCCAATTTCTCAAAATCGAAAGAAACAAAAGCACCACTCAAGGAACCAGGAGTCTCTACATCCCTTGTTCGTGTGAGCTGGCTTATATAGGACAAACGGGGGGCAACATAGCTACCAGATTAAAAGAACATAACGCGGATATAAAAAAACATAACACAAGATTTGCTGTTGCAGAACACTTCTTAAACACCGGTCACACAATAAAATTTGAATAGGCAACAATGTTGGCTAAATCCCAAAACTTCTGACCTAGACTATACAAGGAAGCCATCAAAATCCATAAGTACGACAATTTTAATAAAGATAACGGAATCGATCTAGCACCAGTATGGAAAAACATGTTCCGAAAGACTAATGAAAAGAAACCGTCACAAACCACTGACCCGAACGGCGTAATATAAAGGCTTGTTAGGATCCTATACCTTCAGTTTCAGTTTTTCTGAAGAAGACTGCGAGATGACTGTCGAAACGTCAAATATTGTACATTTTTCAAAGTTTGTAAGCTTTAGTTTTATAAATTTCGTGAAAAATGTAAATATGAAACGCGGTTCAAAACCCGAAAGTAATCGGTAAATTTTTTTGCAAACTAACACGTTACGGTTACGTTATTTTAACGTTGAATTTATTATGTATAAATAACGTCAAATATATACGTTTATTTTTGATTTAAAAACTACGTAAATTATTTTAACAATTTTATAAAAAATTAACGTATTTGTAACCGTTAAAAAACGTTATATTAACGTATATCTTTTTATTAGAATAATTTTAGATTGTGTTGTTTATTTTCAGCTGTGTTAATAAGCATTGTTGTTCTACATTGTTTTTATTGAAATTCGATTCATAATTTTCTTTTCTTTCTAAAATTAAACTGTAACTATCGAGGTGTTAAAATAACGTCAACGTTAATAGCGGCACATAAAAGTTTCTCGTGTCTATATTTAAATCTAAATAAAAAGAAATTGAGTCATTTTATTCTAAAATATTTTTGAGTAAATAAATAATAGTCACATGTGACATAATATTTATTATAACGCAATTTTCGAATTCTAAAAATTACATCAAAGATGTCGTTTACCCAGACGTCGTTCGCGTTGTCGTTTAAAATAACGCGCATTATCCACGCGAAAAGTTTGAAATAAACAATAAAAACAGTTTCTTTTGCATAGAAAAATGCCAGTGAAAAGCGTGGGAACGACTGTCTATGAAAAATAGTACAAGCGCGATAAAATTCAAGCATATATTATAAAAAAGTTGACTCGTTTCCGATTACATCTTTTCGCAAGATGGTAGCAAAAAGCGAACATGCATTATGAATGCGGTTTTAAATAAGCAAATGCAGTTTTTTTTATTAAAAAAAAATATTACAAAAAACGAAATAATAATTTACGTTAACAAAAGCAAAGCACAGGAAACTAGGGTAATTAACACTTTAATCGACAGATAGAAAAAAAAACGTACCAAATATAACTAGTGAGGGTTGGTTAACTTTTTTATTCTTTTCAAAGCATTGTTATTTTTCTTGTTAGATGTTTTCTTTTGTGTTAAAAATAAAAGAAACAATAGCAGAAGCTAATTTATTTTTCTTTGTTCGAACCGAAATATTCTAATAATTACTCATTGTAACCGAATGAACAGGAAATGTTTTGTTTGGCAAAAACTAATTACTCTTTAGGAAATGTGAATAGATTAAATCAATCATTTAATTTCCTTTTAATTTTTGTGTTGTAGTCTTCTAGGATTTTGATCGTAATCGTCCTCGCTAGCCTACATATATTTTACTCAATCATTGGTTCATTCATTCATTCATAAAAGTAATAGAAAGAAATTTAGCTTCTATTGTGATAGGGCCAAAAGATGAGAGTTAGTAATAAAGTTCAAACGAAATGAGCAATAAGTTTTGTTTTATCTTTTTCGACGCTTTTACTGCCCTCGAAGAAGGTGGAGTTCAACCTAACGAATTAGATTGTTATATAGTTATCATGCGATTTTCTTCGAGGACTCCAATTTTCGTTATTTCCTTGTAAATACTTCGTTAATAAATTTTATCTTTTGTTCGTTTATATTAGGTGGTTTAACAGAAAACTGATTTATTATCCTTATAACACAGCTTCTCGTTGAAATAATGTACATCTAATTAAAATTAAGAACTCACTCAAAATTATAATTCCTCCTAATTTATAGCCGCTTGTTTACAACTTCTTTTTCTCCACCCTTTTCCTTTTTGTACCTTACAACTCAGTTTTAGAAAAAAACTTTTCATTTACAAAATAAATAAGAAAATATGTTGCTTTTACGAAACAATTTCAATTAAAATTCTAAATGAAAAAAATTGTTTTTTTTTATTTTATTGCGTATTTTAATATAAAAAAAGAATTCTTTGTATTACAGTTAATCTTATTTTCTTCATTAATTGCTGTGGACTTTCTTTGCTTTCGCAAACAAAAGCGTATTTTTATTTTACTACGCGAGTTTTTCTACAAAGGCATTAAAATGTAAAAACGCTTTTAAAATGTTATAGGAAAAGGAAAAATTTACGTTGGCAATTTTAATGATTATTACTTAATTTGTTTGCTTAATTCTTTTATAATTAAGCAGGGTAAGCGGAATTACCTTAAAGAAATAAGTATAGAACTGACGCGCAAAAAAATTTATAAACGGTTTTTATGAACCGTTTGCATTTTTGTTTATTTACAAATTTGCTAAGAAAGATTATATTAATAATTTTTAAACACCTGCACTCAATTTTAGTTTAACCTTTCGGTCCCAAGTGATTTTTAAAACTCCTAATACCGCGTTGAAGTAAAACTTCTTTGTCGTTTGTGACAGATATTACTGAAATTAAAATAAATATTATTTATGGTTGTTTATTTTTTTACGTGGTTTTTCTCTTAACTTAAAAGAGCGACGACTCATTCAATTGTTTCGGTGATTACGGCGTAAGCATCGTGGTGCTAAATTATAAAATAAATTTTAGAAATCCGCCAAAACGATGGGAGACTAGAATGGGAAACACCGTTTAAATCTACCCGAAGCTGCAATAGAACAAATGACAAGTCAGAAGTGGTGACACATAATATATTTATTTTATCGCAGACAGCAGTTCGCGTTAGAAGAAAATACATAATTAGAAGTATTTAAATTTGATCACGTAAGTCCGTATTACAGACCAAATACTAAGTAAGATTTCGACTAGGCAACACGTCGTACAAGAAAATAACCTTGTCGACCTAACGTTTACATTTAGAAAACAAACAAATGAAGGGTCTGGTGCAAAAAGGGTACAAGTGATTTTTTTACATTTTTGATTTACACGCATATATGTCAAGTTAAACCTACCTTCTGTTAGTACAAAAAACATACAAAGTGCATTTTGATCTTAGCAGTGACATTTTTAGAGAAGTAGCATAACACACTAAACTAAAACCTCACAATGTTTTTTGCAAAAACGATAATAAAAGCACTAACTCAAATTGTCTACTTATACACTTATACCCTTTTTGCACCAAACCCTTCAAATATACTTTGTAAAGTAAAATACAAAAATACGAAAACCAAGAGAATCAAAACGCACCCGTATAATTAATATGTGATACAACAAAACGATTGTATAATTTATTGTTTTAACAACTTAACATATAGGTACAGTCGTCTTTACAGTCAACTGACCACCAAAATACTAAAAATTAAAACAGAAAGTATAATACCTACAATTAGTTTTCCTCAAAGCATGCAACTAGCTAGCGGCATCTTTCTTGCATTTATTCAATCTTAACAAAAACCTAACAAAGACGTCCATACGGTGTTATCACAAGTAGAACCCATTTAATTCATACGATCACTGAAAATAAACGAATGCGCAAAGTTTCCCTTAAATTAATTTTGTAATTTCGGTAAGTGTTTCCTCCAATATGGCAATAATTGCATCCAATTCTTCAAAGATAGTGTTAGCTACAATGATGTGACGTCATCATAAAAATTTTTTAACATCTGCATATTATCTCCACTAAACAAAAAATACGCGTGGAGGTATGGAAACCCGCCCAAATACAAACCTTCACTCAAATCGCAACTATATTCTATTTCATATTTGCATAAATCTGAATAATTAACAATAAAAGTTGTGCTGAGCGTACACAACGCTAGATGATGTTTGCGTTATTTAAACTTTACCGGAAAAATAAATCGTGTTTATAATTTGACATTTTATCCTTACCCATACGACGAAAAATGAGCGTTTCAAAAATAAATCTTATATAGAAGACAAACATAGTACCAAAACACTTTTAACATAACAAATTACCCCTCCCCCTCCAGCACATAAAAACTTGGGAAGTGGACAATAACTAAAAACAAGAATAGAAATTTAGGAATACGCCAAGGACAAAACCCTAAAATCCAAAACCAACACAAACGCAATAACACCCAACCCAAAAAGAAACGTAAATAAAAAAGTTTTTCTTAGTTCGCTAAGTATCACCAATCAAATGTGTTCAAAAGTCGCATGAAATGGAATTATACTCTAAAAAACTAAAAACTCTACCCAATAGAAATAGCGTATCAGAAATGGTACTCGTTGAAAGTCGACATTACTCGTTACGCAATAAGCAATAAAGCAACGCAGACCCATAAACCACACTGACATTGACAAACTAAGAGAAACAGAAGTATAAAAAAGAAAAAAGTTTAGATCACGGCCAAGGACGACGCCTTAAAATCTTATGAAACTCGAGTCCACAGATACAAATCCCACCCTAAATATAACCCGTAACTGGTGAAATGACACTTTTCTCATGTATCCGGTGAGGTGGGGTTTGAGAAACCCCAAACTAAAATTTTGTTTCTGAAAAACAGATGATCAAAAAGCCTTTATTATTGACTTTTGGGTAATGTTATTGTTTAGTAAACAATCGCATTATAAACAATTGCATAAAAAATGCGGCTTACTGGAAAAAAATATACTTTCCGTACGGGCTAGACAAGTCGCTGTAAAATTGGCACATTGTACATTTTATTTTTTATAAAAAGAACAATACACAATTAAACAATAACAATTCAATAGAAAGATAGAAAAGATCATGGGCAAGAGACACAACAAAAATGTTCATTACAAAAATCAAAGAAATAGTGTATTCAACCACCCTCTAAAGAGCGCACTCTTCGCACTGATTCACAGCACAGTTACCGCACATAGAACCCCTACAGTCAATACATGTATTTCTTATTTTCTTGTCTTTGGTCCTGGGACATTTCACGTACCTTACTTGTTTTGCGAGGGATTGTGGAAAATTGTAGGTTATTTGTTTCTGGAGGATACGCCCAATGTTTAGCCGCAGTTTGCGTGGTAGGCGATTGTTGAGTAGCCTAATGTTTAGGCATGGCTCCGTCACTTCCCTAGCAAAACATTTTACGAAGTCGATTCTCTTCTGGGCAGGATTTCCAGGAAAGCTTGAGAATATCACGAAAGCATTGACAGGCCCAATATTGAGCACAGTGTAGAAAGTTGCAAGTGGCCAACGATTGGTCCGCCGACTTGTGGAATACACGGTGTACTTTTCGTCTAGAGCCTCCACACCCCCTTTTGTTTCGTTGTAAAACATAATAACCTCAGGTTTACCAGTTTGTGGATCAATCCTGTCATCGTGGTGCATCGAGGAAACCAAAAGAACGATTTTGTTTTTTTTTGGAACGATGGACATTAAGGTGAGATCATTCGTGAATCCAAATAGCGCTGACTTTTCTTTCCTTCCTCTAGTAAATCGGAATTTTTTCGGTAATTCTCCTTTGTTTTTTCTCAAGGTCCCTACATATGTCAACTCTCTTTTCTTCAGCTCTGAAACAATTTGGATAGAGGAGAACCAGTTGTCCGCCGTTACGTTCCGATTTGTTCCGTTGATGGAAGCAGCTAGACGCAAGACAGACTGTATGGGTTTACCCAGTTTTTTCTCGTTTTCAGAAAGGGTTTTGCCATCTTTGTTTTTGCCGGAATATATATAGGCGTTTAAGAAGTAATCAGTCTTTGCATCATTTAGTACATTCGGAATTTGCATCGGCCTCTAAATCCTACAAGCATTTCGTCAATGTAAGCGTATTCTCCAATGGAATAAGATGCCTGGCAGTTCTTCACAAACTTCTCAAACACCCAGGAGATTGCAGCTGCGGTATCAGTCTTAGTTCTCTCAGCCCTATCTAGAACATTATCAAAGCGGAGGCATGCTAATATAATCAAAAGACGCTTTAATAAAATAATCCAACGGAATATATTGCGCACTGTTCCATCATTTGCAAATAACGCTTCAAGCTCCACGTGTTTAGACTTGAAAATTGATGAATATATCAATGCGTCCAACACAGCTTTATACTCAACAATGCACAGCTCTTTGTAATCTTGTCTATTGGGTTCGGAAAGCCGCTGACGAATTTGAGATAATTTTTCATTTGTACGAAGCAGAATTTCTTCAAGTATCTCGTCAGTGAACAAGAGATTCCAAGCCGAAGAATGAGTATAATACTGCTTAATTCTTTTGGCAGGGCCAGTTATCCTCGGAAGATGAGTAATAATGTTGTGGGATCTTGTACGAACATTTTGATTTGAAGCATCCGCCGACCATTTAAACTTGTTCTTGCCGTAATAGCTTTTAGGACTTTTTTCTTCCTCGTTGTAATAGGCGGGTCCTCATCATCATCCGAAGATAAATTATGTGGTTTTGATTGAGCAGTAACACTCACTTTTTTATTACTGGACAGCTGTTCTTCCAAACTACTTTCGTGAACACTTTGAAAATCGGGCGCATTATCTTCATTTCCGCTAAAATCACTTTCAAAGTCGTCCAAAGCACCTTTGGCCTACTTTTCAAAACGCGGATTATCCGATTTCATCTTATATATCGATGAAGAAGAAACCATGACAAAATTGACGATTTAAATTTTACGAAGTATCTATTTGGTGAGGTGGGGGTTTGATGCACCCTAAGTTTGAATAAGACGAAAATATTGAAACCCTACACCACAATTTTGACACACACGTGGTACTAGAGTGACTAGCGTAAATTGACTGAAAGCTACAGCTAAAGGTGTAGCTTTCGCATCACCAGTAATTGCGCGGTAATAAATCTAAGTTTTGTTGGGGTTTGAGTAACCCCACCTCACCAGTTACGGGTTATATCCCAAAAAACCCGTTGGCACCGTCAAGGACGCACTAATTCTCCGCACCGAGCTTGCTCGTCTTTTAGGAAAAGCAGGTTTTGAATTGCGAAAGTGGTCCAGTAATGTTTCTAAAGTTTTAGAAGGTCTTCCTGAAGATCATTTAGAAACTTCTCTAATGTTTTCGACCTAGGATAAGACTCAAAATCCTTGCCCTGTGCTGGAATTATCGTTTAGACACCTTTTCCTTTCAAGTTCGGCCCTTTAGTGGTGACTGCACCAAAAGAGCATTTCTTTCTTATATTGCAATAATATTTGATCCTCTAGGGTTCCTTTCTCTTCTGGTTTTTACAGTGAAGCTCGTTCTACAGCGTATATGTACCGAAGGGCTTGATTGGGAAGATGTTTTTTGCCCGGCCCTTGCCTCCCAACGGACCAAACTTGTCGACGGTTTGCCTTACCTTTTTCAAATACAGATACCAAGATGCATCTCCTTTTCTTTTCATAAAATCTTACTCGTTGTTGGATTCTGCGATGCTTCTCAGAAATAATATGCTGCTGCTATTTACGCTTGCTCTAGTTCGGCTGAGTCACAACAAATACAATCGTGCAACCTCATAATCGCTAAGTTAAAGCTAGCCCTATTAAAAGTTCTGTCAATTCTAAGACTCAAACTATGTGGAGCATTCTTGCTGGCGCGCCGTTTCCAATCGATTAAACTTCTTTTTGACATTAGTATTATTAGAAAAGCTTTCCACTGACGCTCAAGTAGTTCTTGCGTGGCTTTCTCTTCCTCCGCATCGTCTTTATACCTTAGTCGCTAACCTTATTGTCACTATTCTCAATCTTACTGAACGACAACAATAGCATCACGTTGATACTGTTAAAAATCCTGCCGACTTAGCCTGTCGTGGTGCTACTCCTGAAGTTATGAGCAGCGCTTCTTTTTGGATTTCCGGTCCTACTTTTCTAAGTAAGCCTTTGTCGCAGTAGCCGTCTCTGCCTGTTCCTATCGTTTTGGATTCTTCGTTACCTGATCTTAAAGTTGGCGCAACTCTTCTTGCTCGCTTTGTACCTTCTCATCCTTTGCTCTCCGTCATCGAACGATTTTCTTCTTTTCTGAAAAACCAACGGACGTTTGCATGGATACTTCGTTTCTTTCAAAACACTCAACCTTCTTTTCCTTCTTCTGATAACAAGCTTCTGCCTCTATCTCCTGCCGAGCTACAAAAGGCTACGCATGCTTGCGTCCGCATAACTCAAGCCGTTTATTATAGAGAAGAGATTGCGCTGCTTCGGCAAGGTAAACGCCTCCCTTCCTTTTTAGAACAGTTGTCTCCGTTTATGGATGAGGAGGGTTTCCTTAGGGTGGGCGGAAGGCTGAGCCACTCCGCTTTGCCGTCTTTTTCTCAGCAAACTCATCTCTCTGCTCTTTTGTGTTTATACTATCATCTCGTCTTTCTTAATTTTGGTCCTCAGACCGTTCAAGCTTTATTACAAACTAAATTCTGGATCATTTCGTTGCTTAGTTTTCGAAATAAGCGCATCTGTCTACGCATAACATGTCATCGCTTTAGAGCTAACACGTTTAAGTCAACCATGACGTCTTTGCCCGCGGATCGCGTCAAACCGCAAAGGGCTATCGCCGTAAGGTAAGGTTAATACTCTTCGTTTGTCTCGTACTACAAAAGTCTATCTATGTTTGTTTGTCTGCACCGCAACCAAAGCTGTACATCTAGAATTTGCTTTGTCTTTATCTACAGAAGCTTTTTTTTCTTGTTTAGACAGGTTCATCGCGCGTCGGGGAATACTATCTCGCTTCAGATCGGACTGTGGCCGCAATTTTCTTGGCGCAGCTAAACAGCTTGCTGAGCTGTATGATCTTTTGCGCAAAAACCATCACTCATTGTGCGAACGTCTCTCACTTCGTAGTATTCAATGGGTCTTTAATCCTCCATATGCTCCTCGTTTTGGAGGACTTTGGGAAGCCGCTATTAAGTCCGTTAAGCGTCTGTTATATCGCAAAATTGGTAAAGAAGCAAAAAGATTCGGTCTGTATGTGTAAGTTTGCGATAAACAGAATAGTAAAACAGTCAGTCGGGTTTACGTGTTACCTGAAGGTCAAGAAATGAGAGATATCATTTTTTTCGATTTCCATGGAGAATTTGATGTTTGAAAAATTTTTTAGGAACCGCGATATAGTTTTTCTAGCCAACAATGACAACGCTACTGTCATTTTCAACCTAACTGATTACGTTGAGAAAATACATTCTATTCTGTCAGAGAAATTAGCGGAAGCACTGTTGTGGCGCAGACTAGAATGGTGTACGTCTTCTTTGACCGCTAGAATTTAGAGGTCTCTTCTGATAGTTCTATTAAACCCAAACCAAAATGCGTTTACTTTCATTCTCAACACTTTCACTTGGAAACGTTTAAATATTTCTATGATAAACGTAGATGTTGAGCCTCTATGATCAACTTGGTTTCAGTACAATTTTGTAAAGAAACAGCTTGTTTTCGGTGATAAATTTAGAAACACGTTTCAAAAACCGAGCTTGGAAAAAACCAGTCTAAGTTTTTTAAGTTTAGTAAAAATGTATTTTCTTTACTCGAATTACTTATCAACCAGTTGTCCAAAATTTATTTGAACGGAAAGTCAGGTTTAATTGTAACAACAAACGTAATACGTACATACAGTCGAGCGTGCAAACGACTGACAACGTAGACAAAAGAAATTTTATCTAAAAAGCAAAATACTCAGAATTTAGTGTCCCGGAGTATACAATTAGCTAATGGCACATTTCACAAAAATTTTTCTAAAATTGCTAAAAAGTAAACTATTACATTACATTAAGCGTTATCACAAATAAAGTTCTTAGTTTTATACGATCTGTTAAGAAAAACCAAGTGCGCCAAGTTTCACTACGTTAGTGTAGATAGTATTTCGGTAAGTGTGCTTTCTAATTTGTTTGTAACCATTAACTGAAACGATGGTTTCGATATTCTCATTTAACGTAGGTCTGCAAAATACTGTAACGATTATGTAAACTAATTTATTTATACACAAAATATGTACACGTTATAACTAACCGAACTAATTAAATCTAAAGAAATTTAATAAAAACACACTAATTTATATAGTACACTCACCGAAAGATAAAAGTCCGCGGTTAACACTTGTTTACATTAAAGTCACGTACAAGGTTATACTCCGTTACATTTATCTCAAAATGCGTTAATAATTTATGTATTTAAACTTGAATAATCTTCTTAGCATTGCCGACTTGCCGAATTACTGAAAATAACTGACCTATGATTCATTTTTATCGCTTTTATATATTTTGCAATCCTTCTCGAATTTTCTATACCTTTCGGTGAACGTTCTGGAAATGGATAAAAACCTTGTGAAGGCTCTCAAACTTGAGAATAATTTTTCGAACGTTTTAATACGCATCCGGAATAATTCTCAATACTCCATGCGTGCTGTATTAATTGTTCATAGGGGTTCCCCAAAGTTAAAAGAACTCGTGCAAATATCCAAATTTAAAAGAATGCGTGCAGATGGCCGAAGTTAAAACGGTAGATTATTTTTTTCTCAATTAAATAATTAAATTTTCAAATATTTCCTCAATTATAACCGTTTTAAAATATTGAAGTCAACAGGCTTAACCTTTAGAGGGCTAAAAAAGGAGCAAGAAGTAACGTAATCGTCATGTGCTGTGAAGCGGCAACCTATATAAACATTATATTACTTTAAAATCTCTGGTATGTATGTGTGTCGCACTATAATCATGCTAAAACTCAGTTTACGACTGCACAAGGTCGTCAAATTGTACGCCTTCTACGTTCATTTCCACATGCATGTAAGCTATGCATCTCTGTTTGATATATATTATTTAAAAGCCATTATTTAATTCTTTAAAAATGAATTGTATAAAATGTTTTTATAGAAATGTCTTTTATCTGTACTATTAACAAACAAATCGGTTAAATTGATTAAGCATATACCAAGATAATTTTATAACATAATCATTATCAGTACCTCTTATACCTCTAAGGTGTCGATTCATTTGCTACATTTTATTTAAATACTTCAAGTTTATTCTACACTGTTAATAAATTTCCTCCACTCTTTCTTGTCTAGCTAGTTAGGTGGCGTCCATTTTTCTTCTCTTTTCCAGTATTTCCATCATGTCGGTATTCTACGCTTTGCATGGTCTGTTTCTTCCTTTTTTTAGTGGTTCTAGATTTCCATACTTTTTTGATCTGTTGGTTGTTATCTATTCTTGTCACATGTTTAGACTATCTTAGATTTTTTACTTCTATTACTTCTTCTACAGCTTGTTACAAGCTTTAGGTTTTACGAACTTTGCACAGCCAACTCACACAGTCGGAGATAGGGGAGGTTCAAGTGAATAATAATTAAGGGTGCCAGATCATTTAAAATTAACACTTCTGCCTCGATCGGACAGAGTGACTTTTCTGACAGCGAAAAAAATAATTAAATCAACTTACCCACAATCCAGTATCTACTTGTGCAAAGAAAACGTTTTCCCCGGTGAGTAGCCTGGAATAGATATTGAATAGCAAATCGTGTCATACAATAACTCACGAAAATAGGAAGCTACAATATCGTTAATAATAATAAATGAAATAAGATATAAAAACCCGTTGTATCGAATGCTGTTATTTGCGATTACGAAAAGGTGGGCATCGCAGTCGACTGGTGTATAAGATATAACCTCTCAAAGATAAATGCTGGTCAAGACTTCGTTTTCGTTTGTAAATTTCTACGGCGAGTCAAAATCCGCCTGAGAGTTAGGCAACTAACAGTAACATCTGTGTCCTCGAACCGTAGTTCGAAATCACGCCTACGGAGGCGCGAAAGTTGTTAGTCGTCGACGAATTATATTCATTTTTATGCTGTTTGTGGATCGGTTTACAACAGGGGAACATCGGAGAGGTGAGGTAAATTGAATCTCTTTTCATCTGGTAACATCTTCTACACCGACGTTTATTTTAGCCTTTTGGAAATAAATCCGATTGAACCTGCGGTGCAAATAAAATCGGCACGATGTCTTGTGGACGGCCAGACACATAAAGTGGGTTAGTATTCTTACACGTGTTAGTAATGGAGGCCAACCAACTAATCTTCACAATTTTAGCTTCTTTCTTTGGGTCTTTTTCTGTCCTTGTTACGTTGCGGGTGATATTAAAGTGGATGCTGGATACTCGATCTTCGCTTCGGACGTCTTCGTCTGTTGTTCTGAGGTAGATCTGCGTGTGCTTTTATCTGTAATCTAAGGGAAATGGTGAACGCGCTAAACCAGTTCGGATGTTCGACAAAGTAAGGAAAACTACTACGATACTCGAGGTATTTATGACACCTTTCTATTGGAGTCGCGGGAGTCTCGCTGTCGACCTTATTTCGACCGGACGCTGTAGCCTTCGTTTAGCAGCGGCCGCGATGCGTGCATGAGGAAACGCAAGATCGTGTTCGTGTCGCCATTTTATCACATATTTCAACTAAGATTGATCCTCGTATAAATATATATAAATGATTGCGGAAGTGGGAGACGACGTCGAGTATAATTGTTTTCTTATTTAAGTTAATATCACCTAACGTCAAATTTTATTGTAATTCATAATCTTTTTGTACAATAATTCTTTCAAATGTTAAAATCACCTAACGTCAAACTTTATTGTAATTCATAATTTTTTATATAATTCATTCAATACTTTAATTGTGTAATGGTCAAGTCATTACAATTATTTATGATAACTTCTCATTCACTTACAGTAATTATTAAATTTTATCAAAGGTAGAATTTTGGGAGTTACCCGTCTCTCTATATTAACTTGATTATTATTATTTACCGGTCCTATGACGCTTGATCAAGCTGTCCCCCAGACGGTACGTTAATTAGCGGGAACGCGTTTATCTATTAAATCATCGCTACCGTAGCCGCGGTAATTATTAGCTACGTAAGCGATCTTAGCTTCTGTGGCTTCCAAACTCTATTTGTTGTTACTTATATATGTGTACTTGTAATTGATAATTGTGCTTAATAATTTTTTCTCTGTGGGGTTATATAAATAATTGTCAGGAGTTACCAGTGGCGTTACCGTCGCAGTTTGTGTTTCTTCCGTTCGGAAGGAGATGGTGAATCATTTTTTTAATAAATGGTTATTGTGAATACTACATATGTTTTCTTTTGGGGAGACTTCGGGTCTAGGCTTTCCTTTTCTCTTCCCTAGACCATAATTTCTGCGGATAACAGTTCGAGAGAAGGTGGCGCACTTGGGCATTCAGCTTACCGGAACTAATTGAGTATCTTATGATTTTCTTTAACCCGACGACCACCTGCGGCGAGGCTAGCCAAAAAGGTAAGCGATAACATCTGGTTAATTACGTGAAGTGATACTATTCTTCAATTCTGTGTTTCTTCCTCCACCTTTCCCCATTAGATCACAATAAATATTGTAACACGTTGTAGATAATATGCCTTCTAGAGTCTTAGGCGTTCGATGACGGTAGTTATCAATAGTATTAATTCTTCATTGTTGTTTTATTAAATCGAACATGTGGTCGAAGCGTGACGAAACGCCTATCAAATTAATAAAGAAATTACAAAAGAATCCTAACAAACCGAATGCAAATATCTTACCCTGTGCCGAATAAATTACGATAAATTTGTAATTAACCTATAATTTCCTGTCCATCACAGTGGATGTACTTAAAATCTTTGGAATTAGGTCAAATCACGACACAGACCGTCTCACGTAGTTGACAGTTTCAAAATGAATTCCGCAACATGTCAGTAACCAGAAAGATCGACAGAGGGCGTCAAAACCGGAATCTAATTTTAATTCGATATACAGGGTATTACGTTATGAAAATTTTGCTTAGTTTTTTTAATCTATCCTTTTGGTATTCGTTACTCTTCTTAAACATCTCATTTCGGCCGCTTGGATTCTGCTTCTTTGCCTCTTGTTAAGTATCCAGTTTTCACACTCATATATGAGCGTTGGTACGTATATGGTTTTATATACTGTCATCTTTATTTTTTCGGATACTTGTTTGTTGTTTAAGAATCATTTACTAAAGTTACGTAATAGTCTTTCCGCATTGTTTAATCTATTGTCAATTTTATCTTCTAGATTACCTTTTAGTCTGTTCTCTAATATTTTTTCATATACCTTAGTCATCACACATAGCAATGAGATTGCTCTATAATTTCTAAATTTTTTGGTATTTTCTTTCTTATGTATTGGTAGTATTAATGCGTTGTTTAATTCTTGAGGTACTTATTTCTTCTCTATATAAAGTGAAATAATTTTACCAGGTATTGCCGTGCGTTTTTCCTCAGATATTTTATCAATTCCGATGTGATTTCATCACAACCCGCTGGTTTTTCTATGTTAGTTTTATCTATTGCCTGTTTTAGCTCCTCATCTTTTATTGGGCGAGGATTATCTGTTTTCTCTTTGTTTTTCTATTCAATCATCTCTTGCATTACCTTTTTATTCTTTCTGCTACTGTTTAGAGGTTCTTTAAAATATTTGCTCCATCTGTTTATTATCAGGTTGTAATCAGTGATTGGACGTCCTTCTTTGCTGTTTATACTTTTAGTAGCAGTTTCTTTATTACTGTTTTTAGTATTCTGTAAAATAGTTTGGTGTTTTTTTTTTACTGTTTGTTTCAATTATATCGCGGAATTTTTTACCAGCTTTTTCTTTCATTTGTGTTTATTCCTATTTCTCTTAGTACCACATGTTTTTTTGGTAGCATTTGTAATCATATTTTTTAATATTTTCTATTTTCCCTCAATATTCGTTGTTATTTCTCTGTTTACTCTTGTTTCTTTTTTTACTTTGTTTATATACTCTTCTTTAGTCCTGCTGAGTTTATGTGTGCTTATTTGATCTTCTACTACTTTTACGATAGTTTTCCTTTGGATATTTACTTCTTTATTTATTTTATCAACGAAAGTTGTTTCTATTTGGTGTGGTCACTTCACATTTCACAGCTTCTTTTCACTCTTTTACCTCTGAGTTTTTTTTCAGTTTTGAGCACAATTGTGTAGTCAATTATAGATTTTTTATTCCTGGATCTAATTTTTTGTGTTCTTTTTTATGTATTCGTTTGTGTTAGAAAATGGTGTTTGTGATGATTATTCTAGTAGTAACTTTTCATTTCTGTTTACCATCTCTTTACCATAACTCTATTTCAATATTTTGCTTTATTCCACACTTTGGTGTTTATATTTTTTACTATGACTCTTTACTTTTCTCTAAAACTATTTGAATTTTTTTTGTCATTGTCGTTTGGTCCATTGCATATTTGGTTTTGATTTCTTACTATTTCTACGCTTATTATTCTTTCGTTGTAGTATTTCCACTGTTGTACTTTATCTACTGTATCTTTTTTAATCATGCATACCACTCTAGTTTGTGTTGTTACCGAGTCATGTACCTCACTGTATATCATTACATTTCTATTATGCATGTTTGTTGTTCTTTGTCCTTTTTTTTGTTTCTGTTGTTGCTAATATCACTATGTTAGTTTTTTTCTAATTCTTCTGTTAGTTCTATCTCTTTTCCGTTTAGTCCCCTTCCAATCTATATTCCAAGTTTCCATGTTATTGCTTTGTTTTTGTCAGTAAATTCTTGTTTACATGTTTTTCGATTATTGTCATGTGCACTGCCTCAAAAAAGTTTTTCGACATTTTTAAGCATGATCTGCAAGATAGGCAACCAAACTTACGTTATAACAGAACGGCTAGTTAAATTTGACAACATTGGCATTGTAGACATTACATGCAACTATATTACGAGGTTACTAACCATTCTTCATAAGCACCGCCTTAAGCGTTGGAAGAACATGATTCATTTTTTTGCCGAACCTATTTATGTGTTTTCTGTTTCAGTTTTAAATGAATGCTATAGCCCTTAATTAAAAAAAATTCTAATTGTTATTTATAATTAAATAAGTTTCATTAGTAGCTATAATAAATTTAAATTGCATGCCCAAATATAAAATTGTTGTTTTAATTAGCTTAAAATTTTTAATATATCCGAATTAAATTAAAGTCAACATTCTGATTTTCTTTGTAAAGGAAGTATTATCATCATTAGAACGTAATTAATGGTTGCAGAATTTTAATTTTCCATTACGAATTCTCAACATTTATTCGTATTTTGCATTTACATTGCTTGATATTTTTTAAAATTTGAATATAAGAAAAATGACAAAATTTAGAAAATAGAACTATTATTAAATAATAAGAGTAGGGTTTTACATATTATAAAAAAAAATTTCAAACGTTGTTGTTTGTTTTCTAAAACACTATTCTATGATCATATTTCTATCGAACCCAGAACGGTTTTATGGACCGCACACAAGTAACATGATTTTTTTTATATTTTTGCATTTTGAATAGTTTTTTTATTATTTTTTTCTTAAATTTTTATTTATATTATACCCCATCTAAAGTACGCAATAGCAAACAATAATTATTGGGCCAATGGAAAAGTACAAAAATTTTTACTTGGGGTTAAAAATGTTCAATAAAAATTTAAAAACATGCTTAAAAAAATGCCAAAATTTTAATCGTTGTTCCATACTATTAGAAAATCGTAATGCAGAAATTCTAAGTAGACGGGGCGGTTTCAGGCGCGGGCGGGACCCCCGCTTTAAAAAAAACATCGTAGATAAGATAAGAATATGCAAATAGCCCAAAATAAAGAAATAATATGGCATCTTGCTTTAAACATTAAATAATAATGAAACAAGAACTCATTAACTAAAAATAATAATACAAAAAAGTATAACTTTTTCACCAAATAATTACAAAACATTAACAATTTCTATTGTTTCAACTCGTTTTAAATTTATATTATTATATACTTTTTTTTTACTTTTATTTATTATTTTGCTTTCTTTGACAATGTTAATAAATTTACATAGGGTGCAAAACATTACATTTGGCAAACGTAATGAATTTTGTAATTATTTGAATTTGGTTCATTACTTCTTAATGATCTTGGAAAACCTAGTATTGTTGATTATAATTACCTAATAAAGAAAAATTTACAAATGTTTTTCTACTTTTATTACTAGTACATATCATATTGAAACCAAAATCACAGATTGAATTGAAATTTGAGAAGAAAGAATACAAAGATTTTCATAAAAATTACGCTTAAAACAGTGTTTTCAGAGAAACGGAACACCCGTTCTTCTGGGGCGTATTCCAGACCACCATGTTACAAGCTTTTTGTTTTACGAACCTTGCACGGCCAACTCACAATAGTCGGGAGTAGGGGAGGTTCAAAAAATACACAGAAAATATGCTTAAGGGCGCCAGAGCTGATCCAACGTAATGTTTCTGTCTCGCTCACGACAGACGATTCAAAACTTGTAACTCAATTGAAGGTTCGTAATCCTTATGCTCGGCTGATCGAGTAGCCCAAATTAGTTAGTAGGGAACAATAACCACAAGAGAGAAAGAGAATTAACAAGAGAGTTTAACGAATTTAATCACTTTAAGATTATAGTTAACAAATATCACAGCTTTAACTTAGAGTAACAGAGTAATCGTTATACATTGAGTTCTGAAATCTTAAATACTAGGAGAATTAACAATAAGCATTAACAAGTGTAGTAAACTTTGATTTCGCAACAAGTAAATTTATAGAATTATGTAGAAGATTTAGTATGTGAATGCCTGCAGTATCGGCAACACACAACACAAATTTAAAGTAAATCTAAGTAAGAATTCTTCACCCACACACAGTATGCGATACAGTACAATCAATAATTATAATCACCTTATTGGTAGCTACACAACACATATATTTACGAGCGTTAATATGAATCAAACTTTTGTGAGTAATTTTTCGTGACAACGATATACACAAAAAGCAATTGAAGTAACTCACCCGAACTCCAGCTTCCACTAGCGTGAAGAAAACGTTTTCCCCCTCCAGTGGCCTGTAATAAGCATGAACCGCAAATCGTGTAACACACCAACTCACAAAGAATATTTAGCTAAAACAATTAGTATTAATAATTCATTAAATATGTATAAAAACCGGTGTATCGACTACTGTACGCAGCGAATCAGAAAAGGTGGCTGATAACACAATCAACGTCTGCCTTTAGTATTAAATAGGACTCCAGTGTATCGAATCAGATAAGTAGTAACGTAGAACAGGTGGCTGATAATCCAGTCGAGTAATACACAGGTAGTAACATCTCCCACGGTAAGGCTTATCGAGACCTCGTTTTCGTGGCGTAGCAACCGCCTTCCAAAAGCGTATGTGTACGGTAACGTGATTTCCTACTAAAAATTACGATTCACCATTCCTTTATTTCAAACATACATGTGCTCGAAGCGGATAGAAAATGGCCTGTGACGCCTCAAATATTTTATGCACTTAATGTAATTACAATTGAATTTCCATTATTCCGGATGGTATTAGAAAAAGAAATTACTCAAAACGTCCAGACCATTTTAGGCAATTGACAGCATGACGATTTTTCGCCAAATGACAACCACGAGAAGATCGGTAGAGGGCGTCAAAACCGGAATCTAATTTCAAGTCAATATACACAGTCGTACGTAATAAAAATTTTGTCCGTAACAACCAGTAATACTCCTCTTTGCTCAAGGTTCCGCAAAGTTTAGGGCCGTCATTGATAAGTAAGGTATCTAAGAGGTTACTTAAAATTCATTTTGTAATGTATAATATTTAGTGTTGTTTTGTGTGTCAATTTTGTGCAAAATGCCACGTCTTTCTGGACTAACAGAATTATCACTAAAAATTGGAGGAAAGATTATTGCTTTACGAGAATGTAGATTTTCTATCCGAGTAATTTCTGCACGTATGGGTTTATCGGTAAGATAATTTTTTTATTTTGCGTTTGATAATATTCTTTAATATTAGCAGTCTTTTCAATTTTAAACATTAATATATACCTATTTTATAAGTAAGCTAATTCAGGTTGCACAATTATTCGCCTACATTACAGGAACTTGTTAATAATAGAAATTTGTTACTGATTTCTTGCAAAAAAATACTGGTAGCTTTTTTACTTTTTTAATTATGCGTTCAACTTGAGTCAAGTTAATAATACACCATTCTAAGCCTTGTTTTTTATTTGGTGTGTCGGTATTTGGTTTAAAATGTGTGTTAAATTTGTGGTTTAAGTGTTAATTATTTGCAAAAAAAGCTGATAGCTTTATTATTATTCTACATTCATTTTAAACAAGAAATAGATTCATTAAAGCACATCTTGCCTCAAGTTAGCAGAAAAACGCATAACTAAAAAACTAAAAAGCTGCAATTTTTTTTCTTTCGCAACGAATTAGTAAGAAATTTTTAATTATATTTTAATTTCATTCTGCTAACTTTGTACTGCTGACTTGAAAGACGTAACTGTTTTACTTAAATTAATAAGGTTACTGTATCGGTGCCTTTCAGTAAACGTAAACCTTTTTGCACAGTTTTAATTAACTATTATTTAATTTATTAGAAATATGTGGTCTATTATTGGGTTCAACGCGAAAAACATGGCGCGGAAAATAATCGTCCTTTGCAGACCGCTCATAGTAGTGGAAGGCCATCTCTCTTATCCAGAGTTGAAAAAGACAACATTGTCGAAGATGCTTGTTTGACTCCATTCAAAACTTCCGTCACCATTTGCGATCGACCCCTACAGAAACCTGTAATAACTGAAGAAAATGCCTACCGGAGATTGCAGTTTTCATAAGATTATTATATTTAGATTTGAGAGATGTTGTTTTTTCAGATGAAAAAACATTCTGCACTTTCCAAGATAGTAGAAATGTACACGTAATTCTAGATATGAGTCAAAACATGTCCAATCCAATAAAAAAGTAGGAGAATTAGTGCTGTTTATTGAAGATGGATGAGTGATGTTGGTCCAGGGGAACTAACACGTGTCGATGAAGGCTCAACTGCTCAAACTTTGTTACGAGCAACTCAGGTTTCTGGAGTTGATCTGTCCAAGAAATAAAGTGTCACCCCGGTCTTCTCATAACTAAACAAAGCAACGGCTAGCACAGCTTCTTCGGAGAGTGATTGCAAACTTGGTTATGTGTGATTATAACGTGAATCTAAAAAAAAGGCGCCAAGACGATAAAAAATTAAAGTTGAGGGATACCGTCTAAATCTCCCCGTAGTAAGAGAAGAATAAATAACACTACAAAAGTAGTGACACCGAATATATATATTTATTATATCACAGAAGCTGAAGAAAGCATATAAATGTAAATTCTCGACAAAATTTATACGTAGGCCGAATACATTAGAAATTGCGCCGAGTGGCGAGCAACACACCGTATAACAAACTGCCCTTGTCGGACTAAATAGTTACATACACATAGCGTCTGAATTTATAAGTACATATATTTAAATTGTAGACAAACCAAACAAATTAAGCCTTCGAGATTCGATGTGCACAACTGATAAATTCGGGAAGCACAAAAATACAATTAATTGTGTTAAGTTAACATGCACGTACGGTCCTAAACGACCTAATCCCCGAAACAAAAATAAAAAATTGAAAGTAGTAATACTTACAGGTAGGTTTTACCTCAGTCGGACATTAGCTAATCTCCGTACTTGATGTACCTAAAAAGTAATATTAAACCCAAATCGGAACGAGCATATACGTTTAACACAAATAAGAAGGTTTATTTAGCATCCAATTATTACGAACGCAAGTGCGCAGCGTTTCCCTTTGACTTAACCAATTCAGTTTTTCATGCTTGTCTTCGCAAAAGAAAAGATTGTCCTGGTGGTTCTCAACCTTTGACGGTGGATATGATAAGGACGTATCAATACTTCGACGTCATGGAATATTTCAAACAAGACCACCTGTTAGTTATCTTGGATGATAACGCAGAACAATTGGTGGCTACCAAAATCCACTATAGAAAATTAGTAGCGTCAATTCAAACCCTCAATAAAGAAAATTGTATACCACTTACCCCGTTTCAATCTTCCACAAATAATCGCATATTAAACTAGCAGCGTGACACAATCTAACGGTGAAGGTTAACCCGGGCGTAAAAGTAACAAACTCGCCAAATGATCTAATGCAAATGAATTGCGGGAATGCTGTCTAAAATGTGACAGTCTCGGCGCAAGCGCAAAAAGGTCCTGACAAATTTCATACTAACGAGGAATTTTCCATACTCGCGAATTGAACTACTAATTTTTTTTAACGTTACAACTTACCTGACAATTTTTGGAAGATTTCATGTTGCCATACGTACGAGCAGTTTATCCCGAAAGACCAATTCGATTTGTTTAGGACAATTTTCTTATACATACGGCAGCGGTATTTCTTACAACATCCAGAAGTGGAAAGAATCCGTTGGCCAGCTAAGTCACTGAATTTGAACTTGCATCGCCATGTTAATACAGCGTAGGAAATATTTCGAAGAGCTAATGTATGTGCCAATTTAATCAATTCGATGCCAAACCGTCTACGGAAATGTATAACCAATAATGGATATTACACCCATTACTAGCATATAAAATACAAATATTTAAATAAAATAATAAATAGTTTTTTAATCATGTCTTGCATTCGGATTTTCTCTATCTAGTTTTGATCTTGTAAGTAGAGTTTATACCTTGTGTCCCACGCTAGGGGTACATCATGAGATTTAACATGAGAAAATTGAAATTATTTTTTTCCTGCTTCCCAAATTAAAAAATCGCAAAAATTTTGACGCAGATTTGAAATGGCACGTTTCTCAAAACAATTTTTTGATTATAATTTTATAGTTAATAAATTAATTACAGGCATTTGAAATTCTAAATTTTGAAGGTTTTTTGCGCATGCGATTCAGATCGGCTATCTTCGGTTTTTAAAGTAATATGGAAGCTAAAATTAAATTGTAGCCCGTTAAATCAACATTATGCAACTTTGTTTTTGAGGAAATGGAAATTTGAAGGACAAAGACTAGCTTATGATTCCAAAATGAAATAAACTTCAATTATGCTCAAGTAAATAGGTATTAAAAATCAAGTTAGCATTGATTTGTTATAAAACATTTGAAGTGTTGACAGTTTTGATAGAATTGTTTTACAAGCTTCGAAAATGAATGTAGAAGAAAAAATTCTTGTGGTAAAACAATATTTTCGAGTTGTTAATTATCAAATTATAATCAAAAAATTGTTTTTAGAAACGTTTTAAGTGCCACTTTAAACTTGCGTCAAAATTTTTGGCATTTTTTAATTTGGAAAGCAGGAAAAAAATAATTTCAATTTCCCCATGTTAAATCCCATGGGGTACCCCTAGCGTGGAACACAACGTATATAACTTTTAATAAAATCTTAGGTATTATTTCTATCAAAATCTAATAGGTGCTATCGTAATGTAAAATATAAAAAAATGCAAACTACGAAACTGCAAATTTCAATTTATTACTATTGAATTTAAATAATTCCGAAATAAGTAATACTTAAATTAAATGTTAGAAGAGAGAGCAAAAAATGAGTTTTGCAGTTTTCTAATTTTGTGATTTTTTAATTTACAGCATTTTTAAATTTTATTTGGATTTTTTTTAGCGTTCTGTATAAGAATTAAGACTTGATTACGTATCTTTTAATTTTTGATACAAATAACTTTAATGGAGTAATGGGAATTTATACTGCAATTGTTCGACCATTAATTTCATTTTAATGAGGATAATACTTCCTTTACAAATCGGAATGTTGACTTTAATTTAATCCGGATATATTAAAACTTTTAGGTTAATTAGTACAGTAGTTTTTTATTTGGATATACAGTTTATCATTATTCGAGCTATGGATGGAACTTATTTTATTATAATTAACAATTCAATTTTTTTATTACTTAAGCAGAGAACATAAATAAACAGAAAACTCGGCGTAGAATAATTTAAAATGTAAGGGTACAATTTAGATACATACTTGCAGGTAAGAAACACGTTTTTTGAACGCCTGAGGCGGTGCTTATAAAAAACGGTTAGTAACCTCGTAATATCGGTGCAAATAATATATAATAACTAGCTGTACCCTGCCACGCTTTGCAGTGGCACATTGTGATTGAATAGTTGACATTTAATGTAATTATATTTATATACATTAAAAGTGAGGTTAATCCAAAATAAATAATATAATTACTAAATAATATAATTACGTCCATGTGTTAGATGTAATAAAAAAGATATAACCACTCACTTCTGTTAGAAATTCACTTGAATTATAATAAGTCATTTTATTTTGCCTGTCAGTTAATAATATTTTTACTGTCCATCTTTGATATAAAATATAACCTCTACTTACGATTTGGTGAAAGGCGCAGTTCGATCACAACACTATCACACCAAAAATTCTTGATTTAAGTGAATATTTAATTCAGATTGTATAATAATCAGAATCAGATGCAAATTTTTTTGTAAATAAACAATGTAATTGGGAACGAAATTGTTTCTCATGTGACTGCGTCATTACTATTGCGGTTGTCAGCGAGTGTTTTCCTCGCTTATGGCAGATGGCGCGGTCACTGGTACACAGCTGATCGTTAAAAAAACTGTTTTCTCGCGGTCGCAGATATGCGACTGATGCAAAAAATAGATAAAAACAATCCTTGATGCGGATTTTATATCATGTTAAAATTTCAACTCAATCGGTGCAGAACTTTTTGAGTTTTTGAAGCGTACACAAACCAACATGACATTTTTATATATATAGATAACGTAAGTTTGATTGCCTACCTTGCAGGTCGCGCTTAAAAGTGTCAAAAACTCTTTTGAGGCAGTATACATCGCTTTCTTCATTACCTTTGAATCCATCTTGTTTAATTTTTCTAGTTTTTTGTTCGTGCCGTTTAGTAATAAATTCTTCTTAGTTGTTGGTCTAACGTTTTTCCTTCAGGGAATCTTTCGTCGATTGTGCTTTTATAGATTCTGCTTATGTTCCTTTCTGCTTATGATTTTTCCTGTACATTCTCATTATTTCCATATTCTTTGTTGTTACGGTTACTAGATCTTCTGCATAATACGTCTTACTATTTATTATTAATTGATTATATTTCAAACTTTTCTGAGTATCAAGTTTTTTAACTCTGCAACTTATATCGTGCTCTAACCCAACTATAATGTGCTTGTTTCTTTATATTTAATTAACTCCTATTTACGTGTTGCTCTTAGAAGTTGTGTTCGGCTACTTTTGTAGATTGTTTAAGACACCTACACAAATTACAGTCAAGAGGTTACGAGTGTAATACATCAATATCAATGTTTAATGTGTTTAAGCATCACATCGCATGTACCAATAATTGCTTCTATTTAACATCAGCTTAAACTTAAATTTAAACGCCTAATAAATGTATTTAATAATTACATAAGTCGTTACCGACATTTTTAAACGAAACCATCTATCGAAATAAAAAAAATCCTCACGTTCAAAATAATATACAACAAACATATGTAATATTGTTGTAAATAACGACATTAAAAGCAACTTATTCAAATTGAAATAAAACAGCGGGGATTTCGTTATGGGTATTCTATAACCATAGAAGAAAAAACTTTTCGTACGATATAGGAAGCTGTAAAAGTTCAAAAATCCGGCAAATATGTAGTTTGCGTCCTGCCTCGTTTCTATACCGGATACCACACCGTTGCCTTTACCACACATCTTACATAACGAGTTTTTAACGATTTTAGTTCAAACTATCGGTCAGAAAGTTTTCATAATCAAAAACGCACCGACAAGTTTGTCTTTCTTTGTTTCAATTTTTGACGTGCTTTCTAATCACGTACTTACATAATTATTTCCGTTTCAATCAATGTTTACGAAAGTTGTAAAAAGAGATAAATTGGATTCAATTACAATGTCATTAATTTAATGTAATTAAAATTTGAGCAATTATAATACCACTTCCTTCAACAGCTTCGAAATTAATCAAAATGTAAACCGAGCGTCAATTTATGTTTTCCTAAAGAGGCTTATTTATCATCTTTCTTCTAATGTAAAATTTAGATTATTGATTGTACGCTTCAAATGTTTATTTAGACTCGTTTCGTTACCGCACCGTAGACCGCACGTAATTCGATTAAATAAAAAAAATCACTTCAATATGCATGAGGAGGTTTCCTTGCTTGACTAGCGTTTTAAATATAAAAAAAATTATTTATAGGTTCATTACCTGTTGCCCAAGTTTAAATAAATTATACAGGGTGTTTGATATATTATTAAACGTTTTTCAGTTATTTATTTTGTCTCAAATATATGCATTGTGACTATTACAAAAAAAAATCAACACGCTGTAGCTAACCTACAAATAATAAATATAAAAAATTGTTACAATAATTAATTACATGCAAATGCTTTTGAATTATTAGAAGTGTTGTCGGTAATAATAATATTTTGGAATAGCTGTCATTTTTTAACAGTTACTGATCAAAGTAATTATGTAAAACTAGATTACCTACGTTATTAAAAAATGTTAATAATATATTGACGCAAGTAGGTGTTAAATACTTAAGAACAGTTTGAATAACATTAGTTGTTTGATCTATATTAATTAGGATAATAAAAAATATATACAAGGTGTTCGATTTAGTCTACAAATATATATACTCATAATACAAAATATAAAAAAAGTATTTACCAAAAATGCGTCAAAATATTATTGATCTAATTCTAGAACGTAAGGAAACGTGAGGTACATTAGGGTACTTACTTAAACTTTTTTTAAAGTTAATGCTTCTAGTTTTAAAGACTATATATTTATTGGTTAATTTATTAGTTATCTGTTAGGTAAAACATTTAAAAAATCAAAATTCTATATTTTCATAAAACGTATATTTTACTCAAACACCAGAATAATTTAAAAAAAAGTTTTGGTATTTCAAAAATGAATTACATTTAAGATAATGTTTTAGAAATACAATTAATATTTGTGACAAGAATTATTCCGTAACTTAAAAAGGCAGCGACTAACTCAGTTTGATTCGGAGATTGCGTCGTTAACTTCGTGGTGCTAAATTATAAAACAAGTTAAAAAGGCGCCAAAACGATGAAAGATTAGGATGGGAGACACCGTTTAAATCTACTCAAAGCTGTAATAGAACAAATAACAAAATAAAAGTTGTAACGAGTATATTTATTTAAACAATTGTATAGTTAATTGTGATAACAATCTATTATGTACGTCTAGTCGTTTATGCAATAGAGTGACAACGTCATTACAAAGAATTAAAATAAGAATAATATTACTTACAGTTTAGTTTTCCTTCAAAGCATGCAACTAACTAGCAGCATTTTTGAGCGTTCCAAGAATAAATCTTATACAGTGCAAATATGATACCAAAACCTATATAACATAACATGTTTGAAATTAGTTATATAAATGTGTCCAATATTCGTATGCAAAAATTATATTCAAAACTAATTGTGTCGTCATCGCTGTCGATATTGACACATCCACTGGAATCCTATTTATGACAAACATAGCACTCTTTACGTCAAGTTTTGTTTTTGTTCTCAAACTTTTTATGTTCAAGCGCGGATACAGAAAAAAGTTACGGGAATGCGAGAACTCAAACATTATATTATTAATAAAAGTAATATATTTTTAACAAACATTTAAGCAACTTTTTTATATTTAAAGCATAATGGGGAGAGACACGAGCTCCACGTGCCCACCTCTTGTATCCGAACCTGTTTACGTTGTTTTATATTGTTTTTTACGTTTATCTTTAAGACAATCAATGTTTTCCTAGATTTTTTTGTTGTTTTTTGAGAACCTTTTTTCAGTGTTTTTTTTTAAATTCATTTTTATATGGCGTCGATTTAGTCTTTCCTCGTTCTTTACTGACTTTTTAAAGAAACTGAATCTTTTGCTAAATGCAGAATATCAAAAAAAAGCTTTAACGAGATGCTTTAAAATACTTTTTCTTGAATCTGAGGTTCAATCAAGAGGTTCAAGGTTGTTCCCCAAAATTGTTAATCGATTTTGCTTGCGCTATAACTGTTGTATTTTGCATTATTGGGGTTATAGTTTGCTTCAAAGTTGCTGGATTTTGTTATTAAACGACAAAACAACAATTTTGGCTGGAAGTTTTTAAGTCCCAAAATTTGTACTTTTTGTCTAAAAAATGGATGGACACTTTGTTGCTTCAGAACTTGCCAAACTGTCACGTGATTTGAATCTAATATATTTGTTATTACTTGTGTCGCTGACTCATCTTTAATAATTTTAAGAACAGCTTCTTCAAACGCAGTGGTTTCATAAAATCTATTAAAATTCCCACAATTTTTAGATGAAAACTTCTAATTTTTGACAAACGCCTATATATTCTTCTAAAAATACAGTAACTTGGTTGCTGACAATTTGGATATCTTTTCTGATAAATTTTACGAGCTTCTAGTGCATTACGCCTTGCTTCTCCAAAAAAACAAAAGCATGTCAAGAAGCGCCTAAGTTTGCAATAAGTCTTTATTATTCGGTTTTTGTTTTATTCTTTAAGGACAGGAAGCCTACTTTTTTGGGCACCAAAAAAAGTTATGGTAGATAGTTAGAGAATTTTATAACTGTTTTATTTTCAAAAATCAATCGAGTGATCTTTAAAATATCTTATTTTATAATTTATGATCGATCGCCATTTTGTTATTTGATAAAATAGAAAATAGTAAAATAAAGTATATACAATTGTTTTAGAAAACCGAAATTATGTTCTTGAAGGTTTTGTTACTTTTTAAATATTCCTTAAAATAAGATACTATTGACGATTTTTCGAAAAACAAAAAAAACACAACTATGAAATAAGACTCCAAATCCAAAATTCTAACTTAAAAAAATTGTTTATTTTAATGAGTTTTAACTGCAATTTTTGAGCATTATAACTTAATATTAACACCCTGTATATATTATGTTATCGGAATTAAAAAATAAATTAAATAAACAAAAAGAGTAACGTGAACATTTTTCGATTAAATACCTCTGATTTTAGTTTAGTTACTGTGTATGCAAATAATTATGTGCAACGCAATCAATAATCAATAATAATCATCTCTTGGTTGCGCTTTAGTACAAACGGATGTTTTTCGTCCAAGCAGCAAATTTGAGCTATGGTTTAGCTGTCTTTGTTGTTGTTAAGCACGTTGTTGGTTCGTACTTAATAGGTGGACACCTACCCAGGTAATCAGTATCTAAACGATACCAGATTCTAGGACAGGTGTCAGTGCAATGGAACTTAATTCAACAGGTTGTAAGTCTGTTAAATTGTGGAACCGGCTTTGGTGGGCCGTGGTAGTGGAACTTCTTCTTCGTTCCTTGGATTGTTGGTCTCGGTATGGACCGGAAATGTAACTTAATTTAACAGTTTGTAAGTCTGTTAAATTTTGGAATCGGTTTTGGTGGGCCGTGGTAGTTCTTTGGATTGTTGGTCTCGGTATGGACCGAAAATGTAACTTAATTTAACAGGTTGTAATACTGTTAAATTTTGGAATCGGCTTTAGTGGGCCGTGGTAGTAGAACTTCGTTTTCTTTCTTGAATCGTTGGTCTCGGTATGGACTGGAAATTGAACTTAATTTTGAGCCGAATCCACCCTGGATCCACCACCACCATCAACTTAACATTTGGTCCTTTGAGCCGGATTCACACTGGATCCACCACCACTATCATTCAACGTTAAGTTGTTTGATCACTGACACCTGTCCTAGAATCTGGTATCGTTTAGATACTGATTACCTGGGTAGTTGTCCACCTGTTAAGTACGCTAACACCTTCGTGCTTAACAGTTGTTATGTTAACATATCCTTGTCAGACCTTTACTTATCCTTTGTTTCCATGACTTTAAAATTTACTTTTTAGTTTTTTTGACTACGTACGACGCTTTCTTTTTTCGATACGTACGTACGATTGTGGCTGTGATTCATTTTATTTCTGCTATGTTTACGATTACGATTTTTATGTTGTACACAAGCTGTTAGTCTATCTACAAAATTTGATATTTATCTGATGGTACGTTTCAAAATTTGAAAATTTTGTTATGCACTGATAATGTTATACAATGGCCCTAATTTGGAATCTATACATATAAGGAATCGATCAGATTCAACGTACAAAAAAATTTTAAATTAAATTACGCATTACAAAATTTGTATAATTTAAAATGAGTTGATCATGATTAAATACAATATTATACAGAAACACCAATTGTTTTTATGATTGACAATTTGTATGAGCTTTAGTAAACTAGACTAGTCAACAATATACTGAAAAATGATTATGAAACTATTTAATTTTTTTACTCCTCAATTAACGAAAGATGTAGCTGTGCTAAAAAAAGTAAACGGAATACTAGTAGAACAAAGACAAAAGAACGAAGCAAAATTAGATCGAGTGCCAGATGTGCTACAACAATTACTGCTAAACGTGAATCAAATAAAGAACAACAAACGAAAGAAGTTCAAAATAAAAACCATAATATCGAAGAAGGCAAATAACATAAAATAAAAAAAACAACAAGATATACATACAAGAGTAGAGCAATTTAAAGAAGACAAGCGCCGAGATAACATATAGTTATACAAAAATTAAAGATTAACGACAAAAATGCATTTGAAATAAAGGATGGTATGGAAAAATTCTTAAAGTCTTTGTATAGAGTGTTTTCGTGGGAAGAAGAAAGCAAAGAAAAATAAAACAAAGCTAAGGAATATACATCAAACAAGTATTTATAAACTTAACAAAGCAACTAAGAAAATAAACGCACAAAGAAGACAAAAAGTGACAAAAAAAATATTATGAAAGAATACAAAATGGATACTTACCAAATACTGTTTATGGATGAAAAAAATTGAAAATAAAATTTTAAAAAAAGTTAGAGAAGGTAGAGAGGCAATAATAAATAGAAACTGAAATCACTACTAAATAATGAAACAAGAACGGCTAAAAAAGCAACAAAATACAAAAAGTATACTGCAAAAGAAACAGGAAAATTTTGTAAACTAGAAAGGTGAAACATCAGAAGAGTAACAGAAAAGAAGGAAGAAGAACTGAAGAACAAAAAAAAAGATGTGTTAAGCAGTACTGAAACAAAAAAAAACCAAAGAAGGAACAGTATTAAAAGAAACACATCTATTGATATATAGCGAATAGCGCCACATTAAGAAAGAGAACGTAAAATACATACAGAAATTGTATGGATAAAAATCAAAGTAGACGAAGTAAAAACAACAAACATAGTTGTATACGAACACAATGAAAACGAATAACTAACGGAAATGACTGAAGAAATTGAGGAACGATCCTAGAAAACCTAAACTGAAAAGTTTGCATAAAAAAATGAAACAAGAAGTACATCAAAAGTATATGGAAAAAAGGTTAGAAATATCAACGGACGAAGGTTATTAGACTTTTGTATCTCATTTTTTAATTTAATAAGGAAAATCAAAGAGAAATAAAAGACACAAGAGCAAAAAGAAGGTGTGATGTGAGATATACTCAGACTACTGACATAAACAGAAATAAAAACAAAAAATAATTATTAAAGCTATTAGAAAAAAAGAAGTAATGTAATAAAAAAAAGTAGTTTGGAGTTACACTCTTAGGGAAGAAGAAACAGTCAAAGTATATAAAAAGAAAATTGAGACAGAAATGAATAAAAAACAATCAAATAACATATGAAAAACAATTAAAAAATCATTAGTAAAAATAGCAAAAAAGGAACATAGGAATGTAATAAACACTAGAACTACAAAACAAACAAGATGATAGAATGAAGAAGGAAGATGAAAACACATAAAATGGAAAAAAAACATCAGCTAGAAAAATAAGAAAAGCTATAATCAGTATATAGAATAAAGACTAATTTGGGGATAAAATAGAACGTAATGAGAAATGAGAAACAAAGCGAAAATATGCACTTTACACCAGTAGATGGAGAAATCTTAGACGAAAACAAGGACATAATCAAGACATGAAAATAGTGCTTTGAAGAAATGTTTAATACAGAACAAATAAGTATGACAGACGCAATAGAAGACCAAGAAACCACAGAAACACCAAATACTTAAAAAAAAGAGAAAATTACGCAAGACTAAATAACAAGGTAAAGCTGCAAGATAGTACAGAATAATAATAGAGATAATAAAAATATGGATATACACGAAATAGAAATTTGATAAAAACTGTTTAACAAGATCTGAAACGAACAATAAATATCGAGAAGCTAAGAAGAAGAAGAGCCGCTGAACGGTTTAGAGACGAAAGAGGACCATGTCTTTATAATGCAACAGCTAATCGAAAAAAAAACAGGAACAATACCATATACCATACCATAGTATTCGAAAAAAAAAGAGGAGTAAATAAAAACTAAGAAAAGCCAGTCAATATATGCCAGAAAACTAAAAATTATATAAGAACAGGGAACACAAAGTCAGACGAGTTTCAAACCAAAGAAAAGTTAGGGTAAAAAGGTACGCTCAAGCCAATACTTTATAACATAATACTTGACCATGTTAAACGAAACAAACAAAGAAAGACATACCTGAAAGCTATAACTTATAAGGTAGACGAAGTAAAACGTCATGAAACCCAAGCTTCTCCAGTTGTGCGCGCGTGTTTTTTTGGCACTTTGTCTAGACAAACCCTACACAGCCGTCGCTTCAGAATTGTTAGGATGTTAGCACATCCTTTACAGTACAACCACGTTCTAAAGAATCCATGTTAACAACACCATTGCAATCTCAGAACACGGTAATCATGAGTTTTCTTACAGTTTGAAGTTTTTTGATTTTTTTTGGTTGTGGTAAACATAAAGGATGTTTGTACTCTATGAACTGACGTTTCATTTGATGGTTGTCATTATACGACCACGACTCGTCTCCGGTCACAATTTTGTAGAGAAAAACTTTTTGCTTCATACCGAGTCAAAAGTTGTTTGCAAATGTGATTCCGCTTGGTTTTTATTGATTTTATTGATTTTATGTAAATAAAACAAGAGTGGAGTGGAAGTGGGGAGACAATGTAATAGAAAGTGTAAATAAAGTGACGTATTTGGGTTATTGAATCAGATACAACAATAAAGATGAAGCTCGTATAAAGTGGTTGGCACAGAAATGTAATAGAATAATAGGTCAGGTGTGGGGTATAGGAGAGAGGGGATTTGGGAAGCAAATATAAGCAAAAAGATGGTTGTTTAACAAATTAATAAAGAGTGTGATGATGTACGGGGCGGAAATATGGGGGTGAAAGAAATGGGAGGAATTAGAGGAAGTACAAGAAAAATACTGGAAATGGACGTTAGGATTAGAAAGGGAGACGTTAGGGTACATAGTAGAGGAGGAAATAAAGTTTGAAAAGATAAGAGTACAGGCGGGGAGGAAAGCAATGTGTTACGAAGAACAAATGAAAGAAAGAGAAGAATGTAAATTGTTTCAAATGTGCTGGAGAGAGGTAAAGAATGGAAAAATTAAATATGGACAAGATGAAAGAAAAAGGTATTATGAAAGAGTTGGATACGCAAGAGAAGAGGTAGAGAAAATAAGGGAGACAAGAAGGGAAATAAAAGATGAGATAATAAGAAAGGATAATGATATACAGAGACAATAAACGAGAGCAAGAATACGAGAGGGAAAATATAATGAGAGATATACAAATATAGTAATAGGTAATATTCCAAGGTACAGAAAGGGCAAAAAAAGCTTAAAATTAAAAAGAATGATAGCAAGGTATAGATTCAGGAATGAAGAGCAAGAGAATAAATACTGGAAGTAAGATAAATATAGGAGATGTAGATTATGTCGGGAGAAAACATAGAGCACATCTTAAAGGAATGTACAGAGCTAAGAGAGAGGAGAGAGAAAGGTTGGAGATATTGGGAGAAGGAGGAGAAGGAGTGTGATGGATGGAAGAAGTTATAAAAAGAAGAAAAAGACTACATGTAGTATAATAAATGTATATGGAGAATTGATTAGCGGTGGAGGATTTAGGATTATTGTTATTTTTTTTATTATTCATTTATTTATTTTCGTTTTCTTTTTTAACTGTTCTATTTAGTAGGATTTTTGTGTTTAGCTTATAATACGAATTTTTTGTCAAAAAGAAAAAAAATTTTTTTACCACAAACAAAGGCTATTCTTTCATTCAAATAACAAACCGCTTTTGAGACGTTTTGGCTAGTCGTTATGGCTATGAAAGAATTAATGTAAGCGAAGGCTTCCACGGCCGGAATCTATACTAACCCGGAAGACATTCTAATGTTAGTATGGAAGAATTAGTTTTCAATATGTCTTCGTATATGTAAAAAATAAAAAAGACTTAAAAACAAACCAAAACAACTAAAATACGGTATCAAAAAGATAAGCTTGAAAATAAACACAGAAAAGACAAAAGTGATCAATTGAAAAAAAATGAGATAAGAGTAAAAATTGAGATAAATAGAAAATACCATAATGTTTAAGCCGATACAGACATAAAAAGCAGAAAATAAGATTATAAATAAAACACAAAAAGACAAATTAATAAATAAAAAGATAAGGCAAGAATTAAATGTAGAATATATTCTGGACAGCATAGAAAAGTAACAATTAAGGTGGTTTGAACATCTGGTACGGATGGTGCACGAGAGACAGACATAAAGAATATGAGTAGCGAAAACAACACAAGAGGAAGATTGCAAAAAACATGGTACAACGTGATAGAAGAAAATTTAACAAAAAAAGAGTAATACGGAGAGAAGAAACGATATTGGCAAATTTGGAAGAAAAAACTACATGTGCCCGTTTTCACATGACAACACTTAAGGTAAACAAATCGAACACACTAACACTAAAAAAATCAGGAAATACACATCAAATAAAAGTTCGCAAGCAATAACACAATAATACTACTCTTATCGGATCCTTAAATTAGGCAACAATTTGTACACGTGGGTAATGATAGCACCAACGTTGATTTTAGTTATATAAATTCAGTCATTACAAAAAAAAATTATTTGTTACAAATCTAAAGTTATTACACCGTAAATATCTGTTATAGTTAGACAGATACTTACAGAAAAAGTTTGCGTGCGTTACTCGTGCGTATATTTAATGGTTTGTGGATATGATAATTAAATACATAAAGATGGTACTTGATTTTTAACATGCGATTAGCGTTAATGGCATACCAAAACATTCTCCTAAAAATGTTAAAACTAAAATAATAAATATGCAACCGTGGTATCACAAATAAGCTGCTAAATTTCATCCGATGATTAATGCACAATCTCCATCTAACGAATATTAATTGCTGACATGATTAGATTTAATAAGTACGACTTAACGCCGGAATCCGTGCATGTCTTAGTTATCAAACCGATGAAGAAATAAATACATATGTAGTAACTAAAGATTTCTTAAGGTGACACGTGAGGGTAACCAAACTTGCTGTTAAAATAAAAGAAAATTAAATCTTGCCGTAAAATAGAAATACACTCCTACCCCAACGATTCTTTTACATACCAAAATTGAGATATGAATTGATTTACGCCATAAAATAATGTGGACGTTCCAAGATTTTAAAATGTGGATATCACGGGGTATTTTGCTATAACGTGCTGTTTTCTTAACTTTAACATAAACGAAAATAAGCTAATCAAACTCGTAGATAACCGTTTCCGACTGAGAAAAATTCATACAACCCGAAAAACTATAACACGGTTTTTTAACATAACATAATTTTTTTATTGTGATCATATACACAGTGCCCGATTATTTGCGCGGTAATTTGTATATAAGTACTGCGCTATTAAAGTTAATTAAATACAAAAATTAAGTGCGTGTAATCTTTAGTTTTTTTTACTATTTTTTAAATTTTTAAGTAGCACTGTTGCGGTTGCAATTAAAACTAGTCTTTGAAGACTAACCATTAATTTTTATCTTAATCCTTACTACTGCATAGGTACTTATTGGCTAGAGTCTATCCATTGTGGTCTACATTTTTCAGAACTGTTCACTTCACTTGCGCACTGTGCTCTGCTTTGATACACAACATATTACACGAAATCACATGGTTTTCTCCTCTTCAATCACATGGTGTTGGTTGTCTAGCACTTGAAGAGCCTTTGCATTGGCGTGGAGGTAAAGTCTAGCTTTATGGTTTTCAGCAAACGTTTTAATTTCTTCCTTCACGGTTAGGATGCGAAGGTCTCTATGAAAATCAAACATACTAGAGAGCATTTACTATGTTTTATAACACCTTATTCCGGAATGTTTGAATATACTTGTTGTTGGAATCTCTGGCACAGCCCCAAAGCTGGATACCGTCAGCCGTACCGGTTTCAGAATCTAATTATAAATCAGTAATTTATTGGAGATTGAAAGTTTGGAGTTTCTTCCAATTACCCAAGAACACTGTTTGTATTTTAGTTTTAATTCTGTTTTTTTCTTCAGACATGTTTTTTCCATCTAAGTTTGACTTCCAAGGTCATGCCTAAATACTTAGCATTGTTCTCATAAGGTACAAGAGTGCCATTTATATCTAGAGACGGCGAGTGTTTTAAAAGTTTATTTGTGAAGTTAGTATAGGTAGATTTCAACTCATTTAGCTTTATCCTCCTTTGGTTGATCCAGTCAAGTATTGAATTGCTAGTGGATCATTCTTGGTCTTTCTCTACTGTTAGAATTGCGGTGTCATCTGAAAACCTAGCCACTGTCGTTTCTTCTAGGTCTGGTACATCGTTAGTATATAACAAATACAGAATAGAGCCCGGTGCACTACCTTGAGACACTCCCGCTCTTATCTCTATCAAATCAAATTTTTTTTCTTGTTTAATTTTGAAAAGTCTATCTGTGATGTATGGCGTTAGTATGTCTACGAATTGCTTTGGCAGCATTTTGTTTAATTTATATATCAAACCTTTATACCAAACTTTGTCGAAGGTTTCCGCGATGTCTAGAAAAACTGCAGAGACTAAGTGCTTCTGCTTGAATTTAAATTGATTATCTGAGATAAGGAAATTACTGTCTATTATTGACTGTGGAGTCTTAAGCAGCAGTTTCTCAAAGAATTTTCAGATTATCGGCGATAATGGTATCGGCCTATAGGATTTGACATCGATGGGTTGTTTACTTGGTTTTGGTAGCATGATCACTTTGGCATTTTTAGATCTTGGGTTGTCCATCTCATTTATAATGTAATTTATCGGTTTTTAGTTGGGAGTAAATACCTTAACTAAAACACGGCGACCAAGTCAGCTTTTTGCTTAATGTCTCTGGCCCATAGTCCACCGTTGTTTTTAATAAAAAGAAGTTACACGTTTTTGATCCTCTTGGTTGGTTTCCAGAGCAAATAATGAGTGTTTTCATATGCTGTCAACTCTTGTAGATAGTATCTTTTAGATCATTCTTTAAGTTTTTGTTTTTCTCTTCTAAGCTGCTTGTTATTAAGTATGGTTTTGTCTGTGAGATCCCTCAACTGCTGCCATTTTCTTCTAGCTCTTCGTTTTTCTTTAACAAGTTTTTTGGTCTCTGCTGGATAATTTATCTCTTTAGTGTTGTTATATGCCGCAATTTTGATAAGACTGGTATAGTTTTCATTTTTTTCTAGTTTACTTGTTCTTAAACTAATACTTAGATTGATGTTGTTTTGAGGGTCAATATAAAAGCTTTCACAGTTAGTAGTTTTGTTAGTTAGAGTGGTTCTCGTGCTTTTTTGTTACAAGCTTTTTGCTAGTTTACGAACCTGCACGGCCAACTCACAGTAGTCGGTGAGAGGGTAGGGTTCCTAGATAATATTGAAAAGATAATTAAGGGCGCTAGAGCTTATCCAAAGTCACTTCTGTCCCGCTCAAGACAGGTGGTAATAAACTTGTAACAAGACGTAGGTTCGTAACTGCTGAAAGAAACGAATAAAAAAAGAAACTCAATCGTTAATAACAATTTCACTTTAATTCCTCTATAATGATAAATAGATTAACGTTCGTATTGATAACAGATGGATAACAGGACCAAGAATAATTTTAGTTCGAGTATAACTAAATATCCGAAGTATCGGCAACACACAACACATACGTAGGTTACATTGACATGACTAGCGAAGAGTAGATGGCAGTAAATTTCGTCTGCATACAATATGCGAAGTACACAAAATAATTTAGTAATAAGGCATTACTGACAATCAAACACAGTAATAATAAATTACTACGATAGGGTTAACTTATCGTAACAAAGCGTGCGAAATTAATATAGCACTAACGTTAATCAATCGTTGGTAGTACACAGCATGCGCAACTCAACATAACTAAAATTTACTACTTAACTGGTAAACAACAATGTCGATAATTACAGAACTAATAGCAAAAGTTTCGTGAGTGACCCGGTTGACTACGAAATAAAACATATAAAATCACTTACCATAAATACAGGAGTTTCCGCAGGTGCGAAGAAAGTACTTCCCCCGACACATAACCCTGTAAGCAATTTGAATCGCAAATCGTGTCAAGCTAATGTCTCACGAAATCACATCTACAACAATTATTACTTAAGATACAAGAAAGTATAAATGATATAAACCGATAGTCGTATGCTGTGGTACTCCTTAACTTTGGTTTAATTTGTTATAGCCATAAGCCTTATAACGAAAAGGTTAGCATCGTCCCATCCATATATTTGTCGAGGTTTATTCCTTAGTAAATTGGTATCGAATACTGAATATCGTTAGACACAAAAAGGTGGTTAAGACAGGTCACGGCGTGTCATCCACGTGTAGCACTCTTTGGCCGGGAAAATTCCGCAAGACCCCCAATTTCGTAGCGTGGAAATCGCCTTACGCTGGTGCTCGTGTACGGCAACGTGCTGACGTATTTAGCAGTCGTTTACGATAGCCATTTATCGATAAGGTACCAGATGTTAAAGAAAGGAACGTAAAATGGCTGTTAGAAGGAAAACAGAATTACGATCGAAATTGTTACTAAAAGACGACAATAGCTTACCCTGTAACGCGTTGAAGCAATCAGATCCTTTGCTAATTATAATTGGTTTTCTAGATGATAATACATAACTATTCCATGCGTACAGACCATTTTATATCATGCCCGTGTGACGAATTTACATCAAATGAATCGCACCGAGAAACGAACGTTAGAGGGCGTAAACCCGAATCTACTTTCACGTTGAAAATACATAGGCGTACGTAAGGAAAATTTCGTCCGTAACAACATAGGCGTACGTAAAGAAAATTCGACCGTAACATTTTTTATTATCACTTTGTGTCTAGACGATTGCTGAGTAATCAGAATCCATATCAAAAAGTTCTTCTACTTGTTTAGAGTTAGGCAAAACTTTTCTCGAGATGAAGAAGTCAAGTACATCTGAAATTTTATCAGGATCAGTAGACTACTACGTCAAATGATAGTTGCAGTTTAGTTCCTGTACTGTTTTACTAGGTTTCTTACAATAAGTCTTAGTTAAGCTAGATTGTAAATCTACATGTTTCAAATTGATCTCTCCTCCAACACTAAATCTTTTGCCAAGGTGTTTCAAAAGTGTTAGGTAATCTACTTTTTTAAGACTGTGTTTTGGTGAGCACTGTACCACCCTTACTCTCAATTTCTGTTTTAGATACATAATTACAACCAGTTAGTCACATATCATCTCAATTCTTCATAATGCTTGATCTTATCTGTTATGATTGCACTACCACCACTGGCTTGGTTGCCTGGGCGAATGTGATATGTCTTGTATCCTTTTATTTTAAAGTAGGATTAGTTTGTCATATATGTCTCAGAAATGAGACAGATATAAATGAGCTGACTGTTCAGGAATACTTCAAGGTCGTGTTTTCTGCTTAGTATGCAATTGGCATTCCAAGTAACAATGCGTAGGTTTTTTTGGTTCATAAACTTATTTTGTCTTAGGTATAGTACCACTGCTGATGGCTTCTAGTTTGTCAAGTCTTACAATGGCCCTATCTAATGTTTTTATTATACTTTGTGTAAACTGCATTATAGATGGTTTAGAGGTTGATGGAGCACACTACCTCTGCCGATTTTTGTTGCATGTTCTGGCATAATATATTCCAGGTTTTACTGATGCATTAGAGACAATTTGCTTTACTTGAGATGTAACTTTCTTTGTTTTGACACGATCTTGTTTTTTCTGTTGCTCAATTCTATTTTACAACTCCTGTAGCTACCAGGGTTATTTTGTTGCAGTTAATGCACTTAGCAAGTGTCTCACTAGACGTTGCACATTTTACGCTAGCAGGTGCTATTTTGCTATGTCTTTGACATCTTAAACATTGTAGAATAAGCTTGCTATTTCTTACTGTTTTTAATTTGACCTTCAAGTGGTTGATATGTCGGATAACATAAATTTTGTTGATATCTTCCATTAAACATATACAGTGACAAACCGATGTAGCCCACCTTGTTGTTAGAGGTAGTTTTTGAATAAGTTCTATAGTCTTGAATTTTCTGTTTTCAAGTTTCCTGAAAATTAATACGCCAAGATAAATACCATTCCATGCTAGCCTTGTTTACTAAAGCCGTCAGAACTCTATATTCTTTATTAGAGTTGACATTAACTTTAAATTGGTTATTATTCATCATGCTGGTTTTATAATCCGTGTAGGCTCTATTTAAGCTATCATTGACAACTTTATAATCGTTTACATTACTTAAAATCACCGACGGTGACTTAACAACTTTGGGCGTTTTATTTGTTTGCTGCGTTTTAGGGTTTTTGTCAGCTTTTTCGGGCGATTCAGTAGCTTTTTGTTTGCTATTCTTGTTTTTAGATTTTTTGGATTCGACTAAAAGCATTATTCTTCATCTAAATTAGCTAGACTCTAAAATTTCTTCTCTGGCAGTGTTGTTTTGTATTTCACTGCAGTAGCTTTTCAAATTAAACTTAAATCAAAATAAATATCATTCTAAGTTATTGAAATCTGACCGCTCATCCTCATCTGAATCGCCATTATTCACTGTAAACGTTCAACTTTCTACAACTTTGTTAATTAAACACAATTTTTCACAAAGATGTAACACATGATTGCACTATTTTTCCCAATCTTCACTTGTTAAATCAGAAAATGGATTTTGAACTAAATTTTTAATGGCAATACCTTATTGTGTGATATTGTTTAATGCATTTTTTGTTTTTGCGAGACTCCATGTGAATTCAATTCGATTATGTTTATTTGTATTAGAGAATTTCTTGTGATGAAATTTAAGTTTTATCGAAAATATTTATGACATCACCAATAATGTTTTGTGCTTTGGAAAAAAACAAATGTTGAGTTTTGCTTTCCATAGATTAAATTTGTAATACATTACATTACATTAAGTAATAATTATTACTGGTTTTATACTATAAATGTAATAAATTTATTTTGCTTTATAAATTAATAGGAACAATTTTAACTTAAAAATACTTACCAAATGTTGTAAAAGTAAATTGCAATAGATTGTTCTAAAAGAACAGATTTATGCACAAACAAGACAAAAATTCAAATATAATAGCAAAATATGAAAGGCCAAAATAACATAAATAGAAACCAAAATGTCAACAAAATAAATGTATATTAACGAATTGCAGTACATGATTGATCGACAAATAAGTTTGCATATTTTTTGGGTTTTTTTAAAGCTTGGTAACACAGTTTTTAAATAGCAGAAATTTCGTGACCGATGACGTAAGCGTTACTTTCGTCAGAAAGAAAAATTGCGCCTAAATAAATTTACTTCAAAAAGTACCCCTTGCACTGTTTTTTTTAATGAAATTTATTAATACAAATTGTGTATTATTTAAAACTAGTTATAAACAAATTATGTTTTTATTGCGCATTGAATAAACTACAAAAATTATTGTAGTTACATAAGACGTAATATTGTCGTAAAAGTAACTTTATCGCTTTGCACAATAAAAACCCAAGTCATTATTAAATTATCATTATTACACAATAACCAAATAAATAAATGCAATAAACGATTGATAAAATCTCTATTCTTTACAGAAATATTCTGATAGAAATTCTTCTTAATGTATAATAAACTTTCTAAGTATGTATATTTCAAATACTTCTTTTACATTTCATTTGAAAAAAAAATTAATTGTTATCTAAGAATATAAAACAATTTTTTTCTATGTTTAATAGTCTAATAAATATTAATGCCGATCTTATTTTATATTTATATTTCAATATAATTCGTTTTTATACTTGAGGAACTTTTACGACTTGGTCGTTTCATAATCTAAATTTTTGAATCTAATTCGATTCTTTATGTAAGCGATTCAGTAGTTTAACAATCTAATCTCGTTGTATAATTTTACCAAATTAACTTTAATCTGATCATTTCAAAAACGTTTTATGCTAACCGTATTTTTTATCTAACTTCATTTTTAATGGTAATGTCTTTTTGAACTTGGAACCAAAATGCATATCTTAAAATTTACTAATTAGGTTAAATTTGTGTTCTAAATTAAGCGTTCAATATGCAAGGATCGAAAAGTGTAGCTTAATCGTAATCAATTTGATTGTTTTACAGGGTGTGGCGTAAACTTACTATGTTAAACATTAGTCTTAGATGTCTTCTTCTACGTCTAGTCTTTATTTTTTTATCGAAATTGTTTTTTAAGCACTTTAAGCAACGTTATCTTTTAAGTGCAACTGTTGAAAGCGTGGTTACTTTTCTAATCCCAAAGAGTAATATAAAACAGTAGGAAGAAGTCTTTACGTATTAAAACAAATATTAATTAAGGAGACTTTTAAATTAAAAAACATTTTGTAGGCACAATGATGTGCAATATACGAACTACAAAACACACCCAAGCTTTGAACAGACAAAGATGTTAAATGGCTCACTAATTATAGACTAATTTCTTGATTTTATACTGGTTCTGACAAAGAAAACTATGAATAACTATTAAACATTACAACTATACTATTTTAATCAGTAATTACCAATTCAAATTCGATGGCAACTACTTTTTAAATATTTCTTTATATAGAGAACTATTGAACATCAGAATTTTATTATTTTAATTAGTAATTACCAATTTAAATATTATGTGCAATGACTTATTAAAACATGTAAAACTATGAATGAAACTATTAAACTTTACAATGTTACTATTTTAATCAGTAACTAACAATTCAAATTTGATGTGCAATTACTTATTAAATATTTACAGATTCAAATCGGTCAAAATGTAATGAGTAATGACTCCTTAAATATTTTTTAGTAAGAAAACACCTTAAAACTTATAGAATCCATTTAAAAAACCGCTTTTAATCTTACGTTATAATAAGCACATCGAGACCTGCTACCCGCTTTCCGATTCAACTGAGTTAGTCGGCAGCAATTAAGTTACAAGAAAATTTACGTAACACTTTTTATTTTACCTTTTGTATTTGCTATTAAGACATCATTGGCATATAGAAGGTTGCTTGGTTTGACTGTTTCTAAGTTTCTGTGCCCCACTATACTCAGCTCTTTATGTTTCTTATTTATTCTTTTGGTAATTCTATGCACGATAATAACAAATAGGAAGGGTCTTAAGCTACATCTTTGTTTTATTCTTTTATTTATTGTGTTTTCTGTTTTGCTATTTATATCTTTGCTCCTACTGTCTTATATGTGCTTCTAATCGCGTTTACTAACATTGTTGATATATTTATTTCCCTCGGCGTTTTTCATATCTTTCTTATGTCCACTGTTAGATCTTACTCTATTTTTTCTATTATATTTGTAATTACGTATATGTTATCGCATGCTGTTTATTCCTTTCCCAGTTTTGGTTTCACATATTTTCTTAATATGTTTGTTTATAGTTTATAACTGAGCTAGGCAGATTAGTCAATCATTGGTTTTGCTCTCCCTTCTTGTATATTGGTATTAGTAAGTTATTTTTTTATATTCTTTGCTTTTTCTCTTCCTTACAAATAGTGTATATCCAATGTATTCCTTTTTGTCCCATACATTCATTCAATCGCTTTTCCAACTTTAATCTTTTGTATTGCCTACTCGATTTTCTTCATCTTAATTTCTTGTTGTTCTGTTTGTTCTTTTTTGGTTATGTTTCCATTTATTAATCTTATTTGGTATTTGTCTGCATAGTATTTTTTCATGCTTCTACATTTGTTTATGGTTTTTTCTTTTTGCTTTTTTTGGGCTTCTTATTTTTGTCCAAAATTTTCTTGTATTGATTTTGTGTATTTCTGACATCTCTTTAAAACTTTTTTTTGCTTTTTTTGATGGACTTTTTCACCTCCTTTCTTTTTTTATTATAATTTTGTTTATCATTTTGTGTTCTTGTTTAAATGTGTTTCTTTCATGCTGTTTTTTTACTGCTCTTTTTATTTCATTTTTCTATTGTTTTTTTTTGCATATCTATTATGACTATTTTTCCTACATATTTTTTCCGTTGTTGTCAGTGCTACTTTTTTAAATGTCTGTCATTTTTCTTCCAATGTCTATTCTATTTTTTGTTTTTCTCATTTCTAGAATTCCATGTCTGTTTCTTCTTGATATTTTTCTGTGTTTCCTTTAATTCTTAGTTTGTGTATTTCTAAGCTAATATATTTTCTTGTTTTTTTTTCAGTTTTAATTCGTTCGCTATGACCAATCTATGGTTTCCGTTTCCTTCTATGTTTTTATTTTTGGAAATATTTGTGCTTTCCTCCTCTCTCCTGTGCGTATGTTATATAATTTATCAGACTCACAACCTTTTTTCTTCTGCCACAAATGTATACTTATTCTCTATCCGTTGATTCCATTTTGTATTTTCTATTATTAGGTAGTTTCTCTTAAAAAAATCTATCATTTTTGTACTATTTCTATTTATAGTTTTCGTTTTTTTATATTTCTCTGTTATGGTCTTTACCAATTCTGTTGTTCCAATCCACCATTATTATTGTCTTTTCTTTTAAATAGTCTAATTTTGTTGCAGGTTTATGTGTTCAGTTTTATACAAATTATTATTTTTGAGTTAATTTCTGTAATGCCTATTATTTGTTTATTTATTTCTTCTATAACAATTATTCACACACCTTCTTTGTGCTATTTTAACCCCCCGAGTAGTATAATATATAGTTGTTTGTAAAATAAGTACGTTCTTTGCTTTTTTTCTTGGTATCACTTATACTTAGGATTTATATGTTATTACTATGCATTTCTACTATTAATTCTATCTTAAAAATTTAACGGCTGCACTGCTAAAAACGCTACTGTTTGTCATTTTACTATACGAGTGGGTATAAACGCGATATAGTAACTTTTACTCGCTTTTTATTTGTTCAAATACTGCTGAAAACGTTCGTGTGTCTAATGCTATTTTAAAATATGTATATAAGGTAGTTTGAAAATAATTTTGATCTCACGGTAGTTTTCTTTCTGTTAAATTTTTCTGAACAGTGATTTCTATTACGCTTTTATCGGATGTGCTACTGAAAACGTTTTCCAGGTATTGGTCGTATTTAGCGTTTGGATTTAATTACGCGACGACGTCAAAGATGACCTCGTTAGGTTATCTTTTTACTTTTTGAGGAATTACCATACCGTTTTTGTATCCGGCTGTTTAAGGGATGTGTATGTAGCTTGTATAATGTAATCAGAAAGAAGGAGAGAAGACAAACATTTGTATCAGTATGATATTACTTCGTTAAAATACTTTATGCACATTACTTAGTATAGCGTACATTTGTTTGTACTTATATATATTTGTTTACTTATATTACTTTTAGTCGCAAACGTTATATCATCTGTAAGTTTAAGCAGAATATTAACCGTCGTACATAAGCTCATGTACCACGTATACTTTTTGTACTAAATCAGATAAATAAGAGTAGTGGAAATTGCTATCATTGACAAAGAGTTGTCTGTTTGGTAAGTTTTTGTACTCATGTTTTACTTTTTTTGCAATTCATTATTATCATCGTCAATTGTTGACTTATTTTGTGACTGCATACTAGACGAGGTAGTAAAATCTAGTAATATTGTTACAGTAATTTTCATTACGTACGCCTTTGTTGTTACGGTTGAAATCTTCATCAGGTACGCCTATGGGTTTTCGACGTGAAATTAGATTCGAGTTTTGACACCCGCTAACTATCCTTTGCGCATGAGATGTCATTTGGTAGAAAGTCGTGACATGTGGAATATGTAATGGCCTGTAATTAGTGAAGATTAATATTATCCGTTACCATCGGGGAAATAATGGAAAACCATTTATAATTATTTAATTTCTTAGTTTCGCTAAGACGTTACAGGGTGAGCTAAAGTCATCTTTTAATATAAACTCGTTTGTAATTCGTTTTCCTTTTGACAGCCATTTTGCGTCCCTTCATGTTATAACTGTAATATTCTCGATAAATGGATATCGTAACTATTAGTAACTAAGGCATCACGTTGCCGGACTCGAGCGCTAGCAGAAGGCGACTTTAAGCTGCACAATTGAGGTCTTAAGGAGGCATCCTGGGCAAACTTAAATTACACGTGGCTGACACGCCGTGTTCGTGTTCACCACCTATTTGTGTTCCAGCGCTATTCTGTATTCGATACCACTTTACGGAGGAAGGAACCTCGACACATATTTATATAGGACGATACTAACTTTTTCTCTATAAGACATGGTTATAACTAATTAAATCAACGAAAAAGGGGTACCACAGCATATAACAACCGGTTTATATTCTTTATGTTGGTTTGTATCTTAATTAATAATTGTTACAGATGTGATTTCGTGAGACATTAGCTTGACACGGTTTGCGATTCAAATTGTTTGCAGGTTGTGTGTCGGGGGAACGTACGTTCTTCACACCAAAGGAAACGCCTGTATTTATTGGTAAGTGATCTTATTTGTTTTATTACGTGGTCAAACGGGTCACTCACGAAACTTTTGTTATTAATTCTATAATTATCATTATCGTTGTTTACGAGTTAAGTAATAAATTTTACTTATGCCAAGTTGTGCATGCTGTGTAATACCGATTGATAAACGTTGATGCTATATTAAGTTTATACGCTGTGTTAGGATAAGTTAACATTAGCGTAGTACTGTCTTATTTCTGTATTTGATTGTCAGTAATGCTATTCTACTAATTTATGTAAACGTTATTTACTACAAACTATTCTTCGCTATAGATTCTTATGGTAGTTTACTTATGTACGGTGTGTTGCCTATGCTACTGGCATTTTCTTTGTAATTAAAAGCTATTATATTCTGTGATAAACCTCAGCGATTCTACATTAAAATTGTTATTGTGGTTAAATATTCTTTTATGACAATATACCTGTTTCCTATGACTATCGTATTAACTAATTGCTTCTGACTACTCGAACAGCTGAGTAGAGGAATTACGAACCTAACATCTAGTTGCAAGTTTATTCCCATTCTGTTGTGAGCAGGCAGACGTGACTTTGGGGAAGCTCTGGCGCCCTTGCATATCTCTTCAATTTATGTATCTAGGAACCCCCCTCTCTCCGACGATTGAGAGTTGGCCGTGCAGGTTCGTAAAACCATCAAAAACTTGTAACAATATTTTTATTTGTTTACAATTAAATATAATTAGTTCTATAGTGGGTTGCCTAAACGGGAGGGCCTACATTAATATTATAGCTGTAATATACTATACATTAGTCAACAAATCTATAATTTTCAATGGTCTACCTTTTTTTATATTCATTTTAACGACTATTCTCTCTTTTTGAAATAAAAATATACTGTTGTTAAAAGTTAAGTTTTAACAATTTGTTTCTTTTAATTACGGGTATATTTAAACAATGTCTGTATTGGGTGATAACATGTAGAGATAATTAAAACAAATAAATTAGGATGTTGTTTATCGAAGGTGGTGTTTACGTAGGCCACGGTACAACGTAACTTTATTGTCGTTAGTAAATAACGGAAAAATCTGACCTGTTCTGTAGATGTCAATTAAGTGATGCTGTTGGTATCCAGATGTCTATAACCAATTACGTTGGTGTTGATAGCGTAGACCCAATATGTTGTTACTTCGAGTAATAGTCGGAATAGTAATTTGCAGATAAGTTTGAAATCATCGCCAAAAAGCCAAATAATACTCATCCGTATAAGAAAAAAGTACAAGACAAAGGACATCAAGCAAATAAATCCCAAAGACAAGAAAAAAAACACTAAAAGAATCGTTAAATTGCCATTTTTAAAACCTACCAAAAAGTGTTCATTGTATCAGCCCAAAAGAAAACTTGTGTGTGAATAGCCGTCATGCAGATAAATTCTTGAGTGAGTACATCTAAAAAACGAATTTTAATAAATGCTAAATTTACAGAATATATTCTTACCTAACAACAAGTTTCAAACACATGTGCTTTATGTCAAACACTTGTAAGTTTAATTGCGATTCAAGCAGCTTCAAATTTTGTTTTGATGACGAAAAAGTGTTCGTATCCTATACACCAAAACAAAAATATAAATGTTCTACACCTATCAACAATCCACAAAAGATGTAGTGTCTTAGAAACGTCAGAAAAACCAAAAATTATTGAGACTGCAATGAGAGAAAAGGTTCAGTGGATACATTAGACCAAATGTCTTCCGCTATGAGCTGTTCTAGAAAAATCAAAAGATGACCTCTCTGCTTTTTATTTGGAATACTATCTATTGCCTGCATAAATATCTATATTTTGAACAATGCCCATAAAACAAAACGTCGACAACAATTGATCTTCAGAAAGTTGGAGTTGCATAAGTTTTTAGTGAAGTCAAATCTAGAAGAAGTCAAAATAGCCACTTTGTAAAATTATTAGTCAGCTTCTAGTAAAATTAAATTGTATTTAAATTAAATGGGATTGAATTCATTGATAACGCGCTTAATAAGTTCAAAGTTTTGAGCGTAATATAAAACAGCATCGATCCAAATATCTCATGTGTCACAACTATAGACTATAGAGCAAACTAACATCAGCACCAGCAATTTCTCTAAACGTGGTTACACGAGATAGTGCTTTCAAAAACACCTGAAGATATTCATAAATTAACAGTTGTATATTTCAAACTTACTAATTCAGCTGGCGTATGCAAAGCATGTGCCACACACAAATAACATGAATCATTTTTCAATATAAAACTTTTTGTTTTGGTGCAGTTTGTCAATTTGAAATTGACAATATATTTACAACAAAATTAATATAAAAAATCCGTTTGATAATAGAGAAGGAGAACTAAATTGACATCATTAGTGGCACACCCCCACCTGCTCTTTCACTTTCCCTTCATACAAGGTTAAATATACTAAATATACATAACAAAAAAAGTTCTAAGCACCGTGGAACATCCACAAACAGTTCCCAAGATATGCATGCGGTTTCTGGTGAAGTGGCTTACTTAACAAAACAACATAATTATTTTGGGGGAAATTCGGCGCTATTGATTTTTTTCATTAATCGTATGAACCAAGGAAGATTTACTTGTGATAAAACCGTATGTACGGCTTTGTTTATTTCAGCAAATTTTAGGTATTTTTAAAAAAGTGCCGCTAGCTAGTCGCATTCATAAAAAGGTAACTAAACTGTAAGTATTATATTTTTTTCCTAATTTAATTCTTGATATCTACGTTGTCACTCGTTTGCACGTATGATGATACGTACCTATCGGATTGCCACAATTACCCATAAAACTTTTTTTCTGTGTAATACATTATTAGACGGCGTGCTTTGATTCTCTAGTTTATCGAGATTTGTATTTTTGTGTAATACTTTACAAATGTAAATTTATTTTCCGTTGGAATGTAAAAGTCTAATTCTTTGTACGACGTGTTGTCCAACCTAAAGACGGCTTGCTTCAATAATTATTGTCTGTGATATCGATCTTTGCTGTAACGTTTGATCACAATTATGTAAAGTTACCTCGTTTCTTTCTTTTTAACCTATTGCTTTCTGTCATAAAATAAATATACTTGCTGTTACAACTAGTATTTTTGTCTTTGGTTCCCTTTCAGCTTTAGATATATTTAAGCATCTCTCATCTTAACCTTTTATCGTTCTGGCGCCTTTTTAACTTGTTTTATAGTTTAGCACCACGAAGTTTACGACCCAATCTCCGAAACAAATTGAGTTAGTCACTGTCTTTTTAAGTTACCACTAATTGTCGTAACAAACGTAGCCACCGAATACTAGCACGCCTAGGAAACATTTAATTTCTTTAACAATTACCCCATCTACAATTTTTTTTGCAAAGCGTATGTGTTAGAATACCCAACTATATCTATTACTGCAGTATCAAAAAAACATTTAAATAACTGCCTAGAAGTTAAATTTAAAACATCACCAACAGGTTGCGCCAGTCTTCAGAGTTTGGTGTAACATCTTCCAAAATCCATGACATGTTCATGACTGTTTTTTTAGAAGCTAATGCAATTCTTTATTATTGGGCAGTAACATACCTCCAGGATATAGTTGCACTTGTTACAAGCTTATAGGTCTTACGAACCTTGCACGGCCAACTCACACATTCGGAGATAGGGGACGTTCAAGTAAATAATATTAAATATCACAGAAATAATTACTGAAAATACCTAAATGGTATTGAAACAACTATTGTAATTCCGTAAGTTAAACAAGCTAAATTCCGTGAGTGATCTTTTTTGACAGCAACAAAATGATTAAATAAAACTTACCCACGATCCAGTACTTGCCCGAAGAAAACGTTTTGCTCGTTGAGTAAGCCGAAAACAATTATGAATAGCAAATCGCGTCAACACAATGACTCACGAAAGTAGAAATCTACAAAATTATTAATACTAAAAGAGATTAGATATAAGAACCCGATGTATCGAATGCAGTTCCTTGCAATAAGTAAAAGGTTTGTATCGCAATCGACATATCTCGGAGACAATTTCTTGTCGACACTTCGTTTTCAGTTTGGACATAGGCCTTCCAGAATACTAATCGTTTCGTGAAGGTATTTGTCGATATTAATCCCTCATCGATCGATAATGCATCAAAATATGTAGCCAAAAACGTGGCGGAACATGCTTGTGATAAATAACCTATGATTATAAGCTACTTTCGGTTTAGATCGCGTTGTAGTTAAACACCCAGACTTAGGCTTGGTCCTAGTCTCTTCTTGAAAGCCAAAACAAGAAGTAGAACTTGGCCTTTGCCGTATTGTCGTTCGTGAACCCAAACAAACTGACGTTTCGCAAGACATTGCAGCTTGCATCTTCAGAGTGGTAAATGTAACTGAAAGAAAAAGTGTAAATGACGATATTTATACCAATTGCGATTAGCGTGATTAACGGACCTTATCCTTTCGTTGCCGCTTGACTGACTTCGTTATTACTCGAAGTAAGTGTTTGTGTCCTTTCCAAGCAGGTTGATCTTTGTCTTAGAGGGTATAATACTGGTAGCCAAGATTTGCTGAGTATTAAACCGTCTTCTCGGTTCATATTACATGGATGTTTTTCTATTTCCACAGCTTCGCGGATTAGTCTGGGAAACTAGAAAGGAGTTCTAGCCAACACTTTAGTTTGGTCAAAGTTCAGCGTGTGTCCGTGGTTTTACACGTGTTCTGCCACTGCTGATTTAGTAACTCTGCGGCGTTTGCAGTCAGCCATATGTTCTTTTACTCTAACTTTAATAAAACGTCCTGTCTGTCCTATATAACTTCATCTACAGGAACAAAGAATTTTGTAAACTTCGGCATGTTTTAGAGCCCCTTGTTTGTCTTTAGTAGATGTAAAACAGGTGTTCAGGGTATCCTTAGTCGTAAAGACAGTTTTAATATTATGTTTCTTTAGCACCCTGCTTATTTTGTCTGTGGAACCCATACAGTATGGTAAATAAGCGGTGCTAATAGGAGGTGATAAGTCTTCTTTGACTTTCGGATTTATTACTCTTTTCCATGCGTTTTGGATCTCTTTGAACTCGTATCCATTTTGTTGGAGCGACTCCAACAGTGTTTCGTTTATTTTTTGTAGCTTTTTATTATCTGACACACGTATAGCTCGTTTGGCTGAAGTATGTAAAACCGTATTCTTTTGTACTGGATGGTGGTGAAATTTGGCGTTTAAGTATCCATTAGTGCGCGTTTGCTTTCTATAAACGGAATGCTCCAATTTTCCGTTATTTTTCTTTATCACCAGTACATCAAAAAAGGCTAGACTGCTGTTATGTTCTAACCCCATAATAAATTTGATGCTATTATGTGCAGAGTTTAGATGTTGAAAGAACTGATTTAGTTTATCTTTGCCATGAAGCCATACAACAAACGTATCATCAACATATCTAAACCAAGTTTTTGGTTTTATCTCAACATTTTTCATAGTTTCAGTTTTAAAATAGTACTAGACTCTGTCAGCGAACAGTTATACAAGCTACATTTAACTTAGTTTAACAAATTAGAACACTCGATATGGGTGAAAATAGATGCTATCACTACGATGCGATACAAGCTGACAAGATTTACAAACAATCAAAAATAAAACAAACTAAAAAATTCGAGCGATTACATCCTTCACAGCCTAAAAAAAACGTTAGACGATCATAAAGTAATTGTCAACCTAACAGACGCGGTTTTGGATGCACAGACCACATCCTTGTTAAAGAAGGATTTTAACTACGCCATTACGCCTAAGACAACTCCGATAGAAGATATAGTATGTGGAGTAGAAGCTGCAATACGCACTCTACCTAAGGAGATCTCTGAAACTATTCGATAAGATGTTTGCAACATTGTAAGAAAAGCAAAACCGCCACGCTCTAATATTAACAGACATGAGAGAGAAGCAGCTAAGCGGTCATGTGAGAATAAGAACATTTTAGTTGTTACAAGCTTATAGGTCTTACGAACCTTGCACGGCCAACTCACACAGTCGGAGATAGGGGAGGTTCAAGTGAATAATAATTAAGGGCGCCAGATCTTTTCTAATTAACACTTCTGCCTCGATCAAAACAGACGGTTCAAACTTGTAACGAATTTTTAGGTTTGTAATCCTTGTTACTCTGATGTTCGGGTAACCACAATAAAAGGGAAAGGTATGTTACCATAAAAGAAAGATTAAACACGTATAAAAACTTTATTACCCAAACAACACATTGGTACAAAAAACGTCTAAATGTCCATCTAATAAACGTTAATAATGCGTTTAAAAACGTTTTTATGTCTAATAAATGTCTATTAGCCGGACATTTAGACGTTTTTTGTACCAATGTGTTGTTTGGGTAGTAACGTAGAATATTAACAAGAGTATATCTAATCCTCAATCCATAAGTGCCAGAAGCATTGACAACACACAATACATAAGTTGAATCAAATGAATAGCGAAGGAAATACGGTAATAAATATCGTTTGGACACAGCATGCGATACACACAAAGTAATTAATGAAACTACCTGAATGGTATTGCAACAGTGATCGTAATTACGGTAATTAACATAAACAAAAGTTCCGTGAGTGACTTTTCTGACAGCGACAAAATAATTAAATAAACTTACCCACAATCCAGCACCTACTTGATCGAAGAAAACGTTTTCCCTGGTGAGTGAGACTGGAATAGATATGAATAGCAAATCGTGTCAACACAATAACTCACGAAGATAGGAAGCTACAAAATCGTTAATAATAAAAGAAATTGGATATAAAAACCCGTTGTATCGAATGCTGTTATTCGCAATTACGAAAAGGTGGGTATCGCAATCGACTGGCGTATAAGAAATAACAGCTTTAAGGCAAAGACGGCTCAAGACTTCCTAAGCGTTCAGTGAAGGTATTTATCAATATTAATTCTTCATTGTTCTTTTATTAAATCAAACATGTGGTCAAAGCGTGGCGGAACGGCTATCAAATTAAGAAAAAAATTACAAAAGAATCCTAACAAACCAGACGCAAATATCTTACCCTGTGCCGAATAAATTATGTTAAACACGTAATTAATTTATAATTTCCTGTCCATCCCAGTGGATGTACTATTAAATCTTTGGATTAGACCAATTCAAAACGATACAGACCATGTTAGGTAGTTGACAGCTTGAAAATGAATTCCGCAACATGTCAGTAACCAGAAAGATCGGCAGAGGGCGTCAAAACCGGAATCTAATTTTAATTCGATATACAGGGTATTACGTTATGAAAATTTTGCACGTAACATAGTATTGAGAGAAGATAAAGAAAACGATACAGTTGTTATGAACCTACAAGATTACAACGACAAAATGACGAACTTACTCTCAGAAGATTGCCACATACGTCTACAGAGAAACCCTTTAAACTCCTTACGCACTAAGGTAAACTCTGCTATTAAATACTCTACTACTATAGATATCAAGAAGAAACAAATTTTGATTGTCCCGGTCGACGCAGTGTTGTTTTTGCTTAAGGAGAGAATTACTAAAGAAGAAGTTATGCTCATCGAACTCTGTCTTAAAAACACTTATTTCAGTTATTACGACAACTTGTTTAGACAAGTAGAAGGAGCAGTCATGGGTGCACCGCTCTCTCCAGTTATAGCTAATATTTACATGAAATATTATGAAACTGAAATTATAAAAAATGTTGAGTTAAAAGCAAAAACTTAAAACTAATAAAAATATAAAAATAAAATGTAAACGTAAATTAGTGAGGGCAACAACTAATACATATTATTGTAGATTTTTTTTTGGCAATGTTGTTTACATACAAAGAGTTTGCACTTTTCACATGTTTCCGAACATTTTTTGTCATTTGCTCTTGGACATATCTTACAACGACCTCTTTTTGGGCGAGCGATAGTTTCGTCTTGCGGTCCCACTTCCTCTGATTCTGTGTCTGCTAAAACCATCGCTATTGCATTCTGCACATGTCTTGGTGATCCTTGAAGTGTACGTTTTTTGATATGTGGGATTACTAATTCAAACCCAAGTTTTTGCAAAAATAATCTCCTTCGGAATGTTTTCCCTTTTTCAAAATTTTCAAATTTTGTAGTGATAAATGCATTCATAGCAGCAATATCAAGGAAATTAAAAAATAGAACAATAGAGTATTTCTTCTGCATGAGTATTCCTTCACAATTTTATCGACGCTGTCCACAGCTTCTTTGCAGCTATTATAGTCCAAAATAACTTGCGGTTTGTAACTAAGGTCTTCTCCGGACAATTCCAAATCTTGGTGTTGCGTTGAAAGTAACATAACGCTTCTATATTTTTTAGGTACGTAAGATACTAAAACTGTGTCTTTTTCATATAGATTTTCGCTTGAGTATTCTACTCGATTTCTTTTTGGCAAAAATTCTTTTGGTATTTCTTTACGTGTTATACGAATTGTTTCGGTGAAGGTTTTTGATTGCTGCAGTAGCTCCTTCGCCAAAGACATAGACGTAAAAAAATTATCTGTGGTAATACCATAACCCTCTTTCAAACCCTCAACCAAATCCAAAACTACCCGTTTCCCTAGAAATTTTATACTCGTGCATAAAACGATAAAATTGTGTTTTACCTTGTTTCCGTTGTGGAGCGTTGTCTACCATTCCAGTATGTATTTGGAAATTCCAGCAATATCTGATACTAACATCGCATAAAGCCCAGATTTTAATTTCGTATTTATCTGGCTTCGACTTCATATACACTCAAAAAGGACATTTTCCACGGAAAGGAACAATTTGTTCATCATTACAAACTTCAGCATTATGGTTATTCAATTATTTGCAATTTGCAGTGAGAATATTGTGAATGTTACGAATAGCTGCTAATTTATTTGTTGCCCATCGTTCTTTTCGGGTGTCCATATCGTCAAATCGAATGTATTTTAAAAAGTCTCTCATTCGATTACGAGACATTGCAGCACAAAAAAGTGGTCTATGGAAAGACATGTATTTCGTACTCCACAGCTCTAATATTGGTTCATGGCGTGCTTTCAAACCACCAGGTAGAAGCTGTAGTCCACAAAATGCATGTAACTCATCCGCATCTACTGGCTTCTACGTATCGCTTACAATTCTTCTAGCTTGAATGTTTGTTTCTTTAAGTATTATGTCTATAATGTCTTCCGAGATAAATAAATGGAAAGCATCTAGGCATGTTGAAATATGTTCACTGAATTTTGTTAATCCTGGCGGTGTTTTTAGTATACTTTGCTGATTTCGTCTTCTAACATGAGGTTTATCTTTTTTTCATATGGAACTATCTTTACCCACCAGTATATCTTTATCATTGGGCAAATTATTATCACTGTCATCGTCTTTCAAACTTTCAATTGTGTTTACATAAGCTACACTTACGTCTTCAAATTCGGCATCACTATCGTCAGATAAAATTTCATCTTCAATTTAATTCAGTAAATTAATACTGCTAGCTATTTCTTCCACTTCACGCTGAGATAAATATTTTCTAGTCATAATTCAACAACAACTATTTCCAATCAAATGTAATAACACAGCAGACACACTTTTCAACTGATTCGAACAAACTCACCGAATGTAATGACTAAAGACGGAATGGTAGTAATCATGATTCAGACGAATAACACGTTGAAACACGTTGAAGCAGATTAGATGACAAATGCAGACAAAATATTAGAATTACTTTTTTGAACGTCGGTTACCAAGTGGGGTCAAATATGACCCCAATGACAATGTTTTTTTTACGTCGCAAAACAAATAACAATTGAAGGGATAAGAACCAAAAGGGTCTAAGTCACAATTTTGGCAAAAATGAGTTAAGTACATAAAAGCGTATTTAAAAGTGAAAATTATTCGGTGGCATAAAGATCCAAGCGAAATTTAAACATATAGCACTATCTATGAGACCACCGAGAAAGCATGGAAACAAAACCGCGTTTTTGATTAGAGTCAAAAGGATACAAGATCACTTACACCATTATTTTGCCACGAAAAGGCGAGATGTATTTCATTTTGCTTTTATTACGCACGTAGCGCGTACGTTATCTCCATTGTCATTAAAAATAACCAAAACTAGCTTTTTAAAATGAGTGCACTAAAAAGAGCTGCTTCAGGTAAGATAATAATTGTAAATAAATTAAGGATTAAGTTAAATATTATCATTCTTTTCTTAAAAAATAAATTATAACCTATAATATTGCTTTAGAAAATGTAAGATACGCTACGGACTCTGAAAGCTGTGAACATGATCCTTACGAAACAGATAAAAAAACGATTAAAAAAAGGACCTTGAAATTATATGACCATCGCTGCAGATATGATTGTGACAAAATAAGTGAAGAACAAAGAAAAGTCATGTTTACAAAGTTTTACGAAATAGAAACGTATGCTTTGCAAACGCAGTACTTGGCTTCTTGTGTAAACAAAACTGCAGTAAAGCGACATAAAAATCAGGCAGCTTCTCAAAAAGGTTTTACTACAATTTTATGCCCAATTACCTTAGAGTTTGTAAAGAGTTTTTCCTTAGAACTTTTGACATTACTAACAGGAGACTTCGCATTATTTGCCAAAAGAAAAGTGAAGAAGGATTTACTGAACCTGACAAAAGAGGATCTCATAACCCTTCTAACAAAATTAGCACTGATGTTAAAAATGATGTCATTACCCATATAAATATGTTTCCTCGATATAAAAGCCACTATTCAAGTTCACAGAATAACAGCACTAAGTATCTTACAGAGGACTTTAGCTCAACGGGGATCACAGGAAATTGAATCATTTCTGATTAAGGTAAGAGCAAACAAAATAAAGTTCACAAAATGATAAATTATTAACTGTGTCATTTTTTAGTACATTCAAAGCTTAGCATCAACCGTGAAGGAACTAATATGCTATAATGATCAATGTGGAGGTCAAAACAAAAATAAAAATATTGCCAAGGTATTAATGTTTATTGTCCAGTCTCAGCCATCTTTGGAAATTGTACATCACAAATTTTTTGAACTTGGACATTCGTATATGGAATGTGACCGTTCATTTGGTCGCATTGAAAAAGTAAAGAAGAAGGCCTTACATATTTTTGTTCCCAAAAATTGGATGGAGTTGATAAAAATAGTTCAAAAAAGTTTCAAGTGTATAACATGAATCAAAATGACTTCCTATCAATTAAATATTTGGATGATATCATGGTACATCAAAAAAAAACCATTGACAAAGATCCTATCAAGTGGCGCAAAATAGTGTGGTTTGAGTACATGAAAGAAAATTTCTTATCCTTCTTGATACACATTACCAGAAATCCACAGTTTCCTGCGGTTAGTTCTGAAAACTGTTTATGCCTTAAAGCAGGAAGACCAAATTTCTCAATAAAAAATCTAAATAAACCGCTTTATAACGGCGCCCTGAAAATTCCTAAAGCAAAGTGGAAAAATCTTCAACAACTTTGGCCTTTTGTTCCACCCATTTATCATAATTTTTATCAAAATATGGCACATCAGAAGACGAAAAAGAAAGTAAAGCAAGTGAAACAATCAACTTTGAAAGAAACAGAAGGCGAAATTTTAGAAGAAGAATATAGCGATGAAGAACTTTACTCTGACTATGACTAAGTTTGTTTATATATCTGTCTTTAATTGTTTTAATAAAATATTAAAGTTTGATTTTCAAAAATGCTGTGACTTTTTAAAATATCGCTTACTGATAAACTGGTCTAAGTGAAATTTTCCCCAAAAAATACGGTTGTGACAAATTTCTTCAAAATCCTCAAAAATCTTCGTTATACTTTACGTTTATTTGCATGATTACACTTAAAATAAATGTTACACAGATTTTACAATTTTGCAGTGACTATGGCAATAATTACCTCATAATAAGAAAAAGATCACTAGACCGTTTTAGTTCTTACCCCTTCAATTAAAAAATTAGTTATATATTATTAAACATTGTTGAAAGAAATTCAGCTGAAAAAATATTGGGACAGTTGTAAAAAAAACTTAAGAAAAGACAACAAAAACAACACGTCTTGGGTCAAAAAAGACCCCAATGGTAATCGGAAGGTTAAAAGACGTCTTTTGGAAAACAAGAAGAAATATATAGTTCTAGCTTTATGGTTGTCCGGTGCATTTTAGCCAAAACGTGCTTCAGCATGTAGATAAGCAGTATTCACATCGTATTTTTAGAATAAGAAGTCTACTTCTCTGGCTGGCACGCTCGCCCCATATAACTTTTTTAGATTTGGGTTTTTACCTGTGCGGTAGACTAAAAGATCTGGTTTTTCAAGAGAAACCAACAACCCGGAAAAATATAAAGAAAAAATACAAAATGCCATTAGAAGCTCGACTAAATTAAAGCAGCAACATTTTCTACCAAAATGAGACCAAATAAATGCTTCGAGAATGATGGAAGACATTTTGGAGCTATTTGTGGATAAACTTTGAGTAATTCCAGGTGTCTAGTGCTTTTTTTATTTTATTGCTATCACTGATGTTTTCTTGGTCTGAAGGTGTTTAAACACGCTTCAAAACTAGTTTTGAACCATTGCAGTGATTTGTTTTTCTCGCTAAGGTAACTTGATCCGATTGAGATACTCAAATTTTTAACATTTTTTTTTATAAATCAAGAACGGATTGAGATATTGTGATGCGATTTTCACAAAAATTTAAATGACGACTAAAATATTGTTAGAAAAATAGTAGCGTTCCATTTAACTTTTTTTTTCAAAAATCACAAAAATAAATAATCGCTTCCAATTTTTTTCTCAAACTTTTGAGCCTTACCATTCTCAAAACACAGTCGCTCGGTACCCTTATCCTGACACACATGATAGTAAATGTAGGGGTAAACTTCCTTGATTTTTGCAAATAAATCAATTAGAACAGCGACATAACAACGGCAAAATCTATTACATAGCACTAGTCGGTGTTACGCACGTAAAAAATCCGATTAATAATTTAATTGTATTATATTTTTTTAATTGCAACTTAAATGTTATTTAATAGAACAAATTATAATCTAAAAAACACCTGCTGCAGGTATTAAACCCATTACGTGTTTGTATTATAACCAATAGTTAATTATGTTACAGTAAATAAACCAAAGGCGATTTCTATCTAATAAATTTATAGACCGTGCGAATGTAATATTCTCCCCAGTCCTGATTACCAAAACATCGGTCCTTCCTGTTAACTAATAATTACCCCATTAAGCTCTATTAATGCAATTATAAATATTATATCGTCAACGTAATATTTAATTAAACGGGCATCCTCTGCGCGCATTTAAGTGTCCTTAAGCGATATTTTAATTTACATTTAATTTACTCAATTTTTTTAAAAATCGAAATTGAAAAGACTAATCAAGAAAACCTTAGTTTTGTTACGTTCTACATTATGAATGTGTAATTTAATAGATCGGTATCGGCGAAAATTGTGGGATTGTTGGCCCGATTACGCCCTTGCGACTTTAGATTATGAAATTATCGAACAATGTCAAAAACTTTCGTATTATTCAAATAACTTCGAAAATAATAACCTGTCGAGTAGTAAAAATACCGACAAATTTACGATCTATCAGATAACGGCAGTTCTTTCCACCCTACGAATTTTTTTTTCGGCGCCAATAAAACTAATTTTTCCCCGTTAAGAAAATTGTATCGTCCCACAATCCATCCGCTTTTAGATGAGGTTCTATGAATACCTTAGATTAAGTGCGTTACTGTCGTATTGAACACGGAAAACTAACACTTAATAAATAATGGTCGTTTCATGTCCTGCGATCTTAAATCAACAAATAAGATTGCCGGATTTGGTTTAAATTTGATTAATTTAAAGTTTTTGTTGTTACAGGTGGGTTGGGTCAATAAATTTCTCTTTCAGTCGTTTCATTGTAAAGTGTTTAGTGTCATGATTTTTACAGTCTTAATATTTTATTCAATTCTTTGTTGTTTTATATTCTACAACTAAATGCCACTGCAATTTTTTATAGCAATTTATTTTAATGGTCGTTTTTTATAGTCATCTGAATTAGTTTTTTTACTGTTAAACGTTCTGTTTTTAGATATAAATTCAATTTAAAAAAATGCATAAATAAATTATAAAAAATTATACAAAGTATAAAAAACAACAAGTCGGTGTTGTCTTGGCGTTTTAATGCTTTTTTATTTTAATGATCAAAACTATGTCGTATATATACAAGGTGTGTATAAATTGACGAAAAATTCTAATGTTAAATTGTTGTATATGCTTCGTATGTCTTCAAGAACACTGTAAACTAGCATACAATTGTAATACTGGTTAATGCTATTTTCTTTATTTGAATCTCCAAAAACATTGGTAGGACGTTTTAAATTCACATCAAACTTCGACGCGTACTTCCAATCTCTTTACATTTATTATAATATTAAAATCATTGAAAGCTAAGTAATAATATTGAAATTTATGAACGCTAAGTGATAATCTTGTAAGCTTAACAAAGATAATTATTTACTAAACGCACATCACAAAGAACATCGTTCATAATTACATTAATTAATTCGTTACGTTAAACATTCTGATAATCGACGAACACACAGTTAAATTGTTATAAACGAGAAGCGATTCGAAAAACCTCAACAGCACGCGATCAAGTTGCGGTCGGTACAACGCTCCTTCCTCGGTTTATTTGCCGTTGAAATAATTTGAAAGTAAATACCTTTAGAAGAACTCCACCGCAATTAGACCACCTCCACTTACGTACAGGGATATGCTATCAAAACTAAATTGCAGAAGCATGCTATAGAAGTTTAATTACAGAAGCATGTCATAGCAACTTTAATTCTAGGAGCATCCCATAGAAGCTTAGTTACATGAGTATGCCGTGGAAGCTTAATTACAGAAGTACGCCATAGAAGTTTAATTACCGGAGTACGCCATAGAAGCTAAAATAACAAGAAATAGCTTGCACTTTAATACAACGTTCACCACACGTAAATACTAACCTACAATATGTGCTGATCAGAAATATATCTGTGCGTCGTCTCCTGACTCACACATTCAAAAGATTAGTTTTGAATTTTACTAAAAGAAAAGCATACATAAGCCAGATGTCGATTGATGACAAAATCACATTCTTTTACCAATCCTATTGCGTTTTAACGCCGACACACACCGTATCGGACGTTACAAAAATCAAAAATGACCGAGAATGTCTTTGGGAAGTGAACTACCTCTTGCGCTATCTGACAACATAAAACTCAACTAAACATCTCGAGGTCAACTATTCATACGTCGGCGGTAGCAACGTTATCTGTCCGTCAATCGAAAAGAATTGCAAGTTAAAATTTAATAGTGACATAGTAATGCAAGGAAACTAACCTTTACAAAACTGTTCAAATTGAAGTTTATCTTCTTTTACGCATAGTTCCAAGCTTCGAGGCATTGTCTAGATTACTCGTTAGTCTTTCTGGTGTGAGAAAGCGTTGCATACACTTTCCTTTTAATGAAATCCCGAACGAAAAAGTCTACAGGTTTGATATCAGGAGACCTTACAGACCATAGAATAGGACCACCGCGACCAGTTCATCTATTTGGAAAGTGTTCATCCAATCACTCTTTTGCAATACGAGCAAAGTGAGCAGAAGCGCTATAGTGCATGTAAATCATATTATAGCGTATGTTCAACGGCATCTTGTCAATTACTTGTTCTAATACTTTAAGATGGCGTTAAGTCGATTTAATAGATAAATTAGCACAACGACTTTTAAATTATGCTCAGCCAAACGTTATTGGAAAACTTTCTTTGGTGACTGTTTTAACCATGACGATTTTATTCAATGTAAAATTTTGTTAACGTCATCAGTAATTCCAGTAATACACGCTCTTTTCAAAGTTCTATGAAAACGGCACAATTGCCTACATCACAGGTTTTTCAGTTCCACGAAACATAGCGCCCATCAAAATCAACAGTGCTACTGTGATATCCAATAAGCACTAACAAAAACTAACTTAAAGAAAATTTTAAACTAACAACTAAATATAATACAATGTTACTGTGTTACGTTTTTTTTTAAGTTGTACCGTTCTGAAATGAATGCCCAGTTGACAATAATTTTCGACATTGTCAATGCTAAATTTGCTTCTATAATATAATTCCGATTAGAAAACACACCAGGCTAAAACGTTGAATATTTGCATTAAATGTAAATTAAATCTTAGTGTAACATTAAAACTACGTTTGCGCTGTTTCGCGGCTCAGCGAAAAGTGTCCAACAGTCGGTTAAAAGCGATTGATAAATTGATGAACCTTTAGACTTAGTTTAAACTCGTATTTCATTGTAGTGGCGAATTTAGCATTTACATTGCAGAAAATTATTCTTAACTGGGCATTCGTTTGAGAACGTTACTACTTAAAAAAAACGTAAGTCCACCCTAGAAAGATAACAGACCGAAGCATAAAAAAAAAGCCAAGCTCCCAGCTCTAAGAAACATGGATAAAAGATGGTTTCACAAGTATCACCAACCAGATGTGTCCAAAAGTCATATGAAACGGAAAAATACTCTAAAGAACTAAAAACTACAACCAACAAAAATTAAGTATTAGAAAAGGTACTTGTTAAGAGAGAAAAAAGAGAAAATGAAGAAGTTTAGGAAAGAAAGAAGTTTAGACCACGGTCAAGGACAACGCTCTGAAATTCCATAAAACCCCAGCTCACAAATACCCCATCCTAAAAATAAATTGTAGGAACCCGTCAGAAAAAAGACAAAGCGACTACAAAGAAACAGAAAAGGAACGGTACCCAAACCTACAAAGCTAGGAAATAACCCTAGAAATCTTATCACAGACTAAGGTTTCCTCATTGAAATGCCGGACAATTGTGTGGCGTCGGAGTCTTAGACAAACCTCAAGTTCTTGCGATAAAATGTAAAATCGCGTTATTAGATTCCTCAACGCTAGTCCGCACAAACGCACGTCACCGCAATCAGTACTCGCTTGACCGCATTAGCCTTTTTTCTACCCAAGAAGGAATTTGATCTATGACCAGAGAGAACAAGACCCAGAAAATCTCACAAATCCTGAAAATAGAAAAAAAGGAACAAGACATACTAATTTTTTTTCCTGAAATCCAAAATAAAAAGGACTGCAGCCTGCAATTGCGCAACTATAGCCGGAAGCGGTCAGGAAAAATTGCTCACCTCCGCCAAACTCCATCAAGTCCGCCGTTACGACTTTCGAACGGTATTATGCCTGGTCCAGTCCGATAACTTCAATACCGGGTCCAAGACAACCAATCTTTCCAAACCCATAGACGTCAGGTTCCCCGCACTCCCTATTTATAGTGACAGATAGATAGAAAAGTATGTTCGTTTTTATAAAGTTTGGTTAGAGGTAAGATATGAAAATTACCAGTAGCAGTAACACTATAATAGAAAGACTATTACAAAAATGTGGTACAAAACCCATCATTTTCCAGAAGTTTATTGAGAGAATAAGTAATTGCGGAATAGAAAATATGACAAGAACCTTAAGAGTTTTTACTTGCAACTCTAAATAGATAAGAAGTCAAAGAGGCCCTAAGATGGAGCACTTTGTTCCATTAGCAATAGTACAAGTCGCAAAGGTTTTGTTTGATAGCGATAAATTCAGCAAGCTAAAGATCTGCCAAAAAATATAAAATAGATAAACTAAGCAAAGGATGTTCACCATTTTGAGCACTAAAAACAAGAAAACTTAAAAGTATACACAGTTTGTGAGAAAGTCCATCAAACGGAATAGTCGAGGATGACAGTAGTTCCAGGTCTTTGCCACGACTAGCAAGATTAGAACCTATTTTTTTGTCTTTTGAAAACACATTACATTTGACAGTATCTGGTTTCCCACATACATAGAAGTGTAAAGTCTGCGGTTTACAACAAAAAGGCAAGCTAGGAAATTACTTCAGAAATCTTATTCTAGCCGATTCTCGATAAAGAGTTAGACGACTATGTAGCGTTGAAGTATTTATTACATCTCCAGCCTTTCCCTCAAAATGGAAACGCGTTGGCCCCCGAAACGTTAGTCTACACAAACGTCCATCACCGCATCCAGTACTTGCTTAACCACAATACTTTTCTTACCACTCAAGAAAAAAGTCTGGTCTAAGATCAGCAAAGACAAGACCCAAAAAATTCTCCCCACCCTAATAGTATATAAAAGAAAAAGAAAGGTTCTAAAGTCTTGACCCTAGACTTAACTAAAAAAGATCGAATCCGCTGTACAGCCCCCAAAAGGTATCTGGTCGAGAAGTTGAGGCTACCGGGTCAAATTAACTTCCCCGGACACTTTGCCGTTAGGTTCCCTCAAAAAAAAACAAAGAAAGACAGAAAGAAAAGAGTAAAAAAGAATACGGCTTGACCATCTCTTTCTAGATAGCCAAACTAAGGTAACTTACCCTACTGTCCCTGACATTTGATTTATGACTTAATGACTTATGTTATATTGCTCAGCTCAAGCTGATTATCAGCGACACTCCACCTGTTTTCTCTAGTTATAGCTATCTACAATTAATTTACGACGTTTTGGTCTTCAAAAATATAAAGTGTAATTGAGACGTTGATTCTACCTGAAGTTTCACAGCCAATGATTTTAGATATTGATTTTGGGCGAGTTATCAGTTTGCTTCCAAACTTTTAAACTGGTCACTGGAGCTTTACTACAAATGTTTTTTTATCTTTTGTCGATATCAACTTGCAAGCTCTTTGTTTTATTATAGATCTTTCTTTTGATCAACAACTTTAATTGAACACCTTAGTAAATGATGTTTTTGCAAATTAACCATCAGAATTAGAATTGTACAACATCATATTTGTACCGAACATAAACTTATCAAACAGCGCTGTTTTCTCCTACGTTGCAGGATATCTTTGACAAGGAATTGGATTAGTCCTATTATTTGGGTTCAGAAGATGAATGAATTTTATCAATTTTGCAAAAATTTAATAAAAGTATACCAGGTCACACAAAATGACGCGTATCCGTTATCTTATATTTTGTACTGTGGCGCCCAACGTGGGGTCTTGTAGAACCCCTAATTTAAAGACAACAACGATACATATGGACTGTCAAACAAATTTGGAGAAAAGCAAACAATTCAGAACGTAAAAACGTAACGAATTGGTTGCATATATTTTCTAATCAATAACAAAACATTTAATTAAAGACACGGTCACATAAAGCAATTTAATTTGATGCGTTGGCAACTTCGGTTACAACATTGACACGGTCCAAACCCGGAAGACGTTCTTATCTTAGTATAGACTCCGGCCGTGGAAGCCTTCGCTATTACAATTTGATTAAAAGTTAACAATTGTATGCTACCACACTTATTTTGCAAAAAGATAAGAAAATATAGTAAATTTTAATCATCACTCAATAACAGATTTTAAAATATAAAGTAAAATCAATCAAACATTAACAGTTATATGCAGTAACGAATACTTAGTTCTCGACTATCAAAAAATGATCATAAAAAATTAAAATAATAATCCTCGACAGTTACAAGAAGTGCAAGTTTGCAATCGCCGACTAAATTTTGTTAAACTGGTCTTGAATACGACTGATATTTATGGATACTAGATCAAATTAATTCAAAGAGCAAAATTAGCTGAAGGCTCGACTAAAAGCAAAATATAAATTAATGATGTTAGATACAATAAAACAACTGAAGGTTAATGTAAGTAATGCCGCTGAAGGTTAAGTAACACCACATCGATGAGAACGTCTTCTAATTAGCGACTGCTATTCGAGGTCAACGTCTCTTTTTTACTGTAACCACTGAAGTCATCCACCCAAACTACTTATACGGGTTTGAAAATTGATCCATTCAAAATGGTCATTGCTATTTAAGCATAAAGCAATCGATCTAAAAACCTCCAAACAACATTTCCATTCCTAATCTAATTTGCTGAAAGCGTAGTAGTAAAACAAAGTGAAATTATGTAAAATGAAAGTACGTGCAGCAATAACCAAAGCAGAAAATCATATGAAATTGACCATGGTATCACCACCGCAAAATCGCATTAAACAGCCAGTGGCGCGCTTGCTATCAGTGCCATACCAAGATTTTGATAAAAATACGAACTTTAAAAACCTAATACAAGGATCGTTATTGAAGAGAGAGAGAGAAATGTATAAGTTTCCGGGTCGCTTCTACAATGACAATAATCTAATAGTCGACAATTAATTAATCGGTTTATGTGAACAAAAAAAATATAGTAGTGTAGGTAAAATTAGTAAGTTTTTGATTTCGTAAACTTCGACTAGAGACGGGTGTAAAAACTTAAAGTATTTATGAACTATTGTTTACAACAACTTTAAATATGCAATTATGTGCATAATAAAATATGTTTTAAAAGCTTTGACTAAATTAAGTAAAGTTTAATGCTTGTTTGCTGGGTTATTAAGACCTTCGTGTACCGACAAAGTTTGCATTTAAAAACAATGTTAAAAATATTTTGGTGTGATTTTCGTGCTGTAGGAATTTTGCCCTATGATACGTCATTTTGAATAATACAGTTTGACAAGGACATTTCCGCTTGGTGGGTTAAGAAAGTTGTACTTGTGTGCAAGTGTCAGGCCCAAGGTTTTCCACATTTTTAAGTATCTTAAATCATACACGTTAATTTTGAAAAAATAAATTACGGTTTTGGATGTAATTGTTGTAAGAAACTCGCTGAGGTAAGGATGCATTTTCATTTTAAAGTACAATCTAATTTTTTTTGTGTTATCATTAGCAACTTTGTGGTACCTGCACATGTTCTTTCATATTAGAAAGTTCTTAGAAACAATTAAGGTACGCATGTGTTATTGAAAATTGTTCCGGATGCGTATTTTGAAAACTTATGTTGGATGGGGACATTAAAACTACTGTTTCGATTTCTATGATTGCATACTGCATTGCGACCAAATTGGAGGGCACACCTACTAAAATATTTTTAGTATCTTCGGAAAGCTTAGCACACTTGACTTTTTTTAACATATCCTATACAACTGAACAATTTACTTGTGGTAACGGTGTATATATGTAACAGTTTAATTTGCGTTTTGTTTAAACTCGGGGTTTCAGAATGTGTACTTATTAATGCGTTTGTTAGCGAGGTTTGCAAAGCATTGGTATGCAAATTGGTCATTGCTTGCAATAATTGCGGGGGTACTTCCGTTTTTTTTGTGTTTGCTTATATATTACTATTTACTGATTTCACAATATCTCACATCTCACACAATTTTTGTGTTTCAATGTTTTATTTGTAGAAAGTTAATACATAAAAATATAAACATTTAATACTATATTTTAAATATAAAAGTATATACATAGCTTAACCATCATTGTTCGTTTTTATATTACACTGTTGCCGAGTTTATTATTTTACGATAACATACATAAAAAAGATGTCCACTGCGACGTGTAAGAAAAGCTTAGCTTGTGTGATAACGACAACACGGGTATTTTACAAACTTATGGGTCTTACGAACCTTGCACGGAAAACTCACACAGTCGGAGATAGGAGAGGTTCAAGTAAATAATATTTAAGGGCGCCAGATCTTTTATATTTAACACTTCTGCCTCTGTCAAGACAGACGGTCCAAGCTTGTAACGAATTTTTAGGTTTGTAATCCTTGTTACTCTGATGTTCGGGTAACCACAATAAAAGACAAAGGTATGTCACCATAAAAAAAATAGTGAAACTACCTTAATGGTATTGAAACAATGATTGTAATTACGGAAATTAACAAAAGCTAAAATTCCGTGAGGGACTTTTCTGACAGCAACAAAATAATTAAATAAACTTACACACAATCCAGTACCTACTTGTTCAAAGAAAACGTTTTCCTCGTTGAGTGAGTCTGCAATAAATTTGAATCGCAAATCGTGTCAACACAATGACTCACGAAAGCAAGATCTACAAAATTGTGAATTACTACTAAAAGAAAGTACACATAACATAACCCAATTATCGAATGCTGTTGTACACATTCAGTGAAAGTTGGTTTCGCAGGTGTTTGCCGCATGAACAGAATCTCAAAGAAAAGTTCTTGTCTTCGGTTTTTAGTTTTAAACGTAGGTGTTGCAGAGTTATACTAGTCCTATAATGATATCTATCGATATTAATCCTTGATTGATAATGCATCGAAACGTACAGCCAAAAACGTGGCGGGGCGGCTATCAAATTAAGAAAGAAACCTTACCCTGTGACCAATAAATTACTTTGAAGGCGTATTAAAATTATAATTTCATTTCCATTACCGTTGATGTTATTGGAAACTTCCACTTTTAAACGACACAGGCCATTTTAGGTAGTTGTCAGTTTAACGTCTTCACAGCAAAATGACGAAAATGACAGTGAAAAGAAAAATCGACAGTGGGCGTCAAAACTGGAATCTAATTTTAATTCAACCAATATACAGGGTATTACGTTATCAAATTTTTGCACGTAACAGGTATTATCCAGAATGGAAAATTGTAACGTGAACATATTCAAGCTAATATTTATATTATTTGTTCTATTTTATTGTCTAATTTTTTGCATTATTAATTGTATTTGTATGCTTATTAAAATTATTTATTAATTATTGCTAGTGCTTTTTGTCGTTCTTTTATAATAATTTTTTTATGATTAGCAATTTGTTTAAGTTACATCGAATACTTTGCAATTTAGGAGTAAGTTACTAGCAACAAAACCTGGCGCCCACTTATTTAATTTTTCATATAAAATATGTTACTAACATCTAATTTTGTTAATTACATAAAAAATTATGCATTGTAGTTACTGAACAATCACCATTCATTAATAATTTTAAGTTAACAAATGTAACCAAACAATGGTTTGGTTTAATGTCGTTGTCTTTATTCACTTTAATGTCTTCTAAATAGGTACTACAACAGCAAATAAAAGCAAAGTACAAGTAAAATTAAAACAATTAACGAACAAACCAAACTTAATGAATACGAATAAAAGTATACTTATTGAGAACGACCCAAAAAAAAAGTTCATACACCGTAGTAAAAACGTGAAAAAACACGAAAGAAAAGCGTGCCAAGAATTAAAATATTTCAATGTAAAAAAAACTTTAATCCAATAAAAATATCATTTATTCAATCTAAACGACGAAAGGATCAGTTAAAAGTACTTTTCTTATACAATTTAACAGTATCCGCACGTTTTTATCTTTATCGGAAGTTGATCAATATAATTTAATTGCGTTTTCACTTAAAAGCAAACTTGTATTTTTTTAAATAACTTTCGCAAGCTTCTAAAAAGATATAACTTTATAAATTTATTAACTAAACCGCAATAAATGTAAATAATTTATTAAACGCAAAGTTTTTATACGCTTTTGTGTTTTAAAAACGATTTTGTTTTCGTTTAAAGAAAAGTCGGCGTAACAAAGCGCGCCAAAGAAATTACATTAAATTAATTAAAAAGTTTTTTTTAATAACAATATTAATAACAATAATAGGTTAGTGTAGTTGTCAAAATGGGGATTAAAACCAAAATTATTACACTGTGCGTAAAACAAAATGAAAACCGACATCCTTTTAATGAAATTTGATATAAATTAGAAATGACCCGAGCATTAGTAAAACTTTTCGCAGTATAAAAGGAAATTAACTCTTGTACACACATTTAATTAAATTTACTGTTAAACATTAATTCATCGCTGTAATAATGTTATAAATTTAGTGTGGGTTTTTTGGATTTTAGTTTCCCCATTTTATTACATTTGTTTTAATATCGCATGCTCAAACAGTGGAAAAAAATATTTAATTTTGCTAAGTAATAAAATAACCATCATCTCCAATTATAATACGAAAAATACATAAAAATGATAATAAAATTAGCAAGCGCAAATAATACCTGAACATATTTGTTAATGGATTTAATTACTTTGTAAAAAATTTAAATACCATTTTTTTGTATCTACTTTCAGTTGCTTTTGATATATTGTCGTTAGTCTCGTATTTGTACAAAAAAAATTGTTTATGTAATTGCAGAAACTATCATTAGACAGCTGTTTTGTCCTATTTGGATTTTTCAACACTGAAAACTGCATTGGAGTATTCTAGTGCTGAAGAGTCCAAATAGGACAAAACTGTCTGCAATTATATAAACAATTTTTTTGCACTTGCGTAGTATAATTAGGAATATTGTTCTGCAAATAATTCAAATACATTTTTTTAAATTCGTTGTTGTAATATTTATTATCTAACTAACAACTCTATAGTTTTCTACATGTGAATTAACTCGTACGTTGTTCTGTTTTCACCAGATGGCGTTTAGCCTCATATTTACATGTAAATTTAACACCCGAATGAGATAAAACTATTGCAATTTGTTTTATATAGTTGTGGAAAGTGCATTAGAATATCTCAGTGCTGAAGAGTCAAAGCAGAACGAAACAGCCGTTCACTAGTCTCTAGTTATAGTTTCTGCAATTATCTAGACAAATCTTTGCATTTGCGTAGTACAGTTAGGAGTATTATGCCGCGCATTATTAAAATACTTTTTTTTTGTTTTTTTATTGCAATTGGTACGTCCCAAAATCGAAAAAAGGATACTAATATGTGTAATGCAATTCCTGCAAGTCAGAGACATTCCATCACATTGAGGTATCTAGCTTCTGGTATGGATTTGGAACACTTAAAATTCCTCAGACTTTGGAACTTATCTTAATGAAAATTTGCTCAGCAATTATAGAGGCATTAAAAGACAACATACAGCTATCCTTTGTGTCATAGAATGGTGCCAGTTAATTACTACCAATTTATTTTTTAGAGAATTAATAGTTTCAACTATACGGTCAGTCAAGTCTTTGCGTGTATCTGGTTTACTATTACTATAAACACAAGACTTGACGCAACCTCACAAAAAAAATTTAAAGGCGTCACTGTACAGAACCACCTCGTCCTATCTACATTTTCAAAATTTTTTTATTAAGAAACACCATCACTTTGTTACAAGCTTTAGGTCTTACGAACTTTGCACGGCTAACTCACACAGTCGGAGACAGGGGAGGTTCAAGGAAATTATACTTAAGGGCGCCAGATCAATCCTAATTAACACTTCTGCCTCGATCACGACAGACGGTCCAAACTTGTAACTAATTTTTAGGTTCGTAATCCTTGTTACTCTTATGTTCGGGTAACCACAATAATAGAGAAAGGTATGTTACCATAAAAGAAAGATTAACAGGTATAAAAACTTTAATTTAGTGACGTAGATGATTATCACAAGTATATCTAATTCACAGTGCATAAATGCCAGCAGTATCGGCAACACACAATACATATGTAAGTTAAGTCGAAACGAACAGCGAGGAAAATTGCGTAGTAGATATTGTTTGTACACAGCATGCGATACACACAAAATAATTAATGAAACTACCTTAATGGTATTAAAAGAATGATAGTAATTACAGAATTAACACTAGCCCAAGTTCCGTGAGTGAATTTTCTGACAGCGATAAAATAACTAAATAAACCCACAATCCAGTACCTACTTGGTCGAAGAAAACGTTTTCCCCGGCAAGTGAGCCTAAAATAAATTTGAGTAGCAAATCGTGTCAACACAATGACTCACGAACTCAAGATCTACAAAAATTGTTAATTATTGCTAAAAGAAAGTACACATAACATAACCCGATTATCGAATGCTGTTGTACACCTTCAATGAAAGTTGGTTTCGCAGGTGTTTGCCGCATGAGTAAGATCTCGAAGAAAAGTTCTTGTCTCCGGTTTTTTTTTAGTTTTTAACGTAGGCCTTATAGAGTTATACTCGTCCCATGAAGGTAATTATCGATATTAATCCCTCATTATTCTTTATTGAATAGAAACATGTGGGCCAAAACGTGGTAGAACGGCTATCAAATTAAGAAGAAATTACAAAAGAATTCTATTAAAACGGAAGTAACTATCTTACCCTGTGACGACTAAATTATTTTACAAGCGTAATGAAATTATAATTTGATTTCCATTATTGAGGATGTCATTCGAAATTTTCTTTAAGCGGCACAGGTCATCTTATGCAGTTGACAGCTTAACGATTTCGTCGTAAAATGACAGTCACAAGAAAAGATCGGCAGAGGGCGTCAAAACCGGAATCTAATTTTAATTCAATATACAGGGTATTACGTTAGAAAAATTTTGCACGTAACAACTTGTCTTTCAAAATGTGGTAGTGCTTCATTTTGCTAGAACAACATGCCACAAGCTTCCAAAAAAATATCTTCAATGTAGTTTGGCAATTCTAAAAAAATATAGTTCAATAAAATGAGAACTAACGAGACGATTATTTAACAAATCGCAACACGTTGACGGAAAACAATGTTGATGGTTAACGATTGTTTCGTGTGGGTTTTTATACGTCGAAATGTGAATTACGTGTGTTGCTTATTTGTTATTTATTTAAACGATGGACAGAATCAACTTCGTCCCTTACTTTAAAACTGTTTATTTCATCCAAAACCCCCCACTAACCATTTCATAATCTATTATAGATTCTCCTTTCTCACTTATATATGTATATTCTCTTCTATCCCCTTCCTTCATTTTTTTCTTATTGTATTCTTTAATCTTTGTCTGGTAGTCTCTATTTTTTTTATGTTTTACCCCTCTTATTTTAGTTTCTTGGCCTACTTCTTTCTAATTTGTTTTCTTTTACGTTCCAGTGCATATCCTCTCCCTTAACCCATAATTTCATAAACTGTATTTTTGTTGTTTTTCCTTCTTCTTTTAGTCTTCTTCCTTCCATCCTTATATTTTTTTATATCTCTCTTTCCACTGGGGTCATATCTTTATCTATAAATATCCTTGTTCCTCTTAGCCTTCCTTTTTCTTTAACATTGTAACGAATTTTGTTATTAAAACTAATTATTTTTTATACTAAAAATATGTACACGTAACATGTAACTAATTAAATCAAACTACAGGGTGCGGCAAAATGATCTGACGGTTTTCGCTGCCGCGCTGACGAGCGAGTGAGTGGTGGGGGGTGGTGGGGATAGCGGCGTTCCAGTGCCTACGTGCGGACATTTTTAGTAGCCATGGAGTGGTGGTCGGCTGAGCACCGTGCGTTCGTTGTGGAAGCAAGTGGCAATAGTGTTGTTGCTGTTTAGCGGCAGTTCCGAAGACGTTTTAATGTGAGTCCGAGAGGGAAAGTTCCAACTCGAAACACCATTTTGCTGTGAATGGGTAACTTTAGAGCTACCGGTTCAGCATTAAAACGGAAATCAACGGGCCGTCCAAGGTCAGCCCGGACGCCAGAGAACGTCGAGAGAGTGAGGGAAGCCGTGGAAGTCAGTCCTCGGCGGCTTGCACGCAAACAAGCTGCTGCTCTGCGCATGTCTGACCGCTCGGTAAGTAGAATATTACGGTACGACCTGCACTTTTATCCATACAAAATGGCTATCGTGCAACAGTTGAAGCCCACTGATTATGCACAGCGCAAAGCATTTTCAGAGCAAATGATTGATTTGCTTACAGATGATAAAATTGTCTTTATGAGCGACGAAGCGCATTTTCATTTGGATGGATATGTGAATAAACAGAATTTCTTTGGTTATTTTTATAAATGTTTATAAATAGCAATCTGTAATGTGCAATAAAACACTTTGTATCTTTTAAAACGCTTGAGTTATTTACATTTTAAAACCATCAGATGTTTTTTCCGCAACCCTGTATCTAAGAATAAAAACTTACGGTAATTTATATAAAATACATCCACAGTTGTTTACTATAAAAGTCACGTTCGCTTTCCTCGATGTACACTTTGTTTATTTAAAACTTTGCACGTGCTAATCACTTACTTATCTTCACCGTAACAACACTTTAACTTCATTCAGTAATTATTGCTACAGAACTGACCTTCCGTATGTTCGAACACTTTTTATACATTCCTGTTATCTCGGTCTAGAACATTCGCAACCTTTATGCATTTATCGTCTGCTATCTTGAGTTTGACTTTATCGAATCCTAGATTCGACTTTATTCGCGAATGTTCCAATATTTTTAGCTCTTCGCTATTTTCCCATTTCCCATTCGCTATTTTATCAGCGTTTCTTATACATTTTTCCACTCTCAATTCATTTTTAATTAAGTTCTCCACCTGCTTTTTATTATATTTTATTTATTCTCTTACTCCTTAACCTTCCATTCCTCTCATAACCAAGTTTTTTTCTCTTTTCCCTTTCCATTACTTCCACCCTTCTTCTCTTTTTTTTCTTAACTCCTCTTTTCCAGATTAACTACTAATTTATTGTTCTCTTCCATCATCTGCTTTATTTTTCTAATCATCTCCCTACACATCACCATTACTCCCTGCTCCTCCTTATTACTCTCCTGTTTTCTTGGGCTTCTTTTTGTTCGCTTACTCTTTGCACTAACTTCTTGCACAATTTCTTATCGTTTGTTTTTCCTTTCCGATCCGGTCGATTCTGACATGATTCTTTCTAAATATGTTTAATTAAAACCCGCCACAAATATTAAAAAAAAAATTATAAATGAAACAAAAATATGTAATTCACGATTAACATATGCGCGCGCTTGCCCTTTAAACTAGTCCACGATTCTCGCTCGCATTTTCACATTGTTACAAGTTTTAGCTGGTTACGAACCTGCACGGCCAACTCTCAACAGTCGGAGAGAGGGGTAGGTTTTCCAAGGACTATATAAAAGATAATTAAGGGCGCCAGAGCTTATCCAAAAGTACGTCTGTCTGCTCACAACAGAAATGGTAATAAACTTGTAACTAGTTGTTAAGTTCGTAACTGCTGAAAGAAACGACTAAAAGGAAAAGAAACTCGATCGTTAACAACAATGGTACTTTAATTCCTCTATAAAAATAAATCTAGTAACAATTAAGTAGTTCAATATAAGTCCGTACTGTAGAGAATATAGAACAGAGAATAGCAGCAGGATCGGCAACTTACACTACACGTCAAACACGAGTGTAATTACCATAACAGATATAAAACTTTATCAATAAGTAACATTAACAATGATAATTGATTGTGGATATAAGCAGCAAGCGATAAGTAATTTATCTAAATTAATTTAGTAACAAACACAAGTAACAAATCAATTAGCACGTACAATTAGCAAATATAATAAGTCGTGAGTTTACACCGTAGCGACCACGTATAAATAAGTAAAAATTGACTTACCAAGTTCCAGAGTGCTTTCAGAAAAACGTTTTTCCTACGGCCTCCTGCAATTAAACTTCCTGAAAAACATAGACGTGTCTACCTGGCGACTCACAAACTACAAATAAAGACACATTTAAAGGACAGTAAACGAACCGACACTTATCGTATGCTGTTACATTACGGTTACGCCTATGATGGTATTAAGCAATTTCCTCCGAATAGAATTCACTCATATCCAATAATTAGGATCTTCCGAATAAGGTGATAGTCATCAAGGTTAAGTTACGGCCTTCGACTCGAATTCTCTCGTATCCAATAATTAGGATCTCCCGAATAAGGTGATCGTCATCAAGGTTAAGTTACGGCCTTCGAATATTTGTTTGAAGAAATAGTTATTCGAAACGGACTCCTCATTAACAAGTAACAATTAGGACTAAGTATGCGCACGTGGCGGAATGGCTGTCAAAATACAGGAAATTACCACAAAGTTTTAATAAATGAGAGTTACAATCTTACCCGGTGATGACGCAAACGAATTTTAATGGTATTGCACTTATAGATTGGTCACCATGATGGTGTATAATTTTAGAAAATGTTTACTTGTCACTCCGCCGGCCATTTCAAGTAGTTTCCAAGTTGAAGAGCTCGTCGTAAAGACAGTCACGCGTAAGCGATCGTTAGGGGGCGTCCAAAACGTAAATTAATTTTTTGTCGAAACCCATAGGCGTGCGCCAAAGAAATTTCGACCGTAACGACAAAGGCGTGCATAAAGAAAATTACCGTAACAACATGTTATCTGAACTTGCCTATACCTCCTTATACGTAATAACATTAAACACGTCCTCACTCAACCGCCCTGAAAACACGAAACACAAGCTGAGTTTATAGAACCAAAAGTAATAGCAAACAACACTATAAGTTTGACTTTGAAATTTATTAAATAAGTAAAAATTATAAGTTGAAACTCTATGGGGTACAACAAGCTTAAACTTATGTGCGAAGGCTAATAAAAACCTAACCCAAAAGCATAATAATAATAGAAGAGAGAACGTTGAAGACAATGACAAAAATGATATTGCAGAAGTGAAAAAAATGACCCACAGCTAGCGTTCAAATCGCAAACAGACCGATTTTGCTATACTAGCAAAATAATTTGGCGTTTATATGTTTTTACTACATCAGAAAATACGTAATAGTAAAACGTCTAATAATTGTATCCTGAAATAACGATTTAATAAAAAGAATGATTTTCTTATACTCTCTACCGCACGTTATTCGCCTACAAAAATAGGGTTTGAAGATTATCTTACATGGCGTGTCCTATACCATTTTCAGGTTTTACTGCAGTTTACTATTTCTGGAAAAGTGTGTCCAAGGTTTTTATGTTGCTGGGGGGGGGGGGGAAATTTATAACGTTAAAAAAAAGAAATTATTAGTTCCATTCGCGAGTATGAAATATAGACGGTATCTCCCAAATTTAATTTTTCATCGTCTTGGTGCCGTTTTTTTAGATTCACGTTATAATCACACATAACAAAGCCTGCGATCCCTCTCCGAAGAAGCTGTGCTAGCCGTTGCTTTACTTTGTTATGAGAGGACCGGTGTGACACTTTATTTTTTGACAGATCAACTCTAGAAGCTTGAGTTTCTCGTAACAAATTTTGGCGCCCAACGTGGGGCCTGATTTTCGTGTGTGCGATTATAATTTCTTCTAGTTTTATTAATTCTTTTATCTCTTCTTAGTCTTTCGTGGGTTCGATTTACTTACAACTGTACCGTTCTTCTTTAGTTATTGCTCCAAGACTTGATGTCGGAGTTACTTTACTAGTTTTACTTCTTTGATTTGTAGTGCTGCGGTTTGAATTTATAGTAGCAATTTACTTACTTACTTACTTTTTTTTTAATAGGATTACTAGTCATACACGAGCCGTGGGCTTTGCTTTGATTTTTGGATTGACTCGACTACGTCGGTTAACCCTTTTGATTATTAGATTATTTATTAGTGATATTATTTGTAGTTACTGTTATTTTGAGTTTTAGTCAGACATGTTAGCAGCTTTCTGCTTTTGATTTACTATTTTGATTCTACTGTTTAGATTTTATCGTAATTTTAGTGTGTTAACTATGTATTCTTCAGATGAAGAACCACCACCTATTACTTTTTTGAACTCTGATTCAGAAACGAAATTAGGAAATTGGAATGTAACTTTTTCTGGTAAAAATCCTTCTTTACTTATAGAATTTCTTATTTGTATTGACGAGTTGTGTTTATCTCGTGGTGTGTCACGGCATCAACTTTTTCTTTCAGTTTATGAAGTTTTATCTGGCAAAGCCCTTCTTGTTTTTAGAACGAATCAAATTTCGTTACGTTCGTGGAATGATGTTGCTGCTTTGTTGAAGTCGGAGTTTTTACTTTTAGATTATGATGAGCGCTTGATGGATTCTATTCGCAGTCGTACGATGGGAGCTGACGAAACCATTGGTACTTACGTTACCACCATGCGATACCTCTTTCTTCAGCTAGCAGAACCGGTCTCAGAGCAAATGCAGCTCAAGGTTATTTGTTGGAATCTAACGCTGTTCTATCAACTTCCTTTAGCGTTGATGGAAATCAAATCTATCGCTGAATTGATATCTTTAGGCAAGCGTTTGGAGCCGAAGATCAATTCTCGTAATTCTTTCCACTTCTCCACAACAGAGATTGGTGACAAAGTTCAAAAGTCATCTGTAGGCTTTGCTAGTAAGAGTTCTAATTCCGTCTCTTCTGCTATTCCTGCTACTTGTTCTCTTAATGCTTCTACATTTTCTGCTTCTGTATCCACACTTGTGTTCGTTGTCGTTCTCAAGGTGATAAGCTTTTATGAACTGTTCGTTCTCTTCTTTCTCTTCCTTCTAATTTCTTTTCAGTTTCTAGAATTATTAGGCCTACTACTGATCCTTGGTATTTAGGTATGATATCTAAAGTTACTGCTTCTCCTCGTCGTTTCTCTCGTTGGTGTGTTGTGAAAAATCTTTTATGTAAACGTGTACGTATTTCCTCTTTTGATCCTTGCGTTTGGAAGTTAATTGTACCATCGGACCAGCGCAAGCAACTTATTCAGGACTACCACATTACATCTGGTTCTGATCACCTCAGTGTTAAACGTACGTTGGAAGCTTTTCGATGTCACTTCTACTGGCCTCAGACCCAAGGTTGCCGAGCTCATACGTTATTGTTCTTGTTCGAACTCGCAACGAAGCAACCCTATTAGGTTACGTCACGTTTTGCCAGCAACGACGAAGCTTTCCAACACCAGTGTCGCTACAAGCTCTACGCGTCTGAATAGGGATCGTGCTGTTTCTTTTGATGATAAGCATCTGTGGAAGCTGGTCGTTCCACGCGACCAACGTAAGCCAATCATTCACGATCATCACGTCCACTCCACTTCTGAGCATCGTAGTGTCGCCAAGACGTTACTTTTTCTTCGGCGTCGTTTTTATTAGCCTCATATGAGACTTAAAGTGCCAGAGTACGTTCGCTATTGTCCGGTTTGTCGGTCGCAGAAAGCGCTTAGTTTAGATCGACGATGGGATCGCGTTACAGTCGGCTCTACCTCGTCTATTCCTTCTGGACTAGCTCGACAAACTTTTGCGAATCTTTCTAAAGGTCGTAGATGTTCTACGGATGCGAAAGCTAGTTCTCTCTCATCAACAACTTTTCGTTTCAACATTTCTGGTTGTGCTTCGTTGCGTCGTTCTATTAACCGTTCACTGCTTTTTCACCGGCGTCGCAAGCGTCGTAAGTTCTAATCTGTTTTGTTTCGCTTTAGGATTTCGACGTTTGGCTATTCTTTTGGTTCTCGTCTGTAGACTTTTTGATTTGGTTCTTTGACTATGTTGACGGTATTTTGTTGGTTATAGCTGGGATACTACCCAATTGTTCTCTCCTGTTTGCTGTACTAAATTTCTTTTTTTTTCTTGAGTTTCTAATCAATTTCTTTGGGTTTTTTTTCTTAACCATCTTACTATGGGACGGACTACTTTTGTATTTGTATATAGTTACCTCCGCTTAGTTGGCCATTTTGAGATTGGTAAGTCACTAGTAGGACTCTCGCTTTGGTTTTAGTTTAGTTTTTTCATTGTTGGGTTTCCTATTCCGCTTGTCGGCATTTAAGTCTTGGAGTAAACTTTTCAATTTGGAGACAGCAATTAGTACGCTCTTGTTCTATGACTAACTGTAATATTTTTTCTTTTCTCTTTCTTTTTCTTATTTATAACATGGGCGGTTGGTTGGGCATTGAAGGGCTGGTCACTACCTTTCGTTTCTTCTACGGAGAGAAGAAAAAATCACACACTTACATCTTATCTTATCTTTCTCCATCTGTCTCTTTTTTTCCTTTCTTGTCTTCCCTACTTTTACTTTTTTTCTTTTGCTTTTGAAGGTTCGCCTTTAGGGCAATTATCTCTTTTCTTTTTTCTTTTATCTTACTTTGTTGGTTGAACACTTTTTTTTTTTTTTAGTTACTTCTTTCTTTAATTTTCACTGCAACTGTGTTTCTTGTTTTTTCTTTTTTTTCTCAGTTACTTTTCTTGCGGTATTGGAGTTAGTGGGTTTTTGTTTTGTTGTTTTTGGATTGAAGCTTGGGATAGACTACAACGTCGCTTCTGGTACTCTGTAATTCCGCTTAGTCGGCATTTTTTATGTCAGTCACCGTTAGGATATTTCTCTTCTTTGGGTTTCTTATGCTCTTGGAATATTCTAATCCGTTCTTTGGCATTTACGTTTCAATGTGACATTCCAACACAACGGGTACTGACTTACGATACTCAATTGGCAAGTGAAGCTTCCTGGTTTTCTTTATCGATTTTTACTTCCTTTTCTTTTGGTTTTGTTTTGGGTTACGTGGTTTGGATTTCTCTTGGATTGGCACTCATTTAGTGTATAGCTTTTTGGTAACTTTGTTGTGGTAACTCTTGGATTACTGATTTTTTTCTCTGCTTTTTTTGGTAGTCCGACTTATGTCGACTTTTAATCAGAATCTTTTTTTTGCTTGAGATTTCTTCGTTGGTTTTCTTTGCTTAGATCTTTAAGATCTGTTTGGTTTTTTTGGTGAAGAATCTCATATCGTCTGTTGACGACTTTTTGAGAACAACTACATTAGTTTCTATTTTTGACTTTTCTTCTAAATTCGCGTATCACAATTCAACATCTAGATACTTTTTTTCCTTAATATTGCTTTAGCTTAGTTAGCTTTGGGGACTTATATTTGGGGCTGAATTTGTATTTATGGGCTAGGGTTTCAGGGATTTTAGAGCGTTGTTCTTGACCGTGGTCTAAATATCTTTCTTTCCTGTATTTCTTCTTTTTTTATCTTGGTTTGCTTAGTATTGTCTGTCAGTGAGATCTATGGGACTGCGTAGTTTTCTTGCTTTATAGCGTAACGACTGTTGTCGACTTTTAACGAGTACCAGTTCTGATACTTCTCTTCTGTTGGTTGAGTTTTTAGTTCTTTGAAGTATAATTCCGCTTCATGCGACTATTGGACACATTTGGTTGATGATGCTTAGCAAATTGGGAAAACTTCTTTCGTCTACGTTTCTTCTTGGGTTGGGTGTTATTGAATTTGGGTTGATTTTGGATATCAGGGTTTTGTCCTTGGCGTATGCCTAAATTTCTATTCTTGACTTTAGCTAGTGTCCACTTCCCAGGTTTTTATGTTGCTGGGGGGAAATTTGTAACGTTAAAAAAAAGAAATTAGTAGTTCAATTCGCGAGTATAAAATATTATCGTTAGTATGAAGTTTGTCAGGAGAGGTTTTCTGCTCTTGCGCCGAGACTGTCAAACTTTCGACCGTATTATTAATTCGTTTTTTGCACGAGATCATCGACGAGTTGAGTACTTTACGCCCGGGTTAACCTTCACCGTTAGATTGTTTCACGCTGTTATTTTAATATGCAACTATTTTTGGAAGGTTGAAACGGGGTGAGTGGTATACAATTTTCTTTATTGAGGGTTTAAATTGGCTCTACTAATTTTCTGTAGCGGATTTTGGTAGCCACCAAATGTTCTTAGTTATCACCGAAGATAACTAACAGATGGCCTTGTTCGAAATATTCCATGACGTCGCAGTATTGATACGTCATTATCATATCCACCGTCAAGGGTTGAGAACCACCAGGACAATCCTTTAATTATATAAGTGTTATTTATTATTCTCTTACTACGGGGAGAGTTAGACGATATCTCCCGAATTTAATTTTTCATCGTCTTGGCGCCTTTTTTTAGATTCACGTTCTAATCACACATAACAAAGATCCCTCTCCGAAGAAGCTGTGCTAGCCGTTGCTTTACTTTGTTATGAGAGGACCGGTGTGATACTTTATTTTTGAACAGATCAACTCCAGAAGCCTGAGTTTCTCGTAACAAGCAGTTGCCACTACCATTTTGGCAGATCTAAAAAAAAATTGTCAAAACATTTTTGTGACAGTCAAAAAATTGAAGACTGAAAGAGTAACGATAATATGTACTCTTTTACAAATACACTTTTACTCACAATAAAAGTTACAACCTTGTTACTCATTTTTTATTATAAATAAAAAAATTACGAATTTCTTAAAAACTCGTTCTAGTTTAACGCAAACTTCTTGTAGAAAGAATAGATACACAACGGTGCTTTAAAATCCAAGCATCGGCGACTATTAATTTCGAAAGTAATTTGTGGCACCATCTTGTCAGGAATTAATAAAAATTCCACGCTTATAGAATTTTAGGCTCGAATCTAATAAATTAACGACGCGAACAAATATTTCCATAAATATTTTTATGCAAATAAACTCGCACAAGGGCAACATCAAAGACAGCATCCAATAAAGCGAATCAATCAAATACTAAGTAGAATTTAATTAGTACATCAAATTCTAGATTGACTGATCGCACTTAGTGCAAACAAATCCGGATTTAAACCTAGGATTTCAATAGGAATTAATTAAGTACTAGTGCGTCGCACGATCTTTGTTCGAATATACGTATAAACAAAAGTCATTTCTATACGCACCGAATACAAGAAAAAATTCGTAGTCACCGTGAGAAGTTTCCAGATAAGTATCGCAAGATACGTGCCAATTTGTAGCATATTAATTTTAGACAAGAAAGAAGAACTGGGACAATTAACAGTGTGAGAATTAAAAATAAACCAAAAACCCGCCGAGTTCAATTAATTATTAATTGGTAGTTGGTCGATTGCTTGTAAATTCAATGCACAGGAAGCACGTAACGGATCGCGGTGTTATATTTTAAATAATATTCCTGACGCCAGTTTTTTTTTTAATTTGAAAGCGATCAGGAAATCAGTTGAATATGGTTAATGTTAAATAGGCGTATTGATTGCTCGTTCAATGTAAAATATTGTATCTACCGTTAATGTATGCGTAAAGGCTATAAAAATAATAATCGGTACAAGGTGTTGTATAATAATCGAGTTTGTTGTATGCATGTATGTGCAAGATAATTACCTGTTTAAAAACAATGTGCCTTCGACGGACGTGTATTGATTTTTTTTTCTCAACTGGTATTAATAAGAAGAATGCTGTATGAGCTTGCATTGCCTTGAAGCTACTAGATTGTAATACATAAATACTTTAAGTAATGGTCGTAAATAATCACAATTGAATTTGTTAAACTTGCTCAGCGACTACTTTTACTGCCATGCTCATCATGTAAAAAGTAATTGAGAAATATGCGCACAGTATTAATTAAAGTAGTTAAAACCTAATAAAAATGTCAACTGTTTTATATTTTTAGTTTGTAATAACATCGTTTTGTTACTATCTCTCGCCGTACTAAAACGATGTCACCACTAACCCAACTAATCTGTCAATAACTTTGAAACTCTAGAGAATTCTTCTACTTTTGTACAACAAATAATAAAAGATTAGCTGACTATTTTTTTGCACTTAATCCGGTATTCCTGAGTTATAATTTACTTACAGCATTGCGCATGCGCATGAAACCACTTCACCCTTGATCCATTTCAGTGACTTTTGTCTAAAAACGTTTTTGAGACGTTGATGATTGACTCAGCAAAGATTAACAGTGTATCCAAGAAGAACATAATTGCGAAAATTACAACAGAAATATATTGTTTAAGAATTTAGGAGACGAAAATATCTCTCCGACGTCCACGACAACACCGAGAGTGATAACGATTTTTTAGAAGATGATGTAAAAGCAGGAACTTTTTATACTAACATTAGAATGTCTTCCGGGTTTGGACCGTTTCATAGTTGCAACCGAAGCTGTCAACGTTTCGCCCACTTTCGTAAGGGGCTTCATCAGGGCGTGAGATAAATCGCAAAACTCAAACAAGCAATCGAAATGTAACTAAGAACTTCTCAAAAGTTAGGTTATCCACTTGTAAAACAAGTCATAACCTAAACTATGAAAAGGTAAGAAAGAAAACGATAACCTGAAAAAGCAAACGAAAATCTAACAAAGAACCACTACCGAGTTAGTCAACTTGTGAACCAAGCCAGATTCTAAACTCCGTAGAAGTGACTTAAGAAGAAATAGTCTCCGTATTTAAAGGAAAAGGATCGTCACGGATGGTTAAGTTCGACCCTGATTGGGTTACGGTTGCTAAGAGGCGTGTTTTCGATAAATGACTAATAACCGGGAACCAAAGAGGGGATAGTTCAAAACCATGATCGCGATTGAAGTTATTGGGGTGTTTGATGATTTCTATGCTTTCTCGGAATTTCCTGTTGAAAAAGAATGGAGATTTGGCAATCAACGAAACATTATCAAAATCTATCTTGTGGCCTGTAGTAAAATGATGTTCAGCGACCGCAGACTTGGAAGTATACCTTTTCCTTATACAACGATCATGTTCTGAAATGCGAGTAATGACGGAACGACCGGTTTCACCAATATAGACTAAACCACAAGAACAGGGAATTTGGTATACACCTTGAGATGAAAGTGTAGGAAATTTGTCTTTGGGAGAAGGAAGAATCTGAGAGATTTTGCCTGTCGAGTTGAATATGGGTTTAATACCATTCTTACGAAGGAGTTTCCCTATTTGATCTGTAACCTTGTGAATGTAGGGTAAAAAGGCCAATTTCGGGTTGGATTCGGGAGTAGAAATGTCCTTAGGTAATCGAGTACGTGGATGTAAACGACGATTAATAACTCTATGAATATCTTCTAAAACCTCCGTATTTTCCAAACTTCGCCACAAACTCGTCAAACTTTTGTGCAATTTAACCTTTCTTAGTCGCTGTCGTGACCACAACATCATTCCTGCATTCCTCAAAATTAAGTTCCACATTCAGACACGTTCTTCTAAAAACATCCTACACCGTGCTAGTCTAGCGTTGATACGCGAACGGATTAAGCAAACTAGGCGGGAGTTAGACACCATTTCGAAACAACTCTTTTATCTTCATCTTGAGTTGGCCAACACTCTATCCCCGGATGATTGGAAATTCTTTGACAACATTACTTACCAGCAGTCTGATACCACTATACGACTAACCACTGAAGGTCATCTCAAAAAGTTTCAATTATTGGAATCCAAGAATCGTAAAGTTTCTTCTACTACTAACTCAGTAAAGACGGTTGTCAATTTATCTAGTTTGGTTCTCACTTCAGAACAGGAATCGGTGCTCTCTAAGGGTTTGAATTTTGCGGTTGCTCCCAAACGTATTCCTAAAGAAGATATTCTATGTGCTGTTGAGTCTTCTATAAGACATCTTCCTCGCCACATCTCAGATCCCATTCGTATTAACACTGGCAAAATCCTTGAATCATCTAAAATTCCTAAATCCAACATTTCTAAGTCGGAAGAGTCAGCTCTAAAAAGTCTTCGTAAGAACCCTGATATTATTGTTCTTCCATCCGACAAAGGCAACGCCACTGTAGTTTTGAACCAAATTGATTATGTTACGAAAATCAATTCTATTTTGTCTGAGGAAACATACACTCTTCTAACCCATAACCCCACTTCGAGGATTGAACGCGAGGTTATCCAAATCATCAAATCTTCCAATCTACCTCCTGAAACTAAACGTCGACTTACCCCATCAGATTCTAAACCACCTCGTCTATACGGACTTCCCAAAATTCACAAACAAGGTATTCCTTTTCGACCTATCGTTAGTACTATACAATCTCCTACTTACAAGCTAGCCAAGTTCTTGTCCAGCATTCTTTGCGAGTTTACAGGTAAAACCTCTTCTCACATCCTCAACTCTCAGCATTTTATTCAACGTCTAGAAACTATAAAACTTGAACCCCAAGATCTTCTCGTGAGCTTTGATGTTACTTCACTTTTTACTAAAGTTCCTATTGAGGATTTGCTTATTATCATCAAACAGATTCTGTCTCAACATAGCAAGGACTTTAGTTTGGTTCCTCTTATTGAAAAGTGTCTATCCTCTACTTACTTCCAATTTGATAGTAAGTTTTACGAACAAGTTTCTGGTGCTGCTATGGGTTCTCCTCTATCACCTATTGTAGCTAACATTTTTATGGAATCCTTTGAAACGGTTGCTTTGGAATCATCAATATTAAAACCTAAAGTGTGGTTTAGATATGTTGACGACACGTTTATTGTTTGGTCTCATGGTCATCTTGAATTGTCTAAGTTTCTTGATCATCTTAACAATCAACACTTAGATATCAAATTTACTATGGAAATCGAAAGTAATGGTTCTCTTCCATTTCTTGACGTTCTTGTGACTCGTAAGCCCGACGGACTTCTAGGCTATTCTGTTTATCGCAAACCCACCCATACGGACAGATACCTTCATGCTTCGTCTCATCATCATCCTGCACAGAAACGTTCTGTTATTGAATCTTTGGTCCATCGTGCCTTTTCTATTTGTCAACCTGAGAATCTAGACTCAGAACTCCGTCATCTTACTAGAACCTTAGTGAACAATGGTTATGTCTAGCGAGATATTCATAGAGTTATTAATCGTCGTTTACATCCACGTACTCGATTACCTAAGGACATTTCTACTCCCGAATCCAACCCGAAATTGGCTTTTTTACCCTACATTCACAAGGTTACAGATCAAATAGGGAAACTCCTTCGTAAGAATGGTATTAAACCCATATTCAACTCGACAGGCAAAATCTCTCAGATTCTTCCTTCTCCCAAAGACAAATTTCCTACACTTTCATCTCAAGGTGTATACCAAATTCCCTGTTCTTGTGGTTTAGTCTACATTGGTGAAACCGGTCGTTCCGTCATTACTCGCATTTCAGAACATGATCGTTGTATAAGAAAAAGGTATACTTCCAAGTCTGCGGTCGCTGAACATCATTTTACTACAGGTCACAAGATAGATTTTAATAATGTTTCGTTGATTGCCAAATCTCCATTCTTTTTCAACAGGAAATTTCGAGAAAGCATAGAAATCATCAAACACCCCAATAACTTTAATCGCGATCATGGTTTCGAACTATCCCCTTTTTGGTTCCCGGTTATTAGTCATTTATCAAAAACACGCCCCCTAGCAACCGTAACCCAATCAGGGTCGAACTTAATCATCCGTGACGATCCTTTTCCTTTAAATACGGAGACTATTTCTTCTTAAGTTACTTCTACGGAGTTTAGAATCTGGCTTGGTTCACAAGTTGATTACCTAACTCGGTAGTGGTTCTTTGTTAGATGTTCGTTTGCTTTTTCAGGTTATCGTTTTCTTTCTTACCTTTTCATAGTTTAGGTTATGGCTTGTTTTACAAGTGGATAACCTAACTTTTGAGAAGTTCTTAGTTAGATTTCGATTGCTTGTTTGAGTTTTGCAATTTATCTCACGCCCTGATGAAGCCCCTTACGAAAGTGGGCGAAACGTTGGCAGCTTCGGTTGCAACTATGACACGGTCCAAACCCGGAAGACATTCTAATGTTAGTATAGATTCCGGCTGTGGAAGCCTTCGCTATTACAGGAACTTTTTAGTTTCTGAACAAAGGAAGAAAATAAAGTAACGATTATTAAATCTAATTTATTTATACCACAAATATGTACACTCTTATAACTAACCAAACTAATTAAATCTAAGGATATTTAATAAAAACACACGAATTTATATGGCACTATTATTTACACGAAAGATAAAGTCCGCGGATAACAGTTTAACGAAGCCTGGCACTTGTTTACAAGGTTAAATTTATACCAAATTCTTCTTCCCAGGCAGCACACTGACGTCATATGACGACATTAACACGTCTTAATGATGTATCGTACGTAATTTTAACGTCAATAAGACGTAATGTGCTGCTTGGGTTTCGGTTCGTGTTTGTTTGATGTCAAATCTTATTGTAGAAATTGTCTAAAGGCATTGTTGCGCGAAACCGCTACTAAAATCAACAAACTAATATAGCAGTATAAATCTTGCGCATCCAAATCTATCCAATTTGTGTCATACACTCGATGACTTTCTATATTTGATTTTTTTAAATGAATATAGGATAGGTCGTCTTTCACTCTCCAAGTGATGTACCTATAGTAAGTCCATGTGACATTGTAAAAAAGTTGTGTGCAGCATATCTCTCTTGATGTGTATAAGAGATTTAGAAGACCATTCAATTTGTTTATCTTTTGATCGGATCGGATATTACTTTTGAAATTTCTGGTTCTTTTTTTTCTGAGTCACAAACATTTTTTTTCTTTAGATAGGCCCCATCCATCAGCTACAGGAATCATGAAAATCAATTATTTCATCGTATGCATTCTTAATTACTTCTTCTATTTGTTTTTGTGTCAAATTAGACACAAATTTTAATTGTTTTGAAGTTTATTATTATATGCATTTTTGGTCCTTATTTGTTTGTCCTGACCATTCAACTAACAGCTGGTTTTTTCTGTAACTAGGACCTCAGTACCCACTGACATGCCGTCAGTTGACTAACTCTTCTTCTGTTTAATATAATGATGTTTGTGCACATGTTTAGATGTATTGGCATTAAAACTTCTCATATTTATGTATTCGTTTAATTGGCTTAAATTTGGGATGATCTAATTTTTCAATGTTTATTGATTTCTTTTATTATAAACCGATTGCTTGATAAATATAAATTATGTAATGATCTCGCATTTACATTCAGTTAGAGAACCCATTCCGTTTCGAGTCTACTTTTTCCTCTTCTACTGCAAGTACCAATCTTAGTTAAAATTTAACGATACTTGAATAAAAACCAATTTGTTTTTACTTTCCCATAAGGAAAGTATAGCAATCGCAATTTTTTTTCAAAAAATTTTTATTGCATAATTTTACATTTTAAGGTGTCCTCAATCAGAAAAATGTATTTTTGCCAAAAAAATTTTGGGTGTCTGTGTGTAACGATGTACCCACGATAACTCTCGAACCAAAAGTCCTAGTAACTTAAAATTTGGTGTAGAGCTGGCTTTATATATTCTTTTTGTCAAAAGATGGGTTTGTTAAAGAAACCGGTAGTGGGTGTATCTGCCAGTTTTTCTTATATAATTTTGTACGTATGTAAATTATTCGAATTATTTTTACAGTTTCTTCAATCGTGTACACATCACTTCAAAATGGTTTTATGACAACATAACCTTAAAAAATATGTAGATATTCCATTATCATTTTTTTAGGAAAGTCGTGTGGTGACCACACCAGTTTTTTTTATTTAACCTACTATACAGGCTTAATAAGTTAATACAAAGATTAAAAGAGGGTACCTTGACGATTACGGCCACAGCAAAAATCCGCTATTTTTTTTTTAGTTTGCGGGTTTAATTTACAAACACGAGTGGGTTACATCACATATTTTTTTTTCAAATTTAACTAAATTTCAAGATTTTTCAAATGACTTTTTCACATGTCTCATATACTCGTTCTAATATATTAATTGACTTTAAACACTTAGTTTTATGTGGATTTTACTTCTTACTTTGCCGCTTTAGAGCTTTTTTCGTCCATTACCTAACTACACTAACAAACAAATATTGACGTTTGCAATGTTGGCAGCAAGAAAAAACTTTATGATTTGACTCTGATCTCCAGGTGTCATTCTCCCGAAAGTATTTAATTTTTTTTAAAACTTAAAGCGCCTCTAACAGTTTCTAAATTACTATTTCCGCATATCGTAATTACACTGAGATTGCTCTTCCGTCATATTTAGTTGTATACTTACTTATCTCAACTATTTTGGAGATTCAAGTACGATATTGCAGTTCAAATACCATGATTTGATCAAAGCATTTGTGTTTTGAATTCATTTTGACGTGTTTTGTCCAGTCTTGTAAAAGGAAAAATCAGAATAAGACAAGGTTATTTTGTCATACCATTTTAATTATTTTGTTTCACATTTTTAAATAAAGATTATAAAGTATCCTTAATATTTTTCTCTATGTACCTATTTTACTTTTAACACATTAAATAATATTGTATATGTTATTTCATGAGACGTGTAATTTAATCTTTTTATTGGTTGTGTATTTATCTGAACACGCGTTAATCACTTATTTATTTAAACTTTAATAATCTTCAAAACTTTGTGAAGGTTCTCGAACTGGAGAATAATTTCTTGAACGTTTCACTACCTGCTTCTTAGTACTGTTCTGTGCCAGAATAGGAAATTGGATGTGACACCGGTAGAAAGAATCGTGGCGATAGCGGCAGTTTTCTCCATTTCGGCAACTTCCGTGAGCATAAAAGTAACAGTTAATGGATTTTTCCTGACCCGATATTCTCCTTGGTTGGTAACTACAAACCAACACTTAAACGCCTGTTCTTCGGAAGACGAGACGAGAATTTTTTAACATGATAGAAATTGCATAATGTTCGCTACAGATTTTCGAACGTGGTACGTGAGTATTTCTTGGTGACCAGATAGAAAGCGAAGCGTCTGTCACCACGTGGTTTTAAAACTTTTCCGACTGCCGGTTGCTGTCTTTGTAGTTCATCTAACTGCCCAAACTTTTTTTTAAATACGACTGCAACCCTTCTGAACATGTCAAGATCCTCGCTCACGTAATGTGCGATGACGTCATCTTTTTGTATTTGGAGCAGGTCTTGTTATTCCTCGGTGGTAACTCCGAATCTAGCTTTTCCACAACCTCCGTATAAGCTCATAGACTTATCGAACTTTATTCCTACGATTTGATTTCTAGTTCTGCTAATTAATACTTTGGTTCGGATTTGAACTTGCGTATTGTGGTTATCGCCAGCGAACAGAGATAGACGATCGACGTGGATCTCTAGGTGATTTCAGATGCAAAATATAACGCCATTAATACGCTGCACGATTTTATAAGCCCCCTCCTATTATGCAGCTTTGGCAACAAACCACGTCTCCTTTAGGGATTATACAACCGACCATGTTGCCAGGTTAAAACCCACCATTTTGTGCTTTGACGTCATATCTAGTTTGTGTGTTTTCTTCTTCTTCCGGCTTTTGTCCAAATTGGAGGTCGCATGACAGTCGTATTTCGCGACCGAGCATCACACAGGATGGGTGTTTGGCCTGTACTTTCGTGAACAAATGATCGGTATTAGGAACAGGTGCAAGTATTGATACCAGTCTCTTTCGTGTTCGGACACTACTTTGGCTAAGTATTTTCCTATTGTTAGATTCATCTGCTCAACCATGCCATCAAATAGAGGATGGAGAGGTGTCGTCCTAGTTTTCTTAATTCCCAACAATCGGTAAACTTTTTGAAACAGTTCAAACTCAAAGTTGCGGCTTTGATCGGAGTGTAATTCCATCGGAACTCCAAACCGGCAGAAAAACTCTTTTACTAATACGTCTGCAACTGTAGAGATATTACGTAAGCCTCCGTTCATTTTGTGAAATAATCCATCGCCATAGGATGTATTTATCCGAATCGGATTCTGGGAACGCCCCTGCGATGTCAATCGGTACTCTTTCCAAAGGGTAGGAAGGTGATTACTAGTCGAGATGTGACAGTCAAGGAGACTACGACGCTATCTATGGATGAGACAGTAGAGATTTCGGATTTTGTGGGGGTAGAAAATGAGCATAATTATTCAATCGATGAGTTGACGGATTGTTCGATGAGTGAAGACACTATTGAACGTGCCGATAATGATGACAGTGAATATGTTTCTGATTCAGACGACATTAACACGTCTTAATGATGTATCGTACGTAATTTTGACGTCAATAAGACGTAATGTGCTGCCTGGGTTTCGGTTCGTGTTTGTTTGATGTCAAATCTTATTATTGTAGAAATTCTCTAAAGGCATTGTTGCGCGAAACCCCTACTAAAATCAACAAACTAATATAGCAGTATAAATCTTGTGCATCCAAATCTATCCAATTTGTGTCATACACTAAATTAATATTTTAATTGATGGCGGAAAGAAAAAGCAGATAGGTCGTCTTTCACTCTCCAAGTGATGTACCTATAGTTGGTCCATGTGACATTGTAAAAAAGTTGTGTGCAGCATGTCTCTCTTGATGTGTATAAGAGATTCAGAAGACCATTCAATTTGTTTATCTTTTGATAATATGGTATCGGATATTACTTTTGAAATTTCTGGTTCTTTTTTTTCTGAGTCACAAACAGAAATATGATCCGTCAGAGCATTTTTTTTCTTTAGATAGGCCCCATCCATCAGCTACAGGAATCATGAAAATCAATTATTTCATCGTATGCAAATCGGAACTCCAAACCGGCAGAAAAACTCTTTTACTAATACGTCTGCAACTGTAGAGATATTACGTAAGCCTCCGTTCATTTTGTGAAATAATCCATCGCCATAGGATGTATTTATCCGAATCGGATTCTGGGAACGCCCCTGCGATGTCAATCGGTACTCTTTCCAAAGGGTAGGAAGGTGATTACTAGTCGAGATGTGACAGTCAAGGAGACTACGACGCTATCTATGGATGAGACAGTAGAGATTTCGGATTTTGTGGGGGTAGAAAATGAGCATAATTATTCAATCGATGACTTGACGGATTGTTCGATGAGTGAAGACACTATTGAACGTGCCGATAATGATGACAGTGAATATGTTTCTGATTCAGTTGATGAAGAGGTGCAATCAGATGCTACAGAACTTCCAAAAAGATCGGAGAGGTCCATCAAAAGAAAATTTTTGAAGATTATGTTACTTATTTTGATGCAAAAAATGGTATCGATGCATTAGATATTTATGTTCCTCCAAGAACCGTTACAGAAGCGCTTTCAGGACCAGATGGGCAGAAGTGGAAGCAGGCTATGTTAGATGAAATCAGATCTTTTGAAAGAAACAACACATGGGAACTGGTTGATCATCCAAAAAATGGGACAATAATGGAGTGTAAACGGGTGATTAAAGTGAAGTGTAATAGTGAAAACAAAACGAGTTATAAAGCTAGATTAGTGGCAAAGGGTTATACTCAGAAAGAGGGTATTGATTATAATGAAACTTTTGCTCCTGTAGTGAGACACTCAACTTTAAGGGTTTTGATAGCATTATCATTGCAGTTAGATTTAAAAATTGTGCATCTAGATGTAAAGACTGAATTTTTAAATAGTGTATAGAAAGAAAATGTGTATATGAGCCAACCTGAAGGTTTTGTGTTGAAAGATTTTGAAAACAAGGTTTTTAAGTTAAACAGAGCTGTGTATGGTTTGAAACAATCCAGCAGAGCTTGGAATGAAAAGGTAGATCAAGTTCTATTAAATATTAAATACAAGAGGTCAGATTATGAACCGTGTCTATATATTAAAAGAAAAGAAAATGAGTTATTAACAATCATTGCTTTGTATTGTAACGTTCCGTTAGAGTTCATTACATTAAAATTCAATTTTACATTCGTTTATTTTTTGCAACTAATATTGCACGTAAATTTATTCAGTTTGGCAACGTCGCGTTGTTTCAAATCTACCTGAGTTGTAGCTTGAACTGGCACTTCCGTTTGAACAATCTTGCGTATTTGACGTGAGTGAAGAAAGGAAGACAAAATTTTCTTGATTATGGCGTAAAAACGCATACAATTTAATTTTTATTCATTCCATCTAATTATTGGTGAGTTTACCTTTATTTTGATATAATTTTTCTATTGAATTCAACATTTTTAGTGATTTCACAATGTTACGCAATATATTTAGACAAAGGAATTTATTTTGAAGGCCGTTGTTCAATGCAACGTGAGTACATCATGTCATTCCAAAAACCATTCTAATTATTTATATTTAGGGTCTTTTACTTTTTTGGATTTTCTGGATCTTTTATTTTGGTTTTGTCGTTTAATTACTGGATTTTTCGATATTGGAGTTTATTATACATTGGTTTTTGCTTGCTGTTGTGTTTGGAAATTTACATTCGTTTGGACGAATCTTATCACATCAAGCAAGTATGTGCTAAAAATAGAAGATATACGATAACGTCATATCATATGGTGAGTCAACTGGAATTAAGTTACTGCATTTTACATTCAAATAATTAAATTCAGTTATTAAAACTTTTCATTCGATAACAAATCAAACGTTTACGACATTTGCATTTAATATCAATAATTAATTATTAGATGTAAGATTTTACGTTTTTATCACCAATTTAAAGGTGGTTGGCGCCCTAATATTTTATTTTAAATCCTGTTTCATTTCTAATATGTTTAATTCAAATATTGTTCTTTGTTCTCTAATGTAAATAGTATATTAAGTTATAGTTAATAAATTAACGGAGTTCACGTCTTTGTATTTATTTTCATTCAAGCCCCAGAGGTCTGTGCTTCCGATTGCTACCGTGGTCAAATTATTATTTTTACTTTTATTAAACGTTCTTTATTCGGAATATTTTTTGTTACAGTATGTTGACGATTTCTTTGTATTTTTGAATGATTTAAAAGAGATTAAGTTTCCTGAAACACATTTAAGCTCAAAGTTTAAAAAATTAAGAATCTTGGTGAAGCAGTGTTTAGGGTTAAGGATAATTAGAGATTATAAAGAAAATGTTGTAACTATTGACCAGGAGGATTATATTAATGAAATTTTGAAACGTTTTGGCATGTTAGATTGTAAGACAGTTTGTACTCCTTTAGATAGTAGTATCAGTCTAAGTAAGGTCGAGGACGAAATTTGTGACTTGAATTTACCATATAAAGAATTAATAGGAAATCTCATGTACTTGGCATTTGTGACACGTGCTGACATTGCTTACGCTGTAAGTCTGCTTAGTCAGTATAACAATTGTTATACTAAGGTGCACTGACAATGTGCAAAAAGATTATTAAGGTATTTAAAGAGAACGAAGCTTTTTTCCATGATATTTACCAAGAACAATAATTCAAATTTAATCGGGTTTGTGGATTCCGACTGGGGTTCAGACAAGCTGGATCGTAAATCTTATACAGGTTATGTATTTAAGTTTTCTGGTGGTAGTGTTTTATGGAAGAGCTCCAAACAAAAAGTTGTAGCTTTATCAACAACTGAACCAGAGTATATGGCCCTTAGTGAAGCAACGAAAGAAGCTATATACCTGCGAAATCTTGTAAATAAAAAATTATTCCGAAATAAAGAATGTATAATAAAAATGTGAAAATACATTTAATAAAAGTAAAAATAATAATTTGACCACGGTAGCAATCGGAAGCACAGACCTCTGGGTATGGGTTGAATGCAAGTAAATACAAAGACGTGAACTCCGTTAATTTATTAACTATAACTTAATATACTATATACATTAGAGAACAATGAACAATATTTGAATTAAACATATTAGAAATAAAACAGGACTTAAAATAAAATATTAGGGCGCCAATCACCTTTAAATTGGTGATGAATAAAAAGCGTAAAATCTTACATCTAATTATTAATTATTGATATTAAATGCAAATGTCGTAAACGTCTGATTTGTTATCGAGTGAAAAGTTTTAATAACACAATTTGATTATTTGAATGTAAAATGTAGTAACTTAATTCCAGTTGACTCACCACATGACATGGCGTTATCGAATATCTTCTATTTTTAGCACATCTTGGTTAACGTGATAAAATTCTTTAACAGCAGGAATAAAACCAATGTGTATAATAAATCCAGTGATTAAACGACAAAACCAAAATGAAAGATCCAGTTAGAAACGAAATACCAGAAAATAAAAAGAACCAGAATAAAAAATCCAATAAACGAAAAGATCCAGAATAAAAATAAAAGACCGCTGCATTTACAACAACGGCCCTCAAACAATTTCCTTTGTCTAACGATTGCGTAACATTGCAAAATCACAATAATTAGATGGAATGAATAAAAATTAAATTGCATGGGTTTTTACGCCATAATCAAGAAAATGTGTCTTCCCCGCATCACTACGACACGCACGCCAAGCGTGGCCCCAAACGGAAGTGTCAGCTTAAGCTACACTCAAGTCGTATTGAAACAACGCGACGTTGCCGTACTGAATAAATTTACTTGCAATATTAGTTGCAGAAAATAAACGAATGTAAAATTGAATTTTAATTGTAATGAACTCTAACGGGACGTTACAATTTTTTTTCGACCTGACTGGGAAATTGGATAGTATTGAAATGCACAATGATAATCAAAGTGCTCAAAAACTGGCGAATAATCCAGTTTTTCATGAAAGATCGAAACATATAAATATCAGATACCATTTCTTAAGAGATGCTATCTCAGATAAGAAACTTGACATTAAATATATGCCAACAAATGAGATGGTAGCGGATATCTTGACTAAGTCGTTGGGAAATGTTAAGAACTCTAAGTTTACTAGAGATTTAGGTTTAAACAGGTTTTATTATTACTCTACCCGTAATTAGCAATTAAGGCCTTGAATTCCACTTTATTACTACAGTTTGTACCTTACTTTTTGGTATTGCTTTATGCGCTTCTTGGTATTCTTTTTTGCTTTTAGATCAAATTACTCTTGGTTACTTGGAGATACCATTTGCTTCATGCGCTTCTGTTACAGTTTTGGATGTCGGTTTTCTTAAGACTCTGGAAATCCTCTGTCTCTTCTATATTTGTGGTAATTCAATGAGATTGGACTAGGTTGGAATTCTTCGATTTGGATTAGTTTTAGATTTTATGGTTCTGTTCTTGGTGTATGCCTAAATTCTTAGCCTTCGTTTTGTTTTCTACACATTTATCTTGCTTGGCCGAAAGAGGAATCTGTTACGTGCTCTAAATTTAAATTGCGCTACCCTGTATATTTTTGGTTGACTTGCAGTCAGTCAACGAGTATTGTATTTGTCACTTCAGTTCAAGTCATCATTTCTTTTCCAGATACAGGTAAGTTTTCTCGTACGTTGGTTTGGATTTTCAGGTAATAAACTTTACTTTGCTTCTGATACCAATTATAAAACTCTTTTCAATATTCTACTTTGATTGACTCATTTTTTATTAACGGTTTTTGACAAGTTTTTTGTTTATATGTTTTATAACTATGTCGACAAATGCTAGACACTTTCATAATAAAATCTTTTGTCAAATATAAGAAAAAAACAGCATGTTCTACACGTTAAAAAAGTGTAAATTTGATCTACTCGTGAGCTCACTCATAAAATCGAACATTTACATTTACTAGAAATCTACGACGTTTCTATATCATTTTGTTGCATTAACAAATTAAGTTTTGTTGCTACAACAAATAACGTTGCTGATTTTACAAAAATAAAATTTGTTGATAATACTCGTTATTTGATCATATAATTAAAATTTGCGTAAAGTGTAACGTTTTTCTTTTTTCATTTACACTGATACTTTTAGATTCTAAAAATTTCTTTGTTAAAAACATTTTTGTTTTAAAATTTAAAATCTATCTAATTTAACAAAAAAAGAATTATAGATTTTTCTACTTAAAAAAAAGTTTAAACGTTGTAAAAAATAACACGCGAATAAATAAACGTAAAACGAGAGCATTGGGCTTGAAATGGTTAAAGTAACACTCGGTACGTATTTTTAATTTTACGCTACGTGACTTTTGAAAAGTAAAAATAAATTGTTCACTGTATGATTTAACGTTGCCGGCGTAAATGCTTAATCTTTAGCGAAACGACACAAGCAGAGCACGTAAATTTTTTTTCAGACATCACACATATCGCACGCCATTAAATTTGAATGCACATTTTTCGCAGGAAAAAAAAATGCGTATTTAAGCATTTCTCGACGACGCCACTTTCTACTAAATCAAATCATCAAATTGGAATAAAGTGAATCGATACGATTTCAAAAGAAAATATTTTTTTTTGTAGCCGTAACGAAAAAGTGCAAAAAATGGATGAAATAAAACAGTATCGAATCCATCCGTATATACAAAAGCGCCTTGCGGAAATCATTTATCTTGGAAAAGGAGAAGGTCCTACAGCCGATATCTCCATTATGAATTGATCAAGTACATACTTTCGCACTCACGTACAATCGCTACAATTTCAATGATTATTACAATTTATATCGTTTTGTTATTTTGCACAATTTGTGTACGGGGCGAACGAGAAAACCCGCCACAAGTTAAGGCTATTAATTTAAATTTTGTTCGCGAGTTTGATAATAATTCACAAGTTACTTTTATGTTTATCAAACAAAAGTTAGAAGTTTTTTTATTACTCGTTTAATTGTTATTTATAGTCTCCACATTCGTACGTAACAAAATCGATTTAATGTTTATAAAAACGTCGTAAAAGTTTTTGTTTTTTTTTGCAGTGAAGGTCTGCGCCGTTTTTTCTTTTATTCAAAGTTTTAATGCACGGATATATGTACGTTTGCGGTCCTGGATTCTTTCGTGACTTGCACAAAACATAAATCAGTCACTGCTTCCCATTTCTGCTAAAATGGATGTTTATGATTGATTATCTGTTGTACTGCTATGGTTATTTTAATCGAAGAAATAAATAACTATAGATAAATTATTATTTATTGCATCAATAAAGAAATTTTTCACGTGTTGTAAATGTTTCAACTTTTATTGAAAATTCTTCCTTTGCATTATTGCTCTATAAATCTTTCGTATTCTTTTAGGACAAACGTCGACGACATCGATGTCGTAGTCAAAGTGAAGCTTATTGCTACCGGTTTGACGTTTTCAAACGAGCGAGGTGTTAACGCTCGGTTAACTCGGCTAAGGAAGATATGAGCCAACGTTTTACTTTGCTTTAAACTCATTCCTAATTTTAAAATATTCGATTCTTGTAACTACGGCACAGAATAACATGTGCCACTAAGATAATATCGTAAAAATATTAGTAAAATAACAGTTTTGACATACACATGTATTTTTAGTAACAAATACTTTTGTCTTTGTTCTTACGGTTTTAAACACACAAAGACTCTCATACAACTTTGCAATGCAACTTTCTTATAATAATGAACCGATATCGCGCAAAAAAGTAAAATATGAGCACAAAAACTTTCCCAACCGACAATTCTTCGTCAACAGTAGTAACTTTTACTACTCCTTTTTAATTGATTTAAAAACGAAAACATGCGTGTATATAAACTTATGTACTACACTTAATGATATTTTGCTTTTAGCTGTTACTGCGTTAAAATGATCAAAGAAGCTTGACGGATGTCACCTAAACGTACTCAGCGACAATACATAAGGTTACAAATAATAAAGTTTGCGTTTAGACTTTACAGGTTACATATCCAGAAAACAGCGTGGCAGCTCCACAAAACTCGCTAAAAAAAGTAAAAAGATAAGGTGACGACGCTATTTTTGAAATTGCTTTCTTACTTGAAACGTCACGTAATTAACTGAAACGCCGAATCTAATGAAGACCTTAAACACGTTTTCTCCAGCACATTTGGTAAAAGCGTAATAGAAATCACAAACGTTGAAAATTCAGCAGAAATAAATACTACTTACATGTCGTGAAATAGTACTTAGTATTACACCTTTTGAGAATCAGTAACGGCGTGTAAACTAACGCAGCCGTTAATTTTACATCACAATAAATATTTTTGACAAATACAAAATAACGACATATAACAACCCTTAAGATCATAAATCCCACAATTATAATAACAGCTAAATTATGTTATTAGATGTGCGACACTATTCCAAGAAAATACTAGTTCCAGCCTAAGTACCTGGGTTTCGCCAAACTTGCTATAAATAATTTTAAGTTATTAAAAGCAAGATGACGCATGTCGCCATACCTGTAAAGATAAAGCACATCAAAAATTGCCTCAATTCCGTCAGTATACGTAAAAAACGTAGTAGTACGACGATTAAAAATTTAATAAAAGAGGATTACTTACAAATGAACGGAAAAGATTTCTATCAAAATCAAACCACTCAGCAAATTTTCAACAGAAAATAAACATCGGCGTAAAATCCCGCACTATAGATAAAACTAAAATATCTAGCCAGTGGTGTTCGCGTACCAGTGACGTGGCAAAAATTTTATTAAAATGCAAAACAAAATTACTAATGACACATAACAAAAAAATAAGCATAATTAGAAATCCTTACTTGAATACCTTATACTTTGCTGACGACCAAGTGGCCAACAACGCATGTTGTAAAATTGCAAGAAAAATACAAAGATTCCGACTAAGAGTTCAATTTTAAGAAAAGCACTAAACAAAAACTGAAGAAAACGTAAAAGATACCTGAGATATACTAAGAATAAAAACGCCACTACCAAAACGGAAAACAGTAAAATTGATCAAAAAAAGGGCAGCTTTTTGACAATTACGGTAGCAAACTATTAGGATGTATGCAACAAAGGTATAGCTCATAAATTAAAAAAAAATTAGACAACAAATAAAGGTAGAAACAGATAAACAAAAACATAATAAGAATAAGCGGTTACTATGGTATAGTCACGTTAGAAGAGCGGAGAGTAAATAAATCAGAAACACAAGTACGAAATGGAGTCCGATGTATTGGAGGGACAGTGGTGGACCCTGACAAAGTTGAAAAACCAAGATGAACAAAACAATTCAAAGCAGAAAGCTGAAAAATAAAGACTGGCAAAACAGACAGAAATAGAGGGTTTGGTTAAAAGAAAGTCAATAGCAGCAACTTCAGCTTGGAAAGCGGATGCATATTTACCCAAAGTCAGCAAAAATTGCTTCCCATGGTGCTTGCCTCCATATACTCCTGCTCCGGTACCGTCAGCGTATCCTAAAACAAATACCCCGCCGTTTTCTAGTTCTTGTAGTAGTCCGTCCATGACGAGACACCACAGTAGAAGTGATAGCACCCCGCCTTGTGGGCATCCGCCAGCCACTTTGGCTCCCACAGTGCTACCGTACAAAGTAGCCGTTACTAACCGATTCCTGAGCATTGAGTTGACCCAGTTTCGAACTAGAGGTGTAATTCCTTTTTTCTTCATTGCTCTTGCAATTGAGGTGAAGGTAGTGTTGTCAAATGCTTCTTAAATATCTAGAAAAGCACCCAATGCAATATCATTGTATTGGATTTCGTTTTCGCATCTGCTTACTAGTTGGTGAATACTGGTTTAGGTGCAGAGGCGAAGCCTTTAGTGCCCCGTCCCGTATATACCTGTCCACTACTTTTTCAAGTAGTTTTAGGATAAAAAAAGTTAAACTGATCGGTCTGTAGGATTTTGCCTGGGCGTACGTAGATCTCTCTGGCTTTGGTATAAATATCACCTTGACAATCCGTCAGCTGTTTGGTATGTGCGAAAGTGCTAAGCTGGCTCTGAGAATTTCGCATACTGCGTTTCAAAGCGCAGCGAATCTTTTTTGCAGCATGATGGGATAAATTCCATCGGCTTCTGGAGACTGAAAGGGTTTAAACGTATTGATTCCCCATTCTAGGTTTTCAGGATTGATTATTTTTTTCGCTAAGTCTCAGTTCCTTTTGGGTGCTTTTCTGTTTGGTACCTCTAGGTCCTGGTGCTTAGAAACTTCAGTTAACAACGAACCCGGGAAGTGTTTTTGCAGTATTTCTTGCAAAGTACCTTCAACCAAGTCTGTAAACTTTCCGTTTTCGGTCAGTAGGTTTGTTTTCTACGTCCATACAATAGCTTCTCCATGAGTCTCTTTTTGCCTTTTTATGGCATCGTTGTATTTTGTAAGGCTGGTTTTGTATTCATCCCAGTCTCCGCTTTTTTTGGTTGTATTAAATAGCCTTCTGGTGCGTGCCCTTGCTTTGTTAAACTTTCTGTTCCACCAAGTTATCTTGTTTGGGGTTCATTTGACAGTTTCTAGGCAGCTTAGTTCCAATGCGGAGTTTAATGAATTAACAATACTATTCGTCATTAGTTCTAGCTTGTGCGTTAATCTTGCAACTATGGGACAGTCCGTGATTTGGCCCGCTAAAGTTTCGTTGAACAAATCCCAGTCGGTTTTTCTTGGGTTTCTTTGTTCCATTACGAGTTCCCTGCCTGATTCAATGTTGAATCGAATGTATCTATAATCAGATAAAGAAGGTTCATTTGATGCGTGCCACATTTTTATCGCTTTGCTCGCATTTGGACTAGCAAGCGTAAGGACAATAACTTTACTGCGCGACACGGTTATGAACGTTATTTATTATGTCTAAATTGTCTTTTAAAATAAATCCTAAAAGTTTTTCACCTCTTGGATTTGTGTTTGTGCTCCCCCACAAGGTGTGGTGTGCATTAGCATTGCATTCGAAAACCGGCGGTTTGTTGACCCCACTGTTAATCAGCCTGTGGATTTCCTTCGGCGGCGGTGATCTTCTCTGGTCGTAGGGGAAGTAACCGGATCCGATAATGAACTCCCTCCGGTTGCCTTCCTCTACTACAGATATTTTAGCTGCCACTAGATCTCTAGAACATAAATCTCACAGTGGCATTAAGTTTAATGCATTTTTTATAATATTGCATGTGCAAAGGTTGTGCACAGACTGGGCCGCAAACAGCCATCTGCCTGGACAGTTCAACCCTTTTATTATTCCCTTGTGGATCCATCGCTCCTGGACAAGAGCAATGTCAATATCGTGTGTTACGATATAAGCACCGAGGGCCGCTGAGGCTGCCCTATAGTGATGTATGTTTATCTGAACCACTTTCAGCATTAGATTTGCCGTCAGCAAGTTGTATCTGGCTCTGGATTTACATTCATTGCCTCGTGGACATTCCTTGTAGCATCCGGTTTTTTGCTGTCCTTTTTGGAGTCGGCCAGCGCCCAGAGAGTGATCTTTGAAACCCAAGGTACAATTGATTAGTTGACGCTTTTGCGCCTTTGTTCCGACAGTTGCGTGCGCTGTCTGGTGTCGCTGTTGCGTTCCTGACGTCCCCGCCTTTGCTTCTTGTATAGGTGGATTTTGCTCTCGCGTCCCCGCCATGGAAGTGGAACCGGTTGTCTGCGCTCCCAATTCTTTTTGTTTTTTAAGCTTTCGCCTTGCAGCCCCCGAAAGCTTTTTGGGCTTTTTGGGTTCGCGCTCAGCGTCAGCCGTTATTTTTGAGTTCTGTTCAGAGTCCCCGTCTTTTTTTAAATTTAAATATTGGGTCGATGATTCTATATATGTTCTCATGAGTGCCGAGGAAAAGAAGGTCGCCGTGCGAAGTGCCCCGATACGCACGGAAGACTATATACAACGAGGTTCGCATCTTTCGGCATGGTTCTCTCCACCTTAGATTTAGGTTTTTGATGAGGCTGTTTCGTCTTGGTCCGGACAATTAAGCCAAGACCCTCCAACACCGTTTTCTCGTGAGACATGTCCACAATAGCAAAAGGTTTGGGTTTGGCTGCCGTGCTTGCTAAACAAAGTCAGCAGAGCAGCGGCAGGCATCGTTATCCCAGTGTTGGCCCTTGCCACGACACTACAGCTTGAGCTGGGAAAGCTGGTTTGCGTGACAGTAGTATTAGAGTACATACGGATTTTAGGCCGTGACTCCAACACCTGCCAAGGTAAACAGGGTTGTCCCGGGTCAGCTGATGAACCTGCATACCGTTACATCCTATTTACCCTCCTATTCACCGCCTGAAGACGCGCCCGATAGGTAACTCAACCCACGGAAAGTAAAGTGTTGGTGTTTTTAAAATATTTTATACCTTTTATTTTGTTTTAACTTTACCTAACATTTTTTTTCTAACGTAGAAAGACTTTCGTGTTTTGATCATTCTTCCAAATTTTTACATTTCACAAAACTTAAAAAGCTCACAACTTTTGAAAAACCTACAATACTTGACGTTTTGACGGTCATTTTGCTGTCTTCTTCAGAAAAACTGAAACTGAAGAAGTAGGATCTTGAGAAGAAGGATGTCGCGCCGTTTCAATTAAAGATTTGCGACGATTTACATTCACTATTCTTCTAGAACATGCTTTTCTATACTAGGGGTCGATACCATTACCTCTGTTGCAATTATCGTACTTCTGGATTTCGATAGCAACAACGGATCTTGTGTTGTGTTTTTTTGTGTTCGCCTTATGTTTTCTTATACGGGTAACAATGTTGTGCTTTGTTGGTGCTACACAAGCCAGTTCATCCAAATAAGGGATGTGATAGACCTAGGGGTCGAGTGGTGCTGTTGGCTTTTTTGATTTTGAAAATTTTTTTTTTATTGTGCTATTTCTTAATTGCTTTATCTAAGTCTGTTTTTTGTTATCGCTCGATGCGTGTCGGTTTTCTATATATTTGGTGTCCCAATGTGTTATCCATCTTCCAAGTGACTAGTACGTTGAAGAACAAAATGATTTTGTTTGTTTTGGTTTTGAGGTCAAATTATAAAAGTATTTTTATTTGATTTACACCTGTCTATTGTTTACAAACAGGTTTCAATTGTCAATCTAAAGGCAATGCGGCAAATGAAGAATACTGCGATGCTGTTTGATTCTTCAGTTAGCGTACCATCTTTTTGAAAAATTTATAGTTATTTATAAGTGAGCAACAATCATGTTATTGAATTCAAAATTTAATATCACGGTGGTGTCGTCAGTATAAAGAGCAAACGCCGAATATGGATTCTTTGGCATGTCAAATCTGGAGACGTTGTACAGAACAGGTTTTATGACAGATTTTTGCACTTTAGTATGTATTTTTTTCCGAGTGAGGCGTGGACCATAAAATGTTAATTGCGCAAGTATAAACGGATGAGACGGGCCATAGGCAGGACAACGCTGCCATCTTTAGCTTTTCTAGGGTTTCTTAGAAACAGCGCAGGTGTCACTAATAGAATTTGTTCCCCTTTGTAGTTTACGACACACTTGGTCTGTAGGATGATCTGCACTAACAACTTATCCATAGATAAAAGTGGGCTAAAACAGTAATAGGTATAAACGCACCGGTTGGCACAGAGAGGCTGACTAGACGCCATCTTTTTGCACGCTTAAAGTCCCGTGATATTTATCAAATCTAGCTAAAGCTATTCATAGGTTCTGATCCTCGCAGCACGGTTTCCGTTACACGGTGCCTGTTGAAGTAACGCCCAACCGCAGTCCCCCACCTAGTTCTAATTAGTAATTTGCCAGTTTAATGCTACCACGCAGTGGCACTTTCCTTTCCTTTCTATTTCAACACCCCAAATACCAGCTTTCGCCCGCCCAATTGGGAGAACAGTCATATCTAAAAACACTCCCGCTTCTCTTTATTACGGAATTCATGTAGCACGGAAAAATAAATCAACGCTCAACCTGTGCTTGAGCTAGTTTCCACGTTCCCGCGAAGGCGACACTAAATAGATAAAGCACCGGATAACAAACGGCCCCGGTGAAGCTTTTTCGTATTGCTGTTGGACCACGTTAGGCAAGTATCCGTCGCAATCTCTTCTATCCACAGAACGGATTCCTCTGCTACCTTGCAGTGTTTCTAGAGCTTTCGTTTTGTTGACAAAAATGCATTAGTATCCTAGAATACTGGAATCGGATAGATTGCTGTAATTTGTATGGGACTAAGGTGCAAGGCAACTCACATAGACCCCTGGCGTATTGAACCGCAAACACAGCAACTCTCATACTTAGGAAGAGTAACTATTGCTTTAAAAACAGCGCCCACGTAGAAAACTGTTCCTTCTCGTTTGGATTACACACAATTACGTTTACAATTTAAGGAATTACTATTAACACGACTACTACCACATTGGAATACGGTACGTCTCTGCCGTTGACAAACTTGTAATTGAATAGAGGTGTATCCGTTTTAAGGGCAGCAACACCACAAAGTAAAATATTGGCCGTGTCAGTTATTTAGTCTCTAAAAGTATATCGATAGACGTTTAACTCGGAACGGTCACATCCTTTACTGACTCTTATTTCTGGTCGATGTTAGCTGGCCAGTGCAGCACTCCGAACCAGCTTTTCACACGCCTATAAATAGGGGGTAGCAGTGGAACGAGGCGGGGATAGAGTGTCGTAGCACTCCCCTCTAAAGGACATGTCGCACGATGGAATAATTCGACGACCAACCTCTGCCAGAGCTAGTTCCCACGCCCCCGTGAGACCGACACCAGTTGATAGAGCACCGGACAGTGGTTCCCCGGTGGGGCTCTCTATCACCCTCGGATACTCGTGTTGCTGCCGCGCCACGTTGGACGAGTCGCCGTCGCAGTCTCCTCCAACCTACAAAAATGGATTCCTCTGCTACCTGGCAATGATCGAACAGCCCTCGCCTTAAGGCCCAGGCCGTGCCCCAAGTTCTTGTCTGAAAATTGAACCAAGTTTCAGAATTGGAGCTAGGTCCAGATTTACCGACATGGACAAGATGGGTTATGTCTCCCAGCCGTGCCTCTAGTTCCTGTCCAATTCCTTCCCTCGGAATTAGGTAGAGTGACTATTATTCTAAGGGAAGCGGTCACATGATAAACCTCTCCCTCACGTATAAATCGTATACAATTAAGTCGACAATCCACGGACGTTATGCCGCCGTAGAGGGAAACCCATTAAAAAGACGTCAACACAAGTACTACCACGTTTGGATACGGTACGTTTCGGCCATTTACACAGGACCCAGACTTACGCCTGAACCCTGGAATTGGGTGGATATGTATCCGTTTTAAGGGCAACAACACCACATGGTGAAATGTAGGCCCGTATCAGTCATTTAGTTCACATCTGTACTGGAGAGCCAGTACAGATGTTATCCAGAGTGCACCGCGAGGAGGCGACTAACATTACACTACTCTAATCTCAAAAAAAAAATTAGATCGTTAGATTGCTAATTCTGTCTGATGAAGATCATTTTATTTTCTTTAATTTGAAACTCGACTTACTTTTCTCAGTAAGAGTGTTCAAGCAGCGTTGTTAAAATCGCACTCAATTTGTTTCAGATTTTTTTTAATGCATCCGATACTCTATCTGAATATTGTCATACATGGATCTAAACTGCAACTCCAAGAATCCTTGAGCGTTTTTGCGTGTTTTCGGTAGTATAAACGATGCCATTGGGACTGTCTTTATTATTTTTGTTTTACTTGGTGTGTTTACTATTCTTTACGCGTTGTCGTTTTGGACGCTGTAAAATTTTATATTTATTATCGATTGTAATTCTTGAAGATTGCCGTCTTAAATTTGATCTATATTTAGCTAAGCGGACGTCGAAACTGCGTGTTTGCTTCCATTAGCGCCATTGTCGATTCTTGGTCTTGATTATTTTTGTGATGTTGGGTATGTTGTCTTTGGTGATCATTTTTGATGCGGCATCTACGATACATTAAATTCTTCAGGTAAATTTCTTTACCACGTTTTTGAATTGACGAACGTCTTTTGTGATTAGTACTTTTAACAGACACCTAAAAAGACATATCTTTCTTTAAGATTTACATTGGCCAATACAATTTTTTCTGCGGTCTTTAATGAGGAATGCAGATGTGTAAGGTCAGCATCGACCTTCCACATCTGCATTCCTGCTGCTTTTAGAGCAATAGTTACTCTTCCTAAGTATGTGAGTTGCCTTGCACTTTAGTCCCATACAAGTTACAGCAATCTATCCGATTCCAGTATTCTAGGATACTAATGCATTTTTGTCAACAAAACGAAGGCTCTACAAACACTGCAAGGTAGCAGAGGAATCAGTTCTGTGGATGGAAGAGATTGCGACGGTTACTTGCCTAACGTGGTCCAACAGCAATACGAAAAAGCTTCACCGGGGCCGTTTGTTATCCGGTGCTTTATCTATTTAGTGTCGCCCTCGCGGGAACGTGGAAACTAGCTCAAGCACAGGTTGAGCGTTGATTTATTTTTCCGTGCTACATGAATTCCGTAATAAAGAGAAGCGGAAGTGTTTTTAGATATGACTGTTCTCCCAATTGGGCGGGCGAAAGCTGGTATTTGGGGTGTTAAAATAGAAAGGAAAGGAAAGTGTCACTGCGTGGTAGCATTAAACTGGCAAATTTTTAATTGGAACTAGGTGGGGGACTGCGGTTGGGCGGTACTTCAACAGGCACCGTGTAACGGGAACCGTGCTGCGAGGATCAGAACCTATGAATAGCTTTAGCTAGATTTGATAAATATCACGGGACTTTAAGCGTGCAAAAAGATGGCGTCTAGTCAGCCTTTCTATACCAACCAGTGCGGTCGTACCTAATACTTTTTTAGTCCACTTTTATCTATAGATAAGTTATTAGTGCAGATCATCCTACAGACCATGTGTGTCGTAAATTAGAAAGGGGAACAAATTCTACTACTTTCTTCAGTAGGAGTGTTAAAATCGCACTTAATTCGTTTCAGATTTTTTTAAATGCATCCGATTCTCTATCTGAATATTGTCATACATGGATCTAAACTGCAACTCCAAGAATCCTTGAGCGTTTTTGCGTGTTTTCGGTAGTGTAAACGATGCCATTGGGACTGTATTTATTATTTTTGTTTTACTTGGTGTGTTTACTATTCCTTACGCGTTGTCGTTTTAGACGTTGTAAAATTTCATTTTTATTTTTTATTTTTGATTGTAATGCTCGAAGATTGCCGTCTTAAATTTGAACTGTATTTAGCTAAGCGGACGTTGAAACTGCGTGTTTGTTACTATCGGCGTCATTGTCGATTCTTGGTCTTGATTATTTTTGTGATGTTGGGTATGTTGTCTTTGGTGATCATTTATGATGCGGCATCTACGATACATTAAATTCTTCAGGTAAATTTCTTTACCACGTTTTTAAATTGGCGAACGTCTTTTGTGATTAGTACTTTTAACAGACACCTAAAAAGACATATCTTTCTTTAAGATTTACATTGGCCAATACAATTTTTTTGCGGTCTTTAATGAGGAATGCAGATGTGTAAGGTCAGCACCGACCTTCCTTAAGATTTAATGGAAATGATAAAAATAGATTAAAGATTTTTTAGGGTGAATGGTGTATTTATTATTTATTACAATTTAATTGGAAGCCTTCGAAATTTAGCAAAATTCTTTGTCAGGCAGTATAAACAGAACTTGGCTAAAGTTCGAAAGCTTGCAATTAAATTTATATTTAATAGTAAAGTTTTATGTCTAAGATAAAAGTTAGTTTTACCGGATAACTTGGTGTAGCGTACGATACGATACAATGATTAAAATCGCAGTTTCAAATTCACTCTGTAAGTAAAGTGCGTGCGCTGTGCGTACGTCTGCTGCTGACGTTTGACTTTCCAATCAACTACGTCGCGTGACCTTGAACACTTAATTTTTGATAAAATGTATGAAACAAATGCCTTGTCATTTTATACACAGCTAAGTAGAAAGTAGGCTCTAGAAAATCATGGTCCGCTAAAACGTGCTTATAAAGCAGATACCTTAATCCATCACATAATGGGACTACACACATCAAAATGATCTAGAAGACAAAGCTAAAAATAAACGTTGTTGCAACTAGTATCGCAATGGTTAGTATGATTTTTGGTCGTAAACGGCGCAGCATATGCTTGCAATCTGGATGTGCTTAAACGCTATTCTTACTTTAAGTTTAGTGCTGGTAGGATGTTGAAAACAACACTCAGTAAGGGGTCAAATTTTTGTCCATCCTTTTTTAAGGGAAGTTTTTCTCGATGCAGAACACATAACCTTCTAAGAAGCCTATTTCAAATTAATTTTTGTATTAAATTTTTAACGGACATCTACTTAAGCTTGGTTATGAATTTTATCCACACGTGCTTACAAGTTGCGAGTTTTGTTCTGTTTCGTTAAAAGTAATTTTAGATTATTTGGAACATTAATATTTTAAGTTTAAATCGCTTGCTACGAGGTCAGAGAACACGTGATAATGTTACTGGGAAATTTCCTACTTTTTTATTTGATTTAAGTTACTATTACTTTTTGATATCATTTAAATTAATATTACTGGTCTATGTCATTTAAATTGCTTTATTTTATAATTTTGCTTAAGGAGATTTGGAAGTACGTGGCGCAAGTTATGTGATTAAAATGGTTAGTTAAATCAAATCTTTATCTTGCTTGCACGTAATTTGTTCCGTTGAAATTACTGTAAGAAAAACGTTACAGCGCGATCACGGTTAAACAACTTAAATTTAGCGATTGCATTTGCTTTAATAATTTTCAATCCATAATTAATTTTATAAAATCTTTATTTAAAACTAATTGTGATTTTAATTTAATTTATATAATACTTGATGATATCAAATTATGCTATCAAACTGATTTTAATTTTAATTCAATTTATATGATACTGTGTTGTTTTCAACCGCGTAATTAGTATACGTTAATAATCTTTTGTGCTGGTAATTAGGGGTGTACTAACAACTTGATATATAATTCTGGACTTTACCGTGATATTTTGTCTTTTTTGTACTCTGCTTCGTTATCTACTGTGATACAATACTAGTCTCGAATGAATTGTAATAATTTGGATATAACTCTCTGTTGTTTTATTCTCAACGCACAATTGAGATTGCAAGTTTGAGCATCCCTTCTATGGCTCAGATTTTTTTCTTTTCAGTCTTTTGTGCTTGCAAGAAAAGATGGCGCAGGGCACGGGGTTACCAGACAAAGTTGGCTACTAACAACTTGACTTACGATCATCTCCGACTTAAGCTAGCCAAACTGTTAAGTCGACAATCTACTTCATTGATGTTTTTTTACACATTCACAGTTAATGCGATAGAAGTGCATGGTCACCTTAACTGTTAAGCACAGCTTGTCTTCTATTAGGTAAACTTTTAATTAAATTGTCTATTTCATTTTGGTCAATAGTATCACCTAATACAGACCTTGTTTAAATCTGTCGATCACTAAAAAATAAACTGGCAAAACACAACTTCTAACAATAATATATTTATTTAAAACAAGAGAGAATAGGCGTTAAAATCAACAGAGAAAAAAGTCAACCAATAACAATTATGGATTTGTCGATTAATATAGCAGCTATAATATCGACACACTATACAACTAATTATATGCAATTGCTAACAAACGTTATAAGTGATTGATTTTAATTTAAATTAAATATTATTCGATCAAACTACCTCGTCTATTATGCAATCGACAATGATAATAATGAATCGCAAAAAAGTAAAACATGAACACAACGACTTACCCAACCTACAATTCTTTGTCAACAATAGTAAAGTTTGCTACTCCGTTTTTTTTTATTTAAGAACGAAAATATGCGTGGTATATAAGTATATGACAGTCAAAGTTGTTTCACCTTTGGCTGTAATTGCGTTCAAATTATCCAAGAAACTTGATGAATTTTACGTCAACGTACTCAACGACAATACATAAGATTACAAATAATATAAAATTGGTAACTAAAAGTAAATTTAAGTCAGTATGATCGATGTTATAATTATATAAAATGAGTTATAGTCTGACAGCTGACGGTTAGTCAATACAGTTAATAGCGATAACATAAAAGCAAAATTATACAATACTGAAAGGTATTACGTCCAAAACTGACATAATTAAAGCAATAAATACATAAAAATGCGAGAAAGTAATGTGCATAAAGTTGATTGATTAGTTACAGAAGTACATTAACAAAGTAATACGATACTGATATTTCAGAAACAGGCGTGAGTCTTCTCTAGTCTCTTCTGATTACATAAAACAAGGTAGAATTTAAAAGTTACATATCTCGGAAAAGGTCGGGTACAAATGGCAATTCTGCAAAACTTGCTAAAAATAAGTTAAAAAATAACGCTCTTTTTGGAAATTGTTTTTCTACCTACAACGTCGCGTAATTAACCCAATCGCCAATTCCGACCAATACCTGGAATACATATCTCCTAATACATCCGCTAAAGACGTAACAGAAATCACTACCGCAAAAAAGTTCAGCAGATTCACAGCAATTTCAAAAGGGTAAAAAGCGAGTAAAATAGCCGTTAGTTGATGTATCTCGTTTATTTCTACCTGTAAAGTAAATTGACAATTAGTAGCGGCATATAAACAGTGCAGCTGTTAGTTTTAATTTAGGATAAATATTTTTTGTAATACAAGATAACGACAAGTATCAACTAACTAAATGTGTATGTACTAAGGTTCTGTATGCTATAATAAGAAAACCTTTTGGTTAACGCTTGCAAGGAGACTGTTTACATTTATACCTTAGAGCATTTTGATGTGTGGATTTAGATTTTACGCACGATCAAAAACAGTAACAGCAATGACCAATAAAGATTAGCTTTTAGTTGTCGATTGTTGTTGTTGTTGCTAATATTATAAAATTAAATAATACATAACTTCCATGCTAATCCTTGATTTGAGATGAAACTAGTGACGTTACACTCGTTGCAAATCGCATTTAGCGTAAATTGAAATAATCGAAACAAAAATATGCATGCGTTAATTGTGATAATAACTATATCTACTTCGTATGTATTTCACGTTCGACGAAAGTACAAATTAGTGACAAGTCAAAAAAAAAGGATTACTTACGGTCGTCCATGCAGATAGCTATCGCTAAGAAATGAAGCAAAGATTAGATATAGGATTGTATTACAATTAAATTGCTTATGGACAATCAATGAATCCGATCCGAAATGATCTTCACTTTTTTAAACGCAGGTGAGTTGCCTAATTGATTGAGTGCACGTTTTTGTACTTGCTTCTGAGTATAGCCTCCAGCAGAGAGTAATGGATTATCAAGAATCTTGCCAAGTTAGCTCAACACGTGGTATCGTAAAACGCTAAGAAAATTACGGGAAGATCAACGTAAACCACAATAAGATGCGTTATAAGTCATCCTAGGAAACTTTTACTAAAGCAGCAAAAATTATACACTTATATAACACAGATGCTTGTAAAATTTTTAAAAGTAAAAACGTCGCTGGACGCTTACATTAAAACAGACTTGTGAAGTGTACCACACACACCGGAAAAATGATTTTCCTTTCGTTTCCTTCTGCGCAAATAGGCGTTCCGAGAACAAATTTTTTAATAGAAAAATTTTAACATACCAACTTTTTAACATAACAGTCTGCTACTAGCTAGAAGCATCTTCTCAGTATTTTCTAAAACTTTCTGTAATATAACTAAGCGTACATATGGTGTTATCGCAATTAAATCTCATACGACATCGTACAATTACTGAAAAACAAACGCAATGAGTTTCCCCTAAATTAAATATATTATTTTGGTAAATGGCCCTACAGTACGGTGACAATTACACCCAAACACTCGAAGGTGTAGATAGCGTTAACTGTTATATGTATATATAATATCATGGAAATTTTCTCAATCAAATCATCAGCTTATTATCTTCAAGTCAAGGAACACGTGTGGAGGTATAGAAACCCGCTACAGACAACTACGGAAAAATTAAACGAAATCACAAAAATAGAGAACCATAATAAAGACAAGTTGTAACAATATTTTGTCCAATACTCGCATGAATGCGTTTGAATAATTAGCAATTAAAACCTCGCTGGGCGCACATAACGTTAGATGATGTCCGCGTTATTCTAACGTTAGCGGAAAAAAATGATTGGAAAAGTCAAGTTCTACTTCCTGTTTTAGCTCTCAAGAAGAAACTAGAACCAAACCTAAGTTTAATTACGACGCGGTCTAAGCCGAAAGTCGCTTATAATCATAAAAAAACAAAGGTTTAAGACTAGTGGAGTTGCTTCTACCCAGCTAAACAAAACTTTTTCAATTAGATAGATCTTACTAAAGAATATAAAGACACTGTATTTGTTTTAGACATTTTGGAGAGTCTTATCTGGATAATACAAGATAGCGTTGTAACTCGCAACAAAAAATCCACACGAAAACAAACTAAAATCGTTCATGAGTTTCTTCACCGCGCACCTCTCTCTATAAATTATCTGCCCCGACTAATGTTGCCACAGACGGTTAGCGCAATATCTTACAAATATTTTATCATTTATTGGCTCATTTTACTAGCGAAATTGCCATAATATATCAGATTTTATTTAAATCTATTCCAATTTCTAATCTAATCGTGTTCACCTATTTTTTGCGAGTAGCAAACTTATTTCAAATGTGACTTGATTTTATATTTCTTTGTTTTTAGTACTTTTTTAAATAAAATAAAATTTGTTACTGATGTTTTTTTGTTAGCAGTACAAACGTTTACCTTCTTAATAATTGCCAAAAAAAATTGGATAATTATTGAACTAGTTAACTTTTTTAATTACATTTTAAATTTTTATGTTTGATATGCTGACGAAGTAAATATGTAATCTCAAATATTACCGATTTATGAAAATACTGTTTCTTAATTACTTTTATGTTACGATAATTTTATTACTTGCATATAACATTTTAATTAAATAAATTAGTACATAACAAAAGTTGTTAATTCGTTTTGACGCAGTTTTTGGTTTTTAAAAAATCAATTAACAATAGAAAATTAACATCGCTATAACGTTAAATTACGATTCTGCAGTAATCTACAACAATTAACAAAGTGGTTAGTAAATATGCTGACCAAGAGATGTATTGATGCTAATTTCCTAGCGGCGAACATACTTTTTTGGCACGAAATACGTCGTAAGGTTGGTTATCTTTTAGTAAATACTACAATCAACGCTAAAATTAACAAGTTAACATTGCAAAAGATTTTTTTAATATTTGGCACTAATTAACATATAATATCACAGTAAGATAAAGTAAAAAAATATATGCAACCCACCTTACAGCGTTGCAATTTAAGAATGAATTAAATTGTAGGTTCTAACTGAACTAAACCGCAAGAATCGCATTCATTTTATTTTATTTTAATTTAATTCAATTATTGTTTAAGTTACCTTAACATTCATTTTTTTTCACAAAATTATCAATCAATTTTTCTTTATATTTTAAGCATATTTGTGTAGTCATTATTATCCAAAAAACATTGATCCTTCCAAAGAGAAAATTTACCTAAAAAAATAATAAAATGTTATTGGAAAAAATAAAATAAGAACATGAGGGTTGTTTACTGCAGAATACTAAAAAGGAACTCTACCAACAATGACAGGTTTAGATCAAGAAACACCTAGAGACTAAAATTTATTTCAGAACGCGAGCAACTAAAACATTCCAAATTCTGCTACTCATTAAAGCAAAAAATAATTAATTAGAATTTGTTTCCGTTGACTTGCGCAATTAAAAAAACATATTCGAAAAATGTTTTCGTAAAAAGGAAAAAATTGTGCCCGGTCACGTTGCTACATTAGCAAAGAGACAGTGTTTTACAATCGAATTAAAATTTTATAAATCTGTTTCTTTTTTAATAGAATTTATATTTGTTGAAAGCGTAATTAGGAAGTAACGTGTTGGTATTTATTACCAGTAACGTACTGGTTTTTTTACGTCGCTGTTACATGATCACAAACCGCTAGGAAAAGTTACGTTTACATTTACGATTATTAGCTTTTATGACTTTTTCGACGCGAACTTTTTAAAACACCGAATGTTTAAAAATTATTACTATTAGGGGGGTTTAAAACACAGCGCTAACACGTGCCCCTTCAAGCTGACATTTTCAATTGCGTATACGAGCTTCGACTGAAGAAATCTGCAGGAAAAAAGACATCCTTGTCGATATATCCAATTTCATAGTAGATCTCTTGTAGTGTTTATTTCGATGCGAGTTCTTATACCGCGAAAACACTTTATAAATATTGATTTATATAACTCTTATCCTTATTGCGTTTAAATGAAATATCCTATTGAATTCTGTTCAGGATATCTGAAAAAGTAAATATCGAATCCAATGAATTTCGAGCAATATTAAATTCTTTTTTTTCCTTCTTTATGGATAAATTGAAACGTCTCTCATCTGTGTCTAAAGAAAAAGATTCGAAATTAAGATATGTATTTAATAATGCCGTCTGTATCTGAATTTCTTTTCTAAATAGGCGTTTCGTGTTAATTAAAAGTTCTAAAAATGCTTTTTCTTGTTTTTCAGGCACAAAGTCATCGTCTACGGCTAATTGGTAAGTTCAGTTTAACAACTAAGTTTTGCGCTATGTTCTTGTAATTAATAACTTATAAGCAGATTTTCTGCATTGCAAGTTATAAAGTAGTTGCATAAAATAATGGTAACACTGACTAAGTTAGTTGAACAAATATAACTACCATCGAGTTTTAGTGATCAATAAATTTGTTGCAGTTGAACTTATTAGAATTAACTGTACCAGTACCTCATTCATATTTTTTTAAAATTTTTATTCTAATTGTTAGGAGTATTAATTACACTAAAACTTTAAATTATTTAAATAATTTCAAGCTTACGAGCTTTTGAACGCTACTTGTCGTAATGCAAAAGTCTAATAAACGATAACTCACAAGATTATACTGAATGAAGTCCAAGCTTTAAGTAAATATTCGTCGGGCAATTAAGAACAAACTTAGAATTGCATTGAACGACAATTATTTTAATTTGTCTGGGTAATTTGCTGAACGTCTTGTAGGGGAAAAGGTGTTATTTCTCTTAGGTGTTTTTACCTGTGAGAGCAGTTTGCGACGATTGCATTGTAACTGCATTTGCACTTGCGGTTACGTTGTTAATGGCAATATTTGTAACACTTGCTAATAGTTGCTGCAATTGTTCTTGAGTCATAATGACTGGTTCACCCATCATTGCAATATTTTTAGGTACGGCGGTTGAACGAAGATTCTAGCAGTGGTTTTTCTACTATTATTAGCAATTTTAAAATTGAGTTTTTGACTTTTATAGCTTTATCACTACAGTTTATAACATTCAAGTGAACACAACTCGGATACAACAAATTTTATATAACAAGGCCCCACGTTGGGCGCCACTTTGTAGGGGAATATGTGTTATTTTTCTTAGGGGTTGTGAATAAAACAATTAGTACCAAATTGTAATAGCATTGGGAAAAACAAAACTAGTAATTTAAATGACAGTAACAACAAAACAACTAAATAAAATGAACGGCACGCGACTTGTTATTACATTCGGTTGCTATCTTTTTCAACTGTTGTGAAACGCCAATTTTGCAAACTGTGCATTCTTACTTTTGCGTTACGGGTTGACCTTGCTATTTTATTAACCTCGGGCGACCAGTGGCGTTCAATGTGAAGAATCATTGCATACTCCCACTTTTGATGTCACTACCGTCCCAAGTGACTAGATAATTGGCGTGGTTTGGTTAAGTATCGTCGCAATACTTTCTAGAACAAAGAGTTTTTGGAATGTCGAGTTTGTGTCTAATCCAGGTCGTTGTTGCATGAGTTAGAACAAGATAAAGAAATTTTAAGCCTCTAGATCAGCGTTATGTACAATATTTGTCAGGCTCGTCTTCTTATTGCACACATAAAACTCTCTATTTTATCTCCAGAATCTGTAACATACAAACGGAGCGCGGAGACATTGTAAGTACCGAGAGTGATATGCGGTTCAACTTCACCAGCTATCTCATACGTAATCGGCGAACGTTTCCGTTTAATAAGGTAAAGTCCGTCGCGTCGCGGAGCAAACTTAGACGTATACTGATGTTTAGCACTACTCAAAGTGTGAACGTCCACTAATACTTTATCTCCTATTGTGAAAGAGTCACTTTCTCGGAGTCGCACGTTTGCAAAGCGTTCCTACTCGAACACGATCAACCACACTTACAAGATTTTAGAGATAAGTGGTAATTTCCTCTATCGAATTTTTTTGTCTACTACCGCACGTAGATCATAATGCACATCATAAGGCGTACGCATCTCTCTAGTATAATTTAAACATGCCAGTGTGTGTATCCAGTAGATGCGTTTTTAGCGCTATTCATAGCGAACCTAACAAATGGCAGCATCTCACTCTGTTTTGAATGGTCTTCTTGGACAAGGATAGACAATTAAACTTTTAAGTCTTTATTACGTCGTTCTTCTGAGATTGATAATGGATGATAGAGAGGTGTTAAATTCTGCTTGATTCCCAGTTACTTACTGCATGATGTTTCGTCAATTAAAGTTTTTGCACAATTCGAAGCTGTAGCTTAAGCGGAATTAGCTCCATCAATTTTACTGCAGTGTCTTCGAAAGCAAATACCCAACATTTGCCAAAATTAGTAGATAGAAGCGGTCCAACCAGATCCATGGCTAACGTTTCAAATCTCTGGGAAAGAACAGGAGTCCAATAAAGTCCTGCAGGTTTTAAGTTGTTAGGTTTGAATTGTTGCACTTTCTTATATGTGCAGTAACATCACGCCTTAATGTAGTCCAATAGCACTTTGGACTTATTCTTGCTATGGTTTTGTCTACGCAATAGTGCTCTGCGCTAGGCGCATTATAGTATTGTAGTAATATCTCAAAAACTCGAGATTTGGGTATGACCTTCAAATTTACCAGCTAGAGAGTATCTATACAAGACACCTTGTAGCATCACATATTCTCTATCGGCAAACCTAGAAAAATCACCGATATTAGGTTTATCTGCTTCAAATCATTCTATGATTGGTTGTATGTTATGTTCCTCTAGTTGTTTCTCTTAAAGTTCCTTTAGAGACACAGTAGGTAATGTGACGGACACATGACATACTTCAGCAGTTATCGACTCGGAAAATGGTCGTTACAACATATCGGCCACCACATTGTGTTTTCCAGGCAGATATTCGATCCGAATATCGTATTGTTGAAGTAAAATGACTCATCTGGCCAAACGTCTACTTGGTGACCTTAGAGACATTAACCATCTTAAGGATTGATGATCAGTCTTAACTATAACGATCAAATTTTCAATGTAATCTCGAAACTTAGTCGTAGCGTATACAACTGCTAATGCTTCCCGCTCCGTGGTACTATAATTTCGTTCCGCGGCACTCAAAAGTCTGCTGATATATTCGACAGGTCTTTCGTCTTCTTTCTTCTGCTAGAGTAGACATGCCCCGATTACGTAAGAACCGACGTCAGTTTTTAGTATAATCAGCAGGTCATAGTCGGCATGAAGAAGAATAAAAGCAATAGTTAATAAACGTTTTAAAGTCACGTGCGCAAACTGGTCCTCTTTTTCTCATTTGAAAATAATATTTTTACGGGTTAATACGCTTAAGGAACGCGCAACACTTCAAATATTAGGCACAAATCGTCTGAACCAACTGCAAGTCTGTTAGAACAACATGGTCTCGAATACAACAAGTTTTATATAAAACAGCCCCACGTTGGGCGCCACTTTGTAGGGGAAAAGGTGTTATTTTCCTTAAGGGTAGTGAATAAAACAATCTGTACTAAGATGTAATTGTATTGAAAAAAACAAAACTGGTAATATAAGTAAAAGTAACAACAAAACAACTAAATAAAATAAACGGCACGCGACTTGCCATTTCATTCGGTTGCTATCTTTTTCAACTGTTTGAGCTGCCAATTTTGCAAACTGTGTATTCTTACTTTTGCGTCACGGGTTGACCTTGCTATTTTATTAACCTCAGGCGACCGGTGGCGTTTAATGTGACAGTCTTTTATTTGTTTTAAGTTTTAGAAAACTATCCTCTTCCAAAATTAATATTGTTCAAAGATAATAATCTATTGCTGCTAAGTACGAGATAAACAATCCACCGTGACAACAAAATTGAAATGCATTTCAACTTTACACAATTTAACAATATCAATAAGCTTTAATCTTTACTGTACTTTAGCGATAACACAACTCAAACTTAGTTTATAAGGACATTATTTGCCTTTAGAAGAAAGTAAATAGAAAAAAAAGTAATCAAACAAAAATGCACAAGAAAGTAAAACGTAATGAAAACTTAACTAAAACAAAAAAATAACTAAATGTATTTGTCTAATCACTTGATAACAATACCTAAAAAAACAAGAAACAAAAGAAAGATGATAGTATATAAGAAAACGTTTTATCTATTAATTTGTTTATTTCTACATGCAATCAGTACAATCATAAACAGTACTATAACCGAGCACTGCCTTGATAAGGAAAGCTTCGAAACGTATATCGGAACTTTAGGCAACCTGGAGTTCTCGTCTTTCCAACCCAAGAGGTAGAATACTACTATCTATTATTTTAAAAAATCAGCTGAGCTATCTTTCCAATTATCTGAGTTAGCAAAGATCCCCGAGTTGCTTGACTTTTTGTAGTCAAAGACATACCTCAAGGTTACCTAGAAATTTCGTCGTGCCTCGACTTATCCTCGGACCATAGTCCCATAATAGCACAAGTTAGTACATCAGTAATAAGTAAGATCAGATCTCCAACCTTAACTAATAACAACACAAACTGGCAGTACTTTAGAGAAGTACTACAGAACAACATAACAACTAATATTCCACTGAAAACAGAAGAAAGCATCGAAAAAGCGGCTGAAACACTAATTCAAACAATCTATCTAACCGCCTCAAGGACTACATCACAACTGTCACCATAATAAGTGATTGTCTTTACAATCGACTGACCATAAAGTACTAAGAATTAAAACAGAACTTACAATTAGTTTTTCTCAAAGCATGCCACTAGCTAGCGGCACCTTTCCAGCAATTCTTAAAACTTTATTAAAATCTAAGAAAGACGTACACACGGTGTTATCACAAGTAAAACACTTTTAAATCATACGATCACTGAAAATAAACGAATGCCCAAAACGTATTCATTTTTTGAAAATTGCAAAAAGTCCTGCAGTGTCAAACGCCACTCTTCTTTCCACGTTTCATTGTTTTATTGGAGTTTTGCGTTTTTTTTATTATTTCATTTATTACCACACAGACCGTGCACTTACGTCATTATTGTTTTACGTATTTCATGCAGTTTTAGTGTTTTTATTTTGCCAAAGTGTTTTGTACCGTTGTACAAATGTTGTAACACTTCTAACATTTCGCTGTTAGGCATTCTAAATTGCTGTCTGTTTTCTGTGTTTTTGGCATTCTTTTAGAACCGCTTATAAAACCGTCCACTGTCAAGTGGACAAGTACTGACTCCAGTAAACATTGATGTTTTTGCCTATAGAATTTACTTCTTGGCCAGGTTGGTCGTGTCTCATTTTGTTTTTTTGTTGTGTTTTTTGTGATCACTTACAGCAGTTTTTTAGAGACAGGCGAATTTTTGCTCTACTTGAGTAACTTATCTGGGGTATTTTAATCTTTTATGTTTTACCGTCGATATATTTAGACAATTAAACGCCACGTTTGCTATGCGAATTGGCAAGTTGTTTATTTAACCGTCCATTCTGGAAACTGATGCTGTTTGCAACCTTTCACTTTGGCTTGGACACAGCGGGTTAAAGATTTCTTTGGTTTTACTTTTGTCATTTTAAGACCTTACCGGTGGCTCTACAAGTACAAGCATAACTAATTAAAAGTTAAAAGCTACTGATCCTTATCACCAACGACAAAGTAAAAACTTTCACAAAAACTAAAATAACCAGAAGAACACGGTTGGAATAGATAGGATTTCATGGTTCATGGTCAAGCTGAAATTGATACTTGAAAATCTTCCAATACAGAATTTTTGGGAGTACATCAGGGAACAGGATGTACAGAAGACATGGATAGAAGAAAAAAAATGAAAATGGTAGGAAAAGAAATTGCCGGAGGAATTTGAGTGGGTGGTGCAACATGCAGAAAGAGAGAAGAGTAAAGAGAGGGCAAAGAGGGATATAATAACGGAAATAACAAAAAATTGTTGAGTCAGGAAGAGAAAGAGTAAATGCAACAAAGAAGAGAAATTGTAAAAAAGTACATACAGTGGAAAGCAAAAATAAAAATAGTGACGGTTTATGGCAGTAGAATGAGACACCGTATAGAACATAGAAAATATGATAGAAGAGTAGGAGGAGGGATTAACAATATTAAGAGGAATTTTAACGTGAGAATAGAGGAAGAAGAAGGAATACAAGCAAAAAAAGAGACGGGGAAGAGACAAACAAAGGGCAAAGTGATAAATAAATAGGGAGAAAAACTTTTGGAAATGTGCAACGATAAGAAGTGGAAAATAATGAATTGGAACAAAGAAAAAAAGGCACGGGGGACTATACGTACATAGGAGAAAGAGGAAAATTAATAATAGATATTGTACAAAGAGATACAAAAAAGCAATAGGGAAAACGGTGTGTGTAGAAAAGGGATTAGAAGAAAGAGTAGAGGAAATGAGAGAGATGATAGAGAAAGCAACAAAGAAAGTCAGATTTAGAAAGTGGAAACAAGGAGAAAACATGATCGAAAAAATGGTAGAATAGAGAATGCAAGGATGAAGAAACAGACAAGAAGAGCGTTAAGACAGTGGAAAAAAAGAAAGAAAAAAAAGAATACAAAAAAGCAGATGGGATACAAATCAATAAATGGTTGTACAGAGACAAAAATGTAGCAAAAAGGATAACGGGAATAGTTAATAAAATATGGAAAAAGAAAGAATTCCAAGAGAGATGAGGAGGGAAAATAATATGCCCGATACACAAAAAAATAGATAGGAAGTGAAGAATTACAGAGGAGCGACATTATTAAGCAAGGTATACAAGATATATGCGACAGTGCTACAAGAAAGACTACAAAAGAAAATAGAGCAAAAGAGTTTGGTACCAAACGGACAAACAGGATGTAGAAAGGGAAGAAGAGTGATAGCCAACATATATATATATATATATTGAAACATTTGGCGAATAGAAAACTAAATAAAAAAAAAGAGGAAAATGGTGACACTGCTCGTAGATATAAAAGCCGCTTTTAACAGAGTAAACAGGAAAAAAAAACTGTGGGAATACATAAGAAGAAAAAAAATAAATAAAATATTAATAGAAAAAATGGAGAAAATTTACGAAGAAACGAGGAGCAGGGTGAAAGTAAATGGAAAAAAGAACAAGAAATTCGTTACAAGAAGAGGGTTGAGACAGGGATGCCCATTGATCCCAAGTCTGTTTGCAAAATATACAAGAGGATTTGGAGAAGACAGTGATAGGACAATAGATAGGAGAGATAGTAGTAGGAAAAGTTAAGGTGTGGTCGTTGGCGTATGCGGATAACATAGTGTTGGTAGCTACGGAGGAAGAGAAAATGAAGGAGATGATAAAGACGCTGGAAAAATATTGGTATTTAAAAAAATAAAGGAGAAAACAAAAAGAGAGGAGTGGTAATGGAAGGAGGAGGAAGTGCAACAAGTGAAGAAATTCACATACCTGAGTTACACGATGAAGCAGGATAATAAAAAAATGGAACACATAAAGGAAAGAGTGATAAAAGGAAACAGGCTAATAGGGCAAGTGTGGAGTGTGGAAGAAAAATTGTTTGAGGTAGACATAGAAAAGAGAAAGCTGCTGTTTAAGAAGCTAATAAAAAGTGTGGTGATATATAGGGCGGAAGTATGAGGGTGGAAGGAGGAGTATAAAGAAGTGAAAAAAATACAAGAAAAATACTGGAAATGCATATTAGAGCTAAATAGAGAAACGCCGAAGTATATTATAAGAGTAGGCAGAAAAAGTAATAGTAGAAGCAAGGAAAAGGGCTATAAAATACGAAAAAAAACTAAGGAAAAAAATTGAATGCAAAATACTACAAGAATGTTGGAAAGACATAAAGAGAGGAAGAGTGAAGTACGGGCAGGATGACAGAGAAGAATATAAAAGAAACGGGTGCGCGAGAGAAAAAGTAGAAAAATTAAGGAAAGAGGGAAGGGAGATAGAAAAGCAGTAAAAGTGGGCATATATAATGTGAATTATAAGAATATAAAGGGAAAAGGGGTTCCAGAATATCTAACAGGGAAAGGGAACAAAAACAGGAAGAAAAAAACAAGGTTCAGATGTGGAAACGGAGAGTTAGGAAATAAATACTAGAGGAATGATGAAAAAAGGATGTGCAGACTATGTGGAGAAGAGACGGATGACCTTAAAATATTACTATCTATTATACAAATAAATCAGCTGAGCTATCTTTCCACTTATCTGATTTAGCGAAGATCCCCGACTTCCTTGACTTTTTTGTAGTCAAAGGCACACCTGAAAGTTACCTAGAAATCGCGTCGTGCCTCGACTTATCTTCGGACCATAGGCCCATAATAGCACAAGTTAGTACATCAGTAATAAGTAAGATCAGATGTCCAACCTTCACTAATAACAAAACAGACTGGCACTACTTTAGAGAAATGCTGCAGGACAACATAACTAATATCCCACTGAAAACAAAAGAAGACATCAAAGAAACGGTTGAAATGCTAATCCAAACAATTCATCTAGCCGCTTCAAGGCCCACACCACAACTATCGCTTACTATTACGCTTCAAAATTGCTCAATTGACATAAAATAAAAGATTGCCGAAAAACGGCGATTCCGAAGGATTTGGCAACGTAGTAGAGCCCCAGAAGACAAACGCAGATTTAACACAGCAGCCCGAAATCTGAAAGAACTCATAATGCAAGCAAAGAATGAGTATCTCAACGAATACTTAGAAAAATTAACTGCAACAGATGATAGTGATTACTTTTTCTGGAAGACCACTGGCAGACATAATAGACCTAAAAATCACATACCCCTAATTCGTAACGCAAACAGTACATGGGCTTGTACCAATAAAGTAAAGCAGATGCTTTTGCAACCTACTTTCAGAAAGTGTTTCAATCTATTCCCTCTAATGAGCCACACAGTGATGTAATGTCCCTCCACCAACTCGCATTACCCATTACACCTTTTACCAGAGCTGAAGTTTAAATAATGATTGACAAAAGGATTAACTGTAAAAAATCCTCTGCTTAATCACTGGTCGCATATTGAAGAAACTGTATTTTAAAGCTATATGTACGATCACGCTCATTTTACGTACAGGATTCTTATAGATTCAATGGAAATCTGCTCAAATCATACTCAAGCCCGGAAAGTCCATCAATGAGCTTACTTTATACAGAACTATCAGTCTGCTTCCACTGTTCTTTAAGCTGGTTGGAAGATTATTCCTGATCAAGCTTGTATTCTCAAAGAACAAAAATTAATACCTGATCATTAGTTTGGGTTCCGCAGTCACCATTCCATCATACAACAAGTACATTATTAGATTTTAAAACTTTAACCATAATAAGCAGACAACTCATTTCGTGTAAGTGGATCCCACTTTTGAGCTTTGTTTTTGGGGTCTTCTGCATTCCATTTCAAAACGGTAAATTTTGTTTTTGCGTTCAAATGTTAGATTATAATGTAACTTATCTCTGGAATAATTTACATTTAAAAAATATTGTTGACGGTTCCCGCAAAAAAATATTTAGTTAAACACTGAAAGCGGATACCGGGATCTTCACAAAAACAAATAAAGAATAGTAATACAAAAATTTTCAAGCATAATTCTTCTGATTCCTATGTTAAAAATTATTCTTATCCGTCACTCGGTATGTTTTTCATATTACACTCCAATGTTTAGTTGGCAGCTTTGCATTGTCTTAGTAATTTCCTTTTTTTCCTGCATTAACCACTTTGGAATTTTTCACGTAAACAGCAGTGCTTATTTCTTGTTTTGGATGTTTTGTTTGTGTTAGTTTTTATTAGACACCGGACGATTTCTTAATTGATGAGTTCTGGTGCCGATACTTTTTACGTATCTATAAAAAGTAACTGATATTATTGTTGTGTGCAATTTGTCGCTATTCTCTCTGGTTAAATTGTCTTTTATTTGTTCTTCCGCATTGTTGTAGATCATTTTTAATTATGAACTTTAAGCGCTCTCATGTACGTAACCAGCAGAATTTTTTTGTTAGCAAACAATTTGGTATGGTATTCTTATTAAATTACTAAATATAACTTATCTCAAAACCCCACGTTTGCTCTTTGATGAACAGAAACTTCTACCTACCATCGTTTTGAAATGTCGCTTTAACAAATCAAAAATTTTGTTTGTGTATCTGCAAATGAGATCTAAAATCTCAAAAAAAATGTCTTATGTCTTGATGTACCAGAAATGATGAAGTTCCTAGCTCTCATAGGTTGGATGAGACTCGTGAAGCTTCCATCTCTTCGGGATTATTGGCGTACCGATGAATACTATGGGATCTCTTTAGCAAGATCTGTTATGTGGAGTAACGTATTTGAGCTACTTTTCAAATTTACAAACTTTGCCGATAATAAAACCACATCTTCAGATGACCGTTTGTTGAAAATTCGCAACGTGATAAACAAATTTATGCACAATTATCAATTGGTTTACACTTCTGGCAAGATAATTTGCATGAAAAAAGTCTGATACTGTAGCGTGGTCGCCCATTATTTAGGTAATATATTCTGAATAAACGCCATAAGTATGAAATGAAATTTTTCAAATTGTGTGCAGTTTGAGGATACACATGGAATCGGATAGTGTATTCTAAAAGAACAATAGATTCAGAAAGCAGTGTGGCTGAGGAGGTGGTCATGGAGTTAGTTGATGGATTACTGATTGAGAGAGGAGTCCTATATACAGCCAACTGATACACTAATGTACCTTTAACGTATCGCCTAAACAATAAAAAAACGCACTTGGTTGACACAGAATCCAGTGATGGTGTATTAGTGCTGAAGTGGAGAGACAAAAGGATCGTGTCTGCGCTCAGAACAAAGCACTGAGGTTTAGATACTATCATCACAAAAAATCTTTAAGGACCTGCGTGCATAGTAGATTATAATGCGGGTAAATCCAGCATCGACCTAAGTGACCAGACGGCATCATACCATGCTACCTTGAAACGCTGTACCAAATGGTATTAGAAACCATTTCATTATTTAGGGTACAAGTCTTGTAAATGCCCAATTCCTATACAATAAATACAACCGAATAAAAATTACTGAATTCCGCGAACAGATTACGCGAGGAAAGCGATCAAATTGCTCGATCAAACAACTTTCATAGGCAACATACCGTAACAAATCTTTGGTGAAAAGTTAACATCAAACAGTAGCATACATTACAATGTCTAACTTCTAATGTAGAATTAGATTTACTTTAGTTCCTAACAAGAAGGTTCGTATATTTGTGGAAAAGCTCACTATGATAAACACAAAGTCGCTTACAATTTTATTAAAAATGACAAATTGAACAATTCATAATATTCACAACAAAGCTCTTTCGGCTAGATCTAGTCGATGAGGTTCCGACACAAACACAAAAATTAACAATATAGATTGACAATGGATACTGAATACAATGTTTTTTAGGAACAATCGAATGTTTTTGTACCTGTCTAACTTATCTAGGGTATTTTAATCTTTTTATGTTTTACCGTCGACATATTTAGGCTAGTGTTGGCAAATAAAAGCCACGTTTGTCATGCAGGTTGGCAAGTTGTATGTTGAACCATCCATTCTGAAAACTGATGCTGTTTGCAACCCTCCACTTTGGCTCGGACACAGCAGATTCTATGGTTTCACTTTTGTCATTTTGAGACCTTACTGGTGGCTCTACAAGTACCTACACTACCACAAACATCGCTACTTAGATGTTAAAAGCTACTGATCCTTATCAACAACGACAAGGTAAATGTACACGATTGGAATAAGTAGGATTTCTTGCTTCATGGTCAAGCTAAGATAGGTACTTAGAAATCTCGTAATATCAAAGAAACAGAGTTTTCAATTATTGTATTTTTTTGTTTATAACATATGAATGTTAAACCTAAAGCCAATTTAAAAAAAAGTGTTAAAACACAAAGATTGATGGTTAGAGCAAAAGCAAGAGTAAAACTATTTGACGGCAAAAAAACATAGATCAAAAGTAAAACAAAAGTTCTAGACGCTTTTTAGCAAAACATAACGAACGACAGAAGGATACAAGATAGATTACCACCAGCTAGAATTGGAGATTATGGTTAAGACACAGAACCAAAAAATGGCGTCAAATGAGATGAAACGACGATCTTAAATAAATAAGTGGACTAAACTAGAAACAAAAAACACAAAAAAAACAACTAATGATTAGGCGAGGTTTATTTGCAAAGTTCGCTATCAAGTGGCCAAAACAAAAAAAAAGCAGTTACGGAAAATATTTAATCGTTGTTTTCAATTAATACATAAATTGAACCAATCAATCCACAAAAAAGTAGTTATTAAATTTTAGCACTTCAGTCAATATTTTGCACGCACTGACGCTGCAAAAAATTATGTTACAGTTAAACTTTTTAAATTAAACTTTTCGTATTATATTCATCGTTCTTAAACAAATATGAAAAAAAACAAAATACAATTTAAATAAAATTCAATAAAATTTAATACAAATTTATTTATATAAAACAAATGAAATAAATAAGCATTACATGTAATAACGTTTTTATTTTTTTTGTTTGAGTTTGCTATGTCGTTTTGAAAATTATTTATTAGTGTCATGTTTATTCTAAACTAAACAATCTAATTTAGTTTATTTTGATATCAAAAATAATATAAATATTTTCAAACGGTTTGATTTACAAATACTGGCAACTCACATTGTCAGAAATTCAAAGAACATTTTTTTTTACAAAATAAAGTAGAAAATTCTTTATAAAAAAATTATATATATTAAATTTTATTACGACGTAAATATGATATACGTTTCACAAAAGAAAATACGAAAGATTTTTTCTAAACAAAGATTATCCCTAAAGCATAAATATAAAAAAAATCGAAAAACAATCTGGGAAAATTGTCATACAATCTATGTATTTTACATAAAAAATACTTTTATTAACATAGTTTATCAAAAACAAAATACGTTTTGATTAATATAATAAGAAATGCTAACTAAGTTGATCATATTTATTGCTCTACTGTCATCAAATTCTTTAAAAAAATACATACACAATAAAAGTTTTTTACGATTGTTATGGAATTTGTTTTTATTATAATTATCTGAAAATATACAGACGTATTTATTTTTTTACGATTTAAGCAATTTTAAAAAATATTAATTTATAGGTACAACTTTTTTGTTATTGTTTTTAGAATAATTTTTTCTTTAATATTACTTAAAAAATATAATCATAAGTAGGTTTGCAATTAAAGTGTTCGGTTAATTTATAAAATACTTTTTTATATATTTGCAAAAAGAACAATTAACTAGATCAAATGATTAATATCATAATTGTAGTTTCTTCAATATAGGCCCCACGTTCGGCGTCAAATTTTGAAATCGTTTAAGAGGATTACAAATTTTGAGCGTTAAGAAACTTAAGCAGAATAGTTAATTACTAGATAAGGAAGTATGTAGAGAGAGAGAGAGAGAGAGAGTGCGTACGTGAAGATGCCAATATAACGTACGGACATTTTTTTTTTAAATATATTTAGATGGTTTATATACTATGTAATAATAGTGAGATATTCCCAACGTATAAAAATGCACGTTATATTTTTTTTCGACTGTTTATATAATGTTCGAGTGTAGTCTAGCAACGAGCATTTTTGTTATTGTCAAAATGCGGTATTTTGTGTTTCTTGCTCTTGTTTTTATCGTGGATATCATGTTGAAATAAGTTTTAGTTTTGAGTGTATAATGTCAAGAGCTTAAATAATATCAAAAAAGACTTTACTATAGTACTAATTATTTTGGTAAAATTAAAGCAGTCCATTAACGTTCAACCATTTTTCTGCTTGTGATCTATTCACTAAGATTTATACTACAACTGCACACAATCTGCAGATAAGATAATTACAATTACTTGTACTTAGACATCCGTTTTTCGGAAGACAACTATGTCCTTCAATCCAGTTGTTTGAAATCGCAACCATGCTTAGGTACCACCAATTTTTTATGCCTGGTTGCTTAAAACAAAGTTACCTATACTGTTAGCTGACGTCGTTGTTAACTAAATCGTAATTACTGATTTGGCAATGTTGTCAGCAAAACAATTGATTTTCTGGCCAATGACGACACTTATCAAGTGTAGTTACGTATATCTTCAAAGTTAATAATGCTTTATACAACTTGGTTTTATGTTATGGAACTCCATTTTTCTATTGAGATTCCATAAAGTTTTTGTATAACGGCTTTCCACGTGAGTCCTTTTTGTTGACCCAGTAAAAAAAATTGCATCGGTCATCACGTAGTTTGTCCAATTGTCCAAACTTTTTTTTAAAGATTACAGTAACTCTTGTTGACATTTCAAGGTGTTTACCAACACAGTGTGCAATGGCGAAATTTCCTAGGGTTTAGAACACGTCTTTTTCTAATTTGGTCGTAACTTTGAACCCGGTTTTTTTAGAACCCTTTTACTTCTATACATGCTTATGAATTATTGATGTTTTGTTATGTTAAATATACTTTGGTGTGGTTTTCGTGCTGTAAGAATTTTGACCTTTGTGTGCTAATGTCGTGCGTAGGGGTTTCTACATCTTAAGTATCTTAAATCATCTACAGTGATTTGAATAAATAAACTGCAGTTTCACATATGTTTGTTGTAAAAAATTGTTGAAATAATTATATTTGTTGTTATAATTTTATTTTGCTATTTGTTTACCTTTGGTGTTCGGCAGATGTAAACGGAATCGGTAGTAGATATTTCTACTGTTTGGCGCTCTTCTAATTCTGTTATAAGTAGCACATCGAAGACCATCCACGACTCACTCTCCAACGCTTTGAGCTACCGTTTATCTACTGTGCGGCTTTATTTACGTAACAAAAATTTGACGCCCAACTGTCAGGGCTGGATTATTCTTTGTGCGTTTATAATTCTTCCTGTTTTTATCGATTCTTCTACTTATCAATTGTCATTAATGAATTTGATTTACTTAAAGTTTTGCTTCGTTTCTTTTGTTTTGTTGCAGAACCAGGCTTCATAGTTAGTTTGCTTAATTTTTACTACTTCTTAGTAGTACTGGCCTTTTATGAAACTTAAAATTGCTGAGTTTGCACGTTGCTGTTCTTGTTCAAACTTACAACGATGTAATCTTATTAGTCATCACGCATTGCCAGAAACCATGAGTCGTAAGTACTTTTTGGGCTTTTGGATTTTGACCTTTGCTATTTGCTTTCTCCCTTTTTGCTGTCACCGATATTTTTTTTGTTAAATTTCTGACAAATTTCTTTTGATTTTTTCTTCTGTCTTACTTTAGAACAGGCTACCTCTCCGTTTCGCTTAGTCAGCCTTTTTGTATTGGTGCGTCATGTGTAAAATCCTCTCTTTTGCTTTTGGATTTGGTTTTTCCTTTCTTGAGTTTCCTATGCCGCTTATCGGCATTAAAGTTTTCTAGTAAACTTTGGGTTAGCAATTGGTATACATTTTTTATATGATTAACTGTAAAATATTTTCTTTTCTCTTTCTTTTTCTTTTTTATATATGTAGGGTGGTTGATTAGACACCGTCTTTATTTTCGTTCTTCTACAGGGTGAAAATGAAGCTTTATCTTTCTCCGTCTTTGTCTATATTTATCTTTCTCACTTTTTATTTCTTTCTTCGTTGTGATTGTAATTTGTTATGTGCCAACTATTCTACTTTCTTTTTCATACTCATTAAGGTTCGCTTTTTGGGTGGTTAGTTGGACATACAAACGTCTTGGTTAGTTCCTTCAACATTTTTTTTTTCTTTTTTCTAAATTTTCTCTTTAGTAGTGTTCACTGGAATTATGTTTCTTTTTTTTCTCTGTTTCTCAGTTACTTCCCTTGCTTGATTAAGCTTAACTAAATTTTTATTTTGTTGTCCTTGATATTTAACTTGGGACAGACTCAACGTCGTTTCTTGTACTCTACACACATCCGCTTATTCGGCATTTTTGATGTCAGTGACTGTTAGGGTATTTCTATTTTCTTTAGATTTTTTGTTTCTAAAATATTCTAATACGTTTTTTGGCTTTTAAGTTCTATAGTGACATTCCAACACGACGAACAGCGACTAACGATGTTCGATTAGCAAGTGAAGCTTCTTATTCTTTCTTATTGACACTTACTTTTTTTTGGTTTTGTTTTGTGATACGCCGTTGGGAATGTTTAGCTTTTTGAGACTTTGCGGTTCTGACTTTTGAATTGCTGATTTATATCTTTAAGGTAGTTCGTCTTGTGTTAACTTTTTAATCAAAATATAATGCTTGAGATTTCTTCGCTTTTTGGTTTCTTAAACCTTTATGGTCTGTTTGGTTCTTTTTGGTGGTAGAATCTCATACCGTATCTTGACGACTTTTTGACACAACTGTATTTAGTTTTTCTTTTTGGCTATTCCGACACAATTCAAAATCTGCTAGATATTTATACTTGGGTTCCTTCTTTTTACTTTTTGAGATAATTTAGTTTTAAAACTTATATTCAGGGTGGGATTTATACTGGTAGGCTAGGGTTTTATGAAATTTTAGAGATTTAGCCTTGACTGTGGTCTAATCTCCTCTCTTTGCTATATCTCTTTTTTTTCAATTTGTTCTGGATTGGCGTTCATTATCTTGTTTTGTTAACGTTTTGATTTCTGTGTCGACTTTATTACAAGTACCTTTTTTTATGTTGATTGTAGTGTTTTTGGTTTTTGAAATTGTTATTCAGCTTTATACGACTTTTGGACACAGCCAAATTGGTAGTACTTAGCAAAATGGGAACGCCTTGTTTTGCGGTTTTTGCTTTAGTTACATGTTATTGTGATTGAGTTGGGTTCGGATTTTAAGGTTCTGTATGTATAAATTTTTGTTCTTTATTTTATCGAGTGTCTACTTTCTAGGTTTTTAGGTTGCTGGGGAAGAATTTGTTATGTTAAAAATATTTTGTGTAGTTTTCGTACTGTAGGAGTTTTTCCCTATGGTACGTAATTCTGCATACAGATGGTGAATAAGGACTTTTCCGTTTTGTGCAATAAGGAAATGTCCACACCTTAAGTATCTGAAATCGTCCAGGCTGATTTTGAATAAATAAATTGCGGTTTTAGATGTGTTTATTGTGAGAAATTTGTTAGGGTAAGAATACATTTTTGTTTTACAGAAAGTGGCCAACGTTTTTCCCATTTTTGTAAAGGGTTTCATCAAAGCGTGAAAAAAATTAAAACACTCCAACAAGTAACCAAAATATAAGAACTTCTAAAAAAATTGGTAATTAACTCACAAGAAAATCCTAAGTTTCAAACATTTTTATCATTTATTATTAAAAGTAGGGCGACTGTTATGTTAACCTTCTGCAATGCGTCCAGATTTGATCTTTTATGAGTTCAGGAGAGATTTATGTCTTGGACGAATTCGAGCAGGTTCCTGGTCGGAAAGTTTAGTTTTTCTTCTGCCGAGATGAAGATGAAATCTAGAAGTTTTTGTCTCTTTAAGCACAAAACTGGACCCCTTATGATGATGTGGTTCATACGCTCCACCTCTTTACCACAGTACCTGCATGTGTTATCACCCACGAGTCCCATCTTACTGAAGTGGTATTTGCAGTGGGTGTGTCCTGTTAGTATATTACAGAGGAGTTTTAATTCCCATCTTCTTAGTTTTATAACTTCCTTCCTCCTCTTTTTGTTAGGACATCGAATTTTTTTGAATGTTTTAGACCCGCCATTTTGTTACAAGCTCCTCCTTTAGCTAAAGCCATACATAGTAGATGACCCTATCAAAGGTTTTACTGCACCTAATTTTGCTTGTTGATCTGCTTCCACATTGCCATTCTCCCATGTTCTGGCACCCAAACAAGTTCAACTTTATTCTTGTCTGCCAGTTGGTTTAGGGATTGATGGCACTGGTGAAGCATGCGTGTTCTTACGCTGTTTTTTTGCATTGCTTTTAATTCCGCTTAGCCGCATTGGTTTTTGGTATTCAGATGTTTTGCCAACATGTGGATGGCGTGTACTTCTGCTTGAAAAATGGTAGCTTTAGCACTGAAAGATACGTGTCTTTTGAACCTAGGTTTCACCACTCCTGCCTCCACACCACCGTTTTCTACTTTTTTTGGATCCATCTGTTAACCATGTTTGGAAAGACCCTGGCACGCAGTTTGTGCCTCTCACCCAGATCTTTCTAGTGGGGAACTTGACTTTGTATTTGTGATCAAAGATCATTTTTGAGTTTATCTGATCGTTTACGGCGGCCATATCTAACAGAGGAGTGAGTTTTGAGAATTTCCAGATGACTTTTGAGGTCGCCTTCTTTAAAATGGTGTACCTCATGTAATTCGAGGGCTTGCTTCATAGATTTCTCCTTAATTGCCATTGGTAGAAGAACCAAGCTGAAAAGAATTTTTATCAAAGCGGTGGGTGTTGATTTCATGGCGCCTATGGTGGTCAGACATGCTAGCCTTTGCACTTTTGCCAGTTTTGCTTGCGCGGTACGTTGGTCTACATTTCTCCATCAAACTGCAGACGCATAGAGAACTCTAGGTCTAACGACCTGTTTGTAGATTCAATTGATTATGCTAGGATTCAAACCCCACGTTTTGCCAACCATTTAACGGAAAACCATAAAGTCTTTATAGCCTTGTTGGTCGTTTTGGACAGGTGACTTTTCCACGTTAGATTTTGGTTCCGTGTCATACCCAGGTATTTAACTTCTTTAGAACGGGGAATTATAGTTCTATTTAACTAAATAATGTGAATATTTAAATTCCTTCGTTTAGTGAAAGGACCGATGCTAATTTTATTTGTGTTTATGTTCATGCCCTCTTTGATGCACCAGTTACGTGTTAGATTGATGGCATTTTGTATTCTCTCCCCTACGATGGAGTCATGCTTGGCGCTCACAGTTATGGTTATGTAGTCAGCATAGCCTAAAACCTTACATCCCTCTTTACTCAGATCGTTTAGTACCAGCGACTACAGCTTGTTTCTAAACGTGTATGTTCATAAAATTTTATTTATTTGTGAATTGCATCTTTCATTTTAATTTTAGTTGGCAGCGTTTTAGCAACTTTCTTCTTTCGTATTCACGTTTTTAACGATTTATACACAAACTAAAAAGTGAAATTAAAATTCAAATGTGAAGTTAGCCAATGCTTATGGGAAGAGTTGTTGAGGTATGTTACGCCTAGACGTTTTCCGGTTAGATTTAATTTTCTTTCTTTGTTTCTAGCATTTATTGCCATATCTAATAAATCAAGGTGCGACACGCTTACTAATTCCTCCGTAGCTTAAAATGCTTCTGTTCTTTTGGATTATCGTTGTCGTAGGAATTACCTTTTGTGATCGACACCCACTACTTCAAGTGTACTACTACAACAAGGAAGCTAATGGGAACCTTGTTTATAAATTTTGTCGGTGCCATGGTACTTGCACCATTTGGTTCAATTAAAACTTAATTTCAAATTTAGGAGATTGGAAACCTAACGCACCTCTTATTTCCGATATTGTTTGTGAACTAATTATTCGTATTTGTGATAACCTTGGTATATACTGGAGAATCTTCCTTTGAGTGTTTAACAGTCTTGTCTTGTGCGCAAAGACTAGAATTGCTTTAGTCCATATTAAAGGTCTACAAAACAAAATTGAATTAAAAACATAGTTCAAAACCAATTTCTTAGTAAACTTAAATGCTTTAACATTTGTCAACATTCTGCCCAAGGTGGTTACCTTGCGGCTATGTCTACGATATATTTAACATGCTGTTACGTGATTATTCTCGTAACTAAAAGAAAGCGAGGACTAACTCAGTTGTTTTAGCGATTAGAGCTTCATGGTGTTAGATTACAAAATAAACTTAAAAATGCGCCAAAACGATGAAAGACTATAGTGCAACACACCGTTTAAATCTACCCGCATCTAAAATAGAACAAATGACAAGACATAAGTGGTAACATAAAGGATAATTATTTTATCACAGACAGTAGTTCACGTTAGAAGAAGAAAAAGAAGAAGAATAAGAAAAAGCAGAAGCAGGTACATGACTATATTTATATGAATTTTATCAAACGCTAGCACGTAGGTCGGTATCACAAACAAAATATAAACTACGTCGTCAACTGGTCAACACGTCGTACAGTAAAGTGACTTAGTTGGCCTAACTTTTACATTTAGAAAAGGAATGACTTTACATTCGTAAATTAAAATACAAAAGTACGAAAATCGAAGATTTAGAGAACCAAAGCGCACTGTATAATAATAATATGTGACACAGCCAATTTTGTAGTTAATTGTGTTTACAACCTAACACGTACGTACGATGATTCTTACAATCGACTGACCGCCAAAATTAAAAAAATTGAAATAGAAAGTGTAATACTTACAATTACTTCCATCAAGTAGGGGACTAGCTAGTGCATCTACCAGTATTACCTAAAACTTAATTAACATCTAACACAAACAAACGTACATACGGCGTTATTACAAGTAAATAAACTCTTTAAATTAATTTCGTAATTTTTGGTAAAACTTTCTTCTAATACATAGAATAATTGTATCCAACCTCTCAAAGGAGTAGTGTTTAGCTTCAGCGATGTGACCTCGTGAAAATTTTCCCATTTATAACAGCTGCTTATTTTCGTCACAGACAAAAAAACGTGTAGGGGTATAGAAACCCGCTACAGACAATTACAAAAAAAATTAAACCACAATACAAGAAATAAATTCTCACCCCAAATAAAAACTTTTACTCAGATTGCCACAATATTCGATTGGTGTGTGAAATACTTTCCAATAAAAGCCTTGTTGGGCATATAGAACGTTAGAGGATGTCTGCGTTCTTCAAAGCTTGCCGAAATAATCAAATCGTGTTTAAAATTTGACATTTTTTGTCTTATTTACAATTTTACCCTCTTTTTTTACATTTACATTACATTCATTCCTTTTTACATTAATTACATTTACTTTCTCCTCCTCTCCTCTTAGTTGTTTCCTCCTTCTCCATACTTCTTTCCTCCACTTCGCTTTTTTTTCGTTTTTGATTTCCTCTACTGTCTTAACCTCTTCTCTTAACTCCCTAAATTAATTCCTCATGTGTTTAAGGTGCCCCGTCTCTTCTCCACATAGTCTTGCATTCGGTTCTTTCCATCAGTTCTTCCTCGTATTTTATAGCCCTTTTTCCTGTCTTTACTGTTATTTTTTCTGCTTGCACTCCCTCTCTTATAATATACCCCGGCGTTTCTCTGTCAAGCCCTAATGCCCATTTTCAGTATTTTTCTTTCCGCCCCATATATCACCACACTTTTTATTAACTTCTCAAACAGCAGCCTTCTTTTTTCTATTTCTACCCCAAACAACCTTCCCCCCACACTCCACACTTGTCCTATTAACCTGCTTCCTCTTCTTACTTTCCTGTTTCATCGTGTAATCCAGATATGTGAATCTCTTTACTTAGTGCTCTTCTTCCTTCTTCCATTTCCACTCTTCTTTTTGTCTTTTCCCTTCTCCTTTTTTAAATACCATTACTTTTGTTTTTTCCTTATTTACTTACATTTTTCTAGCGTTCATTTCTTTCATTTCTTTAATTTCCTTTTTTTACTTAGAAAACGTGTGGTGGTATAGAAACACGCTACAGACAATTACAAAAGAATTAAATTAAACCACAATACAAAAAATAAATTCTCACCCCAAATAAACGTTTTTACTCAGAATGCCACAATTTTCGATTTTATATTCACATGGAAGTGTGTAAAATACTTACCAATGAAAGCCTTGTTAGGCGTATACAACGCTAGAGGATGTCGGCGTTCTTCAAAGTTTGCCGGAAGCATCAAATCGTGTTTAAAACTTGACATTTTTTTGTCCTTATTCTAAAAACGAAAATTTTTTTACCTGCACAATTGGGCTTTTACCGATTTTAACCGATATTTCCTTTTTTTTGGTCCCTTTAACATTATTAGTTCCGTTTTTTAGGGGTATTGTTAGGTTTTTATTTTTGCATCCAGCACGTCAGGCTTTGCAACTCCACGTGTTCCTTGTTTATAGTTTTCTTCTATGCTGCTTGAATTGTCAACGCAAGATCGTCGACCTGGGCCGTCAAAGTTGATCCGATCAGCATCGGCAAATCAAGTATTCTGTCGTATAGGATATTCCATAAGCTTGACCCTAGTATTGATCCATGAGATACTTCAGCTTAGGTTACTAATTTTTGTTAGTTTCTATAACTATTTTTCTGCCCGTTAAATAATTATCAATAATTTTTATCAGATACCTTGATATTCATCTCCTCTCGAAGACCTCGATAATCACCGTCAGGAAATCGTGCTAAAAACATTGTTTACGTCGATTGTAATCATGGCTTTCTACTTTTTCACGCAACATTTCGTTATCCTGTCAATTTCTCTTACTGCTCCCACGGTTGACCTCGCTTTACAAAAGCTATACTGCCTTGATTACAGATCTTTCTTATCCTTCAGTTCAGTTAAAAATTTTTTGTTTATTATTGATTCAAATGCTTTTTCTATTGTATCTATTAGACATATTGGCCTGTAGCTGTCTGGCTTTCTTGGGCTTAGGTATTAAGACGACTTTAGCAGTTTTCCATTCGTTTGGTAACTTTAACATATTGAGTTAAACATTATGTATCCGCTTTGGTTACTTTTCATTACATTTTCTATGTTTTTCTAGGTTATCCATCCGGACCAAGAGCTTTTCTTCTGTAATTTTTTCTATGGCACGCTCCGTTTCCTCTTGGCTTATCTCACACTTTTCGTTTGTCTCCCCAAACTATTTGTTGCCTCCAATACCATAGGTAACGAACAACTCATTTTTTTTAGATCAAGGTCTACTAATGTATGCTTTGAAAAGTTTCTGTCGCAGACTACTCTCCACTTATCTTGTTTGGATTTATTAATTAATTTTTTTTTGTTGCAAATTTATTATTATTTTGATCGTCGGATTTTTTTCCATCGTTCGCTTTCAATCTTTTTCCCCAGTGTATTTTCTTCTAATTTTGTTGAAATTTTTCCACCTCTGTTCGATTTAATCATCCCACCAGTATGGCTGGTTTAACTTGATAGCACTTTACCTTTCTGAGCTCTTGGCATAGCACCTCTGTACCTTTTTAATTACGTTGCTTATGTTAAGGTTGCACTTGCGCGTATGATTCAGGTTAGTTTGTGTCATAAGCTGAAATGTAAATAAAATACTTATGGTTTCTTTATCCACTATCTTTCAGTTTCTTATCTCTTCTTTAAATTTTGAGGTTACCATTGTGAGGTCGATCCATGAGTTAGAACCCGAGTGTTACAGAGTGATTAATGTTTTCCTATTTACAATTTTACTTTTTACCCCATTTTTAATATCCACAGTACATTACATTCCTTTTCACATTAATTACATTTCATTTTGCCTCCTCTCCTCTTAGTTGTTTTCTCCTTCTCCATACTTCTTCCATCGACTCCGCTCTTTTTCAGTTTTCTTTTAAGATTTCCTCTTGTTTATTAACCTCTTCTCTTAACTTCCTGCATGCATTCCTCATGTATTTAAAATCCTCCGTCTCTTCTCCACATAGTCTGCAATTCTTTTCTTCCTTTTTTCTCCAATATTTATTTTCTAACACTTCGTTCTCACATCTTCTTGTTGCTTTTATTTCTTTTCTCCTTTAGATAACCTGGCATCCCTTCTCTCTTATAATTCACATTATATTTACCTTCTTTTATCTTTGTCTATCTTTCCTGTTTATGTCCTTATCTCTCTTACCCCTACTTCTTCTTCCCTTAGTTTTTCTATTTCCTCTCTCACTTACCCGTTTCTTTTATAATATTCTTCTCTGCCATCCTGTCCGTACTTTACTCTTCCCCCCTTCATCTTTCTCCAACATTCCTCTAGTATTTTGCATTTGGTTCTTGTCCTTAGTTCTTCCTTGTATTTTATTGCCCTTTTTCTTATCTCTACTATTATTTTTTGTCTGTACATCCTTTTTTATAATATACCCCGGTGTTTCTCTGTTAACTTGTTTTCTTTCCTCACTCTTACCTTTATGTGTTCCCTTTCTTTATTATATTTTTCTTTTCTCCGTATTACTTCCTTTTTTTCATGTATTTTTTTAGCGTTTTCATCATCTCCTTTATTTTCTTTTCCTCCTTAGTTACTAACACTATGTCATCCGCATACGCCAACCACTACACCTTTACTTTTTCTACTATTATCTCTCCTATCTGTTGTTCTCTCATTGTTTTCTCTTTTTGTAACGAATTTCTCGTTTTCTTCTCCATTTACTTTCACCCTGCTCCTCGTTTCTTTGTAAATTGCCTCCATTCTTTTTATTAATCTTTCATTTATTTATTTTTTCGCTTTATGTATTTCCACAATTTGTCTTGTTTACTATATCAAAAGCGGTTTTTAAATCTACGAACAGTGCCACCATTTTTTTTCTTTTTTTCTAGCTTTCTATTCACCTTTCTTCCCTTTCTAAATCCCGCTTGTCTGTCTAGTACCAAACTCTTTTCCTCTATTTCCTTCTGCAGTCTTCTTTGTAGCACTGTCGCATAATTTGTATGCCGTGCTTAATAATGTCACCCTTCTGTAATTCTTCGCTTCATTTTTGCCTCCTTATTTGTGTATTGGGCATATTACTTTCTCTCTCTCTCCATCTCTCCTGGAATCTTTCTCCGTTATATATTTTATTTACTACTTTCGTAATTTTTTTACCTACATTTTCTTTCCCGTATACTCACTCTTCACCTTGTATCCTATCTTCTCCTGTCGCTTTACCATTTTATTGTTTCTATTACTTCATCTTCGTTTATTCTATTTCTATCTGTTTCTTGTAGTCTTACTACTACTTCTTTTCTTTGTCTTTATTTTCTTTTCCAATTTTGCCCCACCTCCCCCAAACAGGTTTCTAAAATATCTCTTTCATTCTATTATTTGTATTTCTTTTGTCGTCCATTTTCTCTTCCTTTCTTTATTTAGGTACTTTTATACATCTTCTTCCGTTTTTATTCGTTTGATCTGATCTTTTTGTTTCCCTTTGTTTTGTTCTTTTTTTCTCTCGCATGTTTCCTTGTATATTTTTACTGCTTCTTTGTATTCTTCTTTTTTTCCGATGTTTAAATGTTCTTCTTATTTTTTTCTCTGTCTGCTTGCATTCCCTATTCCACCATTTTTTCTATCCTGTTTTCTCCCTCTTCCACTTTCTAAATTTGACTTTCTCTGTTGCTTTCTCCATCATCTCTCTCGTTTCCTTCACACTCTTTTGTAATCCTTTCTCTACACATATTGTTTTCTTTATTCTTTCTTTGTATCTCTTTATACCTTGTTCTGTCCACATTTTTTTTGTTATGAACTCATTTTTTTCTATTTTTTTTCTTTTTTTTCTATTGTCAATTTCAGTGGTTGGTGGTCTGACTCCATCCTTTCTCCTATCTTAAATGTTTTCACCTTTTCTCCAGCCTCTCCATTTGTCATTACAAAATCTATTATTTATTCTCCGTTTCCTCCTAGGTACGTATACTCCCCATTTCTGTTTCTTTTCTGTTCTCATTCACTATTTTCTACCTCTTTTTGTTGCACAATTCCGGCAGCCTTCGTCCCTTTTTATTTATCACTTTGTCTTTTGTTTGTCTCTTTCCCAGTCCACTACATTCTTGTATTCCCCCGTCTTCTCATATTCTCGCGTAAAGTCCCCTTCTAATATTATCAATCTCTCTTCCTTCTCTTCTATAATTTTTTTATGTTCTTTCTCGCCTGTTTTATTCTACTGATTTAAACCGTCACTATTTTTATTTTTGTTTTTTTTTCACTGTATGTTCTTTTCTACAATTCCTGTTTTCTGTTGCACTTTCTTTTTCTTTTCCTGACTCAACAATTTTCTTCTTATTCCCGTTATTATACCTTCTTTTCTTCTCCTTTTACTTTACTCCCTTTCTGCAATGTTGCACTACCCACTCAAATTTCTCCGACAACTTTTTTTCCTCTCCCATTCTTTTTTTTCTATTCATGTTTCTTATAATTTCACTACACTCTATACTCTGATGTACTCCCAAAAATCCTGTGCCTCGTTTTTTATTCCTGCTTCGTTTTAAAACAATACTCTCTGCTCACTCATCTCCCTTGGCTTTCCTTTATTCCTCTTTCTTAGACTTTTCCGTTTGCATTACTCATTATTCTTTTTCTTTGCCATTTCGTCAACACTCTTTATTTTTTTGTTTAACCCATTTTCCTTCTAGTTTTTTGCCTTTTAGCTACACATTTTTTCTCCCCTTCTTCTGTTCGGTCTTCTGTCTCTGTCGATTTATATGTATCTTTCTCCGTCTATCTCTATATTCTTGTATCCTACCCATATCTTGTAAAAGTGAACGTTGAGCATGATTAAGTAGGTTGAGATTTTTTTAAAACTAACTTTTTAAGTTCTTCAGTAGGTTGTTGCAGTTCTTCGATTTCTTTCACGCTCTGATGAAACTAACATACTATTATATATTATTTATTTTATAAAATACAAAAAGTATGCATCATAAAAATGTATTTTAGATCAGGACAAATTAGGTTATCAAATTGTGCCATAACTTCCACGTACATTAAACATAAACTGCAGAGATAAAAGAGGACCGACAAAAATTTATAATTATACAATTACCTTAGTAAAGAAGTTAATGAGAAAAATTTTTGCCCCATATTTAAAAAGTTATTAATGAATCCTCTTTTGGTGCTCCGTAAGATTAATTTGAATTGTGGCTATTTACGCTCGAAAATTATTAAACATTTAATGTAGTAAAAAGAGCTTTCGTTTAATTAATTACGTGTAAGAAAAAGGAAATTAATTTTCGAAAACAATCGTCATAACAAAAGATGAAGAAAGCGCGTAATTTTCTCCGCCGAAATTAAGCAATTTGTCAAAAAAAAAACGGAATATATTAAGCGAGCCTCTAATAAAACCGTCTTTTGCGTTTTGCTCTTTTAAGCAAAACCATTTTATCGTTTGCAGAACTCGAGCAATTTAGACGCAACAGTTCAAAAAGTTTTTCACGCTGAAAGTTAAAATATGATAAAAATGAAGTTTCGTAATAGATACAAAAAAGTTCATATTGAATTTTGATGAGACGGCGTAAATAAAGACAACGGCAGACAACAAATTTGGAGTTAATTAAATTTTGATAAAATATAACGGCGCTGGTTGGGAAAAAACGTGCCGTACCTTTATTCATAATTTTTATTTTTACGAAGTATCTCATTATCACGTTGTCTTTTGTGCTGGTACAATTCGGCGTTGCATTTCCTTCCGAGTGGAAGTGTAACAACAAAAGCCCCCAAAAGATAAATACAGTACAGAATAGATAAACAAGAAAAGCGAAGAGATAACCCTAGCAATTTCCTCGGGAAGGAATAATTGATAAACTGGGGACCTCGGCTGGTGCTCTTATGCATTTTCGTCCTAAGGAATAAATTTCTAACTCACCCCCTTAACATATGCTGGCAGATTACAAACAAATAAATACTAATGTTTAGTTGTAACTACCAACGGAGGTTAATAGTGCGCCACAATTTATTGTGTGTGCGTTAAGGGTTGTTGGCCCCCTTTCTGGCGGCGCTGTTAAAACGACACCATTTTGCAGTTGTAAACAAAATTAATGTCCGACTAGTGCGTCGAACATTAAAAATTCCAACCCCTCTGTAGAAAATAAAAACGTCTATAATTTTCTTCAAATTACGTAATTGCGGTTTATTAAATAAATAAATCCTCTTCGGAGAATAACCGTGGGTTGACCGGGTGTATACGTTTCTTAAGTTATAATAGATTTCATGACTAGCAGCCTACCACTTTAGTTATAAATTTTTAATAGGTCTTAAGGTTTATTTCAAGCGGATTTATTTATGTCTGGCTTCGAAATTGAGATTGCGTGAAGCGTTTACTACGCGTGTGTACATACGTATAATTTAATGACATTATATGCAAGCTTAATCAGCATCTAAAAGCCCATTGTACATCGTTTGTCGCATCCAATTAAGTTATTTGCTTTTGCCGAAACTGGCCTTTTCTTCTCGTCAAACTTTTAACGGCCCAAAAGTTTAGAGCGAAATCCATTGTATTTTATTTCTATAGGTTTTTGTTTTTTGGTTAATCAATACATTTTCTTAAAACGTTACAAAAATAACATCGATGACGGCTTCCAGGAAAACACAATCTTGGTTATTGTTATCCTATTTAGACGTTTTATACGAGAGATTTTATTATTAAGACTAATTTATTTAAACTACTAAAAGTATTTTTACTTATACTAGAAATATATACACTTTTAAATTAACCGAACCAACTAAATCTAATAATATTTAATATAAACACTTACAATAATTTACATGACATACACGAAGATAAGATAAAGTCCGCGGATAGCTTCACACACTTGTTTATACTAAAGTCACGTACAAGATTATTCTCCGTATATTTATCTACACACACGCGCTAACGACTTATTTATTTAGACTTGAATAATCTTCTTAACACTGCTGTCTTCGCATTACGGCAATAACTGACCTACGATTTGTTTGTTCAGTATTTATACATTGTGACAAAACGTTCCCGTATGTTCTGCATCCTTCGGTGAACGTTCTGGAAAACCTCGCGAAGGCTCTCGAAGTTGCGAATAACTTCTCAAACGTTTCAATATTAAGCAGCTGTTTTAATAATAATTTTGAGTAGTCATGTATTTTTTTAACCAGATTATTTAAATTTTAATTGTAAGTTTATTGGAGTTGTAAAAACTAACATTTTAATTAGAAAAAGTGTAACAGTCACTTGTATCACTAGTCTAGAAAGTGCTATTTTGCGAGTATGAGCATATTTGTACACGAATACTCGCAAAATACTTTCAGGACGTGTAATAAACAAAAGATTACATTTGTAAAAAACAGTTATTTCAGTATTTGCCTTCAATGAAATTTAATAAAATATGTTGATAAAACTGAAATTGTAATGACGAAAGTTAATGGAAGCAACAACAAAGAAAAATCTCCTTTACAAAAAACAATGGAAGTTAGTCAAACAACAAATATATCTGCAACGTCGTAACAATGGAAACGTTACACAACGCCGATAACTGTATGAGTTAGGTACCTGTAGCGACTACCAACACTTAATCAGCCGACAATAATAGAAGCGATAAACGCTAATCGACAATCTTAAACAACGTTAAAACAATACATTCTTTGCAAAAAAAAAGAAGGCGAGTCGTAGATTCAACGAACCCAGCTGTGTCACACCCGATTACGAAACGTGCGGCCAAAAAACAAAGACACGAGGAAACAATATCAATTAAAAACAAATACAATACTCTTTCCGAAGACGATAGCAACATGGAAGTAGAAACAATCGACAGCGACGACGATAGAAAAGTAAACTGCGCAAAGACTGAACCAAACGCAATAGGACAGGACATCACACCACCACGAACAATTCCTGGAATACGTACAACAATACGTGCCAAAAGGATTTGAAATTAAATACACGAAGATCAACGTAATTCTGTACATCAACGACAAAAAAGACTGGTCAAACCTAAACAAAACATTACAAAAAGACAAAATAGAGTATCACACATAAACTCACAAAAATCAAAAAACGCACGCATTCGTACTGAGGGGCCTCGATCACGAACCCAAGCCAACAGACATAAAACACGAAATCGAAGAAGACTACGGTATTAAAATAAAAGAAGTATACCGCATGAGGGGTACTAAAAGACCAACATTCCTCGTCATTACTGAACAAAGCATTAAATTAAGACCGTTATTATTATTATTTTACCTAGGGGTGGTCCCAATATTGTCCCGGCACCGCGACCTGTAAGTACATTGTGTTCCCCGGTGTTTTTTACCCTTCTAGAATACTTGTATCTTTGACAAAGTCCAGGATTTCAGTAGGGCGAATCTAAGTTACTTCCTCTTGTGTAATCTTTTCATTTCCAAGTAGGCGTTTCCTTGCCCTTGTGAATGCTTCACAGTGGCAGATGACGTGGTATGGAGTTTCTTCCTCCTCACAACTCCTGTATAACGGGCTATTAGTCAGTCCCATTTTATGCAGGTGTTTGTTTCAACGACAGTGCCTGTCACCATCTCTGTCGCAAGTTTGATTTTCGTCCTACTTAACTTTAAGATGGACGTTGCTAAGCCCCCGTCGGGGGTTTCCAGAAAGACCTTAGAATGATCCTGTCCTAGAACTTTCGACCAGTGTCTGCAGTGCTCTTTTGTGAGTATTGCTTAAATCTCCTGTTTGGCTGTGTTATATGTAATCCCACAAGCCGGTCAGGGCCTATAAGTGGTTTCGCGCTTGCCGCCCTGGCAAGCCCGTCAGCAACCTGGTTATCCGCGATTCCCGCATGCCCAGGTGCCTAAACTAGTGTAACTGTATTACACTTACCTAGTGCGTTTAGCATTTGTGTGCATTCAAGTACTAGCCCTGAGTTCACCACATATGAATCTAATGCTGCAATCCCTGCTTTACTGCCTGTGACTATAAAGATTCTCCTTTTAGAAAAGTTCTCTTTTAATAGTTGAGCAGATGCTGTCAGGATTGCATATACCTCGGCTTAGAACACGGTCGCTTTTTGAACTAGACTTATAGAAATTCTGCAGCCCTGTCCATTGATCCCGCACACTCCAGAACTAGTGCCCTTAGCGATTTTTGAGCCATCTGTGTAACACACGATTTAATTCATTTTTGTTTTGTTGGAATTGTTCTCCCAGTCGAGCGGGTGGAGAATGTTGTCTTAAACAGTTTAATAGGACAAACTGTTTTGGGTATTCTCTTAGTTATCATACTGAAGTTTTTGTCTTTAGAGATCTCGTTAAAGATGGTCGAATGCCCTACCCTTGACGATCTCTCCTCGCCGTTGACTCTCAGACGGTATGCCCCTCTGAGTGCCTCCGCCCTAATTACTAGCTGTAGTGGCGGCAGGAGAGTCTCCATGGCTGTCGTCGGAGTGGTTATCATTGCCCACGTGATTCCAAGGCAAGCTCTGCGCTGTATCTTGCTGAGTGTCTGTATGGCCCTCTGGGTGAAGGTCCTATGCCACCACACCAGTGACGCGTACGTAATGATCGGTTTGATCATTCGAGTGTATATCCAGTGGGTCATCTTTAGAGATAAGCTCCACTTGCTTCCGAACGCTCACAAGAACTTTGTGGTTTTGTTGTTGTGTTTTGTTCGCTATTCTCTCGAGGTGTGGTTTGAAGGGTATCCCCTGGTCTAATGTTACGCCCAAGTATTTGCCTTCCTTCACTACCTGTAGCTTGGTTCTGTACATTGCTATGCTCTTTAGCTTTGTCGGGTCTTTCCTTCGTGAGAAGAGAATGAAGTTCGTTTTTGCCGGATTGACCGACAAGCCCTCTTCTCTACACCAACGTTCAACTAGATTTAAGGCTCCCTACATCGCAACTGATACGCTAGCGTCAGATTTGGTGAAGGTCTTTGATCCCGGAAAGTGTGACCGGAGCAAAAGCTCCAAAGTCTCCTTTAGGGTCTCTGTGTAACCCCCCACACTTTTCTTCAAGGAACCGATTCTAGCCTCTGTTCCTTCTTGTAAAGCTCTTTGGAGTCTCGCACCTTCTGGAATCGGTTCGATTTCCTCGCAGTGCCTCCTTCGCGAGTTACGTTTTGCCTTCATATTGTATTCGGTGAGTGTGGTTTGGTATGAACCCCATTCCCCGGTGTTTTTTGCTCTATTAAAGAGCTTTCTTGTCTGAGACCGCAATCGAGAGAGTCCATGGCCTCCAATCCCGCCGAGTCATTGACCTCGTCGGGGCAGTTCTCGAACTTGACCTTTAGGTTCTCTCTATAGAGGTCCCAATTGGTTCTTCTCTGATTTCTGTATACGGCCGTTGCTGCTTCGCTTGACTCAATGTCGAAGCGAATATATTGTAACGTGTAAATTTCAACTGCGAGTAAAAATCCGCCTGAGAGTTAGGCAACTTACAGTAATACCTTTGGCCTCGAGTCGTAGTTCGAAATCACACTTATGAGGGCGCGCGAAGGTTGTTCGTCGTCGACAAATTAATTCATTTCTATGCTGTCTTTGGGTCGTTTAACAACGGGGGAACATCGGAGAGCATTTTGAAAATAAATCCGACTGAACCTCCGGTGCGAATAAAATCAGCACGATGTCTTTTGGGCGGCCAAACGCATAAAGTGGCTTCTTTGTGTCTCTTCTTTTCCTCTTACGTTGCTGTTGATGTTAATGTGGATTCTGGATGCTCGATTCTTGATTCTGACGTCTTCGTCCGTCGTTCTGAATTACATCTTCGTGTGCTTATATCTATAATCCGATGGAAATGGTGGACACACTAAAACATTTCGGATTGTCGACGAAATAAGGGGAACTACAGGTAGCAGGATCCTAGCGGATCGTTGGCGCGGTGCAATCGAGGTATTTATGACACCTTTATCTTGGAGTCGCGTGAGACTCGCTGTCGACCTTATTTCGGCCAGACGCTATAGCCTTCGAGTAGCAGCAGCCGCGGTACGTGCTTAATGAACGCGGGATCGTGTTCTTGTCGACATTTTGTGATGTATTTAGAATAAGATTGATACCACTGATATATAAACGAATGCGAAAGTGAGAGCCGAGGTCGAGTGAATTTGTTTAATTGCTTACTTTAATTACCGGCTTTAAGTAAAATTGGAATTGTATAAAATTATCTTATCAGCGTAATGTGAACGTGTATTTATAACTTGTCGAAGTAATGTTAATATCACCTAACGTAAAATTTATTGTGTGTAATATTTTGATAGTAATTTAGTCAATGCTTTATCTTGTAATGGTCGAGTCATTACAATTATTTATTGTAACTTCCCAGTCATATCTGCGTCATTTACAGTAGTTATAAATTTTAGCAAGGGTAGAATTTTGGGAGCTATGCCGTCTCTCTGAAACTAATTTATTATTGTTATGATTACCGGTTATTCGACGCTTGATCAAGTTGTCACCTGGCGGTACTTTAATTAGCGGGAACGCGATTACCTATTAATCATAGCTACCGTAGCCGCGGTAATAATTAGCTACGTAATCTGATTTAGCTACTGTGGCTTCCAAACTCTATTTTTGGGACTTTTGTATTTATATGTAATTTATATATGTGCTTAATAATTTTTTTCTTGTTGGGGGTTATATAAATAATTGCTAGGGATTTTACCAGTGGCGTAGCCGTCGAGGAGTTTGTGTTTCTTCCGTTCGGAAGGAGGTTGTGAATCATTTATTAAAATAAATGGTTATTGGTAATACTAAATATGTTTTCTTTTGGGGGACTTCGGGTCTAGGCTTTCCTTTTCTCCTACCTAGATCATAATTTCTGCGATAGAACAGTTCGAGAGAAGGTGGCGCACTTGGGCATTTAGCTTACCGGAACTAATTGAGTATCTTACGATTTTCTTTAACCCGACGACCATCTGCGGCGAGGCTAGCCAAAAAGGTAAGCGATAACATCTGGTTATTTACGTTGAAGTGATACTATTCTTCATTCTTTATTTCTTTCTCCACCTTTCCCCATTAGATCACAATAAATATTGTAACAATATCTATGGTCAGATAGCGATTGCTCTTCCGACACATGCCATTTGTGTACTGAGCTGCAGGCAGTCACAGTTCCAAATGTTATATCAATTACTTCCCTTTGTCGAATATTGACGAAGGTCAGCTCGTTGCCTACGTTGGCCACCTCTAATTTTTTATTAATAATATAATCTAGGAGAGACTCACCTCTTTTGTTGATGTCCTTGCTGTCCCACACAGTGTGGTGCGCATTGGCATCGCATTCGAGGAGGATTTTCCATCCTTTCCGCTGACAGTAGTCCACCAGTTTGGAGGCTTCTATGGTTGGTGGTGGATTTGGTTGGTCGTAGGGGAGGTATGCGGATCCGAGCACTAGCTCCCTTTTGCTCCCATCCTTTTTCATTGTCAGCGTCACTGCCGCCAGGTCTCTGCAACAGAATTCCCAAGGTAATAGTAATTTAACGCTATCTCTAGCTATAATGCACGATCTGGAATTGGTTTCGGTTGGCTCAGCAATAAGCCGCGCTCTTCTCAATCCCAGACCTTGTATTTGCCTTTTAAAAGTCCAAAATTCTTGTACCAGGGCTACATCAATATAATGTTTATTCATATAAGCACAGAGGGCAGCAGATGCCGCCCTACTGTGATGCAGGTTTATTTGTACAACTTTAACCATTTAAACCTTTATCTACCAAGTGGAGTGCAATGGATGACGCAGTGGACTGTGGTTCCACTGAAGGCCCCTCAACCACTGTCGTTTCTTCGCACTCCATATTAGTCGCCTACTCTCCCCCCACCATCGTTTTGGAGAGGAGTTTGAACGTCACTCTGGTGAGGTTGACGTAGGAACTATGGTTGCAAATAGCCCCCATCTTGTCCCAGGAAGTTTGGTCCATAAGGACAATCAATGTTTGTCCCTTGGGGTCCTCCTTCCTGTCCACTACACGCCAGTTGGTGGTTACAACACCAGCATTCTAGATCTCGATCTTTTTCAAAACCTTTACCGCTTCCAGATGGGCCCCGGGGATCCAAGCGTGTGCTCGCACTGGTTTTCGGAGGTCTTTCGTTTTGATGAATCAAAGCTTAGCTCCCTTTCACGGAGCTACTCTCCCTAGCTCTGTTTTCAACCAATCCACCGATACCTGGTCTGCGCATGTAATTAACAGCGCTCCCCCTCGGTGGCGACACTCCGTGAATTTGGGCGAAACCGCCCCAATGAACAGAGTGTCGATTGTATCGAGGATCCAGGTTTTAATTTGACCTGTTTCTTCCTCCGACAGCGTGCACTCCAGGTCTTCATGAACAAAAGCCATTTTGAAGCCTGTTGCTGCTTCGCTGAAAGTTCTGGTGTCCTTTTTGGTCCACTCCCTTGGGAGTGCTGTCGTCAGACCGGTGTGGCTTTTGCGTCCCAGTGCTAGAGACAGCTTTATTCTGTGAGGTGCTAGGTTGCCCCTCTTTGGGCGATGAAAGAACTGTTTTGCTTAGAGCCCCCTGGTTCTCTCATCGCCTTTCTTAAGATCCGACGCGCTGTCCCAGAGAGTTTTTTACGCTCACCAGTACCAGGTGCCCCGTCGGAAGGCTTTGTTTTTATTTCTACTTGGTCCATATAAATTCCACGAGTGTAGGGGAAATAAAATGTACACACGTGCGGTGCCCCCTGCACACGTCTAAGGCGACTGATTACAACAAAGTGGCGCCCGGTGCTCCGAGATTGGGGCCAGTAAATGCTGATCCTCTATTCAGCCACGCATCCCTTCGGTCCGGCCCCTGACCCATAAGATTAAGGATTTTGCTGAGGTTGTCTCCTCTAGGCGGTTAAGCCCCCCCGCACCAACCTGAGCACTCCATGTTCGTGCATGGTATATCGACATGGTTGATGCACGTGGCACATCAAACACATATCGGCGCCGTTATACCCTGTGCAAGCCCTTGGCCACGACACGACAGCCGGGCGGGGTAGCTGGTTCACGATGCTGTCTTTGGTTGCTGCGACTCCCTGTTCATAAGCGACGAGCAACCTTATCCTTAGCATTAACTTAAGCATCACATACGATCATTCACTTAGGCCGTTCCCCTATCCGCCACCACGGGACGCGCATGGTAGAGTGCCACCCCTCAGGTTTTTGATAATATTAAGCAGCTGTTTTAAAAATAATTTTGAGCAGTCATGTATTTTTTTTTTAAATAGTGCGAACAAGTGCGGAGTAGTTACTTCTATCACTAGTTCAGAAAGTGCTACTTTGCGAGTATGAGCATTTGTGCACGAAGACTCGCAAAATACTTTCAGAACGTGTGATACACAAAAGTTTTTGTGCTAACCCTTACATAAATTTGTAAAAAACAGTTATTACGGTATTTGCTTTTAATGAAACGTATTCAAATATGTTGATAAAACTGAAACCTGTAATGACGAAATTCAATTTTTGAAAATTATTTAACAATTAGGGGAGAGTGGGGTAAGTGAACCACCTTAAGGTTTGACGACATATAACTTTTTTATTTCTATAAATTAAACAACGCGTTTTGGATGGAAAAAATCTTCAACGCTTTAAGAATTACCTTATCACTGAAAACCAAACACAATATCAAGTCTTTATTAAAATCTTTGAATTTAAAAAAAATGACACTCTTGCCTTAGGTATGAGGTAACTGAGTCACTAATACGGAACAAGTGAATCTTTATGCAATTTATTAACGGCAGTTAACAATTATTGGCATCTGGTTCGTTGTCTGAACACTCCTCGTGCATCCAGAAATTACGTTTTATGCATCTGATCCATTCGTCGTGATAGGTGTCACCGTACGTTTAGTGACAAATACGCATAGTTTCTCTTCTTCTGAAGTCATTGCTGATGCACTTTTCATATTTTTTTTCAAATTTTTATTTCTTTTGAATTTTTTAACACCTGATGAACTCGGCTCTGCTTTACCAAGATTTGTTGTGACCAATTTAACTTTAGATGTGTTCAATTTCTTTTCCGGTTGGTTCATGTAAGGCGAGCTGGTAATTATTTTAGATCCTTCGATGGTTCTGGACACTTTTCTGGTATTTTTTTTTCTCCTGAGATGGTTTTAGGATTGATTTTGAAATTGGGACGTAACTGCACGACGGTGACGGCTGATCATGCTCTAAAATAGGTAAACAGATAGGTAGTTTTAGGTAAGTACCTATTATGAAATGGTTTCGAAATTGAACCTGAATTGAGAACCGAAGTAGCATTGCATGACGGTTGTTCCGTGGGTGGTAGGTGGTAATATCTTTGGTTCGCTATCGATTTCTTCTTCAGGAAACTCTGGATCAGGTTTTTTGTCCACAGGCAACTCCGGATTAGGTTTATTTGTCGAGTTTTCGGAAGTAACTGGTTGATTAAGGTCTTTTATGGTAGATTTCTGGAAAATGTTCTTGATCGCCTCAAAGTCGCTCTCTTGAAACACGTCTGGATCATATGGATAGATTTCGGTTTTCTCAAAACCCTTGATGATATTTGTTCGGGTAAATGCTTTAATAAGGGCACTTTTAATAATAGGAGCCATATCATATTCGGTTATTCTAGAACTAGGATGGTTGGTGAGTCAATTATCAATTTCTTTTGCGAGATAAGTTTTAAATGGTCCGTACACACACACGTCAAAAAGCTGTAGCTTGTTTGAAGTATGTGGTGGTACCGTCAAAAGAGCAACTCCAGAATCTCTAGCCAGTTTTATTGCTTCAATGGACTTGTGACTTGCATGACCGTCGAATATTAGTAGACTCGGAGACTCTTTAGTTGTTTTTGTACAGTCTATAAAATGCTTCAAAAATTTAAGGAACAAGTCAAAGTCTATCCATCCTGATGGAGCAGGAAATTTTACTGTTCTAGGAAACGTATTATGTAACAGAGTTGGTTGCATTCTCACACGAGGAAAGACCATAAATGGTGATATAAATGTGCCTGTAGCACTGATGCATGCTAGTACAGTTGTGTTTTTTCTTCTTTCCAGGGAAGTTAACCTTCCCACTTCCTTTCTTCTTTTTTCTGCTAACATTTTTCTTGGTTTTTGGACGCATGTTATACATGTCTCATCGCAGTCAAAAATACGATGCGGGAGAGATTCGTACTTTTTCAAAACGTCTTTTAAATTTGAAAAAAACTCTGTTACTCTGTATTTTGAAAATCCTGTCATGGCTGCTTTAAGTCTTCTTATAGATAGGTTAGGCGTTTCAAAAATGATATTAACCAGTCTTTTCAGGCTACTTTCCTGTTTTTATTAAAAGGATGATTCAATTGGTTAATTTCAGCAAACTGAAATGCAATTCGTCGGAGGTCGATTGTTGAGAGACCATAAAAAAGCTTTTCCAAATGTATTATATGGTCACGTAAATCATTTTCCATTGCTTGAACCTGCCTAAGTTTGTTATTGAGTTGAACACTTGACGCTTCAGCCGTGAATGTAAATTAGTTCTTGGAACTTTGAAAACTACACTAGCTTTCTTGATGAACATCTTTCTTCTGAAGAGAATCTAAAGCACGCTGTATGGCATCCTCTGAGTACGATCCCCTTTGGGTCTTACGGACATAGTTGCAAACCATATTTGTGGGCGTAATTAACATCACTCTTGTAATCAGCAGACATGCCATTCTCTGTACTTTGCTTATCTTGGGATCCGCGCTGTTCAGCTTGGTTTTTGCAAACGCACCGTATGTGATAATGGGTCTTGTCACCACAATATATTAACATTTTGTAATTGTGGGTTTCGATCCCCATATATGCCGACCAACCGTTTGGTTGCATTAAGAACCCTGATGGCCTTCATTGTGAATTTTTCTGGATGAGCATTTAAAGTTAGTCTGGTATCAAAAGCGAGTCCCAGATATGACTTTTTTCGTCATCGAGAGCGTGATTCCGTACATAGTAGGTAGTTTTATGTTATCAGTTTTCCGTCGCTTAGTAAACCGAACGTTTAGCGTCTTGGTTGGGTGCACTGGTAGTCTCTCTTTTTTGCAATAATTTTTGACGGTGTTCAATGCACTCTGCAGTATATTCGATACAGTTGCCCCAAACTTCCCGTTTATGATAATGAAGAGATAGTTGACTTTTCCTAAAGCGAATACCCCTCCGTATTTCAGTTTTTGTAGTAGACCGTTCATAACGAGGCACCACAGTAGAGGTGACAACACCCCGTCTTGTGGGCACCCGTCAGCCACTTTGACTTCTACAGTGTTACCGTCCAAAGTAGCTGTTACCGTTCAATTCCGGAGCACTCAGTTTACACAGTTTCGTACTAGAAGTGTGATGTCGTTTTCCTCCATTGCCCTTGCAATTGAGGTGAAGGTAGAATTGTCAAATGCTACTTCAATGTGTAAAAAAGCACCTAATGTGTATTGGTATTGTATTGGTTTGCATTTTTGCATATGCTTACTTGTTGGTAAATTGCTAGCTTGCGTGATTTCCCGAATTGGTGCAGAGGCAAAGCCTATAGTGCCTCGTTGCGTATGTATCTGTTGACTACTTTATCAAGTAAGATAAAAGAAATCAAGCTGATCGATCTGTAAGATTTTGCTTGGACGTACGTAGATTTCTTTGGCTGTGGTATAAATACCAGATTGACAATCCGCTAGATTTTTAGTATATGCGAAAGTACTAAACTCGCTCTAAGAATTTGGGGTACTGGGTTTCGCAAAGCAGCAAATCCTTCTTGCAGCATGATGGGATAACTTTTATCAGTTTCTATAGACTAAAAGTATTTAAACGTAATGATTCCTCATTCTAGGTTTTTAGGATTAATTATTTTTCTTGTTAATTTTTAGTTCCTTTTGGGTGCCCGTTAGTTTAGTACCTCTAGGATCTGGTGCTTACTTCAGTTAACGATTAACTGTTTTTGCAATAGTTCTTGCTGAGTACCTTCAACCGAGTCTGTAAATTTTCCGCTTTTGATGTTTCCAGTGTGGTGCTTGTTCAGAGCTTTTTAAAGGCAAAAACATCTAGGTTAGTTTTCCTTATAGTACCTTCTTCAAGAATCTCTCTTTGTCTTTTTAATGACATTGTATGTCATAAGGCTGGTTTTGTATTTATCACAGTCTCGCTATATTCACCTGCGTTAAATAGCCTTCTAGTGCGTGTCCTTGTTTTGTTAAACTCTCTGTTGCATCAAGCTACTCTGTTGAGGGTTTGTTTGACAGTTCTTGGGCAGTTTGTTTCAATTGCGGTTTCTAATGAATTAACAATACTGTCTGTCATTAGTTTAAGCTTGTGCGTTGATCTTGCAACTGTAGAGCAATTCTTGATTTGGTCGGCTAAAGTTTCATTAAACAACTCCCAGTCGGTTTTCCTCAAGTTGTTGTATTCCATTACGAGTTTTTCGTCTGATTCAATATTGAATTGAATGTACCTATGATCATATAAAAAAGGTTTATCTAATACATGCTACTTTTTTCGCTTTTGAACTGGCAAGCGTAAGATCAGAAATTTTACTGCGCGGCACGGTTATAAGCGTAGACGTATTTCCGTTATTTATTATGTCTAAATTGAGTTTTAGAATAATTTCTAAAAGTTTTTCATCTCTTCGATTTATGTTTGTGCTCCCCCACAAGGTGTGGTGTGCATTGGCATCGTATCCAAGAATTAACGGTTTGTCGGTCTCACTGTTAATCAGCCGCTGAATTACCTCCTGAGGCGGTGGTCCTGTCTGGTCGTAACAAAGGTAATCGGATTATAATGAATTTCCTTCTGATGCCTTTCTCTACTACAGATATTTTAGCTGCTATTAGGTTTCTAGAACATAAATCCCACTATGGCGTTAAGTTTAATCAATTCTTTACAATGATGCATATGCGAGAGTTTTGCACAAGTTGGGCTGCAAACAGCCCTCTACCTGGACTGTTCAACCCTTTTATTGTTTCCTTATGGATCCATGGCACCTGAACAATAGCAATATCACAATATAAGCACTGCGGTCCGCTGAAACTGCTTTGCAGTGATGTATATCTATCTGGACTTACATATATTACCTTGTGGACAGAGCTTGCCGCATCCGGTTTTTTGCTGTTCTGTTTGGAATCGGGCAGTGCTCCGAGAGTAATCTTTGAGAATCCGAGGTGCAGTCGGTTGGCTAATGCTTTTGCATTTTCCTGAGTAATAACCTTTTTGAGTGCAGAAAATTCTTTAAGATAAACAATCTCAAGTTCCCTATCTTTCCCTAGTAGTTTCTTTTTGTTTGAAGTGCTAATTAGCTACTCTCTGGTTGCTTCGTTTGCTCACGGTATTTTCAGGAATCTCCCTTTATGGGTACGTTCCTGAAAACGCGGAGAAGCTTGTCGTTTCTTCAGTTTGTCAATCTATCCAACTATCGAGGTTTTTATGATACTTCAGCGTTTTTGCGCTCCTGTTATTCCGGCAATTACAGGCCGATAGGTGTCACTGTTGCGTTCCTGACGTGTTTGCTTTTGCGTCTTGTATAGGTGGGTTTAGCTCACGCGCCCCTGCCGTTGGAAGAAAACCAGTTGCTTGAGCTTCCGATTCATTTTGTCTTTTCAGTTTTTGCCTTGCCGCTTCCAAAAGTATTTTAGGATTTTTAGGTTCGCGCTCAGCATCAGCTGGTATTTTTGAATTTTGGTCAAAATCACCGTCTTTTTTAAAAACTTTTGTAAATGATTCTCACGGGTACGGAAGAAATGAAGGTCACTGTACGTAGTCGCCAATACGCACAAAAAGCTATATACAACGGGATTTGCTTGATGCCCCGAGATTGGAACTTGTGACGACTAGTCTTCTAATCAGTCACGCATCTATTTACCTAATCCTTCCTACCTTAGATTTAAGTTTTTAATAAAATTGTCTTTTCTTTGTCTAGACAATTAAGCCAAAACCACCAAAACACTTTTTGGTCGTGAGACATGTCCACAACAGCAAGAGGTTTATATTTGGCTGCCATGCCTGCTGACCAAAGTAGAACAATGACGGACATTGTTATTCTTTTTTCCACGATGCTATAGCTTGAGCTGGAAAAAGCTAGTTTGTGTGACAGTAGTATTGGCTACGTACGGAATTTAGGCCGCGACTCCAACACCTATTAAGGTAAACAGGGTTGCCCCGGCTCAGCTAGTAAAGCTGCGTACCGTAGCACCCTATCTACTTTCTTATCCAACAACTGGGAACACGCCCGATAGGTACCTCAATCGACGGGATGGTTTATGTTAGGAATAATAAATTTGACACAAATGACAGATGACGTACAACGTTATTGATTAGTAGTAGCGCCAACTTTTAAAATTCTACTACACTTTACCGACCTAGTTCAAAAAAGTGACTTTTTCGGCCAATTGCGTATTCGAATTCTAATAATTAAAATTAGGAGTAGTATTCTTTATTCTCTAATAACACGCAGAAAAGTACTTCTAAAGCATCGTAGAGAAGCTTCAGTAACTTTTCATATACCAAATTTTTTTTAGTTAGTAACAAACGCAAACAAAAATATATTTTTGAAAATTTTCTTTGCACCATTGTTTGTTGGTAATCTTTGACATACTCACATAACATTTGACTACTGTCATTTAACATTGAACTTAATATATTATACAAATGAGATTGTGGTCACATTTGTATATGTAACTATAACAATAACTATATAACCTATAGAACTATTATTGCCGTTGTGAAAATACCTCAAAATGTATGTATCTCTTACCGCTGATGAGTCCCAAAAAGGCAAAACCGTCGTCTAATGGTTCACTGTAGTACCATTTTTTTAATAGTACTGACATTTTTGTTTCTATATTAGCAATGTACATGTTGTAGATGTAATTTGTTTACGATAATAATGCCACGTAGTAGCAAAAATTATAGTACTTAAAAAAAATTTTTTTTATATGTTTTTTGAAAGTGTTGACTGAGAAAGTTGTTAAATACAACAATATTTTTAATGTTGTTTTATTAGATTAATCTTACGAAATAATTTGTCAAAATAACGCTATTTTTGAAAATCATGCACGACAAATATTCTGTTTCACGTAGAACACGACTTACACATTCCACCGATCAATCAATACTGAATTTAGAAGCAGCGTGGGCTATAAAAGCGCAAGCCATTTTGTGCATTAAAACTGCATATAAAAATTTCGTAAAGAGATAACTATTTATTTAGGTTGCTTTTAACGATGCTGGCAACCTGTGACGATCATGTGGTTTTAGTGGCGTCTGTCAAATCTGGTGTTTACAATTCAGTCACTGATGCCAAATCACTATGGCAACTTAAACAATTAAGCAGCACAGCCAAATAATACAACTTTATTATCAAAATGAGTGTTCGTTAGTGCTCACTTTACGGCAACGTAGTAGTGTTTCAAAGTCAAATTTGAGACGATCAAAAACATCGTTCCGGTTTATGATACCGTTCAGAATAATCTGAGGTAGGTATTTTTTTGCTACTTTTTTTGCAAGCGAATTGTTGTTGATAATACTATTACTGTTATTGTATTCTTGCTTAAAATTTTTTATCTACGCTACTGAATTAAAGCTTTTAATAGCGATAAAAAATAATTGTGCCTTGTAATATGATTTTTTTCAATGTTTTCTTATTAAAAATTAACATACACGCTTTAATGTATTTTTTTAAACAATGTCTAGACACTGACGTTTTTGTTATAATTTTTTTATTAATGTACAAACGACAATTAAAATATTGATTATTGTCTTATCTATAGTCCAATCTTTTGTACAAACATGTATTTTTATGCCGCTCAATACTTAATTCATAATTAATTTACACATTTAATTTTTAAAATGAGAATAAAACGAAACGTTTGTAATTATAATTTTGTCAAACAATGTTATTATTAGAAAAACTTTTGTTTTTTCAATAGTTAGTTTTCAAAAACTTGTAGATATAACTAGTACGTATATCATAGAAAAACCTATAATTAAAATCGCTATAAAACATAACAGGTTTTCAGTTTGAAACGTATCAAAACCAAATTTTATTGATAACGTATCGGAAAATAATTAAATTGGTAACGCACACATAAACATCATACGTACAAAATCGTAATTTGTAAAATTTCTCTAAAAAACAAGCATAGAAAATTTTTTTATTAACACGACAAACGCATATCAACAACAACCAACGCACACAAAGATTGCAATATCCAACCGTAAACAACAAAAGCAAACGTCACGAAGCAAAAAAGTCTCAAAAGCGTCGGTATTCTTGTAGTAAATGCTAGGTAACATGATCCTAATCAATATACTAAAAATATGTATCCGTATAAGACGGTTGAGCAAAATGACATACTTAACGTTTGAAAGTTTTAACATTTTACTGTGCGTTCTGAAGAATTAAATTTTTTTGTGTTTTGATTTATGTGTTATCGGCGTTGAAAACTTAACGGTCGCAAAAAATAACATTTAAAGCAAAGATTAGTTTATTTCCAAGAATGAAAAATTGAACTCGGTTTTTCGTAGGGTAGCATTTTTTACAACTCAGTTTTTTTATTAATTCTTCTGGTGATATTATTTGTTTATTACTTTTTTTTATTGATTTCATCTTTATGGTTTTAATCAAAGACTTGCTATCATTGATCAGAAAGCTTACGTCACTTTCAGAGTCCAAAAATAGTTATTTTAGCACTTTTGTGCCTTTCGGTTTTATTCCTTTTTGGTTTTTCAATTTTTAAGAACATGTGTACTTGTAAATATTGCAGTAGTGCGTTTGCGTGTACCTCTAAGAAGTTTTTTTGTTTCATTACTTTTTGCCATTAGTTTGTTATGTACAGTACTAATTTGTATTTCGTCACTATTATACACTCTATCTGGACCATATCGGTGATTTTTGTATAATTTTTTAAGTTGATCTTAGAATTTATTAACATTGACCTCGTTGAAACCCAAAGCTCATGCTGCCAACGCTATTCCTGGAAATCATAGTAAGAGTCGGTTTCGTAAAAACCTTTTATCAAGTCTTTTTCTGCTTTTTGTTTATTTTTAAGCAAATTGAAAAAAAAAAGACATCGGAGATCCATTCTGAGTCAGTCTTCTATTTCGAGAAAATATTGTGTTAGAATGTTTTTTGTTGTGAACTAAACACTGTAGTAAAGAAATTGCCATCTTCAGATTAATAATTATTGCCGAGAAAAATATTATGGAACGTTTGCAAAATGACTAATATGAAGAAGTATGTATAACGCTTTGATAAATTTTACATGAGCTAAATTGATGCTTTGAGCGTTTAAATTTTTGCATTGAATTAATAACAGAATGCAATCTATTAGCAATGAAAATCGTACCAATATTTTTGTATCAAAATATTTTCATTAAAGTGACACTCGGATGTTAATAAATTGATACCAATGCTAATTGGGTTACGACCCGATCACCGAATCAAACTGAGTTAGTCGCTGCTGTTTAAGTTACGATATAATTCTTCTAACAACTTTAAACACAAACATAAATTTAACTTCAAAAAAAGGTTATATAAGTACCAGTAAATAATAAAAAATTAATAATAGTTGTTTTATTGTCAACAAACCAGAAAACAATCGAAAATAATTAACACATTAGGCAAATGATGATTATTAACTTCATAAGTTCGTTAAAATCGTAACCGACAAAATTAAACATACAACAAATAATTTTTTTTAGAATAATGCTGAGTAATGTTTACCTGAAATATTTGTGGTAATAGATAAGATTAAACCTTGTTTACCCAGTTATATGTTTTTTCTTATATACAGTTAGGGTCCCGATTTTTCTTTTCTTGAGTGTACTACTATGAATTTGAAATATTTGTTATTATATAAAGTTCGACTCCAAATCAAAAATTAAAAACTTTAAAGTATGACAACGAGTTTTCACTCGCAACAAATTTTAAAAACGAACAGTAAACCTCAATCTTACAAATTTAATAAACGATCTTAACGTCTTTATTATTCGAAGATTAGTCGATCGTTAATAAACAACCAATTTACAAGTTTACCCTATTTCCGCAAAACAAGTCAATAAATCTCGGGAAAAAGATAAGAAAGGCATTTAATAACAAATCAATACAATTAAAGTTACACGTGATGGGAGTAACTGTTGAATTTGACGTAGTAAGACCTTTTAAACGAGGTAATTAAATGGAATCGAACGTGGTTTGACAGCTACATTAATACAGACTGGAATATCTTGTGGAGGACAAACGTCGAAAATAAGATAGGTCTATGTTAATAGTGTATGTAATCGACGTCCTGTCACAAGAATTTAAACCAACAACCTTACGTTGATAAATAAACACGTAACACTAAAAAAAATGTTAAGATTTTACTTGTACACGCGTGACCAATGAACGAAAAGAAAGATTCGAACCCTACCGGAAATATATTTTTTTGATATGACAGATCAAATAAAGCAAAAAAACTTTATCACGGGTTCATTGTATTAAAGGCAATGGATACACGTGTAACATAAAGGACTGAAAAAAAGACGATAATACGAAACAAAACCAAGACGAAATTGATAAACAGGAGAGATTTATACTGAACTAAACAGTCCCTTGTTGTACAAGGGACTGCGAGGTAATCTTTCTGTCAACCGTTATTGTGACCACGAATAAAACGTGCCCGGGCCAATTTTTTTTTCAGTCGACGTTATTAAATTATTTCGCGATAAATTTCAGCAACGGATGCTTCATTTATTAACAAGAACAAGTTAAACCACAAGTAGAAATATGTATATGAATGAAGAGGCAAACAAAAGGGGCCTCAACAATTATTTTATTTCCTGCGTGTATTGCTGATTTATTACGCGAATACGTCCTGAAGATTTATCATCTGTTTTGTGAATTTAGACAATTAAGAAATAATTTATATTTTGCTATTGGTTTAATTGTGTTTATGTTCGTACATAATTCAAACTTAAGCTGAATTCAGAAAGTAATAACCGTAATGGATATGAATGTTTCTAAACGAATAATTATCGACAAAACTACCTATGCTACGATGTAATAAACAACGTGCCGTAATTTCCGCTAATGAAACATAAAAAAAAACGTAAAAAGAATTTTCGTTTGTTGCATGCGAGAATTTAGAAATCAGAACGCTAATAAATTCTTGAGAAATACCAGAGCCGTGATACCAATATGTTAATTGTCACTTTGGTGTTAATATAGATTTTTTTAAGAACAAAATTTATAAAATCTTAAAGTTGTTACGTAAACATACGAGTTTTGTAATGATGCCACAACCGCAATTTCAACATTATGATGTAAATAGAATTATTTAAATTGCTGTACGTTAAATAATGTCCGGTTACATAAAGCAAAGGTAATTATGTTGTTAGCTGACGTTGTTAACTAAATCGTAGCTATTGATTTGACAATGTCGTCAAGAAACAATTGCTTTTGTACTACAACCAATGACGACACAACTAATCTTATAGTTAATTGTGTTTACAACCTAACGCGCACGTACAATTACAATCGACTGACCACCAAAATTAAAAGAATTAAAATAGAAAGTGTAATACTTACAATTACTTTCTGCAAGTAGGTGACTAGCTAGTGCACCTATCAGTATTGCCTAAACTTAATTGAAATCTAACACAAAAAACGTACATACGGCGTTATCACAGGTAAACCCCTTTTATTCATATAATCACTGAAAATAAACTCCTTAAATTAATTTCGTAATTTTTGGTAAAAGTTTCTTCTAATACGTATAATAATTGCATCCAACTTCTCAAAGGAGTAGATAGTGTTTAGCTACAGCGACGTGAAAATTTTCCCAGTTACAACATCTGCGTATTATCTTCAAAGGCAAAGAAAACGTGTGGGGGTATAGAAACCCGCTACAGACAGTTACAAAAGAATTAAATTAAACAACAATAGAAGTATTTTATAGCCTTTCTTCCTGTCTCTACTCTTATTTTTTCTGCTTGCACTTTCTCTCTTATAATATACCCCGGTGTTTCTCTGTCAAGCCCTAATACCCATTGTCAGTATTTTTCTTACCGCCCCATATATCACCACACTTTTTATTAACTTCTTAAACAGCAGCATTCTATGTCCACCCCAAACAACCTTCCCTCCACACTTGTCCTATTAACCTGTTTCCTTTTCTTGCTATCCTGTTTCATCGTGTAACCCAGATATATGAATTCCTTTACTTACTGCTCTATCCCCTCCTTCCATTTCCATTCCTCTCTTTTTCTTTTCTTTCCTCTTTTTTTAAATACTATTATTTTTGTTTTTTCCGTATATACTTCCATTTTTCCAGCGTGTTCATCATCTCTTTCAATCTTTTTCTTTCTTAGAAAACGTGTGGTGGTATAGAAACCCGCTACGGACAATTACAAAAGAATTGACTTAAACCACAATATAAAAAATGAATTTTCACTCCAAATAAAGATTTTTACTCAGATTGCCACAATATTCAATTTTATATTCACATGGAAGTGTGTAAAATACTTTGTTACGTGCATAAATTTAAATAATGCATTACCCTGTATATTAGTTTAATTAAAAATTACTTTTATATTTCTCGACGCCATCTATCGGATTCGTTGGTCACTTTGTATTGAGTAAGCGATATCCGGCGACAGACCGGCATTTTGACTTTAACATCGTGCATGTTAGTACCTATGTCTGCGTGAATTAAATATCGTTTTTCAAAAATCATCCACGTGTTGGGACACGATGGAAAATAGAAGTCTTCTGAATTAAATTGATTTCATCCACGCAGAGTGAGTGGTTTTGTTCTTTCTTTAATTAAAGGTAATTTTTATGTCTTTTGTTAGCGCCATGTGCTACCTCTTAACTATAGGTGTTCTTATCGTCAGCTAAAATCTTCAAGGGGAAATTATAATCGGAAGCTGTAGAGCTAAGAACGCTGCGATACTAGTGCAGAATTTCGATTCGGAGGCAATTGTTACCTTAGTGAATGTCACCTGTTCGGAAGATCCTAATACGATAAGAATTCTCTTCGGAAGCAATAACTGAATACCACCATCGACGAAATTTAATGTAACAGCATACGATAAGTGTCGGTTCGATTACTTTCCTTTAAATGTGTATTTTACTTATAGTTTGTGAGACGCCAGGTAGACACGATTATTTTCAGGAATTTGATTGCAGGAAGCCATTAGGAAAAACGTTTTTCTGAAGGTACCCTGGAATTTTGGTAAGTCAATTTTTTTGTTCTTATTTATTCGTTGTCGCTACGGTGAATATTCACAACTTACTATATTTACTAATTGTACGTGCGAATTGACTTGTTGCTTGTGATTGTTACTCAATTAATTTAAGTAAATGACTTATCGCTTGCTGCTTATATCCACAGTCAATTATTATTATTAATGTTACTTACTGATAAAGTTTTATATATGTTATGGTGGCTACACTTTTGTTTGACGTGTAGTGTAAGTTGCCGATCCTGCTGATATTCTCTTTTGTATATTCTCGCTAGTACCTGCTCAGATTTGGCTATTTAACTTTTAATATATTTATCTTGATAGAGTAATTAAAGTACAATTGTTATTATCGATTTAGTTTTTTTCTTTCTTTCGCTTCTTTCAGCATTACGAACCTAACATCTTGTTACAAGTGTTTACCATTCTGTTGTGAGCGGACAGAAGAGTTACTTTGAGATAAGCTCTGGCGCCCTGAAACACCTTTTATATATTTCTTGGAAACCTACCCCTCTCACCGACTATTGTGAGTTGGCCGTGCAGGTTCGTAAAATACCTAAAGCTTGTAACAACTTATCAATGAAAGCCTTGTTGAGCGTATACAACGCTAGAAGATGTCTGCGTTCTTCAAAGTTTACCGAAAGAATAAAATCGTTTTTAAAATTTGACATTTTTTTGTCCCTACTCCAACGACGAAAACTTTTTTTACCTGCACAATTGGGTCTTTACCGATTTTAACCGATATTTTCTTTTTTTCTTTTGATCCCTTTAACATTATCACTTCCGTTTTTTAGGACTATTGTTAGGTTTTTATTTTCGCATCCAGTACGTCATGCTTTGCAACGCCACGTTTTCCCTGTTTATAGTTCCCTTCTATGCTTCTTGAATTATCAACGCAAGATCGCCGACGTAAGCCGTCAAAGTTGATCCGTTCGGCATCGGCAAATCAAATGTTCCGTCGTATAGGATGTTCCATAAGGTTGACCCTAGTATTGATCCATGAGATACTTCAGCTTAGGTTACTAATTTTTATTACTTTCTATAATTATTTTTCTGTCCGTTAAAAAATTATCAATAATTTTTATCAGATATCCTTTAGTTCAGATAGAATTTTTTTGTTTATTATTCATTCAAATGCTTTTCCTATTGTATTTATTAGGCATATGGGCAGTCTGTCCTTTTTGGGTCTTTTTTGGGCTTAGGTATCAAGACGACTTTAACAGTTTTCCATTCGTTTGAAAACTTTATCATATCTAGTTACACATTATGTATCAGCTTACTTTTCATTACATTTTCCATGCTTTTCCAAAACTTTTTTTCTGTAATTTCTTCTATGGCACACTTCGTATCGTCTTGGCTTATCTTATGCTTTCCGTTTGTCTCTCCAACGCCATGGGTAACGACAACTCAAAAAAATATTGTTAACATAAATACATAATTAATATTAAATATTTACTAAGAAAAATATTATTGCCGTTTTTTTTGTACAACTTTGCTTCAGACGTTTTCCTATAGATGGCTTTAGTGTTTAGTAATAGTCGACATCATAGACGGCATGCAATAAACTTGAGCATCTGTCAACACAACTCCTGGACACAATCTGTTACGAATCAATGGACTACATACGTTTCACAGTATGGGCAGTATTGCATGTGTGACCCCTTGCAGCGCTGTTATTCCTAGTCCGGTGATAAAGCGAGTCACAAAAATACCAACAGCTACCAGTATTAGGGAGAAAGGTGTATTGTCAATCGAAACATTTGAAAACATCAATAGAAGAAGATTAAACAATATTGTCATTGCAAAATCCTCCGCGGTAAATGTTTAGATGCCATCACCATCCGATGTTCTTTGGATGTTCGGAAAGGTAGACTATATAAATCATATTCCTGGATGGCGAGGGTTTATGGAAACTTTAGTACACAAGAATTTAAGCAATCTAAAATAATTTGCCTGCTTTTCGTCAATTTGCCACCAAGTAATTATGACACTGTTTATACCGTGAAAAATACAGCTGTTGAGCGATCTAGGAAAATGAATCTCAACAATACTTTTGTCACGTTTGATCAGCCGTTATACATGAGAGCACGCGATATAGTTTCAGCACTGGGTACAGATTCAAATTTATCTAATGTTATTGTAACATTCCATCTGATAATGTCGTTTCTGGGCTGCATATGATTTATCATGGCAGGAAATGGCTTGAAAGAGCTGCTCAACGTGATATACGCTCAATTGTTGGTGGAAGAAATGTTCACAGGTCACGTTCTATTCGATGAAATTTGCTAGTGCAATTGGCGCTCGCAAAAATCATTTTTCAAAACGTAGATTTCTCAATCGCTGAGCGTCAGACCGTCAAGAATATTTTATATGACTTTGATAATGATCCTCCGACTTTAGATCTGCGAGAAAATAAAACTGCAATTACTAAAAACTGAAACAAATGGTCTAGCGGCAAAATTGTGGACCCAATATTTTCACATGGTTAGTTTACTAAAACAATATATCCAAGCGGAAAAAGAAGGCGACTAGATAGATCATTTAGAAATTGTCCAGCAAATGCTTGCATTCTTTCACGCGAGTGGACATTTTCCTTATGCAAAAGCCTGTCATATATATATTTAAAACATGCTTGATCTGAAATCCAAGATGCCCATCGACGAGTATCGCAAATTCGTAGACCATGGATTTTCTACGATAAGACGAACGGACAAGTTCTGGTCTGGAACTTGGTCGAATATAACCATCAAACAAATTGTTACGAGAAAATCAGGTTTTTCGAGTTGGACAACCAATATTTGTTACGCTGGTCTTCTTGTAACAAAACAAAGCAATGGCCAGCACAGCTTCTACGGAGAGAGATCGCAGGCATTATGATGCTAAACTATAACATAAATCTAAAAAAGGCGCCAAGACGATGAAAGATTAAATTAGGGAGATACCGTCTAACTCTACCCGTAGCTGGAAAAGAACAAATAACACCACAGAAGTAGTAACACAGAATATATATTTATTTTATCACAGAAGATAAAGAAGATACATAAATCTAAATTTTCCCAAACATTGATACGTGAGTCAAATCGATTATTAGTTGCGCCGTATAGTGGTCAGCACACCGTATAATAAGCTGACCCTGTCGGTCTAAACTTTTACATAAGAAGGAAGAATAAATTTATATTCGCAAATTTTAAATCGCAGACAAACAAAACAATTTAAGCCTTCGAGACTTAACGCGCACTGCATATGAGTTTGGGAAGCACAAAATGATTTTATTATTAATTGTGTTAACCTAACATGCACCTACGGTCACAATCGACATGACCACCGAAGTGCAAATCCTAAAAATTAAATTAGCAATACTCACAGTTAGGTTTTATCTAGTAGGGGATTAGCTAATTTTGTACTTGAGTTATGTAAAAACTAACATTAAATCCAACACAAACGAGCATATAGCGTTAACACAAGTAAAGTTCGTCTTTAGCATCCAATTATTTGAGAACGCAAATGCGCAGCGTTTCCCTTCGACTTAAAATAAATTTTCGTAGCAGTTCATCTCCAAAAGAGGTATAATCCTGAAGGTTTCCAACACTTGACGGTGTATAATAAATAACGTTTTCAATAACGTGACGTCTTGGAAGTTTTCCAACTTATGCCACCTGTTCGTCATCTTCAGTGATAACGGTAAATGTGTGGTAGCTGCCAAAATCTGCTACAGACAATTAGCACAGAATCAAATTAAATCTCAAAATAAAAATCTACAAACTCAGTCCGATTTAGCCTTCACAAATTTAATCGCATATTTGCGTGAAACGATCTAAAAGTGAAGATCGCACCGGGCGTAAAAATACAGAGCTTGTCGATAGTGAAGTTAAATATGTTGTTTAAAATTTGCCATTTTGACGAAAAGGTAAGAAATTCTAAGGACAAATTTTATACTTGAAGAGAAATTCTTATACTCGAGAATTAAGCTACTAACTTTTAACATATCATATTCCCCCCAGCAACATAAAAACCTGGAAAGTGGACACTAGCTAAAGTCAAGAATAGAAATTTAGGCATACGCCAACTGAAATCCAAAACCAACCTAAATACAAGAACACCCAACCCAAGAAGAAACGTAAATGAAAAAAGTTTTCTTAATTTGCTAAGCATCACCAACCAGATGTGTCCAAAAATTGCATGAAGCGGAATGATACTCCAAAAAACCAAAAATTCCAACCAACAGAAGAGAAGTATCAAAAATCAAAAAAAAGGACTCGTTGAAAGTCGACATCAGTCGTTACGCTATAAAGCAAGAGAACAACGCAGTCCCATAGACCTCACTGACGGACAATACTAAGCAAACTATGAAAAAAAGAAGAACTACAGGAAAGACAGAAGTTTAGACCATGGTCAAAGACAACGTCCTAAAATCCCTTAAAACCCCAGCCCACGAATACAAATTCCGCACTGAATATAAATCCCAGGAAACCCCTTTAGGAAAAAAACAAAGGTACTATAGGAAAATGAGAAAGAAACGGTACCTCCAACCACACGACTAAGAAACAACCCAGAAATCTTATCGCAGCCTAAGGTTTCCTCGTTGAAGTGCCAAACGATTGTGTGGCGTCGAAGTCTTAAATACAGCTCAAGCCCTCGCGACAAGATGCCAACGCGCGTCGTTGTGCCTCTCAACGTTAGTCCACACAAGCGCACGTCACCGCAACCAGTACTCGCCTGCCCGCAATAGTCTTCCTCCCATCTAAGAAGGAATCTGATCTCCGACCGGAGGGAACAAGACCCAGGAAATCCCGCCACCCTGAAAGTAGATAAAAGAAATAAAACATTCTATAATTTACCTTAAAATCCAAAATAAAAAGGATTACAGCCCGCAATTGCTCGATTGTACCCGTAAGCGGTGCCTGCTGTATAACCACAACATCCTATGCGCCGGTTAAGAAGAATTAGTCAACCTTGCTAAGCTCCGCCGTACGGCCACCGTAAGATATTTTACCTGGTCCAGAGCTTGAGGCTACCGGGTCAGAGACAATCAACCTTCCCAAACGCATAGCCGTCAGATTCTCACAACAGGCGCCCCCCTCCCCACTCATGGTGACAGATCGAAGAAAAGGAACGAAAGACAAGAAGACAGAAGGATAAAAGAGAACACGACGGTGTATTTCGGCTCGACTACCTCTCCCTAGATAGCCAACTCTGAGGGACCTACCCTACTGCCCAACCAACCCCCAAATAAATAAAGAAAAAAAATAAAGAAAAGGCGAAAGATATTACAGTAAGCCATAGAAGAAGAGCGTACCAATTGCTGTCCCCAAATTGCAAAGTTTACTCCAAGACTTAAATGCCGACAAGTGGAATAAGAAACCCAACAAAGTATAAAAAAACCTAAACTAAAACCATAGCGAGAGTCCTACTAGTAATTTACCAATCTCAAAATGGCCGACTAAGCGAATGTAACTATATACAACTAGAAAGGTAGTCCGTCCCGAAGTAAAGATAGTTAAGAAGAAACCCAAAGAAATTTATTAGAAACTTAAGAAAAAAAAAGAAATTTAGTACAGCAAACTGGAGAAAACAATTGGGTAGCATCCCAGCTATAACCAACAAAACACAGTTAACATAGTCAATGAACCAAATCAAGAAGTTTACAGACGAGAACCAAAAGAATAGCCAAACATCAAAACCCTAAAGCCAAAACAAAACAAACCTCCGACGCTTGCGACGCCGGTGAAAAAGAAAGGAACGGTTAATAGAAGGACCCAACGAAGCACAACCAGAAATGTCGAAACGTAAACGTGTTGACGGGATAGAACTAGCTTTCGCATCCGTAGAACAGCTACGACTTTTAAAAATAGTCGCAGAAGTTTGTCGAGTTAGTCTAGACGGAATAGACGATGTAAAGCCAGCAGTAACACGATCCAATTGTTGATCTAACCCAAACGCTTTCTGCGACCGACGAACCGGACAATAGCGGACGTACTCTGCAACTTTAAGTCTCATATGAGGCCAATAAAAACGACGCCGAAGAAAAAGTAACGGCTTGGCGAAAAGTAGAGTGGACGTGATGATCGTGAATAATTGGCTTACGTTGGTCGTTAGGAACGACCAGCTTCCAAAAATTCTTATCGTCATAAGAAACCCGTATCTGTTTCTACAGAAAACGCTGACACCTTACCCACAAACTGGTTGTACCATTGGTCTTTAGTAGGGCAGGTAATGCCCGAAACCAAAGACAAACCAGTCGACAAATCAGTAAGATAATAAACAAAACCTTAAGGTATAGCTGTCTTCCATGCATCACTAATTCTTGGAAAGCAGAAATCGACATAACGCAAGCTCGGCCTGATAAAATGGAGTTAGATTATGACGCACGATCCTGAGTTGTGTGTTATAAGAGACCAGTTCTAACAGTTGTAAAAAGAGGTATTGCATGGTGGTAACGTACATCCGAATAGATTCGTTAGCTCCCATCGTACGCTTCCGAATTGTCTCCATTAAGCGTTCGTCATAATCTACCGGAAGAAATTCCGATTTCAACAGCGCAGAAACATCCTTCAAAAAACGCAAAGAAGTTCGGTTCGTCTTGAAAGAAAGAAGAACTTTGCCAGACGAAACTTCGAAAGCTGAGAGAAAAAGCTGATGTGGTGAAACACCACGAGACAAGCACAATACTTCAATCCGCAGAAGAAATTCCATAAGCAAAAATGGATCTTCACTCGAAAAAGCAACATTCCAATCCGCCAAGGTAATTTCTGAATCAAAATCCGATGAAGTAAGAAGTGGTGGTTTTTCGTCTGAGTAATACATATCGAAAACAATAAAAATTAAAACAAGAAACTTATCAATGCAGAAGTCCGACAACACGTGTCTGACCAGAAATCTAACAAAAAGAAAAGTAAGTAAATTACTAATATAAATTCAAACTGCAACACTAAAAACAAAAAAGTAAAAGCTAGTGAAGTAACTCCGACGTCAAGTCTTGCAGCAATAGCTAAAGAAGCGCAGTAAAACTTCAAGTAAATCGAACCCACGAAAGACCAAGAAAAGATAAAAGAATCAATAAAACTAGAAGCAATTATAATCACACACACAAAAATTCCTAGAGTTGGACAGCCAATATTTGTTACGCTGGTCTACTTGTAACAAAAGAAAGCAACGGCTAGCACAGCTACTCCAGAGAGGGATCGCAGGCTTTGTGATGCTAAACTATAACATAAATCTAAAAAAAGGCACCAAGACGATGAAAGATTAAATTAGGGAGATATCGTCTAACTCTACCCGTAGCTGGAAAAGAACAAATAGCACCACAGAAGTAATAACACAGAATATATATTTATTTTATCACAGAGGATGAAGAAGTAAAGTTCCCCTTTAGCATCCAATCATTTGAGAACGCAAATGCGCAGCGTTTCAGAACAAATAAGTATTCGTAGCAGTTCATCTTCAAAAGAGGTACAATCCTGAAGGTTTCCAACCCATGACGGTGTACAATAAATAACGTTTTTAATAACGTGACGTCATGGAAGTTTTCCAACTTATGTCACCTGTTTGTTATCTTCAGTGATAACGGTAAACGTGTGGTGGGTGCCAAAATCCGCTACAGACAATTAGCACAGAATCAAATTAAACCTCAAAAAGAAAATCTACGAACTCATCCCGATTTAGCCATCACAAATTTAATGGCATATTCGCGTGAAACGATCTGTTACGTGCAAAATTTTTATAATGCACTACCCTGTACATTGGTTTAATTAAAAATTACTTTTCTATTTCTTGACGCCATCTATCGGGCTTGTTGGTCTCTTCGTATTGAGTAGACGATATCCGGTGAGATACGGGCATTTTTGACTTTAACATCGTTTACGATATAACCTATGTCGGCGTGAATTAAAAATCGTTTTCTTAAAACATCCACGTGTTGGGACACGATGGGTAATAAAAGTATTCTTCTTTAACTAATTTAATCCACGCAGGCGCCATGTGCTACCTCCTAAGTATGGGTGTTCTTGTCGTAATTTAAAATCTACAAGGGAAAATTATAATCGGAAGCTGTAGAGCTAAGAACGCTGCGATACAAGGGCAGAATTTCGATGTGGAGGCAATTAATACCAGTAATTAATATCACCTTGTTAGGAAGATCCTAAGTACCGGATACGAATGAATTTCTTTTCGGAGGCAATATATTAATACTATTACTTTCTTTTAAATGTTTTTTTTACTTGTTGTAGTTTGTGAGTCGCCAGGTAGACACGATTATTTTCAGGAAGTTTAATTACAAGAAGCCAGTAGGAAAACGTTTTCTGAAGGTAACCCTGAATTTGGTAAGTCAATTTTTGATTTTAATTCTTCGCTGTCGCTACGGTGCTACTCATAATCATATTTACTAATTGCGTCGAAACATTCGAATTGATTTGCATCTTATTATTGTTACTCAATTAGTTTAAGTAAATTACTATCGCATGCTGATTACGTCAACGGTCAATTATCATTATTAATGTTATTTACTGATGAAGATTTTTATATGTTCCGGTGGTTACACTTTTGTTTTACGTGTAGTGTAAGTTGCCGATACTGCTGATATTCTAGTACCTGTTTATAATTGTACTCTGAGTAAGATTATTCTTTGTCATGCTATTCAATTGTTATTGATTCAAATTTTAATCTATATTTTCTTATAGACTAATTAAAGTGCAATTGTTGTTAACGATTCAGTTTCTTTCTTCGTTTCCTCCATCTTTACGAACCTTAACAATTTTGTACAAGCTTCGAGCCTCCTGTGCTGATCTAGCAGGAGCTATTTCTGCAAAGAACAAAAGATCTGGCGCCCTTTAAAATAAAGTCTCTTGAACCTCCCCTCTCTCCGACAGGTATGGTTTCAATACTACAATGAGTTGGCCGTGCAGGTTCGTAAATTACTAGAAGCTTGTAGCAGATCTAAATGCAAATGTCGCACCGAGCGTAAAAATACAGAGCTCGTCGATGGTCTTACAGGAAGTGAGGTTAAATATGCTGTCTAAAATTTGACATTTCGACGAAAGAGTATGGAGTTCTTAGGACAAATTTCATACTTAAAGAGAAATTCTTAAACTCGAGAATTGAACTACTAACTTTTAACATAACAAAACTCTCATGAGAAGTATAAAGGTTGTCGGCGGTCTAACTGGTCGAGGTTTTACTGATAGCGTCCTTAGCAAATGGACTTTGGCAATGCCAAATGATAACATTAGAAGAATACTGCAGCTTGACGTTTGTCAGCGGGGAACAACGCGTGAATTCTAGAGAATCTTGAGTAAAAATAGATAACGATGACGTCAAACGCCTAGACAAGGGGTTTTTATGTCATGATCCATTTCCGATTGGTGATAAAATAATGTTGATCAGTACTGGAGTAGTTGGCGATGAAAAAATAAATTGTCACAATGTAGTGAAGATAGGAAAGAAAGCAATGAAGGAAATCATCGGAAATAATTTTAAGGATGTTAAAATGAAACGTGCTAGTAGAGTTTTGTTTCTGCCTATTGTTAACTCGGCGGTAAAAATCCATAATACGATAGTTCCAATCGATCCGGTACTGCTTTTCCAAAGAATTATGATTGCGAAAAAAGATGACGACGAATTAACAGATTACTTGGAGTATGAACTCGCGCCATTCCCACTTGCTTTATTTGATGAGTCAGGCATGCGGAAGACAAAAGAAATATAGAATGTTTTCTAAGAGCACCATTCTTGCTGATTACACTTATGTTATCGACGATGGATTTCCTTACACCGCGTGGTATGGCAACGAAAACAATCTTATCTTGGAATTTGCTCGGGCTACGTTAGTTATGTACGAAATCATTTTGGAAAACGGTCCGTGATCATTTTTTGTATGAAAAATCATTCCGATAGAATTAACGGTTTCAGAAGACCGTTTATTGTGTCCGAGGGTCGCTGCGAGCCGCGGTCACTCGAAAGTTTTCCGAGTTGGCGTTTCTGTATTGTCACCTAATAGAAGTGTCGTCTTGAGAAGTGGTGGTGAGTTATTTTGTGTATTAATTTTTTTTTCTTAAGTTAGTTGGCCATTTGGAAATTGGTAAGTCACTAGTAGGACTCTCACTTTGGTTTTAATTAGTTTCTCTTTTTTTTGGTTTTTATTTTACTTGTCAGTTTTTAAGTCTTGGAGTAAGCTTTCTTAATCAGACATTTACATCAAGTCTTATATTTCTCTCTCTTTCTCAACTTCTATCTTTTCTACTTTTACTTTTTTTTTTGATCTAGGAATTTTTTATGTGCCAACCGATTTTGATTTTTTTTTGGATTCTCCTTGAAGTTTGTCTTTTGGGCAGTTAGTTGGGCATTAGGGTATGTCACTTGGGATAGGCTATCTAGAGAGAGAAAGTCGAGTCGTACAACAACATCTCAACCCTTTTTTCTCCTTCTGTCTTTCGTTCTCTTCTTTTGATCTGTCAGTAGTGGGTGAAAGGCTTGTTTTAAGACCCTGACAGCTATTTGCTCGGGAAAGTTAGTTGTCTTTGACCCGGAAGCTTTAAGCTCTAGACCAAGCATAATACCTTTAAGGAGCCGTAACGGTGAGGTGACAAATATTTTTAACTGGCGCGTAGGATGTTGTGGTTATACAGGAGGCACCGCTTCTGGTTATAATCAAGCAATTGCAAGCTGTAGTCTTTTTTATTTTGAATTTTGAGTCAAAATTTAGGGATGTTTTTTTTCTTTCTTCTTATATCTGCTGTTACAAGCTTCTAGTAATTTACGAACCCTGCACGGCCAGTTTGCTGTAGGATTGAAACAATACCTATCGGAGAGAGGGGAGGTCCAAATGAAAAGTTTATTTAATTTTGTGCCAAATTTCATCTTGCAGATACAGCTTTAGTTAGATCAGTACAGGAGGCTCGAAACTTGTATTAAATTTTAAGCTTTGTAAAGCTGGAGCAATCGAAATAAGAAACCAAATCATTAACATTAATTGTACTTTACTTACTTTAGAAGGATAATTTATGATTAAAATTAGAATCAATAACAAACAGATAATTCGATAGCATCACAGTAAGTAAATTTAGCTTGAGTACAAGTATACGTTGGTTCTAAAACGCAAGAATTATCGGCAGCTTACAATACACTCAAATTTTTTAAGTAAATTACATTAAGAATAATAATTGACGGTCGACGTATCAGCATTCGATAACAATTTAGCGTAGACTAATTGAGTAATAGTAATAAGAAGCAAATCATTTTAAACGTTTCGATGTGATTAGCAATTATGATTCGTGAGAAGCATCGTAGCGACACCAAATTTGACTTACCGAGATCCAGGTTTACTTTTAGAAAACGTTTTCCTACTGGCTTCTTGTAATCAAACTACCTAAAAATAATCGTGTCCACCTGGTGACTCATAAACTTTACAACAGGTAAAAAGTAACATTTATGATAGGTAAGAGAACCGAAGCGTATCGTATGGTGTTACGTATTCACTTTCGTCCAAGGTGGTATTAGTTAAACGTTCATTGCTTCTGAATAGAAATATTAATCGTATCTGCCCTTGTGTCGCAGTATTCGTAGGTCCAATGCTTGCCTTAAACGTTTACAGAGAAAAAACCCACATTTGGGAGGTAGCACGTGGCGCTAAGGAAACGACATGGAACTTATCCTGCGTTGAATAAATTAACTAATTGCAGATGTTTTTATGATATATCGTGTCACAACACGTGGATATTTTAAGAAATCAAGTTTAACTCGAGCAGACATATTTTATGTACCACAACGTGAAAGTAAAAATGACGACTTTTCCGTTTTATCGAACGGAAGGGGCCAACCATGAGAATATACAGTGAGAAATAGAAAACTAACTTCAGTCAACTGAGAATATACAGTGTAGCACAATTTAAGTTTAGAGCACATAACACTACCTTCAGAGTGGAGGGATTTTTTGGGTCTTGTTCTCTTTGGTTTTAGATCAGATTCCTTTCAAGGCAAAAAGAAGATTATTGTGGTCAAGCGAGTACTGGTGACGGTGACGTGCGCTTGTGTAGACTAACGTTAGGAAGCTCAACGACGCAATTTTGCTTCTTGTCGCAAGAGCTTGAGGTGTGTCTAAGACTCCAACGCCATTTATTCGTCTGGCACCTCAACGATGAAACCTTAGGCTGTGATAGGATTCCTGGGGTAATTTCTTAGTCTTGTGAGTACAGCTCCTTTTCCGTCTTCCTATAGCACCTTTGGCCTTTTCCTGATGAGTTTCCTGGAATTTATATTCAGAGTAAGGTTTGTATTTGTGAGCTAAGGTTTCATAGGATTTTAAGACGTTGTCTTTGACCGTGGTCTAAACTTCTTTCTTTTCTATACTTTTTTTCTCTTGGTTTGCTTAGGATTGTCCTTTAGTGACGTCTATGAGACTGCGTTGTTTTCTTGCTCTTATAGCGTAAGGACCCATGTCGACTTACAAGTATTTTCGCTGCTACTTTATTTCTGTTGGTTTGAATTTTTGATTCTTTGGAGTATCTTTCCGCGGTTGTGCGACTTTTTGAACACATTTGATTGACGATATTTACTAAACTGGAAAAACCTCTTTTACTTACGTTTTTTCTTGGGTGGGGTGTTATTGTGTTTGAATTAATTTTGGATTTTAGCTTTCTGTTCTTGGCGTATACCTAAATTTTTATACTTGATTTTAGCTGGTGTTTACTTCTTAGGTTTTTATGTTGCTAAGGGGGAATTTGTTATGTTAAAAGTGGTTTGCTATAATGTTTGTACCTTACAAGATTTATTCTCGGCACGCCCACTTCCTGCTACATTGAGGAGGATTGCTGTCAATTTGTAAATGTTTGACATCAAAATATCGATAGGAAAAAAATTTCACTTTTCCGGTCTGTGTAGTTTGCTTCGTACATGTTCTAAGTAAGTGCCCAGCGAAGTTTTCCCTTCTATTTATTCACACTCATTTATGGTATATATATTGTTGTACGTTTAGTGCTTTCTGAAAATTTTTCTAGGGTAAGCATTGCTTCATGTCATTGTGATTTACTTTAATGTTCTTGTACTGTCAGCGGTTTCTGGATACTCACATGTTGTTCCATTAAGGTGTATATATATCAAAGTCGTTTTGTTTATTGGAAAAATGTTTATGATTATGTCACCTCATGCTGATTGAAGATGTCAAAACCTTTGCTAAACTAAGATATATCTAAACTTATTAATAACCCACTTACCAAAATAACAAAATTAATTTGAAGGTAACTCAGCGCATTCGGTTTTCTCAATAATCATATGAATCAAATGAGATTTATTTGTGATAACACCGTATGTACGTGTTTGTTATATTTCAAGTAATTTTAGAAAATTCTGAGAAGGTGCTGCTAGCTAATTGCATGCTTCAAAGAAAAACTAAATTGTACAGATTATATTTCCTACTTTAATATTTTAAATCTACTTTTTCAGTTGGTTGCGCAACAGACTGGACGTACATATCAGGTTGTTAATTAACTATAAAAGTTTTTTTGTGTAATATATTATTAGACGGTGCGCTCTGGTTCTCTGAATTATCGGACTTTGTATAATGGTGTTATAATTTACAAATGTAAATTTCTTTCTTTTTGGAATGTAAAAGTTAAGCCGACAAGTTTCATTTGTTGTACGACGTGTTTCCCAACCGAAAGGGGCTTAGTTTAACCACGGTTACCTGTGATATTGACCTACGTTCTAAAGTTTCATTGCACTTATGTAAATTTATCTTCTTCTCTTTACAAACTTCTCTGTCTATGATAAAATAAATATACTCTTTGTTATAACCTGTGTTTTGTAATTTGTTCTTTTACAGCTTTAGATAGAATTAAACGATATCTCCTATCCTAATCTTTCCCCATTTTGGCAGTTTTTTAAATTGCTTTATATATAGCACATTGAAAGTTACGACCCACTCGCCGAATCAAACTGAGTTAGTCGCTAGCAATTAAGTTACGAAAAAATGTTCATAATCATGTAAAGGGGTAAATATGCGTCCGTTTTTTAAACTGATATCGATCATGTCTGACAGTCAACCAGCACTACTAGCGCTAATGTCGAAAACAATTATGACATAAATAAGCAGTCTGCAAACATTGGCAACTCGCCAACAAATGCAACCAGTCTGGAAACCTAATGACGGACGCATTAATAAAAAAGAGCCCGACAAAAACACACATACATCGGACTTGAACTCAATTTCAGAATTTGTTACGATAACGAAAAAAAAATAACTCGCAGCAAACTAGCAGCGGAGCATAGCAAACTATGGAAAAACTCTGAAAGGTTGAAGTACACAAAACTTTTCCTTACAAAGCTAGAACTAAACACCCAAACTGCAGTATCATCTACAAGCAACAAATATTGAGAACACTGACATGACTATTAACAGGATACTGTAACCTTAACAAACATATGCATAAAATGGGTCTGCAAAGTAGCCCTTTTTACTACGGATGCTTGAAAGACGACAAGGTTCTGTAGCATTTACTGTGTAAATGCAAAGCATACCAAACACAACGTACAACGATTCTCGGCAAAACAAGGCTAACCGATGATGATTTGGAAAAAGCCTTTTTGATATCAGCGAAACAAAACTGCAGAAGGAGTAAAAATCAGAAATGCACAAAAAGACCAAGGAGACCGCAGTGCAGAGACGCCGGGCAGATCACCGCTTAAAGGAAAAACTAGAAAACGGCGTAGAATGACTGCCATAGATTATAAATCAGTGTAACGAACAATTTTTTTTCGATTGAATACGTCTGATTTTAATTAATATTTTTGTATCCACTGTATTTGTAAATTCTTGAGCGCAATACTTTTACGCAATTGCACATGCGTTTTTAGCTTTCCTCTTAAGTCATCTACGTTTTTGGTTTTTGTCGCGTAAGGACGTTCTTGTCCTGCATAAACTACAGAAAATGGCCACTTGTTTAATTTGATTTGGTACGTGTAATTTTGTTTATGGTTACAAAAATTTAGTTTGTATACATACGCTCTTTACGTTTTTTTACAATTTCGGTTTTTGAAATGCGATACTACAATATGATTTACGCAGCACGTTTTATTTTTCCGAAAAAGTTTCGTATTTTTTACAATTTTTATGGTTTGAATTCGATAATTATTCATGTGTCTTGTCCATTGGTTTTGTCCGAACTAGTTTGATTTGTAATAGCGAAGGCTTCCACGGCCGGAATCTATACTAACATTAGAATGTCTTCCGGGTTTGGACCGTGTCATAGTTGCAACCGAAGCTGCCAACGTTTCGCCCACTTTCGTAAGGGGCTTCATTCACAAGTGGATAACCTAACTTAGTTCGTAGTTAGATTTCGATTGTTTGTTTGAGTTTTGCAATTTATCTCACGCTCTGATGAAGCCTCTTACGAAAGTGGGCGAAACGTTGGCAGCTTCGGTTGATACTATGACACGGTCTAACCCGGAAGACATTCTAATGTTAGTATAGTTTGATTTGGATTGAAGCAAAATTAATGTTCTGGTTAATGGATCTGTACGAATATTAGATCAATCAGGATAAATACGAAATATTTGAAAGTTTAATACGCATTTCAAAGATTACGCAATATTTTATCATCGCATGAATCAGATGTTGAACACGTCATAGGCCGCACCTCAATCGAATCGCGCGCAACTCAGGTAAAGCTAAACTTTTGTACTTAAGCTTCTGTATAGTCATATATGTAAATGTTTTTTTATTTAGTTAAGATGTAATTAGGTTTTGTTATTATGTTAATCTTTTGGGTTTTAATATCTAACCCTTTTCTGTATAAAAATATTGTGCCGTCTTAAATTTTCATCTTTGCAAATTTTCAAAATAAAATTATAAAATTTAACAGTAAGAATAGAATTCCCATAATTTTAATATAATTTGTAATTTAGTTTCATTGCTCTACCTATATGTTATATATTTTTGGTTTGTATTTAAATAAATTTATATAAGCTAGCGCCGTACATTATTTAAATTATTATGTAAAGTTAAGTCACATAATTGGCACCCATTGAGTAGGTATTACCATATTAATTTGTATTTGTTATAAATGGCGCCCAACGTAGGGCTTACTTTTTTTTTAAATATGTTATATATACCGCATCGTGTGTTCTTGAGAAAATTTTATCGTTACATAACATAATATTAATATGTTAAGTAGGATTTGTCACTTGTTTAAACAAAAGGTGAAGTACGATTAAATGTAAGTTTACGATACGATAATACCTTTAATGCGATTGATCTTGATTTTGTTATAGATTTTGATTCATTTATTGAGTATGAATTATGTTTAAAGTTTTGTGTCTTCTGTTCTGTTTTGCATTGGTATGATTTCGAAATGATTGTTTTTTCAATTTCTAGAACTGTCTACTAATTTTTAGTAGTGCTTAATTATGAGAATCTCACTACTGTGGTGCGTGCTCGTGTGAAATCTCGTCTTTTGCATTTAGAAAATGAATTGTTCTGTTTACGTTTCTGCTAAGTTTTTATTTTCTGATATTGATTCATTATCGTACCGTGTATTAAGTTGAAATTTGTTTGTTTTGTTTTGTTGAAGTATTTTCTTCTGTCAGGTTACAAATATAATTTGTAAAATGAATTTTGAAGTTAAACACAGGGTTTGCATAATTTTTGTCTTTTGTTTTATATGATTTTAAGTTTTGTCTTGTTTAAAAACTCCGTCTTCAGGATATGAAATCAGTAATCATATTTTAGGAAATATGAACTGTTATTTTGTCTTCATATTTGTATATTAGTATAGTTTGGTATTGTTCGATTTTCTTGTGTTTTTGTTTACGTTTCTTGTTTTTTAAGTTTGTTTTTAGGTACAGTCCATGTAGAGTTAAGATTCTTTCTCAGTTGGTTTAGCAATTGGAAGATACAAACGGTAACAATTCTGAAAATTTGTATGTTACGGATTTTATAAAAAATTCTGGTGATTTTTTCGTCGAGTAAAATTTGTTTTGTTTTGTTTAGTTTTTATACCTGTGCAAATAAGTTCTTTTGCATTATTGAGTTGATTTAACGTTTGTTTATGTTTGCCTATTTATGTTTTTGGTAGTTTTCTAGTTGTGGGTTTACAACATTATGAGTGGATTACGTGAAACTCAGAATATTTTATTTTTGAAATTTGGTATTTGGTTATATTCTTTCTTTGCGGTATCTTTAGGATTTGCATAGTATGTTTTTTATTTTGAAAGAGCTCTATAAATTGATGTCTGAGAATGTCTGTTGTGTGTATGATTTGAGAGGTTTCTATTTCGATTGTTTCATATGATTCCGATATCTGTGTCACTTGTCATCTCTACCATATTTGATGCGGTCCTTGTCGCGTAAGAAAATTTTTGTCCTGCATAAATTGCAGAAAATGTCCACCTGTTGAATTTGAACCGTGGTTTCTGCTTTTTGTCGTTATGCAACGACAATCACCTTTAGTTATTGTGTGAAAACCCCGTAATTAGGTAGTGGTAAGTTTTTTTGTTGTTCTTACGCGTTATGTATCTTTGGTATTTGCGTTTTAGTTTTTTTACGTTTGATGTTTTTTTACGTATGAAGTTTTTTTAGTACGACTACGTTCTTTGATTTAAACGATACTTATTGATTTGATACGTGTGATTTCGTTTATGGTTATGAAAATTTGGTTTGAATACGTGCGTCTTTTACGTTTTTTTACGAGTTTGATTTTTGAAATGTGCTATTACGATATGATTTACGCAGCACGTTTTATTTACGAAGAAGTTTCGTACGTTTTACGATTTTTATGGTTTGAATTCGATAATTATTTATGTGTTTTGTCCGAAGTAGTTTGATTTGGATTGAAGCAAAATGAAAATTATCATACGTTACGTTTGTTTTACGATATTAGATCAATCAAGATAAATACCGAAAATTTGAAAGTTTAATACGCATTTCGAAGATTACGCAATTTTTTATCATCGCACTTCAATCGAATCGCGCGCAACTTAAGATTAACTCAGGTAAATCTGAAGTTTTGTATTTAACCTTCTGTGCAGTCATATATGTATATAGGTTTTTTTATTTAGTTAGATCTGACTTAGATTTTGTATTATGTTCATCTGTTATATAAGTTTTTAGGGTTCCAATATTTACTTCACATAATTTAAAAAAATGCAAAAAATTAAAATGGTTGACAAAAAAAATAAAGCACATTAAAAGACAAATTGAATAAGTTCAACGATCACAAAGAACTATATTTTTAGAAAGTTAAGCAAAACTCATTTGATAACGCGTTATAGCGATTGAAAGTAAACAAAATTAAACTTCGACAATTTAGGTAAAAGTTCTTGTAGCGATGCAAGCAAATGTAACAAAGAAATAAACAGTTTAAATTGAATGCACTCGAGTCGTATAAATCGAATCTTTCTTGTTGCACTTTGCGAACGCATATAAAAGAGCGCAACGCAAATAGAATTTTATTACAGTACGGTTTAACGTAAAAGATGTTGCTATTGTTTTATTTAACAAACAGCAAAAGTTTGAATCGTTATTTGACTTAAGGGGTTTAAAGTATTTCCAATATTTGCTTTTCGATAAACCACTCTAACGGATTTGGGCATTTCGTCAGTTTGCAAAGATAGTTTCCTAAGTTAGATCGTTCTATTTACATTTTCGCCCCAATTCGCTTTTGAAAACGCACGGTTAACACTAATCTATAGTTTCGTTGTGTTATGTATTTTGTGACTTATTTGTTTTTTTCTTTCTTAACGTTAAAGAACTTTACGACTGCAAGAAAAGCTTCTAAATATATTCAAAAGCTTTTCAGGAATTAAAAGACAAATTCTTCGTGATCTTTTAATAATGTTGGTACTTATAAACGTGTCGCACAATTCCGATGTATTTTTGGCGCTTAGTGAATGTCCCCAAAAATAGCACAAAGTAATTCGCTTGAGAAACTTTCGGCTTTTAGCCGTAAGCGCCAATTTCGAACTAATAACAGTAGCGTATTCGAAACAATATCGTATATAATTTAATGCTAATATCTTAACTTAAGAACGAAAAAAGCTCATTTCTCATTGTGCTCCGCGCATATTTCACAATGCAAGATTTCTATCTGCTTTTCGAAACAAGTACATTCTCTTTGATTTATTTATGTGGAATACGAATGTTTTGTCAAGTATAAAATATTATGTTATTAATACACGATTCTGGGTTTGCACCAGCTTGACCTGGTAAATTAGCCCGAGGCGCAAGCAGCATCCGGCATATGTTCTTGCTGCAACCATCGCTATAGTTTTAATGTTACAGTTTACGATTTAAATAGACAGTGAAGAGCCGGTTATTTATTTACTTGCTTTGCGTTCGTTCGTTTTTCTCCACTTGCGAAAAACTAGATTTATGAGCCGACAAAATTTTGTTTTGTTCTTTTTTATTTACGAACGTCTTAACCTTTTTTTCTGTGAAAAGGGCGCAACCGAGATTTAGTTAAAGCATCGAAAACACCGATATTTAGTTACTCGAACTGATTTATAAACTCTTTTTCACTTTAAAATCTCCTTCAAACATTTAAGAAAAAATTTCTTAAATCACGCAACTAAATCTATACAAAACACGAGTTAACTGCAAATTAAAAGTTTTAGAGAATAAATATAAATCTTAAAATGGTTTTTCTATTAGAGTTTCAAAAATATATTTAATTTAGATAGTAATTATATATATATATTAATAATTAAATACAATAGAGGAAGAATTCGGTTTGTCAAAAAACATTTGTAATCCTGTTTGTTTCTAAGTGTAATAATTTTTATAAAGCGAAAGTTAGTTAAACATTCTATAAAAATCCATGATTCTTTAATAATAATTAAAAAAATAGCAAAAGTCTGCTTAATAATTACATTAGTTTAGCCGCGGGTACATCTGATCGTAGATTAAACTTTACTATTTTGCACAATTGATAAATTATAATGATCGTTACTCATCTGATTCTAAATACGATATTTAGACAACGTGTTCTGGGTTGATCAAAATTTCTAAGCTACAAAATCTGCTTTAAAAGCAGTGTGCAAGAAACAAAATTTCCACAACATAATAACACGGAAACACTTGATTTAATCCAAATATTACATTTTTGTGTTTAAATTTTATTTGGTCACAAAAAAAACTAACTCTTATCTAATTTGACAACGTCTTGGTTTATTTGAAAATTGCTATAGAGATAAAAGCGTTGACAAGCTGATTTTATACACGCGTAATTCAAATAAGTTTTAAATATTACCGCCAGCTAAAAACTACAACGTATAACATTGTAAGGTAGCAATGTCAATGCAAATGTGAAAAATCAAATAGAATGAACTACTGGACGGCCGTTTTGCTTTTTCGGAACTCTTCAGCTGTGGGAGAACTTAATATTCTTCCACAAATGCATTGACAGACCTATAGCTTTACATTAATAAATGATGTAAAGTCACTTACCGTAAAATGAGGTCAATACAGACAGTTTGGCATGTTCTAAGCTGTGTTTCTTCAAAATGTGACCACATATTTGAACCAGGTTTTTACTTTCATCCCAAAATGCAACGGACCAGTAGATCACTGGACAACAACAAATATTATGATTACGCTACAAATCTAACATTTTTCAAATTTTAGCGTATTTTACTTGAATATAAGTATCAACTATGGCTAACAGCGTTGTCAGTTCTTGTAGATGCTTTGCCGTTTTTAATAGAAGTTTAGCAGCATTGCAAAAATTGACTCACAACAAAAATTTATACAACATACGCAATTAACCTCACCAACAGGCGTTCACGACCAAAACCAATTTGTTTTAGTAACTTTAGGTTACTATCAACATAGATACGCTAGTGCGAATTAGTTGATACAATGATAAAATTGTAATTCACACTCATGTTGTGATTTACCCCATTTTACGGTAATCGACTAGCACCAAGACTATACAACAAATTTTGTAGTTTAAGCTTATAGATACCTAAGTAATGCGGCGTATCAGAAGTTAAAAGTGTTCGTATTTTTTATATGATGTTACTACCACGGTACATAATATCAGGAGTAAGAGAAGAATGAGTAGTAGAAGAAGAGAATCAAAAGCAAGAGCAAGGAATAGTAGTAAATCAAATTTTGAGGAAAGGTAAAAGTAAATATACGGTTATAACGGTGTACGGTCAAGAAATGAAACAAACAATAACTTAAAACAGCTACTGATTGAAGAGGAGAGAGAAAAATTAATAAAAAGTGGGGATTTTAACGCAAAAATTGGAGAAGGTGGGAATATGATAGTGAATGGAGACGAAATAAAAACAGTAACAATAGATAAGGCATTAAAGAAACAAGGTAGAAAGCTGTTGGAGTTATGTGAAGAGAAAAGGTAGACTATACTCTACGGAAATGTGAAGGAAAGAGAAAGGCTAAAAGGTTGGAAGAGAAAAGGATAAAACACAGTTTGGGAGAAAAAGTATAGACAGATGAAAATATGAAAGTTTATAGGTAAAAATTAGAGGAAGAACAATAGAAAGAGGAAGAAGTAAAAGTAGTGAAAGAACTGATCAATCAAATAAATAAAGTAGTAGAAAGGAGAAGATACAAAAAAAAAACATAAAGAAGTGTAAAGAAAAGAGGAATATAGAAAAGAGTTAGAGGATCAAATAAATTTGTTAGAAAATGAAGGAGACACATAGAGCTGTTTGAATAAAGAAAAAAAAATAGGAAAAATTTGATACAAAAAAATGGTGATAATATTATTTTAAAGAGGAAAGAAAAGAGAAATGGTGAATTTGAAATAGGAAGGATAACAAAAGGAGGTATTAAAAAAATAAACAAAGAAAAGGCAGAAGGAACGGATGGGACGCAAGGAGAACAATGGAAATACGCAAAAGAGAGAACGAAAGAAAAAATAGAGAAAATTTTAAATAAGATATGGTAAGTGAAGGGTTCACGGGTGATTAGAGAGAAGCAATAATATGCACAGTTTACAAAGGAGGAGACAGAAGAGAGATATTTTTTTACATATGCAGAAGGTATGAATTTATATTCGCAAATTTAAGATTGCAAATGTATATAACAAAACAATTTAAGCCTTCGAGACTCAACGCGCACTGCATATGACTTTGAGAAGCACAAAATGATCTTATTATTAATTGTATTAATCTAATATGCACATAATCAAAATATTTGAAATTGTAATATTCACAGTTAAGTTTGATCCAATAGGGGATTAGCTAATTCGGTACTTGAGTTAACTAAAACGTAATATTAAATCCAACACAAACGAACATACAACGTTAACACAAATAAATTTCCCTTTTAGCATCTAATCGTTTGAGATTGCAAATGCGCAGCGTTTCCTTTCGACTTAACAGAATAATTTATAGTAGCAGTTCAGCTCAAAAGAAGTGCAATCCTGAAGATTTCCAACCCTTGACGCTGTAAAAAGTGTAATGTTTCAATAACGTGACGTCATGGAAATTTTCCCAACTATGCCACCTGTTAGTTATCTTCACTGATAACGGTAAACTTGTAGTGTGTACCAAAATCCGTTACAGACAATTAGGACAGAATCAAATTAAACCCACAATAAAGAGAAATCTATCAACTTACCCCGATTAAGCTTTCACTAAATTCATTCGCATATTTGCGTGAAAAGATCTAAAGGTGAAAGGCGTAAAAATACAGAGTTCGTCGATAATCTTACAGGAAGTGAAAATAAAATATGCTGTATAAAATTTGACATCTCGACGAAAGAGTAGGGGTGGGCGTGTCGAGAGACAAATTTTATACTTGAACAAAAATTTTTATTCTCGAAAATTGAACTACCAACTTTTAACATAGCAAATTATAGTGATAGACAATATTCCAAATTACATAAAAGACAAAAAAAGCTTGAGATTAAAAATAATAGTAGTAAGGTTTAGATGCGGGAATGAAGAGCAAGAGAATAAGAATTGGAAGAAAGATAAAGATAGGAGATGTAGATTATGTGGGCAGGGGTGAAAAAATATAAAGCACATGTTAAAGGAACTAAGACAAAAGGAGAGAGGAAGGTTGAAGATTTTGGGAGGAGGAGTAGGAGGAAGAAGATGGAAGAGGTATTAAAAAGTAGAAGAAAATTACAAGTAATATAAACATGGATATTGGAATGTATTTGTATACAGAGTTGTTGTTATGTAGTAGAATAATTTTATGTTTAGTTTAAAAATACGAATTCTTTGTTAAAAAAAAATATTTTACACAGCTTTTGTGATATATTTCAATACTAAAGATCTTTTTTCTAAGCTTGTAAATATTAGTGCAAATAAATGAGTAGAAATACTACTGCGATATTATCTTAGAATAAAAGTTCATAATAAATAAAACGTTACGTTAAGTTTTGCAATAGAAACTTTAATTTCAGAACAACCCCTGTACATAAAACAAATTTATGTCCAAAACCGTGCCCAAAAAAAAACGGGAAATAAACGAAGGAAGCACTAAAAGCAATCAATCTGACACAAATGGCACCATTAACTACTTAACACTTTTTTTTCTTTCACTAAAATAGAAAGTGAAACTTAACATTAAGTAGAGCAATTACGGATGTATAAAAATAAAATGCCAAATAGGTAATATAACATCAGCCCCTAAACGTATAGACGTTCATTTTAATATGGACGTAAAGTTCTTATTTTTAAAGTGGAAATTCTATTTATTCGAATGTAATTTGATGACAGTGAATATAATACCATGTTTATTTGTTTGTCTGTGAAGCAAATATTTGTTTTTAATTTTCAATGTTGTTTATTTGACGATATAATGTAAATAATTGTTTTATTACGGCGGCAAGAATTTCGCGTATTTGGATAAGGTAAAAAAATTCATACGAAAGCTCAATTCGGTTTTGTCTTCTGTTATTTTAAATTCTTGTTAATATTGTTTTCGTTTATAAATTGTTTATTAGTAATAACATTTTTGTTTTGATTGACTGTTTCAGTAATCTTTTTATTACTATTTTAACAAATTGTTTATAATGAATGAAAGAAGCCAAATGTCATCTGGTGAACGACATTTTAAACCGCAATGCCAAGAACGTTTTAAACTCTTTTGCTATCGTAGCGACATAAAAAAAATGTCGACTTACTAGAGTAAAACAACATTTGTTGATTGCCAAAGCCGTTTGAGACTGTTTTCATCACCTCTTCTCTTAGTTCCCTGCATCTCTTTCTCATGTGGTTCAGATCTTCCGTTTCTTCTCCACATAGCCTGCACAACTTTTCTGGTTCTTCCTTCCAATATTTGTTCCCTAACTCCTTGTTGCCACATCTGAACCTTGCCACCATTTTTTTCCTTTTGTTGCTTTTAATCTCGCTGTCTTTTAAATATTCCGGCACCCCTTCACCCTTGATATCTTTATAATTCCTATTATATCTGCTCTCTTTTATCTTTGTCCATCTTTCTTGTTTTTCTATGTCTCTATCTCTCCTTATTATTTCTTCTCTTGTCCCTACCCCCTCTTCTCTTAATCTCTCCACTTCTTCACTAGCGTACCCGTTTCTTTTGTAATACTCTTCTCTGCCCTCCTGCCCGTACTTCACTTTCCCTCCCTTTATCTCTTTCCAACATTCTTGCAGAATTTTGCAATCTGTTCTTTCCCTCATTTCTTCCTCGTATTTTATTGCTCTTTTTCCTGTCTCAATCCTTATTTTTTCTATCTGAACCTCCTCTCTCACAATATACCCCGGTGTATCCCTGTCCAATCCTAACACCCATCTCCAGTATTTTTCCTGTAGCCCCTCTACCTCCCTCCACTCCTTCCAGCCCCATATTTCCGCTCCATACATTACCACCCACTTTATTAATTTTTCGAACAGCAATTTTCTTTTTTTTATATCCATCTTGAAAATTCTTTCCCCCACACCCCATACTTGTCCTATTAGCCTGTTTCCTTTCTTCACCCTTTTCTTTATGTGTTCTCCCTCTTTATTATCCTGTTTCATCGTGTAGCCCAGGTATGTAAATTCCTTCACTTGTTGCACTTTCTCATCACTTCATCTCCACTCCTCTCTTTTTCTTTTCCCCCTTCTTTTCTAAATATCATTATCTTTGTTTTCTCCGTGTTTACTTCCAATTCTTTTTTCATATATTTTTCTAGCGTTTTCATCATCTCTTTCATTTCCTTTTCCTCCTTAGCCACCAACACTATGTCATCCGCATACGCCAACGACCATACCTTAGCTTTCCCTACCACTATCCCTCCTGTCTGTTGTCCTCTCATTGTCTCTTCCAGATCCCCCGTATATACCGAGAACAGGCTTGGGCTCAGTGGACATCCCTGCCTCAACCCTCTCTTTGTTATGAATTTCTCACTCTCTTCCCCATTCACTTTAACCCTGCTTCTCGTTTCTTCGTATATTTCCTCTATTCTTTGTATTAATCTTTCATTGATTTTTTTTCTTTACATATATTCCCACAGCTTTTCCCTATTCACTTTGTCAAAAGCAGCTTTTAGGTCTACGAATAGTACTACCATTTTCCCTCTTTTTTTTTCTAGTTCTTTATTTGCTAAGTGTTTCATTATATATATGTTGTCTATCGCCCTTCTTCCTTTTCTGAATCCCGCCAAACTTCTTTCCTCTATTTCCTTCTGTAATCTTTCTTACAGTATTGTCGCGTACAATTTGTATGCCGAGCTCAGTAATGTTACCCCTCTATAATTCTCGACTTTCTTTTTTTCACCTTTTTTATGTGTTGGGCATATTAATCCCTCTCTCCATCTCTCTGGGAATCCTTCCCCTTTCCATATTTTGTTTATTATTTCCGTCATCCTTTTTGCTACATTTTCACCCCCGTATATCCACTCTTCTCCTTGTATCCCATCTTCTCCTGTCGCCTTTCCTTTTTTATATTCTTTATTGCCTCTATTAATTCTTCCTCCCTTATTCTATCCCTATCTCCTTCTTCTTGTCTTACTACCGCGTCTTTCCTTTTTTCTTTTTCCTGCTTTTGTTCTTCCCCTCCCAACAGGTTCCGAAAATATATCTCCCATTCTTTAATTTTTATTTCCTTTGTCGTCCTGTTTTTTTTTCCTCTGCTTCTTTACGTACTTCCATACATCTTCTTCCGTTTTTATTCCTTTAATTTGCTCCTCTTGTTTCTTTTTGTTTTCCTCCTGCTTTCTATCGCATGTTTTTTTGTATATTTTTACTGCTTCTTTGTATTCTTCTTTTTCTTTCTTCCCTTTTTCCACTGCCTTAATGCTCTTCTTGCCTTTTTCTTTGCTTCCTTGCATTCCTTATCCCACCATTTCTTCCATCCAGTTTTCTCCCCCTTCCATTTTCTAAATCTGACTCTCTCTGTTGCTTTCTCCTTTATCTCTCTCATTTCCTCTACACTTTCTTGTAATTCCTTCCCTATCCATACCGTTTTCCTTATTCTCTCTTTATATCTTTTTATACTCTTTTCTGTCCACTTTTTTTTAAGTATGTACTTCTCCTCTTCCTCTCTCTCTTCTCTTTCCGTTCCTTCCATTGTCAATTCCAGTGGTTGATGGTCTGACTCTACTCTTTCTCCCACCTTAAATGTCTTCACCTTTTCTGCGGCGTCTTCATTTGTCATTACAAAATCTATTATTGATTCTCCCCTTCCTCCTATGTACGTAAATTCCCCCTATTCATCATCTTCTCTGTTCCCGTTCATTATTTCCCACCCTTTTTCGTTGCACAATTCCAGCAGTTCCTCTCCCTCTTTATTTATCACCTTGTCCTTTGTTTGTCTCTTTCCCGTCCCTTTTCTTTCTTGTATTCCCCCCTCTTCCCCTATTCTTGCGTTGAAGTCCCCTCCTACTATTATCAATCCCTCTTCCCTCTCATCTATCATCTCTTCTAAGTTTTTCCTTGTCTCTTTCATTCTCCTGCTATAGACAGTCCCCACTTTTACTTTTCTCTTTCCCCACTGCATGTTCCCTTCTACAACTCCTCTTCTCTGTTGCACTTTCTCCTTCTTTTCCTGGTTCAACCATTTTTTTCTTATTCCCGTTATTATACCCCCCTTTGCTCTCCCTTTTTTTCTCTTTCTGCATGTTGCACCACCCACTCAAATTCCTCTGGCAACTCTTTATCCCACCACTCCCATTCTTTTTCTTCCATCCATGTTTTCTGTAATCCCACTACATCCTGTTCCTTGATGTACTTTCAGAAATCATGTTCCTTGTTTTTTATTCCTGCTACGTTCCAAAACAATACCCTCAGCTCACTCACCTCCCCCCGTGCTTCTTCCTTACTTTCTTTTTTTCTCTCTTCTTTTTCTTTTCCATTTCCATCTCTCATTATTCCTTTTCTTTGCCGTTTCGTCAACTTTCCCTCCTTTACCACCCCCTTTGCCCTTTAGTTTTTTGCCTTTTGGTTCCCACTTTCTCTTCTCTTTCTCTGCACAGTCCCCTATCCTTGTCGTTCCATATGTATCTGTCTCCGTCTATCTCCATTTTTCTGTACCCTACCCATACTTTTTTGCCTTCCGCTCTTCTTTCCATCGCTATGTTCATTATTTCTCTTTGCACTCTTCTTTCCTCCCATGTTAAATCGTGACTTATATATATTCTTGTATTCTTTAATTTCTTCTTCTCCTCCATTACCTACTGTTTTTCCTCCCATCCTCCGATTTCCGCCACCACCACCTCATTTTTCTTCTCTTTGTTTATTACTGTCACTTTTTTCACCTCTACTTTTACATTTAATTTTTCTTCCAGCATCACTGCAAAATCTTTTTGTGGTTTTTCACTTCTCCACCCCTTTATCACGATATTATTTTCTTTTCCATCTTTCCTCGTCTTCCGCTTTTTCTCCAGTTTTTCTATTCTCTCCACCAGTTTCTCTTTTTCTTTCTCCCACTTCTTTTCTCTTTCTCCCATTTCTTTTTCATTTCTTTGATTTCTTGTCTTATTCCTTGCATATTTTCTTCCATCTGTTTCATCATTTCTCTCATTAATTCTTTTAACTCCTCCATTTCTTTCCTTCCTCCTTCTGTTCTTGAGGTTTTTCCTTCGTTCTCTTCCGATATTTTATTAACGTCTGGTGATCTTATTGTTTTCTTTCCTATTTCAAATATTTGTTGCCTTTCTCTTTCCTCTTCCTATCTCTCTCTCTTTTATTCATCCCTTTCCCCCTTTTGTTATCTTTTGTCATCTTTTTACAGTAAATTTTAGTTTCAAATGTAAGTTTTTTTTTCAAGTCAAGATTTGTTTGTTGGTCATTTTTTATATCTTCTAGGTTTATTAAATTTAGTATTGTCATGAGGTTCTAGAATTGGGTTTCTGCTTAAACAGTCTGCTTCTTGGTTTAATTTCCCTGGGTTATATTTAATTTGAAATTTATATTGGGATAAATAATATGTCAAATCTCCTAGTTCTTCGTCAGTTCTAGCCTTGATGTTCATATTTTCTAATGATTTATGATCTGAAAATACGATAAATTCTTATCCCATAAGCCAGTGCTGCCAATACTTCACAGCTTCTTTTATTGCTAGACATTCTATATATATAAATATATTGCCTTCTTCTTTTTTTGAGCTTCAGTTAACTTTTTTGAGAAATAAGAAACTGGCTTACTTTTTCCATTTTTATCTTCTTGTTTTAACACCGCTCCCATTCCTTCGATACTAGCATCCGTGTAATTCATTATTGGTAATTCGGAGTCAAAAATATTCATAATTGATTATTTTAGGAAATGATTCCTGACATTCTGCGGACCATATGAATTTCACATCTTTCCGTAATAAATTGCACTGTGTGGTACAAATTTATTATGAAAATTTACTTTACTTAGAAATTGTCGTATATTTTTCTTTGTTTTTAGAAGTGGAAAGTATTTGACAGCAGTTAAATAAAATTTTAATTGTTTTCAATTATGTGACCTAAATATTTGGCGTGATTACTTGCAAAAGAACATTTCGAAAATTTAATTATAAAGCCTTCTGTTCGTATTGCCTACGTTATTTTCGATAGATGTAATAAATGTTTTTTAAAAGTTTTCGAAAAAATTAAGATGTCATCTATAAAATTTGCCGAAAAATTAGAGAGTTTGTACTTTCTAATGATGTTTCCCAATATTTTTTGAAATATGGCTGGAGCAGTTTTTAACCCAAATTGTGCGCACGTCCATTGGAAATGGCTTTCCTCTAATCTAATCTTCTTTTTTCAGATGGGCCAGGAATTATTCCTTTTACCCCGTCATCTTGTAAGATATTATCATATGGTGAAGTTAAATAGTGTTTTATAGGGCATGGATAGGATGCTTGGTTTATTAATTTTTGAGAAGAATATTTTATTTTGCTGAGTGATTCATCGTAATTTGTAGAATTCCTTACAAGTGGGTTTGGATGTATAGAATTTTTGGATATTTGTAATTTAGATCTTGTTAAGATTTGGTCTTTAATGAGAGGGAGGTTAGCATCTTGGTGGAGGTTTTTGTTCCTGACAAACCAGGGTGCGTTGAAGAAGAGTCTCAAGTAATAGCAAAGGTTTCCACGGCCGGAATCTATACTAACATTAGAATGTCTTCCGGGTTTGGACCGTGTCATAGTTGCAACCGAAGCTGCCAACGTTTCGCCCACTTTCAAAAGTTAGGTTATTCACTTGTAAAACAAGCCATAACCTAAACTATGAAAAGGTAAGAACGAAAACGATAACCTGAAAAAGCAAACGAAAATCTAACAAAAAACCACTACCGAGTTAAGTAATCAACTTGTGAACCAAACCAGATTCTAAACTCCGTAGAAGTGACTTAAGAAGAAATAGTCTCCGTATTTAAAGGAACAGAATCGTCACGGATGATTAAGCTCGACCCTGATTGGGTTACGGTTGCTAAGGGGCGTGTTTTTGTTAAATGACTAATAACCGGGAACCAAAGAGGGGATAGTTCGAAACCATGATCGTGATTGAAGTTATTGGGGTGTTTGATGATTTCTATGCTTTCTCGGAATTTCCTGTTGAAAAAGAATGGGGATTTGGCAATCAACGAAACATTATCAAATGTTGGAAGTATACCTTTTCCTTATCCAACGATCATGTTCTGAAATGCGAGTAATGACGGAACGACCGGTTTCACCAATGTAGACTAAACCACAAAAACAGGGAATTTGGTATACACCTTGAGATGAAAGTGTAGGAAATTTGTCTTTGGGAGAAGGAAGAATCTGAGAGATTTTGCCTGTCGAGTTGAATATGGGTTTAATACCATTCCTACGAAGGAGTTTCCCTATTTGATCTGTAACCTTGTGAATGTAGGGTAAAAAGGCCAGTTTCGGGTTGGATTCGGGAGTAGAAATGTCCTTAGGTAATCGAGTACGTGGATGTAAACGACGATTAATAACTCTATGAATATCTCGCTTTACATAACCATTGTTCACTGAGGTTCTAGTAAGATGACTGAGTTCTGAGTCTAGATTCTCAGGTTGACAAATAGAAAAGGCACGATGGATCAAAGATTCAATGACAGAACGTTTCTGTGCAGGATGATGATGAGACGAAGCATGAAGGTGTCTGTCCGTATGGGTGGGGTTACGATAAACAGAATGGCCTAGAAGTCCGTCGGGCTTACGAGTCACAAGAACGTCAAGAAATGGAAGAGAACCATTACTTTCGATTTCCATAGTAAATTTGATATCTAAGTGTTGATTGTTAGAAACTTAGACAATTTAAGATGACCATGAGACCAAACAATAAACGTGTCGTCAACATATCTAAACCACACTTTAGGTTTTAATATTGATGATTCCAAAGCAACCGTTTCAAAGGATTCCATAAAAATGTTAGCTACAACAGGTGATAGAGGAAAACCCATAGCAGCACAGAAACTTGTTCGTAAAACTTATTATCAAATTGGAAGTAAGTAGAGGATAGACACTTTTCAATAAGAGGAACCAAACTCAAGTCCTTGCCATGTTGAGACAGAATCTGTTTGATGATAATAATCGAATCCTTAATAGGAACTTTAGTAAAAAGTGAAGTAACATCAAAGCTCACGAGAAGATCTTGGGGTTCAAGTTTTATAGTTTCTAGACGTTGAATAAAATGCTGAGAATTGAGGATGTGAGAAGAGGTTTTACCTGTAAACTCGCAAACAATGTTGGACAAGAACTTGGCTAGCTTGTAAGTAGGAGATTGGATAGTACTGACGATAGGTCGAAAAGGAATACCTTGTTTGTGAATTTTGGGAAGTCCGTATAGACGAGGTGGTTTAGAATCTGATGGGGTAAGTCGACGTTTAGTTTCAGGAGGTAGATTGGAAGATTTGATGATTTGGCTAACTTCGTGTTCAATTCTCGAAGTGGGGTTATGGGTTAGAAGAGCGTAAGTTTCCTCAGACAAAATAGAATTGATTTTCGTAACATAATCAATTTGGTTAAAAACTACAGTGGCGTCGCCTTTGTCGGCTGGAAGAACAATAATATCAGGGTTCTTACGAAGACTTTTTAGAGCTGACTCTTCCGACTTAGAAATGTTGGATTTAGGAATTTTAGATGATTCAAGGATTTTGCCAGTGTTAATACGAATGGGATCTGAGATGTGGCGAGGAAGATGTCTTATAGAAGACTCAACAGCACATAGAATATCTTCTTTAGGAATACGTTTAGGAGCAACCGCAAAATTCAAAAAAAATTATTATATATAGTTATAAAGAGTTGGGGAAAGAACAGATCCTTGCGGAACTTCAGCTGCTAGGGGTCTGATCGAGGACGAAACATTATGCAGTTTAATGCGAAAGTGACGATGTGAGATAAAGGAATGGATGATGCGTATTAATTGAGGATGAAGTTTTACCGAAATTAATTTGTAAAGAAGGCCGTCATGCCAAACTCGATCAAATGCTTTTGAAACGTCTAAGAATACTGCTCCAGTGACTTGATTGTTAGACATGGAATGGTAACAGAATTCTGTGACTCTGAGAAGTTGATTAGTTGTAGAGTGATTAGAGCGAAACCCAAATTGCTCGTCCGAAAGAATTTTTAAGCGGGAAATTTCTGAGTTCAAGCGAGAGAGAATGATTCTTTTGGCAATTTTAAAGATAGCAGGAATAAGACTTATCGGACGGTAGTTTTGTGGGAATTTGTGATTTTTTAAAGGTTTTGTAAGAACTATTACATCTGCTATCTTCCAATCACGTGTAAAATAACCTAGTCTTAGTATACCATTAATGATAGCGGTGAGGTACATTATTGCTTTCTGAGGAAAGTTTTTGATAATTTTGTTAGAAATTTTGTCATGACCAGGAGCTTTACGATCTCTGAGAAATCGTATAATTTTTGAGATGTCTAATGGAAAAGCTGGAGTAAGTGGTGGATCTGAATAATAGTTCCCACATTAATCCCATAAGAAGAATCCCTGCAGACACGTAAACCTAACCATATTCAAAGCAAGCAAAATAGACCTTCGCAACGACGGAAAAACTTCTCTAAACCTTAAACAGCGCACCTCCTTTAATGCGTTACTGCGTAAATATTACGACGTTTTCCAGAAACGCCAAATTCAGAGCATGCAGTCGTCACCGGTACCCACTCGCCGATCGCCGTGTCACCAAATAAACTGATACCAAACAAACAACATTGAAAAAAGAACTGAATTAAATGATAAACACGGGCATCATAGAGGGAGTGCAAATATTCATAGGTCGCTCCAGTAGTCATAGTACCAAAACCAAACGGTGACACAAAGGTAAGCATCAGTTACAAAAAATTAAATGCAATCACAAAGTTAGACCGATATCTACGTTCAAAGATTGACAATCTGCTTTACGCAGATAACCGCAAAAAATGGAAGACCGAAATAAAACGGCATTTGTCTAATTTTTTGGTTAATATCGGTTCCGGCAAATGTTTTTTGGTCTAAAGAACGCTCCAGCCACTTTTCAGAGGCTCATCGATCGATTCAAGGCTAACTTGACAGACGTTAAAATACTCGCCTACATAGATCACATCACAGTATGGTCGAAGTCTCTGGAGACCCATAAAGAAAACCTAAACAAAGTATTTAATAGAATCCAGTTAAAATCAACGTTATAATCAACCTTCCAGCACCATACAACGTAAAGCACTTAATGTCCTTCTGACAAACTTCTTCATAGTACACAAGGTTTATACCTCAGTTTGCACAGGTTGTGAAACCGCTTTCCCAATTGTTGAAAAATGATGTCGCATGCACGTGTGAGCCAGACCAAGTTACGCCATTTAAAAAGTTGAAAACGCTACTCACTTAAGGGTTCATTTTAAAACAGGCTTAGTACTAAGCGCCATTTACTATAAGCAGTGAAGCAAGTCGATATGCAGTCGGTGCCGTCCTGGCTTAAGAAACAGGACCGGAAGAAAGACCATTTGAGTATTCCAGAAAATTACGCCTTACAGCAAAAAAAAATTTTCAACAATGGAACGAAAAGCGCTTGTGGTTGTATAGGCCGTCACTAAGCAAAAGTGTCACATTCAAGAACCTAGTATTGAGGAACCCACTAATTTTAGCCACCGACCATTAACCTCTGCAATGGATAACGTCTCTAAAGTCCCCCTCCGGAAGACTAGCACGATGGACTCCAACTCTTTAGTCATTTAATATCGCATTTACCTATACGCACGGAAAACCAAATGTCGTAGCGGATACGCTATCAAAACCTTCTTATCTCCCGAACGATGAAGCTATATGCAACTAATGTAGTATCACCATAGATGTATTCAGGCACTCCTCGAATATTCGGAATCTCAGAACCGGTCAAAAAAATTATTGAGTGCTTTGAGAACTCTGATCTGTCTTTGAATGGTTACAGTTGATGGACTTACAGAAGCTACATGATGTCCCGAAGCGTGCTCTCTTGATACCGAAATCAAAGAGCCACAATTAATTGTTTCAGAAATGGAACGGGAGAACTTTCACAACGCACCAACTGCAGGTTATTACGGAAAGGAACGATTATTTTATAGATTTTTAAACCGGTTTTTCTTAGTAGGAATGCGCAAACACATACTGGAATGCCAAAATGAGTACGAAAGATGCAAAGCATCCAATAAGAAACCAGCAGGTCTGCTACAGACCCCTATACGAACTCGCAGGTTTAAAACGTTAGCCATCTTCATAGTAAAAGACACGACCAGCAGGGTGGAGTTCTTTTCACTAAAAACAGCCGACGCAAAAACTTGTACACAGACTCTGATACAAGAAATATTTTTCAGATATGGAACTCCACGCCGTCTGTTAAGTAAACAGTTTAGCAGCACGTTACATTTTGTCTGGACATTAAACAGACACTGGTCCCGGTATATCACCACCAAGAAAACCCAGTAGAGAGGGAAAAAAAGACCTTAAACCTTAACTGGCCATCCTAGTAAAACAAAACCATTGGCGTTGGCCAGAAAACTTAGCACCCATGAGATTCGCAATGAACACAACAAAATGTCAAATTGCGGAACAAACTGCAGCTTATCTAACTTTTGGTAGAGAACTGCGAAGAACAAACAACTTCCAACGAGATCAAAGGGTCATAATCACGTCCGATAATTTTGTAGCGAAGATAACACCGTATCTACTTAGACTAACCAATGTTCTAAAACAAGCTCTGCTAACGCAAGAGTCAGAACAAGGCAGAGAAAAACAATATGCAAACAAACAAAGAAGAAACCAGCATGGAGACCTCGTCTGGTTCGAAACGCACATACTCAGTAATTAAGACAAAGCAACGGTGCCGAGGTGTCCTGCAAGCAATCTCACCTACCTCCTACAAACTAGATAATCTAAACACACAAAAAATCATAAGAACGTACTACATTTCAGCGCTCAGTTTATATAGAGAAGCGATTGGAGACTTACCGCCGCCAGTTCCGCTCATCAGAAGACGCGGTCGCTCAAGAAAACAATAAATATGGCAAAAAAGTAGGGACGCTATAACACCAGAAGGCGGAGAATGTAACAAACGCACAGAACAACCTTAATCAAACGCAACTTACATTACACAGTCGCAGAAGTACCTCTTAAGCATAACTTACATAACTTAAACCACCTACAACAGATGGCAAGTTATCACTCGTAGATAAAAAAACTACCCTAAATTACTTAAGTTAAACAGATTTAGTTAATTGGCAGTACAGTTTAGTTTAGTTTGCTTAAGTTCAAAACGACTTACGATTGGATTTACCGTTCTTGTCATCTCTTTTTCGTAAGAATTTTAGGAGCGTACAAATTTATTAATCAATTTGACGCGACCCGAGTATACGGGTGTGCGTTATTTTTTAAAGACACAGGCTTAACCCTCTAATTTTCTCAATTTTCTTATTTAATGTATTGTATATAGTTATTGTTTAGACTTAATTGTTAGTGTTCATAATAATTAATCTTTTTTGACATTTATCCAATAAGAAGACGTAAACCTAGTTATGGTTGAGGCAAGCAAAGTGGACTTTGGAACGACGAAGGAACCTCTCTAAACTCCGAGCAACGCACTTCTTTTATTGCGCTACTGCGTACACATTAAGACGTTTTTCAACCAAGGGGAGAAAAAAATTGATATGCAAAGCATGCAATCGTCACCGGTACCCACTCACCGACCATCTTATCACCATATCGGCTAACACCGACCAAACAAACAATCCTAAAGAAAATACTGGAAGGCATTATAGAAGAGTGCGAATCTCCATGGGCCACCTCAGTAGTCATGGTACCAAAACCAAACGATGACACAAGGTTATGCACTGATTACAGAAAATTAAATGCAATTACACAGTTAGACCGATATCTACTTCCAAAGATAACCGTAAAAACAGAAAACCAGGACAAAACAGCATTCGTTTCACCTTTTGCTCTATATCGGTTCCGACAAATGCTTTTAGGTCTGAAGAACGCTCCAGCCAATTTTCAGTTGTTCATCGATCAGCTCAAGGCTAACTTTTCAGACGTTACAATACTTGCCTACCATATATCAGTATGGTCAAAGTCGGTCGAGACAAAATATTCAATAGGCTACGCCAATTAAAAGTAATGAGAAAATGCCACTTTAGGTGCCAATAAGTAAAATACCTTGGACACATTCTAACGCTAAAAGGTCTATAACCAGATTCAGATAAAATCAACGCTATTATCAGCTTTTTAGTATCACACAACATGAAGAACTTAATGTCTTTCTTACAAACCTGTTCATAGTATAAGCGGTGCATATCCCAGTTCGCACAGATTGGGAAACCGTTTTCCCAATTGCTTAAAAAGGATGCCGCATAGACGTGGGGACCAAACCAGCTGGCAGCCTTTACAAAGCTGAAACGGTGCTCACCAAAGCGTATCCTAAAACTGGCGGAGCACAAAGAACCATTCACCATAAGAAGCGGCGCAACTCAAGTCGGGAAGAAAAACCATAACAAAAACTATTCAACGACGGAACAAAAAGCGGTTGCGGTCGTATGGGCTATTACCAATTCCAGACTTTATATTGAAGGAAACCCAGTAATCGTAGCCATCGATCGTCAGCCGCTGTAATGGATAACGTTCCTAAAATTCCCGCCCGGAAGATTAGCACAATGGGCCCTAACTTATCATATGATATCTCATTTACCTATACGCTCCAAAAACTAATTGTCGTAGCGGATACGCTATTAGAACCTTTTTGTTTTCCGAACAAAAAAGTTGAATGGCACTTATGCACCATTGCTATAGATCGACCCAGACGTTCCTTGGCAGATATTTGGAAACAGAAGTCAAGAAAATTATTGAGTGCTTTGACAACTCTGACCCGTCCTTGAATGATTACAGTCAATGGACCAACAGAAGCTAGATGATGTCCTAAGACGTGCTGTCCCGATAATCTCCCAATACCAAAACCAAAGAGCCACAATTAGTCATTTCAGAAATGAAGCAAAAGCAGATAGTGCAGACGCACTAACTGCGGGTCATTACGGTAGAGAACAATCATTTAAAAAAATTGCAGGCCGGTATTTCTGAGAAAGAATATGGAAGCAGATACTAGAACACGTGCAAACTGTCTCCAGCAAGTCTGCTACAAACTCGCAGGTTTAAAACGTTAGCCCTTCCAAGAAGGATCAAACGTAGAAAGATGGATCTTTATAGTAGAAGACACGACCAGCAAATGAGTAGACGCAAAAACCTGTGCAAAAAACTCTGATTCAAGTAATATTTTTCAGATATAGAACTCCACACCGTTTCTTAAGTGATAACAGCACACAACGGGATCATGCAGCACGTTACATTATGCTTGCACATTAAGCAGACACGTACCAGTATATCACTCCTAGAAAAAACCCAATGAAGAGGAAAAATATAGATTTTAAACCCTAACTGTGCATCCTAGTAAAAGAAAACCATCGGTGTTGGCCAGAAAACTTAGCAACCATAAGATTCGCGATGAACACAACAAAACGTCAAACCACGGAATAAACCGAAGCCCGGAAACTGCAAACAACAGACAACTCCCAACGGGACCAAAGGGCTATAATCACTTCTGATAATTTCGTAGCGGAGATCTAGTCAGATTAACCAATGTTTTAAAACAAGCTCTGCTAACTTAAAAGTCAGAACAAGACAGGGTAAAAAAATATGCAAACAAACAAAGAAGAAACCATTCCAGCATGGAGACCTCGTTTGGGTCAAAACGCACATACTCAGTAATAAATACAAGGGAACTCTGCGTTCTGCAAGCACACAAAAGATCATAAAAACGTACCAAATTTCAGTTCTCAGTCTGTACTGAGGACCGATTGGAGACCCACGGCCGCCAGTTCCGCTTATCAGAAAACGAGGTCGTCCAAGAAAACAATAAATTTGGCGAAAGAGTCTAGACGCCATCAACGCCAAACGGCGGAGGAAGTAACAAACGCACAGAACATCTCTAACCAAACGCAACCTATATTACACAGTCGCAGAAGCAAAGTTATCACTTGTAGATCAAGAAACTACCCTAAGTATTCTTAAAAAATTTAGTTAATTGACAGTTCAAAACGACTTACGATCGGATTTACCGTTCCTGTCACTTCTTTTCGTAAGAATATTTGAAGCGTACGAATTCCTTATTTGATTTGACAAATCCGTAGTGACATCTTTTGGACCGTTACTGTTACGTAGTAACTCGAGTGCGACGCAAGTATACGAGTGTGCGTTATTTTTTAAATACGCAACCCGAAAACAACAAAACAAAACCGACTTGTTTAGAAAGTGTTAATAAAAACTTAAAGATTTCGTTAAAACCGTAACGGGCAAAATTTAACTACAATAAAGGGTAACGTTGAGTGTAATTTAACTGAACTACTTGTTGTAATAGGTAAGATTAAGCCTTTTTTACACAGCTATAAAAAGCGGATAGTGTCCCGTTTTTTCTTCTCTTGAGTGTACCTATATGAGTAAAGATTTTATGCTGCATAAGGTTTCTTTACTATATTTTACTCGATTTACTTATTTTTTGTTTTTTAAAGCAATTTCACATTTTTACAAAAACGTTTTGAAATATTTTGTCACCCTAAACGGTTCTGTTTTTTTATCAGCACCAAAATACCCTTTAAAACTAACTAAAAAAGAAATAATTTATATTATCCAATAAATTGTTTATTTAAAAAAAGCTACATAAATAACTACCGCCCAATAGATTTAAATCGTATTGTAAATAAACTCCACCGAAGCAAATCCCTTTTGATATTTGAACTACCCTTAACCACATTTGAACTAATCTATTTGCCGTAACCATAAAGCTAATTTAGTTTATATACGCCATATAAATAGTGGATTATAAAAGTTCGCAATAACTTTTACTAATAAGGGTTATGGCTCATGTTTATGTTTACTATGCTTTATTTAATATATTAATCTTGATTACGAATCGTAGCTTTAGTACGTTTCTAAAATTTGATGTAATTTTTTGATACACAACTAATGCAGAATTCAATTAGATTAAAATAAAATTTATGGTTATGATTAACATTTCAAATTTTATTCGTTCAGAACGAAATGTCGATGTAGTAAAAAATCGTAATAATTTTAGTATAACGTTAGTATTTTTTTATTTTATAATGGAATTGGTATAGATACGATGGGTTTAACAGTTTTGTATTAGAAAAAAACGTACCGAATGCTAATAAATAATTTTATCAACGTTTTTCTTTATTCAGCAAAAGCATTAAATCTAGAAGTTTAAAGAAAAAAAATATATTTTAATAACGCTGGATGTAAAATAAACAAAAAAGGAATCATGATTTAAATTTAAGAAATAAAATAAAACTTGCAGAGCAAACAAATCTACACAGTTGTACAAACATATAAAGCCAAAAAATATATTAAAATACCAAAAATCTAAAACAAATTAAAATGAAACGAAGAATAACACAGACTAGTAAAACAACAGAATAAAATCCTTGAAGATTTGAAAATTTATATAATGAAAACGTGAAAAACTCTACTAAACCTAAAAAACTATTTCTCTCTAAAACCAAAATTAAAATAGCAGTTTGTTTTTATTATCATATTTTTTTTAACCCAATTGTTATTTTTAAAATTCTGTTACCTATAATTTTAAAAATTCATAAATTATAATTATACAAGACTTTAGTTCTAAAATACTTACTTTTTTAAACAATCAAAACAAAAAAAAACATTCAAGAAAATTTAAAATAAAAAAAAAATTAATCACAAAAAACAGGTATATAAAAAAATATAAAAAAAAACAAAAATCAACGATAAAGAAGTAAAACAATAAAACTAAAATAAGAAGTTAAAGACCCAAGTAACTGAAAAATCCTACGGTGCACAAAAAAAACAAATGCAACTCTGTTGAGTAAAAACAAAATAAAATACAGAAAAAAGAAAATTTAGGAAAAACAATTAAATAAAAGAAAATTAAGACGTGGAAATCGTATTTGAAATAACGAACGCCAACCAACATAAAAATATTAAAAAAACTTAAAACTAATAAGATATAGGAGTAAGAAGTTAATTTATTAAGTAGTAAAAAAATGAAAAACCACGTTATTAAACATTTCATATCAACATTTTACTATTTTAACTGATAAAAACAAAATTATAATTTATGTCACTAGCATCCAAAATTAAGCATAGCAAAAAACATGACAAATTTCATGTTGCTACTACATTTATTACTAGGAATACAAAATCTTAGGTTAATTTATATTACTATACGTAGCATACGCAGTAACATATACTACCAACTGCAAAATATATGATACTCTAGTATTTACATTAAATTTAAATTAAATAAATAGTATTTAAATTCTGATTTGTCTCTTTGCTGTTTTATCGTCATTACGTAACTACACTAACGAACGAATGCATTTAATTTTTTTACATAATCATATCTCGGTGTATTAGTTTTTAAAGCGAACGACAGCCTTGTTTTTTTGGCAGTTCTAGTTTTGTGTGATTTCATTTAAAAAAAGTAATTGTTTTGTAGCGGGCTGTACTTTTTTCATATATTTTTTAACACTTATTTATTCAGAAATTTTGTTAAGTGTCGTTAGTAATAATGTGTCCCATTTTTAGTATTTTGACAAAATTTTTCTACTGCACCGACAGGAGCGCGCCACTGACAATACGATTTATCTGTCGTGTTTGATACTCGCCGGGTTTTTATTTTTCGTTCACTGTAAATACATTCAATTTTGTAGGAACCTTGTCCGTTCAAAGGTAAGTATTTAATTTTACATCGTTGTTATTATTGCATTTTCGCGATTTGAATGAAGCGAATATTTCCCACTTGTATTGAAGAAATTTTTTTTTGTATTTAATTGCTTACAAGTAAATGGTTACCCGACGCCATCTTCATTACCTAATTTCAAATTTGTTACAGCAAATTTTGCGGAGGTTTGGGACCCTTTCAACACAATCAGATATTTTATTTATTTAGCGTATGGCTTGAACATCACATTACAATCAATTATAGGTAAACAGATCAGTCACAAATTAATGTTTAAGTTAAAAATATTTTCAGTTGCTATTATAAAATCCTGTGGGTCACCGTGGTAAGCCCTCAGTGTACAATCTTGCACAATGTGTTTTACAGTTTGTCTTTCAGATCTACAGTCACAAGCGGTAGATAGAAGTTTATCCTACCTCTGCAAGGAGTCAGCGAATCTCCTACAATTGGTTCTTACTCAGTTGACGGTAGATCAGATTTTGCAAGGACAGTCAAATTCTTTGGGTGATATAGATATGCATGGCATGTCGCAATAGCTAAAAGCAACCTGGCTTTTCCATTCTTCCCTCCAACGATAATTCAATTCAGCACCACTTTGTATTTGTTTTTGCACAGTCCTCATTGGGGGGTGCCTGGTCCGGAGTCGGTTATTTTAGATATTAGGAACACCTGCATGGATTGGAAATTGAGGGTTGTTTGCAATTTTCTTGTATTCTTTGAGTAAGACGAAAATTTGGTGGAGCTATATAGCTAAGTATGGGCAACCATATTAAAGGAGTGGCTCTGATTGTCCCTGTTATTATACGCATGGTTTCGTTAAGGTGTGTGTTTACCAAATAAGTGTGTTTGCTATTGAGCCACACAAGTGCACAGCACTCCGCCACCGAATAATCTAGATGCAGATGCTCTCAAAGTAGATGCAGATATTCCCCAAGTGGTTCTACAAAGCTTTTGGAGCTTATTTCGTGTTCTTAGTTTTCCTGCCGTCTTTACTAAGTGTACCCTATATGCAAAGGTTCTATCCAAGGTAATTCCCAGATATTTCGGGTGACTGTTGTGATTGAGTAGCTTACCATTAAGCTACACTAACAGCTCTCGGTTTGCCATCCTGTTATTTAGGTGAAAAGATGACACCTCTGTTTCTGTAGCACTAGGTTGGAGTCTCCATTTCTTGAAGTACTCACTAAAGGCTGTTAGGTCATTTGTCAGAGTTATCTCGGCGGTTTCTATATTATTTTGGTCTGTTGCTAGGATCCATCATTAGCATACCACAAAGGTTGCGTGATCTGGTTGTAGGCATGTCAGCAATGAGCATGCTGAAGAATATAGAGACCAAAACAGATCCTTGTGAAAGTCCGTTGTTGAACTTCATTTGTTTACTCGTTGTATTTCCCATTATAACTTAGAAAGTTCTATTTAAAAGCATGTTATCAACGAGGTTTATCGCTCTTTCAGCTTATATATTAGTCCCTGTCTCCAAACAGCATCGTATGCTGCAGTTAGATCTATGATTGCTGCAGTTGCCTTGCGGTTCTTTTGAAATTCATATTTAATGAATGTTGCAAGAGACAAGACTTGATCCGTGGAGCTTCTTTAGGGTCGGCCTGCTCAACAGGGTATTTGCGAGTATTGCCTGGCTAGTTTTATCAAGTATCAGTCTTTCTAGCAACTTGTAGACTATGCTAAGTAGAGAGATATGGCGGTAGTTTTCAGGTTTATCATTTGTTTTGCCAGGTGTCAGGACAGCGGTGATCTTAGCTCGTTTAAGGGATTATGTAATGTTGCTCGTTTGAAGGATATCCGTGAAAAATCTTGTAAGCCACTGTATATGAGAAATTGGGGATGTATGCCGTCAAAGCTCGGTGCTTTACCTAGCTTCATTTATTTTATTTCGGTTACGGATGAATCATTTCTTTTTCAGATTATTTGATTCTTTTTTCACTTTGGATGTATGTGGTCCATCTCGAGGGGCTCTAGATGTAGAGATTATATGTGATGCAATAGTATTGATTGGAACTAGTCCGACTTTTTGATCATATGAGCTGGTTCCATCAAGCCTGCGCAGCAGAGACCAAGCTTTCGGCGGTTTTTATCAATTTTTGTCTTCTTGCTATATCCAAGTCAAACAATAATTCGTCAGCAATTTCACGTTTTCCACTTTCCAAGAATTCCGCATACAAATCCTTACATTTTTGGTTCCAGCCTGGTATGTATTTATTGCGATAGATCATAGGGATAACTGTTTTAGCAGAGCTTATTACTTCCCCAACAAACCTCTTGCAGTTTCCACTGGTGGGTGGAATCCAACTTAAGATGTTTTTTTGCTCAATTTGCCTTCTTAAAGTTCCACCTTGGTCGTGGGTATGACTAGATTGGAATCGACACACCCACATTGATAACCACGGAAATTCTGAGAAAACTTTTCTTGTGGCTGTTAGAGGTCTGTCTCTTCCATCGCTTGCGACGAAGCACAAATCTGGGTTATTGTTTCGTTTTCAAGCAGCCGATGTGAATGTTCCTCGATCGTTTGCATCAAAAACAAGATATGTACGTTTCTCCTCGGACCATCTCACCAAGGCTTTCCCATCGGCATTGTTTTTACTGTATTTCCACATTTTATGGTGGCTGTTAAAGTCTCCAACGTATATACTTGGATGTGAGTAATTTTTTATTACCTCAGGTGTCCAGAAAACAGCGGGGTGGGGGGCTTATAGATATTAGACACGTTCGGTTCTCTTATGGTGATAACTTCATGGATGTTATTTTTGATTAAGATAGATATAAATATATCATTTTTAATATCACCGTAAGCTCTGTGATATGTAGCTTCCAACAGGTCGTACCCCGGTATATTTCCTCTCAATTGGAGTTGTTGCTCTCTCAGCATGAGTTTCCTGTATGGCCACCAGGTCAATGTCGTTCTCATGTAAAATTTTCTGTGATACTTGACACTTTGCCTTACTGATTCTTTCAATATTAAAATAACAGATTCGAACACGTGGACCCAAATCTCTGGTCAGCTGGTTCTTAAAAGGACCGTTTTCTGTATGCATATAATTTATCTTTTTTGTTTTTCTTCTTCTTCCACTACTGTGATGAAAAGGAAGGAAGTTTTCTCTTCGAGTATGTCAAATCTGCCGCAATTTTTTGTGGTACCTCATTTAACGTTATCCAGGGTGCACCACAAAGAGGCGAACTAGCCTTACACTGCACAATCAGCTATTAAGAGTAAAGTATATCAGCTGCCACTTTTAGTTACCAACATTTTTTTCTAACGGGTCTTGTTGGTAACAACTACGTCACCACGGTTAGCTGACATGTCGGTGAGTTGGCGTAGTTGAGAATACTATAATAAAAAAGAAAAAAATGGCGCCACACCGCTATAACGGCAATATATTTGATTCGAAGGCTCCAAAAGTACAAACGAATTTGTTGTCCTAGAATTAGAAGCAAAGCAAAAAACTATTAATGAAAGAACAAACAACTTTGTTTTATATATTTTCTAACAAAATTACATTTTTGTTTCCCTAAAGAGATACACAATTAGTAAGCCAAAATACTACATAAAGTAAAAGATGAATCAAGCAAAACGCTTACATGCAGTCGCAAAGAAATTTTAGTACCCGACTCGCGATACGTGATCATTAACTTTTTACAAAACGATTTATCCCTAGTTTCTTATCACAGTAGCTACTAAAAGTTCTGAGTATAGTAATATTACTCTCGATACTTTCAAAGAGTGTAAAGTTACATTCGACAATTAAATCTTAGGCACCACTGTTTTAAATACAAACAAATTACTAAGGTACTCAAACTGTACAAGTCAACATAACCAATAATCCACGAATAATGCACAATTTTGCAAGCAGCTGAACTATAGAGTCTACTGAAAGTAAAATAGTAATAAAGTGTTACATGCCATTATTTATGCATTTTCGAAGAGTATAGAGAATAATTTTAGTTAGAATTTACGACACCACTGTTTGCGGACTCCACTGTTTGTAAAATATTTAATTTTTATTTGAGGTTTACGGGAGGGGATCGCAAAGCAGTTTTACTAGCATTCTTTAAGTCACTGTGAACGGTGTTTTTGTTAAGACGTTATCCACTAAATTGTTCTTCTTTCTGTTTAATTTTCATTGTCAGTCGGCTAATTCTATTACGCTTGTAGCAATTATGCTGTTAAGAAATTGTTCTGTTACTAGTAGGATTAAGCAACTTTTTTAAATTCAGTTGGCGTGTTACGTACCAAATTCGTATTACGTACGACTGTGTATATTGACTTGAAATTAGATTCGGGTTTTGACGCCCTCTACCGATCGTTTTCTCGTGGTTGTCATTTGACGGAAAATCGTCATACGGTGAGTTACATAAAATGGCCTGTGCGTGTTGAATATTGCTTGTAGCAGATGCTTTCTGTTCTTTATTGACTTTTACTGCTTTTTCTTTCTTTCTTTTGGTTTTGTTTTGAGTTACGTGGTTTGGATTTCTTTTGGATTGGCACTTATTTAGTGTTTAGCTTTTTGGTAACTTTGTTGGTGTGACTCTTGGATTACTGATTTTTTTCTCTGCCTTTTTTTTGACCGTGGTCTAAACTTCTTTCTTTCCTATCATTCTTCTTTTTCTCTTGGGTTGCTTAGTATTGTCGGTCAGTAAGGTCTATGGGACTGCGTTGCTTTCTTGCTTTTTAGCGTAACGACTGTTGTCGACTTTCAACGAGTACCTGTTTTGATGCTTCTCTTCTGTCGGTTGAGTTTTTGGGTTCTTTGAAGTATCATTCCGCTTCATGCGACTTTTGGACACATCTGGTTGGTGATGCTTAGCAAACTTGGAAAACTTCTTTCATCTACGTTTCTTCTTGGGTTGGGTGTTATGGTGTTTTGGGGTTAGTTTTGGATTTTAGGGTTCTATCCTTGGCGTATGCCTAAATTTCTGTCTTCATTTTAGCTTTTGTTTTCGTTATTTTCGCTCCACGCTTCCATTTTGCTGGGGGGGAATTCTGTTACGTACGAAATTCGTATTACGTACGACTGTGTATATTGACTTGAAATTAGATTCGGGTTTTGACGCCCTCTACCGATCGTTTTCTCGTGGTTGTCATTTGACGGAAAATCGTCATACAGTGAATTACATAAAATGGCCTGTGCGTGTTGAATATTGCTTGTAGCCGATACCATCCGGAAAAATGGAAATCCAATTATAATTAGATTAATTATATAGAATATTTGAAGCGTTACAGGGTAAGCTATTGCAGTCGTTTATTAAAATTCGTTCGTAATTCTTTCTTCATTTTAACAGCCATTTTTCCTCCACTTCGAACATATGTACGTTTTCGATAAAGAGGATATTTGAATAATAATTCTTATTAAGCAATCACGTTACCGTACACGTGCGCTGTCGGAAGGCGGTTTCCACGCCACAAAAACGGGGTCTCGCTAATCCTTCCCGGGGAAAATATTCCTACACGTGGATGACACGACTGGGTTATCAGCCACCTGTTCTACGTTACTATTTATCTGCTTTGATACACAGAAGTACTGTTGAATACCAAAAGCCGACGTTAATTGTGTTATCAGCCACCTGTTTAGATTCGCTGCGTACAGTAGTCGATACACGGTTTTTTTGATATAGATTTCATGAATTATTAATACTAATTGTTTTAGCCTAATTATCCTTTGTGAGTTGGTGTGTGACACGATTCGTGTTTAATGTTTATTACAGGCCACTGAAGGGGAAAAACGTTTTTCTTCGGGTTAGTGGATGCTGAACTTCGGGTGAGTTATTTTAGTTAATCTTATGTATATCGTTGTCACGAAAAATTACTCACAAACTTTTGGATTCAAATTAACGTTCGTGAATGCATATAATGTGTAGCTACCAATAAGGTAATTATAATCATTGAATTCACTGTATCGCATACTGTGTGTAGATGAAGGACATTTACTTCGAATTATTTTAATTGTGTGTGGTGGGTTGCAGATACTGTAGGCATCTACGTATTGAATCTTTTCTATAATTCTATAAATTTACTTGTTACGAAATCAAAGGTTAATACCGTTGTTAATGATTATTGTGAATTCTTCTAGTCTTTAGTATCTCCGAATTCGATGTATAGCGACTATTTGATTACTATAAATGAAACTGTGATATCTGTTAATTATAATCTGAAAGTGATTAAATTTGTTAATTCTCTCTCTTGTGGTTATTGTTCCCTACGAACTAATTTGGGCTACTCGAACAGCCGAGTAGAGGGATTACGAACCTTCTAGTGTGTTACAAGTTTTGAACCGTTCTGTTGTGAGCGAAACAGAAGTGTTGATTTGGATCAGCTCTGGCACCCTGAAACATCTTTTCTGTATTTATTGTGGACCTCCCAATCTCCGACTATTGTGAGTTTGGCCGTGCAAGGTTCGTAAAACCAAAAACCTTGTAACTTAATTAAGATGGTTTCGGCCATGTTGCTTTCAATACGTTTAAATTTTTTTTAGCTTCAAAACGAGTTTCCCAGTGATATTAATCTGCGGGAATCATAATTTTTCGGTAAATGGTGATGCTTCTAGAATTCGTATTATTAGAGTCAATGGTTCACACCTGTGCATTTCGTCTTATCGCTAGAATAAATTTATGACGTTAACGACTCGAACCTCATTCTAAGTTGTTTTTGACGTATTGTATAGTGAAATTCCTTTTTACCTTTAGTCGTAAATTTAAAACATTTATAACTTTATGTAATACAGTACGTTGACATTACGTCTGTTTGAACGTAATCAAGGCTGAATTTAAGCATATAACGCCGTACATGTTAGCTTACATACTACGCACGTTTTGTCTATAAAATAAGAAGAAGTAATAAACGTTTAACTACTTGTTACAAAGCACTTTGGTTGGCTAAGTTTTTTTGTATTAATTTTAATCATTTGTATTAATTGTATTTGTCAATTATTAATTTGTTTGCTACTGCATGTAAACAAGATAGTTGATTGATTACGTATTAAATTTTTTGTATTGTTTTTAATTATGATTTTTTTGTTATTATAACTTTAAAAATAGTACATGTTATCGTTGGATAGAATTATATGCACTTATTACGTTGTTTTTGATTGTCTCTTTGCTCTTTCTTATTCCCTTTGTAGTGGGTTCAGACGTATCCTTGGTGCCTCCGAGCCGAGGTTCTTATTAGTACAAGAAGTGGTGCCTACTTTTTCTTTTTTTTTAATATAGTTTTTTAACCACGCCTACTCACCGACATTGTCATATCGAAAACCTTTAACCATAACAAATTCTCACGTGTATACGATGTGATCTATCAGACGTCTTCCGCTACATAAGTATACCTTTCTTCAAATAGTTGATGCCAAAAAATATTGTTCATTATTAAATTGTTTGCTATACAGAATTCCGTCATTTTTCCCCATTATTATTTTGTATCGTTTTGCCGAATTTTCCCAAACTGCCTAATTCTGTGTTTATATTGTTGTCTACCCTTTCCTCTTCATTCCAATCTTCTAAAATTATATTTTGTTACACTTTTTATTGCTCTGTCTCTCATTCTTTGTAGTTGTTTGTAAAATTCTTCTCTAACGTTTACTTCTGTTCTTTCTATCAGAGCATATATTTGTACTATATATATCATCTGACTTAGATCTACTTTTATTGCCATTATTCTTGAATTCATTGGTTCTATTTTTGCGATCATTCTAATTAGTTTATCAGCAAAAATGATTCTCACTCTTTTTCTTTTATTCCTGAATAATATAACGTATAGTCATTAGTTAATTTTATATTTCTATTTCCCTGTTTGTTTGTTTTACTAATTCCTAGTATGTGTATTTTAAATTTACTCATTTTTTCTACTGTTTTTATTTTCTTACCAGTTAATGACGTTATATTCTATGTCCATATGTTTATTTTGTTATTTTCTATCTTTACTCTTGATGTTCTTCTTCCATGTTTTCTTTCCGTACTATTTGTTATTGTTTTCTGTTTGATTGTTTTCTTTGTTCTTTGTTATTTTTCTTATATGTTGTTCCTATATTCTTATATTTTATTTTATTTTCCACATCTTTTTTTTGAGTTTTTCTTTCGGTCGTCATCGGAAATTGTCCTGTATCTGTTTTTATTGTCTTTTTCTGTAATTTCGTCTCTTCGTTGCTTTGTGGAGATTTGTGACTCATAATTCTTCCTTTTTTTGTGGTTCTGGGTTCTTCTTCTTATAAGGTTTTTTTTGTTTCTTTTTGTTTTCTTTTGATGTTATGTTATGCAGTTGTTTGAGTTTTTCTAGTGAAATTGTCCCTCCGTTTATCAGCGCAGCGGTTCATTATATCTTAATATAACATGGTGTCTATTTTTCTTGTATTGTTTTATATATGTTATCAATTCTCTTTGTTGCTCCTAAATTTGTTTTGAATAGTTTTCCTCTACGAATATTTTAGTGCCTTTTAGTTTTTTTATGATTTTAAAATCTCTCTCTTTTTATTGCAATTCCTTAACTCTATACCTATTGGTCATTTCCCATTTCTGTTTATGTCTTATTCTTATCTTTGTTATATCTTCTTCCATATTGATAACTATGTCCATATAGGGTAGAATTGTATGTGATTTTACTCAGTATACTCTTTCACTCCGTAGATAATTATTTTTTCTTATTTTTTTTTCAAATTTTTTCTTGCAGTTTTAGACTTTGCTTCATTATTTTATTTTCTGTAATTAATATTGCATTATTCTTTTTTTCCATAATAATCTTATTAAGAACCTGGGTGTTATTTAAATTTGCCGCTTGTTACAAATATAACAAATTTGATGTTGGTACTACATTAATTACTAGCAAAATCTGTCAAATTTGACTATACGTAACATACCCAGTTACAGATACTACCAACTCCAAAACATTTAATACTCTAGTATTTGCATTTATACAAATTAAAAGATTGGTCTTAAATTAATCTATTTTTGTGTATGTGCTATCTAGACTAATATTTAATACATTTTGATAAATTTTAGTAATGAAGTTTAAATTAACTTAAGGCGACGTCTAAGTTTCCCAGTTAAAAACTTTAGAAATCAATTTGAGACGTTTTTTCGTTTAATTAGACCTTCATGTTAAATGTACTGTTAAATTCGTTACAACAATAAATTCTATTAAATTTTGTATTGTAATATCAAGAATGAGGTTTATTAAGCAAACGTTACAAAGCACAATAATTATTTCGTACATCAGAAAGTCTTTATTGTGTAGACAATGGTAATATTTGGAATTCAAATCTCAGGTATAAAAATCTTATAACACACCTGCGGTAACAGTTAGTAATACAAAATCACAATTTTATGTATATTGAAACAAACAGGTGCGTTTACGTCTGTTATAGAACTACACAATAGTTCGTCATTTTTTCACCGTTTAATTAAAACCCCGAGCAACTGCCTAAGTGAAAGTGACACAATCTTTGTATCGATGTAAAGATTTTGCACGTAGTCATTTGCATATTACGTTTGCAACATTGCTTTGTATACATTTTGTTAATTATTTATGAACTTCTGGTCGTATCGGGTGTTGCTCAATTTGTTAAACGTTTTTTAAATGTGTGTTTTTTGAATAAATTAAATTTTAAACGTTTTAAAGTTAAAAGTTTGTGAAACAATTTGACGCTACATTGAATTTAAAAATTTCGCTTGCAAAAAATTTAATACAAACATTAACAGTTTTAGTTGTTAAAACAAATTGATTAACTTTTGTATCGGTTTGGTTTATTTTTAATATTTAATATGAATTTAAAACTATGAAAAAAGAAAAATAAGACTGTAGATCGATTTGAAAGCTGTAACAATGAGGAAATGTCATCAATCTGAACCATACCTGGTTAGAAAGTCAAACAAATTATCTACTATAAAAACTTAAAAAAATGGTTTAAAGTACACTGAGACAAAGGTGACCCACATATATTTGAACAATTACATGGTGTAACCGTAGCGCTATCTGTGGATAGTAACAAGTTGCTAGCATCTACTTAAGATCTAGGTAACATTTATACCGACCAGGTACTTCTCGAATGCTAAAAACCAGTGGAGCACATGTTGCGAGTGCAAGGTTACTGAAGACATACATAATCCAGTCGACAGGTTGGAAAAAGTAGGGTTAGGAAGAAAAAAGTCAGAAGTTCTTTGGGATGTTGGTGACATTCGTCCAGTTTTCCTTCAATAACTTTTTTTTCTTACGTCCTAAGGCAAAACCATGTTTATATTTTTTTGTAGAGCGTTAAATTTCTTATATATTTGACTGCTCAAACATGTTTCTATGTCAATCCGTTACCGAGATGTGGCGCTTCAAAGAAAGGTCATTTTTTAAAATTAATTCCCCAATTATTATAATATGTTGTAATTACGGTTCTTGGTTACACTCCCTAACTTTGGACAACTTCTTCTCCCCCTCTCCCAGTTGACCAGTTTGGACACTAGTTTAGTCGCCGTCAGCAAAAGTGCTTTGCAAGTTTTTACCATCCGCCTAAGTCAGCGCAGAAAAGATGATATCGCTCATCGCAGAATGTTGACGAGGTCATACAGGTGATATTTTCATACATTGACGAAAACAGTAATAAATGCCAGTTTTTCATTCAGCAGCTCATTAAACAGATTAAGTAAGACAGTCGACTACCCAGTAAAGCTGTCAGAAGTCATCAGACAAAATATAGAGATCAAATCGTTATTTCAGAATCAAGGAGGGAGCATGATGTCAGTCTGAGGTGGGTTGGTGACAAAAGTCTGTACGATAACTGGTACTCCACCAAAAGGAAAGGAAACGCACAGAAAGAAAGACGTCAAATTGTACAGGTAGCTGAAAAAATAATCTTCAAAGACATCCGCTCCAAAGTGTTGTATTTGAGTATTCTCCGATTGACAACTTCTTGGATAGTGCGCGTGCGGTTCCAAAGGCGTTGCTTCTTCTACTCCACGTTTTTATTTTAACCAACAAACGAAGATCTTTGAACTTTTAGAAAAAATAATGCTTTGCTCTGGCTCATGCAATCATGATAGCGGTGCGCCCCAATGTTTAGCTCTAAACATCTCCTGCTAATTTTATCTTTATTGAGCTTTAATTATCTTACGAAAAAACTAATAAGCTAGAAAAGTTGTACGTGCTGCAAGCTAAAACTGCCAAAATAGTGGGGTCTGCCGATCCATTTATTCAGTTCATATTTGACACTGCAGACTTTAATGTTAATACTTTAATGGACATAACACATTCCACGCCATGAGAATTCCACCATGGCTGTAACTCTCCGGAAGTCAGAAGTAGCTCGCCTGAAGGTGTCGTCAACAACCAAATTCATTGCTGATGCTGATACAGTTGAGGTGATGACATACCACCGACTACCCAATGTAGGTCTTAAAACAATTAAAATGGCGGATATAGACATCAGCTGTTTACAAAGTTTGTACCTTTGCCCGACGACATTTCTTGGCTATATGGAAAAAACCCTGTATTCACCATACGTACCTGGGTAAAAATTCACTGTCGATCCTTTCACTTTCTTCCAGTTTGTCTGCATTGCCAAAAAATCACATCAACTAGCAATGTGATTGTTGTATTTGATGGATACCCCACTAACGCCGGCTATTAAAGCACCAAATCCGCAGAACAAGCTTGTGGTTCTGCATTACAATCAGCAACTAAAACCGCGCTTACTTCATCTACCAAGGTGACCATAGCACAAGAAAAATTATTGGAAAACGATAACAATAAGAGCACATTCATTTCGATGTTGATGACACAAATGACTGGTGTTACCATCATAGTGAAGCAGGCATATAAGGACTCCGACGTGATTATTCTCAACACCGCCATATCTAACCCCATCAAATTCGACAGCATCATCATTACTGCTAAAGATGTGTACATACTTATTCTGTTCACAGCATTATGTACGTCTACAAAGAATATCTACTTTCAGAAACTCCTTTCTCTCTATGGACGTACTTTATGGATTAGAGGAGAAGAAAATTTGCAGCATCTACATAAAAAATACCACCCTCTCTGCAGCAGTAGCTTTGTTTCTAACACTAAACGCTACTCCTCTGCAGATCAACGACGCTAGAAAAGAGTTTCTGGTAGCAGCTTATGGAGGCGACATAAACCATAACACCTACGGTACCGATTATTCACATGATAAGTGACAAAGACTAAATTCCTACTAGCCCGCCTACCACTAACAAAAGACGCTGCCAAGTACCACTCCCTCCGCACTTACCAACAAGTATAAGCGTGGTTAGGTAATAAACTTTTTCTATCAGTTTGGAGTTAGAACCTAACCATACGAAGGGTACTACCAATCACCACAACCAGAAATGCTGCGCCGGATAACATCCTTCGGATTGTTTTCTGCAAGTGCAGCAAAGACTGTAGCACCGGAGTTTGCAGCTGCAAAAAAGCAGGTTTCCGGTGCTCATCAATGTAGAAACATTGCAGAGGCGATTTCTGCAAAAACGCCCCCGCAAATGATTTGAAAGAGGAGGATCCATCAGACATAGTCGACGAATACGATGACGACGTCATTGACAGCCTGATTACTCAGGAGGACGACGAGTTGTATAAAACAGTACAAACAACTAATAAACCTCGACTGAAAATGTAATGAATACAAATATACCTACTATACCTTTCTATAATAATATTTCCATTTCAAAATGTGTGCCTCAATTATCAATCCAAAAAGTGACAAACATCAATACCAACATGATGAAAATATAGTTGCCTTTCATCAGAGAAGAAAATTAGCTTTTGTGAAGTAATGTTGGGCGTGGGAACTGGGAGGAAGTTGGTGATTGTAACCAGAAACCATAATTACAACATTTCATGATAATTTGGGTTTAATGAGCTTTCTTTGAAACGCCATATCTCGGTGGCAAAATGTTTGTCAAAATTGTAAGAAATTTAACGTTCTACAAAAATGTACAAAATGCTTTTGCCGTAGGACGTAAGACAAAAAAGTTGTTGAAAAGAAACTGAAGGAATGTCAAAAAATTTGCAGTATTTCCTTCCTCTCTTTTTTCGCACAGTATCCTCAAGGTACAAATCATCTTCAAGTTTCATTAACTTCCGACATTGTTTTATCTGAAACTACCTGTCGACTGGACTAACATTTGAAGATGAATGAATAAAGTGAGCCAGTTGTTTTTATCTGGTGTGTTACAATGGCCCGCGCAAAATAGATGTAGAAGCATGGATATGTTATTAACTAATCGCATGCTAGAAACGTTGAGTAAGTACCTTGTTTCTTATGTTTAATTACTTTTTTATGCATATGCGTTTGTTAGTACTAACGTACGCAACTTTTTTGTATTTATGTAACAAGTTTTATGCGGTTTGTTTCATTATTGTAAAATTACGATAATTTCGTGGTAACTGACAGTTTTTTGTGGTATTCACCAACGTTAATTTACTGAATCTAACTTTAAACCAATTACTGTTTATGTGTACGAGGTGTTGACTAATTTAAGGATCTTGTACATCTAGTTGTACCGCAATCTTGTTGGCGGATTATTAGTTGTTCTATACTTCTTATTCTATTTATTTTTCATTTTTTTATGCTGTTCTTATAATAAATATACTAGTTGTTAGACTTCCGTTAGTCGATTTATCTACCATAAGCGTAGTTGTAATTCCTTCCGTTTTGACCCTCTTATAATTAAATTATAATTGACACATCAAAGATCAGGTTGAATCCACTTAGTTACATACTTACGACCCACTCTCTGAAGATATGAGCTGCAGTTACTTTTTTGGAGATGATTAATTTACTGGTAAATAATCGCATTCCGCGGCAGGTTTAAGTTCTTACCGTGACAACGGGCTATGGTTCCGTTTATAATTAATGATTACTTTTCTCAAAGAACAGTTCTAAAAATATTCGTCCATCAAAAATATAAATATATTGTCAATAAAACCATTTTTGCCAAGGCCCTTCTCTCGAGCAGACCCGACAGACAAAATATAACGTTAATTCTGTAGGCAAACTTTTAAAGCCAAATTGTATTGTACCTCCCCTTAAGTAAAAACCGGTTAGTATAACACAGACCCTTAAAATAAAAACACACAGGAGACGCAAACCCACGTACGTATATTTAAAACCCTAAACAAGAGAAAACCTACTAGAAAGAAAATATACATATACAGTAAGCAAACAAAGAGTAATTTTTTACAAATAAAACAAGCGTCTATACCATACCTGTAACCAAATGTAATAAACGTCTCCAAAACAGTTTAAATAAACAAAAAAAAACAGTAAGGAATTAATGATAGATAACTGTCAAGAAAAGAAATCGAAGTAATCGAGAGAAATTAAGCAAATCGATCAAATTATTGCCCCACGTTGGGCGCCAAAAATTTGTAGCACATTAATTGCAAAGATTTAGAAACAACAAAAATTAATTCGTCGAGTTGCTTGTTTTAGTTAGCTAATAATTGGAAATGGCCATAAGTTGAGATGGTAGTACCCAAAGTAGATTGGTGAATCGGTGCCCAGCGTCACCTTTCTTTGCGAGTAAGGAAAAGAAGGTCCGGGGTAAGAAAAAAACCTCTAAACTTGTAACACAACCGTGCATTAAGAATAAAACAACAAGTCGGAGATTACTGATTTTTATTTTTGTTTTTGACGTTGAGTAAGACTACGTTTTTGCCTAGGGATCCCATAATATCTACATTTTAAGTATCGTAGACTATCCTCGTTGTTAATGGATCAACCAATTTCGATTTTGATGTGTTACTTATTACCCAACTATTCCTTTAGATGGATAAATTGGAACGCGTACGGGTGCAAGCATTAAACACAACACCAGTGTTAATGGCTAAATTGAAGTCAAATTTGTGCGATACTTGTGAGACGGAATAGTCTCGAAAACTCAATGGCATACCTGCAATTTTATCAGTGGAGATAATTTGGAAGCTTGGCGCATTCTGTTTTTAATATCATTTGATGAACTGTTTGTAACTTACTTATCATATCATTATATATCTATTTATTACACCTTTAACAAGTTTAGAGAATTATTCTGGATATGCAGTTAGCTAATTGCATGTTAGGAAAATCCGTAACTAACCTCTCTTTATTATCTAATAATTTGTGTTGGTGTTAAATGTAAATTCAAACAACCTAGATGTATATGTTGTCACAATTAATTTATGTAGAATTATTTATAAATCTGAGTATCTAACTAACCATGATTGTGTGTATTTTATAAAATATATTAAAGATTGACTTACAGCTTCTTCTTTTTTTAATAAACTGATTTTGATTCTATGTAGTGTTTTATAACCATTTCCCTTCTAACATTTCGATTCAACTAAATTGTTTGGACTAGAATCTCTGGATGGGAATCGTAAGCTCAACTAGGTGAATGAATTTCCTTAATTTTATTTCTTGCGAAAGTATTTTAATGAACCTTTGCTTTAATTCATGTTAAAACTATTATAGATTTACAGTTTTCTACATAAACTGGTTTAAATCTCAGGTAATAGAAAAAGTTAAATTTAAACCTAAGATATGGTTTAGCTATGTAGACGATACTTTTATGATTTGGAACCACAGTGATTGACAACTAGATCACTTCCTACAACACCTGAATAACATTGAGCATTCTATTAATATCGCAATAAAAAAAGAAAAGGAACACTATTTTTGGACGTTTACGTGAAGACAAACAACAGAATGATTGAGACACTGTTTACAGAAAACCAACACAATACCTAAAGCATACATCCAATCACTCTACAAAAACGAGAAATAGCAAAGTCTCTATTCGACAAAGCCCACAGGTTATGTAACACAGAGACAGGTCTTCAAGAAAAAATCAAAATCATAATAAAGAATCTAAAACAAAATGGCTACTCCAAAAAAATAATAGAAGAGTTTCTTCATGAACTGAGATTTTTTCAACCTTGACTTCACAATTACTGATGGCAAATCTTCCTGATGAGTTGAAAGAAAGATTTGGTCCTATGAAACTTGCTGACCTTTTCCTTGATGCTCCGCCCAGCAAACACAGATAGACTTAAATTACTGTTGAATTGCCATTAAATTACGGTAATTTAAGTAGTAATTTAAACAGTAAAAAGGGCGCCATTAAGCAACCACTTAAACTACCAAAAATTCACTGACTTCTAAAGTACTAATAAACTACCATTAAAATATTGTTGTTATATTACCATTGAATTACTGTTAAACTACTGTTTTGAACTACTAGCAAAACTATTAAATTATTATTAAAACCACTAACACATTTAAAAAATTAGTTTTTCTAATTAATTATTTCTTTCTGTAATTTTTTATTTATTTCGTTTACAGAATTTGACGCTCATAATTGATAACTTGTGGGATTTTTTTAAAACTAGAATTTAATTTAAGTACTTACCTGGGATTTGATCCCACGAACATCAGGAAAATCCCTTGCAACCTAAACGTGTTAACCACTACTCTACCTGACTTAATACTATAAATGCTAACTACACGTTATATATGTTGAATACAAAATCGAGTAACTTATTCGTAATTTAATACTTTATATTTCACATGACAATCAGACTGGTGATGAATTAGTCCTATATGTACATTTGCATCGCTACGTATTAATTATACTCTTGTTGTTTTTGTTATTCTGTAATCAGGATAATTCATGTCTTAGTTGCTTGAAGTAATTTATATAATCCGAATATTTTTGGATACGGCAGGTGCATAATTTCATGCAATATTGATATTCTTGTATCATAAGTTATAATATTTACTTTTGTTTTATATTTATATTGCGTTACTGGATCCCGCAGATTGACCAATGCTATTTGACTTTCCAATATTAATATTTTCGTAAACTGTACGAAATCTTTTTAGTTGTCGATAATAATTGCCACTTTCCTTCTTTCTATTCATTCTTTAAGCAATTGTTTGATAGCAGACCTAACTGTTTAGCAAATATAACGGCTATTTTTAAAATAATTTAGCTTAACATTTATATAGCAACTCTATTACTACTGACTATTAATTTACCTTGTATTTTAACGGACATTCAATTACCATTAAACTCCCCAACCTAATTCTGGAAGTACGACTAAGTTACTGAGTAAACTATTCAAGCTACCAATCATTGTATTACTCCTAAATTACTTTTTAATTGCTGGGTAGTATAATGGTAACTCAATTACCGGTAAACTACAACATTCAATTTTTTAATTACGCTTAAGTTATTGGCTAAACTATTTTTAAGCTACCCACCATTACATTACCTCCTTAATTACTTTTTAATTACTGTGTGGTATCTAATTCTAGCATAGTTTTGTTTTGGTTGGGCATAAAACCTGTTACGTGAATTTATCCGTAACTTAAAAGCAGGCGGCTAGCTTAATACTTCGGAGAAAGAGTCACAAATGGTTCTCTGTGTACTAATTATGGTAAATGAAATAGCACCAAAACGAGGAAATATTTATTGCAAATCTCGTTTTTATTTGCCGAGCGATAAAGGTGAACAAATTTTAAGACACGAGCATAACAATAAATTGATGTCAGTAAGACTAGAGAGAAAAAGGTTAAAATAAAACTATGTAGAAGTATACAGATATGAGTAAGTGAGAGTTTGTTAATAAATATCACAGATAAAATTGATGTTCCAGACCTTTAGATTGGGCAACACTTCGTACATCGAAGTTCGTTCTCTCATTGATGATTGCTTTTATCTTACTTTTAAGACAGCGGGTTCGTATGTACACTTGGCATTTCCAAGTCAAGGATTTTTCCAATACAACGGAGTGGCGCCAATTTTTTTTCTTAATACAGTATTCTTAACAACCTTGTTCACTGACATCGTAGGTAGCCGTGGTAACGTGATTGTTACAAAAATCGATAATTTTTCGATATGTTAAGTTATAAATTAAGTTTGGTTTGTTACATTTTGAATTTGAACATTTTATCACAATACGTTTAGATTCAACAATGTCTTTGATTATGGATCAAAAACAAGATCAGTCAGATCAGAAAATACGGAATGTAGAAATTAAAAAACGCTTTACGAAAATTGCACAATATTACGTCATCTAAATAAATCCGGTGGTGATCGCACCCAAAGTTGCATCTGCGCATCTAAGTAAGTGATAACAGTTGAGTAACCTTCAAATGTTTAAACAATGCGCGTCTGTAATTTAACGTTAGAATTATAATGTTACGTAATTTGTGTTTCAATATTTCATCCTTTTATTATTAGTATAAAAAATGTTGTAACGTCTTGATTTAAATTTATAACGGGCAGTTTAAATTAAAATAAAATCTGAAGTTTCTACAAAATTCCTACGACTCTAATTTATAAATTTGTGATGATAGTCTCATTGTTCTATAATTTTTTATTTATGTTTCTACGTTAATAAATTTTGTATCTATTATTTTTATTGTTTTGTAACCTTTGTGTTAACACCGTACCTTAACTTTTTTTATTTATTGTCGATAATGTATATGGCAATACGATGCATTTTGTACGTTTATTAAAGTTTAAAAAAAAATGTAAGTAAACATAGAATGTAAAATCAAACTAAAACAAAGAAAACATCAAAAATTCAATTGAATAAATGAACAAATTTAAAGAAATAAACACATAAATGGTAAACTTTAATTACCTAATGCACGGCCGTGTGCCCATTACATATAAATTACTTAAATATGAAATGCAATAAATTCATTTATTGTTTCTCGGTTAACGTCAAACATATTTTTAACAACGAAATTTTGGTCACATATGGATTTAATAAATACGGACAATAATCCTTTATTAATTACATTATTGATGAAATCGTTAATTCACAACAGTCATTTTTCTTAAAAACCAAAGCTTTTAAGACATTTAAACGCGCAAATAAAATTCACAAACTTTAAGTAATTGGTACAAAACAAATACCTTCAAATGTAGTCATAAATCCAGGAAAAAATTTGTGGTTGCTAGATGTAATCAGAAGGAAACGTTGCAGGGTGTCCCAATAAAAAAAAACTATATACTGTCGGAAGGTTTTCTAGGTTGTGAAACTCAAACTTACGCACAAATCCACGATACGTTAATACGAAACCAAACCGGTATTCAGTGAAATTCCATAAGCCGTAATTGCATTACGAATTAGAAAAGTTCTTCCCACTAAAACGAACTATTCACTGTATCATTATTAAATACTTACGCGGTACTTCATCTAAAGGTGGTGACTTTAACAAATGACAACTACATCCCGATACTTAAGTCTTTACAAACGACTGTCAGCCAACTAACTTCCTATTATCACCAAAATTACAAATATATATATAACCTTATTTGATTACCATTTCCCCAATAGCTGTGTTCGAAACTCCATGAAAGAAAACCATATCAACAAGAAGTGCAAAGAGGATGCAAACAGATTAAATAACGTCACAAACGTAGTGTTGGGCCACGGTGTTTGTTTCTGTGTGGAAATGTCAAATTGACAAAATATCACATTTCAAGACGGTAATAAAATTTAAACTGTCTAATAAATTAAGATAATGCCTTAATTTTCCACGTAATCTAAACGATTAATAAAAAAAAAACAAGTACGACTGTACTGAGAATGTATTTCAAACCAAGAACTTTTGAACAAACATAAAATAAACAAACGGCTAAAATATATTTAATTACAATTATATCTCAGAAGAGAAACATAAATTACCACTGGAATTTTTGATCGAACAAAGAAAAATGCTCAATAAACACAATCGCAGAATACAGATGATTCAACCGCGTAACAAATAACAAAACTTTATCCACAACTCTAAATTATGAAGTTGAATTAAAAAAACGTATCAATCTAACATCAACAAAACAAATTCAAAACACATAAAATGAATAACGTCAATTCAAATACCAGGTCTTTCACGAAAGAAATCCAACAACTTTAAACGACGGTTACAACTGTTTGGCTTGTTCTTTTTAGGTATTGAAATTTTTGGATTTATTTCGGTTTTTAAGATTCCAAAATGTTTAAGAATTTTTATTTTTGTTTACATTATTGTATTACAATTCAAAAGTCTAAATTATTCGGTATCGGTATACCTAAATCGTCTCTTAAAATCACTAAAATTGAACGAACAGAAAAAATAGATATAGATTCACATCACAATCAATTCGCTAAAAATTCAACTCTATGACTCTGAATGTGTCAAGCTTTTAAATAACTGTCACTCAAAACATTGCAAGTGCGTCCTCAAGTTAATTGTCCATTACCCAAAAATTTAGAATTGGCCTCATATACGCCTGATAATTGGTGTAAATAACCAACGCCCCCAATCGTACGTGATTCCAAATTATTGACTTGATGTACACATGAAAGTGACCCCAATCGATAAAGTTGAATTACGTCGTAAAATTATAAGTTAATTGTTACCCCAAGAAGACCCTCAACAACAACAAACGGAAAAATGCTTTTTCATTAATATCGATATGTCAGAAATGAAACTGACAGCTGATACTCTGAATGTAGTAAAAAGGGTCGTTTCAGGACAAAGCTTATACAGTACAAAAATCACATCAAAATATTTTAAGCACAAGACCTTAAAAATCTTTGTCGCACACCGCATAGGAGAAATAAATCAGTCATTTCTTAAGCGCTACTGAAAAAATGTTTTAACAAATGACAACTCAGGTGGGTAATTTCCTGGTTAACTTTGCTAGTTGGACTTGTGATAGCTTACTTGAGCTTTCTATTTGCCTGAGCGCTGGCCGAGTAGTGTCGTGCACGTTATCTCGCATATTCCAAAGACTAAACAAACATTAGCTTTGTTTAGTACAGAAACCTCTCCGTTTTTTGAGTATTTGTGTTTGTTTATAGAGCATTATTTAGTTTTACCGCGTCTCACTAAAGTAGTTGCTTTGGCATTAAGAGTTTTTCCACACAATATTAGAAAGTCTACCCTCTTACGCATATTTAAACTGCGCAAAGCTTTTTTGTATTGCGGTTCAAAGAGTTAGTTTCCAAAAGAAATTTTCTGACATTGCTAACGGTAACCTGAGCATCGGTCTTTGCAGATACTGGCACTATTTGTTGACTCATTAGGATTTTTAAGGGTAAGCGATCGATTGTTAAATTCCGGTATATCGTGGTTATCTAACTAAATTGATGGCGCAATACCATTACGTGGATTTATCTACATGTTAACCCACAAACTCTTTAAACATTATTAAGTCATGATTTTTGTTTGTTTCTGGACGCTCATTAAATAAAAAATGAGTGTGCAAATGTTCAGTTTGTTTTAAATTTAATTCTAAATCATAGAAGCTTGCCTGAACCTAAAATAATTTGTTCAAGTCGAAATATTGTTTACGTAGGGGTAGATTTTGCTTGTTAATCTTTAAAACTCTGTAAAGCAACCATTAGTTAGGCTTACTTCTGCGTGTTTGTTTGCATTACAAACAAAGCTACTCATATACAATTAGTATCATCTTTCTCTACTTTTGCTTTTTATGCTAGTTTTGATAGTTTTAGTCATGGAGCTCGTTATCAAAATCAATTGACAAACCGTGACATTGTCTGGGATGCTAACTTATCTTTAAATCGTAATTTTGATGAACTATGGGAAGCGGGTGTAAAATCTATGAAGAGATTTTGAAGACGTTTAACTACGATACTTGCATATATTAAAACCATATTAAATTCACGTCCAGCCTCAAGTGATGTACTTAACAGACTCGACATGTACAATTTCCAAAAGACCAAAAACGAAGCGGTGACCCTGGTCGCTAAGATTATACGATAAAGCTAAATAACGTCGTAAAATTCTAAGTTAATTCTTACCCCAGGAAGACTTACAAGTACCACAGATGCAGTAAAATCTATGCAATCACTACTAATGTAGATAAAAATAGATATCTAAAAATAAAGGCCTCACTGGACGCGAGCGTTATATTTCATGTACCGCCTTTCTTGCAACAAAGCGGAGATAAGCGCTTTTATTAATATCCATATGTCAAAAATGAAACTGAATGATTTCACACCAAAATATTTTTATTATAACAAACCTCATATTTTTAAAAACCTTTGTCGTACACCGCATTGCAGAAATAAATCAGTCATTGTTAAAATCATGTTGGAGACATGTTCTAACAAATGACAACTCAGCTGAGTATGCTTCACGTGGGTTAGTTCTTGGTCAACTTTGCAATTTGGACTTATAATCACCTACTTTTGCTTTCTATTCGCTTGAGCGTTGACCGAGTAGTGTCCTGCACGCTATCTCGGATATTCCGGAGACTAAACAAACATTAGCTTTGTTTAGTACAAAAACCTCTCCGTTTTTTGAGTATTTGTGTTTGTTTATAGAGCATTATTTAGTTTGGTCGCGTCTCACTAGACTTATCCGAGTTTTTAAAGGTGAGCGGTCGATTGTCAAATTCCGGTTTGTTGTGATCAGCTAAGTATTTCTTATATTTCTAAAAAATTGTCATCTAACTAAATTGATAGCGCAATATTATAATGTGATTTATCTACATCTGAGCCCAGAAACCATTTCAGTAGAATTTTTAGATTATTTTTTGATGCTCATTAATAAAGAAATAGGTGCGCAAATATCCGGTTTGTTTAAGATTTAATTCTAAATCACAGATTTCCATTATGGGAAGCTTGCCTGAACCAGGAGCCCAGGTCAACTTTTTGGTTAATTAAAAATAGATTTTGCAAAGCCCTTGTTAGTTAAATTTTCAATACTTTGTACGGCTGTCATCAGCAAGGCTTACTTTTGTGTATTTGTTTGTATGGCGATCCAAGTCATTTATATATAACTAGCATCATCTCTCTTGACCCATGCTTTTTTGGCTAGTTTTGATCACAACCTGTGACATCGTTTTTAGATTTACTCACCTTTAAGTTCAAATTTTGAAGGATTATAGGATGCTGGTGTAAAATCTGTTAAGAATTTTTTTTTTCACTATAAAGAACTCACTATGATACTTTCAAAAATTGAAACTATTTTAAATTCTCTCTCAACTTGTCTAGTCTTAAGTGATCCGAATGATTTTAACTTTTTTACACGAAGACATTTTTTATTTAAAGACGCTCTTGTTTCTATTCCTGAAATTCCTTTTTTTGATGTAAATTTTATGGGTGATAATCCGGCTCAAAACATCCTAACCGAGTACAATCGAAATGTTTATTTTTAATGTTGTGATGTTCGAGTTGTTTTGTTTGTATAAAGGTAACTTCATTAATCTTTCCAATTGCAAAACATTGAGTCTTAATCGTTTATATTTTGTTGTATATCTCATGCCAGGAATAATTGAATTCCGGGTTTGATTAAAGATGTTGCCACAGATGTTTTTGGCCCTAAGGCTTGTGCGGCTTTATCAACAAAAATGACGTTAGGATTGAAACTTTTATTCATGTACCTTCCACTTAAAAATAGAGGTCTGTATGCGCCAAAACATGACAACATGCAACAAAGATAATGCCTTAGCTGCGGGACTGATCATCGTAACTTTTGTAATCGCAAAAAGTACACTGTCAACCAAAGCAGCGAATCAAAGTCAGGTAAGGCAAAACCGGAATAAACCTACAAATGCGTCAATCAATGTTGATTTAGCTTAAACACAAAATTTTCATCTGCTGTTCTTATTGGACCCGACACTGAAAATTGAGTTGAAACAGGACTCACATTTTAGCTGACACCAAGAACTGGCATTTAAGAAAAATCAAAGAAATAATTGCAATTATTAAAGACTAGCAACTTGAGCCGAAAAAATTAATACGGGCTATTTGTTACCTGGTTACCTGTTATTTCCTGATTTTAACTTTTTTTATGAATACATTCTGTAAATTGTCACTTGATAAAGAACGTATACCATGTTTAAAAACTTGTAAGTAATGCTGTAAAAACGATAAAAAAACTGTTATTGTAGATGCTTAATTTTTTCAAACTTAACTTTTATGGTATAAACCAAAACCAAAAATAAATAAATCACGTTTTAATAGATTTTTAATATTGTTAAATCATTGTAAATAACAACAATTTCTGAAAAGACTAATTTCTATTGTTTAAAATTAAGTATTTTTCTTTTTTAGAACACTGCATTGTGTGTTGCATCATAAAGAAAGCAAGCGCTTAAGATGATTATTTAAAAGTAAAGCAGTGCCTCGTAATGTAAGTACATCTTAAAAATAGCTCTTAAACAGAAACTTGACAAATTGAAATTTTTTCTACCATTTTCATTTAGAAAAATTAAATTGCTCTCTTACATTACGTTCCAAATTGGTTTTTATCATCCCATCAAAGTAAATAAGAAACTGTATTCAATGTGCAATTACGTCAGAAGAAATCTATTTTTTTTTCCAGGCTAATACATGATTAATTAAACGTTTTCATTTACATAAAACTGCAATTTACGGCCGCAACGTCAAAGCGGCGCATTCTACACTAATTCCATTAATTAAATAAGCAAATATGCATAAAAAGCAAAGAGAGACAATGCGAGCTTGAACCTAATCTAAAAATTAACTTTTTAACAAAGCAAACTCTAATTTTGTAAACAGAGATTGAACGTGATGATGCAAAATCCTTTGGGAGCAAAATGTTTTAATCAATATTCGTTGTAACATCGTCAACTTTGTCATTTTCTTAAGCCGAATAAAGTAAAAGCAAACATATTGGTATTTAGAAACTTTTTTCGCTAAGGAAAAAAAATTAAATATTTAACTTTTTTTTTTATCGAAAATAAGTCGGTTTTTTGTTCCACAAACTTTTCAAAGTAAAACAACGTTAAATCCTCTTGATATTTAATTTGCATATTTAACGGGTGTGTATTTTTTTATTGATATTTTCTTTTTAATGATGTTCGTTTAGCGAAAATGAAAATTATTTTTACTTATGGCAAAAATTTCGTTCCCGTTGTAATTCAAATGTGGACTCCTATCTGTGTATAAATTTGAATTCTTTGTTTTGCTGTGAGTTTATTATTAACATACGTATAGTATGTCTCTTATTAAACGCGAACCTCTCAACGTAAAATTATGGTAACGAGTTTGAATAAATACAATCGGAAAATGTAAAAGCGCCGAAGAAAAAGGTAAATTTAAATAATTTTCAAAATCACGAAGTTGCAAATTTTTTTTATGGAATTATACTTTCTGTACAACAACGATTAGTTAGATTTATTCTGTTGTTGGTAAATGCACTTGCAATCCAAACTAATATATTTCTTAGACTATTCCGAGTTTATGTCGCTTTCAATGTATTCTGTCACAATCTATTCCTCAAACAATGTAAACATAATTCTCAAACAATGAAATACATCTAGTTTAATGTGCTTAGTTTGAATTAATGCTACCATAGACATGCACAGGGATTTGTTATTAGTTAGTACTTTATTCAATTACATTTTTAACAACATCAGCAAGCAAAGAAACATATGTTTTTTTAGCAGAAACATATTTAAAGTAAACGCGGTTTTTAAATAAAATAATCCGAAAATTGTGCTACAATTGCATTGATTTAAAGCGTTAAATAACTAGAATAATTAACATAGATTTTATTATTAATGTAATTTCACCTAAATGCGGGTCTGATACTAAATCCGGGTTATTTCTTTAAATGCACTTCGGCAACTGTAAAATAGAAAAAAATATATGTTATTGATGCTGTTTAAAACTGTGTTAATTAACTTACACACGGAACAAACAAAAAAAATTATTAATTATGACGTGTGTTTAAATTACCCATGTAAGTAAGTCATTGTACCTAGACTGTCGTTTTTGTATTACCTTACCACCGTTTCTCTCATTTTGTTCCTTTCTGCTCTTAGCTTTTCCACATTTTCTCTTGCATATTCAGTTTTTTTGTGGTATGTTTTTTTATCATTTTGCTCGTACTTTATTTTCCTGTCTGTTACCAATCTTCAACATTTTTGCAAAATCTTGCATTCTTCGCCCTCTTTCATATTTTCTTCGTACTTTATCGCCCGTTGTGTAAACGCAGAACCGCTCTTATTTTTTTTGCTTTTACTTCCTCTGTTACTATGTAACCCGGAGTTTCTCTATCAAGCTTAATTCTTATTTCCAGTACTTTTTCAGAATTGTTTGCAGCTGCCCTTGTTCTTTCCATTCCCTTTTCTCCGTTCCGTACTACATTATACTTTTTACAATTTTTTCAAATAGTAGCTTCTTTTACTTGTATGCATTCCAAATGTTCTTTTACCTAACCTCCAAACTTTGTCTACCCTATCCCTTACGTGTGCTTCTTCTCCGTTATCTTACCTCATTTTATATCCCAAATATGTTAACCTTTTCTCCACTCCTATATTTTTCCGTTACACTGTGATATTTTTCTTTTCTATTTTTTCCTACTCCTTTCTTAAAGATCATTGTCTTTGTCTTTTTAACCTTAATTTTTAGATCTTCTCTTTTCAAGTAACTCTTCAGTGTTTTTATCGTCTCCTTCATACCTTTTCCTTCCTTGACCATCAACACTACGTCGTCCGCATATTCCAGTTTCCAAACTTTTATGTTTCTTATTACTATCCCTCCTGATCGTTATTTTTCCAAAGATTTTTCCACATCTCCTATGTAAGTTGTGACTAGGCTTGGACTTAATGGGTATCCCTGTCTCAGGCCCTTTTTTGTCCAAAACTTCCCGCTTGACTCTCCATTTGATCTCGCTCTGTTTGCTGTTCTTTTGTATATTTTTTCTATTCTTTGTATGAACGTCTTCTTTGTCTTAATTTTTCTCATATATTCTCAAAACTTATTTCTGTTAATATTGTCCAATGCAGCTTTAAGTCGATAAGCAATGCGTACATTTTTTTAACTTAAATAAGCTCTTAAAAATGAGACACAAAAATGAAGAATAAAATCAAAGAAACTACAAGTAAAAAAAAATAAAACAGGAAAAATGCCACAGAAGAACATAAAGTGAAAATTATTGAAAACACTAGCGGCAAAGGTATTTCAAATTTTTGCATAATTTGTCAAACTATTGGATAAAGATTAAATATGATATCCATCATCCAACATTTTTAGTTCATTTCGCTGTTTGACATTTTGAATCGTAGTTTAATTTGCTGTTTTGCTTTTTCATTTGTGATTTGGCGGTTTAATTAACTATTTCCCATTTTTACTCGCGTTTAAAATTTTGATCCGCTTTTTAATCGATTGCTTTGCGGTTTGATGTGCGTTTTAATCCGCGGTTTAATTTGCTGTTTTGCGTTTCTATTCGTGACTTTGCGGTTTAATTAATTCTTTGTCGTTCGTATTTGAAGTTTATTTGGTGGTTAGAAGTATTATTTACGGTTTAATCGACTACTTTGCGTTTTAATCTGCGGTTTAGTTTGCTGTTTTTCGTCTTTATTAGCAAATTTGCGGTTTTTCAGTTTTTGTTTGCATTTAATAAATGGTTCAAAATTTTGATTCGCGGTTTAATCGACTGCTTTGCGGTTTGATTTGCGTTTTAATCCGCAGTTTAATTTTGCTGTATTAAGTTTTAATCCGCGGTTTAATCGACTGCTTTGCGGTTCGAATGCGTTGAAATCTGCGGCTTAGTTTGCTGTTTCGCTTTTTCATTCGTGATTTCGCGGCTTAGTTAACTCTTTTCTGTTTTTATTTGCATTTAATTTGCTGTTTGAAGCTTTGATCCTCGTTTAATTGACTGCTTTGCAGTTTATTTGATTTTGCGATTTAATTCACTCATATTCGTTTTTATTTGCAGTTGAATTGTTTAAAGTTTTGATTTGAAATTTAAACAACTGTTTTGCGGTTGGATTAGCGTTTTAATCTGCTGTTTTGCGTTTTTATTCGTGGATTTCGCGGTTTAAATATTTCTTTTTCGTTTTTGTTCACGTATAATTTGTTGTTTAAAGTATGGATCCACGGTTTAATCGACTGATCTACAGTTTGATTTGAGTTTTAATTTGCCGTTTAATGTTTGTTTCGCGTCTTTATTCGTGAGTTTGCAATTTGATTAACTTTTTCCCGTTTTCATTCGCGTTTAACTTGCTGTTTGAAGTTTTTATGCTTGGCTTAGTCGATGAATCTGCGGTTTGATTTGCGTTTTAATTCGCGGTTTAATTTGCTGTTTTGCGTTTTCTTTTGCCATTTTGCGATGTAATTAACTATGTTCCGTTTTTATTCGCGTTTAATTTGCTATTTGAAGTTTTAATCGATTGCTTTGCGGTTTAATCGACTACTTTGCGTTTTAATCTGCGGTTTAGTTTGCTGTTTTTCGTCTTTATTCGCAAATTTGCGGTTTTTCAGTTTTTGTTTGCATTTAATAAATGGTTCGAAACTTTGATTCGCGGTTTAATCGACTGCTTTGCGGTTTGATTTGCGTTTTAATCCGCGGTTTAATTTGCTGTTTTGCGTTTCTATTCGTGACTTTGCGGTTTAATTAATTCTTTGTCGTTCTTATTTCAAGTTTATTTGGTGGTTAAAAGTTTTTATTTACGGTGTAACCATCGTTTAAAAATCGATTGGTTGATTGAGTAATGTTTGATAACGGACACAGTATTTGGATTGACGATTTTCATTTAATGTATTTTGAATTTGGTTTAATGTGAATTTTAGATTGAGTTTAATAAGTTATTTTACGATTTTAAATTCAAAGTTACAATGTAATTGTTGATAAAGTTTTGTATTTTGTTACGCGGTAAACCATCTGCTTTCGCGATTTTGCTTATTGAATGTTTCACTTGGATTGTTGAAAAATTCCAGTTGTGATTTATGTTTTCCTTCTGAGATATAATCGTAATTAAGTCTATTTTTACCGTTTGTTTATTTTAAGTTGGTTTATGAGTTCTTTGTTCGAGTACATTCATACTTGAATTTCTTTATGTCAAACGTTTAGATTACGTGGAAAGAGTAAGTCGTTATCTTAATTTATTAGGCAGTTTAAATTCTTGTAATATAATATCTTGTCAAATTGACAGTTTCACGTACAAGCGAAACGCTGTGTCCTAATTATATAAATATGACGTAATATGTTTGTTTGCCTCTTTATTGCACCTTTGCGCGAGAGAATTTTGGTGTTTGAAGTTTCGAACGCAGCCTTTGTGGAAAGGGCAGTCGACGAAAGTTGATATATAGATGTGTTTTTGGAAAATGTAGGTGTGGGAAGTTAGTTGGTTGACGGCCGGAAAAATGTAGTTAACGAAGGTGATAATTCACCTGTTCTAATAATTACCGTGGAAGTAAAAGAAGAGGGTGCAGTGAATTTAAGTGGAAAATCAAACTTTCCTTTTTCGTAATTACGGTTAATTAAGATCACTGTTTTACCTAAATTAATATCGTATGTTTCGTTACGTGAATTTGTGCGTGAGTTTGTTTCGCAATCTCATATCTTTCGCCTTTGGGGCGGATTAATAAATCTTCCACTGGTAACCTATTGTTTGGGAAGCAGCTAAAGTCCATCCAAGGTGTTAGCTTTCAAATCCACTGGGAACCAAAGTTCAGCCGGTGTCACCAATTAAGAATTAAGGTATTTATCGATTTTGTTGTTTGATCGTGCAGTGTCCCGCGATTAAAAATGCAGTAAAAGCTTTCAATTTTTTTTTTAAGTCAATTGAAATTACGACTAACGTTGAATTTAATTATTTTAATGAACACGTATAGTGTTTGCGCAAAAATTAAAATCAATTAACTTTGTTTTGTGCGTTGAGAAGTGATTCGTATTTCGAATATAGGATAATGTAACGACTTATAAACTATATTTTGTTTAGTTCGAATTAAAGTTCGGACATATATATGTTATAAACTGTATTTTTTTTTTGTGTTATTTTATTTGTTTGTTATAAATATGCGGTCAAGATCTTGAGATTTAATTATATTTGACGTCGAATTAACGCTATTGTAGTAGCATTTCTTTTTATAAATTTTAATGTAATGTTTTGTGTGTAAATTATTCATTTTTTTTGTTTGCTTAAGATTATTTCATTTCTTTTATTCAAATTTATTTGATATCAATTAGTACTTGTTATTTTATTTTGTCTTGGTTTTAAATATTCATTCAATAAATGTTAAATTGTTAAATGTAAAGAGCTTTTATTCATTTAGCCGCCGCATACGTAAATTTTTGTTTAAGTGTTTTTCAGAATTGTTATAACCCAAGGTAAGTTCTGTGGTTATGACCAACCGGATGAGCTTTCAAGTAATCAGGGGGTTGAAAGCTTCCCCTTATAGAAATCCTTGATTGGCGCCCTTATCGATTATTTGACTATTTTACCGTTCTAGTTCCATTTTTACGACGATCGCGTTTCCAATTTTTCACGGAATTTTAAATAAAACCCACCCTTCTCCATTGAGCTAGTGGCACAACCCCTCCGTTTATGTTACCACATTGCAGGCAGTGACTTTGTGTTAATTTTGGCATGTAACATAAATAATTTGGCGTTTCCAGCGTGTGGCCTTTTTCGAATTTTAGTTTGCCTGTTAAGTTTCGTGATTTTTGGAAGATTTTACCGTTTTGTAATTACATTTTAAAATGGGTTACAAATTGATCGTTGATCGTTTATCGCATAACGAATTACGTTATGAAATTTTGATTAGAGGTGGTGATGCATCTTTAGGTGTTGTCGTATTACGAGGTTTACTCAAGAATTTCCTTATTGAAGAAGCTACCGGAAAATTATCTCGTCCCGTGTATCCGTTCGATTTTAATGCAGATAAGTTAGCGATTCGTGAAGGTATCGATGAGCTTAGAAAGTTAATAGATTCATTAAAAATTACTCCGACTACAAAAATTTCTTCTACTATTGAAACCAAAATTAAATATTTGTTAAACCGTATTGGCAATTCAATTCCTATTCAAGGTGACGATTCACAAGTTAAAGATGAGTTTTTAAAAGATTTAGTTGTTTTAATTTCGCAGTACGAACTTTTGGATAAACAAATTGTTGTTTCAAATCCGTCTACTTCCGCCGATGAAGTCATCGAACCTGTCGTTCAGCCTTCTTTAGTAGTTGATAACGCTTTACCGACGTCTTCTGCTGTTAGTCAAAATTTTATTAGTCATGTTAAGAGTATTTCAGTTTCGAAATGGAACTTAAAGTTTTCTGGTGATGCAAAGTCAATTTCATTGAATGCATTCTTAGAACGAGTTGCCGAACTTCAATTATCGCGTAACGTTTCAAGTCATCAGTTATTTTTGGAGTGTACTGATCTTTTTACAGGTCATGCATTGATTTTTGTTAGGTCTATTCGTAATTCAGTTAATTCTTGGGAAGATTTAGTTAAGTTTTTACGCGAACAATTCCAGCCTACCGATTATGACGAACGTCTTATTGAAGAAATTAAGCGTCGTACTCAAGCTAATGATGAACCTATGGGTATTTACGTTGCAATTATTCGCAACATGTTTTCACGTCTCGATGAACCTTTTTCTGAAGAAAAGCAGTTAAAGATTTTATTAAGAAATATTTCTCCCGTTTATCAAACTCAGCTTGGTTTGTCGTCAGTTACTTCAATTGAGGAGTTAATTAAATTTGGTCGTATTATCGAGGACCGCATGCAAGCTATTGAAGCTTACACGCCTCCGTCTCGTCGAAAGCAGGACATGGAGCCTGATCTCGCTTATGTAACATCTCAAGTTAAGGACATTGCAGTTTCTCGTTCTTCGAATAACGTTAGTAGTGGTGAAAAATCTACACCACCTGTTAGACAAAATTCACGATTACCGTCTTCTAATATCGCACCTTCTTCGCGAAGGTTAGCTATCGTTAATGCGCCTGCTTCTTCTAATCGAAGTAGTCCGCAATTGTGTTGGAATTGTAGGAAGCCTAACCATCGAGCTGCTTCTTGCAAAGAACCTAAGAAAGGTTTATTTTGTTATCGTTGTGGAAAACCTAACGTTACGGTCCGCACTTGTTCTAAGTGTTCGGGAAACGAGTAAAGGACGTACTAAGAAGCCGTTTAGTGACGTCTGAGGTCAAAGTTAAATCGGCTGTCTATTTTAATAGTTTGCATTCTTCGAAGAAAAAGAGTTTCGTTAAGAATAAAGTCGTGTTAGATTATGTTTTAGAGTCTGCTGAGTCTGACGAAAGACCTTTTGTCTACGTTAAAGTTTTTGGTCACGAAATTTTGAGTTTATTAGATAGTGGCGCTTCTCGCACTATTGTTGGTTCTAAGGGTTGGGAAATTTTTAGTCAATTAGGTTTGAAGTTAAATAAGTCAGTTAAAGTTAATTGTATTGTAGCTAATGGTAAATCAGTACAAAGTTTAGGTTCACTTCTCGTCCCAATCGAAATTAAAGGAAAAATTGTTGTTTTAGAAGTTTTAGTTGTTCCTGACGTTCCGCATAATTTAATTTTAGGAGTTGATTTTTGGAAACAAGCTGGTATCGTTCCTGATCTTAGAAAAGGTGAGTGGCGTTTCGAAAATATGGACACCATTTCACAATTGGAAGATAAAGATTCAGTTATTCAGTCTCGTCTCGATCTTTCCTCAGAACAGCTCAATCAGTTAGACAATTTAGTTAGTAATCACTTTTCTTCTTCGAATAAAAATTTTGGATGCACCAACTTGATCGAACATCAGATCAAGACTACTTCCGAACCAATTAAGCAACGGTATTACCGAGTTTCGCCGTTTATCCAGAAACAAATCGATCTGGAGTTAGAGAAAATGTTGAAGTTAGGCGTTGTAGAAAAATCAAACAGCGCTTGGTCAAGCCCGATCTTATTGGTGAAGAAGAAGGACAACTCTTATCGCTTTTGCGTGGACTTTAGAAAAGTCAACAAAGTTACCGAAAAGGACGCTTATCCTTTACCTTACGTTTCGTCTATTTTGGATCGTCTTCGTGACGCTAAGTTCATTTCATCTCTCGATATTAAGTCCGCTTATTGGCAGATTCCTTTAAGCGAAGAGTCTAAGCAGTTTACCGCTTTTACAGTTCCGAACCGTGGGTTATTCCAATTCACGCGCTTACCGTTTGGTTTAGCTAACGCACCAGCTTCTTGGCAGAGGTTGATTGATCGAGTTTTAGGTCCCGAATTAGAGCCTTACGTTTTTGTTTATTTAGATGACGTCATTATTTGCGCTCCTTCCTTCGAGAAACACATGGAAGTGTTAACTGAAGTTCTTCGTCGCCTTAGCGAGGCTAATTTGATGCTAAGTAAAGACAAATGTCATTTTTGTAAACCTGAACTTAAGTATCTTGGTTTTATAGTCAATTCTACTGGTTTGTCGGTTGACCCGGAAAAGGTCGATGCAATTTTGCGTATTCCAGTTCCCACTGGTGTCGCTGAAGTTAGAAGAATTATAGGCATGGCCTCGTGGTATCGCCGATTTGTACCAAATTTTTCGACAATTATCGCTCCATTGACGTCTCTGTTAAAGAAGAATTCCAGCTTCAATTGGACTAGTGATTGTGATGAAGCCTTTCAGATCATTAAAAATTGTTTAGTTTCCGCACCTATTTTGTCTTGCCCCGATTTCAATGTTCCGTTTACAGTTCAAACTGACGCTTCTGATTTTGGTCTCGGTTCAGTTCTTACACAGTTTATCGACGGTGAAGAACGTGTCATTTGTTATAATAGTAGGTCGCTCACAAAATGTGAACGCAAGTATTCAACTACCGAAAAGGAATGTTTGGCTCTCCTGTGGTCTATTGAAAAATTACGCCCTTATCTTGAAGGAACAACTTTCACTGTAGTTACCGATCACGCATCATTAGTCTGGTTACATAATTTAAAGGAACCTACCGGTCGTCTAGCAGCACGATGGGCTGTTAGACTTCAGCAATTTGATTTTACGATTATTCATCGTAAAGGAAAGGATCATGTCGTACCTGACGCATTATCTCGTTCAGTACCGGCTATCGACAACATTACTACCGATTGTGACACTACCGAACCTAAGTCTTCGGACAAATGGTTAACGAAACTTATGGAACGTGTACGTTCAAAACCTAACGCTTTTCCACAGTGGAAAATTAGTAACGGAAAGCTATTTAAGCATGTTACCGTAGACTATCCCGATCTTCGTTCTGAGAATGACAATTGGAGAGAAGTTGTGCCTAAGTCTAAACGACTCGAAATATTGTCAAAGTTTCACGATGAGCCTACCGCTGGACACCTTGGTATCTTTAAGACTCTCGAACGAATAGTTCCGCTTTATTATTGGCCTAAGATGAAGGCTGACGTCATTCGTTACATCAATGGTTGTAAAGTTTGTATCACGCATAAGCCAGAACAGAAACGTCCTGCTGGCCTTATGACCCGTCATCCTGTTGTGGACAAACCTTGGCAGTTGATCTCTACCGATCTTGTTGGACCGCTACCGCGATCTAAGAGTGGTTATTCGTACATCCTTGTGGTTGCCGATTATTTTTCTAAATTTGTTTTATTTTTCCCGTTACGTTCCGCTACTGCAGCAGCAGTTACTAAACGTCTTGAAGAAGATGTGTTTTTAATGTTTGGAGTTCCTCAATATCTTTTGTGTGATAACGGCACACAGTTTCGCAGTTCAGAATTTACAAAAATGGTTTCGTCATATAAGTCTAAAATTATTTTTAACGCTAATTATCATCCACAAGCGAATCCAACTGAAAGAGTCAACCGAGTCATGAAGACAATGCTATCGTCATATATCGAAGACAACCATCGACATTGGGATAAGTATCTTGCTAAAGTAGCATGTGCTATTCGTACCGCTGTACATGAAGTCACCGGCTTAACGCCGTTTTTCGCTAATTTCGGACGTGAAATCTGTCTCGACGGATCACGTCATGGAAAAACTACCGATTCAGACACTATCGACGATCTAGCTTTTGCTGATCGTACATTTTTGGCCGAAAGAGGCCCAGCGTTTAGAGAAGTTTACGTCGACATTAAGAATCGCTTGAATGCCGCTTATGTCCGCGCTAAACATTATTACGATTTACGTCGTCGTCCAGCACCTTTTGAGGTGGGAGACACAGTGTGGCGGAAGAATTATGTCCTTTCTGATGCATCTCGATATTTCTCGGCCAAACTGGCACCTAAGTTTATCGGTCCGTTCTACGTGAAACGGAAAGTTTCGTATCAGACCTATGAGTTGTCTGATGACACGGGAGCATCTAAAGGCATATGGAACGCCAAGGACTTAAAGTTGAACCCGACTGGGGATAAATAGTTTTAGGTTTTATCGTTTGAGTATTATTCTATCGTATTGTTTTTTATTTAGGTTAGTTAGTTTCGTTTTTGGGTTCCGTGTAGAGACGGACTAAGAATATTTCTCTACAGTGGGGACACCACTTGTCGTAAGAGGCGACTAAACAACGGTTCTTTTATTTCCATTTTTCTTTCTTCTGCTATCTTGTCTGTCCTTATCTTTTATTTCTGTAGTGTTTGCGGCTAGGTGCCATCGCTCGGTGAGGGCAGTAGTTGTGGGAAAAACGCAATGCGCGGATCTCGTGAAGCGCAGCGCGCCCTCTTCTATTGTGCAGCATCGAGTGATCTGTGTCGAACCCAAACATATGCTACCCTTCTTATCGTTTAGTTCTCGTTCCGTTAGTTTTGTTAGGGGTTCTCGATGGTTGCGAGATCGCGAGAATCCATAGGTTTAGTTTCGTTTTGTTTTTGACGTTTGTCGTTTAGTTACATTATCGTTTGTTTTTTTTTAGGTTATGGGTTTTCGTTTCGTCTTAAGTCTATTGCTTATAGAGTGATTTAAGAAATCCCTCTTTAAGTAGGGGAGGTGTAACCATCGTTTAAAAATCGATTGGTTGATTGAGTAATGTTTGATAACGGACACAGTATTTGGATTGACGATTTTCATTTAATGTATTTTGAATTTGGTTTAATGTGAATTTTAGATTGAGTTTAATAAGTTATTTTACGATTTTAAATTCAAAGTTACAATGTAATTGTTGATAAAGTTTTGTATTTTGTTACGCGGTAAACCATCTGCTTTCGCGATTTTGCTTATTGAATGTTTCACTTGGATTGTTGAAAAATTCCAGTTGTGATTTATGTTTTCCTTCTGAGATATAATCGTAATTAAGTCTATTTTTACCGTTTGTTTATTTTAAGTTGGTTTATGAGTTCTTTGTTCGAGTACATTCATACTTGAATTTCTTTATGTCAAACGTTTAGATTACGTGGAAAGAGTAAGTCGTTATCTTAATTTATTAGGCAGTTTAAATTCTTGTAATATAATATCTTGTCAAATTGACAGTTTCACGTACAAGCGAAACGCTGTGTCCTAATTATATAAATATGACGTAATATGTTTGTTTGCCTCTTTATTGCACCTTTGCGCGAGAGAATTTTGGTGTTTGAAGTTTCGAACGCAGCCTTTGTGGAAAGGGCAGTCGACGAAAGTTGATATATAGATGTGTTTTTGGAAAATGTAGGTGTGGGAAGTTAGTTGGTTGACGGCCGGAAAAATGTAGTTAACGAAGGTGATAATTCACCTGTTCTAATAATTACCGTGGAAGTAAAAGAAGAGGGTGCAGTGAATTTAAGTGGAAAATCAAACTTTCCTTTTTCGTAATTACGGTTAATTAAGATCACTGTTTTACCTAAATTAATATCGTATGTTTCGTTACGTGAATTTGTGCGTGAGTTTGTTTCGCAATCTCATATCTTTCGCCTTTGGGGCGGATTAATAAATCTTCCACTGGTAACCTATTGTTTGGGAAGCAGCTAAAGTCCATCCAAGGTGTTAGCTTTCAAATCCACTGCGATCCAAAGTTCAGCCAGTGTCACCAATTAAGAATTAAGGTATTTATCGATTTTGTTGTTTGATCGTGCAGTGTCCCGCGATTAAAAATGCAGTAAAAGCTTTCAATTTTTTTTTTAAGTCAATTGAAATTACGACTAACGTTGAATTTAATTATTTTAATGAACACGTATAGTGTTTGCGCAAAAATTAAAATCAATTAACTTTGTTTTGTGCGTTGAGAAGTGATTCGTATTTCGAATATAGGATAATGTAACGACTTATAAACTATATTTTGTTTAGTTCGAATTAAAGTTCGGACATATATATGTTATAAACTGTATTTTTTGTGTTCTTTTATTTGTTTGTTATAAATATGCGGTCAAGATCTTGAGATTTAATTATATTTGACGTCGAATTAACGCTATTGTAGTAGCATTTCTTTTTATAAATTTTAATGTAATGTTTTGTGTGTAAATTATTCATTTTTTTTGTTTGCTTAAGATTATTTCATTTCTTTTATTCAAATTTATTTGATATCAATTAGTACTTGTTATTTTATTTTGTCTTGGTTTTAAATATTCATTCAATAAATGTTAAATTGTTAAATGTAAAGAGCTTTTATTCATTTAGCCGCCGCATACGTAAATTTTTGTTTAAGTGTTTTTCAGAATTGTTATAACCCAAGGTAAGTTCTGTGGTTATGACCAACCGGATGAGCTTTCAAGTAATCAGGGGTTTGAAAGCTTCCCCTTATAGAAATCCTTGATTGGCGCCCTTATCGATTATTTGACTATTTTACCGTTCTAGTTCCATTTTTACGACGATCGCGTTTCCAATTTTTCACGGAATTTTAAATAAAACCCACCCTTCTCCATTGAGCTAGTGGCACAACCCCCCCGTTTATGTTACCACATTGCAGGCAGTGACTTTGTGTTAATTTTGGCATGTAACAACGGTTTAATCGACTACTTTGCGTTTTAATCTGCGGTTTAGTTTGCTGTTTTTCGTCTTTATTCGCAAATTTGCGATTTTTCAGTTTTTGTTTGCATTTAATAAATGGTTCAAAATTTTGATTCGCGGTTTAATCGACTGCTTTGCGGTTTGATTTGCGTTTTAATCCGCAGTTTAATTTGCTGTATTAAGTTTTAATCCGCGGTTTAATCGACTGCTTTGCGGTTCGAATGCGTTGAAATCTGCGGCTTAATTTGCTGTTTCGCTTTTTTATTCGTGATTTCGCGGTTTAGTTAACTCTTTTCTGTTTTTATTCGCATTTAATTTGCTGTTTGAAGCCCGTTTAATCGACTGCTTTGCAGTTTATTTGATTTTGCGATTTAATTAACTCATATTTGCTTTTATTTGCGGTTGAATTGTTTAAAGTTTTGATTTGAAATTTAAACAACTACTTTGCGGTTTGATTCGCGTTTTAATCTGCTGTTTTGCGTTTTTATTCGTGGATTTCGCGGTTTAAATATTTCTTTTTCGTTTTTGTTCACGTATAGTTTGTTGTTTGAAGTTTACATCCACGGTTTAATCGACTGCTCTACAGTTTGATTTGAGTTTTAATTCGCCGTTTAATGTTTGTTTCGCGTCTTCATTCGTGAGTTTGCAATTTGATTAACTTTTTGCTGTTTTGCGTTTTCTTTTGCGATTTTGCGATCGTTTTTATTCGCGTTTAATTTGCTATTTGAAGTTTTAATCGATTGCTTTGCGGTTTAAAATTTATTTTAATTTGCGGTTTCATTTGCTGTTTTGCTTTTGCATTTGCGATTTTGTGGTTTAGTTAACTTTCTCCCGTTTTTATTCGCATTTACTTACGTCGCAAACGTTCATGACTTTGTTAAAAACGATTAAAGTTTACAAGTTAGTAAGAACGTGCTGTTCTCAGTTAATTAAACAAATTTACGTCCACTGGTATTTATTTATAATAATGACGTATGCAAAGCAATTCCGGTTAAATTTTAATTACGGTGGCGGCAATGTACAGGATGTTGCAAAACTAATTTTATTGACTAATTGAGCTTTTACTAGATTGAACTAAAGTGAGTGATGCTAGAAATTAACTACGTGACTTAATTATTATTTGCAGAAAACACGTTTAAAACCAAATTTAATTCGTGGAGGTGTCAAACGTTTTAACAAATTCTAAGTCACCTTGGATGCAGCAATTTATTAATACGCCAACTGTCGATGACAGTATGCGCAACGACCACGTTTACCAGCAATTGTTACACATAGTGGTTTAGAAATGTTTACTCCTAAAACTCCTCTAATTTGAAGTTGCATAATTTTTGAAATATTCTGGGTTGCACGATTGAGAAAGTGTTTTTCTATGAGTTAAAACGACAGAGCACATCGTTTTAGAATGTTAAGCTCTAGTTGAATACACAATAAAAAAAAATGATTTTAGAAACATTCAATAAAGAGCAGAATGCGACAATGGGCTATCTACATTATACATAAAGCTTATTTACACTATCAACATCTTGTTTTGTAGCGTTGTACTCTATTATTATCTTAGGTTTGTATTGATTTCGTCGTCAAAATAAATACCTAATAGCAACAGCCTGAACGGTCAGGTTGTCTAGTAAGTGTTGTCTAAAATTTGACAATTTTTTATTCGTATAAGGAAATGTTAGTTCAGTTCTGGGTTACATTCTGATTCGCTGCTATTTGTTATATGTCATTACTTATGCGTTTTCTATATGCAATAATTGCAACTAAAATTCACGATGCCACTGTTTGGGGACTCCACTGTTTGTAAAATGTTTAATTTTTATTTGACATTTAGGGGAGAGATTCGCGAACGCTTGGAACAATTACGCTGTTAAAGAGTTTTTCACTTACCAGCAGAATTAGGCAATATTTTAATTAAGTTGGTGCTTACAATTAAAATTTAAAATGGCGCCGACTTTGTTGACGTTTAAAGTTCTTTTAGCAACTTTCCTAAAGCTTCGAATGGGATTTCTCAGTTGTATTAATCTGCGGGAATTATTTTTTCCGTAAATCGTGATACTTATCTAATAACCTCCAGAAGTCATATTATTGGAATCAATGGTTTACACCTCTGGATCCAACTTTATTTCTAGAGTTCATTTATGGGGATAGATGACTCGAATCACATTCTAAATTTTTTTTACGTATTGTATAGTAAAAGTTCTTAATTGTATTCAATTTTATAATTAACCATATTGTTAATTTGAACTAATTTTATTATTTATTTTAATTTGCAACTATTAAGAATCTCATTCTAAATCATACTAAAACATTTTACTTTGGTCGTAAATTTAAAACATTATCACCTTTATGTAATACAGTTGTTTTGAGTACGCTGACGTTGTACCATTCAAGTTTTTTGACTGCTTGAATGTAATCAACGCCAGATTTAGGCACATAACGTCGTACATGTAAGCTTACATACAACGCACGTTTCGTCTATAAAATAATCAAAAGTAGTAAACGTTTTTTGCTCTAACTTATTTGATTTGTAGTGGGTTCACATGTATTCTCAGTGTCTCCGAGCTAAGGTTTTTATTAGTACAAGTGGCGCCAAGTTTTTTTGGTTTTGTTATTATAGTTTCTTAACCACGCCTACTCACCAAAATCGTAGCTAGCCGTGGTGACGTGGTTGTTACCAACAGAACTCAGTACAGAAACGGTTGGTCACAAAAAGTGACGCCCAACGTGGGGCTTTTTGAAGCTACTGGATAATTATCACTATTTACGGAAAAAGTATAATTTCTGCAGATTAGTATCACTGGGAAACTGTTTCAAAGTTCCAGGAAACTTGCTAAAATAATATTAAACGTATTAAAACGCACGCCACGCCAGTAAGTAGATCGGAGTGTATCGCATGCTGTTGACAATTTATTTAATTTTTTTAAAGATTGTGTGCGTCTATGCCTTGTAATATGGAATCAATCGTCAAGCACCTTGTATCTGACTGAGTTATCGAATCGATAATTGCCTCGAAATTTTCAGAATCGTTTAAGAAATTGTCGTTCTACGTAAAGGATACTTGCAGATGGTAGTCGTTACAAGTAGAGTATGTAGGTCATGTGGAGGTCTCGTGGTGCCAAAAAGACGGATTAAAAATTACATATAATTTGAAAAAGAATAAAAAAAGCTTATCCTGCGTTAAATAAACAATTTGTAACGGTTAAATTTTAACTTACAATTTTTTTTGACTGACGGATAGACAACTTTGCCACCGCCAACGTATTAATACCTGACCTCAAAATATTTAGTTGAGTTTTATGCTGTCAGATGGCGCAAGTACGCGTCAAAGTTTGATGCGATGTTACCGGGTGATACATCCGATGTAAATATCTGACTCGCAAACTTTACGTCAAGGCCACGGGCGTATTATAATCAAATCAATTACGCGGACATATCTAAATATTGCTACCGTTGGTGAATTGCGGCGCTATATTAAAATAACTGCTTCCACGGTCTACTTTAGACTTGTTTTGTATTTTCCATATTTGTGTTATAAGTATAACCTTTTATACCATTATAAAATTTTTGTAAACAACGATTCTACTCTATCCTTATTTTCCTTCGTGAGGGTCGGTTGTCGTAAATAAACGATACAACAAAATAAAAGAAATTAATAAACGAAGCTGTAATTTTTTTTATTTGGAACAACTATTTTATTTCTTAATGTACTTTGGGGTTGCGGGTCTGGGATTTTCTTTTCTCTAGTTTAGACGTTCAGTACAGTACAGTTCAGAAAAGGTGGCGCAAAGGGCATTGGCTTATCGGAAGAGTACTTTTTTTCTAATTATCCGACCCACAACCATATGCGGCGAAGCTAGCCAATTGGTAAGCCAAACATCTGCAACTGATTTGAATGAATTTTTTTTCACCTCGCCAATTTGTACGTTAAAAATTTAAATAGTCCCGTTGTCAAAATACATAACGCCACAACACGTGGATGTTTTAAAAAATATTGTTTATCTCAAGCAGGCGTATTTTATGTAGCGAACGATTTGACGTCTTGAAAAGAAATGACGGAAACGAAACTCGTTAGAGGGCGTCGAGAAGTAAAGCCCAACTTCAAGTTAACCAAAAATAAACAAGGCAGCACAATTTAAATTTAAGGCACGTAACAAGTGTTTTGTCATGTGTTCTATTTTAGTGTTGGATATATTTAAACGGTGTCTTCTATTCTAGTTTCTAACCGTTTTGACGCTTTCATATTTTTACGTTATAATTAACGCATTGATACCTGCGATCCGGTTTTCGATTCAACTGAATTAGTCGTCAGCTGTTAAATTACGAGAAAATCGTGATTACCCGAGATATTTTTAATTATAATTACTATCCAGTGCTGAGGTTAATGTTACCGTGAACTGTGTTTACTAATGCTAGTCAGAGCTCTTCAACCTACCGTTTGTTACAAGCTTTAGGTTTTACGAACCTTGCACGGCCAACTTATATAGTCGGAAGTAGGGGAGGTTCACAGGAAGTATGCTTAAGGGCGCCAGAGCTGATCCAAGATAACACTTCTGCCTCGCTCACGACAGACGGTCCAAACTTGTAACTCAATTGGAGGTTCGTAATCCTTATTACTCTGATGGTCGAGTAGCCAAAGTTTGTTATTAGATAACGACGATCAAAAGAGAAAGGTATGTTGCCATAAAAGAAAGTGTAACCAATATAACAACTTTAATTTAGTAACGTCGATGATTATCACAGATATATCGAATTTTCAGTACATGAATGCCAGCCGTATCGGCAACACACAATACATAGGTAAGTTACGTTTAAGCGAACAGCAAAGAATTGTTCGTAGTAAATATTGTTTGTACACAGTATGCGAAACACACAAAATAATTAATAATACGACCTTACTGATAATAAAACAGTGATAATAATTACTGAATTAATACTAAACTTTCGTACTAATTTTTGGTTGTACACAGCATGCGAAAAATACAAAATAACTAATGATACTACCTTAATGGTAATAAAACAATGTTAGCAATTACGGAATTAACATTAGCTAAAGTTTCGTGAGCGACGTTTCTGACAGCGAACAAATAAATAAATCAATTTACCCACAATACAGTAACTCCTACTTGGTCGAAGAAAGCGCTTTCCCCGGCAAGTGAGCCTGAAATAACTTTTAAGTAGCAAATTGTGTCAAACCAATGCCTCACAAAATCAAAATCTACAAAACTGGTTACTTATTGTTAAAGAAAGTACAAATAACATAACCCGGTTGTCGAATGCTGTTATACACCGTCGATGACAGGTGGTTTCGCAGGTGTTTGCCGCCTGAGTAGAATCTCGTAGAAGTGTGATTATTTTCGGTTCATTTAGTTTTAACCGTAGGCCTTATAGATCGAGTTATACTCGTCCCACGAAAGTATTTTTCGAAGTTAATCTTTTATAATTCGTTATCGAATAGGAACATGTGGTACGGCTATCAAATTACGCGAAATTACAACAGAATTTTAATAAACGACAGCAATTATCTTACCCGGTGACGACTCAAATATTTTATTATCGTAGTACACTTATAATTTAATCCCCATTACTACGGATGATCTTTGAGAATTATTTGCAAGCCACACCGGCCATCTTATGCAGTTGACAGATTAATGATTTCGTTGTAAATGACAGTCACACGAAACGATCGGTAGGGGGCGTCCAAACCGGAATCTAATTTTAATTACATATACAGGGTATTCCGTAATGAAAATTTCGTACGTAACACGTTGTTACAAATTTTTTTGTATAGATTTGGCGCCCAATGTCACGTTCAGTTTTTTAAATTGCGTTTTTTTGTTCTGTCTCCTTGTTGCACTCAAGAGTAATAATAGTAAGCAACACACCGTACAACAAGCTGACCCTGTCGCTCTAAACTTTTACATAAACATAATCGTCTGAATTTATATTTGCAAATCTTAAAAAAATTGTAGACAGACAAACAATTTAATCCTTTGAGACTCAACGCGCACTGCTTATGAGTTTGTGAAGCATAAAAATATTATTGTGTTAATTTAACATGCAAGTACGGTCATAAACGACATGACCACCGAAGTACAAATCGAAGAAAAAAAATTGAAATAGTAATACTCACAGTTAAGTTTTATCCAGAGGACATTAGCTAATCTCCGTACTTGAGTTACCTAAAAAGTAATATTAAACCCAATTTAAACGAGCATATAAATGTTTACACAAGTAAAAGGTCTCCTTAGCATCCAATCAGTTAAGAACGCAAATGCGCAGCGTTTCCCTTCGACTTAACAGCATAAATTTCCCCAGTGTTTGTCGTAGTTAATTTTCGAAAGAGGAATAATCCTGCAGGTTTCCAATCCTTGACGGTGTTATCAATAATGTGACGTCATGGAAGTTTTTCAACGAGGCCACCTGCTAGTTATCTTTGGTGATAACGGTAAACATTTGGACAATAGACAATTAGCAGAGTCAATTTAAACTTCCAATAAAGAAAAACGTATACCACTCACCCCGTTTCAACCTTACAAATGTAATTGCATATTATGATATTAGCGTAAAATAATCTAAAGGTGAAGGTTAACCCGGGCGTAAAAGTACACAACTCGTAGATGGTTTTGCAGGAAATGAAGCAAAAGAGCTGTCTAAAATTTGACAGACGCGGCGAAAGAAGAAAAAATTTTCATACTCACGAATTAAACTAATAATTTTTAACATAACAAACCTTATGTAGTACAGTATTCTTGAGTACGCTTACGTTGTACCATTTAAGTTTCTTGACTGTTTGAATGCAATCAAGGCCATATTTAGGCACATAACGCCGTACGTGTAAGCTTACATGCAACGCACGTCTCGTCTGTAAAATAATAAGAAGTAGTAAACGTTTTTTTGTTCTATCTTATTCGCTTTGTAAGGGGTTCAGACGTATTATCGTTGTCTTCGAGCTAAGGTTTTTATTACTACAAGTCTCGCCTAGTTTTTTTCTTTTTTTTTATTATAGTTTCTTAACCACGTCTACTTACCGAGATCGTAGCTAGCCGTGGTGACGTGGTTGTTACCAAAGGAACCCAGTACAGAAACGGTTGGTAACAAAAACTGGCGCCCAACGTGGAGCTTTTCGAAGTTATTGGATAAGTATCACTATTTACGGAAAAAGTATAATTTCTGCAGATTAGTATCACTGGGAAACTGTTTCAAAGTTCCAGGAAACTTGCTAAAATAATATTAAACGTATTGAAACGCACGCCACGCCAGTAAGTAGACCGGAGTGTATCGTATGCTGTTGACAATTTATTTATTTTTTAATGGCGTCAATCGTCAAGCACCTTGTATCTGACTGAGTTATCGAATCGATAATGGCCTCGAAATTTTCAGAATCGTTTAAAGAATTGTCGTTCTACGTAAAGGATACTTGCAGATGGTAGTCGTTACAAGTAGAGTATGTAGGTCATGTGGAGGTCTCGTGGTGCCAAAAAGACGGATTAAAAATTACATCTAATTTGAAAAAGAATAAAAAAAGCTTATCCTGCGTTGAATAAACAATTTATAACGGTTAAATTTTAACTTCCAATTTTTTTTGACTGACAGATAGGCAACTTTGCCACCGCCAACGTATGAATACCTGACCTCAAAATATTTGGTTGAGTTTTATGCTGTCAGATGGCGCAAGTTGTAGTTTATTTTCCATAGCCATTTCCAATCACTTTTGATTTTTGTCACGTTCGGTACGGTGTCGGTGTCGGTGTCGGCCTTAAAACGCAAAAGAATAAGTAAAAGAAAAAAATTATGTCACAGATATATTTCTGATCAGCACATATTGTAGGTTAGTGTTTACACGTGGTAAACATTGTATCATTGTATTGTGTAAGCTATTTCTTGTTATTTTAGCTTCTATAACGTACTCTGGTAATTATGCTTCCACGGCATAGTCATGTAGTTAATTTTCTATAGGATGCTCTTGGAATTAAGATTGCTATGACATGCTTCTGTAATTAAACTTCTATGGCATGCTTCGAAAATTCAGCTATGTTGGCATATTTTTGTAGTACGTAAGTGAAGACCGTAACTTGATCGATGCTGTTAGGAGTCTTTCGGATCGCTTCTCGCTTATAACAATTTAACTGTATTTGTCGATTTTCAAAATGTTTAACGTAACGAATTAGTCTTCGTAAATTTGAATATGATAGATATAAAGAGATTGAAAGTACGCGTCAAAGTTTGATGCGATGTTACCGGATGATACATCCGATGTAAATATCTGACTCGCAAACTTTACGTCAAGGCCACGGGCGTATTATAATCAAATCAATTACGCGGACGTATCTAAGTATTGCTACCGTTGGTGAATTGCGGCGCTATATTAAAATAACTGCTTCACGGTCTACTCTAGACTTGTTTTGTATTTTCCATATTTGTGTTATAAGTATAACCATTTATACCAGTATAAAATTTTTGTAAACAACGATTCTACTCTATCCTTATTTTCTTTCGTGAGGGTCGGTTGTCGTAGATAAACGATACAACAAAATAAAAGAAATTAATAAACGAAGCTGTCATTTTTTTATTTGGAACAACTATTTTATTTCTTAATGTACTTTGGGGTTGCGGGTCTGGGATTTTCTTTTCTCTAGTTTAGACGTTCAGTACAGTACAGTTCAGAAAAGGTGGCGCAAAGGGCATTGGCTTATCGGAAAAGTACTTTTTTTCTAATTATCCGACCCACAACCATCTGCGGCGAAGCTAGCCAATTGGTAAGCCAAACATCTGCAATTGTAATTTTTTTTCACCTCCCCAATTTGTACGTTACAAATTTAAATAGTCCTGTTGTCAAAATACATAACGCCACAACACGTGGATGTTTTAAAAAATATTGTTTATCTCAAGCAGGCGTATTTTATGTAGCGAACGATTTGACGTCTTGAAAAGAAATGACGGAAACGAAACTCGTTAGAGGGCGTCGAGAAGTAAAGCCCAACTTCAAGTTAACCAAAAATAAACAAGGCAGCACAATTTAAATTTAAAGCACGTAACAAGTGTTTTGTCATGTGTTCAATTTTAGTGTTGGATATATTTAAACAGTGTCTTCTATTCTAGTTTCTAACCGTTTTGACGCTTTCATATTTTTACGTTATAATTAACGCATTGATACCTGCGATCCGGTTTTCGATTCAACTGAATTAGTCGCCAGCTATTAAATTACGAGAAAATCGTGATTACCCGAGATATTTTTAATTATAATTACTATCCAGTGCTGAGGTTAATGTTACCGTAAACTGTGTTTACTAATGCTAGTCAGAGCTCTTCTACCTACCGTTTGTTACAAGCTTTAGGTTTTACGAACCTTGCACGGCCAACTCATATAGTCGGAAGTAGAGGAGGTTCACAGGAAGTATGCTTAAGGGCGCCAGAGCTGATCCAAGATAACACTTCTGCCTCGCTCACGACAGACGGTTCAAACTTGTAACTCAATTGGAGGTTCGTAATCCTTATTACTCTGATGGTCGAGTAGCCAAAGTTTGTTATTAGATAACGACGATCAAAAGAGAAAGGTATGTTGCCATAAAAGAAAGAGTAACCAATATAACAACTTTAATTTAGTAACGTCGATGATTATCACAGATATATCGAATTTTCAGTACATGAATGCCAGCCGTATCGGCAACACACAATACATAGGTAAGTTACGTTTAAGCGAACAGCGAAGAATAGTTCGTAGTAAATATTGTTTGTACACAGTATGCGAAACACAAAATAAATAATAATACAACCTTACTGATAATAAAACAGTGATAATAATTACTGAATTAATACTAAACTTTCGTGCTAATTTTTGGTTGTACACAGCATGCGAAAAATACAAAATAACTAATGATACTACCTTAATGGTAATAAAACAATGTTAGCAATTACGGAATTAACATTAGCTAAAGTTTCGTGAGCGACCTTTCTGACAGCGAACAAATAAATAAATCAACTTACCCACAATACAGTAACTCCTACTTGGTCGAAGAAAGCGCTTTCCCCGGCAAGTGAGCCTGAAATAACTTTTAAGTAGCAAATTGTGCCAAACCAATGCCTCACGAAATCAAAATCTACAAAAATGGTTACTTATTGTTAAAAAAAGTACAAATAACATAACCCGGTTGTCGAATGCTGTTATACACCGTCGATGACAGGTGGTTTCGCAGGTGTTTGCCGCCTGAGTAGAATCTCGTAGAAATGTGATTATTTTCGGTTCATTTAGTTTTAACCGTAGGCCTTATAGATCGAGTTATACTCGTCCCACGAAAGTATTTTTCGAAGTTAATCCTTCATAATTCGTTATCGAATAGGAGCATGTGGAACGGCTATCAAATTACGCGAAATTACAACAGAATTTTAATGAACAACAGCAATTATCTTACCCGGTGACGACTCAACGACACTTATAATTTGATCCCCATTACTACGGATGATCTTTGAGAATTATTTGCAAGCCACACCGGCCATCTTATGCAGTTGACAGATTAATGATTTTGTCGTAAATGACAGTCACACGAAACGATCGGTAGAGGGCGTCCAAACCGGAATCTAATTTCAATTACATATACAGGGTATTCCGTAATGAAAATTTCGTACGTAACACGTTGTTACAAATTTTTCTGTTTGGCGCCCAACGTCACGTTCTGTTTTTTAAATTGCGTTTTTTTTGTTTTGTCCCCTTGTTGCACTCAAGAGTAATAATAGTGAACAACGCACCGTACAACAAGCTGACCTTGTCGCTCTAAACTTTTACATAAACATAATCGTCTGAATTTATATTTGCAAATCTTAAAAAAATTGTAGACAGACAAACAATTTAAGCCTTTGAGGCTCAACGCGCACTGCTTATGAGTTTGTGAAGCATAAAAATATTATTAATTGTGTTAATTTAACATGCAAGTACGGTCATAAACGACATGACCACCGAAGTACAAATCGAAGAAAAAAAATTCAAACAGTAATACTCACAGTTAGGTTTTATCCAGAGGACATTAGCTAATCTCCGTACTTGAGTTACCTAAAAAGTAATATTAAACCCAATTTAAACGAGCATGTAAATGTTAACACAAGTAAAAGGTCTCCTTAGCATCCAATCAGTTAAGAACGCAAATGCGCAGCGTTTCCCTTCGACTTAACAGCATAAATTTCCCCAGTGTTTCCCAGTGCGTAAAAGTACACAACTCGTAGATGGTTTTGCAGGAAATGAAGCAAAAGAGCTGTCTAAAATTTGACAGACGCGGCGAAAGAAGAAAAAATTTTTATACTCACGAATTAAACTAATAACTTTTAACATAACAAACCTTATGTAGTACAGTATTCTTGAGTACGCTTACGTTGTACCATTTAAGTATCTTGACTGTTTGAATACAATCAAGGCCATATTTAGGCACATAACGCTGTACATGTGAGCTTACATGCAACGCACGTCTCGTCTGTAAAATAATAAGAAGCAGTAAACGTTTTTTTGTTCTTTCTTATTCGCTTCGTAATGGGTTCATACGTATTATCGCTGTCTCCGAGCTGAGGTTTTTATTACTACAAGTCTCGCCTAGTTATTTCCCTTTTTTTTTATTATAGTTTTTTAACCACGTCTACTTACCGAGATCGTAGCTAGCCGAGGTGACGTGGTTGTTACTAAAGGAACCCAGTACAGAAACGCTTGGTAACGACAAAAACAAAACCCGTTAGATGGCGCCGAGAAGTAAAACCTAACTTCAAGTTAACCAAAACTTAAACAAATCAAACTTAAAGTGTTTTCTATTTCAGTTTTGGATATATTTAAACAGTGCCTTCTATTCTAGTTTCTAACCGTTTTAGTGCTTTTTTATTTTTACGTTATAATTAGCACATCGAGATCTGCAATTCGCTTTCTGATTCAACTAAGTTAGTGACCAATTAAGTTAACAGACGTAATCAATCGTAATTACCCGAGATATTTTTAATTATGATTACTATCCAGTACTGGGGTTAATGTTATCGTGCACTGTTTCTGCTAATACTAGTCGGAGCTCTTTTACATATCGTTGTTGTATAAATTTGGCGCCCAACGTAACGTTCTGTTTTTTTTAAATTAAGTTTTTTTGTTGTTTTGTCCCCTTGCTCCAGTCATGAGTTTTCTTGTAAATTTTATATAGTTATGGAAACTTTGATTGAGTTACGGGTGAAATCTGATTATAAAGCTTTTTACGACCATTCTTACGATTCTAAGAAATCGATAGTATGTTGAATTTTTCGATATCGATAAAACGTTGACTCGCAAGTACTATTCTTTTTGTAGTAAAAATTTGAAATATTTCTATGTGTTATTCTACTACAACATTAGAGAAAAAAATACCTGTCAGTTATTTCGGATTTCTATTAAAATACAAGAAAAACATCAATTTTTTTAAACAGATTAAAACCATGTGCATTATCTAAAATTGAATAAATTAAGTTAACGTATCTAAATAACAATAAAAAAGTAGACAAAAAATAGAGAAACTCACACAAGAATGTTAAAAATTAATAATTAGACAAATACTTGCATATCCCGATGATGTAACCATAATAAAACATCAGTCGAGTACATTTCGAAGGCGACAAAATGTCGCTGTACTCCCATTAGTAATATGGATAAAGCTATGATCGCAATTCCACCAATGTGTTTTAGGAATGAAAAAACGTCAAGTTTTGTTTTGCAAAGGCATTTTTGGTAGGCTTTAATCACGGAAACGGAAGTAATAAATACTCCCGACGAAAATTCATAAATACGTATGACATCAACAAACTTACTTAGAAATTTTTATGCATTACTACCAACTATGAACGTTTGATTTAAAACAAGTGCGAATCTAATTAAACTTAATTACAATCAAATTATGTCATTGTATAATTACCAGCCATGTTTTTAATTAAACACAGAGGTAACTGCCGCTTCTTCAAATCCAAATTGCTAAGTAGTGTCTCAGTTGGTGGCGATCATAAACCAGTAGTTTCTAGTAACAAAAAAAGGAACTAAAGAATGTAGTAATATTCCGGTCATTTACTTACGGTCATCTTTTTCCACATTTTATGGAGCTTTAATTTATGTAGATATTTTGTAATTATCCGTAATAAACTTCTTCCGAGCTAAAATTGATTTATGTTCATTTCGTCCAAATAAAATGATTTTTTCAAAACGCGTCCGAACGAAGAAGTGTTAATTCACCTTTTATTGTCGATTGCGCTAATTTTAATTTAATTTTGGAGTCGATCACGTTCGTTCTTTAGTGCCTTGTCAAATTTCATTACAAGATTGTCGTATGTAATGCCGAAGTTGCCGTTAAGATTTAATTATAAGTTTGCCGAGACACATTCTCTTACAATTGGATAAGAGAGAATGTCCCTTTCTTAGCGGTTACCAGCAGCTTCACGAAATTTCAATTGCTCGCGCTAAAGCTCGATTAAACTTTATTCATACATGCATTTTGTTGTTGGACCAACTGCTACCAAACTCTTCCGAAAAAACCCTCGGGTTAAGATTTTTTTTCCAAGTCAACAATAACTCCTTTTTCCCCTCGATCGTTAGAGTTCTTGTAATTGCAAACATAACCATTAAGTTAATTAAAACTAGGTCGACTCGCATCTTGTACTACTATTTGAATGTATAACAGATGTGAACTGTTGTTTCGAGGACGAAACACCGAAAGGCAAGTGCAAGGGACACCGTGGTTATAACAGCTCGAAGTCCACTACCAATTAGTTAGATAACCGGGACACTTAATCTTATCCTGCGATAAGGAACCGAAGGGTGGAACGAGATAGAAACAGTTTCTGGATTCTACTAACACTAATTGAATTAGTAGTTTGCCTTTATCGGACCAGATTTAATGATCTAAAATAAATCTACGGGCGTTCGTTTTATAAATGAACTTTAATTAATCGATATCGTTTAGGGTGTGTTGTATTTAAAATTATTAACTTAACCAAAATTCAATCGCTATTTATAGGTAATTGATGATGAATAAGTAAGTAGTATACGGGAAAAACGACAGAACATACATTAAAAGGCAATTTTAACTATCTTAACAGGTGTGTCCAATTACGAATTGTTTATTTTTGGATACACTCAACGGCATTAAAAAAAATATAAATAAAACGCACGCAATTTATTTGTAATGACTAATTATATTGTCATTTACACTATTCTACTGTTTTGCTGAAAAAAAAACAAATTTGTAAAATACGTTTTTTTGTAAATATCCATAATGTACAGCCATAGTCATTGGAAATGTCCGTAAAATCAACATTACTGCATTTTCAGTCACATTCTAATAGTATTACCAGTATTTATACTTGTAAATATACCTTGAGGTTATGTCCTTTTGTCTTGTAAATAAAAAAGAGATAACCATTACTAAATTTTACATGTATTTCTCAAACCATAAGAAAATAGTATTACTTTTATGATCGTATTTATATTTTTATGCGAATAAAACACAATTCTTTCTATAATTTTAGATACATACTTATTAATAGTAAAATTTGGAACGTATAAAATTAAGGTAAATTGTAAATAATAATCTAATTACTGATTTTATAAAAACAATTTTACATAGGTACTATTAATATTTCGCTGTATGTGCAAAATTATTTATAAATAAAGTGTAACTTTTATACTTTAATTTTGTTTAAATATAAATGATACTATCAAACAGAATTTTCCGGTGTAACAATAAATATTTGTGCCAATATAATGTAATTTATTTAAATTTTTGCTCACATAGACACATTCCTTTTTTTTGTTTAAGCAGTTAAATACTTCACTTATTAATGAGTATCATAATTACATTTTCGTATTCATATGTGTCATTGAAAAATCACTAGAATAAAGAGAACTCTGTTCCACCGTCTTCCTCTACGTTGTTTAGGTTTTTGACCTGTTCCTGCCACAACAACTTTTGCAGCTTGTTACAAGCTTTAGGTCTTACGAACTTTGCACGGCCAACTCACACAGTCGGAGATAGGGGAGGTTTAAGGAAATTATACTTAAGGGCGCCAGATCAATCCTAATTAACACTTCTGCCTCGATCACGACAGACGGTCCAAACTTGTAACTAATTTTGAGGTTCGTAATCCTTGTTACTCTGGTGGTCGAGTAGCCAAAATTGGTTAACGGGTAACGACAAATAAAAGCGAAAGGTATGTTATCATAAAAGAAAGATTAACAAGTATAACAACTTTAATGTATTAACGTAGAAGATTAACACGAATATATGTGATTTCTCCACTCATAAATGCTCGAAATATTAACAAGTATAATTAACAGATTTAAAAACTTTAATTTAGCAACGTAGCAAATTAACAGAAGTACGTTGAAGTTCTCAATTCATAACCATTAGACAAACTAACAAGTATAATTCATAGATATAGAAACCTTGAATTAGCAACGTAAAGGATTAACCGGAGTATTGTCTAATTTATCGATTTATAAATGCCAGACATAACGGCAACAAACAAAGCATATAGTTAAATTATTGAATAGCAATTCGTGTCACCCAATAACTCACGAAAAAGGAAAAGGAAAAAAGGTGATAACGAAACAAAAGCTAAAATGAAGACAGAAATTTAGGCATACGCTAACGATAGAACCCTAAAATCCAAAACCAACCCAAGAAGAAACGTAGATGAAAGAAGTTTGCCCAATTTGCTAAGCATCACCAACCAGATGTGTCCAAAAGTCGCATGAAGCGGAATGATACTCCAAAGAACCAAAACTCAACCAACAGAAGAGAAGTATCAGAATAGTTACTTGTTAAAAGTCGACAACACTCGCTACGCTAAAAAGCAAGAAAACAACGCAGTCCCAAAGACATCACTAACAGACAATACTAAGCAAACCAAGAGAAAAAGAAGAAGTATAGGAAAGAAAAAAGTAATCCCAAACCAAAAGCAAAGTTATTCACCCAGAGAAGCAACCGATAGTCTAGAACGTAGTTTACGTCGCTTACGCCGACGAGGATATAATGACGACACGTTGACCGACCGACGGTTTACTTGGTGTGGAGTCTCATTTGAATCAGAGTCCGAAAAGCTTTGATCTGGTTTAAGATCCTTAGCATGCCAAATACCTACCGATTGTCCAGTAGTGGTGACTAACTCATACGTCCAAGGAGATTTAACCGTTTTAATAATAACAGGTCTCAGCAACTTAGGTGTTAACTTGGCATTAAAATACCTAGTGGCGTCAGAAAGCGTATAGTTACGTTGCCATACCGAATCTCCAATCTTATATCGCACATGTCGACGGCGAAGATTATATCTGTTTTGTGTTTTTGTGTACGCTTTAGAAAGTTTTCAAAATATGCGCAAGAATAGCTTCATAATGACACACTGAGCGAGTAACTTTAGGTTCAGAAATAAGAACATCAGAAGAAGATGCACCGAAGAAATTTCCAGTAAGAACGTGTTCACGTCCGAACATTGCAAAGAAAGGAGTACAGTCAATGACCTCGTGTTTTGCAGTACGAATGGCGCAGCCAATCTTCGGGAGATTTACATCCCAATGCCTATGGTTTTCTTTGACATATGAAGAAATCATGGTTTTTAAGACACGATTAATTCGTTCGGCGGGATTAGCCCTACGATGATATTTAACCGTAAAGAGTATCGTTGTCCCATAAGTAGCGCAAAGTTTACCAAATTCTTTACTACGAAACTGGACACCATTGTACGTAATAAGATACTGAGGAACACCAAAAAGAAGAAAGATATGTTCTTCGATGATTTTACAAATAGAGGTAGCAAGAGCTGAACGTAACCGAAAGAACAAAGTAATCACTAATACATAACTATGGCCTTTCGAAGAGCGAAGCAGAGGACCCACGATGTCACAACAAAGAACTTGCCAAGGGTGGGATGGCTTAGCGCGAGGAGCGAATATAACAGGAGGAGCAACTTGTTTCACCTTGTGCGCTGCACACACCCGACAACGCCGAATATACGAAGCGACATCGGCACGTAAGCAGGGCCAATAATAACGTTGTAAAAACCTTGCCGTAGTTTTCGAAACACCACAGTGTCCAGCAACCGGAGGATCATGATGGTTACGAATCATTTCCGTACGTTGTTCCGTAGGAACTACTATTTTACAGTCATTCGAAGAATCAGAAGAGAAAGGAGTAACAACACGACGATAAAGAACATTATCTCTAACAAACCATTTCACAAACTTATGAGGAGCATCCAGGACACGTTTAAGAAGATTATTATACCAAGGATCAGAAGTCGGCAACTTAAGCAAAAAGACAGAAGAAGTTTCAGACAGATGGATAGCTTCTAATACAGGAACTGAGCGAGACAGCGCATCAGGAACGACATGATGTTTTCCTTTCCGATTATTATTGAAAAATCGTATTGTTGTAGCCTAATAGACCACCGAGCCAATCGTCCTGAAGGACTCTGCAAACGATTTAACCACAACAACGAATGATGATCAGTTATCACCGTGAAATGGGATCCTTCCATATAAGGACGGAACTTCTCTATGGCCCATAACACAGCCAGACATTCTTTCTCAGTAGTCGAATAATGTCGCTCCGCCTTCGTGAGCGATCGACTAAGATAACTAACAACCTTTTCACCATCCGCAGTCGTTTGACTTAACACCGCACCTAAACCAAAGTCCGAAGCATCAGTCTGTACCACAAAAGGAAGTGAAAAATCAGGACACGACAGAATAGGAGCAGCAACTAAGCTGTTTTTAAGAGAATCAAAAACGGCTTGACATTCCGCTGTCCAAATAAAAGAAACATTTTTACGAGTAAAAGCCGAAAGTAAAGAAGTAAGAGAAGAAGAATTAGGAATAAAGCGACGGTACCAACTAGTCATACCAATACATCGTCGGACATCAGTGACGTTTGAAGGAGTGGGGACATTAAGTATCGCTGTTACCTTATCCGGGTCTACTAACAGACCATTCTTGTTGACTACGTATCCGAGGTACTTTAATTCAGACAAATAAAAGTTACATTTGTCTCGCCGCAAGGTAAGCCTAGCAGAAATTAAACGCTCTAACACCTTTCCTTGTATTCGAATATGCTCATCGAACGTTGGAGTAGCGATGATAATGTCGTCAAGGTAAGCGAAGCAATAAGGCTCCAAATCCACACCCAACACTCTATCAATCAATCTCTGAAAAGTAGCAGGCGCATTATGCAGGCCGAATGGCATGCGCGTGAACTGGAAAAGACCACGAGAAGGAACAGTAAAAGCAGTCACAGCCTTGGAGTCTTCTGACAGCGGAATCTGCCAATAGGCAGACCGAATATCCAAGCTGGACAGAAATCGAGCATCTCTCAGTCGATCTAGAATGGAGGTAATATAAGGTAGTGGGTACGCATCCTTTTGAGTTACCTGGTTCACCTTTCGAAAATCGACACAGAACCGATAAGTATCATCCTTCTTCCTCACTAAGACAATTGGATTCGACCATGGACTACTCGATGGCTCCACAACACCCATACTCAGCATTGAGTCCAACTCCTCATTAGCAACCTTCTGTAACGCTGGTGATAACGGATAGTAGCGCTGTTTGATGGGTTCAGCAGCCGTACGTATTTGGTGCTGAACGAGAGAGGTGTGACCAAGCCTTGAGGATTGCTTCGAAAAAGAGTCCGCAACAACGTTGTCTAAAAGTTGTTGTTGATCCGGAAGTAGTTTTGAGATAGACTCAATAGAATCCGAAGAGATAGTATCAATCAAAGGAGGGTTAACATTAAAATTCCACAATCCCTGCCGAAAATCAGGTATGAAGTTCATAGCTTTCCAGAAATCTATGCCTAAAATCAATTGTAAAATTTTAGGAATAACCAAGGTATTAAGCGTCTTTAGTTTACCTTCTAGAGAAAATGGTAGAAGAACTGATCCCAATACGGTACACTTAACGTCGTTCGCTAAATTACATAAAGACACAGAAGAAGGAGAAAGACGAATATTTAAAGACTGAAGAAGTTGCCACCCGGGACCACCCAGAATCGTTCGAGAAGCACCAGTATCCAAAAGACCAAAGAAAGAAAGACCTAAAACACTAACCTTAAGATAAGGACGCTCATCATCACGAACACTGGCAAATATAAAATCCAAAAGAATACGTTGCTTGTCAGGCAAGTAGAAGATAGAATCCGAAGTAGAATCTACGACTCGGTCCGTAGACTCGTGTCCTAGTTTCCCGAGACAGTATTGCACTTGGTACAATTGCGACGACTAACTCCTGCCTGTCCACACCCGTAACAGTGAAGAGTAGGAGGTTTGTCACAATTCGGAGATACATGTCCCATCTGACGACAATTCCAACAAGTAACGCGAGAAGAACTAAAAAAACCTCGTCGAGAAGAATTAGAAGTAGTAGCATTCTCTTCGAGCGGTACCGAACGATTCTTAGAAGTAGAAGCAATAGAAGAAACTGAGGTGTCGCTAACATAAGCCAATGTAGGTTCCAAAAGTCGAGTGGTACGCCGCGAAGAAGGTGGTTTATAGTTGTCCACTGAAAGTTTAGTTAACTCCAACTGCTTGTCGTAATCAATCAACTGAGCTAAGGTAGAGATCCGTGCTAATCCTAAAGCAGATTGGTAGTATGGTGTGAAATTACGTCGTATCGTCTTAAGCTGAGTTTCTTTAGAAACGGGCAACGATAATCGCTGAAAGAGACTTTGCATCATCGTCACATCGATTCTTGAGGCCCTATTGTTCGACTTCGAATCTCATCCCATAGACGATCGTCGTAATCAGGTGGTACGAATTCTGATTTTAACAAAGTAACTACATCTTGCCAAGAACGCAAAGAATCTCGATTCACCCTAAAGAGACACAAAGTTTTCCCAATCAGGATTTCAGCAGCCGAATTAAACAAATTCTGTGGAAGACATCACGCGACAAACACAACTCATCAACTCGCATCAAGAATTCGGTGAGTGAAAACGAACCTTCACCCGAAAAAGTCAAGTTCCACTTAGCTAGTGACATATTAGTAGCAGTAGTCTTTGAAAGAGCAGAAGTAGTCTGAACAGATACATCCATTTCAGCCTCGGAATCTGAAGATGTAAGAAGAAGTGGTTCTTCATCCGGAAGTAATGACTCTACCGAAACCTGTTTAGGACTAGACGAAGGTAGGTTAGCAAAAGAAACCGACGTAGTTCTAGTAGCCTTCTTTCCTTTAGCTGCGAACTTATTACGTAGGGTTTGTAGCGTAAGTCCAAATTGACGATGAAACTTTGCTTCATCTTCCCCATCAGGTGACATGTTCAAACAACGACGGTGAATGTGTACCTACAAGGTACTAGCTCGTTTGAAAGTAGACGAAGAAAAATTCCCATCAAATTCGCTCAATAACGTTTGTAGTTCCCCAATAGCCTGTTCGACAGCCACCTAATCATCCACAAAAACCGAAGTAACAGCATCCATACAAAACGATGCTTCCTTTTCCAACTGTAAAGCACTACGCACCGCACCCCTTCATGTAGAAACGACTACTGTCGGATCAAACCCACGAGAAACTAATTCATATTGAAGCTTCTGCTTCCTAAGTCGATTCACTTTTAATCGCCAAGTAGCCATCTTAGTGACGAGTTTCCCTAATAAACGAGAAAAAAAAGAAATGCAAAAACCAAATAGTGGTACAGCTCCAATCACGTTTCCCAAAACTACAACAAAATCTTAAAGAAAACTAAGCTAATCGTGAAGCAAAACTGTACGACTAAAACCCAATAATATCACTACTAACTAACCGGATAAGCAGAAAGGGTTAACCGACGTAGTCAAGTTAATACAAAAATCTAAGCACAAGTCCGATTACAAAAAACGTAAGCAAATTACTACTATTAAGTCAAACCGCAGCACTAAAACCAAAGAAGTAAAAGTTAGTGCAGCAACTCAGACGTCAAGTCTCGTAGCAATAACTAAATAAGCAAAACAGAGTAAATCGAACCCACCGAAAACTAAGGGAAGATAAAAGAATCAATGAAGCTAGAGGAAATTATGATCGCACACACCAAATCGAGAAAAAATCAACAATATAAACTACTTATGAGTGATAGTAATCCTACGCTAACCACAATTAAAGAAAATAGCAAAAAGAATTATAAAGAATGAGAAATTTAATATAAGAATAATCGAGCCCCTGAAGTTGGGCAGCCAAAATTTGATACAAGTTTTAGGTCTTACGACTCTTGCACGGCCAATTCAAACAGTCGGAGATAGGGGAGGTTCAAGAAAATTATACTTAAGGGCGCCAGATCAATCCTAATTAACACTTCTGCTTCGATCACGACAGACGGTCCAAACTTGTAACTAATTTTGAGGTTTGTAATCCTTGTTACTCTGGTGTTTGGGTAGCCAAAATTGGTTAACGGGTAACGACAATTAAAAGCGAAAAGTATGTTATCATAAAAGAAAGATTAACTAGTATAACAACTTTAATGTTTTAACGTAGAAGATTAACAGGAATATACGTGATTTCTTCACTCATAAATGCTCGAAATATTAGCAAATATAATTAACAGGTATAAAAACTTTAGCAAAGTAGCAAATTAACAGAAGTATGTTGAAGTTCTCATTTCATAACCATTAGACAAACCAACAAGTATGATTCATAGGTATAGAAACCTTGAATTAGCAACGTAAAAGGTTAACCGGAGTATTGTCTAATTTCTCGATTCATAAATGCCAGACATATCGGCAACACACAGCATATAGTTAAATTACATCGAGATAGCGAAGTAAATTTCGTAATAAATAGTGTCTACTCCCAGCATGCGATACACTCTAAATGATATTTGAAATTACCTTATTGGTATGTAAACAATAAACGTAATTACAGACATCGACAGTAATCAAAGTTCCGTGAGTGACTTATGACAGCGAAAAAAATATAATCAAATTGACTTACCCAATCCAGTGCTTGCTTGCGTGAAGAAAACGTTTTCCCACCGGCAGCCTAGAATAATTATTGAATAGCAATTCGTATCACCCAATAACTCACGAAAAAGGAAATTAAAAAATCAGTAATAATAATTCATTAAATGCGATATAAGAACCCGTTGTATCGAATGCTGTTGGTTGTAATTACGAACAGGTGGTTGGTAACGCAATCGACTGTTTTCCAAACATTAACATCTCCAACGCATTGCTCGTCGAGACTTCGTTTTCGTAGAGGTAGTATGCCCTCCCAAAAGCTTATACGTTCGGTAGCGGTATTTATCAATCGTACTTATGCATCAGTATTCTTTGTTGAAGCAAACAGGAGATTGAAACGTGGCGAAACCGGCTATCAAATTAATACAGAAATTACTAAGAAATCTTAACAAACTGGAGACAAAATATCTTACCCTAAGCCGAACAAATTGTAATAAAATCGTAATTGACTTATAAATTCGGATTCATCACACGGGATGCCCTTAAAAGCTTAGGAATCAGTTCAAGATTCTCGACACCGACCGGCTCACGTAGTTGACAGCTTCAAAATGACTACATCAGTAACCAACAAGGTCGGCAGAGGACGTCAAAACCAGAAACTAATTTTTAAGTCGATACACAGGGTACTCCGTTGTGAAAATTTCGCACGTAACAAGCTTCTACAATGATATTTATCAGAAAGATATTTCAGAATTAAACACATAGATGCTTACTCAGAACTAAGAAAAATCCGAGCAGGGGTACCACAAAATAGTGTGTTAGGTTCAGTATGCTATCTATTATATACTAGTGATATTCCTAGTCTTGAACATGAAACAATAGCAATATTCGCTGATGATACCCCAGTTATTGCCGTCGAAAAAAACTATAATAAGACTATCAAAAAACTCTAAACCTCTATTATTAAAATTAACACCTTGACTAAAACTAAAACATCAAAACAAAAAAAATGTTATAGCTTCTTAGAAAAAATTCCAAGTTGTCTACATATAACAAACTGCTCTTATACAAGCAAATACTGAAACCTGTATGGACCTACGGCATTCAACTCTGGATTGTTCTAGCAACATATTGGTGATCCAACGTTTTCAGAACAAAGCACTAAGCAACATCCATCGGGACCTTCAGATTCAGATTGTTGAACAAACCATCGCCAAATTTGCTAACAAACAAAAGCTATTTAACCATGTGAATGTCAAGGCCATCCAGCTCCTAGATAAGACAAGCTTAGTAAGAAGACTTAAAGGAATCAAGCTTTTTGAGTTAGTAAAATAGTGATAGTGCATTGCGAGTTATTTGTGCTACATGTTATGTTTAGTGTAGTAAAGTTATTGAAACACAAAGCAAACTAGTGAGTAAGACCTTAGTTTAGGAATCATGAAACGTAACAATTTACTGGTAGATCTGGTAAAGTTTTAAACGCTCTAGGATTTTTGGATTTTTCAATAACAAGCAGATCGAGTTTGTGCGTTCCACTAGCGCTAGAGCACTGGAGCACTTGCTTGTTCTGTGTGGAAATGTCTTCTATCGAAAAAGTCTCCAGAAGAGTTCATTTTTGTCCAAGTCGGGACCAAGTTTTAATTTTTTTTACATTTTTCTTTATACGGTTCAACTGCTTCAAATTTACAAGAAACTTTTTTTCCTGTTATGGTTAGCAAGCGGACCCCAAACCGTTTTTTGAGTTTGTCAAGCCATTCCGTACTACAAAAACCGTCTTTTTTCATAACTCCTATGAAGAAAATTTTCGTTTTTTCTTTGATAATATCTCCTGAAATCAGCATCTTCAACTAAAGGGAACACGCCAGCGTTTATCACTTTCCTATCACTCCTGCTGTTGAGCAAATTGTATACAAATTTTTCGATTTTAGCCCGATTGTTTTTAAGGTCATAAAACGAAGCTAAAACACTAAATTTTTTTCTTTTGTCCAGTTTTTTACTTATTTTGGGTTTTCGGTCTTGTGTTGACGTTTTTCACTGCGTTTCTCGGTCGTGACATTGTATGTTATGTATTGTACAAAAGAGGTAACACAAACATTTGCAAAGACAGCTAACAAACAACACATCTACTGGGTCACTGACCAGTGTCGGAAAAACTGCAGAGAAACATTTTTATACGTTTTTTTGTCGGTATTGTTTTTTACAAATAAAACCTTTTTTTACATTAAAATTAAAACAAAAATCTTTTAAGATTAACAAAAAAAAATTATAGAAAACATCTCTTTTCGTCTACGCTAAAAATAATTACTCAATCTTAAAATTTGTTACTTAAATTTAAATCTAGATTATATCATATTTCCTATAATTTTCATTTTTCTCGATTCTCACTTTGCTCCGATTTTCCCAACCATTCCTCTACCACAAAGAAAAAATGTTTAAATTTACATAATTTATACGTAAGACCAAACATTATTTAACTTTGTGCATAAATTCAAATTCTAGCGGTTACTCAAAACAACAAAATTAAAACAGTTATTTTCCGGGTATTATTTTGACAACAACCCCAAATAAGTTTAAATGTTTACTTAACAATATAGAAAAACAAAAACTTTCCACTTAAACGTTCACGCTCGCGGTATATAAAATAATGATAAATTGTATTAACAAACTTTCTACACTCCCAAATTTATTTCCTTTTAATACGCATTTAAGTATCATATTACTTCGGTTTGTACAAAAAAAAATTTAAACAAAGCGAATGGGTAGTTTTATATTACAGTAGTCATATATTAAAACGTTGTTTATTAATTTATTCCAATACGAATCGGTTGTATTAGCTTTCGGATATTTAATATTTTTGTTGCGACCTCGCAGATCAAACGTGGTCATTTCGAAAAAAAAAGAATTTTAATTGCTGAAGTTAATATTGATGTTAATTACAAATAATATTACCATTAAAATTTATAGTTTATACACTTCTGTAATTGCAATACTTTCGTAACTTGTTTAAACTTGTGTTATGCCGTTTAAAGTAATAAAATAGTTGTTAAATAGAAGTAAGATTTGAAACTGTAATAGTTATTTACAATTGAGTGCGTGTATAATCTAGTCAAATGGTAGTTTAAAGTGGAAAGTTTTGGTGTAATTGTTATTGGTCGTTTATTTTGTTTTGTGTGCTGCAAAAGGTCGTTGAAATATATTGGGGAAATCAGTAATTTTTGAAAACTAGAAAAAACAGCATTAATATATATTTTTTACTTTTTGTGAACTTAAAAGTGCGACGACTAACTCAGTTGTTTCGGTGATTGAGTCGTAAGCTTTGTGGTGCTTAATTATAAATTAAATTTTAAAAAGGCACCAAAACGATAAAAGACTAGGGTGGGAGACACCGTTTAAATCTACTCGAAGCTATAATAGAACAAAGGACATAAGTGGTAACAGAGTATACTTATTTTATCACAAACAGCGGTTCACGTTAGGAAAAAAATACATAATTAGATGTATACAAATTTGATCAAACACTAGTACGTAGGTCGGTATCACAAACAAAATACTAAATAAGTTTTTGACCAGGCAGCACGTCGTACAAGAAAGTGACCTTGTCGGCTTAACGTTTACATTCAAAGGAGAAACGAATTTACTTCGTAAATTAAAATACAAAATTACGATTCTCGAATAACTAGAAAATCAAAGCGCACCTTATAATAATATGTGACACAACAAAATGGTATGGTATGGTATGGTATGGTATGGTATGGTATAGTGTTCTGTGGTTCCTCATCTGCTCTATTAAAAGCTTTCTGTTCTCAAATTAATGCATTAAAAGTTTGGTCTGATTCTTCCTGCATAAGTAAGTTTAGAAACATGAGATTTCAGCTCTTTACGTGTTTAAATGTGTCATGTTGATTAAAAACATGTCACACAATTTTAATTTTTCCTGCCATAAACATGAGCACAACACAAAACACAAATATAGGGTGCTCATCCCTTATCATGACACGTCTAAATTTGAAAAAGCTGCTTCTACTCAACAATAAAATTTAATAGTTTGGATCCTTGTCACTATTAGAACGCTTAAGCACTAATGACTAAACCAGTTTAAAAAACCAGAAAATTAGAAAGTACAACTGGATTTACTGCAATCTTGCTGCAAGAAGAACGCAGTGAATATCTTCACCTGAGACACTACGCTAGCTGGAAGATTAGCAATGTAGATTGATGTTATAGTAGCTTCCAGTAAAAAACATTAGTCTTAGTACACTGCTACGTGTCGTTAATCATTACTTTTTCAAAAATTTGTATGTGAACAAAATTTTTCGACGTCACTGGTACACAGACACCACTGATTGGATACTTCGGCGTAAACTGATGTTGCTTCAAATACGTTGATCAATCTTATTTTATTTTGTATTGTAGTGGTAGCAGCACGTAATTTGTAATCTTGATTTGTAAGTACTTTCATTTTACACTCTGCACTCCCAAATTTATTTTCTTTTAATGCGCATTTAAGTTTCATATTACTTCGGTTTGTACAAAGCAAATGGGTAGTTTTATGTTATAATAGACATATATTAAAACGTTGTTTATTAATTTATTCCAATACGAATCGGTTGTATTAATTTTTGGATATTTAATATTTTTGTTGCGACCTCGCAGATCAAACGTGGCTATCTCGAAAAAAAAAGAATTTTAATTGCTGACGATAATATTGATGGTAATTACAAATAATATTACTATTAAAATTTATAGCCCAACAAAAATTTTCTCCACAAATATGAAAAATCATCAAAAAACTACTAAAAATAATGTTTTTTTTAGTGGTTTTCAGCTTATAACTAGCAAATCAATCTATTTACGCAAAAAGTGATCTTATACTAAAATAAAAAGAAGACGGTTGCCTACAATTTATATTTCTAATATTTTTTTGTACGTCGTATGGTTTCCACGCAAAAAGTTGAAATATATTGGGTAAATCAGTAATTTTTGGAAAATAGAGAAAACACTATTAATATAAGTTTTTTATTTTTTGTAAACTTAAAAGTGCGACGATTAACTCAGTTGTTCCGATGATTGAATTGTAAGCTTTGTGGTGCTCAATTATAAAATAGATTTTTAAAATGCGCCAAAACAATGGTGGTGGGAGACACCGTTTAAATCTACCCGAAACTGTATTAGAACAAATGACAGAAGTGGTAACACTTGTTTACGTTAGGAAAAAAAATACATATTTAGATGTTGACAAATTTGATCAAACACTAGCACGTAGGGCGGTATCACTGACAAAATACAGAATCGGTTTTGGACTAGGCAAAATTTAAAAAAAATGAATTTACCTCGTAAATTAAAATACAAAAATACCATTCTCAAGAATCTAAAGAATTAAGGCGCACCCTATAATAATATGTGACACAACAAAATCATTGTATTGTGTTAACAACACATGATGTACGTACAGTTGTCCTTACAATCGACTGACCACCAAAATACTAAAAATTACAAGCATGCGACTAGCTAACGGCACTTTTCCAGCATTTCCTAAAACTTAATTCAACTCTAACAAACACATACACAGTGTTATCATCAGTTAAACCTATTTAATTCATACGATTAATTTCTTAATTTCCGTAAGTGTTTCCTCCAATACGATAAGAATTACATCCAACCCCTCAAAGGTGTAGATAGTGTTAGCTACAGTAATGTGACATCATAATAGAATTTTTTTCAATTACATCTGCCTATTATCTCTACAGACAAAGTACACGTGTGGAGGTATGGAAACCCGCTACAGACAATTACAAAAGTATTAAATTAATCCACAAACATAAGGCTTACTCCAAATACATACTTTTACTCAAATCAAAACGATCTTTTACTCCATATTCGTATTAATGTGAATAATTAACAATGCAAGTCTTGTGAGACGTACAGAACGCTAGATGATGTACGCGTTATATAATTTTTCAGCAAGCATAAATCCTGTTTAAAATTTGACATGTTATCCCTACCGATGCGACAAAAAGTGGGCGTTTTAAGAATAATTTTTATACAGAGGACAAACATCATACTAAAACACTTTTAACATAACAAGGTAAACATTATTCTATATGCTTATAAAAGAGGCAAATTTCTGTACAATTTATGTGTATTTAAATACTAATAAGAGCCCAGAGTTCCATAATTTCTTCAGAGCAGTCTTCCAGTCCTTTTGCGTCTAAAAAAAATAATCGGTGACTTATTTCCAAATACTTGACGATTCAATGAATAGATACGAAAGCAGCCTATTAAAAAACATATTTTGAACACACAAATAAATAATAAGTGAAGAAATAAAGATGAGACAGTTCAAGCACATATTGGAACCGTTAAGGCCGGTTCTTGGGCAACCACAGTTGGTCTGACACGTGCATTTTCAAGAAATAGGTTTTAAAACTGTTTCTGGGGATGTCTCTTTGGCTATGTAACAGTTATTGGTGCTTTCTCCTACAATGCCAGTGATAAAAGATAAGATGTGACATTAAAAGCATTTTTTCTTCAGCCCTTATCTGTCTACTCCTGAACCTATGCCTCTTTCATTTTCTTCCACGCTGCTCTATCTTGTGCCACTTGGAACCACTTTTTTCCTTCTTGTTTCTTTATGTCGTCGTGCCATCTTCTTTGCGGTCGTCCCACGCTCCGCTTGGTTGCCAGTGTGTTACTTTAATAGTCCATTTGGTTGGATTCTACCGAGCGACGTGTCCTGCCTATTGCCACTTTAGTTCGGCGACGCGTTTCATAATATCAACGACTTTGGTCTTCTGTCGGATTTCCATATTTTGTATTGTATCTCTGTGACTAATGCCCAGCATCGCCCGCTCCATCGCCCTTTGCATTGTTCTTAATTGCTTAGCAGTCCTTTCCGTTATGACCGTCGTCTGTAGTCCATAAGTTCCAACCGGTAAAACGCAGGTACCAAACATTTTTCTTTTTAGATTTATATGAATTTTATTGTTTTTGAATAGATATGTATTTTAATTTACCAAACGCTGTCCAAGTTACTCTTATTCAATCTTTGAGAGGGTTATTTACAAGATACTCAAAAAAAGGAGGTACCGTATCCAATTGATCCACGGGTACCCACCAACAAGTCAGGCAGAAGATGAGGAGATCGAAACATATCTCGAAGATTTATACAAAGTCATGGATCTTCACAAGACTAAGTACAAAAAAGAAATGCATAGTTGCGTAAACCAGTCCATCAATTCTTTCGAATCACTTGATTCTTTTTTAATCCTTGATTCTTTTATCTGCTATGCTACTCCCGTTTCCGTTTTCTCACAAATATTTTGGAGCAAAATCATTTCTTTAGTCCACTTACAAAAGATAGTTCTACTAACTCCACCACCATAAGTCATAGTCATGGTATTTTTAGTAATAACAAAAAGTGGATTGAAAAAAAAATATAGATATGTATATACGTTTTGTTACTTTTTCTTCTTGACCGTTGTGTAGCCTTGGTATCTCTCAGCTAAGAAAGTTCCAGCGAAGTGGCGCCCAAGGTTTTTTATTTCTATTATCGTTTTTTAATCACGCCAACTTGCCGACATTATCAGCTATCCGTGGTGACATAATAATTGCCATTAGAACAAAAGGTAGGAAACAGAACGCTTTAGAAAAATTCTTGATCTTATTAAAGAAACTCATCAACAGAACAATATTTTTGTGATGTACTCTATCAGAAGATTTTGATTACAATATCGTGTACTGTTCTGATACTAAATTAAGTCACGTGGATTGTTTGAGTCATAAAATTCTTAGTGAACTGTATTGACAATACGACTATAGAAAAAAGTCAATAAACGTTGAGCTTTAGGTACGAAAACGGATTAATTCAACGGTTTAAGCATTTACAATAGAAAGACGAATCGTTCAAAACAATTTATAATGTCTTACAAGAAGGTTCTTACAAAGATTATATTATTTAAAGTGAACAGAAAAAGATTATTTATGGTTCCAAATGGATTAAAGATCGAGTTAGCAAGACAAGTTCACTAACAAAGGCATTTGGTTAAAAACCGAGTAGCAGCAGTAATCTATAACTGTCTTCCCTGAATCAAAACCAAAATAAGATAAGCAAAAGGGCTACCTTAACCGCATTGAAAAGGGACACGTATCGTAGGCAAGATAATTTTAAACTTGATGCACTCTCCATAGATGAAGTTCCAACACCTTTTGTTAAATATGGTTCCCAATTTATATCTCTTTTACATTATACATAAATTTCTCTCTGATATTTTGGTCTACTTTTAAAAAAGACGATCCAACTTTTTCTATTCAATACACTTTTTCCTTTCTCCCAAATTTTTGAATGAGCAATGTACCTTCGTTTTACTGGATTTTTGACTGCCGATTGAATCCAAAACGACAAAGAACAGAAACATCTTTGTATAATTGTCTTGACTTGATCTTCAATTCTTTGGAACCTGGTTAATTAGTGCTTGGTAATATGTTTGACCTCTTAAAGGGTTTGATCGAGTTGACCATTACATTCTCCTTAACAAAATTAAACAAATGGGCATTTGGAAGGTTGCCTTTGATGTGCTCAAATCATATATCTTTGATAGGTTTGCAAGGTTGCTATTACTACTTCTTATAGAGATACCGTCTCTGATTCTTTGGCAGTTGAGTGTAGAGTTCCACAAGAAAGCATGTTACGTGCATGAATTTCATAATGTAATACCCAGTATATTCATTACCTTAAAGTTAGATTTCTATTTTCGACGCACTCTAGGGAGTTTAGTTTTACTTCATTTCCTGTCAAGACGTCAAACCGCAAACTATTTAAAATCGTGCTTGTGATGGTATAACTTCTTAATCTTATAACATGGGCGTTTATGGAAATCAAAATATAATTTGAAAACGCATTTCTAGTAGTTTATTCATCACAGGGTAAGCTTTTCCTATTAGTTTTTGGAATTCTGTGGTAATTTCCTTCTTAATTTGATAACACGTCCCGCCACGTGTTGGCGGCATGTTTCGATGTATTATCGATCGATGAGAAATTAATATTGACCAAAGACCTTCATGGAACGATTATAATTCTGGAAGGCCTACGATCAAACTAAAAACGAAGTCTCGACAAGAACTTTTCTCCAAGATACTACTCCATATGCGTCAGTCGATTGCGATTCCAACTTTTACTTAATGTGTGCAACAGCATTTGATACTTGGGTTTTTATGTCTAATTTATTTTAGCACTAATTAACAATTTTGTAGATTTTTGCTTTTGTGAGTCATTGTGTTGACACGATTTGCTATTCATAAATGTTCCAGATCGACTCAACGAGGAAAAGATATTTGTCATGTAATTTTCTTCGCTATCGACACCTTATGTGTAAACCTATGTATTGTGTATTGCCGATACTTCAGGATTTCAGATGCTCGTTGATAATACCTAATCTACGTCAATTAATTAAAGTTGTTATACATACATTATACATTATTTTTTTTTTTTTTTGGTTACACAAAAGCCAGTGTAACAAGGATTACGAACCTGATTTCGTTACAAGTTTGTACCTTCTGTGTTGATCAAAACAGAAGTTTTACTTAGAAAGATCTGGCGCCCTTTAAATTCTATTTTTTTGAACCTCTCTCTCCGACTAGTGTGAGTTAGTCGTGCAAGGTTCGTAAGATCTATAGCTTGTAACAAGTATATAGGGTTCAATATTATTTTTAACTATCATGAAAGATCTAAATTTTGCACAATTACATGATATCCTTCCAGTTTTCTATGCAGACGATTTTACTGTGATGGTAAAAAATCTCACGGTAAATCTTCAAATAAACCCTGGAGTTGCTGTGTGTAAGAAAGTTTTTGACCTAGGTCACAACACAACATGTTACAGATAAACTGCTACAGAATGTTCAATTTCTTTTAATTGTTCAAAATCTTTCTTATTCCAAGATATTCCTGTTTAGTTTGGAATTAAACTTCTTAAAGTCTAGCTAGATAGTTTGTTATTCTGGCAGCACCCAGTAGACGGACTGACTCTAAAACTTAATTCTGCATCATTCGGTCTCCGAAAGATAAGGAAAATAGCTTTTCCCAAGATTTTATTCACACTTTTTTATGCTTTATTGAAGTGAAACTTCTTTATCGGCGTTGGAAAAAAATTTACCGTCACATTTATTTGGTTACGCGTCACATTTTTCCGTTACGCGCCATCTTTTTCTTGCCCCTACCACGGTTGGTTCAGACGAAAAGTACTTTCACTTTCTCTCAAACGTCAACAACAAGATCTGGCACTACAATTGATGGAGTTTTTACTCGGTCACTAAATTTCGTGGAATGTAAACCATATATTTCATATTTCAGTTACCATAAGCCATTAATTACAAAAATATATAATAACGATGACAATGATAGTAATAATTCTATTACAATTAATGAAATGCTGTAATAATCTTAGTAGCAAAAAGTTAAAGTGAAATAATTGTATTATTTGTATTCATGTCTATGATAATAAAATCCTTTTGTTTAAACTTTATCTAATTTAACTTTATTTAACCAATTTCTGAAAAGTTGCATGTAGATCATTTTGCGAAAAATAAGGCCATAAAGAAGTTTCACTTCTTACGTGTGTACACTAGTACACGCCCTCATTTTTTTTATTTTTACACTAAGGTATAGTGCTATGTGGTTTCTCAAAATTTAATAATTTGATCCTTGTCACTATTAGAGCGCTTAAGCACTAGTGACTAAACCAGTTTAAAAAAAACAAAATTAGAAAGCACAAGTAGAAGACTAGCAATGTAGAATGATGTTAAAGTAGTCTTCAGTAAAAAAACATTAATCCTAGTGCACTGTTACGTGTCGTTAATCATTAGTTTTCCAAAAATATGTAAGTTAACAAAATTTTGCGACGTCACTGGTACACCGACACCACTGCTTGGATACTTTGGCGTAAACTGATGTTTACAGTGGGAAATGCTGCTTCGAATACTTTGATCGATCTTATTTTACTTCGTACTTTAGTGGTAACTGCACGTAATTTGTAATTGTTTAAAATCTTGATTTGTAAATACATACTTCAGTTTACTTAATTGCACGTCGTTTTACTATTGCGCTTTTAACAAATCGAATTGTCATTGAGGAATTGTTTATTGACACTTTATAGTCTACAAAATTACGTGCAGGTGTACAAAATGACCTTCAACTTCATTTTCTTCTTTTGGCTAACGTTTTACAACAAGAGAAGTTCATGGTCGCTCTCTACATTCCTATTTAAAAAAGGCTTTGATCTAATTTCTGGTAAATCAGTATACAATCCCGCAAAAGATAGTTTAAGCGGATGATATCAACTGGCAAAATAGAAACTTTACCTAAATCAATCCTCGCCAATCTAAAAATATTTTTCTGCCGCATAGCTGCGTTTTTTCAGTGTATTTATTGTATCCCAAATTCGATAATTGTGTACGTATTTGCATTACTATAATTAAACCATAAGCTATATTTTAATTGATGTTAAATTTTCAGCGATATTATTTGTGTTAAGCTTTTAGTTGTTTTTTTTTGTATAAAGATCATAATTAATCTTTTACTTCTAGTCGAGTACATTGTAAAGACTTTAGTTAATTCTGCATTTAAATAATTATTGTGTATGTTAACTATATCCAATTAAGCATTTCTAATTTTTAAACGTAGTCAAGGTTAAAGTTTGGCAAAAACCGGTCAATGAATGTAAGTTTACACTCTTCGCAAGCTTTAAGAGTAACATTATTGGTGGCATAATTACTAGTTACTTACGCTAAGGAACTTTGGCTCTGGAGTAATTCGACTTTCGGCAATATCTCGCAGTTCTTTTCGCGTAAGTAGTCTATGGGTAATAATAAGACAATTCTAAAACGCAAAAATACATTGTACTAAGAAGGGAACGATAAAAATGTGAAAAAATTGTGTACGTAATATACATACACATAAAAGCGCGTGTCGTAAAATTTATGCTGACCTAAAACTTCACAAAATATTTAGTGATAACAAACAGTCGTGAGTATACCTTTCCTACTACAATTTAGAACAAACTAATTCTTGGAATAGGTGTGAGCAATATTGCTCGTTTGTAGTTGATAAAAGGACGGAAGAGAAGTGCGCTCACTGAAAAGTTAAAGAGTAAACTTATTTATAGCATGATTACTAGCTACTTACGCTAAGGAACTTTGGGTCTGGAGTAAGTCTATTATTTTCTACTAAGTTAAACGTTGAATAAATTTTTTTAATATTTTGTTGCAAGTGTATGTGGTCGTCAACACTTAAGCAATTTGCTCTTTAATTTTACAGTGTTATTAATAATTGCTCATAATTCAAATCTGCTAAAATTTGTCTTATCGCTTTGAAATTGTAGACCGAGTTAGCTTAGTAACAGTTACTATATTTCATTATCTTTAGTAACTTCCTATCGTTGAATGTTGTTTACTTTTCTCCTAATCTCTTTGACAATGGGTTCAGACGCACTCTTGGTATCTCCCAGCTAAAGATTTTAACTTTACAACAGACTGGCGCCCAGATTTTTTCTATTTATATTACAGTTTTTCAACTATGCCCACTCGCCGACATCATCAGCTAGCTGTGGTAACGTGGTTGTTACCAACAGGACCTACTAGAACAAAAGGTTGGTAACATCACGCTTGAGAAAAATTCAAGATTTATTAACTATTAGAAGGCTTTAGTTACTAAATCATGCACTGTTCTAGTACTAAATGACGTCACTCAAAAACGTTGAAACATCAGCATTATATCCACAGTTGAAATGTCGAGTACAAGCAGTAATCCATAACAATCTTTCCTGCATCCAAACCAAAAGAAAATAAAGTAAGCAAAATGGCACTTCAACTCCATTAACAAAAAGTGAAGGACACGTAATATCTCGATCACCTAAGTCCATTACTTTTTTTCCACGGAGGTTTATTCTTAGTTGTGCCCAAGACCTCCTGGTTCAGCCTATTTTGGAAATAACCTGGAACACAGTAAAGTATTTTCATCAGTTTGTCCCAACTACTATGTACGTTGTTATAGCATATCTCCGGTTAGTTTCTAGCATGATTCTTCAGTCATCTTTTGCTATCGATGACGTAGGAGCTTTAGGTAAATCTTGTTTGTTGTTGTAGCTAGCAAGGCATTAAATCTCACCCAACGCTATCCGGTTACATAGCATCTGAGGAATCAGTCGCTCGAGGGTCAACTCAACAAATTCTTCTCTGAAGCTGGTCCAGCTTGGAAAGGAAAACACTGCATATTTTACGTAGTCCACTTTTTTTTAGTATATGCATTGGGAAGTTAGTTTTTTCTAAATTGCATGCAGGTAGATGGTAAAGCAACAGTGACCCGACAGTACTTAGATTAGATGGTAATTTAGTTCTCTATGACGTTTATCCAGCCAGGATTCGTTGTTAGGTATAAGACGGCAGGTTCATTTACTCTTCTGGCCACTTTTTCTTGTTTAGTCTACCTACTCTCACAATACGTCTCTCCTCTGATAGTAGGGCCTAGGTATAGTTCCACCTAGGAGTAGAACTAATTCTATTGCTATAATTCTGTAGCTCGATATAATTCTAATGCTTACTTTGCTTTGTACTTGTTGGAGTATGCTTTGGAATTTCTCCATTTAGTGTGATACAGCCTTTATGGGTGCAGCATATAACATATTCAAAGCGACTACTGCAAATAGTACATGGCACTTTGACATTCGGCATAACTTTTGTGATTGCCAATGCCGTTGTAGTAGCTTTGGCAGTCGCCATCACTACATGGTGACCGTAGTTCAAATATTTTTCAAGATAAACTCCAAGGTATTTAATATTGTTCTTTAGTGTGCCGACGTGGTTATTTACTCTAAATGCGATTGTGTTTATTAGGCGTTTGCCCGAGAAGCCTATGGGTTCAGTTTTTCTAGGCGCTATCTCCAGGTCGTCTTCCGTTCTTGCGCTCGTCATTAGGGCAATGTCGCTAACAAACGCGATGACTTAGACTTGTGTGCTTATTCTTAATATGCTGTCAAATGTAGCATGTCACCTAAAGAGTTTCTAATCCATTAGGGCTTCAGTCTTGTATTTTTAAGAGAGTTTAATGGAAGTCCATTACCAAGCACAAGAAAACGTTATGTTTACGTTTTCGTAATAATCGATTCATTTACCAAATTTGTATGAATCTGCCCAACGAAATCCATTACGACTAAAAATGCGTTAGAAAAATCAGAACTTCACAACAACAAAATTTTGTCATGCAGAAATGGCCAGATCAAACGTGTGAACCGAACGATAATTTCGGCGTTAAGCAATCTAGCCTCCAAAGATCCAAGAAATTGGCTTAAACAAGTTTATAGTCAGCAATTCTTTAAAAGTACTTTTTACAGTATCAAAATGACTTCATTTAATTTATTAACGGATTGGTAGAAAAAAAATATTTAATTACATATGGAAGAAGGAGAAGCCAGAAGCAAAGAAGAAGAAATTAGGGATGCAAAAAGAGAATAAACGTATCCACAACTAGGAAATAAAACCAGCACGCTTGTATCTACGAAGATTTCTTGAAATGAGCAAAAGGGCAAATGTTGGCTTGATCCCGATGCTCAGTAAGCATAAAGACGACGAAAGCAGAGCTTATCGATCCTTTTGGCTTTAACCAGTTTTAAGCAAAAAGTGTCAAAAAATGTACTACAGGGATAACTGGCTTGTGGCGGCCAAGCTTTCATAGCGACGTGGTTATTTGATTTTTTGATGTCGGCTCTTCCTATCATTGCGACGCAGAATTCGCCAAGTATTAGATTGTTTACCTATGAATAAAGAACATAAACTGGTTTAGACCGTCGTGAGACCGGTTAATATTACCCTATTGATGACGTCGTCATTGCCATAGTAATCTTGCTCAGGATCAGACATTTGTTTAGGCCACCCTCAGCGAGATTAGGCCTTAGCGCCTCTAAGGCCGTTTTCTATCTAGACAAAGGATGCTAGAAGTTTTGCGAGTTGAAAGACTCGATAGTTGTCTTAGGCCGACCGTCCCTCACGGAATCCGGTCGCCAGAGCTTAATCGCCGTGTAGAAGAAACGTGATCTTTAAAGAATACAATTTCCTTTAACGCTAAAACTTTCTTCAAAATTCTTTGGTCTTTTTTCTGTAACTAAAGTAGTGATCGTTACGAGGTTCGGAAGAAAGATATTTACGAAGGCTCAAACATTGCCTCATGGATTGCAGACATCTTGACGCCGTGAGCTAGAAGAGATTTAGAAGAGTCTATCGACGAAGATTATGGAAAACTTCAGATCCATGATTCTAATGATTTTAAGCCAACGATTTTGAAGACCAATACGCCGAGTTTTAAGTGGTAGAATTGTTCAGTGTCGAAGACACCACAGCCGTCGGCGATGGCTGAGATGTGGGAATTATGATTCCTGCCGATAGAATGCGTAAGTGTTTTTGTTGCAACGAACAAAGTTAGGTTGGTAACCATAATTATTAAAAAACGCGCAAAACTGTAATGAAGGTTATATTTTCATGTACGTTGATTGTTTAAAACATGTTATGTTAAAAATGCCTTAGTATAATGTTTGTCCCCTGTATAAAATTTATTCTCGATGCACCCACTTTTCGTTGTTGTGTAGAGATACAATGTCAAATTTTAAAACACGATTTCATTTCTTTCGGTAACGTTTGGAGAACGCAGGTATTATCTAGCGTTGTGTACGCCCAACAAGGCTTTCATCGTTAAGTGTTTTACGCACATCTATGTGAATATGAATTAGAATGTTGTTACAAGCTTTTGGTATTTTATGAACCTGCACAGCCATCTCACAATAGTCGGGAGTAGGGGGGTTCACAGAAACGGTAAATATGCTTAAGGGCGCCAGAGCGGATCCAAAGTCACTTTTCTATCTTGCTCAGGACAGAACGGTTCACACTTGTAACAAGATGTTAGGTTCGTAATCCTTATACTCGGCTGTTCGAGTAGCCAACGCTTGTTATTAGACAACGACGATCCAAAGAGACAGGTATGTTGTCATAAAAGAACAAGTAACCACAATAACAACTTTAATCTAGAATCGTTGATGATTATCACAGGTATATCGAATTCTCATTACAGAAATGCCAGTAGTATCGGCAACACACAGTACATAAGTAAATTACAGTGAAATAGATAGCGAAGAATAGTTCGTAGTAAATATCGTTTAAATAATTAGTAATATGGCATTACTGACAATAAAACAGTGATAATAATCATGGCATTAACATTAAACTGTCCTAACAGTTATCGGTGAGACACCGTATACGAAACGTACAAAAGAAGTAATAATACTACCTTACTGATAATCAAACAGTGATAACAATTACGGCATTAATATTAAATTATCATAATAATTATGGGTAGTACACAGCATACGTAACCCAACATAAGCAAATTTACTAATTAAATGGTAAACCAATTACGTTAATCATTACGGAATTACTATTAGCGAAAGTTTCGTGAGTGACCTTGTTGACAACGAAATAAGATACATAAAACACTTACCACAAACACAGGAACTTCCACTCGTACGAAGAAAGTACTTTCCTCGGCAAGCAATCCTGTAAGCACTCTGAAATAGCAAGTCGTGTCAAACTAATTCCTCACGAAAGTGAAATCTACAAAATGATTAGTTATATTTACCACAAGTACATAAGGCCGAACCCGGTCGTCGTGTGCTGTTATACCCCGACGAAAACGGTGGTTACGCAGGTATCTGCCGTCTGAGTAGAATCTCGACAATCGTAGTTAGCTTCGGTACATTAAATTTTTGCCATATGTAGTATGCCTCAGATTATATTCATCCGACGAAATTATTATTCGAAATTGATTCTTCATCAATAGTTAACGACTAGGAACACATGCCCGCACGTGGCGGAAGGCTATCAAATTACGAGAAATTACAACAGAGTTTTAATAAATGACGTATTATAAGCGTAATACCCTTATAAATTGGTCCCCATTACGGTGGATGAGTTTAGAAAATTTCAATTGCCAGTTCACCGGCCATTTTATGCAGTTTTCAAGTTAAAGAATTCGTCGTAAATGACAGTCACGCGTAAAAGATCGGTAGGGGGCGTCCAAACCGTAAGCTAATTTCACGTCAAAATACATAGGCGTACGCAATGAAAATTTCGTCCGTAACAATGTTTTTGTGATCTGAGTGAAAGTCTTTATTTGGGGTAAACATCTTTTGTGTTTGTGATTTAATTTAATTATTCCGTAATTTTCGGTAGCGGGTTTCCATCCCCACACTAGTTTTTTGTCTGTATAGATATCAGCAGATGTATTTGGGGAAATTTTCTATGACGTCGTCACGTCACCGTAGTTAATACTATCTATACTACCTTTGTTATCGCATTGTAGAAAACACTTAGCGAACATATGAAATGTATTTGAGGGTAGCGCTGCGCATTGGTTTGCAGTCAGTGATTGTATGATAAAAAGAGGCTTACTTGTGATAACGTCGTATGTACGTTTTTGTTAGATTTTAATTAAGTTGTAGGGAATGCTGCAAAGAGGCCACTAAGTAGTCGCTGGTTTTAGAGAAAACTAATTCTAAGTATCGTATTTTCCATTTTAACGACTGAACGTACACAACAAGTTGTTAACACAATTAATTATAAACTCGTTTTGTTGTGTGTCACTTATTATTATACAGTGCGCTTTGATTCTTTAAGTCTTCGAGTTTGGTATGTTCGTATTTTAATTTATAAATGTAAATTTTAAGTTAGCCCGACTAGGACACTTGGTTGTACGACGTTTTGCCCGGTTGAAGATGTTATGTTAAACAGTTGGTAGTTTAATTTTTAAGTATAAAAATTTTTTAACTATAATATTTGTTTCTCGACATCCCTACCTTTTTCTTCCTAGCTAGTTGTCAAAACGAGTTCATTTCCTGCTAACGTTTGCTAAATTATGGATCGTGCTTAGCGGTCTTTTCGGCTCAACAAAAAGGTTTCATTATTAAGTTGGTTCACGATACGCTAAGTGAATATGTAGGCGAATTTTTAAGTGGTATTGAGTGAAAGCTTATTTTGTGGTATGTAATTTGATAACGTTTTTTTGTATTGAGGACTTAAATTAATTCTTTAGCGGGTTTGATCCCTACACCTATAACCTTATCACTCACGTTTGTAACACCTGGCACACCTGTTTGTCAAAAAGTTTCCATGACGTCAGGTCGCTAAAAGTTAAGGGGATGTACACCATTTTATGGAAAGAAATACTTATAAACTGCGAAGTTAATTAGAAGGAAGCTCGGCGCACTATTTTACGTTCACCATAGTATGCGTTCAATCAAATTACTTGTGCTAACACAGTATGTACACTTGTGTCAAATTTCATATTACGTTTTAGGTCAGACTGGTACGGAATTAGCTAATCCCCTACTGGATAATACACAATTGTAAGTATTGTATTTCCTATTTTACTTTGTTGGTTATGTCGATTATTAGAAAGGCCATATGTACATACTAGATTATAATCACAATTAATACTATACTTTTTTGTGTGTCACATACTTATCGGTGCGCTTAGATTCTCGATACTTTGATTTTCGTATTCTTAGTATTTTACGTGCAAAATTTTCATAACGTAATACCCTGTATCTCGAATTAAAATTATATTCCGGTTTTGACACCCTCTGCCGATCTTTCTGGTTACTGACATGTTGCGGAATTCATTTTTCAAGCTGTCAACTACTTAAGATGGTCTGTGTCGTTTAAGATCCAAAGATTTTAAGTACATCAATTGCGATGGACAGGAAATTATAAGTTGATTACGAATTTAACGTAATTTATTCGGCACAAGGTAAGATATTTGCATCCAGTTTGTTAGGATTCTTTTGTAATTTCTTTCTTAATTTGATAGCCGTTCCGCCACGCTTTGGCCACATGTTCCGATTTAACTAATTAAGTACAAGGAGGAATGAACATCAATAAATAATTAAAGGCCTATTAATTATCCACACCAAGAAGGAATGTTACTTTTTTGACATCAGTCAATTGCGATAATCACCTTTTAATAATTAGAAAAAACAGCATTCGATATGTCGGGTTCTTATATTAATAATTTTGTAGACTTCGACTTTCGTGAGTCATTGCGTTGACACGACTTGCATTCATACTATTTCAGGCTACTCAACGAGGAAAACGTTTTCTTCGGGGAAGTGCTGGATTGTGGGTAAGTTCTCTTTATAATTATTAAGTCGCTGTCAAAGAAGGTCACTCACGAAATTTAATTTATTTGATATCCGCAATCTTAATAGTTTTAATACCATTTAGGTATTGTCAATATCTAATTCTGTGATATTGCATACTGTAAACCTTCGTTAGTTAATGAGAAATTTTCTTCACTATCGACACCCGAGGTGTATCTATGTATTGTGGGTTGCTGACCCTTCCTTCATTTATATACCGATTGTGTATCATAAAAGTTTCTGAATTATGATTACTAATCCTCCACGTTAATGAATTATAGTTATTAAGGCTCGACGTTAATGAATTGTACTAGTTAATACTCTATATTATTGAATGATATTTATAAATATCCTACGTTACGAATTTATACTTGTTAATACTCTACATTGATGAATCATCCCTATTAATATTATACGTTGCTGAATTATAGTTGTAAATACTCCACCTTATTAAATTAAGGTTATTATACCCGTCTTATCTTTTCTTTATCGTGACCCATCTTTCTTTGTGGTTAGTTACACGAACACCAGTGTAACAAGGATTACAAACCTGGAATTCTTTACAGGCTTGAACCTTCTGTCCTGATCGAGATAGAAGCTTTACTTGTAAAAGATCTGGCGCCCTTTAACTCTTATTTAATTGAACCTCTCCGACTGTGTGAGTTGGCCGTGCAAGGTTCGTAAGACCTATAAGCTTGTAACAAGTAGTAGTAAAGTCATTCCTTCGTTAAATTTAAAAGATAGATTGAGCCATGTGGGCAGGATTTGTCCATTGGGGGGAGGGGGGGAACAAGGAAGACCTCAAACATTCATAAAACATAAATTAGGTATTGAATATTCGCCATCTATTTCCCCACCATGTTAAAAATTCCCCAATTTGAAGAAAAATCCCCAACTCTGGCAACGCTGCTAGTGATACATTTATATTTCAACGGGTCATAGGCGGGGTTTGAACCCCTGGCGTAACTTATATTTGACCTGTGATAACCCGTGTAATATTGTTTGCACCGTTTATGTAACTATAGTTATATACTGCCTTCATCTTCAACTACTTCTGTGATACAATAAATATATATTCTGTGTTATTACTTCTATCGTGTTATTTGTTTTTTTCGAGCTACAGGTACGGGTTAGACAATCTCTTCCTAATGTAATCCTTCATCGTCTTGGCTCATTTTTAGCTTTTATCTATAATTTAGCATCACAAAGCCTGCGACTCCCTCTCCGGGGAAACTGTGTTAGCCGTTGCCTCTTTTTTTGTTGTTACAAAAAAACCAGCGTACCAAAGATCTAGTTTATATTTTGTCTGTGATACCAAACCTACGTGTTAGCGTTTAATAAAATTTGTGTAAATATATTTATGTACCTTCCTCTAAGTGAACGGTTATTGTGATAAAATAAATATACTCTGTGTTACTTTTGTCTTGTTCTATTTCAGTTGCGGGTAGATTTAAACAGTGTCTCCCACCATAATCTTTTATAATTTTGGCGTTTTTTTAAATTGATTTTTTAATCTAACACCACAAAGCCTACGACTCTATCGCCGGAACAACCGAGTTAGTCGTCATTTTAAGTTACGAGAAAAAGAACGTAACAAACAATTACATTTGTTTTCAAATTATATTTTACATGAATAAATACTACATTAAGTCGATGAAAATTATAACAGTACCAAAAATTTTTTGAATTAGGAACTGATTCCGCGTGGTTATAAACCGCCACTGTCCTAGATGACACAGTATCCACAACGAGTACTTAGCACATAATTCAATATAAGATAAATCTTAAGTATGCCATGACCGAACATAAAAAAGTTTTAAGTTGATTTAAGTAACATACGAAACAAGTCACCGCAAGTAACCCCCCGCGTCAAAACTTAATGTCTATTATCGACAACACGAAACACGTACATTCTTTAGAACGCTAATGCGTGTTGACCATTTTTTCTACGACTGTAATCCAAATTTAATAGACATTTTTGTAAAATGACTTTATCGTAGAAATAATTTGGAAAATTAGTTAAACAAACTTTGCTTTCAGCAAGATCTACTTATTTCTCGAATTTCAGTCTATCTTACCTAGCTAATTACATTCATTAGCGTTACACACAATTACCAACATCGTAAAATTACACGTTGCTAAAACACCAGTGTTTTGAAATCTTAACGAACGTCATTACCAAATTACTTTAATCTGAAAAAAATTAACTAAAAGCCAGTTTACGTAACATCGAAAACTTTGCAATTACATTTGAAATGACACGCGGAACGCATCGCATTAATGGAAAATCCGGGAAGGATAAGTGCATAATAATAATCCGGTTAATGACGCGGTATTAATTAAAAAATCTATGAAAAGTTATTACGCTCGAATCCAAACGCTTTTAAAAGTATAAAGCTTCGCAAATGCATTGTTTGCGTGTTTTAAGCGAACGGTTACAAGACTATAAACATTTTTTCTTTATTAATTATTTCTTGCGGTTAATTGCAATACTTTTTCCAAGTTAAATTGAAAAATGGGTAAACGATGCGTGGTTAATGTTGGTATGCGTATTGGGTGTTTATACAGGTATGAAATGTTTTAATTATATTGCGAGCAGTACGAGAGCTTTTAATGTGTAAAAGGAAAAGTTTATGTTGCAAGTAGTTTTTCAGGAAGAACTCGTTGGGCAGGTGCAGCGTACTTATCTACTCATATGTATAACGTTTCTAGTAAAGTCATATTTTTTACCATAATCCTGTTTCGAATGCATCTTGGCGTTTAAATTCTTTTTATCGTTTTACAAGACAAGAACGTTCCAGTTTTTTAACCTCAGTTGCTTTGTTTTGTTTAAAATAACGTATAATGCTATCAGATTTTTAATGTTCTTTGTTAAGTCTTATCTGGAGAGGTTTTTATAGCACAAAAACATTGTTTTTGAGTTTGTGTCCATTGACAAACATTATCGGGTGTTGGCATTCAAACTTAGCTTTCTTTTTTGATATGTTTGTCAATGTTATCATTTAGACTTTAGCTTATTTATATGTTCATGTCCAACTTGTATTTGTATGCTTGAAAAACGCCCTGTTTTCTTTTTAAAAAATACACAAAATCGTTTTTGATTTTCATTTGCTATTTTGTCAAAAAGTTTTTGTCAATGTTTTTAGACAAAAGTAAATATAAACAACAAATTCACATATTTACTAATTTTTAAAGTCATTTTAACTAAATAAAAAAAGAAAAAAAGTCTGGTTTCAAAATTACAAAAAAAACTGATAATAGAAACTGAAACGCTTGTTTATAATTGTTTTTTTTTCTCAGTTTATGTACAATCCGTCCTGAATAATAGACAATAAGTAAATTAAATAATATCATAATCTTAATGATTCTAAACCAAAAGAAAACTGGAATTTAAAAAAATTGTAAGAATTTAACATGTTGGTCATAACTTAATGGTTTATGCCGTACATTACCATCTCAATTAATTGAGATTTGACTTATTGAAGATTACTTTGGCGTATTAGTTGACAATAAATAATATCAATTTATGTGAGTCAGTTACTTAGGGCTTGTATCTTTAGAGTCTGCGTGTATCACTGTTTTGAGAGTAGTCTCTAGGCTAGTCTGTTGGGATGCACTTTGAGTATCTTATAATATTTATTACTATAGTTATGAATTTCTTCTTTCACAGTTAGAATAAGTAGATCGCTTCTTATTATGTCATTTGTAATAAACTACGCAGCATCTTCTTAACACCTTTGATTGGAAACTTTCCAGAATGTCAGCATCAGTGATGAACGTAGTACCCTATAATCGGACACCTTATAATTACACTAATTTTAACACTGATTTATATAATAACACTTTCGTGCTGTACCTTTTGATGTAGAAGGTCGTATTTACATTTAAGAAAACGTAAAAGTGAAATACAAGTGTAGAAGTTGGAGAATATAGTGAGCGAAGGAACGGAGGAAAGGGGTAAAAAAATAAATGAATTAAGTGAAAATAAAGAACCGTGATGGAAAAGTATAAAACTGTGACGAACAAGTGAGTCATAAAAAATAACCCATACATTAATAGAAATTATTGCATTTAACAACAAGTGGGACGTTTTAAAACACGAAAAAGTAAGAAATGAAGGTACGCAAGAAAAAAAAGAAAAGGAATGAATAAAAAACAGAGAGAGGAAGAGGAAAAGAAACAACAACAAATATTTGAAAAGGGAAAGAAAACAATAAGATCACCGTACATTAAAAAGGTAACGAAGGAAAGCGATGGAAAAAACCTCAAGAACAGAAGGGGGAAAGAAAGAAACGGAGGAGGCAAAAAAATTAATAAAGAAAATGATTAAACAAAGGGAAGAAAATATGCAAGGAATAAAACAAGAAATCAAAGAAAGAAATAGGAAAAAGGAAACGAAGTGGAAGAAAGAAAAAGAGGAACTGGTGGAGAGAATAGAAAAACTGAAGAAAAAAGCGGAAGATGAGGAAAGAATGATATTGTAATAAAATAGTGGAGAAGTGAAAAACTACAAAAAGATTTAGCATTGATGCTGGAAGAAAAATTAAGTGTAAAAGTAGAAGTAAAAAGTAATAAACAAAGACAAGAAAAATGAGATAGTTGTGGCGGAAATGAGAGGATGAGAGGAAAAGCGGAAAATGATGACAAAGAAGTAGAAATTAAGGAATACAAGAATATATATAAGTCACGATTTGACATGGGAAAAAATAAGAGTACAAAGAGAAATAATGAACATAGCGATGGAAAAAAGAACGGAAGGGAAAAGAGTATAGGTAGAATACAGGAAAATGAAGATAGACGAAGGAAGATACATATGGAATGACAAGGATAGTGGCCTGAGCAAAGAAAGGGGAGAGAAAATAGGTAACCGAAGGGCAAAAAAGTAAAGGGCGAAGGGAAGGCGATAAAAGAAAGAAGGTTGACGAAATGGCAAAGAAAAAAAATAATGAGTGAAAAAAAGAAAAAAGAAAAACAAAGAGGAAAAAAAGAAAGTAAGGAAGAAGCACAGGGGGAGGTGAGTGAACTGAAAGTATTGTTTTGGAACGTAGCGGGAATAAAGAACAAGAAATAGGATTTTTGAAAGGACATCAAGGAACAAATTGTAGTGGGATTACAGGAGACATGGATAAAAGAAAAAGAATGGGAGTGGTGGGAAAAAGAGTTGCCGGAGGAATTTTAGTGGGTGGTGCAACATGCAGAAAGAGAGAAGAGTAAAGGGAGAGCAAAAGGGGGTATAATAACGGGAATAAGAAAAAATGGTTGAGTCAAGAAAAAAAAGAGAAACTGCAACAGAGAAATTGTAGAAAGGAACATACAGTGGGGAAAAACAAAAATAAAAATAGTGACGCTTTATAGCAGTAGAATAAAAGAGGCAAGAAAAACCGTAAAAGAGATGATAGAAGAGACGACGGTGGGATCGATAGTAGTAGGAGGGGACTTCAACGCAAGAATAGGGGTAGAGGGGGGAATACAAAAAAGGATAGGGACGGGAAAGAAACAAACAAAAGACAAAGAAATAAATAAAGAGGGAGTAGAAGTGCTGGACATGTGCAACAAAAAGAGGTGGGAAATTATAAATGGAAACAGAAAAGTAAAAGGAACGGGGAGTATACGTACATAGAAAAAAGAGGAGAATTAATAATAGATTTTGTAATGACAAATTAACAGGTTGGAGCAAAGTTAAAGACATTTAAAGTAGGAAAAAGAGTGAAGTCAAACCACCAACCACTGGAATTGAAAATGGAAAAAAGAGAAAAAGAAGAGAGAGAAAGAGATGAAGAGTACATAACGAAAAAATGTGGATAGAAGAAGGTATAAAAGGATACAAAGAAATAATATAAAAAACGGTATGGGTAGGAAAGGGATTACAAGAGATTGTGGAGAAAATGAGAGAGATGATGGAAAAAGCAACAAAGAAAATCAGATTTAGAAATTGAAAGGAGGAGAAAAGAGGATGACTGAAATGGTGGGATAAAGAATGCAAAGAAGCAAAGAAAAATGAAAGAGACCATTAAGATAGTGTAAAAATATAGAAGAAAACATGCGAGAGAAAAAAGAAGAAAATAAAAAGAAACAAGAGAGAAGATCAAAGGAATAGAAACAGAAGAAGATGTATGGAAGTACCTAAAGAAAGAAAGCAAAAAAAACGACGACAAAGGGAATACAAAATAAAGAATGAGAGATATATTTTAGAAACCTGCTGCGAGGGTAAGAACAAAATCAGAAAAAAGAAAAGACGCAGTAGTAAGACGGGAGGAACGAGATAGAGATAGAATAAATGACGAAGCATAAAATTAATAAAGAAGATAAAAAAAGGAAAGGCAGCAGGAGAAGATGGGATACAAGGCAAAAAATGGGTATACGGGGAAGAAAATGTAGCAAAAAGGATGACGGAAATACTAAATAAAATATGGAAAGGATAAGGATTCCCGGAGAGATGGAGAGAGGGAATAATATGCCCGATCCATAAAAAAGGAAAAAGAAATAGAGTCAAGAATTACAGAGACGTAAATTATTAAGCACGGCATACAAATTATATGGGACACTGCTACAAGGAAGACTACAGAAGGAAATAGAAGAAAGAAGTTTGGTACCAGATGGACAAGCGGGATACAGAAAAGAAAGAAGAGTAATAGACAACACAACTTGGCGAATAGATAGCTAGAAAAAAAGGGGGAAAACGGTGGTACTATTCGTAGATTTAAAGGCCGCTTTTGACGGAGTGAACAGGGAAAAACTGTGGGAATATATTTTTTTTTCTGTCTTTTATCAATCTGCAATCAGCCAAGAGCTATAATCAGATGTGTCTTCTATTATATATAAGTGGCTTTAGATATGCACATCCTGTAATGTGTCATTTCTTGTTATTAGATGATTAGATGGTGGCTAGTCGTATTCTTTTTAGGCGGAATATAGAGTCCTTGGTGTTAAGGAGCTCTGTGGCTAAACTATTTATGTGTTTTTCAAGTCTCTGCTTATATGCATCAGAAGACTTCTCTATTTCTTCTCTGACTGTAGGGAGTTGCAGATATTCATGCACTTCTGTGTTCCTTATGAACCATGGGGCATTGGTCAAAGTTTTTAATGCTTTATTTTGGAAGCGCTGTAGTATTTCTATATTTGAGTGACTAGCTGACCCCCAGAGTTGTATACCATATGTCCATACTGGTTTTATAATGCATTTGTATATCAGGAGCTTATTCTCCAAACTGAGAGTCGATTGCCTGCCCAGCAGCCAGTGCATATCCCTGAACTTTTTGTTTGCTTGTTCTCTCTTTGCCTTAATGTGATCTCTCTACGTAAGCCGTTTGTCCAGATGCATACCCAGGTATCACTGTTGTTTGCTGTGTCAAGATATCTCCGTTAAGTGTAACAGGTGGACAGGCACCTCTATTCAAAGTAAATGTTATGTGAACTCATTTTGCAGGACTAGCTTTTATTCGCCACATCTTTAGCCATATTCCGATTCTGTCTAGATGTTTTTGTAGTTTTACGGATGCTAGACTACTATCTTTACTGCTAGAAAGGATTGCAGTGTCATCTGCATAGGTTGCAGTTACTACTTCTTCTGTGATAGGTATATCAGCGGTGAATATTGTGTAGAGGATAGGGCCCAGCACCGATCCTTGAGGCACTCCTGCTTCTATTTGGCAGATGGATGACAGGCGATCTCCGCACTTGACTTGGTAAATTCGTTGTTCCAGATAAGACCTCAAAAGCATGTACTCAGTGTTTGGAAGGAGTAGTTTTAGCTTATATAAGAGACCCTTATGCCATACACGGTCAAACGCCTGTTGTATGTCTAGGAATACGGCCGTGCAGTACTCCTTCCTCTCCAGCGTCTGTCGTATTGTGTGAGTTACTCGGTGTATTTGTTCAGTCGTTCCATGGTGTGCCCGAAATCCGAATTGATGGTCTGGTATTATTTTTTGCTCTTCAAGAACTGGGAGAAGTCGACTTAATATTAGTTTCTCAGTAAGTTTTGATAGTACTGGGAGAAGACTTATGGGTCTGTAAGATGTGACTTCTGTGGGAATCTTCCCCGGTTTAAGTACCATATTTATAATGGACACTTTCCACAGATTTGGGAAGTATTGTAGTCTCAACACTGCATTAAAGAGGATTGTCAGCAGAACTATACCTTTCTTTGGTAGCTGTTTCAGAACTTCTGCCGTTATCAGGTCAAAACCGGGAGCTTTCTTTTGTTTTAGTTGAGCTATGGTTTTTTTGACTTCTGTTGGGGTGACTGATTTCAAGGGTAGAGACATTTGCTGATCGCTATTTAAGATCCGGTCGATCGTTTTTTCTGTGTCGTCAACATCAGCTTCATCGGATTTGAACACACTTTTTAGAAAGGTGGCGAATAATTCTGCTTTATCTGCGGGTTTCCTTGACCAACTGTCATCAGATTTTCTTAGCGGAAGCTTTTTTAATGATTTAGTCATTTTCCAGAGTGTATAATCTTCTGCTTTGTATGGTGATAAAGTCTTTAATTTGTCTTGCAAAGTCCTATTCTCTAGTTCTTTGAGCATTGCTTTCAGTACTTTTTGAGCTTTGTTTAGTGCCTTTTTGTCTTGGTGATTCCTACTAGTATGCCATTGTCGCCTTATTTTTCTTTTTGCAGCTATCATTTCTCTAATTTCCACGGTAGTGTCCAAATTTTTCGATGTGACTTCTATATAGGGAGATGATAGCCAAGCTGCTTTTTGAATTAAGTTGGTAGTATACAACGCCGCACTTTCTCATCCGTTTTAAGAGGTATACAGAGTGTGGTATTATCTTCAATGTAATCCCGGAATGCTTCCCAGTCAGTTTTATGGTTGTATAAAGTCTCGGGTAATTGTTTTAAGATCACTGTAGTGCTTAGTGTACTTATGATAGGCGTGTGGTCGGAAGAGCCATCCAGGCATGATTCAATTTTTGTGTAGAGTCCTGATATTCCTTTGGTGACGAAGAAGTCTATGAGGTCTGGGATTTTATTTGGGTCAGTTGGCCAATGAGTCGGTTCCCCTGTTGAAAGTACATTAAGATTATTGCTGTCAATAGCATTTTTCAAAGTTCGACCTTTCGTATTTGTTAATCGGGAGCCCCAAAATGTGTTTTTGGCATTCCAGTCGTTTCCCGACAGATATCTACCACCCAATGTGCGAAAGAAGTCATTGTACATCTGCTCTTCGATTCGATGTCGGGGGGGGGGGGCAGTACACTGCAGCCACATTCAACGAGCCCTGCCAGTCGTCAACAGATACTATAGCAGCCTGTATATGTGCTTGTGTATATGGTGGTAACATATGATATCTTATGTTTTCTCTTATTACTATAGCAGCTCTAGCATGTGATGTGCCGTCTGGATGATTAGCGTAGCATACGGTATATCCCTTGATTTTAATCACTCTTTGATCAGTCATATGTGTTTCGGAAATTAATAGAACATCAATTTTGTTGTGGTTTATAAACAGCTCAACCTCGTGCTTATTTGGAGATAAGCCATTGATATTCCATGCAGCTATACGTATGAATTTCATTTCTGGTTCTGAGCTATGAGTGTCGTTAGGAGACCCATTAGGGTGCCTATTTGTGTTATGAGGATATCAATTTTTTCTGATTGCTTTATTATTATCTGCTCTAAGGAGCTTGTTGACTGAGAATGTGCATTCTCTATTTTTCGGGTCCAGCAGACATCATTCATGATGTTGGACATAGTTTCAGATGTATGTGCAATGTTTCTTTGCTGGTTGCTTGACTGCTGGTTGCCAAGTTTTAATGGAGGAAAATTATCTTGAGTAAGGGGGGGTGGCATTCTTGTTTGTGTGGGTTGGTTTGCAATTACTGGGTCTCTTTTGTTTGCAATATTTCCCATTTTTCGAGCCTTTATCTCTTTATACACTTGACAGCCCTTGTAATTGGCTGGGTGGTCACCATGACAGAGAGCGCAGGTGGCCGGTGTATTTTTGTCTTTTTTTGGACAATCAGTGGTTTTGTGTCCTTTACCACATTTGACACACCTGTGGGGACGCATACAGTTGTTTTTTGTATGGCCGTATTGTTGGCACCTAGTGCACTGAGGGATCCCAGTCGATTTTCTTGGGTCCTCTATCTTGACTTTAGTGTGGTATATATATTTTATATTCTTTACATCTGGGTTGTTAGAGCCTGGTTCAATATTCACGAAAAACATATTGAGTGGCTTTTTATTTTTTCTTGATATTGCACAGATGACTTCACCTCTGACCTTGTTTCCAGTATTCTCAATCGCCTTTATAATGGCTGTTTTTGGAGTGGTGTGGTGCAAGTTTTTGACAACAATTCTGTTACATTTGTTTTGCTTCTGTGTGAAGGTGTGTCCAATAAGGCCGTTGGTTCGAATAACTTCTATTAAGTTTTTATAAATTTCAGGTGTCTGTGACATTACTCTTAGCTGATCCCTGTTAATGATCTTGTACGTGAAGCTATCTCTAGGCACAGACTTATTATATATAAAATATATAAAAAGAAAAAAAATCAATGAAAGATTAATAGAAAGAATAGAGGAAATCTACGAAGAAACGAAAAGCAGGGTTAAAGTGAATAGGGAAGAAAGCGAGAAATTCATTACAAAGAAAGAGTTGAGACAGGGATGCCCACTGAGCCCAAGCCTGTTTGCAGTATATACGGGAGATCTGAAGGAGACAATGAGAGGACAACAGACAGGAGAGATAGTAGTAAGGAAGGTATGGTCGTTGGCGTATGTGGAGACATAGTGTTGGTGGCTAAAGAGGAAAAGGAAATGAAAGAGATGATAAAAACGCTGGAAAAATACATGAAAAAAAAATGGAAATAAACACGGAGAAAACAAAAATACTGGTATTTAGAAAAGAAGGGGAGAAAAGAAAAAGAGAAAAGTGGAAATGGAAAGACGAGGAAGTGCAACAAATGAAGGAATTTACATATCTGGGTTACACAATGAAGCAGGATAATAAGGAGGGAGAACACATAAAAAAAAAGTGAGGAAAGAAAACACGTTAATAAGACAAGTGTGGGGGAAAAGGTATTTGAGATGGATATAGAAAAAAGAAGACTGCTGTTTGAAAGGTTAATAAAGGGTGTGGTGATGTATAGGGCGGAAATATGAGGGTGGAAGGAGTGGAGGAAGATAGAAGAGATACAAAAAAAAATACGGGAGATGGGTATTGGGACTGGACAGAGATACACCAGGGTATATTGTGAGAAAGGAGATATAGCTAACAAAAATAAGAGTAGAGACAGGAAAAAGAGCCATAAAATACAAGGAAGAATTGAGGGAAAGAACAGAATCTAAAATACTGCAAGGATGTTTGAAAGAGATAAAGGGAGGAAAAGTGAAGTACGGGCAGGAGGACAGAGAATATTATTATAAAAGAAACGGGTACGCAAGAGAAGCGGTAGAGAGCTCAAAAGAAGAAGGAGCAGGGGTAAGGGAAGAAATAATGAGAGATGAAGACATCGAAAAACAACAAAGATGGACAAGGATAAAAGAGAGGAATTATAAGGATAACAAGGGGGAAAGGGTGCCAGAATATTTAAAAGTTAAAGGAAATAAAAAAACAAGAAGAAAAAAATGATAACACGGTTCAGATATGGGAACAAAAAGTTAGGTAATAAATACTGGAAAAAAAGAAGAAGAAAGCACGTGCAGACTATGTGGAGAAGAGAAGAAAGACCTTAATCACATGAGAGATAAATGCAGAGAGTTAAGTGAAGAGGTTATGAAAGTAGAGGAAATCTTAGAAGAAAACGGAAAAGGAACGGAGTGGATGGAAGAAGTATACAGAAGGAGAAGAAAGTTAAGAGAAGAGGAGGGAAAATGAAATGTAAAAATGTAAACTATATAATAACACTTTGGTTATTAGAGCAAGCAAGTATCTTAGTTGTTTCCTCTTAAACCAGATATGCGTTTTCCAGCTCAGTCGGCGATCAAAGTGGATACCGAGATAATTGACGCATTTTTCATGTGGTAAGATGTTGTTGAACATAACCGGAGAACATTTTTTTTCTCAGTGTGAATGTTACCTAGGTAGATTTTTATTTATTTGCCTGTATCAACCATTTGTGAACTAGTCATGGCCATTATTAAGATGATTTTGCAGTATTCTAGATGCTTTTCCTGAGTTGATATAAGATGTTATAATGGTAGAGTCGTTTGCAAAGGTTGCAGATATTGTGTTTTTTGAGGTAAAAGATCTAATGTATATAATATAGAAACGTTGGAGAAATTATTTTTAAGTTCGAGAAAGTTCCTATCCATTTTCAGAACGTTCGCCGAAAGATATAAAAAATTCTTGAAAGGCAGCGGAAATGTATAAAAGCGATACAAACAAATCATAAGGCAGATATTGCAGTAATTTGAAATCGGCAGTGTTAAGAAGATTATTCAAGTTTAAATAAAATAAGTGATTAACGCGTGTTGAGATAAATATAACGGAGTATAACCTTGTACTTGACTTTGATGTAAACAAGTGTCAATGTTTAGCTAAATAGAAGTTTCCCGCGGACTTTATCTTTCGAGTGATTGTACTATATAAATTCGCGTAAGTGTTTGTATTAAATATCCTAAGATTTAATTAGATCGCTTAGTTATAGACGTGTAAATATTTTTAGTATAATTAAATGTTTTAATAATCGTTACTGTGGTGTCAGTGTGGAATTTGCGAGTTTATTCTAAACATCATTAATCATATCGCTCCCGTATTGAAACTCGTTGAAATTATTGAAACGGTTTAGTTTTATGCCGGTAACTCGTTATCAAACTAAAATGGATGCGAAAATAGTCGAAATTCTCGAATCAATGAATGAAAGAAAATAATAAAAAAATGAGTAAAAATTCTCAGAAAATTGAAGAACTATCCGAACATTTTCAGAAAATGGAAGAAAATTCTAGAAAAATGGAAGAAAAGTTACACAAAAATTCTAGAAAAATGGAAGACAATTCTAAAAAAATAGAAGAAAAAAAGAAGAAATACAAACAATCATAGAAAACCAAAATAAATTTGCGAATCTGTGAATAACAAAATAGAAGAATTAGAAGACCAATTAAACAGAAGCTAGAGAAAAAATTGGGAGAAAGAATACAACTGCTCGAAGAATAAATGAGCCAAATGAATTGTCACGGCGAAGGAGACGTCACGAGATTTAATAATGGACCATCGGGAAGAAGCCACCCAAAAGTTTAAAGTTGTACCGCCAAATTTTGATGGTAAAGTTCCATGGTCAACCTACTACAAGCAGCTTGAAGTCGCAGCTACAGCCAAAAGTTAGAGCAACAAGCAGAAAGCGTCTTTACGTGGAGAAGCGCTTGAGATTTTACAGGTCAGGTTCATAGGTCAATAATTATTCGAATTCGGCAGTTTTAATAAAACGTTTAAATAAATAAGTGATTAACGCGTACTTGAGATAAATACAACCAAATGTAAAACGTACATGAATTTAATGTAAACAAGTGTTAACCTGAAATTATCCGCGGACATTATCCTTTGAGTGATAGTACCATATAAATTAGTGTAAGTGTTTTTATTAAATATCCTTAGATTTAAATAGTTCGTGTAGTTATAAACGTGTAAATATTTGTAGTATAAATAAATTAGTTTTAAAATTCGTTACAATATTTTTTAACATTTTTATTTTAAACTAAGTAATATGTAATACAAAGTCAAGTTATGTCAATTTAAATTTAATCATTAAATGCAAACATTTACTGTCAATAAAGTTAATTGTATCTGTTTGTTTAACAAAAATTAACAAAAACGTGCTAGCTTATTTATATTTAATTATATTCTTTGTTTTACGTTAAATGATTTAAATTCACAATTTAAAACTTTATTATTTTGTTATCAATCATTGTTAGTGTCATTTTGTAATTTACGTTTTTTATTTATATTTGAATAACCTATAACATAATAAAATGTCAACAAATGACAACTACCAATTTTTCTAAAATCACATATAAAAATGCATAACATTTTTCTATGTATTTATTAAATAAATATTTTCAAGTTTAGCCGTTTTATTTTAAAAAATGCTTGTAATAAAGGAAATTGTTTAATAATTTAAGTAAAACTTCACAAAGCGGAATCTTGCATCAGGCAGAAAATTTATATGATCCCGGCAAATTTTAACAGGTTTCACTGTGTTTACATGGCAAACAATTTAAATATTTACGTTACTATTTTTGCTAAAGTACTTTTGCGGAAATATGTTATTATATTGTAAAAAAATATATCTGAATATAGTTTGTTATCTATAAAAAACTATACAACTAAACTTTTTAATCCAAGTAACAGCAATGCAAAATAAATACATTGACAAGTTTTATAACATACTGTAAAAATTGTACGCATGATTATTTACTTAAACTTTATACGTAAAGCAATAAACAACTATAAATGTCATAAATTAATTTGTAATATTGACAACATTATTAAAAAACTATTTAGATATTGGCTCAGTCAAAGAAAGTTATTACATTCTTGTTAGCAACATTTTACAGTACACTGCACAGTAACGTAACAAACTAGTTCAGTACAAAACTATACTAACGACCTCTAGTGTGCAGTAGAAATTTATGGGTTGCATATTCCCGTAAAGTTGCTTATCATCAGTTCCGCACCATACATAAAGGCAAAGTCGTGTGGTGCACGACGGCCTCAAAAAGCCTCAAAACTCAAAAGCAAAAAAAAGATAGAGCAACACACAAAATTCCCAAGTAACAATTTTATATTTTATAACGTTTGAGAGAACATTTACAAAAGATTACAAGATTTATATAACACATTTTAACATTTATTTAAACAAAAATTTAAAAATCAGATAAAAAACAAAAAGTTTAAACTTCAATTTTTTTATCATAAAACCACAATAGTAAATAGATACCAGTATAAGAAGCTTTAATTGATATGTTTTTTTCGTCAAAGTTAACTTTAAGTTCCTAGAGAATGGCGGCCATGTAAATATACGCGAGTACATTTTCAAAATGGTCCCTTTTTAGTAGAACATTTTTATTACCAAATTTACTCTTATACAACAATTATGATGCATATAGAAAACTTATAAAACGTTCAAATTAAATTACCTTAGTTTATGTAAAAATTAACACGACAGCATCGTATTTTACAAATGTGATTATATTTTGATGAATTTTTAATCGCGTATTCAGTAATAAAAAGTTAATGAAAATAGTCGAGCAGGCGAATCACATACACTGTGTTCGTAAATGATTGACGAGCGTTTGAATTTGGCGCGCCGTCAAACTAGTAACTTTGATTTTACAGCGGTGATTCAGTTTTGATGGATTTCTCAATTTGACAATTTATTTATAGTTCAGTGGTGTGCTTGTTTATATTACGAATTTTTTGTTAGCATTGCAAGTTTTCACTACCAAAAGGCTTTTTTTATTGTCACATTTTTGACTGTACAGCTTTTACTTGATGTAACTTAAAAATAATTTACTTAACAAGAATATATCACATCTTTTTAGATTATTGAAAATAACACCATACCTTTGTTATTGAGGTTTATTTTCGTTCGGGAATTAGCAATGAACAAGGAACGTGGGATTATTCCTACCAAAATTGCTACGAACAGTTTTACGAGCAATTTCCCAATGACGTATTGCGATATGATTCTTTTGCACAACATGTTCGTCGTATAGTTGAAAAGTTTTGCAGTACGGGTAATGTTTCAAATGAAAATTTACCGGTCGGCCTATTGTTTTAACGGAAGAAGTTGTTAAAGATATTCGCCAGAGAATGGAAGTGAGTCCGAAGAATTGTCACAACAAACGAATGTATCGCTTGCTACATGTCAGAAAACTTGCAAAAAAGTCTTGCAATTACACCCATACAAGGTGACTGTTACACAAGAGTTACTGCCCCCTGACTTTTCACGTCGAATAGAGTATTGCCAATGGTTTAACTAAGTCTTAAACAATGATGACGTGTTAGATGTAACTTTCTTTAGTGATGAAGCATGGTTTCATCTTAGTAGATATGTGAATTCTCAGAATAGTAGAATATGATCAGCAGAAAACCCTCATATTTTTGTAAAAACATCACTTCATCCGCAGAGGATTGGAGTGTGGTTGGCGATGACGTAGGATCATTGGTCCGATTTTTTTAAATGAAAATATCAATGCAAACACTTATAGAAAATTAATTTTGGATCCGTTTATTAAACTACACCGCTCGCACTGCTAGAATAACATTAAATTATTTATGACAGTTCTTCGGTGACCGATTGATAAATGAAAATAGATGGCCTCCACGATTACGCGATTCAACCCCACTGGACTTTTTTTATGTTTGGTTTTTTAAAAAATTAAGTACATTCACAGCATCTATATACTTTAGAAGAAATGTGATTACAGAAGCTGTTAACAGTATTATACCGGAAGTGTTATATAATGTTTTTAACAATATTAAAAAAAAGAGTAAACTATATTTAACACAATAATTTTGCGCTTTAATAGCAGTATTTATAACTGAGGGTTTGTGTCCTTATAATTAACAGTTATATTGGAACTTTGGTTATGAGTAATCTGATGCAGAAATCAAAATTTTTATATAATATTACAATAAAACTGAAAAGTTTTCTAACTTAAGAATTATAAAACCTAGCTATTACATTGTTCTTTATTTGTATATTTTTGTATTGTTATTCTTTGACACGAGGGAACCGAATTACTTCTCAAAAATAATATATTTTCCAAATGAGAGTACGCAATAATAGCATTTATTCGATCGAATACGTAATACGTATCTGATTTTATTCATATTTGGCTTGCAACGAGCTCACAAGCGAACAATTTGATTTGTTGCCTGATGCCCGATCGATAATAAACTTAGCGAAGTGAAAAGGTGCATGGGGTAAAAGATATCTGCTTTTTAAACTTTAGTTTTTTGTAGTTTTACAGATTTTATAGTGATGTGTTTTGTGTTGTGAATTAGGGTGAGTTCATCTAAATTTATTTTTTCTTTTAGATTTCTTAAAACATTAAAATCCAAAAACTTGCATCTCAAAAATCCTTTTATATTTGATTATATAAACATCATTGTTAATTGAAGTAAATTCAAACAGAATAATTGATAAGCACTAATATTACTATTTATAAAATTTTATAAATTTTGAAATAACTTGAAATAATTAATGTTGAGAAAATACTTTCGAGTTTGAGTTTGAGGCGTCGAAACGTTTCCATTTTTAATGAATAATTTGTTAATTTGTTTACTTACGTATTAAATTCCTTACTGTATACAGGATGTCAGAAAAAAGAGGAAATTGTCTGGATACCAAAATTTGCTGAATAAAAGAAAAAGAAAGGAAGAACTAAAGAACCAAGTCAAAATTACGCATTTTTTTCAAAACCCGAGTGTACTTTTCCAAATATTAATAACAACAATAATACAGTTGAATCCCAATAACGCTAGACAAAATTTGTTTTGTCGGCGTTAGAGAAAGAAGCTTAAATCTCAACGATTTGCTGGGTCAGGGTTACGACAATGGGGCAAATATGCGTGGTAGGCATAATGGTCTACAAAAAAAACTTTGGATTTCAATCCGCGAGCTTTCTTTGTTCCTTGTTGCAATCATACCCTAAATTTAGTCGTCAATGATGCCGCAAAACCGAATATTTTCAGCATCAATTTTTTTTTCTTTAGTTCAAGAACCGTTTGTATTTTTTTTAATTTTTACTAAACGTTGGTCAATTCTGAAATCTAATTTATCTAATGTAACAAATTTAACTTTGAAACCTTTGTTGGATACTCGATGGTCTAGTAGAATAGATGCAATAACTCTTTTAAGGTATCAACTTATGTAGGTTTATGATGCTCTGTTTGAAATAACCGAAAGAAACTTTTAAAATAACGTAATAATAATAACGTTGCATCGTTGACCAAAAAATTGGAAAATTTTAAATTCATTTGCATTCTTAGACATAGAACCTAAATTCAAAAAACAAAGAGGTCTATGATCGCGAAAAATAAAAATAACCATTTTGATTCTGAATATGACGATGAACCGATCCAAGACGAAACTTTAAAGTGCAAAGTTGATTGCTTTTCCAATGCTCTAGATGTAATCATAACATCAGTGGATGAGAGATTCCAATTAGTTTCTTCTTACTCTAATAATTTCGTGTTTTTATGGAATATTGATAAATTTAAAAATTATTCTGAAAACAAACAATTAGAATTATGTCGTTGAAAATTTATTAAACGACAATGAACGAGAGATTTGTCTAATTGCGAGATTTTGTTAAAAAATTAATTCTAGATATAAGTTGTTGAAAGATATAAGGACTTTAAATGCTGTTTTCTTTAATTTTTAGGTGAGTTTTTGATGTTGATATAAAATGAATTTGTTGAATAAAATCTTTAATTTGAGAGAAAAGCAACTAAGTCTTTGATTATAAAAGATAAAAATAATATTATAAAAAATATTTTCTGCAAATACTTCACGAAACATGGAAAGATTAAGATTTGATTTTGTTGTGAAACCAACAGCAGATGGAAAATCAAACACCATATGCATAAACTCGATAGCTACACCTAACGGACACATTTTTGGAATACCAGTCGAGTTCCAACATGCAAACTTGCATCAATTTATTATAAATACTCAAAACTATGTCAAAGTTAGAAAATCATTAAATAAAAGGTATCAAACAAGGAAAATATGGATAACTTTGACAGATGACATATCAAAAATATATTTGGATGAAGAACAAAACCTAGAGTTTAAAGATTTTTACTTGGAAGAAATTTTAGCAGAAACAAATAAAGTTGAATCTATACCTAGTGGCTCAAATGAATCGTTTGAAAAATTGTTAAAGAAGTTGCTTGAAGATAAACAAATAAAAACTGATACTCAAAATCTAGGGAAAATTGCAAAGGATTTTATGGTTGTGAAATTCAATGGTAGGAACTCAAACGCTTACCAGTGGATTAGAGATTTTAATAAAGAATGTGAACGATTCCAAATCAATGAAGATAAAAAGAAAAATGAAATGCTAAAAATTTTTTTGGAATACTATAGCATAGATTGGTACAGCTGCATGTTAATAAAACTTACAGTAGAATCAGAGTGGAACAAATAGGAGAAAAGTTTTTGTGAGACGTTTGCAAACAAAGACATGCTCTAGCTTTTAAATATCAAGCAGGTTCGTTACTTGAGTATGCTTTAAGAAAAGAAAAATTGTTATTGAAAGTAAGAAAATCAAGTGATACTGGAACACTCATAGACTTTATAGCATTTGGCTTACCTAATTATATGGCTGATAAAATTAACAGAGAAACTTTACAAGGAACGGAAGATCTTTACAACGAATTAGGTAGATTAGAACATTTTGTTGGGAAAAATAAGTATGATAAAAAAAATAATATACATTCTAACAATAGATCAATAAAAATTGAGAAAAAAAAACATGCTAAATCTGTGTCTGCGAGAAAAGAAGAATACCTTACCATCCAGAGGAAAATTGCTAGTTTAAAGAGAAAAATAAAAAAACAGTTTTAAGAACTGTAAATAACTTAGAATTGGAAATTGAACTGAACGAGGAGAATCCAAAAAACTAGAAGTGCCACCATTAATAAAAGTAAAGTTAATATTAAATAATATTTTAAATGTTTCGGGAATTGATGATTCAGGTTCAAATGTGTCATTAATAAATGCAAATTTATTGAAGATAGAGCCAAAAGAAAATACAAATAATATAAAAAAAACTTAACTTGAAAACTATTAATGGTGAGAAAAAAACAAAAGGTATGGTAATATTAAAAATAAAAATTTACAATATTGTAAGAAATGTGGATGTTTTTATAGTAGATAATGAAAACTTTAACTATGATTTTCTAATCGGATTAGATTGCATCAAAAACTTCAAATTAATGCAAACTGAAGAATTGAAGTTCATACAATGTAACAATCCGAAAGAAAAGACGGTAACCTCAATTGAAGAGGATATGAGAAACAAAAAATACTTAAAAAATAATAAATCAAAGATAGTAAATGTCAAAATTCCTGATGTACTAGGTGACAAAAAAAAGAAGAATATTTATTAAACTCTAAGGTATTGAACCAAGATACTAAAACCATGAGTAAATGTGAAATAAATTTTAGTAAACGTATAAACTCAGATAGATTTGAAAAATGAGTAAACCGTTTACAATTTATACCAACAATCAAAAATTGAAAAAGTTGATAGAAAAATACAAACAGGTCTTTGCGAAAGATAAATATGACATCGGTACTGTACGAGATTATGAAGCTCGAATTGACTTGATTATAGATAAATATTGTTACAAACGTCCATAAAGATGCACACCTGAAGATAGAAAAAAAACTATTAAATAAAAATTTGATTGAGGATTCTTATAGCCTATTTACTGCTCGCCGTGTCCAGATTTTTGTTTCAGAGAGGGTCTCAATAAAATAGATCTGCTAATTCAAATTTAATTAATTACCATTACATTGGCACGGGAAAAGCCCGCCACTAAAAAAACTGTACTAACATATTCGTTCTTAAAACTAAAAACCTCAAATTTCCAGTTCAGTGAATTCACAATACAAAATGAAGCCTTCTAGACTTTTTATGAGCAAATAAGCCCAACCCGGTTAGCCTCTCTTGTCCACAAGAATTCCGTAGGTAGGTTTTTAGGCGCCTAAGTGTGGAAACTGACCTTTTCGGGTTGCACGTGGTTACTGGTAGAGTCGACAAGATGTTCAACAACATATAAATGAGATACAATTGTTTGTTGCACTCTCCGACACCTTCAACGGCGCAAGAAGGCCGGTCCGAAGGGCTTTTGCCCTGCCACAACAATTTCCATAGTTTGCCTTGTGCCTCGTCTAGTTCCACCAGGTCCTCGTACATCACTAGGTCCTCTCTTGGGAATGGCGTTTCCTTCTCGGGACAGACTGTTGGTATAAGAGTGTACATAGCAGCAATCACTTTATTGTGGTCAGTAAATCTTATTTTGAGCTGGGAAGTTAAGTCTTCTAATAGCGGTATTGCAACAGTTATGCGGTAATACTGTACGGGGTTACTAGTATTTGGATTAGCGCAATGCTTTTGTACTGATGTCAACCGTGGAAGCTTGATCTCTTCATTGACATCGGCAAACAAATCTTTTGCTTCTGTAGATGAATTTGAAAATTCTTTTTCAATATTGGATCGAATATCTTGAAAGTGCGATATTACGTTCTCAATATGGTCGACACAGAGGTGACTGTAGGACTTTGCATACTGTGATACCACGAATTTGCTAGCAAGAGCAGATCTCAGAAAAGAAGAAGCTTTAATTGAGGTCTCCATATCCAGTTCTGTGCTGAATTGTTCTAAAGTCTCAATAATAAATTTAAAAATGTTTAAATTAAATTAAATTAAAACCGTTGTGATTTTCCACCTACTGCGTTTCACACATTGGTGTTAATTTCTGCCATGTTGCATCAGGAAAGTTGGCCCTAATGCATGCCTGAAGGAAGCTTGTTCGCTTTGGAGAAATTTCCGTTTGCTTTCACAGTTCCTATACAGTTTCGTATAGAAGGTACATTACATGAATGACAAAGAGCCAAGTTTAAAGAATGACAGCTGTATTGGACAAACAAAGCTCGAGGAAATAATTTCCGTATTATTGCTTGAACGCCATTAAAAGCACCTTTCATCACAGCTGCACCATCGTACCCTTGTCTCACCATATTGTTGCAGTCAATGTTCAGGTTTTTCAGGGAAGTTATGATCGTGTCAGCCAATGGTTGCGCAGTTGTATTATCGACCTTTACAAATCCGAGAAAATCTTCTTTCACCACATAACAAGTTTTTTGTGTATCTAACACATAGTGAAAGTTGTTCGTGTCCGGAAATATCAGAAGTTTCGTCTACTAAAACGGAGAACACCTTCACTTCAAAACATTTTACAATTTCCTTCTGAATTATTTCCCCGCAAATTGATATCAGATCATTTTGGACCTTAGCGCTCATATATGTCGCGTTCAGAGCAATGTTTTCGCAGTGTTTGAGCAATTTTGTATCACCTGATTTCCTCCTCATTGGCTCTGAAATTGCCGTCATTTGTAACTGGCTCCTCATCAGTCACAGAAACAGGGCCAGAATCGTTGGTTCCTCTCAAAACCAGTTTTTGACGCCCACAAAACTTTACAGTTTCCACAATTAAAGATAATTTTTCTCTATTTTTTTCTACTTGCTTTCTTCTCCCTGAGTCAATAACGTTCCTGATATCCAAGTGTTGGTTTTGCATAGTTTTCAAAAAGTTGGAACCCTTAACCACAGCTTTGTGATGGTATTGTTTCAATTGATGGGATTCGAAGTCTTTGATTGCGTGTTTCTATTTCTTATACGGAACTGTCACAAGAGATTTGGAAGCCTGATTGCTTCCTTTTCCTACGGTGTGATGTGAAAAAATTACACAATATTTGCACAGTGCGCCGTCATTTTTCGTATAAACGAGCCACGGGTACCTATCAAGCCACTGCCTTTAAAATCGAAGGTTTTTCTTCCCATTTACGCATACTGGAAATTTGAAATCTTTCTCTGGCGTCCACGGAGTACTCAGCAACTTAAATTTTAAGTCATCATCTAATTGGTTACCTTCATAGTTTCCCAAATCAAAGTGGTGAATTAGTAAGTAGCTTTCTTCAGGTCTTACTTCGCTGATCTCATTACATGTAGAAAAAAAAGACGATGTGCTTGCCTCAGAGACAATAGGTCTAGCAGATGTAGATGAGTCACTTGCAATGTTCGTTTTTCGAGCCTTTGTAAAATAGGTAAACAGTGACGCTTGCAATGTAGTACGTTTAAACATCTTGATGATCAATGATCTAAAGAAAATAGTACTATAATAATATATTACATACTAGAAGATTTCTTTTTATTTTCCCATAACAAAAAATAAGTTTTGACGATTAAGAGGTAATTTATACTCACCCTGAATGAAAAACCGTTGTTTTCTATATTGTATCACGTGTATTGCACTGCACAGGGACACAGGTCTTCACTCGTCGAGCACAAAAAGACGAATGACGGCACGCGAAGACAGATAGGTAATAGGCAGCAGCGACAGGGACGGCGAGTTGGGTGGGAATTCGTTGTTGACATGCTGCGTGGTGAAAATACTGAAAAGATTAACATCTTTGAAATGTTTCCACCTAAAAGTCGATTTTATCTAGTGTTAATTCATTTTATTTGGGGGGGGGGAGTCCGGACCCCCCGGACCCCTCCCCTGGGCACGGCGTTGGCTCCAGTAAAAGATGAAACAAAAGCAAGACTGTGTATAGATTTTAGAGAATTGAACAAAATTGTCGTCCCACAATCACCGTTTCCGTTGATTGAGGATTTAATGATAAAAACTGTAAACTGTAAATATTTTTCTACTTTGGACATAAATTCAGCATTTTGGTCAATTCCTTTAAAGATTCAAGATAGATACAAAACTGCATTTGTTACACAGGAAGCCCATTTCCAATGAATGTGCTTAGCATTTGGGTTAAAGACTGCTTTAGCCATATTGCAAAGAATATTGGGAAACATCATTAGAAAGTACAAACTCTCTAGTTTTGCGGTAAATTTTATAGATGACATCTTAATTTTTTCGAAAATTTTTAGCATTTATTACATCTATCGAGACTAATGGAGGCAATACGAACAGAAGGCTTTAGAATTAAATTTTCAAAATGTTCTTTTGCAAGTAATTACTCCAAATATTTAGCTCACAAAATTGAAAACAATTCAATCAGACCTTTGAAAGATTATTTAACTGCAGTCAAAAACTTTCCACTTCCAAAGAATATACGACAATTCCTAGGTAAAGTAAATTTTCATCATAAATTTGTACCACACAGTGCAATTGTTGTGGATCATTTACACAATTTATTACGGAAAGATGTAAAATTCATATGGTCCGCAGAATGTCAGAAATCCTTTGATAAAATAAAAGAATTGCTATGATCAGAACCAATTATGAATATTTTTGACCCCGAATTACCAATAATGATTTAAACGGATGCTAGTATCAAAGGAATGGGAACGGTGTTAAAACAAGAAGATAAAATTGGAAACAGTAAGCCAATTGCTTATCTTTAAAAAAAGTTAACTGAAGCTCAAAAAAAGAAGAACGCAATATATGTATAGAATGTTTAGCAATAAAAGAAACTGTGAAGTATTGGCAGCACTGGCTTATTGGAAAAGAATTTATCGTATATTCAAATCATAAACCATTAGAAAATATTGAAACGTCCAAGAAATTACTTGCAAATGCAAGAGCCTTCTGGAAGCTGTTATCTAGTTTCTAGAAGATATAGCGAAAAGTAAGGAACGCTCGAGAAGGATTCGCCGATGTCTATAAATACGTAAGAAAGAAATCGTAGGTCAGTTATTGCCGTAACGCGAATGCAGCAGTATTAAGAAGATTATTCAAGTTGAGATAAATAAGTCGTTAGCACGCGTGTGTACATAAATATACCGAGAATAATCGTGTACGTGATTTTTAGTGTAAACAAGTGTGAAATCCGAGGACGTTATCTTATCTACGTGTAAGTGATAGTGTTATACAACGGTTATACATAAATTAGTGTAAGTGTTTTTATTAAATATTATTAGATTTAATTAGTTCGGTTAATTTAAACGTGTACATATTTCTAGATTAAGTAAACGTATTTTTAATCGTTTAAATAAATTAGTTTTTAATAAATTAACACGTAACAGTGGTGTCAGGTGTCGGGTTCGTTTTTATTAGTGTAAATACCATTAAGTAATTTAATATCGCTCGAGATACGATACGCGTGTTTGTTTATAAAGTATAAAATAGTGTTTATTAAACTTTTTCTTTTAACAAGTGCGTGATCACGTTATTAATGCGTTTGCAAGCAGTTAAAATGGATGCAAAACTATTTGAAATTCTCAAATCAATGAATAAAAATATGGAAGAAAAGAATAAGTATTTGTATGGACGAAAATTCTTACTGAGAACAGACCACGCCGCTTTAAAATGGCTACTGCAGTTCCGTAACCCAGAAGGACAAGTGACAAGATGAATCGAGAGACTGCAAGAGTATGACTACGACACAGAACACCGTGCCGGAAGCAGTCATCGGAACGCTGATGCCTTGTCTAGAAGACCATGTCCGGCGGACTGCAGCCATTGTTCGCGACTGGAAGAAAAAGTCGAATGCCTCCGGAGAACTGCTATGGTTGATGATGAGTGGGAACCTGAGCAGTTACGTCGCGAACAAGAAGACGATCCTGAAATAAGACTACTCCTGGACTGGAAAGAAAGCGGCCGACGACCAACCTGGGAAAAAGTGAGTGCTTTGGGCAGAAATATCAAAGCGTACTGGGCGCAGTGGGACTCCTTGATAGTAGAAGACGTTCTTCTTAAGCGGTCCGTAGAAAGTGCCGAGGGCACGGGAAACAGACTACAGCTGGTAGTGCCGAAGAGCAGGGTGACAGAAGTGTTGAATCATCTCCACGATGGGACATCAGGAGGACACTTTGGCATTAAGAAGACGTTGGGTAAAGTGCGAGAACGATTCTACTGGATGAACTGCAAAGAGGACGTCATGAAATGGTGCCGTAAATGCATAGTCTGCGCTTCAGGAAATGGTCCAGCAAGAAAGCGCAAAGCACCCATGAAACAATACAACGTAGGAAGCCCTTTGGAAAAAGTAGCGATTGACATCGCAGGGCCGTTCCCAGAATCCGATTCGGGAAATAAATACATCCTGGTGGCGATGGATTATTTCACGAAATGGACGGAGGCTTACGCCATACCCAATCAGGAAGCAGCTACAGTCGCAGACGTATTAGTAAAGGAGTTTTTTTGCCGGTTTGGAGTTCCGTTGGAATTACACTCCGATCAAGGCCGCAATTTTGAGTCTGGGCTGTTTCAAGAAGTTTGCCGACTATTAGGAATTAGAAAGACTAGGACAACGCCTCTCCATCCTTAGTCTGATGGCATGGTTGAACGGATGAATCGAACAATGGGCAAGTACTTAGCCAAGGTAGTGTCCGAACACCAAAGGGACTGGGATCAGTACTTGCACCTTTTCTTAATGGCATACCGATCATCCGTTCACGAAAGCACAGGCCAAACACCATCCTGTGTCATGCTCGGTCGTGAGATAAGATTACCATGCGATCTTCAATTTGGGCGAAGACCGGAAGAAGAAGTTGCTGGAGAAGATTACGTCAGCAAGCTGGCAAAGAGGCTAGACGAAGTACATGAAGAGGTTCGTAAAAACACACAAATTGCCAGCGACAGGATGAAAACAAGATATGACGTCAAGGCGCAAAATGGTGGGTTTCAACCTGGCGATATGGTCTGGTTGTATAACCCTCAAAGGAGACGTGGTTTGTCGCCGAAGCTGCAAAGGCAATGGGAGGGCCCCTATGAAGTCGTGCAGCGTAATAACAACGTTATATACCGCATCCGAAAACCGCCCAGAGGCAAGCCAAAAGTGGTCCACGTCGATCGTCTAGCCCCGTTTGCTGGCGATAACCACAATCCGCAAGTTCAGGTCCGAACCAGAGTAATAAGTAGCAGAACCAGGAATCCAATCGAAGAAATGGAGTTCAAAAAGTTTATGAACTTATACGGAGGTTCTGGAAAAGCTAGGTTCGGAGTTACCACCGAGGAACAACAAGACCTGTTCCAGACACAAAAAGATTATGCCATCGCACATTGCGTGAGCGAGGACCTTGACATGTCCAGAGGGGTTGCAGTCGTGTTTAAAAAGAAGTTTGGGAAGCTAGATGAATTACGAAGACAGCAACCGGCAGTCGGAAAAGTTTTGGGACTACGTGGTGACGGACGCTTCGTTTTCTATTTGGTCACCAAGAAATACTCACGTGTCAAGCCGTTATACAAAGATCTGTGGCGAACATTATGGACTCTCAAGAGAGAAATGGAGATCCATCATGTTAAGAAATTGGCAGTACCCAAGCTTGGTTGTGGCTTAGATCAACTGAATTGGAGGACAGTTCGAAACATGTTGGAGGTCGTCTTCCGAGGAACAGGCATTCAAGTGTTGGTCTGTAGTTACCAACCAAGGAGAATATTGGGTCAGGAAAAGTCCATTGACTGTTACTTTTATGGTCAAGGAAGTTGCCGGAATGGAGGAAGCTGCTGCCACGATCCCTTTTACCGGTGTCGCATCCAGTCTCCTGTTCTGGGACAGAACAGTCCTAAGAAGGGGGCAGTGAAACGTCCGAGAAATTACTTGCAAATGCAAGAGCCTTCTGGAAGCTGTTATCTAGTTTCTAGAAGATATAGCGAAAAGTAAGGAACGCTCGAGAAGGATTTGCCGATGTCTATAAATACGTAAGAAAGAAATCGTAGGTCAGTTATTGCCGTAACGCGAATGCAGCAGTATTAAGAAGATTATTCAAGTTGAGATAAATAAGTCGTTAGCACGCGTGTGTACATAAATATACCGAGAATAATCGTGTACGTGATTTTTAGTGTAAACAAGTGTGAAATCCGAGGACGTTATCTTATCTACGTGTAAGTGATAGTGTTATACAACGGTTATACATAAATTAGTGTAAGTGTTTTCATTAAATATTATTAGATTTAATTAGTTCGGTTAATTTAAAAGTGTACATATTTCTAGATTAAGTAAACGTATTTTTAATCGTTTAAATAAATTAGTTTTTAATAAATTAACACGTAACAATATGAACATCAAGGCTAGAACTGACGAGGAACTAGGAGATTTGACATATTATTTATCCCAATATAATTTTAAAATTAAATATAACCCAGGAAAATTAAACTAAGAAGCAGACTGTTTAACCTTTTAATCCCCAAGTGAACACAGTTTGAGTCAGTCACACTTACGTTGCTTATAAATAACTACGTTGCTTGCAGAATATATTGTGATACGTATTATAATAATAGTTTATGTTAGTGTGGTGTACAGAAAATTGTTATGGATACTTCTACTTTCTACGGGTAAGTTATATCTTTGAAAATGCATCCACTTATATAATTATTATAAGTATATAATTGCATTTTTTTGTTTTCAGGAAGAAATTCGGTGTATTGCAAAGGTATAGATACCTTTCCGATGCTACAGAGGATGTAGCATCAACATCCCACAAAAACTTGGACATAGTCATATTGCCCCCAGAGGCTGGCAACCGTAATATTGAAAGCGACGATGAGGATATTGATGAAAATGACCTGGACACAAGAGACATGCCATCAGATGTAGCAGGTGAATTTGAAATTCACGTGGCGGAAAACAGTGATTCCGAAAGTTCAGATGTTGAAGAAGAACCACTTCCTATACGTTCGCGTACTCTGGACCTTCCAAAGTGGAAGAAGATAGATGATGTATTCCTAAAGACTGAACCAAGTAAGCCCGATAAAGTTGGTAGCAAACATATGCTGCAGACAGAATATGAAATTTTTAATCTTTTTTTCACGCCTGAAATGGTAGAATCAATTGTTATTCAGACAAACCTTTACGTAAATAGAGATAAAAATAACCCCAAGTTCAAAACAACAGATCAAGAAATTCGTCAGTTTTCGGGATTGCTCTTAGTCATAACCTCCCTGGCGAAAAAGATTACTGGTCTACTTCAGAAGATTTACAAGCACCGATATTCTCAAAAACCATGAGCATCAGGGACGCTTTTCAAACGTTTTTCAAACAATCAAACGGTACCTTCACCTGGCTGATAACAATAATTTGTCTGCCACAAAAGTCGAAAAAGTCGAACCTTTGTACGAAAGTTTGCGCCAAAATTGATTACATGGCGCCTGTCGAGCAGGGACTTTAATACATTTATTTTCAGCTTGCCGAGAATTTCCGGAGACCGCAGTAATTTATTTCTTTTATTTTACAGATCGAAGTGGTCCCGTTCCAAAAATTTTTCTTTTTATTTAGATATATAGAGTTATATTTTGTTTACAAGAATAGATAGCGATACCGGGTCAATTGAGTTGACTGGCGCCCGTGCTTATTAACCGTCCCGTATAATGGCAGAAGAAGCAAAGAGGACCGAAACTGTCGAAAGCGACGCAAGAGTGAGTTGGGTCTACCGCCTAAACAAAGCGGAGTTTACCAACCAACTTATAATGTTCCAACTGAAATCTGAAGGCACCGTCGAGAATCTACGATCCCGCTTAGTGCACTTCTTACGTACAGGTAAAGGCGCGTTTTCCTCCGAAGGTACTACCCGTGTTCAGGCAACTGATTCGATCCAAGCCGTAGCCGGTCTATTGAGCGACAATTCTCCGCCCGTACTCCTTCCCATAGGAGCCCAGATTTGCGACCGAGTGCGGAAATGGGGCATACGTTTTGATGGCCGAAGCAATCCTGTATCTTTTTTAGAACGTATAGAAGAATTACAGAACAGCTACCAAATTGGTGACCAAGAACTTCTCTTAGCTTTACCGGAGTTATTAAGGGATAGAGTACTGTTATGGTATCGTAACAACCGAAGTCAATGGACATCCTGGGCCGACTTCATAAGTAGTTTTAGACGCCAATTCCTTCCACATCGGTACCAACACCAGCTTGAAGAGGCAATCCGAAACAAGATTCAAACAGCCAGAGAGAACGCATCCGAGTTTGTTACCGGTCTATTGACGCTGATGCGCCGCCACGGACAGATGTCGGCCGAGAGTCAACTAGAACGCATCTACGACAATCTAAGAAGCGAATACAAGTTTTACATTCGAAGAAAAAACTTCGTTAACTTGGAAGAACTTCTAGAGCTGGCTAGCCACTACGAGGCATTACCAAAAGAGAAACAACCGTTTCCTACCGCCCGTCACGTTAAGTTCACCGAAACCCGACCCGTTGCAGCCATACAAGAAACATCTGCTTGTTTACCGAGAACTCCGACTCCTTCTGCCAGGATACCCCCGCCGTTAATCCAACTCCTTATAACACAATCACAGGTTTCCCGCCAAGAAGTGTGCTGGAGATGCGGTCAACCTTGACATCGTCGAAGTAACTGCAGAAACCCTTTTAAGAGATTTTGCTCTAGATGCGGAAGACTTGACGCTCTTTCCCATGACTGCTCATGTGCTATCGATACCCGAGGACCATTTTCCATAGCCACCATAAGACAACCACCGGACCACCAAAACCCACCAGAGCAGCCTGGTAGAACCAGCCCTAAGGAATGGTCTGAATGGTTAGGCGTAATCAAATATCGTCTTAAACCCGAACCGCCGTCAATAAATCCCAAGTCCGTAATCGGCTCACGCCTTTTTGCACGAATGACAGTCTGTCAACAAGAAGTATGGGCTTTGATAGACACCGGAGCCGCGAAATCGTATATTAGCCCTAGGATACGTCAACTCCTCGTTGAACATCGAATCAAACCTTTGTCTACCACCCCGGAACCTGTCCAAATGGCAGACGGCACCGTCACCACCGCTGTTGGCATATATCCAGTACCCATGAACCTAAACGAGATCCCCATAATAATGTTCTGTAGCCAGATAGAGGGACTGACCAGCGAATTCATACTCGGTCTCGATTTTCTGGTCCAGAATGCAGCGCTCCTTGATGCTAAGAATCGGACTCTTACCAGCCAAAAAGAAGTCGTCTCACTACAGTCCCTGCCGACCCCTGGAATAAGTGGTTTACAAGGAATCTCTAAACCTCAACAAAAGACGGGTTTTGCTAACATAAACTCAACATCCCGACCGACATGTCCCTGGCTCTCCAAGCTAAAAAGAAAGGTAATCGACCACCCAGAAGACTACCCGGAATATAAAATCGAGGAAGGATTTCCGGACTCTTCACCCGCCGTAACAGAGGGCTTTCACACCGCCTGGAAGTTCTGTGTATCAATCCACCTCCGAGAACAAATCATCCGAGAATGCCACGATCCTCCGCACGCAGGACACCTAGGAGTAGCGAAAACGGTAAACAGAATATATCAACAATATTATTGGCCAGGTATTTTCCGAGACACCGCCCGCTACATCAGAAAATGTATCACATGTCTACAATACAAGTCCCAGACGCAACTTCCTCTTGGAGAAATGCATTTTTCTAAAACCACCGGTCCGTGGAAAACGGTAAGTACCGACCTAAATCCAACCCTAGTGGCGATAGGGGAAGGATTACATTACATTACAGTTCGGTGTATTTCATCAGACATTGAGCATCGACGAACAGATGATACCCTACCTCGGCCACCACTCGTCAAAGATGTTTATAAGAAATAAAACCATACGATTTGGCTTCAAGCTGTGGGTACTTTGTAGCTCAGATGGTTACCCATACAATTTCGACATCTACTGTAGAAAAGAAAAAAGGACGTGGTGCTTATGACTTTTGATCTGACGGGAAAGTTGCTTGTGGTCGATGAAATGATAATTCCATCGTTACACACCAATGCAAAAATGTAAACGTAGAGTCAAGAAAAAAATAACAAGAAACTTCCTCAACCTCTTATGATCAAGAAGTATAATCAGAGAATGGGTGGCGTAGACCTATTGGATCGTATGCTTTCTAGTTATATGCCTCGTCTAAGATCAAAGAGGTGATGGTGGAATCTGTTTGCCAATGGACTAAACATGGCGATTGTTGGCGCTTTCTGATTTTATACATATCTTCACCCAGAACAGAAAGTTACACATTTAACTTTTCGTCGTTCTGTTGCAATGTCTTTGCTGAAGGTTCAAATGGTATCACGAAATCGCCTGGGAGAACCAACTGCTCCAGTTGTTCAAGATATCAGGTACGACAATGTGAACCATTTCCTTATATCAACTGAACAAGGAAGGTGTGTGGTTTGCGGAAATAACACTCGCCTCAAATGTGAAAAATGTGAAAAACGCTTACATAAAAGTTTCTGTTCTGAGGCAGACTATAAAAAGTAATCTTCAAAAATTATAAAATGAATAACAAGTAAAATTTCTATCGAAAGTAAAAGTTCCAATATTAGATTTGTGAATTTTATTATAGGTACTTCAACGTTTGGTGTTTGGCAAGGAATTGTAAATGACACCCCAACGTTCCTATTTTGGGAACATAGCAATACAAGGAAACTAAAACTCAGAATTTTCTAATTCCAACGAAATGTCATTTACTCAAGGAACAGTAACATATACCAAAATAATAGTAAAATATCAATTATAAATGGGGTCAGGAACTAAAAGGTTAAGCAGAAACCCAGTTCTAGAACCTCATGACAATACTGAAGATTTTTTAAAAGTTGTAAATTCAATAAACTTAGAAGATATAAAAAATAACCAACAGACAAATCGTGACCTAGAAAAAGAAAAACACATTTGAAAATAAAACTTATTATAAAAAGATGAGAAGAACTCAGCAAAACTCTAATAAAAGGTGTCCACGATACTTACTGCCACATTGAAAGAAAACAGATGACAAATAAAGTAACGCCATTCTACACAGCGAAGAACATCATTGCAAACATTAAACAAATTTGCGATGACTGCGAAGTTTGTATAAAAAACAAATCAAGGAGGAAGTCAAAATATGGTTTAATGTCACATTTAGGTCCAGCAACACGTCCGTTTAAAATTATATCTATTGATACCATTGGAGGCTTTGGAGAATCACGGTCGACAAAGAAATACTTACACCTTCTAGTCGATCATTTTGCAAGGTATGCTTATATTCTTACATCAAGAAATCAAAGTTCCAATGATTTTATTAAACTAATAGAAAGTGTAACACATAATTACAATATTGAAATTGTGTTAACGGACCAAAACCCAGGTATGAATTCTAGAATTTAAAGAATTTTTGAAAAATGAAACCATAAAAATAGTTTTCACTGCTGTAGATTCACCATTTTCGAATGGGCTCAATGAAAGACTAAATCAAACTTTAGTTAATAAGATAAGATGTAAGATAAATGAAAGTGATAAAAAAATAGAGTGGACTACCATTGCACATAAATGTGTAGAAAAATACAATGAAACGGAACATACAATTACAAAATTTGCTCCAAAATACCTTTTGGAATGTGAAAATATTAATATTTTAGCAATTGCATTGAAATTAAGATGCCCAAAAGAAGATCTGGAAAGAGATAGAAAAATTGCTCTGGAGAACACAATAAAATCTCATCATTATAATAAAAAAATATTCGACCGGTATAGGGAAGAACATAAATTGGAAGTAAAGAGACAAGGTATACGTGTAAAACGTGAATAGATTCAATAGGAAGCAAATGGATGAACTAAGAATTCTTCTTCTTCTTCTTGTCGTAAGCCCTTGGCTTGTTCTACCCATTCTGCTCCGCTTCCTGAGATGTGGACGTCCAACACTCCTTTCACCGTTTAGGAGGAGGGCGCCCTGGCAGACGTCTTGATAGTGGTTTTCCATTCCTAGCGATCTTAGCCAACCTGCTGTCATCCATCCTGGATACATGTTCGTTCCAACCGCGCCTTCTCGTTCGCACCCAACGTACTATATCCATGGCGTCGCATTATTCTCTAATTTCGCTGCTTCTACGGTGGTCCAGTAATGTATTACCTGTTATTGTTCTTAGGATTTTCATTTCGTGTGTTCGATACATTCTTTTTGTTACTGCCGTCTCTGCTCTTGTTTCTGCAGCATAAGTCAACACAGGTCTAACGCACGCTTTATATATTCTGGTTTTTGTTTTTGTCGATATGCAATTATTTTTCCAGATGGTATGTCTTAAAGCACTCGCGATTCTAGATGCTTTATTAGCTTGTTGTCTTACAATGCTGTTTAAGTTCCTATAAGCTGAAATGGTAGTTCCCAAATAGTTAAATTCAAATACTTGTTTGATAATTTCGTCATTAATCACTATTTTGTATCTCCGCGGCTCTCTTGCTATCGTCATGGTTTTGGTTTTTTAACATTTTGTCTACCCACGCTGCAACCGTGATTCACCTTACGTACTACTTCTTCATTAAATTGTACATTAAAAGGTTGAATAGCAATGGACTAAGGCTGTCCCCTTGTCGTATGCCCGCCTTTACGTGTAAAGGATCTGATGTTTGTGTGTTACTTTTAATTACTGTCGTGTTGTTACTGTTAAGTTAAACTATAGTTTCTATGATAGTCGTATGTATATTGTGGCGTTGTAGTTCTTTTATAGCATCTGTAATCCGTGCCCTATCAAATGCTTACGTTAGGTCAATAAAGCATAGAAAAGCAGGTTTATTGTACTCTATGAACTTTTCGGCAATCTGTCTAACGATAAAGATGGCATCGACAGTAGAACGGTTTTTTCTGAAGTCTTGTTGTTTTTCGCTCATTTGGACTTTATTAGCAATATGTTGACTTTAAAGTCTAGTGAAGAGCTTCAGCAAGCTATTTAGAAGTGTAATTCCCCGGTAGTTCTCCGGGTTACATAAGCTTCCCTTTTTGTGCAACGGTATAGTCGTACTATCCTTCCAACTGGTTGGTATAGCTGTATTCTCTAATATGTTGTTGTATAAGTCAGCAAGTTGACCTGCTAAGTTTTCACCTCCGTGTTTTAACAACTTGTTGGATATATTATCCGGGCCAGGTGACTTCCTATTTTTCAATTTTTTCATCTCATCTAGTACTTTTTCGGTAGTTAGTACTACTAATCCATCGGTGTGCAATGGTGTCTTGCGGATAAGTTTTGGGATTGTTTTGCCTTTGCTTAATATATCGTTGCTCGTGTATAGTGTTCTGAAATGATCGGTCCATTCTTTTAAGGATATTTTGTCTGTTTGTACGGCTTCATTAACTTCTCTTTTTGACGCTCTCAATATCTTCCAGATTCGTTTTTGGGATCCATACATATCGTTCTCTATTTCTCTACTGAAGTTCTCCCAATACTCCCTCTTTATTTGTCGGATTCTGTCGTTTGCTCTGTTTCTAATTTCGACGTACTGAATGTAGTCTCGAGGTGTCTTGCTCGATTTATATCGGAGATGTTCTTTTTTCTTTTTTTGTGCCAACTCTTTAATTTTAGGTGTAATCCATGGTTTTCCATTCTTTTTATTGTTTGATTTTTTTAGAATGCGTATTCCAATTGTTTTTTTGGCTGCATTTGTTATATTAGTTTTTAGTTTTTCCCACATGATGTCGGGGGATTCACAATGGATAATTATGTTATTATCTAGATTTTGTTTGAGACGTCGTTGATACAGATCGAAGTGCTTTGGTTCCTGAATGATTCAATGTTGAACTTTTCTTGGTTTGCTAATTGACTATGTTTCTTTGGTGGTGGTTTCATCATAGTTACTTTTCCCAATATAAGGTTATGGTCTGAGCCTATGTTTGCCGATGTTAAGGCTCTTACATCTGTGATCTGCTCTGGTCTTATATTTCTATTAGTTATTATGTAATCTATAGTTGAGTTGGCTTTACTTCCACAGCATGACACTTTATGTTGACTTTTGTGCTCAAAAAAGTATTGTTTATTCGTAACTCATTGTGGGTGCAAAAATCTATAAGCATTTCACCTCGGTCATTCACATTTGCTTCATTGAATCTGTTCTTTATTCCTGCTATTATTGAATTACCTATCCGAGCATTAAAGTCGCCTAATATTATGATAGGAGTCTGGTTTGAAACTCTTTCAATTGTTTGCTGAAGTTGGTCATAAAATTCATGCGCTTCTTGTTGTGGTCTTCTCGTATCTGGGGCGTATACTGATATTATATGGAGCATATCTTTTACCAGTTTAATTTTGATTACAATTATTCTGTCGCTCCTGTAGTCGATATCCATTATGTTATGTGCAATCGTTCGGTTAATCAGTACACCTACTCCGGAAGCTGCTCTTTCGTCTTTTGGTTTTCCAGAGTAAGCTAGTAGATAGTCTCCGTAATCTGTTGTCCCTTTCCCTTTCTTCTTCGTCTCAGATATAGCACAAATATCCACTCCATGTTCTACCAACTCTTCAATAATCTCTTGCTCCTTGCCACTGAATAATCTCACATTCCAACACCCTATCCGCAGCTGGTTCTTCTTCCTTTTATTTCGCCATTTCTGTAATCGTGTTCTGTTTCTTGCGTAAGTCGTTGCCGTATTTCTATCCTGTTCCGAGGCAGTCTTCCTGGATCTGTGAGCAGGTTTGTTTTTTTTACTCTCGGCAGGGAGCTAGCCTAACCTTGAAACCCTCCTCTTTTATCCGGGCTTGGGACCGGCACAACGACTCTTAAGCTACTCAGTCCACCCAGGAGCCGTTGAGGCAGAGTTAACTGAGAATTGGACCATACAAAATTATGAAGAAGATTTCTAATTCAATCTATGAAGTTGATACCGGACACATGAAAACAGAGTCCAATTTCTACCACATTACGAAAATATCTCCAGTGTATGTTAGTGAATAAACAATCACATATATTATTACATGCAATTATTACTCTCTCTGGGGGGGAGATGTAAAGAAAACCACCTTATCCATGTACAAGGCTCGTGGGATACATCGGGTCTAAAGTTTCTTTTTTTTTAATATTTATGATGATGAAAAAATACTTGTATGGCTTATGGCTTGTACTTGTAAAATATAAAAATAAAAATAAATTTGTGAAAATACTTTTTGAAATGATTTTTTAATAGTGGATAATAATACCTAACTTAACCCGTATCTGTACTTACATATGAAGGTAATACAAATTTAGGGCGTTATTTTAAATTTGCACAAGGACGTTTAAGTGCTAGGCGCGGGCCTGCTTAGCTTAGGAGTAGCCAGACCATTTCATGCTGTAGACTTTATGGTAACTGGACCGTTTCGTGGTGTAGGCACGAAGGTAGATGGAGCGTGTGAAGGCAAGAAGACGGATTAGATATCATGGTAAACTATAAATTTGTAAAAAAAAAACAGTTGGTATTTAGAAGCAAGGATTACTTTAAACAATTAGATAAAAACCGCAAACGTTAAAAAATACAAAAGCTTGGTATCTGCAACGATTTACAAAACTTAAATTTTTAACCACAGCATCACCTAAAGAACAAATATTGTTCTACACAAAATAACGTCCATGAACGATTTAATTTTTAACGTTTTTACGTTATTATAGATTGTATCCTGCCTGTTACGATTATGAAAGAACGGTTTGATCAATAGACATCGTATTTAATTTTTATGTCAATTTAAAACTTAACCAGTCAATATATATATGAATTTATGACCCAACTTCTGTACGCTTAAACGACCGTGACGTTTTTATGAATTGTAAATAGTCACAGGTTGCCAATTATCGAATTTTTATATTACCACGTGTCGACATTAAAACTGCTTCTTCTAACATTCTATCGACAATTTCGATTAATTATATCAGTTCCAAAAAATCCAATTCTAAAACATAAATTTATCCCCGCTTTTCATTTAAAATCATAAATAACGCAATTTTTTATTTCGGTTTTGATAATTGCGCATATGTTTGTAACCGCAAATATTCAAAACAGATTGCCGATATGTGTTTTCGGTTTCGGCAACGTCACCAGTAATAAATAACAAAGAGATATCGTTTTAAATTACGTTATAATTCGCGATATATTAAAATTATTTCGTACTAGATTTTAACCGAAACAAACTTACGCATTATAACGTAAAACGTAAACATAAACGTAAATCAAATTTGTAAAATATGGGGATTAAGGAGCGCGTGGTGCGGTTAAATATTTTATAAATGATAAAAGTTAAACTAGTTCCACTAATTAAACCAAATTGTGAATATTTTAAACGAGATCACTTATAGTTTTATAATGAATGGAAAGCACGCGAACGAACTTATAATTTAGTTGCGGTTTTAAAGATTTCCTCTTTTTTATCTACCGTTTTTACGGCGATTCATGATAAGACGCCATAAAACGCACTTTTTTCCTAAATAGTTATAAATAACATAATAAAATGATATTAAGGAACAAAATGAAAAATTGAGGTCGGGACATTGATGTTGAGGAAAAAAAAACTATGGGAGAATTGGTTCAACATGAAAATGAAATATTTCATAGTAAAGACTTGTTCGTGCACGAATATTATAATCTAACATCTTATGTTCTATTAATCTTTTAGCAAATTAACGGAGTTTGTTATTGCCGGTGTTACAACTAAATATGTAGAGTCGTCGTTGGAAAAACGAAAGAAACGCTTTTAATTTGTTTTTCTGTAGAAGGTAATTTATCTTTCTGGCATAAGCGAGTGTTTAAAGAATGAAAATGGTGTAAACGTACAAAAAGAAGTGGCATAATCCCAAAGTCGAGGTTTTTGCTGTGGCGAATTGACAAATCAGAGTCTCGCGTAAAAAGGGCCATCGTGACGCTTTCTGAATAACAAACGACGACGGTCTCGACGGCTACCACTAGACAGTTGTAGGTACTCGAGAATCGTATACTTTTCACTCAGTTAAAGTCAGAAAGCGGACTTTCTAGCAATAAACATCAGCATAAAATACAAGACAAGAATGCTTCTGGTATAAAGTGACGCTTTTTATGTTAAATGTAGAAAAGATGTTTCCAAAGTTCAAAACTGTGAGAAACGCCGCTTTAATTAAAACAACAAACGCGTTAGAAAAACTTAATTGAAGCTTTGTAACTTAATACTCACTAGCTGCGCGCACGGGAGCTTAAAAATCGATTAACATTGAAATTCTAAAACATTTACGATTCATTTAATTGGACTACAAAAAATTAAACAGCGTAATCATCACACCTACAAAACGATCAACATTCTTTCAACGTACCCCAAAAAAACTGCCTTCAATTTTCGTCGAGCTTTTATTGACGACGTAATGCCAATGCAGCAATTTTTATCAATATTTGTATCATAAATCTTAATTTAAAAATATCTTTTTACTACGCCCGGGATCGAATGCGTCGATTGTAAAAATGAAAAATTTACATCGTTTATTTGTTGATTTAGTTGTTCTTTATATCAACAAGATTAATCTGAAAACACTTAAAACTTCTTTGATTTGCTTCTGTTCTATATATAAAACGTATAAGATTTTCGAAACTTTCTTGTTTATAATAAATTTGTTTTTAATCAGACTTCTGGGTAAACGTTGTTAAAGCTTTTTATTAAAAACTTTTCTATTTTTTATTATATTAAATTTACAGATGTCACTAGATGAATAATTTTAATTTTTTTAAACAAAAACTTTTGAAAAAAATTGATTTGTTGAGAATACCATTACCAGGTTATGCCCGGTTGCATAAAGCAAAGTTAACATGTTGTTAGTTAACGCCGCTGTTAACTAAATCGTGGCTATTGGTTTGACAATGTTGTCAGCATGCAGGTGACCTTCATTGCAAGGTCACATCCCTAGCACAAAACTGGGTCACCTCAACACTCAAGAATTGAACGGTAACACCAAACGTGATTGGCGAGAGCCCACAAAGCGAACGTTGTCGCCTCTACTGTGGTCTCGTCAAGAGTTCACTACAAATACTAGAAGACAGAGGGGTATTTGCCTTAACCTACGCCTACAATTTCACAATTATTACAAACAAAAAATACAATACTCTTGATACCAAACTGACTTTCAACTCTCATTTGGAGAACATCACAACGAAAGCCATTGGGGTTCTTAATGCAACCTAACTGATTATATACTGTGGTGACAAGACCCAACATAACATACGGTGCGCTTGTGTGGGGTGAGCAACCATGGAAGCAAGATTTTTTTCACTTGCACCTTGTTGTAACGATAAAAACAAGCCAAGCAGCATACAAGCCGCAGATAATAAACACTACCAAGACTTACAAACCAAGTTTCTCTGCTTCTGCTTCTTAAACTAAAATTATCGACTCAAGATCATAGGCAAACAGTCCGATATCAATCATGTTTAACAATCAAACAGCACCACAGTCTGAACAGTCTGAAAACGTTAATTTGCTAACAAGTGCAGTCAGTCTAGATACCAAAGAATCAGGGTGTAAAGAAAAACCTAATAGCGGACGCACTACCTACAAATGTAGAAAAAAAGCATTTGGAAAAGTAATTGCAATCGACTTTGTTACGATATTTACCTCGTAACTTAATAAGGTAGCAACTAACTAAAGTCGATTTAGAGATTGGGTCGTAAACTTTGTGGTGCTAAATTATTATATAAGTTAAAAAGACTCCAAAACAGAGAAATGTCAACGCAGAAGTTGTAACAACAAGTATAGTTATTTTATCACAATAACACAAATAAAAATTGATAACTGTGAGTATACGAATTAAGGAGGAAACAATGAAAGTAAAATTCTACTAACAATAGGTATCTGTAGCCTACTTTAAATGACAAGTAAGATTTTCTTTCAGAAAAGAATTTGCAGTTCAATAATCAAATCTAAGTCTATGAAGTATAGCAAAAACAAAAGAATGAATACACATAGATGAAACAAAACGACGTAGTACAAATATCTGGTCTAGTGAAACATCAACATATTAGCCTACTTTTGAAAAAATAAAACACATGAAAATTATTTATGTCTTGAATATCAATTAAAATTTTGTTTCAAAAAAGTAATTGTACAGCAATGATCAAATCTGAGTCGACGTGGTATAAAGAAAACAAACAATTAAAAGCGCATAGATTAAACAAATTGGCGTAATACAAAATGTCAGATTCAGTAAAAAAAATAAAACAATTGAAAATGAATATTGGTTATGAATGTACAAATTAACGAGGAAACCAGGAAAATGAAATTATACATACAATATCTATAGCATACTTTGAACATCGAAATCAAGATTTTATTATTATTTATTGATAATTGTTGAGCCATTCAGCCTTACAATGTATTACGTTCCCCTTACACCTTTACCCTTTACATAATATTATAATACATATAAAAATTTATAAAACTAAAATAACTTTCTCCAATAAATTATTCCAATCACCATCTTACTATTCTATTTCGTTAGACCGAACCCTCCCGTCTTTTTCTTCTTTCCTTTACTGCTTTCATCCAATCCAATACCTCCCCCTCCTCCCTAAGCAAAGCCTTCCTCCTCCTCATTTCTTCCCTTAGCTTGTCACACTCCTCACTCAAGTGCTCTATGTCTTCCCATCCCGCCCCACATAATCTACATCTCCTCATTACATCCTCCTTCCAATACTTATTTAAATTCTCCTCATTTCCACATTTAAACCTGGCAATAAGCCGTTTCTCTCCTAAGCTTCTCCTCCCAATCAGATACTTAAGAACTCCCCTGGACACTATATTCACATACCTTACGTTATACTTTCCTTCCCTTATCTTTCCTTCCTTCTCTTGCACCTGCCTTTTATTTGCACCCTTTCCAATAGGTTCCACTCTTTCCAACCCCATACCTCCACCCCGTACATCATCACACTTTTAATCAATTTTTCGAACAGCCATCTTCTCTTCTCGATCTTCTTCCAAACACTCTTTCAGCTAAACTCCATACCTGCCCTAATACCCTGTTACCCTTCTTTGCTAAATCCCTTATATGCGCATCATGTTTATTATCATACCTTAGCCTATAACCCAAATATGTCACTTCATTCACTGCCTCAATCTATTACCAACCCCTACCAGCTGCAGTGAGGTAGTAATAATGGATGCAGAAGAATTCCAATTGGAATTAATAGTCAAAAGAATATTGCCCTAGCTCAGGAGAGGGGAAGTAGGTTAGAAATAATAATGCAGCCGAATTTGGAGATAGCTTATATAATAATAAAATTAATATCCACTTTGATACTCAAGAGATTTAGAAAATACCCAGAGATACAGGCGCCAGGTAGTTTATTTTGAATTATACTTGTAATTCTGGCTAAATTACCAAAACCAATCAAAGAAGTACATATACAGTAAATATACTTAACTACTTAAGGATACAATAGATATAAGAATAATATATACATATAGTAAGCAAATTAGACCTAAGTTAATATGGACTCTAAATACATACGAGTCGAGAACACAAATTAAAGAATTTTTGTAATTTCTACCGTTAGGGAGTAATTTCCCTCGGTGCAATCATCGTCGAAACAAACTTTCATTAATTACTCGTAGAGTAATCCAAACAAATTAAGTAAAATTAAGTACGATTAGATGCAATTAAATCATATGTAGTAATATTTAAGTGAAATTTAAGTAAATTGAAGTAAACGTGTACTCAATCAAAAGGCTTAAGCAAACTTGGTCTAGTCACAATCACACGACCAATTATGAATCGTTAAAGCAAATAACACTACATAAAATGTAAAAATATAGGATACTACCTTACTGTCACAGGTAACAATGTTTTACATACACCGAACGATCGACTAGTCCAGAGCTCTGCCCAAGTGTTCGTCCTTAGTGGTCGGAAAAGAAAGTAGCTAAAACACACAAAAGTAAGACAGCACCTACCACACTTCACATTTAATGTAGGTTAGCACATAAGCAAAATTACAACAATATATTAGTTTACTTCTAGAAGCTGATAATTGAAGTTACGTTTACTTAACTTAAGAAAAGAAAATTAGCATTGTAAATTTCCATAGGCTGCATCCAATCAAATCCTGAAAAAACGATCATTCGCCGTAATTATTCCAAATCGAACAGTAAGGATTAGATAAATTGTCTCAATCAGACATCGTAATTATAACGCATAACGGCACTCGTCGGCCCTTTAGCATCGACGCAAGAGAGATGTGCGGGGTTGACTATTACCCGCCATCTTGTACCCTTTTATTCTTTGTAAACGGTTACATTTAGGAAGCCAGCAGCCACGAGAAATAAAGAAAATCGGAAAGATAAAAACCCTCTGTAAATATTTGTCTAAGTTAGCAACAATAAAATGTGGATTAGAAAACTTACCAAGCTAAGAGTTGACCATTTAAACTAAATTTTATAGCAAAGGTAAACTACGTGTGCGTAGTAATAAAGCGACAAGCTGACAAGAAGGCGCGAAATACAAATAACGCATGCGCTAAACTTTGGACTTAGTTCAAACTCGCATCTCCTTGTAGAGGCACATTTTATATTTACGTTGCAAAACGTTATTGAATAAATTCTTAACTGGTGCGTTCATTTGAGAACGTTACTAAATAAAAGAAAACGTAACAAATCTTCTGTTCTCCCCAACTTTACTCCTCCTTTTCTTCCCTCCTCTCCCTTTTTGAAAAACTACCATCTTAGACTTTCTCACATTTAAACCCAAATCTTTCCTTTCCAGGTACCTCTTTATCGTATTTATCATATCTTTCATTTCCAACTCATTTTTTGCCACCATATATCGTCTGCATATGCCAACACCCACACTTTAACCCCTCCCTCCATGACCACCCCACCACACTGTCCTCTCTTCAACACATCCTCTATGTCCTCTATATACAGTGCAAATAAAATAGGGCTAAGAGGACACCCCTGCCTTAGCCCCTTCGTCGTCCAAAACACTTCACTAACACTATCCCCTATTTTTACTCTATTCTTAGTCTCTTTATATATCCCTTCTAGTTTCCTCACTAGTTGTTCCTCTATTCCCTTTTTCCTTAACACCCTCCATATTTTTTCCCTATTCACATTATCAAACGCAGTTTTTATGTCCATAAAGAACGTATATACCTTACCCCTTTTCTTATTCAGCTCTCCATTCACCACCTGTTTCAATATATAAACATTGTCTATTGCCCTTCTTCCCACTCTAAATCCCATCTGCCAATCTGGTAATAGACTTTTTTCTTCCACTTTATTTTCCAACTTCCTTTGTATAATCATGGCATACAATTTATAACTTACATTAGTGACACTAACTAATCCCTCTATAGTTCTTTACCTCCTTTCTATCCCCTCCCTTATAAACCGGAAGAATTAAACTTTCTTTCCAACTCCCTGGCAATTCCTCCTCTTTCTATATTGTATTAAAAAAATTTCTTATATTTGCTCTCACTCTCTCCCCTACATATTTCCATTGCTCTCCTTGCGTACCGTCCGTTCCTGCCGTCTTTCTTAATTTTAGTCTATTTATTGCTTCCTCCATTTCCTCTTTCGTTATCTCCCACCCCTCCTGTATTGTATTTACCCCTTGCCATGTCACCTGCCCTGGTCCTTCTAATGTGCTCTCCAAACGCTCCAACCACACCTTTAAATTCATTAAACCTCCAGTCCTCTTACCTCTTTTTCTCTCCTTGTTTAGAAATTCCTACACTTCTCCTTCTTTCTTTATTTCCTTTACTTGTTTCTCCATTTTCTCTTTATAAGACACCTTTTTCTCAAAACATACATTTTTAAAATTCACTTTCTTCCCCTGATACTCCTGTACATCTATTCTACCTTTCTTTCATCATCTTCTAGCATTTCTCTTCTGTTTTTGCCTCTCTACATTCTCTATTCCACCACCTATTTTTGTTCCTTTTTTTTCCTTGTCTTCTCTCAAACTTTTTCTTTTCTGCTGTCTTCTCCATTTCTGCAGTCAACTCCTTTAATACTTCTACCCCCCCCTACATCTCTCCAATTCACTTGCTCCATCTTTATCTTATATCTTTCTATGCTTTTCTTAGTCCACACCTTTTTCATTCCCCATCCCCTCTATTCCTCCTTATTTCCTTGCTCTTTTCCTTTTGAAATCACTTCCAGTGGCTGATGATCCGATTCCTCTTCATCCCCCACTTTAAACCTTTCTATGTCCTCCCACATCTCCCCACTCACTATCACGTAATCAATCACCGATTTCCCCCTCCCTCCCATATAAGTGTAGTTACCTCTGTCCCCCTCCTTTATTTTCCATTAAGGATTGACTATCCTTTTTCCTCACACATCTCCACTAACATTTTCCTATTAACTATCTTATCCATGCTAACTCTTCTCTTTACTTCCCCTTCTATAATCACCCCTCCCTTCTCCCCTGTTGTCGCGTTAAAATCACCCCCTATAATAATCTTTTCCTTTTCCTCCCCCTGTACCATTTTCTCAATCTGCTCACTTATCAACTTCATATCCCGCTCATAAACTATATATTTTTCCTTTCCTTCTCTGGCCACATAATTTTTTACGATCTCTTTCCCTTGCTTTTCGTCTCCCTCCTTTTCTTTCACCGACCAGTTCTTTTTTATACCCGTTAGTATTCATCCCCATGCTCTACCTGTACTTTCTTTTCTAGTTGCAAATTCTACCTTCCAATTATACCCCGCTGGTAATTTTTCCTTCCATACTTCCCAGTCTTTTTCCTCCAACCATGTTTCCGACATTCCCATCATATCAAAACTCTCTATGTATCTCCAGAAATCCTTTCCTTGATTTTTTATGACTGCCACATTCCAAAACAATCATTTCATTTGATGCTGCATTTCCACTTCTTTTTCCTTAAAACTTGCTAAGCCAACATTGTTTGATCCATCCATCCCTCCCCCTACTCTTAGTTTTTTGCTCCCTTCTTCACTAGAGTTCCTCTCTCATCATCCCAAAACCTTTCTTTACCCTCCACCCACACTTTCAAGAATCCTATTTTAATACTTTTCCCCTCTCCCTTCATCTTACTCGCGTCATATCTTATCTTCTTTTGTATTTCTATTTCCCTTCTTGTCATGTCATCGTCTAAATAAATGTTCGTACCTCTTAACCTTCTTTTTTGCTTCCATACATCTAACTTATCCTCAAATGTACCCATCCTCACTAACATTACACGCTCTGCTAACTTTCTAGTTTCTACCACTGTTTTCTCAATATTTAAATCCTTCTTCATCCAATTTTCCACTTGCTCATTTTGCTCCTTCTTTCCATCTTTCACTTCCATACCTTTTATGATTATGTTTGTTCTCCTTTTTTCTTTTTCCGTTTTTTCCCAGCTTCTCTCTATCTTCTCCAATCTGGCTTCCAACTTTCTATACTTTTCTTCCATTTCTTCAAATTTCCTCCTCCATTCTTCATTTGTCTTTCTTAATTCTTCTTTCATCTCCTTTACCTCTTTATTATTCTCTGCCAACTTCTTACCCATCTTAATTTGTTCCTCTCTTATACTCTTTACCTCCTTTAAAAGTTCTTTACACATTTCTACTAACTCACCATCTTTTCTCTCTTTTCCTTCCGCTACCAGTGATTTCCTTACTTTGGTGCTCTTCTTAAACGCCTCCTCCACCGTAGCTTGCCTTTTTCGTTTTCCTTCAGACCACCCTTCCTTGGAAACCGACATAATTTTCCTTCTCCTCTTATCGTTACACTAGTTAACTGTCTACCCTTTCTCATTAACGAAATGTCAATTTTATTAAAATCACCAAAAAATTCCACGTATATATGATGAATACAAATGCAATATATAAACGCCGGAAAATCCACGCTGATTATTATATTATCTTATCCGCACGCTGCACCTTATTTCGTAATCAAAACGACTACGTTATAAGTGCACTACTGCGTTTATCAACCTTTAAATTTTAACTTAAGTTTTAATACCGTTTAAACGCGTTATTTTAGATTTATTCACTTTACATAACTACACAACCTTCCTCTTTCACTGCCTAAACGTAACTCGAAACCAAGATTTTATTTCAAAAAAGAAATTGGAACGCAATAATCAAATCTAAGTCGACAAGGTACCTATAGATTAAACAAAAGCATAAAAAGGCATAGATGATACAAAACGGCATAATACAAAATGTCTGGTTCAGTAGAAAATCAACATATTAGCCTACTTTTGCAAAAAATAAAAAAATGAAAATTATTATTAGCCTTGAATCTACTAACTAATAATGAAACAAAAAATTAGAAATTTTACAACGAACATCTGTAGCCTACTTAGATTTTCAATTGCAAAGCAATGATCAAATTGACGAAGTATACAAAAAACAAGCGAATAAAAAACGCATAAATGAAACAAAACTGGGTAATACAAAATGTCAGTTGCAGTAGAACATCAGATTCTTAGCCTACTTTTATTATCAATTTTAATTTAAAAAAAGTAAAAGAAATGTTATCTGGTATCAACTATGAATATACAAATTTACGAGGAAACAAAAAAATGGAATTCTAAAAACAATATCTGTAGCCTACTTTGAATGATAACTAAGATTTTGTTTAAATAAAAAAATTTGGAAAATAATAAAGAAATATAAGTTCACTAGGTATAGATGAAATAAAAAAATAAAAATGCATAGATGAAATAAAACGGCATAATACAAAATGTCTGGTCCAGTGGGACATTAACATATAAACCTACTTTTGAAAAATTAAAACAAATAAAAATTATTATTAGTCTTGAATCTACAAACTTAGAAGGAAGAAAAATTTTGAAATTTTACTACCAGTATCTGTAGCCCACTGTGGTTTTTAATTACAAAATCAAATCCATGATCAAATCTGAGTCGACAAGGTATAGAGAAAACAAACGAATATAAAACGCATAAATGAAACAAGACAGCGTAAACAAAATGTCATTTCCAGTTGAACATCAGCATACTAGCATACTTTTATTATCAATTTTATTTAAAAAAAAGCAACACAAATAAAAATTGATAACTGTGAGTATACGAATTAACGAGGAAACAAGGAAAGTAAAATTCTACAAACAATAAGTATAGACAGAAAAGTTTGTAGAAAAAATATATATTTACATGAATGCAATTAAACGCTAAAACGCAGGTCAATATCACAAGCAAAAGTGGTTAAAATAATACCTACAACAAATTAAATTTGTTGGCCTAACTTTTACATTCCAAAAATAAATAAATTTATGTTTGTAAATTATAACACAAATATGCAAATTTCGATGATTTAGAGAACTAGAGCGCACTGTCTAACGATATGTGACACACAGCAAAACAATTATATAGTTAATAGTGATAACAACTGACTATGTACGTTTAGTCGTTCGTGCAATCGACTGACTACGAAAGTACAAAAAATAAAATAAGAAGTATAATTCTTACAGTTTCAATTTCTAAAATTTGCTGAAATAAACAAAGCCGTAAGTACAATGTTACCACAAGTAAATTTCTCTGGGTTTATACCTACGATCAATGAAAACAGCCAATATGTCGAGTTTTTCTCAAATTAATTTATATTAAAAAAAAATAAAACATTTTTAGCATAACAAATTCCCCCCCAGCAACATCAAAACCTGAAAAGTGGACACTAGATACAATCAAGAATAGCAATTTAAGCATACGTCAGAAGCAGAACCCTAAATTCCAAAACCAACTCAAACAAAATAACAACCAACCTAAGAAGAAACGAAAATCAAAAATGTTTTCCCAGTTCGCTAAGTATCACCAATAAAATATGTTCAAAAAGTCGCACAAAGCTGAAATATCTAAAGAACCAAAAACCACAACTAACAGAAATGAAGTAGAAAAAGTACTTGTTGTAAGTCGACATCAGTCAGAACAACGCCCTAAAATCCGATAAAATCCTAGCTCACAGATACAAATCCCACCCTGAATATAAATTTTAGAAAACCCATCAGGAAAAGGACAACGGTATCCATAGCTACGAGACTAGTAAATGTGCCAGAAATTCTATCCCAGCCTAAAGTTTTCTTGTTGGAGTGCCGGACAATTGTGTGCTGTCGGACTCTTAAAGAAACTTCAAGCCTTCCGACAAAATGTAAATGCGCGTTGTTGGGCTTCCCAACGTTAGTCCACACAAGCGCACGTCACCGCAACCAGTACTTGCTCCCACTCAGGAAGGAAAAAATCTGATTTACGACCAGAGGGAACAAGTCCTAGAAAATTCCCCATCCTGAACGTAGATTAAAGAAAAGTAGCATCTCAAAATTTTGCCTTAAAATCCAAAATGAAAAGGATTTTAGTCTGCAATTGCTTGACGGAAGTGATGCCTCCTGTACAACCATAACATTCTACACGCCAGTTAAGAAGAATTGGTCACCCCTGCCAAGCTTCATCAAGTCCGCCTTTATGGGCCCCAAAAAGTATTATGCCTGGTCCAGTGCTTAAGGCTACCTGGTCAAAGACAACCAACCAACCGCCCAAAAACATAAAAAAAAGAAATAGAAAAGATATCTTTTAATCATGGAACGAATCCGTACCAATTGCTGTTTCCAAATTGGAAAGTTTACTCCAAGACTTAAATACCGACAAGCAAAATAGAAAATCCAAAGAAAAAACCTAAACTAAAATCAGTGCCAGAGTCCTACTAGTGATTTACCAATTTGAAAATGGCCGACTAAGCCTTTGTAACTATATACAAATAAAAAAGTAGTCTGTCGCAAAATTAGATAGTTAAGAAAAAAACAAAAAAAATTTACAAAGAAAAAGAGAAATTTAGTACAGTACAACTAAAAGAAAAACAATTGGGTAACATCCCAGCTATAACCGATAAAATCTAAAGACGAGAACTAATAGAATAGCAAAAAGTCAAAATTTGATTTCCAAAAAAAGAACTAACATTTACGGCGTTTGCAAGATTAATGCAAGAGAAGAGACTGATTAGAACTAGAAGACGAAGCACAGTTAGAAACATCAAAACGAGTAGCTGTTGACAAGAGAGGACTAGCTTCCGTCTCTTTAGAACGACGACAAACTTTAGAAAAGTTCGCATAAGTTCTTTGCGCTAGACCAGAATGAGTAGACGATGGAACACCAGCAGTAACACGATCGCACATCCAATCTACACTAAGTGTTCTCTGCGACTGACAAACCAGACTGTAACAAACGTACTCCGCCGTTTTAAGTTTCATATGAGGATAACAGAAATTACGCCGAATATATTAGCAATCATCTTCAGCCGAAACTTGTACCAATAACCAACGAGAAAATCGTCGAGCTTTGTCCACTAATTGGTTATACTATTGGTCTCTAGTGTGGTCAGTAATTCTCAAAACCAAAAACAAACCAGGCGACAAAACAGAGAAAAGGAACCAAACATAAAAGTTTAACACCTTTAGAACTACAACAAACAAGAGTATTGAAATTAGCATTAGACACATAAGAAGGAAGTGAACAAACATCAAGAGAACATGCAACCGAATTAGACAACGACTGACGATCATAGTGTTCACTTGCGTTAACCGAAGAATTCCCAGAAAAAAATAGTTTGAGAAGGCATAGGTAGTTGTTGCGTCGGGCGCACATGACGTTAGATGAAGTCTGCGTTATTCCAACATTACCTGAAAAATAATCGTTTTACGATTTGACATTTATAAATCTTATACAGGGTACAAACACCATATCAACCACGAACGAAACAAACAGTTTTGTGCAATAGTGATAATTAAGCAGCTTTGACAATTCCATTAAGTATAAATACAATAAATGTGTTAACAAGAGGCAATAGTTCAATAATTAAATACTTAATAGTGAAATAGTTAGTAGTTAATTCATGCAATTAGAATTATAATAAGAATAAGCAAATTTGAATATCGTGCAATGGTTAGTCAACCGTGCAACAATTAGCGTTACTTGGCGTTACACAGAGACATAAATCGGACTTGATCCTACTTTTGTAATCGGAAAATCGAAACTGTTTATAGAAACGGCCAAACCGGCTAAACACCTCGTTTTTTCAATGCTTTGACTACTAGTTTGCTACAAGCTTTTAAAAGTTTACAAACCTTGCATGGTCAGCTTACAATTGAATTGAAACAATTCCTATTTGGAGAGAGTGGAGGTCCTAACGATAAAAAAAATTTTAATGGGCGCAAAATCGTAGATTAATTAAATTAACATTGATAATAATAAACGTGTTTACATATCAGTAAACGTTAAAAATTTAAATTAGACTACTAATAATAGCGTTATGTAAACTACCAAAGTTAAAAGCAAAAAAAATCGTGAGAATCACCGTAGTGAAATAGAATGTTGATCAAAATTTGACTTACCCAAATCCGGTGTTAACCTTAAGAAAACGTTTTTCCAATGACTCCCCTGAAATTGAGTTAACTGAATAATCGTGTCAAACTAGTAACTTACAAAATCTACAACAAAGTAACAGATAACATTTATGACAAGAAAAAAAGCTAAGTTTATCGTATGCTGTTTACATGTGTACTTTTTTAAAGGTGGGGTTAGACCTGCATGCCTCGTAATAAATCAATCGCATATGCACATCGCATAGGAGTTAATTATTGGTTCGATGCTTCAATTTAGAAATTTTTCACCATCAATCTGACCTACCAAACGAAGTGCTTAACCCTTGTAGGTAGATGATCGTGACCCACATTTAGAGGTAACAAAATACTAAAGCCTCAACACGTGGATGTGTTAAGAAAATATTCTTTAAACACAAGCAGGCATATTTAATGTACCACAAGGTGGAAAGGTAGAAGTAAACGACTAACTTCAAATCAACCAAAAATATACAAGGTAGCGTAATTTAAATTTTGAGCTCGCAACAAGTTGAAAACCGGCTAAACACTTCGTTTTTCAACTACTTGTTGCTTAGTGGTTTTAACCATTGGATATGCTTCTACCGATATGGTAAACAAGTCGGTGATGACTAAGATGTACCCTTTCTTGTTTAGAGTAGAGATGTAGGAACCTATAAAATTTCCTGAAACAATTTCTTAGATCAGTATTGTCTGTCTAGGTAGTATGGTAACGTTATCTACGATTAGGCTTATTTTCAAATTGGCGCAAACCTAGCACTAGTTAAAAAAACGCAAAAAGGACCTGACCACAGACTATGGAAAACCTCTGTAAAGATACTACACACAAAATTCTTGTTTATACAATCACAATTAAAGACTCAAACTGCAGTATCAATCATGAGTCGACAAACGTTAACAAAACACACAGGACTACTTACAGTCTACTGTAGGTTTAACAAACATAGGCATACAATGGGGCTGCAAAGTAATCCTTTGAAGGATAATGAGATTTCTCAACATTTGCTGTATAAATGCAAAGCATACCAAACACAACGCACACCTCTTGGACATGATCACATAGTTGACTTCATCGTCAAAGTTAACAGTGCTTTATGCAACCAGGTTCAAAACTTTTAGAATTTGAGAATAAATGATAATGTGTATTAAAAAAACGCAATAAAAACCTTCTTAAACTAAACTTTATTTTTTTTCAGGGACTGGTTACTCTTTAGTGCTTTTGATGTGGATAACAAGAATATGATGCGTTAAGATTGGTTGAAACCGACTATAACAGTGGTGAGTGTCTTTGCTTTGATACTATTTTTCCAATCTCAAATTGAGTTTAAGATGATTCGTATGATCCTTTTTTTACCTTATTGCTTCATTGAACGCATTCTGTAATTCTTTCTGACGTTGCAGCTCATATACTAGCAATATCTGCGATTGCAATAGTTGCTGACTAAGTAATTAAGGTTTGCCGGTTAGTACACGTGTACTGTTATCTATTTAATTGGATTTTATTTAAAAATTTAAGGCATTAGTATTTATTTACAATGACAATGTTTACAAAAGCATTACGGCGGCGGCAATATACGGGGTGCTGCAAACCGGTTCTAATAACAATTTTAAGCTTCCTCTGGGTTAAATTATGGTAAGTGAACTCAAAATAAATAATGTAATTAAATTATTAATTCTAAACAACATGTTTAGAAACCAAGTCAATACCTAGAGGTCCCGAACGTCTTAAACAACCTTGAAACATCCTTCCTTAAGCTGTCATTTAATCCGCCAACTCAACTGCGTTGGTGGTTTAAATTATAATTTAGAAACTAGCGATTTATTAATTATCTCACTGGCCCAAGTTTGGTTGCTGCGAATAGCACCAGAAAATTCCGAAGTTAGCGGTCAACACGATGGGAGAGTTTTATATTACGGTAATTTTTACACAACAAATTGAAATAAAATGTATAAGAACAGCCAGTACACTATGAATCGTCGTTATTAGGTTTAAACGAATATCAGGGTACAAAAGCGGTCGTTTGGGTTTAAAAACAAAATGGGTTACAGAAAAAATTAACCAGATACAAGTCGATAGATAAAATAAAGCGTTAGACAAGGGAAAATTGCACGCTTTAAAGCAGTAAAGGTGGTCCGCATCCGAATCTTAAACTCCCGTGTAATTAACAAAGATTCAAGTCTAAAGCTTGTTCTGTTTTTCGACTCTCTTTGCGTTTTCTAAGCTGAGACTGTGCTGTCCTTGTACAACTAAACAGTCTTGGTAAAAATACGGTAGTAACACAGCAGTAGGCCAAAAATTCGTATTTCTGTTTGTCTAACTTCTGCTGTCATAAGTAGTAGCAGAGTTGAATTCAGTATTTTGATAAATATCGGGATGTGTTCACCGACGTTTGTTTCTAGTCGCCGTCACAGTTTTCGTTTTTTTAAGAAGACATAAGCAAAACATTAATCTAAGTCTCTCTATTTTTATTTCTTATATTCTTAACACGCAAATTAGTTTTTTTGTCATATCCTTATTAAATTCGGTAATTAATGAGAAATTAAAACCTGATGGCAAAAAAAGCTTAAAAGAAAACCGAGGTTTAAGCATGCGCCAACGATCAAATCCATCCAAACCGAACCCAAATACAATAACATCTAACCCAAGAAGTAAAATAAATAAAAAAAACTTTCCCAGTTTGCCATCAATCGGATGTATCCAAAAGTCGTATGAAGTGGAATGATGCTCCCCAGAAACAAAGAAACTTCAACCAACAGAAAAGAATGTATCAAAAAAAAGTCGTCAGAAGTCAAGGACAACGCCTCAAAATCCCATAAAACCCCGCTCACAGATATAAATCCTGTCCTGCATGTAAATACGGGAAAACTCACCGGAAAAGGACAAAGGTACTACAAAGAAACGATACTTAACCCACAAGACTAGGAAATGACCCCAGGAATCTTATCACAGCCTAATCTTTCCTCATTAAAGTGACGAACGATTGTGTGGCGTCAGGAACTTAAGCAGACATGGAAAAGCGCTTCGTTAGGCTTCGCAACGTTAGTCCACACAAACGCACCTCACCGCAACCAGTACTTGCTTGACCACAATAGTCTTTCTCCCACCCCAAGAAAGAAGCTTATCTAGGAACAGAAAAAACAAGACCCCAAGAAATACTCCCATTCTAAAAGTAGATAAAAGAAGAAAAAAAAGAAACATCCCAAAATTTTTACCCAAAGCCAAAATTGAAGAGGATTACAGTCTGCAATTGCTCGACTGCAGGCAAAAACGATGCCTCTTGTACAACCAGAACATCCTACGCGCTAGTTAAAAATAATTAGTCAGGTTTCTGCAACAGGCGCTCCTCTACTCATAGTGACAGAAACCGTTTGCAAAACACAGGTTCTAACAATAATACATTTATAAAAAATATGAGCACATAAACTTACCCAACCGACATTTTTTTGTCACAAGTAGTAACGTTTTCTAATACGTTTTAATTGATTTAAGAATGAAAATACGCGTGGTATATAAGCTTAAGTACGACGGTTTTGTTATGTGCCTTATTTTGGCTTTCACTACGTTCAAATGACTGAAGAAATTTCAGAAAATATTACATCAACGTACGCAATAACAAGACAGTATGACTTACGTTGTGATTACCGAAAATAAGTTATAGGCTTAAAACTTACAGTTAGTGAATAAAATTGAATACAATTAAATAAAAGCAAATTTATACGATACTAAGAAGCAATACGCACAACGCTGACATAATTAGTTAGACAATTAAATATAATTACGAAAAAGTATACGCTATGATTAGTAATGTGCATAAAACTGGTTGATTAATTATATACGTAAAGAAAATTAGATTATACAATAATGAGATATTAGTAAAAGGTGCGAGTCATCTTTTGTCACTTCGTATGCTAAAACAGCCATGTGTAAAGATAGTGTGGCAGCTCCACAAAACTCGCTAAAAAGTGAAATATAACGTGAGGCCATCTTAAAGTTGCTTTTATACTTGAAAACATCGCGTAATTAACCCAATCGTTTAATCTGGCTACTACTTTGAATAAGTCTTTCCCAGCACAACCACTAAAAGTGTAATAGAAATAACTAACAAGAAAAATTTAACTTACATTTAGCGGACTAGACCTGATACACGACGTTAACAGCAGTTGTGAAAAGAAAGATTTATGGACGTTTCGTTCTGTATCAAACTTATATCCACCAGTAACGGTCGTAAACCAGTGCAGCCGTAAATTCTAATTCAAAACATTATTTTAGACAAATACAACGACATGTGAGATGTATAACATTTTGTGTTAAACTTCATAAGAAATATTTATATTTTATATTTTGTTGTGAATTATAGTATTAGATCTTAATGAACGTACACACTTAAAGGTAAGTTCTTGAAGTGTATCTTTCTAAACACGTTTTTTGGTCGTTTTCTTTTCCATTTTTGTATCTGATGTTTCTTCTTCTTCTCGAATTGGATGTTACGCAACTGATCATCAAACTTTATGTTGCGTGTTTACTTTTAACTGTCGAATTGCTAGGGTAGCAGTAAATGTTTTTTGGTACAAATCAATTTTAAATTTAAAAACTGAATGCAGTCATAAACTTGTTTTTGTGACAACGAATTGCATCAACGACTAATTTGTTATGTTAAAAGTGATTTGGTATGTTTGTAGCGTTTAAGATTTATTTTCGGAACGCCCACTTCTAGCTACATTGGGGGGGGGATTACTGTCATTTCGAAAAAGTGACGGTGAAATAAGTCGTACATCATCTAACGTTATATGCGCCCAACGAGGCTTTTATTTGTAATTATCCATGCGAGTATTGGGCGTAGTATTTTTACTACTTTCGTAAAAGTCTTTATTGGGGTAAGCACTGTTTCCAATTTTTCATTAATTAATAATTGTCATTGGCGATTTCTGGACATCTAATTTTATTGGGATATTTCCATGATGACGTCACGTCACTTTCGTTAAAGATATCGAAACCTTCGAGTATTGGTAAAATTGTAACCGTATTGGAGAACTCACTTAACAAAATAATATAAATCATTTGGGGAAAACTCGGCGCATTTGATTTTTTTAATAATCGTATAAACCATGGAAAATTTACTTGTGATAACACCGTATGTACGGCTTTGTTTATTTCAGCAAATTTTAGGAATTTTTGAAAATGTGCCACTAGCTAGTCGCATTTTTAAAAAGGAAACTGAACTGTAGGCATTATATTTTCCTTATTTAATTCTTGTCATCTACGCTGCCAGTCGTCTGCACGCACGATTGTACATACCTATCAGGTTGTTGTCACAATTAACTATAAAACTTTTTTTGGGTTAATATATTATTAGACAGTGTGCTTTAGTTCTCTGAACTATCGAGATTTGTATATTCGTGTTATAATTTAAAAATGTAAATTTATTTGTTTTTGTAATGTAAAAGTTTAATTTTTTATACGACTTGTTGCCCAACCGAAAACGGGCTTGCTTTAACAATTATTGTCTGTAATATCGACTTACGTTCTAGCGTTTAATCGCATTTATGAAAGTTACCTCCTTTCTTTTTTCTAATCTCTTTTTCTGTGATAAAATAAATATACTCGTTGTTACAACCTGTGTTTTTGTCATTGGTTTTCTTTCAGTTTTTCATAGATTTAAACGGTATCTACCATCCTAGTCTTCCATCGTTTTGGCACCTGTTTACCTTGTTTTATAGTTAGCACCTCAAAACTTACGACCCAATCACTAAATCAAACTGAGTTAGTCGCTGTCGAGATAATTTTTGTAACAATTTTTGTAAGATCTAAGATAGCAACGTCGTATGTAAATATTGTTGCGTATTTTATTATTAAAACTAATTTATTTAAACGACTAAAAATACGTTTACTTATTCTAGAAATATGTACACTTTTAAATTAACCGAACTAATTAAATCTAATAATATTTAATGAAAACACTTACACTAATTTATGTATAACCGTTGTATAACACTATCACTTACACAAAGATAAGATAACGGCCGCGGATAGCTTCACACTTGTTTACACTAAAAATCACGTACACGATTATTCTCGGTATATTTATCTAGACACACGCGTGCTAACAACTTATTTATTTCCACTTTAATAATCTTCTTAACACTGCTGTATTTGCATTCCAACAATAACTGACCTACGATTTGTTTCGGCGGTATATATACACATAAGGAAATCCTTCTCGAGTGTTCCCTATTTTTCGGTATATCTTCTAGAAGATGGATAACAGCTTCTAGAAGGCTCTTGCATTTGCAAATAATTTCTCGAACGTTTCAATATTTTATATGATGGTCAAAGTGTTAGGACAAATATTTTGTCTTTCAAAAACACTTCAGCACTGGGAATATTAAACTAAGTCTATAATTATATTGTTAAAATATTTAGATATGGTATCTTTATCATTAAATGGCAATGATTTACTATTTAATAACAAACACACATTAAAGTTAGCATTTTTGTTTTTTATTTTATTGTAGTTTGTCACGAACGTATACAAATAAAACAAAAGAAGTAGAAAACTGCCGCATTTATACTATAAGAATAAAATAAAATTTAATTTAGTACAATGTAGTAAATACTTTTAACAAAATAAAAAGCTCAATAATTGTTGTTGGGGGAGAAAAGGCCCCTTGCAATTTCGCAAAATTAAAACATCACACAAAAACTAGAAATTTACTTCAGGCGAGTCCTTCGACAAAGTGGTTCCTCATACACATTTAACTACATCGTATCATATTTTTAATGGCCAAATCCTTTACGCCAAACAAAAACGTAATTCTTTTTCGCGTGCATTTCGCCGTAAAAAGAACTAAAGCGTAAAACAACAAAAACTAAACTAATTGTATAATTAATTGCCTACGAGCAGAAATTTTACATACACATAATAATACAAAGTATTTATGCAAAGCTGCGGAAAAATGTTTAAATATTACTAAACCGTTTCCGGTATCGCTCGAAAAAAATAAGTTAATTCCTATCTGCATTAATTTTAAAATAAAATATCGGAATAATCCGGTTTGGGGAACAATTTATCCGTAACGTTTTATGTTTATACACAACTGGAAGAAATACCCCGGACGTGTATAAATTTAAAACATTTTATTCCATTGTGAGTGGACGTATTTTATAAAAGCAACAATTACAACAACAAAAACGGCGCGAAAAGTAGGTTATTTAATTGGAAACAAAACGCTGAAAACGTATAAAACAAAATCGAATGCTGTAATAAATTCGAAGCTTTTTTTGTGTGCATTATACGATACACCTACTGATGTAAGTAGATTATTAAAGAATAGAAATAGAATGAAAATTTCTACATAATTTTCCATAAAAGGATACTACCTGTCAGATAACAGGACTGGTAATCATAAAAAATATGTTTCTTTAGGAACCGTTGTCGTGTGCTTCCGCCCACACACATTTTTAGCAATTTAATTTGAACTGTTGCTTTTAATTTTAAATTCAAAAATTTTTATTTTCTTTTCTTTTATTCGAAACTTGTCAGGTGTGCGACCTACGCGAATGCATGATTAGGTCACAATGATTTACATTTAGAAAGACAATCGCTAAAAACTGTTACCGGCAGTAATTGTCTTTAGCACCTGTTTGTTTAATCGCCAGTTTTTCTAGTTTTCTAATTACTTAAACACGTTTTTCAAAATAACAGATTTTTAAAAACATATTGAAATGCACAGGTGTACGCATAATCGATAGCTTTTGTCTTCTCTAACAAACATTATTACTAAAGTAATAAAAAATATTTGTGTTTGATGGTTATCAATTGACAAGACAAAACCTGGATAGTGGTAACGCCTTTACTAACCTCATTAATGAATAAAAATCGTATAAATCTAAACAAGGACATCCGGTGTGTAGTATCATTTGCAAAATAAAGTAGATAAATCAAAAATTAAAAAAAAATAGAAATTTATAAAAGAACTCATATGTAGATTTAAGTCATCATAAACATGGGTTCAAAAACCATCCGATTTTGAGCTTTCAGGAAATAAGTGTTGTAAATTAAAAAAAAAATTGTGTGCACAATTTCGTATACCTTTTGCATCTTTATCTTTATCTTTGTTTTTTTTTTATTTTTTACTTGTATACAATAACATCCGCTTAATGTGATCACGGTTAATGTTATCAGTCGATTATTGTGATCATTTTAGCAGGGAACTGGCCGTTTTAATCATTTTACATACAAAAATTACCTGATAGTATCAAAAAAAAATTGTTATCACGAATTTTGAACACAATCTCTTTGTGTGAGTCATTTCATTTTAAGCACCTCACTTGTTTTATTTTTTTTATGTAGTTATTTGAAAAGAAGGACAGAGGCTAGAAGCTGAGGAAATAAAGGAAGCAGAAAAGGCAATGAGAAGATTAAAAAAAGGAAAAGCGGCGGAGGAGGATAGAATATGATTAAAGAGTATATCTATAAAGAAGAAAAGATGAAAAACAAGCCAACAGAAATTATAAACCATATATGGAAAGACGAAGAACTGCTAAGTAAATGGAGAAAGGGGATAATTATTCCGATACACAAGAAAAAAAGCATGAAAAAAACAGAGGAGTAAGTGTGTTAAACACAGCATACAAAATCTATGTTATGGTGCTGGAAGAAAGATTAAAGAAGGAATTGAAAGAAAAACAAGTATTACAAGGCCGGTTTCCGGACGGGAACGAAGTTGGCGGATAACTTATACATACTAAAATACTTAGCAGATCAAGAATTAGAAAAGAAAGGTGGAAAAATGTACGCAATGTGTAACATAATAATACATACAAATACAACAAAGAACAAAATGGACAGTATTTAAAAAGTACAACTTTAGTTTTTTTTTACTATTGACAACTACATGACATAATGTTGCTGAGAATACAAAAGTATAAATACAGGGTGTATACCCAACATGCCCCCGACCTTAAAAGTTAAGCAAAAAAAGAAACCTTTCAATAACAAACATGATAAAAAATTATGCAAATTCATTGAAAGTATATAATAGCTTACTTAAAGTTATATAACAAATTAAATTAAACACTCGCGCCACTATCTAATGGAAGCGGGCACAATTTCGTAAATGCACGTCGAACAACACCATTGTTTGTGCGAACAGACGTCACTCGGTTGATGCCATCACGGCCTGAAAAAATGTCTATAACACGTCCCAATTTCCATTGTAAAGGGTATAAATTTTCTTCTTTCAGCAAGACTAATGCTCTTTTCTGAAGAAGTGAGTGATGCAGCCGACCCTTTGTGCGTTGCTGCAGCTCGGAGATGTACTCTCGGCTCCACCGCTTCCATATTCGTTGATGAAGCTGTTGGATGTGTTGCAAATAGGCAAGACGAGAACGAAGTAATTCAGTTAGCAGAGTTGTGAGTGGTCTTCCTACCAAAAAATGTGCAGGTGTGAGCGGTTGTAGATCGTTAGGATCAGCAGACAGAGGAGTTTAGGGACGCGAATTTAGGGTTGCCTCAACTTGTGACAATAAAGTATATAGGTCTTCATAAGTTAATAGGGAGTCGCTGAGAACTCTTTTTATATGGTGTTTTGCTGGTTTGATGCCAGCTTCCCACAGACCACCAAAATGTGGACTGCGAGCCGGAATAAAATGCCAATTTGTTCTTTCGTTAGCAACGACGTCAGCAACAGATTCACAATTAGTCTTAAGAAATGAGCTCAATTCCTTTAGTCCAGAATGAGCTCCAACAAAGGTGGTGCCATTATCGGAATAGATATGCATGGGCTTACCGTGACGTGAAACAAAACGTCTAAAGGTCATAATAAAGGATTCAGTTGTGAGAGAAGTGACCAATTCCAAGTGAACTGCTTTGGTCACAAAGCATACGAAAATACATAAATAGGACTTTTAGGACTTTGAACCTCTACCTTTACGATCTTTAATAAAAAAGGGCCCACTATAATCTATTCCAGTTGTAAAAAATGATGGTGTAGGATTGACTCGTGAGGATGGAAGATTGCCCATTATGGGTTCTATTGCTCTGGGAGATAAGCGAAAGCATTTTACACAATGATGAACTATCTATCTTACAAGACAGCGCCCTCAAGTAATCCAAAATCTACTTCGGACTGCGAAGAGAAGCAATTGAGAACCAGCATGAAGCATTCTGATATGCTCTCTGGTAGCAATTAATTTGGCTAGGTAATGTTTGCCTGATAGAAGAATTGGATGCTTTTTATCAAAATTGAAATTAGAATAATGAAGTCTACCACCAACTCGAATGGTGACGTCGGCATCAAAAAATAGATTGAGGTTTTTTAGCGACGAGAAAGGTTTTAATGGTTTACCTTGCTGAAGATACTTGAACTCGTTTGGAAAAAACTGTGCTTGTGAAATTTGTACTATACGTTTGAATGCACCTTCAAGCTCAAAAATTGTTAAAGGACCAACAGTACGATCAACTGCAGGCAAACAACAGTTTCTGCGAAAACGAAAAGAATACACAACAACTCTCTCTAGCCGAGTCATGTTAGAGAATTGCGAAATAGGGTATGAATCCTGTGTAGTAGTAGCGAAAAATTGTGCCTCCCTTTTGAGTTCTGGAAGCTTAGAAACAGAGACAATAGAGTTAGGCCATATGGATTCATTTTCAGATAACCAGGATGGTCCATGTCACCACAATTGGCATGATTTTAGATTGTTTGGTGTGAATCCTCTAGACAACAGATCAGCTAGATTTGAATTGGTTGGTACATGTCTCCAAATAGAGTGAGAAGTACGTTGTTGAATGTTAACAACGCGATGACAAACGAAAGGTTTCAATAAATTTGGATTGGTTTTCAACCACTCTAACACTATAGTCGAGTCATACCATAAATTAGAAGAAGAGATTTGAAGATTTAAAGCTTTCAGAACTTGCTCTGAAAGTTTAGCCAACAATGCGGCTGCTTTAAGTTCGAGTTTTGGAATAGTTACAGGTGCTACCTTAGTTTTAGCACATAAAAGTTTGGTGAATGTGTTATTATCTTTGTCAACGGATCTAAGATAAATCGAAGAATCACAAAATCCATGAAGTTGGATATCCATAGCATCCTTGCCGATGACGTGCCTAGGGATTTGGAAGACATTTAAATTAACCAGTTCTGCTTTATAAACAGACCACTTTCTTGCGATCCTTTCAGAAATTGGATCATCCCATGATAACTTTTCCAACCATAACTGTTGGAGCATAATTTTAGCGATTACAGTAGAAGGTGCAAGTAACCCAAGAGGATCGAATATTTAAGATATTTCGGAGAGCATAAAGCGTTTAGTTATGATTTCAATTGCAGTTGGTGAAATAGTAAATACGAAGCTATCTGTCTGAAACGACCATGTCAATCCCAGGGTATGAATGTGCTTGTCAGCACCAAATTCTAGAACACCAGGGTGAACATCCGTAGTAAGAAGGTCCTTTAGTATGAATGGATCATTAGATATCCACTTACGAAAAATGAAAAGTCCTGAACGTAAAACATTTGAAAGATCCAAACAAATATTGCGTGCTTGGCAAATATCATCGGCGCCAATAAGAAGGTCGCCGACATAAAAATCATTTTTGATGATGCGAGAAATTTCAGAATTGGAAACTTTGCATTCAATACTTAGTTAATATAGACTACGGATGGTTAGAAAGGACGTAGATGCTGTTCCATACGTAACGGTATTGAGATCGAAAGATTGTAATTGTTCTGTTGGAGAAGATCTCCAGAAAATACGTTAAAGTGACCGCTGTTTGGGCTCAATCAACACTTGTTTGTGCATCTTTTCGATATCAGCAGAAATAGCATATGTATGCTTCCAAAAACGAATTAGAATAGAAAATAAATCTTGTTGTATCGTTGGACCAACCATTTGAGTGTCATTTAAAGAATAGCCTGAAGTTGAGGCAAAAGAGCCATTGAAAACAACACGAAGTTTGGTAGTTAGACTGGTTTCTTTCAACACAACATGGTGGGGAAGGTAATAAAAATATTTAGCATCAGAATGTGGCACAGACATGTGTCCCAAATCTTCACACTTTGAGTGAATCATAGAGGAAGCTTTGCTTAAGCCTGAAACTAGAATGTTTGCATTATCAATGCGCAAGTTTAATTTTCGACACAGGTCTGAACAAATTAAATTAGATTAAGAACCTGAGTCTAACAGAATACGAATTGTGTGTTCTCTTCCATTAGAATCAAGGATCTTAGCAGAAGCTGTTGGCAACAAAATTTCAAAACTGTTTAAACAAAATGCAGAAATGGTTTGATTGGATTCGGCAGGAGTGTCTATAGAGCTGGCAGATCCTGGCTGCTTATCCGAGATGACCGTAGGGTTAGGTCCAATATGCAAAAGAGTGTGATGTTTGGACTTGCATGTACGGCAAGTAAACTTAGAAGAACATTGGTGTATAAAATGACACTTATGGAGGCAATTTAGACAAACTCTGAATTCCTTTGCTTTGACAATTCTTTGCCTAGCAGATAAATCTAGAAATTCTTTACATGAGCTTATTGAATGAGAATTTTTGCAAAGCACACAAGTTAATGTGTTTGCTAGAAAGGATTTTAAAAAGTATGGGTTTGGTTTGTCAGGGACATCCTTAACGTCTTGCTTTGATTGCAAACTATCCAAGAGATTGGCATTGTTTGTTAGAAACAATTAGAATTCATTGAGATTTGGTAAAATGTTGGTTGATGAATTTCGTAATGTTTCCCATTGACGCGTAGTAATAGGATCAAGTTTGTCTGATACAATTTGAATCATGACGGTTTCGAATAGGTTTCCGTCATTAGCTAACGAACGTAATGCAGTAATGTGTTAGAATAAGGAATCGCAAAAACTTCTCAATGTTGTAGAGGACTCCTTTTTGCAAGGTTCTAGCTTAAGTATACATTTTACATGGTTTCAAATAAGCATGCGCGGTTGATCGTACCGCGCACAAATTCTACACAAAACGAGGACTGAAACAAAAATACCCATTAAATCTAAGTTTATTCACAACTTACATAGAGATTTAGAAGAATCAATGGAAAAACAACACTTAGGAGAGATAATAGTAAGAAAGATAAATATGGATGGCATATACGGACGATATCGTAATGGTGGCCAAAAAGGGAAAAAGCATTAAAGGTATGATAAAAACAATGGAGATATACTTGAAAAGAAAATATCTGAAAATTAACGTCAATAACAAAAAGGTAATAATGTGAAAAAAAGGACAAGGAAAAAGTACAAAAAAAGAATTTCAATGTGATGAAAAAAATATAAGAGTGGAGAAAAAGTTCACATATTTGGGATATAAAATTATGCAGGATAACAAGGAGGCGGAGCACGTAAGAGATAGGATAGCCAAGACCAACAAAATAATGAAACAAGATTGGAGCAAGGAGAAAGAACATTTGGAATTGACATAGGTAAAAGGGTTACATAGTAACAGAGGAGGTGAAAACGGAAAAAATATGAGTGGACGCCAGAAAACGGGCGGTGAAATACGAAAAAGATATGAAAGAACGAAATTAATGCAAGTTTTTGCAAGAATGTTAAAAACTGAGACATAAAAATAAATTACGGGAAAAATGATAGAAAAACACGAAAGAACTGGATATCCAAGAGAAGAGCTAGAAAAGTTAAGAGCAGAATGAAACAATATGAGGAAATTTTAGTAAGGAGAGACAAACATGTACAACAACAAGAAAGGAAAGCAAAGATAAGACAGTCCAGATACAATGAGCACTACGACAAAATATATATTAAACGATTACCTCAGTATCGAGAGAAAAAAATGAGGGGGAAAAGGATGTAAAAAGTGTGAATCAAACACACTCTGTTCTCATTAACAATTCTAATGTTCAACAAAAGAGACGTTTAACGGGAAAAAACCATACGTTGAAGCTGCTCTGAAAGGTTAGTTTCTCAAAATTTGAAACAAAGATGCGCGACTAAATAGACCCCTTTTCAGAAAAAAAACAAAAATTTTAGCCAAAATATGGAAAAAAAGGATCGTAGCATCCAAAGGTTAGATAAATCGTTTGGAGGAAAGAGAAATTAATCCTCGGTAAACAAGAGAACGAATGGACATCATTATAAAATATGATCTATCTCAAATCCACAACGCCTAAGAAACTGAAATACTTTAGAGCATTACCGGATCATGTTCAAATGAGTGTCCGCTTTCCTGGTGCAATACAAAGCCATTGAAAATGCTTAGATGGCATCAACGATCTTTGATATATTATAACATAACGTTCGTGGATTGTGGACTTAATTGTGTACGATTTATACGTAAGGGAGAGGTTTTTTATGTGACCGGTTTTCTTAGAATAATAGGCACTCTACTCAATTCCGAGGGAAGGAATTGGACAGGAACTGGAAGCACGGCTGGCATACATAACCCGTCTTGTCCATGTCGGTAAATCTGGACCTAGCTCCAATTCTGAAACTCGGGTCAATCTTCAGACAGGAACTTGGGGCACGGCCTGGGCCTTAAGGTTTTCTAGCGCTGGTAAAGCGAAACCTAGTTCTGAAGGGAGAGGAAAAACCGAGTCCTATTATACGAAAGCATGGCAGGGGGGACTAGTCATTCCGGCAGAGAAAGCGTCTTGTGGTAACCGTATGCGGACCAATACGCCCGGGGTCTATGTGAGTGGCTTTGCGCCTTAGACCCATAGAACGGACAGCAATCTACCCAATTTTAGTATCCCCAGTATGCTGGTGCATTTATGCGGAAAGGGCGAAGGCTGTTCGAGCATTGCAAGGTAGCAGAGGAATCCATTTTTGTAGGATGGAGAAGACTGCGACGGCGACTCGTCCAACGTAGCGCCGTAGCAACACGAGTATTCGAGGGTGATAGAGAGCCCCACCGGGGGCCCGCTGTCCGGTGCTCTATCAACTGGTGTCGGTCTACGGCACTCTATCCCCGCCTCGTTCCACTGCTACCCCCTATTTATAGGCGTGTGAAAATCTGGTTCGGGGTGCTGCACTGGCCAGCTAACATCGACCAGAAATAAGAGTCAGTAAAGGATGTGACCGTTCCGAGTTAAATGCATTATTTGATTAGAAAGCAAATTGAGATAGAATTTTAACACTAAACATAATCCTGTTATTTATTTGACCATTGCACCGCTCATTTAATAAGTTTTACACTGAAAAACATCTTTCACTGAACACTACTTTGCTTATTTAACCTTGTGATAAGAACCTGTAGGGTATGTTATCGGGACAAAATGTGTTCTAAAGTTTAAGAAAATATAAATGAAAATTAACATGAAGAAAATGGATGCGGCTAATCCATCCGTTCGAATGAAGAACAAAGGAAAAAGAAACATTGCCTAAAAAACTGGAAGAGAGTGAAAATGATGAATAAGAAAACAAATACCAAGCAAATGAAGAAATTTGTAATATGTAATCTATATAAGCGACAAAGAGGATTCTGAAGGATTTTTTTTGTAAATGTAAAATAATATAATGTGCAACTAATGTGTAATATGAATTGTAACAAATTGTAAAAAAGTGCTCTTTGGCACTATCCATTGCAGTCTACTTTCCGTGCCATCAATACTCTCTAGAGATCGCTTATGAAAACCATCTTCTATCCTCAACGAGTCCCACTGCGCCCAGTTACCAAATTACTCATTTCTTCCCAGGTTGGTCGTCGGTTGTTTGCTTTCCAGTTCAGAAGTACTCTGACTTTGGGATCGTTTTTTTGTTTGCGACACAACTGCTCAGGATCACACTCGTCATCAACCATAGCAGTTCTCCAGAGGCATTCAATATTTTCTTCAAGTCGCGAACAATGGCTGCAATCTGTCGGACATGGTCTTCTGGACAAGGCATTAGCGTTCCAATAACTGTTTCCAGCACGGTGTTTTGTTATAATCATACTCTTGCAGTCTTTCGATCTATCTTACCACTTGTCCTTCCGGAATACAAAACTGCAATAACCATTTCAAAGCGGCGTGGTCAGTTTTTAGTAAAAATGTTTGTCTATACTAATATTTCGAGAAGTGTTCTATGGACTTGACGACTGCTAACAGCTCTCTCGTAGTCACGCAGTAATTTTTTTCTGGCCTTGACAAAATCTTGCTAAAATACGCTATAATTTTTTTTGTTCGTCTTGCACTTGTGAAAGAACGGCACCTATGGCTCGATTACTAGCATCGGTATCCAAAACAAATTTTCCATTTTCTCTTAGATAATTTAAAATCGGCGAAATGACTAAGGTTGTTTTAATTGATGGAAAACATTTTTGCAGTCTTCATTCTATCTAAATTCTGCTCTTTTTTTGGTCAATTTTGTCAAACTTTTTGCAATATTGGCAAATCTGATGTTGGTCGATTAGTTTTGGCTATACTTACACTGCTCAAATTTTTTCAAGGCCACCTTTTACTCCATCGCTAGAAACGGCGTAGCTAAGGTGGCCACTTTCTCCTTAAATACGTGGGATTTCTTTAGACTCAGTTTTAGATTTACTTCACTTAGTTGTTGGAACACTTCTTTTTAGTTATTTTTCAAACAGCTTTGCAACCACGATCACGTTGTTTAGATAAACCAAACACGTCTTTCAATACAGCCCGCGTAAGATGGCTTTCATCAAACATCGCAGGAGCGTTACAGGGGCTGAAATACATCACAGTAAACTGCCACAAACCAGTTCCGATCGTAAAAACTGTCTATTCACGGTCCTTGGATTCCAACTTTACCTAGCAGTAACCATTTTTCAAATCCAACGTAGAAGACCATCGGGATTTTAGCACGGTGTCTAAAGTATCGTCAATTCTCGATAAATGGTAGTTATTTTTTATTTGGTCACGTCGTTCAGGTGTCTGTATTCTACGCAAAACCTCGTTAATATATTTTTTTTAATAGTACCACTGAGGACGCTCATGGACTACTTGAAGACTCAATCACACCTTCTTTCTTCATGTCCGTAATTATTTCTTTTTTTTTATTTTTTCGTTTTGTCAAAAGAAGTCGGCGTAGATGTTGTCCTATCGGCCGATCGTTTCCAGTATTAATTTTGTGCTTTACCACGTCAGTACTTTTTTGGAACTACTCTCCAGCGCAAACACGTCTTGATACTACTGGATCAACGCCTTAACTTTAGCCAGCTGGTCTGGGTTAAAGTTTCGGCACTTGAAGGTAAGAATATCCAATAAAAGTTGTAGGCACTTGCTTGGCGACGTAGCTTCATTAGAATTCACGTATCTCACAATTTGAGATACTGGCGTACATTGGTCTATTACGGTCTTCTTTATGTGGTGTCCATAAAATAACCTGTTTTTCTAGCAATTCTTCGTATTTAGGACTAACTGGTAAAAAGTTAAAAACTCGATTACGGTTGTTCTAGATTTTTTGTCATCTACGATTGTTGGCCTGTTCAACTCTTGCACAAAATGTGGTTATTTTTCTATCAGTTGAAAAACTGGTAAGCTAATCAGTATTTTCAAGACAGGAAAGAAGGATCTCGCCAACCCAAACTCGTACCGTCCGATAACATTATTAGCGAAGCTAAGCAAACTATTCGAAAAAACTCTTTTTAAAAAGATACACGATTACATTCCGCCAAACATTTTATTCAATCCTAGTTGATATAGCTTCGCTCCTAGCAAATCGACCAATCACACCGCTCGTCAATTAATGACTATTCTAGAATCGAACGTTTCCAAGTACAGACTAGATATTTTTGGGGCGGGTGGCGTTCTATAATTAAAGCTCACGTCGTTAAGAAAGTAATTGCTGACGCTACGCGCGTCATTCGTAGCCATTTATCGAATAAGTCGATCGATTCTGCGAACGTTTTGCGTTCAGTTTTCACCAAACAACTGATGAAGAGTTGTCCACAAGGCTCGGTTTTTGCGTCAAGCTTGTGGAGTTTAGTTGTCAACAAGAGCGTCTTGCATTTGTCCTACACATACTTAAGTCTAAAATGTAACTTACACAAAAATCACCTTCGAATATCTTTGACAATTCAGTCATTTCCATGCTCACATGTGGCCTAGACATTTGGTACCACAGGTTTTGACATTCCCATGTGGTCAAGAAACTAACCTCGTTTCAACCTCTATTTCTAAAAACCATCTTTAGAACTTATCGCACCGTTCTCGTCGATACCACCAAAAAATTTACTACTCCTAAGTTCTTGTTAAAGTTTTTTTGTGATATTTAGCTGCTAAACGCCGCCTCAAAGTCTTGATCTTGAACGAATGGCAACGGCTGCGGGGCACTTCCCAGGAACAGCTATTCATTTATCCCAAATATCCTTATCTGGGTCAGAATGATTTACGTACCTGGACGAAAAGCGGTTCAGTTCCTATCATCACACGGTAGGTTTCGTTCTCATCGAAAACGCATTAGCGTTTTAAATAACGACAAATGTCCGTCGTGTGGTGTTTCTGACACTCCAGCATATTGGATTCTTGCGTGTCGTGAATTCAATGATGATCGGAGTGCCCTATTATCCACTATCAACACCTATCCCAGTTCTCATCTGGTAAGGAGTCTATTTATATTCAAAACGTTTTTCAATTTTATCGTCAAATGCCATAGTAATACTCACACTCATAATAACACAGAATCAACAGGTACTTTCTTATCATTAATTTTTATGGTGCTAGTCATAGCTAAAAAAGAATTACTGTATCAGCACGTTTGAGTTTTATATTACCAAATGTCAGTACTGTCATATTAGACATGGTAAAAATCTTAGCTTCGCGAGCTTTACCAGCAACCAAAAAAAAACGGAAAAAGATTGTGGAATGAAAACTACTCTAAAAATTTTGGTACATCTTTAGCTTATAGATTAGCTAGCTATAGCTTATAAAATAATTAAAATGACGCAAAAACGAGTAAAATACTTACTTCAGATCTCGTTTATATCTGTCAAAGACTGAAAGTAAAATAAATCAAAAATTTATTTATTTATTGCAAAGGCAACAATAAAATAAAATAACAGTAACAATAGTAATAACTAAATATAGAATAACACTTTATCCACAAAAAAATAGAACACAATTAACAAAAGTAATTACGAAGCGTAAAGTAACAAATTATCAATAAGAAACAATAAATAAATTCGGTATTAGCAGATTTTTATGAGTAGGCAACACCTTATACACATTAGTACATGACTTAATCGTAGTACAATATGAGAATGTAATTTCATAAGTAAACAAAGACTAAGAAATTCAATTGATGCGAATCCAGTGATTACGCAATCAGATTTTTTAACTCACGATTTTCCAGATATGCTATTAGCTAATGGCACACCCGAATTATCTCTTAAAATTGCTGAATATGAAAGAAAACATTAGATATGGAGATAGATAGACATCACAAGCCAATTGCTTGTAAGTTATCTATTGATTTTCGTCAAGCTTTCAAATGATTTTCACTATTGGACTAGCAAGTGTGCCGCTGAATCTTCAAATTTAATTGGAGTTCTCACTAAGCGCAACATTAGTTTTCACGTGTTGTATTCGTCAACGTCAAAAACGAAACTGATAGCTAATATGTTTCTGTATGAAAAAGGTACGTTCCGGCACAAAATTCATACAGCAAACATACCATATAAAAATATTTTTAACATAACAAACTTTTTTTTAATGAAAATGGGAATCTCTATCAGTACAGCGAAGAATCGTTGTTAACAGTTTCTGGCGTAAATATCAATGTGAAGTACTTAACCTAATATGTAGCATCTACTTCAACCAAAAAAATCATAAAAATTTATAAACTACCCATATCAGGATTTTTTTGTAATATGCGCGCGTAAACGGGGATCCTGTCGGATACCGCAGACAAACTTTAACGTATATAATGTTTTAGTCATTGCAGGTTAAATAACTCTTGTGTGAGACTTGACTGTCTATAATACACTCGATTTTTTTCAAGAAACATCAGACTACCGTATTACTCTTTTGTTTGCCAAATAAAACCGTCTCACTTTGATTTTCCTGTTAATTTGTTAAAACAAATTGATATACTACTCGTCATTTAACGTTTTCATTTTTTTAAGTAGTTCACTGAGATAATTCCATAAGAATATAAAATTACAGTAGTTATCACTTTTCCTTATCATTATAGTGATAAAAACAGTGCCACTTTTATATTTTTAAACGCAAGCAATGTATTGTCACCTTATTGTAACTTTTACAAAAATCATGATATTTTGACAAATTTAATTCAAATTATCATAGTTATTGATGTAATGTGTTTTTGAAGTTTTGATTTCAAAGTTTTTTTGAAATTTGTTTTTAAAGTAGTCATTCGCCTCCACGTGCGTCAACTACGTCATGCGTTTATATTTTATTTAAATTATTGTTCTTTTTTATTAATTATTTGGGGTTTATACGCAATTGTTATAAGGTAAATAAAGAAAAGCCTCAAATCAGAACTTAGTCAGCTAGAAAAAGAAGCTTATATTTCTCAAAAATACTTAAAATCTTCGAGATAGCGTGGGGTAATTTTTTCATCTAAGTGAACTTTTTTTTGCAAAAAAGTAATTAGAGAATAGTTTTACGTATGTGTACGTATAATATATTTCACAAGCGCTCATTCTAATATTGCCTGTGATTTTTTGTCTAGTCAAGTTAGCCCGAAAAATAGAAGTACTTTTGCATACATTTCGTCGTCAAAATGCGGCATAAAAATTGTCATAGTATGTGCTAGAAATTTATGGTTGACGCACAACCTTATTTGAAAAAAAAACTGACACATCTGGGCTGCCGTTAACAGAGTATTATGTTAGGTACCTGACAAAATCGGTCCATGACAGTAACCAAAATATTAGCATGAACAACTAGTTTACGTTAGTTCTTCACAAGCCATGCGACTATTAATTCTTGTTCAGGTGTGGTGCGTATAAGACCTTTACAACGCAAATCGAGAATCAACGTTTAAAGGAGCGACGGAAGCACATTTTTTTTTAACTACTTGTTCGAAGGTGGCATTTGAGCTCCTGTTTGTTGCCCCCGTGTCTATCTAATTACGGAAGTTTTGCCATTAGCGTTGGTAATTGGTAACAAAAACGGTGTGATCCTTAATTACTAGTGGGGTGATACCTTTCTGCGTAATATTATATTGTAAATTATTTATTACATTTATATTATGCAGTCAAGCGGGTACAACCGTGGATGTATGCCACTACGATGGCGTTGCTTTAGCGTAAATCTTATCAGAGTTTGTCAACGACTTGAAGTTAGCTCCGGTGCATAAACAATCAGTGTGCTAGTTTTTAAATTATCTAAATTAAACTTTCAAGTATTGTTAAGATCACGTAAATTTGAATTGTTAATTAATGTGTTACTTTTAAAAATTAATTAATTATTAAGGCGGTTACTATCGTACTACTATAATTTATTGATGTAAGGGAATAGGAAATAGCGGTACGACTATGTTGTGTTCAAAAAGTAATTAAAACCCCAAATTATTTTATCTTGCTTGTACACTTGACGTCAGGCGGTCCGAGGGAGACTTTTGATTGGTAACAATACTGTAACGCGGATGCGTTTAGGTTTTTCTAGTACTTTTTTGCAATTTATTTACTGCATTTAGTCACGGTAGGGATCAGTACTTTCAGTTCACACGATATTATTAAATTGATGATGATGGTCGTGAATAATAGTTTTACGTTAGTGGTTTAGAACTACTAGCTTCCTCGGCTGCTTATCGTCAAGAGAAACTTGTATTACTTTGCGCAGAACGCTTTTGATCACTAACCAACGAGAAAATCGACGAGGAGACGTAGACACTTTACACAATAACTGGTTATATCATCAGTCGCTAGTAGGGTTGGTAATCTTCGAAGATAAACCAATTGACAACAGATGGAAAAGAGATTGAACGTACAAGTTGAGCACCTTCAGAACTACAACAACCAACAGTATTAGAGTTAGTAGTAGTCACCAAAGAAGAAAATGAATAACCATCAAGAGAATATGCGACCAAATTAGACAATGACTGACAATGGTGGTTTATACTCCTCTATAAAAGCCTTAGATTGACTGACTTGGTTTCCATACGCCATTAATTCTGCAAACGTTAAAATCGGTATTAACGCAATCCTCGACTGATAAAAAGAAGTGAGAAGTGAGAAGTCAGAGACCGGTTCCAACAGTTGTAAAAAAAGGTATCGCATGGTGGTATCGTGCGTTAGTTTTTATCGTATACTTACGAACATCCTTCCAAAAACGCAAAGAATTTTGGTTCGTTCTAAAAACTAGAAGAGCTTTTCCAACAGAACCTTAAAAGCTGAGAAGAAAAGCTGATGTTGTAAGACGCCACGAAACAATCACCTAAACAAAAGGAATGACTTGATAACTAAACCAATTTAAGCCAACGTACTATTAAAAGACAGCAAAAAAAATTATTAAACCAACTACGAAATCAAGTCCTGCAACAGTACGAAAAAAAGAAGCAAAGTTTTGAGTAAGTTAAATCCACTAATAACAATAAAAAGGTAAAAGAATCAATTAAAATGGAAGGAATTATAAATGCGCATACGAAATCGAACCCCACGGTGCCAAACTTTGTTACAAAAATTTTCTCATATTTTAATTGCTAGCGACTAACTCAATTTGATTGTGATTGAATCGTACGTTTAGATGTGCTAATTATAAAGCAATTAAAAAAGGCGCCAAAACGGTGGAAGATTCGGATGGGAGACACCGTTTAAATCTATCCAAAACTGAAAATGAACAAATAAGAAAACACAAGTTGTAACAACAAGTATATTTATTTTATTACAGAAAGAGAGGTTATGAGGGTGAGAAACGTGGTAAATTTACATAGGTGAGATCAAACGCTATAACGTAAGTCAATATCACAGGCAATCATTGTTGAAGTAAGTCCCATTCGGTTGGACAACAGATTGTACAAAAAATTTAATTTTTGGCCTAACTTTTACAAACCAAAAGAATAAATTTGTAAATTATAACACGTCTAATAATAAAATTTTTTTTATAGTTAACTGTGACAACAACTTGATATGTCCGTACAGACGTGAGCACAAACGACTCACAACGTAAATGAAAATAATTAAAGCAGGAAATATAATACTTACAATGCAACTAGCTAGCAGCACTTTTTCTAAAATATAATAAACACGTACATATGGTGTTATCACAAGTAAATCTCATTAGGTTCATACGATTAATGAGAAAACGAAACGAGCCGAGTTTTCGCCAAATTCATTTATTTTGGTAAGTAAGCTTTTATACGGTTAAAATTATGTTAATTTAGCGAAGGTTTTGATATCTTCAATCAACGTGGCGTGACGTCATTAGAGGAATTTTTCCAATAAACAAAACGGGTTTTAATATCTCCACATTAATGAAATAACGTGTGGGTTTCCAGAAACCGTTAATGACAATTTGAAAAAAACTAAGTAAATCACAAAGTTTTCCTCCCATCGATAATTCGATGTCAAACATTAACGAATTGTCTGCAATCGCTCCCAATGCAGCAAGCGGGAATAAATTTTATACTGAACAAACGTCATACTGAAACACTTGACATACCAACGCACAATTGAAATTGCGGGTTCTGGAGTATTTTCTTTCTTTAGCCTAGACTTTTATTTCCTTCTAAGATTATTTTTTTCTACAAGCAAGAAAAGGCGGCGCAGGGCACCGGTTTACTGAAATAAATCGGATACTTACAATCCGACTCTGGCTTAAGAAACGAGAGAACCATATAAACTAATTATTTTGAGTACATTACAAAAAAAAAGAAGAAAGATTCCTCTGAATTGCTACAATCAAAACCTAGAAAGCGAGAAACAATGTTTTGTTTTATTAACCAGTAAACTTAGGTGTCTTATATGCCAAAGCCAAACAAAATTGTATTATTATTTTCTACCTTTCACAAAAACTCAAACAATTATGAAAACGGGAAACCAGTCATAGTAATCAATTATACCAAAACAAAGCCTGGAGTAGACACATTTGATCAGCAGTACAGCAATATGACTTGCAGTCGAAAACCACGCAGGTGGTCGTTACACGTTTTTTATTTGGTATGGTCACTATGGCCAGTATATACTGTTATAATAAATACAGAGTTAATTCCAAACCAATTTCTCGTGATAGTTTTATGATACAACGCCGAACCTTGGATGCGCCATAGACTGACAATATGTATATATGTATATATAATCGTAATGTTTATGATACTTTAGCATTAACGTGTATAAAAATCATATTTCTAATTTATATTTCGACTCACGAAACTTCTAGCGGTATCGTTGCATCCTTTGTCTAGATAGTGAGGGACATCCTTAACGTCTTGCTTTGATTGCAAACTATCTAAGAGATTGGCATTGTTTGTTAGAAACAATTAGAATTCATTGAGATTTGGTAAAATGTTGGTCGATGAATTTCGTAATGTTTCCCATTGACGCGTAGTAATAGGATCAAGTTTGTCTGATACAATTTGAATCATGACGGCTTCGAATAGGTTTCCGTCATAAGCTAACGAACGTAATGCAGTAATGTGTTTGAATAAGGAATCGCAAAAACTTCTCAATGTTGTAGAGGACTCCTTTTTGCAAGGTTCTAGCTTAAGTATACATTTTACATGGTTTCGAATAAGCATGCGCGGTTGATCGTACCGCGCACAAATTCTAGACAAAACTAGGACTGAAACAAAAATACCCACTAAATCTAAGTTTATTCACAACTTACATAAAAGATTTAGAAGAATCAATGAAAAAACAACAATTAGGAGAGATAGTAGTAGGAAAAATAAAGGTATTAATACTGGCATATGTGGACGATGTCGTAATGATGGCCAAAGAAAAAAGGCATTAAGAAGATGATTAAAACACTGGAGATATACTTGAAAAGAAAATATCAGAAAATTAACGTCAATACACAAAGATAACGATGTGAAGAAAAAGACAAGGAAAAAGTACAAAAGAAGAATTTCAATGTGATGAAAAAAGTATAGGAGTGGAGAAAAAGTTTACATATTTGGTATATAGGATGATGCAGGATAACAGGGAGGCGGCACACGTAAGAGATAGGATAGCCAAGACCAACAAAATAATGGAACAAGATTGGAGCTTATAAGAAAGAACATTTGGAATTGACATATGTAAAAAGGTTACATAGTAACAGAGGAGGTGGAAACGGAAAAAATAAGAGTAGACGCCGGAAACCGGGCGGTGAAATACGAAAAAGATATGAAAGAAAGAAATGAATGCAAGTTTTTGCAAGAATGTTAAAAATTGAGACCTAAAAATAAATTACGGGCAAAATGATAGAAAAGCATATTACGAGAGAACTGGATATCCAAGAGAAGAGCTAGAAAAGTAAGAGCACAATAAAACAATATGAGAGAATTTTAGTAAAGAGAGGCAAATATGTACAACAACAAGAAAGGAAAGCAAAGATAAGAGAGTCCAGATACAATGAGCACTATGACAAAATATATATTAAACGATTACCCCAGTATCGAGAGAAAAAAATGAAGGGGAAAAGGATGTAAAAAGTGTGAATCAAACACACTCTGTCCTCATTAACAATTCTAATGTTGAACAAAAGAGACGTCTAACGGGAAAAAACACAATTTGAAGCTGCTCTGAAAGATTAGTTTCCCAAAATTTGAAACAAAGATGCGCGACTAAATAGACCCCTTTTCAGACAGAAACAAAAATGTTAGCCAAAAAAATGGAAAAAAAGGGATCGTAGCATCCAAAGGTTGAATAAATTGTTTGGCAAAAAGAGAAAAAAATTCTGGATAAACAGGAGAACGAATGGAAAAAGATCATTAAAAAATATGATCTATCTCAAATATACAACGCCTAAGAAACTGAAATACTTTAGAGCATGATCGGATCATGTTCAAATGAGAGTCCACTTTACTGGTGCAATACAAGGCTTTTGAAAATGGCATCAACAATCTTTGATATATTATAACATAACGTCGGTGGATTGTGGACTTAATTGTGTACGATTTATACGTGAGGGAGAGGTTTGTCATGTGACCGCTTCCCTTCGAATAATAGTCACTCTACCCAATTCCGAGGGAAGGAATTGGACAGGAACTGGAAGCACGGCTGGTAAACGTAAACCGTCTTGTCTATGTCGGTAAATCTGGACCTAGCTCCAATTCTGAAACTCGGTTCAATCTTCAGACAGGAACTTGAGGCACGGCCTGGGCCTTAAGGTTTTCTAGCGCTGGTAAACCGAGACCTAGTTCTGAAGGGAGAGGAAAGGCCGAGTCCTATTGTACGAAAGCATGGCAGGGGGGGACTAGTCATTCCGGCAGAGGAAGCGTCTTGTGGTAACCGTACGCCCGGGTTCTATGTGAGTGGCTTTGCGCCTTAGATCCATAAAACGGACAGCAATCTACCCAATTTCAGTATCCCCAGTATGCTGGTGCATTTATGCGGAAAAGGCGAGGGCTGTTCGAGCATTGCAAGGTAGCAGAGGAATCCATTCTTGTAGGATGGAGAAGACTGCGACGGCGACTCGTCCAACGTGGCGCGGCAGCAACACGAGTATTCGAGGGTGATAGAGAGCCCCACCAGGGACCCGCTGTCCGGTGCTCTATCAACTGGTGTCGGTCTCTCGGGGGCGTGGGAACTAGCTCTGGCACAGGTTGGTCGTCGACTTATTCCGTCGTGCGACATGTGCCTTAAGAGGGTGGGGGGGTGCTACGGCAGTAATTTTTTTTTGGCCTTGACAAAACCTTGCTAAAATACGCAATAATTTTTTTTGTTCGTCTTGCACTTGAGAAAGAACGGCTCGTATGGCTCGATTACTAGCATCGGTATCCAAAACAAATTTTCCATTTTCTCTTAGATAACTTAAAATCGGCGAAAAGACTAGGGTCTGTTTTAATTGATGGAAAACATTTTCGCAGTCTTCATTCTATCTAAATTCTGCTCTTTCTTTGGTCGATTTTGTCAAACTTTTTGCAATATTGGCAAATCCAGGCACAACCTATTTAAACTTCGGATCTGATGTTGGTCGATTAGTTTTGGCTATACTTACGCTGCTCAAATTTTTTCAAGGCCACCTTTTACTCCATCGCTAGAAACGGCGTAGCTAAGGTAGCCACTTTCTCCTTAAATACGTGGGATTTCTTTAGACTCCGTTTTAGATTTGCTTCACTTAGTTGTTGGAACACTTCTTTTTAGTTGTTTTTCAAACAGCTTTGCAACCACGATCACGTTGTTTAGATAAACCAAACACGTCTTCTAATACAGCCCGCGTAAGATGGCTTTCATCAAACATCGCAGGAGCGTTACAGGGGCTGAAAAACATCACAGTAAACTGCCACAAACCAGTTCCGATCGTAAAAACTGTCTATTCACGGTCCTTGGATTCCAACTTTACCTGGCAATAACCATTTTTCAAATCCAACGTAGAAGACCATCGGGATTTTAGCACGGTGTCTAAAGTATCGTCAATTCTCGATAAATTTTTTTTGATCACGTTGCGTCGTTCAGGTGTCTGTATTCTACGCAAAACCTCGTTGATATATTTTTTTTAATAGTACCACTGAGGACGCTCATGGACTACTTGAAGACTCAATCACACCTTGTTTCTTCATATCCGTAATTATTTTTTTTTTATTTTTTCGTTTTGTCAAAAGAAGTCGACGTAGATGTTGTTCTATTGGCCGATCGTTTTCAGTATTAATTTTGTGCTTTACGACGTCAGTTCTTTTTTAGAACTACTCTCCAGCGTAAACACATCTTGATACTGCTGGATCAATGCCTTAACTTTAGCCAGCTGGTCTGGGCTAAGGTTTTGACACTTGAAGGTAAGAATATCCAATAAAAGTTGTAGGCGCTTGCTTGGCGACGTAGCTTTATTAGAATTCACGCATCTCACAATTTGAGATACTGGCGTACATTGGTCTATTACGGTCTTCTTTATGTGGTTTCTATAAAATAACCTGTTTTTCTAGCAATTCTTCGTATTTAGGACTAACTGGTAAAAACTTTAAAACTCGATTACGGTTGTTCTAGATTTTTTCTCATCTACGATCGTTGGCCTGTTCAACTCTTGCACAAAATGTGGTTATTTTTCTACCAGTTGAAAAGCTGGTAAGCTAATCAGTATTTTCAAGACAGGAAAGAAGGATCTCGCCAACCCAAACTCGTACGGTCCGATAACATTATTAGCGTACCTAAACAAACTATTCGAAAAAACTCTTTTCAAAAAGATACACGACTACATTCCGCCAAACATTTTATTGAATCCTAGCTTCGTTCTTAGCAAATCGACCAATCACACCGCTCGTTAATTAATGACTATTCTACAATCGAACGTTTCCAAGTACAGACTAGATATTTTTGGGGCGGGTGGTGTTCTGTAATTAAAGCTCACGTCGTTAAGAAAGTAATTGCTGACGCTACGCGCGTCATTCGTAACCATTTATCGAATAAGTCGATCGATTCTGCGAACGTTTTGCGTTCAGTTTTCACCAAACGACTGATGAAGTGTTGTCCACAAGGCTCGGTTTTTGGGTCAAGCTTGTGGAGTTTAGTTGTCAACAAGAGCGTCTTGTATTTGTCCTACACATACTTAAGTTTAAAATGTAACTTACACAAAAATCACCTTCGAATATCTTTGACAATTCAGTCATTTCCATGCTCACATGTGGCCTAGACATTTAGTACCACAGATTTTGACATTCCCATGTGGTCAAGAAACTAACCTCGTTTCAACCTCTATTTCTAATCTTATCGCACTTATCGCACCGTTCTCGTCGATACCACCAAAAAATTGACTACTCCTAAGTTTTTGTTAAAGTTTTTTTTGTGATATTTAGCTGCTAAACGCCGCCTCAAGGTCTTGATTTTGAACTAATGGCAACGGCTGCGGGGCACTTCCCAGGAACAGCTATTCATTCATCCCAAATATCCTTATCTGGGTCAGAATGATTTACGTACCTGGACGAAAAGCGGTTCAGTTCCTATCATCACACGGTAGGTTTCGTTCTCATCGAAAACGCATTAGCGTTTTAAATAACGACAGATGTCCGTCGTGTGGCGTTTCTGACACTCCAGCATATTGGATTCTTGCGTGTCGTGAATTCAATGATGATCGGAGTGCCCTGTTATCCACTATCAACACCTATCCCAATTCTCATCTGGTAAGGAGCCTAATTATATTCAAAACGTTGTTCAATTTTATCGTCAAATGCCGTAGTAATACTCACACTCATAATAACACAGAATCAACAGGTACTTTCTTATCATTAATTTTTATGGTGCTAGTCATAGCTAAAAAAGAATTACTGTATCACAACGTTTGAGTTTTATGTTACCAAATGTCAGTACTGTTATATTAGACATGGTAAAAATCTTAGCTTCGCGAGCTTTACCAGCAACTAAAAAAAAAACGGAAAAAGATTGTGGAATGAAAACTACTCTAAAAATTTTGGTACATCTTTAGCTTATATATTAGCTAGCTATAGCTTATAAAATAATTAAAATGACGCAAAAACGAGTAAAATACTTACTTCAGATTTCGTTTATATCTGTCAAAGACTGAAAGTAAAATAAATCAAAAAATACAAATATAACGAATTTATTTATTGCAAAGGCAAGAATAAAATAAAATAACAGTAATAATAGTAATAACGAAGTATAGAATAACACTTTATCCACAATAAAATAGAACACAGTTAACAAAAGTAATTACGAAGCGTAAAGTAACAAATTATCAATAAGAAACAATAAATAAATTCGGTATTAGCAGATTTTTATGAGTAGGCAACACCTCATACACATTAGTACATGACTTAATCGTAGTACAATATAAGAATATAATTTCATAAGTAAACAAAGACTAAGAAATTCAATTGATGCGAATCCAGTGATTACGCAATCAGATTTTTTAACTCACGATTTTCCAGATATGCTATTAGCTAATGGCACACCCGAATTATCTCTTAAAATTGCTGAAAATGTAAGAAAACATTAGATATGGAGATAGACAATTTCTTGTAAGTCATCTAATGATTTTCGTCAAGCTTTCAAATGATTTTTACTATTGGACTAGCAAGTATGCCGCTGAATCTTCAAGTTTAATTAGAGTTCTCACTAAGCGCAACATTAGTTTTCACGTGCTGTATTCGTCAACGTCAAAAACGAAACTGATAGCTAATATGTTTATGTATGAAAAAAGGTACGTTCCGGCACAAAATTCATACAGCAAACATACCATATAAAAATATTTTTAACATAACAAACTTTTTTTTAATGAAAATGGGAATCTCTATGAGAACAGCGAAGAATCGTTGTTAACAGTTTCTGGCGTAAATATCGATGTGAAGTAACTAAACCTAATATGTAGCATCTACTTTAACCAAAAAAATCATAAAAATTTATAAACTACCCATATCAGGATTTTTTTGTAATATGCGCGCGTAAACGGGGATTCTGTCGCATACCGCAGAGAAACTTTAACGTATATAATGTTTTAGTCATTGCAGGTTAAATAACTCTTGTGTGAGACTTGACTGTCTATAATACACTCGATTTTTTTCAAGAAACATGACTACCGTATTACTCTTTTGTTTGCCAAATAAAACCGTCTCACTTTGATTTTCCTGTTAATTTGTTAAAACAAATTGATATACTACTCGTCATTTAACGTTTTCATTTTTTTAAGTAGTTCACTGAGATAATTCCATAAGAACATCAAATTACAGTAGTTATCACTTTTCCTTATCATTATAGTGATAAAAACAGTGCCACTTTTATATTTTTAAATGCAAGCAATGTATTGTCACCCTATTGTAACTTTTACAAAAATCATAATATTTTGACAAATTTAATTCAAATTATCATAGTTATTGATGTAATGTGCTTTTGAAGTTTTGATTTCAAGGTTTTTTAAAATTTGTTTTTAAAGTAGTCATTTGCCTCCACGTGCGTCAACTACGTCATGCGTTTATATTTTATTTAAATTATTGTTTTTTTTTATTAATTATTTGGGGTTCATACGCAATTGTTATGAGGTAAATAAAGAAAAGCCTCAAATCAGAACTTAGTCAGCTAGAAAAAGAAGCTCATATTTCTCAAAAATACTTAAAATCTTCGAGATAGCGTGGGGTAATTTTTTCATCAAAGTGGACTTTTTTTTGTAAAAAAGTAATTTGAGAATAGTTTTACGTATGTGTACGTATAATAAATTTCACAAGCGCTCATTCTAATATTGCCTGTGATTTTTTGTCTAGTCAAGTTAGCCCGAAAAATAGAAGTACTTTTGCATACATTTCGTCGTCAAAATGCGGCATAAAAATTGTCATGGTATGTGCTAGAAATTTATGGTTGACGCACAACCTGATTTGAAAAAAAAACTGACACATCTGGGCTGCCGTTAACAGAGTATTATGTTAGGTACCTGACAAAATCGGTCTATGACAGTAACCAAAATATTAGCATGAACAACTGGTTTACGTTAGTTCTTCACAAGCCATGCGACTATTAATTCTGGTTCAGGTGTGGTGCGTATAAAACCTCTACAACGCAAATCGAGAATCGACGTTTAAAGGAGCGACGGAAGCACATTATTTTTTAACTACTTGTTCGAAGGTGGCATTTGAGCTCCTGTTTGTTGCTCCCGTGTCTATCTAATTACGGAGGTTTTGCCATTAGCGTTGGTAATTAGTAACAAAAACGGTGTGATCCTTAATTACTAGTGGGCTGTTACACCGAGAGATACCTTTCTGCGTAATATCATATTGTAAATTATTTATTACATTTATATTATGGAGTCAAACGGGTACACGCGTGGATGTATGCCACTACGATGGCGTTGCTTTAGCGTAAAACTTATCAGAGTTCGTCAACGACTTGAAGTATGCTCCGGTGCATAAACAATCGGTGTGCTAGTTTTTAAATGATCTAAATTAAATTTTCAAGTATTGTTAAGATCATGTAAATTTGAATTGTTAATTAATGTCATTTACTATTAAAAATTAATTAATTATTAAGGCGGTTACTATTGTACTACTATAATTTATTCATGTAAGGGAATTGGAAATGGCGGTACGATTATGTTGTGTTCAAGGAGTAATTAAAACCCCAAATTATTTTATCTTGCTCGTACACTTGACGTCAGGCGGTCCGAGGGAGACTTTTAATTGGTAACAATACTGTAACGCGGACGGGGTTTGGTTTTTCTAGTACCTTTTTGCAATTTCTTTACTGCATTCCGTCACGATAGGGATCAGTACTTTCAGTTCTACGATATTTTTAAATTAATGATGATGGTCGTGAATAATAGTTTTACGTTAGTGGTTTAGAACTACTAGCTTTCTCAGCTGCTTATCGTCAAGAGAAACTTGTATTACTTTGCGCAGAACGCTTTTGATCATTAACCAACGAAAAAAGCAACGAGGAGACGTAGACACTTTACACAATAACTGGTTATATCATCAGTCGCTAGTAGTGTTGGTAATCTTCGAAGATAAACCAATTGACAAAACAGATGGAAAAGAAATTGAACGTACAAGTTTAGCACTTTCAAAACTACAACAACCAACAGTATTAGAGTTAGTAGTAGTCACCAAAGAAGAAAATGAATAACCATCAAGAGAAAATGCAACCAAACGACTGACAATCGTGGTTTGTACTCGTCTACGAAAGCCTTAGATTGACTGACTTGGTTTCCATGCGCCATTAATTCTGCAAACGTTAAAATCGGTATTAACGCAATCCTCGACTGATAAAAAGAAGTGAGAAGTGAGAAGTCAGAGACCGGTTCTAACAGTTGTAAAAAAAGGTATCGCATGGTGGTATCGTGCGTTAGTTTTTATCGTATACTTACGAACATCCTTCCAAGAACACAAAGAACTTTGGTTCGTTCTAAAAACTAGAAGAGCTTTTCCAACATAACCTTAAAAGCTGAGAAGAAAAGCTGATGTTGTAAGACGCCACGAAACAATCACCTAAACAAAAGGAATGACTTGATAACTAAACCAATTTAAGCCAACGTACTATTAAAAGACAGCAAAAAAAAATAATTAAACCAACTACGAAATCAAGTCCTGCAACAGTACGAAAAAAAGAAGCAAAGTTTAGAGTAAGTTAAATCCACTAATAACAATAAAAAGGTAAAGGAATCAATAAAGATGGAAGGAATTATAAATGCGCATACGAAATCGAACCCCACGGTGCCAAACTTTGTTACAAGAATTTTCTCATATTTTAATTGCTAGCGACTAACTCAATTTGATTGTGATTGAATCGTACGTTTAGATGTGCTAATTATAAAGCAACTAAAAAAGGCGCCAAAACGGTGGAAGATTCGAATGGGAGATACCGTTTAAATCTATCCAAAACTGAAAATGAACAAATAAGAAAACACAAGTTGTAACAACAAGTATATTTATTTTATTACAGAAAGAGAGGTTATGAGGGTGAGAAACGTGGTAAATTTACATAGGTGAGATCAAACGCTATAACGTAAGTCAATATCACAGGCAATCATTGTTGAAGTAAGTCCCATTCGGTTGGACAACAGATTGTACAAAAAATTTAATTTTTGGCCTAACTTTTACAAACCAAAAGAATAAATTTGTAAATTATAACACGTCTAATAATAAAATTTTTTTTATAGTTAACTGTGACAATAACTTGATATGTGCGTACAGACGTGAGCACAAACGACTGACAACGTAAATGAAAATAATTAAAGCAGGAAATATAATACTTACAATGCAACTAGCTAGCAGCACTTTTTCTGAAATATACTAAACACGTACATATGGTGTTATCACAAGTAAATCTCATTAGGTTCATACGATTAATGAGAAAATCAAACGAGCCGAGTTTCCCCCAAATTAATTTATTTTGGTAAGTAAGCTTTTATACGGTTAAAATTATGTTAATTTAGCGAAGGTTTTGATATCTTCAATCAACGTGGCGTGACGTCATTAGAGGAATTTTTCCAATAAACAAAACGGGTTTTAATATCTCCACATTAATGAAATAACGTGTGGGTTTCCAGAAACCGTTAATGACAATTTGAAAAAATTAAGTAAATCACAAAGTTTTCCTCCCATCGATAATTCGATGTCAAACATTAACGAATTGTCTGCAATCGCTCCCAATGCAGCAAGCGGGAATAAATTTTATACTGAACAAACGTCATACCGAAACACTTGACATACAAACGCACAATTGAAATTGCGGGTTCTGGAGTATTTTATTTCTTTGGCCTACATTTTTATTTCCTTCTAAGATTATTTTTTTTTACAAGCAAGAAAAGGCGGCGCAGGGCACCGGTTTACTGAAATAAATCGGATACTTACAACTCAACTCTGGCTTAAGAAATGTTGAGAGAACCATATAAACTAATTATTTCGAGTACATTACAAAAAAAAAAGAAGGAAAATTCCTCTGAATTGCTACAATCAAAACCTAGAAAGCGAGAAACAAGGTTTTGTTTTGATAACCAGAAAACTTTGGTGTGTTATATGCCAAAGCCAAACAAAATTGTATTATTATTTTCTACCTTTCACAAAAACTCAAACAATTATGAAAACGGGAAACCAGTCATAGTAATCGATTATACCAAAACTAAGTCTGGAGTAGACACATTTGATCAGCAGTACAGCAATATGACTTGCAGTCGACAAACCCGCAGGTGGTCGTTACACGTTTTTTTTTGGTATGGTCACTGTAGCCAGTATTAACCTTTTTGTCATATACTGTTGTAATAAATACAGAGTTAATTCCAAACCAATTTCTCGTCATAGTTTTATGATACAACTTGGCAAAAGCCTCGCCGAACCTTGGATGCGCCATAGACTGACAATATGTATATACGTATCTATAATCGTAATTTTTATGATACTTTAGTATTAACGTGTATAAAAATTATATTTCTAATTTATATTTCGATTCATGAAACTTCTAGCGGTATCGTTGCATCCTTTGTCTAGATAGGCCTAACTTCGCAGATGGTAGCTTCGCACCAATCCCACTCTGGAGAGTGATTAATCAAATCTCTGACCTTGCGGTTCCTCTCGTATTGAGCAGAATTATTGTCGCATCAGTAGAGTAAAACTAACTGTCTCAGGACGGTCTAAACCCAGCTCACGTTCCGTATTCCTAGATGAACAATCTAACACTTTACAATTATAAGAAGAGCCAACATCGAAGGATCTAAAACCGACGTCGCTTTGAACGCTTGGTCGCCACAAGCCAGTTATACCCTCTTGCTTAAAACTCTTAAAAGCCAAAAAAACCGATAATCCCTGCTTTCGCAGTCCCTATGTTCACTGAGCATCTAGATCAAGCCACTATTTGCTCTTTTTCTCTCCTCGCTCAGCTGCCTTTGGGACACCTGCGTCATTTTAATCAGATGTACCGCTCCAGTTAATGTCTCCGTCTGCCGTTGTCTACGAATCAAATCGCAACTAAGTATTGTTGCGATTTTTGACGACGTGCGCAGTGTCGAGCCCGCCGGCGGTCCGGAACGACGACAACATCTACGACATGACTGCACACGACGACGCCATGCCGCTAAGAACAAGCCGAAGCCAAACTCTGAACCCGACAACTCCATTAGCGCGATGGACTACCATTTGCGTGAGGTGCACTTTATACGACAACGTCGTGACTACCGTGCGCCGCGTGGTTAGCAGACGGCGGCGCACGCGCTTTACGTCATCGAGAAAGCTACTGTTCTAAAGTTAACTAAAATTGCTTCATTTGCACTCAGATCTATCTTACCAAAGAAGAACTGAAATAGGATTGGACTATTTTAGGTTACTAGCAGGAAAACGTTACTCCAACTTGCAAAGTTTAGGCTTTATAATAGGCTCAATGCTGGGTCGTATGTTTTGTTATGTGCAAATATTTTATAACGTAATACCCTGTTGAATTAAAATTAGATTTCTGTTTTGACACCCTCTGCTGAGTTTTTTTTTTACTGTCATTTCCTGTCCAGACGTTAAACCGGCACTACTTAAAATGGCCTGTGATGTTTAAAATTTGAAGTTTCTAACAACATCGATGTTAATGGAAATGAAATTATAATTTAATTACGCATTTAAAGTAGTTTATTCATCACAGGGTAAGCTGTTTATATCCGTTTTTAGAATTCTTTGGTAATTTCCTTCTTAATTTGATAGCTGTCCCGCCACGTTTTTGGCTGTATGTTTCAATGCATTATCGATAAGGGTTAATATCGACAAATGCCTTCATGGGACGAGTATAATTCTGTAAGGCCTACGTTTAAAACTAAAAACGAAGGCAAGAATTTTTTTTGTAGATCTTGCTTTCGTGAGTCATTGTGTTGACACGATTTGCTATTCAAATTCATTCCAGCTGACTCAACGAGGAAAACGTTTTTTTTCGAACCAGTAGGTACTGGATTGTGAGTAAGGTTATTTAATTATTTTGTCGCTGTTAGAAAAGTCACTCACGGAATTTTGCTTACTTTAACACGTAATTACAATCATTGTTTCAATATCATTGAGGTAGTTTTACTTATTATTTTGTGTGTATCGCTTGCTGTGTACAAACGATATTTGTTATGTAATTTTCTTCGCTATCGAAACTTACGTATTGTGTCTTGCCGATACTTCGGACATTTATGGATTGAGAATTTCTGAGACTCGTTGTTAATAATCTACGTTATTAAATTAAAGTTGGTATATCTATTTTATCTTTTCTTTATGGTAACATATTTTTTTTTTGTTGGTTACACGACCAGGGTAACAAGGATTACGAACCTGAAATTCGTTACAAGCTTGAACCTTCTATCCTGATCGAGATAGAAGTTTTACTTATAAAAGATCTGGCGCCCTTTAACTCTGATTTATTTGAACCTCTCCTATCTCCGACTGTGTGAGTTAGCCGTGCAAGGCTCGTAAGACCTAAGAGCTTGTAACGCTTTGAAAAACCACGTTTTCCCTGTCTGATAAGCCACTTACTCAAAAACCAACATCCCCAAAATTCCCCAATTTTTTTGTATATTTCTTATTTTTTTGAATAAATAAATTTTTTTTCTCACTTAACCATTTCTATTTGAAGTTAGAGAGTGCCATCTTAGATATTGTGAAGGGGCACTACATTCTAGACATTTCCTGGTTAAACAGAGTGCTATTTGAGCATTTAGCATTGATTTACAAAAAAAAATCAATCGTAATGGTTGCAAAGGTTAAATAAATTATTATTATTACGTGAAATTATTTGTTTTTCTAGAAAAAACAAACACAATCAACCGCGAGTATTTATTTATTTCTTTCAGCGTTCGAACTCGCAATTATATCTATATTACGTTTTTTTACGACGTAATTACCTTTTCTGTTTTCACAAAGCAAAACTAAAACAAACGCCGGTATAAAATATTCTTCTTTAATTAGTGCGCCAGTATTTGAACGCGATAATTAGAAAATCATTCAAAAAGGTTCTTGAAGCAAAATTAATTTTAACATTGGACTAATTGACCCCAAAAATTAATTGAATTGCCATGAATTAAGTGTTGAGCAAAATCGCAACGATGAATTCGAGATTTCGTTTTTGTAATTAAAAGTAAACACGAGCATTCAAGGTACTTTGTCGTGATCGAATTATTAGCTTATTACGCAACTTATGTACGTTCGTCTGCGTGTTTCGTTACAAACGCGCACGTCCCTCAAATTGTTTTCTCGTCAAAATAAAACAATCCTTTCGAGGTGACTATAAATCAAATTCGCATGCGGTTTTTATGCGAAAACTTTATATCTTTTCGACACCTGTCAGTTGTGTATCCATCTATCATAGAAAAAGGAAAAAGTTTTTCGTCGCGTTTAGAATTGAAAATTTAAATTTCGCTGCGAGGTTACCGTAACGACTTCATTATGTAATTCTTGAGTTTATATGTAGTTTAATGTTTTGAATTGTTATGCATAATTAAAGCTACCCGTGCTTAACAATGTAACTAAATTAATTACGTGGAGACATACGAAAAGTTTAATTTGATAAGGTTTAGGCGTAATTGTCCCATTACGAAATATAATTGCACGAATTTTCTGGTTTTGATTCGCACGTTATGGTTTTGCGATAAGAAACTTGTAAACAAAATGTTACAAATTCGTTTGGTGTGTAAGAATTACATCAGAGATGTTTTAATCAAAATTTAAGAGTAGGTCGAAGAAACTTCCGTTTTAATAAATATTTTCTCGCTCAATAACGTTTTTTTAAAATTTTTTTTCTACTTTTTATTGAAACTTATTTAATTCTGTTACACACAAATGTCTGTTTCTTTATTTTCTGAAGGTTTTAAAATATTTTTAAATATAAATTCAGTAGTTGTGACATATATATTTTTTTAAATTTTCTTCTATAATAATAATTTTCAGTTCTTCTCTTCCTTTTAAATTCTTGAGAACATTTATTATCAATCAATTTAAATATTTTCTTTTTGTCAATTAAACCAAGACTTTCAAAACTCCTGATTTTTACGTACATTTTTATGGCAGAATTGTAGAATCTTCACATTGCGGTAAAATGAACACAATTTCAGACTTTAAAAAACATCTAAAAAATATTGTTGCGTATTTATTTATTAAAAACTAATTTATTTAAAACGACTAAAACTACGTTTACTTATTCTAGAAATATGTACACTTTTAAATTAACCGAACTAATAAAATCTAATAATAAAAACACTTACACTATAATTTATATCACTTACAAGAAGATAAGATAACGTCCTCGGATATCACACTTGTTTACAGTAATTATCACGTTCACGATTATTCTCGATTTATTTATGTAGACACACGCGTGCTAACGATTTATTTCCACTTGATAATCTTCTTAACACATTCGCATTCCAGCAATAACTGACCTACGATTTCTTTCTTACGTATTTATAGACATCGGCGAATCCTTCTCGAGCGTTCCTTACTTTTCGCTATATCTTCTAGAAAATAGATAACAGCTTCTAGAAGGCTCTTGCATTTGCAAGTAATTTCTCGGACGTTTCACTGCCCCCTTCTTAGGACTGTTCTGTCCCAGAACAGGAGACTGGATGCGACACCGGTAAAAGGGATCGTGGCGATAACGGCAGCTTCCTCCATTCCGGCAACTTCCTTGACCATAAAAGTAACAGTCAATGGACTTTTCCCGACCCAATACTCTCCTCGGTTGGTAACTACAGACCAACACTTGAATGCCTGTTCCTCGGAAAACGACCTCCAACATGTTTCGAACTGTCCTCCAATTCAGTTGATCTAAGCCACAACCAAGCTTGGGTACTGCCAATTTCTTAACATGATGGAACTCCATTTGTCTCTTGAGACTCCATAATGTTCGCCATAGATGTTTGTATAACGGCTTGACACGTGAGTATTTCTTGGTGACCAAATAGAAAACGAAGCGTCCGTCACCACGTAGTCCTAAAACTTTTCCGACTGCCGGTTGCTGTCTTCGTAATTCATCTAGCTGCCCAAACTGAACACGACTGCAACCCCTTTGGACATGTCAAGGTCCTCGCTCACGCAATGTGCGATGGCGTAATCTTTTTGTGTCTGGAACAGGTCTTGTTGTTCCTCGGTGGTAACTCCGAACCTAGCCTTTCCAGAACCTCCGTATAAGTTCATAAACTTCTCGAACTCCATTTCTTCGATTGGATTTCTGGTTCTGCTACTTATTACTCTGGTTGGGACCTGAACTTGCGCATTGTGGTTATCGCCAGCAAACGGGGCTAGACGATCGACGTGGACCACTTTTGGCTTGCCTCTGGGCGGTTTTCGGATGCGGTATATAACGTCGTTAATACGCTGCACAACTTCATAGGGGCCCTCCCATTGCTTTTGCAGCTTCGGCGACAAACCACGTCTCCTTTGAGGGTTATACAACCAGACCATATCGCCAGGTTGAAACCCACCATTTTGCGCCTTGACGTCATATCTTGTTTTCATCCTGTCGCTGGCAATTCGTGTGTTTTTACGGACCTCTTCATGTACTTCGTCTAACCTCTTGGCCAGCTTGCTGACGTAATCTTCTCCAGCAACTTCTTCTTCTGGTCTTCGCCCAAATTGAAGATCGCATGGTAATCTTATCTCACGACCGAGCATGACACAGGATGGTGTTTGGCCTGTGCTTTCGTGAACGGATGATCGGTATGCCATTAAGAAAAGGTGCAAGTACTGATCCCAGTCTCTTTGATGTTCGGACACTACCTTGGCTAAGTACTTGCCCATTGTTCGATTCATCCGTTCAACCATGCCGTCAGATTGAGGATGGAGAGGCGTTGTCCTAGTCTTCTTAATTCTTAACAGTCGGCAAACTTCTTGAAACAGCCCAGACTCAAAATTGCGGCCTTGATCGGAGTGTAATTCCAACGGAATTTCAAACCGACAGAAAAATTCTTTTACCAATACCGTCCATTTCGTCCAACGTCTTCTTAATGCCAAAGTGTCCTCCCGATGTCCCATCGTGGAGATGCTTCAACACTTCGGTCACCCTGCTCTTCGGAACTACCAGCTGTAGTCTGTTTTCCGTGCCCTCGGCACTTTCTAGGGATCGCTTAAGAAGACCGTCTTCTACTATCAAGGAGTCCCACTGCGCCCAGTACGCTTTGATATTTTTGCCCAAAGCACTCACTTCTTCCCAGGTTGGTCGTCGGCCGCTTTCTTTCCAGTCCAGGAGTAGTCTTATTTTAGGATCGTCTTCTTGTTCGCGACGTAACTGCTCAGGTACCCACTCATCATCAACCATAGCAGTTCTCCGGAGGCATTCGACTTTTTCTTCCAGTCGCGAACAATGGCTACAGTCCGCCGGACATGGTCTTCTAGACAAGGCATCAGCGTTCCGATGACTGCTTCCGGCACGATGTTCTGTGTAGTAGTCATACTCTTGCAGTCTCTCGATCCATCTTTCCACTTGTCCTTCTGGGTTACGGAACTGCAGTAGCCATTTTAAAGCGGCGTCTTCTGTTATCAGTAAAAATTTTCGTCCATACAAATACTTGTAGAAATGTTCGATGGACTTAACGACTGCTAACAACTCCCTCCTAGTCACGCAATAATTCCTTTCTGGCCTGGACAAAACCTTGCTAAAATATGCGATAACCTTTTCTTGTCCATCTTGAATCTGCGAAAGGACCGCGCCTATGGCCAGATTGCTTGCGTCGGTATCCAAAACAAACTTTCCATCTTCTCTTGGATAACTCAAAATCGGCGAAGTGACTAGGGCTTGTTTTAGTTGACTAAAAGAACTTTCGCAGTCTTCATTTCATCTAAATTCTTCTTTTTCTTCAGTTAATTTTGTTAATGGTTTGGCAATATTGGCAAATCCGGGTACAAATCTTCTATAATAAGTGCACAACCCAAGGAAACTTCGGACCTGATGTTTGTCGATTGGTCTTGGCCATGCTTGCACTGCTCGGATTTTGTCTGGGTCAGCCCTCACTCCATCTCTAGATACGACGTGGCCAAGGTATTGGTCTTCCTTCTTAAATACGTGGCACTTCTTTGGGCTCAGTTTGAGGTTAGCCCCACGTAATCGCTGGAACACTTCCTTCAAGTTGTTCAAGTGTTCTTCAAACGACCTTCCAACCACGATCACGTCGTCCAAGTAAACCAAGCACGTCTTCCAAGACAATCCGCGCAAGATGGTCTCCATCAAACGCTCGAACGTTGCAGGAGCGCTAAACAGGCCGAAGGGCATTACGGTGAACTGCCACAAACCAGTTCCAATCGTAAAAGCTGTTTTTTCACGATCCTTGGGTTCTAATTCTACCTGCCAGTATCCACTCTTTAAATCTAACGTAGAAAACCACTGGGATCCTGACAGGGTGTCTAGCGTATCGTCAATTCTGGGTAAAGGGTAGCTGTCCTTTTTGGTCACGTCGTTTAGCTGTCTGTAGTCTACACAAAACCTCGTTGATCCATCCTTCTTCTTTACGAGTACCACTGGGGATGTCCATGGGCTACTTGAAGGTTCAATCACGCCTTCCCTCTCCATATCCGTAATTATTTGTTCGGCTTCTTCTCTTTTTGCCAAAGGAAGTCTGCGTGGATGTTGTCGTATCGGCCGAGCGTCTCTGGTATTAATTTTATGTTTCACCACGTTAGTTCTTCCTTTGGAGCCACTCTCCAGCGCGAACACATCTTGGTACTCTTGGATCAACACTTTAACTTTAGCCAGCTGGTCTTGGCTGAGGTTTTGGCATTTGGTGGAAAGAATGTCCAATAGATGTTGTGGACACTTCTTCGGCGGCGTATCTTCGTTCGTCTTCACGCATCTCACAATTTGTGATGCTGGCGTGCATTGGCCTACCACGGTCTTCTTTTTCAACGTTACAGGATCTGAGTTGATGTTTAAGATCCTTACTGGCATCGTGTTCTTTACTCGTACTAAGGTTCTGCCAACGAGTAGTCCCTTTTCAACTAAGCCGCCTTCCATTGGTTCAATCGCGCGTATGTAGCCTTCCCGGAGATTTCCATCCAGGCGTGCCATCACCACACTTTCAGTCCTTGCAGGCAGAATCACGTCTTCACTCAATAAGACTTGCATGGCTGCCTTCTCTGACGAATGAAAAGGAATTTCTTCATTGTCGATCTTCAGGACATCGTTCTTCATATCCAAATGGAACCCATACTTCTTTATCACGTCCATTCCCAGGATAACTTCTTCCGTGATGTCGGCTACCAGCACTTGATGGCCGAGTACTCCATTTCCCAAACCAATGGTTACTTTGACTTGTCCGTGAGTAGGTATTTCGTCGCCCGTCGCCGTTCGAAGTCGTACTGTTACTGGTGATGTCTTCTCGTTTTCCAATAACATGTCAGGACGAATGATGGTCTTCGTCGCTCCCGTGTCAACCAGTAACTGAACGCTTCTTCCATTGATCTTGCCATCGAGATAAATGCTATGCAATTGCTCCCTAGGTGATGCCATTTGGATTGTAATCTCCGAAGTCTGACTAGATGAGATTACTTTTTGTCTCTTTTGCTCGCCTCGTTCCAAATTTTCGAGCGCTCTTCTCGACCTCTTCTTAGGTTTAGTACGATGCCGTCGTACATGGCCTATCTCGTCGCAGTTCAAAGTTGTCACTCCTCTTTCCCGAAGTATTCGTCGCGCTATCTCCTCGATGCTTTTCAGTGTCTGCGCGGGTACTTCTGCAGCAGCACAGCAGAGTCTATGACCATCTCGTTGCGATGCTTGTTTTGCTGCTTCAAACTCCAAAGCATGCACCAAAGCGTCATCCAATGTTTTCGGTCGAGCTAATCGGAGAGTCTGCTGCGTTTCGTTGTCTCTGAGGCCGTCTACAAAGGTTTGAATCGCCAACTGCTCCAAGAAGGTATCTTGCGCTGTAGGATACGCAAGCCGTGTTAGTCTGGCGATGTCAGCCTCAAACTCTTGAAGACTTTCGGCAGCTTTTTGAACCCGACTTTTAATTTGAGCCTGGTATACTTGTTGAAGATGAGCACCCCTTATCTCATTTCTAATCGTGATATTAAGAGTTCGTAATTTTCTTGCAGGTGGTCTGGAACAGTTTGTAAAATTCCAAGCGCCTCTCCACGTAAGGACACTATTAAAGACGTCGCTTTCTGCTTGTTGCTCCAACCATTAGCAGTAGCTGCGGCTTCAAACTGCTTGTAGTAGGTTGACCATAGAACTTTACCATCAAAATTCAGTGGTACAACTTTGAACTTGTGAGTGTTTTCTTCTCGATGGTCCATTATTAAATCTTCACTCGTGACGCTTCCTTCACCGTGACAATTCATTTGGGTCATTCTTTCTTCAAGCAGTTGTATTCTTTCTCTCAATTTTTTCTCTAGCTTGTCTTCTATGGTTCTTGAATTTTCTTTTAACTTCTCTTCTATTATGTCATTCACAGAATCGCAAATTTCTTCTTTTAAGTTTAACATGTCTGCTTGGGTTTCCTCTTGAACAATTTTAATTTGATTTTCTATGCTCGTTCGTATTTCTTCTTTTAAACTTCTAGTATTTTCTTCCATTTTCTGAGAATGTTCGGAGAGTTTTTCTTCCATTTTTCTTGAATTTTCTTCCATTTTTCTGGAATTGTCCGACAGTTTTTCTTCAATTTTCTGTGAATTTTCGCCCATTTTTCTATTCATCGATTCGAGAATTTCAAGTATTTTTGAATCCATTTTAACTGCTTGCAAACGCGTCACCGGCATAAATTTAAATATAACACGAATATAAAGTATAAATACACTACTTTTTAAAATGCAGTTTTTGTATAACACAAAATTTTAATAACGATCTACTTATTAATATTAAACCACGGAAAGGACTTTAATTAATATCGCGATCACGCACTTGTTAAAGAAAAAGTTTAACAAACACTATTTTATACTTTATAAATAAACACGCGTATCGCGAACAGTTATTTACGCAATCAACTACCGAAGCGATATTAGATTACTTAATGGTATTTACACTAATAAAAATCGCGACCTTCACACCGTGACACCACTGTTGCGTATTTATTTATTAAAAACTAATTTATTTAAAACGACTAAAACTACGTTTACTTATTCTAGAAATATGTACACTTTTAAATTAACCGAACTAATAAAATCTAATAATAAAAACACTTACACTATAATTTATATCACTTACAAGAAGATAAGATAACGTCCTCGGATATCACACTTGTTTACACTAATTATCACGTTCACGAATATTCTCGATTTATTTATGTAGACACACGCATGCTAACGATTTATTTCCACTTGATAATCTTCTTAACACATTCGCATTCCAGCAATAACTGACCTACGATTTCTTTCTTACGTATTTATAGACATCGGCGAATCCTTCTCGAGCGTTCCTTACTTTTCGCTATATCTTCTAGAAAATAGATAACAGCTTCTAGAAAGCTCTTGCATTTGCAAGTAATTTCTCGGACGTTTCAATATGTTAATTAGATAATATTCAATTTTATATAAATAAATGTTACTTTACATTATATTCAATGATATATATGTGCAAAAACCTAAACATTTTTGAATTATCTTGTGACAATTAGGTCAATTATGATTACAGTTCGCTATTAGCAGCTGTCAAGTTACCGGCAATTTTAGATTGTAAATTTAAAAATGCGGCATTTAAGCATTTAATTGTTGTTAATACTTGTTTTGTGTAAGCAAAATGGTTATTCAAGAAAGTTGTAATAGCTAAAAAAAATAAAAATTTAAATTCATCAAATTGCAAATGTCAACATAAAAAATTCAGGTAACTCTTTATAATTTTTATGTTAAATTATTGTCCATATTTAGGTATTACAGCGCTCCAGCAAAATAAAAACAAAACTGTCGTTTTGTAAAATATCACTTACACGCACTCAATCGTATTTATTACATATTTTTGTTGTTTTGCTGTGTTGACATTAAAAAATTTTTACACAAGGTACTTTTATTGCACTTACGTTTGTCTCTTGAACTGTTTTCAGTTTTCTTTAGCCAGGAGCGTATGGCAACGTTGCTGATTTCCAACTTGGGTGCAGATGCTTCCATAAAAAAAATTCATAAAAAAGACTGTTGACCATGTTTTTGATTTGTTACAGCTGCGTTCTGCCACCATCTTATCTAGTGTACCAACCGCACTCTTAGCAGTATTATAGGGAGATATAATCTTTAGTTTCTTGTGTTACGCTTTTAAAATCCGTGGATTTTAATTTATAAAATTTTCTCACAAAAGTTTCTTGCAATTCCACCATGAGACCAAGAGTCTTAAAAACAAAGCTCCAGAACCCGAGGGAGTACACAATTCCTGCGTTCAATGCGGGTATTTTTTTGGAAAAATTAGTAGACTAATCACGATTCATATTGTAAACTTTTCAAACGTGTACTGTTAATACAACTTTGTGAGAGCATCCTTCCACAAATATTGTTCCATTTCAGCCAATACAATTGCGTTCTTCGCAAACCGACGACCAACGCAATTAGTAAGTTAATGACAAAAGTATAGAATATGCATTTTCATAGACATTTTAGGAGCGTTGAATAACGCATGGTGGTCATCAATAATCAAACCCCTCGTCGCCAAAAGAGTATCTGCAACTATTCGCATTTATTTATCAAGTCGCTATTCTGCGAACGTCTTTGGTTCTTCTTACACAAAACGACTGACAAACGGTTGCCCTCAAAGATCGGTTTTTGGGGCGACTTTGTGAAACGTTGTTATTGATTCACTACTTGAACGATACTTACCTAAAAACTGTGACATTTTCGCTTACTCAAAAGATATCATTATCACAGTATCTGCAGACAACAGACCCAACCTAAAGGTAAAATTTCGACAGTGCTTGGACATTCTGATTTGCTGGGTTGTCAATCAAATACATGATTTCCGAGTTGAAAAAAAAATTCTTCCAAATGGTTTATTATTAAGATAACAAATTTAAATTATGATTAGTAGAAAAAGAATTAGAAATAAAGTGATTTTTAATAATTTCTTTTCAGATTCTATCAAACTTATGGCTTAAGATATGAATAAGATAACAATTTTTTAATCACAACGCAACTCTCAAACAAATTTTTGCATTTGTCTCCTTTCTAGAATTCTTCATTACACATTTCTTATCTTTCTACATTTTTACCTAATTATTTTACTATGAAATGTGTTTTAGTTTACAAAAATTTGATGTCTACAAAATTTATTGTTTTTCTTGCAATTCTTCGTATATAGAACAAACTTGTCGATTAAGAAAACAAATTTATTTTATTACAAAGTATTTAAACACATTCTGACTCTTCTAACCTTTATTAGATTATGGCACAAAAACTCTTCTGCTTATAAATTATTTTTGGGCGTGTGTTTAATGTCTGTTTCATTTTTTTTATGTTTATTTAATTTACGACATTTGTTTAAATTTTTATATTATTATTTGTTAACGTTTTTATAAAGTTTTTGAACCCATTCTGTTAAAGTAAAAAGCAACAATTTAAATTGTTGAAATTTAATCGTATAAAAGCTTACTTACCAAAATAACGTAATTAACTTGGGGGAAACTCGGCTCGTTTGGTTTTCTCATTAATCGTGTGAACCTAATAAGACGGTGAGCTCTGTTTCTCTGAATTATCGAGATTTGTATTTTCGTGTTATAATTTACAAATTTATTCTTTTAGTATGTAAAAGTTAGGCCGACAAGTTTAATTTTTGTACGACCTGTTGTCCAACCGAATGGGACTTACTGCAACAATTATTGTCGGTGATATTGACCTACGTTATAGCGTTTGATCTCACCTATGTAAATGTACCTCGTTTCATTCCCTCGTAACCTCTCTTTCTGTAATAAAATAAATATACTTGTTGTTACAATTTGTGTTTTCTCATTTGTTCATTTTCAGTTTTGGATAGATTTAAACGGTGTCTCCCATCCGAATCTTCCACCGTTTTGACGCCTTTTTAAATTGCTTTATAATTAGCACATCTAAACGTACGATTCCATCACAATCAAATTGAGTTAGTCGCTAGCAGTTAAAATATGAGAAAATTCTTGTAACAAAGTTTGGCGCCGTGCGGTTCGATTTCGTATGCGCAGTTATAAGTTCTTACATTTTTATTGATTCTTTTACTTTTTTATTGCTATTAGTGGATTTAACTTACTTCCAAACTTTGCTTCTTTTTTTCGTACTGTTCCAGAACTTGATTTCGTAGTTGGTTTAATTATTTTTTTTGCTGTCTTTTAATAGTACGTTGGCTTAAATTGGTTTAGTTATCAAGTCATTCCTTTTGTTTAGGTGATTGTTTCGTGGCGTCTCACAACATCAGCTTTTCTTCTCAGCTTTTAAGGTTCTGCTGGAAAAGCTCTTTTAATTTTTAGAACGAACCAAAGTTCTTTGCGTTCTTGGAAGAATGTTCGTAAGTATACAATGAAAACTAACGCATCCATCGGGATGTACAATACCACCATGCGGTACCTTTTCTTACAACTGTTAGAACCGGTCTCTGATCAATACAGCTTAAAATTGTGTGTTGTAATCTCACTTCTTATATGAGTTGAGGATTGCGTTAATACCGATTTTTACGTTTGCAGAATTAATGACGTATGGAAACCAACTCGGTCAATCTAAGGCTTTCATAGGCGAGTATAAACCACCATTGTCAGTCGTTGTCCAATTTGGTCGCATATTCCCTTGATGGTTATTCATTTTCATCCTTGGTGACTACTACTAATTCTAATACTGTTAGTTGTTGTAGTTTTGAAGGTGCTAAACTTGTACGTTCAATCTCTTTTCCATCTGTTTTGTCAATTAGTTTATCTTCGAAGATTACCAACCCTACTAACGACTGATGATATAACCAGTTATTGTGTAAAGTGTCTGCGTCTCCTCGTCGATTTTCTCGTTGGTTAGTGATCAAAAGCGTTCTGTGCAAAGTAATACAAGTTCCTCTTGACGATAAGCAGCTGAGGAAGCTAGTAGTTCTAAACCACTAACGTAAAACTATTATTAACGACCATCATCATCAATTTAAAAATATCATAGAACTGAAAGTATTGTTACCAATCAAAAGTCTCCCTCGGACCGCCTGACGTCAAGTGTACGAGCAAGATAAAATAATTTGGGGTTTTAATTACTCTTTGAACACAACATAATCGTCCCGCCATTTCCAATTCCCTTACATGGATAAATTATAGTAGTACGATAGTAACTGCCTTAATAATTAATTAATTTTTAAAAGTAACTGATTCCGTACTAATTTATAGTTTTCTATATTATCATATGTGGTATTTTTACTACAGGATGGCGTTCCAAAAACATTTTAAATAAGTAAATGACATTAATTAACAATTCAAATTTACATGATCTTAACAATTGTTGAAAGTTTAATTCAGATAATTTAAAAACTAGCACACTGATTGTTTATGCACCGGAGCAAACTTCAAGTCGTTGACGAACAGGAGCTCAAATGCCATCTTCGAATAAGTAGTCGATTCGCGATTTACGTTGTAGAGGTCTTATACGCACCACACCTGAACAAGAATTAATAGTCGCATGACTTGTGAAGAACTAACATAAACCAGTTGTTCATGCTAATATTTTGGTTACTGTCATGGACCGATTTTGTCAGGTACCTAACATAATACTCTGTTAACGGAAGCCCAGATGTGTCAGTTTTTTTTTCAAAGGTTATGCGTCAACCATAAATTTCTAGCACATACCATGACAATTTTTATGCCGCATTTTGACGACGAAATGTATGCAAAAGTACTCCTATTTTTCGGGCTAACTTGACTAAACAAAAAATCACAGGCAATATTAGAATGAGCGCTTGTAAAATATATTATACGTACACATACGTAAAACTATTCTCAAATTTCCTTTTTACAAAAAAAGGCCACTTAGATGAAAAAATTACCTCACGCTATCTCGAAGATTTTAAGTATTTTGGAGAAATATGAGCTTCTTTATCTAGCTGACTAAGTTCTGATTTGAGGCTTTTTTTTATTTACCTTATAACAATGCCGTATAAACCCCAAATAATTAATAAAAAAGAACAATAATTTAAATAAAATATAAACGCATGACGTAGTTGACGCACGTGGAGGCGAATGACTACTTTAAAAACAAATTTTAAAAAACCTTGAAATCAAAACTTCAAAATCACATTACATCAATAACTGTGATAATTTGAATTAAATTTGTCAAAATATCATGATTTTTGTAAAAGTTACAATAGGGTGACAATACATTGCTTGCATTTAAAAACATAAAAGTGGCATTGTTTTTATCACTATAATGATAAGGAAAAGTGATAACTATTGTAATTTGACATTCTTATGGAATTAAAAATAAAAACGGTAAATGACAAGTAGTATATTAATTTGTTTTAACAAATTAACAGGAAAATCAAAGTGAGACGGTTTTATTTGGCAAACAAAAGAGAAATACGGTAGTCTGATGTTTCTTGAAAAAAATCGAGTGTATTATAGACAGTCAAGTCTCACACAAGAGTTATTTAACCTGCAATGACTAAAACATTATATACGTTAAAGTTTCTCTGCGGTATCCGACAGGATCCCTGTTTACGCGCCCATATTACAAAAAAATCCTGATATGGGTAGTTTATAAAAATTTGTGATTTTTTTGGTTGAAGTAGATGCTACATATTAGGTCTAGTTACTTCACATTGATATTTACGCCGGAAACTGTTTTGCAAATTGAAAGGCTTGATAACCTTCTTACGCCGACCGTCCTTTGCGTACGGCGGTCTACAGAGCCCATTCGCCGCCTAGCAGAAATTTAATTTTTATACACGTATCTCAAGTATCATAAACATTACTATTATATACGTATATACATACTGTCAGTCTATGGCGCATTCAAGGTTTGGTAAAGCTTTTGCCAAGTTGTATTATAAAACTATGACAAAAAATTGGTTTGGAATTAAATCTGTATTTATTATATCAGTATATGACGAAAAAGAAATACTGGCTATATTGACTATTCCAAAAAAGACGCATAGCGGCCACCTGCGTGATTTTTGACTGCAATTCATATTGCTGCACATCCGATCAAATTAGTTTTGTTATAATCGATTACTATGACTGGTTTCGCGTTTTTACTAATGTTTGAACACTGCAACATGGAGACAAAGTATCAAAAATACCACCACAACGTGAGATGAAACCATGGACATGCTCAGAAAAAGTTTTAGGTCCACAAAGGCACCTTACCTAGTTCTCAAGGAAATCTCTGTCACAGAACAAAACGCGTACACACCAACAGAACGCTTCATATGCGAGAAACTGACAGGCAGAACTCCCAAAAGATCCGCTACAACTAGACATAATATACTGTCTGTTGCACCGTGGTATAAAAAAACTCACGAGAACACAAGACAAGACAAAGTAGAAGCGCTTGTTAAAAAAAATCAGGCCCCTTAAGTTAGGCAGCCAAATTTGTTACGTGGTTTTCTTATAACAAAAAAAAAAGAAGCAACGGCTAGCACAGTTTTCCCGAAGAGGGAGTCGAAGGCTTTATGATGCTAAACTATAACTTAAATCTAAAAAAAAAGGCACCAAGGCGATGAAAGATTAAATTAGGGAGATATTGTCTAACTCTACCCGTAGCTGGAACAGAACAAATAACACAACAGAAGTAATATCACAGAATATATTTTTATTTTATCACAGACAATAATTTCAAAGAGAACGAAGAAGGTACATAAGTATAAATTTTTCAAACGTTAATACATGAGTCGAATTAAATATACGTCGCGCCCTATACTAGGCAACACGCCATACAATAAACTGACCTTGTTGGTCTAAACTTTTACATACGAAGAATGAATGACTTTGTATTCGCAAACTTAAAATCGCAAAAATATATAAGAAAAACAAATTAAGCCTCCGAGACTCAACGCGCATTGCATACCACTTTGTAAAGCACAAAATGAATTATTAATTGTGTTATGTATATGGTCAACAATCGACAAGACCACTGAACTACAAATCGTAAAGTTTTAAATTGTAATACTCACAGTTAGGTTTTATCTAGTAGGGGATTAGCTAATTCGGTACTTATGTTACCTAAAACGTAATATTAAATCTAACACAAAACGGACATACAGCATTAGCACAAATAAATTTCTTTTTCAAAGCATCCAATCATTTGAGATAACATAATAATTTATGGTAGCAGCTTCTCTCAAAGGAAGTACAATCCTGAACGTTTCTAACCCTTTGATGGTGTAAATAGTTACGTTTTAACAACGTGACGTCATGCAAATTTTCCCAAATATGCCACCTGTTCGATTTCTTCACTGATAACGGTGACGTGTGGTGGATACGGAAATCCGCTATAGACAATTAGGGCGGGAACAAATTAAACCCTCAACAAAGTGAAATATAACAGCTTACCCCTACTCAGCTTTCACGAAATAGCCACAAAATTCATTCAATCAGAATACTGGCAAATCTCAGTGCGCAAGTGTGACAGAGAGAAAACTGCGTTTGTTGCTCCGTCTTGACTGTTTCGGTTCGGTAAGATGCCAATCGGACTTCGTAGCGCACCGGCGTCTTTCCAATGGCTGATGGACCACTTCCGCACCAGGATCCAACAAGTTACCTTACTAGTCTACTTGATGATTTCATCTTGCTGTCCAAATTCAGTGAAGACAATGTGAATGACCTGTAGTAAAACGGCAACTACAAAATTACAAACTACACCTAAGAAAAACGAAGTGCCTTTTGGCTGCAAATAGGTTAAGTACTTGAAGCATTATATAAACCCGAAAGACTCAGAAAATACAATAACCATCATCCGGTCTTACCTACAAACTTGCCCGTGGTATCGGCGCTTTATTCCAAAATTCGCCGACATCGCAAAACCACTGTCAAGCTTGTTAAAGAAAAACACAACATGGTTTTGGGGCCCAAACCAGGCAGCGGCATTTCACCAGCTAAAAACGTTTCTTACGTATGAACCAATTTTACGTCAAGCAGATATGTCTTTTACACTAAGAACGGACGCCAGAAATTACGTCCTTGGTGCCGTACTCTGCCTGAGAGAAGAATCAGATGAAAAGCCTGTAGAATATACAAACAAACTCCTGCTACCAGCAGAAAAAAACTACTCAACAACAGAGCGAGAAGCCATTGCCATTATCTGAACTATAAACAAGTTCAGTACTAGCACTTCAATCCTATAACATACAGGTACACTCCAGAGAAAGTGGACATGGTAACAGACGGATTATCACGACCACTTTGCCCACATAAAGAAAAAGAAGAATGCTTTGCGTGTATGGTATCCATTGACATTTCTACAACATCTGGTTTCGATATTCGAAAGAGACAACTCCAAGATCCAGAGCTACAAAAAATCATCGAATGTTTTGAACAACTAGGCTCCGTACCAACAGACTTCTCTCAATGAACAAACCATTGATAATTGATGTCAAGAGGTATCCTATTCCGGTACGCTACCGAACTTTACATCAAAAAAGCGCAACAAGTGCTTTCAGTCCAGGAATGCAAGGCCATCATAAAAGAGTAACATAACGTCGCGACGGTCGACCACTACGGAAAAGACCAAACATTCCAGCATATAACTACTTGATACTGGGCAAGCATGAGGAAAAATTTTGCCGACTACGTCAAGATTCTAAACATTCAAAGCAAACCATCAGAAACTAGTGCGTCTGATGCAAACGCCAGCACCAGCCCAACGATTCGAGACATTTGCCATTGACTCTACCGAAAATTCCCAATAGAGAAAAATGGATCCTCATTACAGAAAATATAATGAGATAAGTAGAATTGTTCGCCATCACTACAGCAGACGCTGAGACTTGTACTTGCACTTTAATTAGGGAGTTATTATTGAGATATGGCACGCCACGTCGAATTCGCCGCGATAACGGTACACAGTTTGTAAGCGGCGTAATTATCACGTCGCCTATTGCCTAAACATTCATAAAAGCTTCACACCCGTATCTTCTAAGAATAATCGATACCGTCAGAAAAATTACGCTGAGATGAACCCTAACGAGCATTAACTCAGATATCATCTACCACTTACAAAGTGGCGACTTCAGATGCTCCAACAACACCACTAGGTAAATACTACATATCCATGCTAACGCCATACAAGGGATGCGAAGATAATGTGCCAAAAGCATTCTTTTCATTTAGAAAAAGGGAAAGACCTTCAAAGAATCAAAATTTTCTAAACTTTACGTCGGGACGCTTATCATGTTTATAGGGGGAGTTTGTAACACGAAACTAGGCAACACAATATTCACATAACGCAGGGTAGTTTTAGAATATTTAACGCGCTCGGTTGTAACTCACAGAAGATGCGCTAGTGAAACCCCAATAAGGACCCGTCCCCTCGCAACAACAGGTATCCTTCGATCATACGTTGTGACCAACACTATTAGCCTAGGAGCATCTCTAGGAGATCACTAGCTTGTGCTAACCGGTATATGTACATATCTTAGGACTACAGTGCGATTATAAGTCTATAATTTATCTATCTTTTTTTTTATCGCGCTGTCTCCTTGCGAATGTTAGCAATCCATGTAGCTAAACGAGCTTTAGAAATTGCTGTTCGGAAAATATCACTTGACGAACATCCAAATCACCTTCGTACGTCTTTCAGCCAAAAATTCTGTTTTTGTTCCAATAGATCGTTTACCCCTTATCTTGCCTTCAATGATTAGACGTAAAGTTTCGTATTTTGGACCTCTCATGATATGTCGAAAGTGTTTTTCTCACTTTTTGTGCCCAAGAAATGAGAAGACAACGCCTATATATACATTTGAAAAGCCTCGAGTCTTTTTTTGAAGTAACAATCAATGATCCAACACTCACATCCATTCAAAAGCACATGAGATACATAGGCCCTCACCATTCTCATTCGGAGTTACAGATTAAGTCTTGTGCTATGAAAAAACCTATTCATATTTATATGTATCATGCGGGCGTGTGTAATTCTGGAGTTTATTTCTTTCCTTGGATCTCATTTTTTATTTACGTTGGTACCTAAATATTTAAATGTGGATGCCCGTTCTAAGTAATATTTTCCAATTTTGAGATCTTCCGATGTAATAGTTTTGTTGTTGACTATGTAAATCTTTTATTTTGCTGATTATTTAAATCGTTTCATCCGCGTATCGTAAGTTGTTTATGGGGTTTCTCCCTAAATATGGCGTCCGATTGTAGATTGAACAAGAATGTCGAGAAAATACATCCTTGTTACAAACCCTGACTTATTTTTATTTCTGACTTTTCTTGTCGTTCTTGTCGTTCTTGGCTATCTTAATGGTGTTATAGTTACGACCACACCGAGGTGTCGTGCAATCTATCGCATTACTAAAACAAGTCCTAGCTCCTAGTCCTCGCACCCCGGGTTTTTGTTACACAGTAGGCGATTAAACTAATAAAAACTAGAGCCCTCCTTATCCGCAGGTATTACGAACTAGTCTCTAGAAAATCGGCAGTTCAGCGTATAACTCGAATCGGTTTCATCCTTACTAATTCTTATTTCTGGTCGATCTTAGCTGGCCAGTGCAGTATCCCGAACCAGCTCTCACTCGCCCATAAATGGGGGGGATAGCCGTAGAACGGGGCGAGGATAAAGTGCTTAAGCACCCCCCTTACTTAAAGTCATAACGCACGACGATATAAGTCGACCAACAACCTGTGCCTAAGTTCTCACGCCCCCGAGAAGCCGACACGACTTTATAGAGAACTGGACAGCGGGTCTCCGGTGGGGCCCTATATCACCCTCGGATACTCGTGTTGCTGCCGGGTCACGTTGGACGAGTCACCATCGCAGTCTCCTCTATCCTACAAAATGGATTCCTCTGCTACCTTGCAATGTTCGAACACTCCTCGCCGTTTCCACATAAATGCACTAGCATACTGGGGATACTGGAATTATGTAGATTGCTGCTCGTTCTATGGGTCTAAAGCGCAAGGCCACTTACATAAAGCTCGGGCTTATTGGACCGCGTACGGCTACCACAAGACGCTTCTTCTGCCGGAGGGACTAGTTCCCTCTGCTATGCTTTCCTATCATAGGACTTGGTCCGGTTCACCGGCACTGGTAAAACCCTACGGGCCAAGCCCTGCCGTAAATTGAACCGAGTTTTAAAATTGGAAGTAGGTTCAGATTTACCAGTTAGGTCCAGACAGAGAACGTTGGCCAGCCGTGCCTCTAGTTCCTGTTCAAAACCTTCTCTCGGAATTGGGTAAAGTGACTATCAGGCTTATTAAGCGGTGGTCTTCGCATTTTGTCGCTCTTGCTTTCTTAGTATTGACATAAAGATCGATTTAAGCCAGTCGATAGGAGTTGGTGCTGTTTTATATATCTTGTTGAATAAGACTACCAGTTTAATAAATACACTTTTTTCCAAACATATTTTGAGGACTTTACTGTTTATTTCATCTGGTCAGACAGCTTTTTTATCCTTTTGCAGTTGTATGGCATACATAACTTCTCTTTTTGCTATCTTTGGTCCAATCTCATTTCCTTCGCTTAGCTGTAAGTTGTCTAGTCTGTGTCCGTTAAAAAGTTGTTCTAGATACCGTTTCCACGTCTTTAACTTACTTCTTGTGTCCAACATAATTTCATCATTTTCGTTTCTCAAAATTGTTTCTTGTCGTTTCTTCGTTTTTTCCCGCTAGATTTTTAACTTTCTTGTGTAGGTTGAAAATGTCGTGTTTTTCTCGTAGGTGTTCTATCTCTTGACATTTCTCATTTAGCCAAGCTTCTTATGCTTCTCTACATTTCTGACTTATCATTCTATTTAGTTTAATGTATTTAGCTACATATTTTGCTTTATGTACGCATCTCTCATTCATTAGATTCAAAATTTCTTCTGTCATCTACTCCTGTCTCTTTCTTATCTCTGTTCTACCTACTTCTTCATCCTGTATGATTTTTAATTCATGTTTTATCGCTATATTGTGATTCGATGCTTTCGTTCGTTGTCTCCGTTTGGTGTTGAAATTTCGCATCTAAATAATTGTCTATCTGTGTTTTTATTTTAGCATTTTTTTCTTTATATCGCTGGAGTTTGTTATTTGTTGTCTAATAGTCTTTTTAAATCTGTGCTTTTGAAATTTTATTAGTACAGGATTACGGTCTGAACCGGCATCTGCTCCTTGGTACGTTTTCACTGCTTTTACGAATTTTTTCATAACTATTTCAACAAGAATGAAATCTATCTGATATTTGGTTTTTCTGCCAGGAGATATCTACGTATATAGTCTTCTGGATAGAAAAATAAAAAATGAATTGCTAACGCTGAAATTATTCTCAGTACGAAATTGAAGTTTGTCTTCTCAATGTAATAGCAACTCCATGCTAATGTGACTATCCAGAATAATATATTTGTCCTTTATCAGTTCTTTGTTAGCCAGTGTCAGTCCATCTGACTTAGACCAAGGATATCGATATTCAGACGTTCTCTTTCCTTTTCAACATTGGCTAGTTTTTCCTCCATATACAGATGTTCCATGTAGCTATGCGTAATGTTTTGTTAGATAATTGAGTTTTGTTTTCCATGATAGACGACGGGGATATTCTTAGCACCCTCTCGTCATTCATGAAGTGCTCCAAACTGAGGGCCATATTTGCATTTTCGTCAGCCATAGAGATTGTTTGGAATTATTAATACAATAGTTTTCCGTTTGCTTTCTGTATCGCAGTGCCATAGCCGATGTAATAAAGATGCGATGGATGTCCAGTGTCAAATCCTTAAGAAACGATTTTTTGATGGTTTTGATCCAGTATTGACGTAGCTGCTTCCTAAGTTATTCCAATTTATCTATATGTTTTGGTAATTTTTGGTGATAATAAATACGTGTTAGTCACACAAGTTACATACGTTTTTATTGTGTACAAAGTTACTCCGAAAGGAGCGCCTTGTCACAAATCAATCCGCAACAGTTCTTTAAAAAAATGATAAGAACGGATTCTATAAAACTTATTCCTTAACATATGAATCAGATAAAAATTGTTTAATCATAACGCAACTCTTAGCCAATTTCTTTTTATTTGTCTTCTTTCTAGAATTCTTCATTGACATTTCTTATCTTTCTACATTTTTACCTGATTATTTTACTACGAAATCTGTTTTAGTTTAGAAAAATTTGATGTCTACAAAATTTATTGTTTTTCTTGTAATTCTTGTTAATTAGAATAAACTAGTAAAAAATCCATTGAGAAAACAAATTCATTTTATTAGAAAGTATTTGTGTACTGTCTTTTACTTTTATTAGGTTTTGGCATTTTTGCCACAAAAGCCCTTTTTTACTCTTGGAATTATTTAATTTATCTTATTGTTTTAATAAAATTATTTTTTTTTATAAATTCTTAATTATTCATTTCTTTTCATAAATTATTTTTGGGCATGTGTTTAATGTCTGTTTCATTTTTTTATGTTTATTTAATTTACGACATTTGTTTAAATTTTTATATTATTATTTGTTAACGTTTTTATAAGGTTTTTGAACCATTCTGTTAAACTAAAAAGCAACAATTTAAATTGTTGAAATTGGTGTCCGTACATTAATAAATAATAATTTACATAATCGTGGATTTGACGTTAGTTTTATAACTAATTATAATTTTTAATATTTTTTACGATTCTATGTATAAAACTTTAAGGTTATGTAACAAAACCGAAAGAAAATTTAGTGTTGAACTATAACCTACTCGTGGTGGTATAAAAGAACAAAGTTTGTTTAATTATTAAAAAACGCAATTAATTTCGAAATTGATACACTCGGCGACTTTTTTGCCAAAACAGAAACTAAACTTAGGTACTCTTAAGATTCTCCGGCAATATATTATTGTGATTAAATAAAACAAGTAATATATATGCAAACTGAGTTCAAAGTTGAAACATTTTAAAGTACACTCGAATTTGCCACATTAACTCTACATTCGCATTTTGATTACATTTCTGTTTGCTTATTGAAGAGTTCTTGCATTTTTTTCTATTAAAACACGTTTAGGTCACAAGATGCATTTGGGTAATTGCACCTACGTCAAGCACGTACTTTTTGAAAGTATTTGTCGGTGCATAATTACACATTAATGACGAAGTTTTAAAACATGTTATAATAACAACAAACTTTCTTCCTTGAACGTTAGTAAAGCACATCGAAGAGAATCAATTTACTTTCTACTTTATCTAAACTTTTATTTAAGTTGATACTCTGGTTCTCTTAGCGGAGTAGTTCAGCTTAGCGTAAGCTTTTGCTAGTGCAAACTTGTTGTTGCTCGAACTTAATAAACTGTGAAACAAATAAAAGACCATTTTCACACATTCTTCCGCATCAACTGATCTCTATCAATATTTTACTAGGTTCGGTTCCGAAAACCCATCTATTTCGTTTCTTAATTTAAAACTTCGTTTCTTGAGATGCAGCTGCAAACATTTCTAATTATTTGTTTCCAAAATTAATTTTGTTTGCGATTTGGGCTATAAACAAATATATTTTTAATAAATTTTGCAATTTATAAAAATTGTATCCTAAGCAAAATAATGCTTAAACATAACAAATGTTTTTTTTTGATAACAGTTTGAAAATATATATTATTTTTGAAATTTGAGTATTTATCTTTGCAATGCTACTGAAGCTTACGTTTTAAAAATATTAATTATTCTCATTATCGTGTTTTTGTAACCAGTACTAAAAAAATCTATTGATGCTGAATCATAAATCGTTCTTTGATAAATAGAATGCTGTTGATGTGCGTCGTTTTTTTAGAAACGAGAATAGAATAATATGTGGATTCAGCTTATAAATTAACAAAGTCTATAAAACACTTGAGGTAAAGATTATAGTATGGCTAGCATTGCTGAGCATATTTTAAATCAATGTAAATTTTATAAAAATCCATCGTTTTCTAACGTGACTCGTGAGGAAGAAAATACAGCCTCTTAAATAATATTCAGCCAAGTCAGTCTGTTAAGTTTTTGAAGATTGGTTCAACTTTAAAGATTTGTTTATAAGTCTCATTCACGATAATGAAGGTTTTTCAGACGTACATAAACTTCATTGCCTTTGTACCTCTTTAAAAGATAAAGCTCTAGTGCATAATCCTATCAAATATTTGTTTAGTTTAGAAAATTTAGAGTAGGAATTTTCAAAACATAATTGATTGTGTTGAGAAGAATTTGCGTTTCTTAAATGCCATTACTCATAGAGATTATTTCTGAGAAACATTTTTAATTTATTTGAATAATACTGAGTTAGATTTTGTGACTCTTATAAAAATTATAAAGAATCTAATCATTTATCTTCATTCGATGGATTTATTAGGTTCTTGAAAATAAGAACAAACATTTTTGAAACACTAGAACAAAAGCACTTCAGGTGCAATGTTGAACGTCAAATGCACAAATTAGTATCCATCGCATTAAGACTTTGTTTTAAAGGGTTGCCGAGGGGTCATTAAATCAGAAATTGCAAATCAAAAATAAGTTGTTACAGTTGTAGAGCAAGATATCACATTTTGTTACATTTAGAGAATAAGGTTAACTTCATTTCTACTCCTGCTTCTTTTTTTTTTTTTCTTTTTTGAGGAAGGGGTGTGTGAGATTCTCCTTGCCATCTTGGCAAGGCCTACCCACTAAAACTTCTCCTCACATCTCCTTTTCACCAGCATGGGGTACCGCGTTCGCATTTTTCACTATGCTAGCTTGGCAATTAGCCGTCTCCTTAGTTACTTATCTCTTTTTCTCTCTTTCTTGTTTCCTCCTCTCTTTTCTTGATTATTTTTGTGTACCAACTTTCTATTTCTTTCCATGTATCCTCGTTCTCGCACATTACGCTAATGATGTTAGATGCTTTTATTTCTTCTACTATCTTTTCTTCGATTTTCCTTCTTTCTTCCTTCCATCTTTTACATTTAAACACCGCATGTTCTTTATCATCCTTTTCACTACAATCCGCGCAGTTGTCATTTTCTCTTTTTTTAATTTTGTGTAAGTATTCTCTATTTTCATCGTGCCCAGTCAGCGGCTGCGCCGTATAGTAACTCAGTTTCCCGTGTTTTCTGTGTATCCAGGAGTATATGTTTGGGATCAGTTTTTTTGTCTACGACTCTCTGTCTTCCCACTGTTTCTGCCATTCCGCTATTGTTGCACTAGTGTCCATTTTATATTTTCTTTTTTTAGCCAGGATCTGTAGCGGTGAAATTCCAGCAACCACCATAACGTCTTGTGTGTTTACTGTTCTGTAAGCTCGACTAATTCTTATTGCTAGGATTCTTTGCACCCTATCTAATAGTTTTTTTACTGTTCCAAATTTGATTGCTTCCTGCCAAATCTCTGCTCCGTACAATACGATTGAATCTACCGCGTGTGCTATAACTTTCCTCTTTGATGATCTGACTCCTCCATAATTTGGCAGTATCCTCCTTAATGCGTTTGTTTTTGTAAGAGCCCTATCTGTTATCGTCTTGACGTGCTCAATGAAGCTGAGGTTTTTATCAATGGTTATACCAAGGACCTTGATACTTTTCTGGGTTAATATTTTTTGCCCTAGTAGTTCTAAATTTAGCGCTGTGATTCTTTTTTGCCCCGTCATTAGTCCTCTTTTTGTTTTCTCTGGAACCAGCTTTAGTCTGTTTTCCGTCATCCATTTGTTAATGGTTTCCATTGCTATCTTTGCTCTATATACTGCTTCTTGTATCTGTTTGGATCTTGTAACTATTGTGAGATCATCTGCAAAACCAATCAGTTTAACCCCATCTGGCATACTTAATCTTAGTACTCCGTCGTACATGAAATTCCATAGGATTGGCCCAAGGACCGAACCTTGTGGAACCCCAGAGGTTACTTTGTGTACTATATTTCTTCCCTTCGAGTCATTTATCTGTATGCTTCGATCTATCAAGTAGTCCTGTAGTATATTTATTAGATATCCTGGTATCTTCATTTCCACTAGTGCCTTCATTATTTGTCGTCTAGATGCCGAGTTGAAGGCATTTTGTACATCTATTGCTATCACTAAGCAAACCTGCCTTGTCCTCCATGTCCCAGTGTTGGCCTCTTTTATTTCTTTCGTCACGACTCTTATTGCGTCTATTGTTGACCTCCCTTTTCATAAGCCAAATTGGTTGTCAGCAAGCTTCTTTCTAATTTTATGTTTGAGGCGCTCGGCCAGTACCCTCTCCAATATCTTTCCCGCAGCGTCTATCAGACAAATAGGTCTATATGTCGAGCTCATCTCTCCCTTTGGTATTAGTACTAGGTTTGCTTTTTTCCAGCACAGAGGAAAATTACCTTCTCTGACACACGAGTTTAACACATTGGCCCAGGTCTGTGCTCTTTGTATAGCCACTATTTTTACCACCTCGGAAGGAACTCCATCAGGTCCTGGAGCTTTGCCCGTAGCAAGTCTTTTTGCTGCCTCTTCCACCTTTGTGCTAGATATTAGTTCAAAATCCAAAAGCTGGTTTTTATATCTGTTCCTTTCTTTAAGTTTATCTTCTTCGGGAATTATAGTTTTTTTTATCTTTTTATAGATTAACTGGTACCCTTTTCCCCAAATATTTTGATCGAGCTTGTCACAGATCTTTTTCTAGCACTCTGTCTTACTTTTTTTGATCATCACTGTTAGTTTTTTTCTTTGCTCCTTTAGTATTCTTTTTTTCATCCTGAGCTTCATCACCTTTCCTAATCTGGTGTTGGTAATTCCTTCTTGTTTTGATGCATCTTCTTCTTTGTAAGTTGATCTCTTCGTTCCACCAGTATTCTCCCCTTTTATTTGTTGTTCTTATGGGCATAGTTTCTTTACATAGTTGACGTAGGAATTTAGTCATTTTGTCTACTGTATTTAGGTTTTCTTCTGCCGTTTGTTTTACCATATGCTCCAGCCCTGTTTTATTCAGTTTATTAGTGTTCCAGGTTGGAGTTACCGTTGTTTTACCTTTTAGAATATTGCTCCTTGTGTCGTCCCAAATCCATTCGATATAACGATGATCGCTGAGCGATTCCGTTTCTAGGACTTGCCAGTTTGTTATTCTCTCTTTCATATCGTTGGTGCTCAATGTTAGGTCAATATAGGTTTTTTGTTTTCCTCTCTCGAAGGTTGGTTTGTTTCCTCTGTTAAGAGTTATGAGGTCTAGGCTAGCCATCCATTCCTCTACAATGTTTCCTCTTTTGTTATTTCGTGTTGCGCCCTAGGTACTAGAGGCGGCGTTAAAATCGCCACCAATTAGTGCACCTCCTTTTGCTGCTGATTTTATGGCCTTTGCTAGTTCTTCGAGATCCGCTTTAAAAACCTCAATGTCTGCATTAGGAGGAAAATAGGTACTAAAAACACTTATCTTACTTAATTTAACCCACACAAAACACCTACCCGCCCCACATGTACTTATAACTAACTTATTATTTAGTATGCAGATGCCTGCTTTCTCACTCTTTTCTTTTAATATGTCCTTGTCTCTAAGACTACCCATTTCTGAAAGGTCTATGTCTCTTTTATTTGCAATTTGTTTTGCCATGTCATAAGCTATTATTCAAATTTATTTGTAAAGTTTTTATCTCCATTATTCAGTTGTCTTAATTTTTCTCTGTTTGATACTGATTCTCTCGTAGCTACAGTTTTTAGAGTTGGCCCTATGTCCTATCCCTGCCCCTTTTTCAATTGTTTCGCAGAGTGGACATTTTTCCTCTCTGTCGCACTCTTGGATAAGGTGACCTCCTTCGCCGCATTTGAAGCATAGGCTGCCTCTATCAGGCCCCTTGCAGTCCCAAGACATATGTCCTGTTTCCCAGCACTTGTGGCATCTCAGTATCTCTTTCTTTTCCCTAACCCTGCATGATGTCCATCCTACTTGTAGGTGACCGTCGGTAGTGATTTTTTCCGCCGTTTCTATATCCATCAGCACTTGTGCAATCTGTTGCCCCCTTGTGGTTCCGAACATTTTCTTCATCCGTGCTTTCGATGTCGGGTTTCGATGGCTTCCATCACTTCTCTCTCATTTGAAATGGAGTCGAGATCTCTTATTTCTATTAGCACTTCCGTGAATAATGTTTTGACTTCTCTACTCGTCGTAGCTGCTATTCTCGCCCTGAGCGGTTCCGCTTTTCCTATGCCTTTCTCTACTTTGAGGAGTACGTCGCCTTCTGTGGTTTTTCTAATTTTTTGTATTTTGACGTTTATACCTTCTATGTCCGCTTTCCTAATATCTCTCAATACCTCCTCATATTTTTCTTCATTCGCTACTTTGATCAGTACTGCTTCCGATCTTCCTTTTTTCTTGGCCTTTTCTTTTTTTCCTGCAGTTTCTTCTGCTCGTTCGTTTTCTTTTTTGGTTTTTGTTTTTTTTTCTACTCCTGCTTCTATTTCGACTGAAGTAACTCCAAATTCAATTTTGACCGTTCTTTACTTGATACCTACTTGCAAAAAGTATAGGCAAAAATGATATAATCCACAAAGTTAACGAATTATTAGATTATAGTAGTATATCATCATATATTTCTCAGAATTAGCTGAAAGACTAAAAATAGAAATGTCACCTGTCAGTTTGCAAGTTCATGGCGTCTCCAATGTAGCTTCCAATATAAATTTACGTTGTGTTGTTACAAGAATTTCAGGCACGATGCCAGGTATTAAAGTTGATTTTGATAGAATCTCGGAGATGTTATTCTTACCGATCCAAACTTTAATGTTTCTGGTGAAATCGATAACTTGTTAGGAGCAAACTATTTGCAATCATCAAATATATTTGGGTCCGGAAAAACCTATATTCCACGACACTCATTTTGGATGGATTTTCTCGGATCCCACATCTGCTAATTTTAGTTCCCAAAGCATTTCTTGTAATTTTGCAACACTGCGACATACATGAGCAACTGGATCGCTTTTAGGACTTAAAAGAAGTCAGAAAAGAATCTCTCGAAGGACGAGTTAGTGTGCAAATATCATTTTCAAAAAAATGTTCGGCGTATTTCTTCCGAGAGGTTTGTGTTGTCCATTCCTTTCAAAAAGCTACTACTGTGTTTGGTGAATTGTTTGAGCGTGCTAAAAAGCGTTTTTATAGCTTAGGAAAATGATTTGACTTTAACTCTAAATTCCGTGAGGAGTATTCTAAGTTCTTTCGCAAATAAGAACATCTTGGGCATATGTGACTTGTTACATGGTTGTTCCCCCCTCAAAGTAAACGAGTGAATAACGTCACTAACTCCTTAGAACAAGTCACTTTCGTACATTGGTGAAGTTCTTGTTTGTTTCCTTCAGCCGGGATTGCTTCCACTAGTTGCAGACTCGGTAACGTGAAGACAGTCTCCATACAGGGTGGTTAAGGTTCCTCACAACAAACCAAAGTGGCAGGTTCTGGTTTTTTTGTTCTAGTAGTCAGTGTTCGTGGTAGTTTGGTTGGTGAGTTGCTTTCCAATGTCGGTTCGAAGGTGGGTGCAAAATTAAAGACAGATGCCGGGTGCTCGAAGAGCTCCGACGTTGCTTCGGTTATAGATTCGCAATTGTTGCTGTTTGGTGTGTCAGCTATTGGCGTTGGTTGAACCCCAGCAACTTTTTCCAGAAATCTTTCCTAAAAGCTTGTGGTAAGCTTGACGTAAATGCTTCACGATTATGCTGCTTTGCGTTTTTTCAAGGAAAGACGTTGTTTCTCGGTGGATAGTTCTTCTTAAAATCGCAGTTCCAGTTGTCGTATGAACGTTATCGGGTCTTCGGTCTAGTTGGCAAGGGTCGGTGAGTGGGTTGTACAAGTAGCAACTGGCGAAGCGTTGCCAATAAGTGTCGACTTTGTTACAAGCTTTATGTCTTACGAACCTTGCACGGCCAACTCACACAGTCGGAGGTAGGGGAGGTTCACAGGAAGTATGCTTAAGGGCGCCAGATCTGATCCAAGATAACACTTCTGCCTCGATCACGACAGACAATCCAAACTTGTAACTTAATTTGAGGTTCGTAATCCTTATTACTCTGATGTTCGAGTACCCAAAATTAGTTAATAGATAACGATAATCACAGGAAAAAGAAAAATAACAAGAGAGATTAACAATTATAATCACTTTAATGTATTAACGTTGGATACTAATAAGAATATATGAAATTTTTGCACCTCTTGATGCTCGAATGGTTTCCACGTAGAATTAACAAATATCACAGTTTTAATGTAGTAGCGCAGTAAATTGACAATTATACGCTAACTGCGCAATCCTTAAATATTAGCATGACTAATCATTTTCGTTAACAAGTGTAGAAAACTTTGATTTTGCAATACATAAGATTTACTAGATGTTCTAATACATGAGTGCCCGCAGTAGCGGCAACACACACTACACATTGACGTTAGGTCAAAACGAACAGCACAGAAAAGGTCGAAGTAAATATTTTTCACACACACAGCATGCGATACAGTAAAGTGAATGATTACAGTTACATTATTGGTATATAAGCAATAAAAATAATTACGGTCGTTAATATTGATCAAAATTCTGTGAGTAACTTTCGTGACAACGATATAAAAATTAAGTAAATAAACCCACCCGAAGTCCAGTTTCCACTTCGAAGAAAACGCGTTCCCCGCCAGCGGCCTGTAATAATTATTTAAAAGCAAATCGTGTCACACACCAACTCACGAAGAATAGTAAGCTATAAAATTAGTATTAATAACTCATTAAGTATTATATAAAAACCCGGTGTATCGAATACTGTAGGTAGTAATTTAGAATAGGTGGCTGATAACACAATCGACTTCTATTCCCAAAGCAGCATCTACGACGCAGTGTTCAACGAGACCTCGATGTTATTTAAGTAGCAGGCCCTCACAATAGCTTATATGCTCGATAGCATTATTCATTAATGGTACTTATGCATCCTTATTACTGCTTGAAATACACAATGGCTGGCAACGTGGTGGGAACCGGCCTGTGCCGAAAGAATCGTAATAAATTCGCAATCGTCTTATAAATTTGTGTGAACACGTGATGTTCTTAAAAAATTTCACGATTTTGTCGTAAAATGACAGTCACGAGAAAAGATCGGTAGAGGGCGTCAAAATCTAATTTGAATTCATATACAGAGTATTTCGTAATAAAAAATTTCGCACGTAACAACTTGGTTAACATTCATTGCGGTTTTTGTTGATGTAGGTATTGTGTTGGCACCACTGGAGTTTAGTATGATGTCGCCTTAGGGGACGGTAGTTGAAGGCAATGGTCGTCGTCTAGACGGACAATGGTTGAAAACGACAATCAACGTCACGGCGGACGTTGGTTAGATGCGGTAAAGAGTTGGCTGCGGTAAGACTTCTCAGATATGGGACGGTGCGCATTGCATCCAAATGAGACACACGTTGGGCGCCAAGGACGGTACGGATTATACTAGGCTTATTGTTATATTTGTGTTCTTGCTTGTTTTGCTACCAAAGCGGTACATCTAGAAGTTCTAGATCTAACAAAACTCTTATATTCTGTTTGTAAAGATTCATAACTTGTGGTGGCTTATCAAATCCCACTTATTTGGACAATATCTCGACTTTTATTGGAGCTAAGTCGATGTTGAGAAACTTAGGAAAATTTGTTAACAATAAAAATGATAAAAGAATAATGAATAACGCAGCTATGGAGCAAGGTATATCGTAGCATTTTATCCTTCCATACACGTTTCATTTTGGAGGCATTTAGGAAGATGCGGTAAAATCAACCAAACATCACTTAAGAAGGGTGTTAGAGAATACAACATTAACTTTTAAAGAGTTTTATAATCTATTTGCACAGGTTACAGCTATTTTTAGCTTTTGTCTCCTTACCTTCTTATCTTCTAATTTATTAAATCAAGAACCGTTGACTTTTTGTCATTTTTTTGATTACAAGATCTCTACTCGGCGTCTCGGTGTTTCGCTGTTAAACTTACCTATGTCTCGGTTGTAAAGATTCCAGTATATACAGCAAACATTTCAACACTTTGCTCACTCGAAGAAGATATTGACAGTGCTTTCGTTAAAGTGGACAAATGGATGTGTGATTACAAACTAAAGGTGGCAGCAAATAAAACAGAGGCCATAGCTTTTACGGGTAAAAGAGTACTTAGACAAATTAGGTTCAACCATGGAAGAAAATGTATAATTCTCAAAGACACAATGATATACCTAGGCGTTACTCTTGACAAACGTCTATCCTTTGGTCCACATGTAGAGAAGGTCAATGGACTATTACAAGTCATAAGGAAACTTATAATGGCAACCGTAAACTTAATTATATTATACGCAGCGCCGATATGGAATAAAGCGATGAATAGTGCGAAATGGAGAAACTTAGTGGATAACACATAAAGAAAACTAGTGGTGAAAATAATATCAGCATATAGGACGGTTTCCTTTGAGGTAGTGAGAGTCCTGGTAAGCACCATTGCAATAGACCTGTTAGCCGTAGAACGCAATGGTTGCTTTGCCCTCCAACGCTAATTAATTGTCTATACCTTTTCTATCTATCCCACTCCTCCTTTTTCTTTTCCTTCTCCCAAAATCTCTAACCTTCCTCTCTCCTCTTCTCTTAGTTCTATGCATTCCTTTAACATGTGCTCTATATTTTCCCACCCCTCCTCACATAGTCTACATCTCCTATCTTTATCTTCCTTCCAATACTTATTCTCTTGCTCTTCATACCCGCATTTAAACGTTGCTACTATTTTTTTTAATGTCAAGTTTTTATCGCCCTTTATGTACCTTGGAATATTGCCTATCACTATATTTGTATATCTCTCATTGTATTTCCTCTTTCTTATTCTTGTTATTGTTTTTTGTCTCTGTATATCCTTATCACTTCTTATTATTTTATCTCTTCTCTCGCATATCCAACTCTTTCATAATAATTTTTTCTTACTTCTTGTACATATTTATCTTTTTCATTCGACACCTCTCTTCAACACCTTTGAAGCAATTTATATTCCTTTCTTTCTTTCATTTGTTCTTCGTAACACATTGCTCTTTTCTTCGCTTGTAGTCCTATCTTTTCTAACTTCATTTCCTTCTCTACTATGTACTCTGGCGTCTCCCTTTCTAATCCTAACGTCCATTTCCAGTAATCTTCTTGTACTTTCTCCAATTCCTCCCATTCTTTTCAACCCTATATTTCCGACTCTTACATCATCCCACTCTTTATTAATTTGTTAAACAATCATCTTCTTGTTTTTGTTTCCTTTCCAAATCCCCTCTTTCCTATACCCTACACCTGACTTACTATTCTATTACATTTCTTTACCAACCACTTTATATGAGTCTCATCTTTATTGTCGTATCTGATTTGATAACCCAAATAAGTCACTTCATTTACACTTTTTATTACATCGTCTCCCCGCTTTCACTTCACTCTTTTTTTACTCTTCCTTTCTTTTTGAAACACAGATATCATTGTTTTTCTCTAATTTACACTTAAAGACAGTAAACAAGTTTCTAGAAAAAAAGTGTTTAAGTGTAAATGTGGGAAAAACGATTATAGCAGTGTTTCAAAAAGAGAGGAGAGATAAAAAAGACTGAAGGGAAAGTGGGGAGACAAGGTAATAAAAAGTGTAAATGAAGTGATTTATTTGGGTTATCGAATCAGATACGACAATAAAGATTCATTTCTCTATCTTTCTTCGCTATAATCACTATATCATTCGCATACGCAAAAACCCACACTTTTAACCCCCCTACTTCTATTCCTCCACTCCGTTGCCCCATCAACTCTTTCTCTAAATCCTCTAAATATACTGCAAATAAACTAGGACTAAGCGGGCACCCCTGCCTTAATCCTTTATTTGTCCAAAATGCTTCATTTAACTTTCCATCTATTCTTACTTTGCACTTTGTTTCATATTTCATTTTCTATATTCCTAACTAGTTCTTCCTCTATTTGTTTTTTTCTTAATATATTCGATAATTTACTCCTATTTACATTATCAAACGCTTCTTTTATATCCAAAAATGACGGAAAAACTTTCCCTCTCTTTCCTTCTAATTCTTTGTTTACTATCTGTTCCAATATGCATACATTATCTAATTCCCTTCTCCCTCTTCTAAATCCTCTCTGCCAATCTGGTAGAATTTTTTTTCTTTATTTCTCTTTCCAGTCTTCTTTGCAAAATTGTTATGTAATCCTTATATTCCACATTTGCCACACTTATACCTCTATAGTTTTTACCTTTCTTCTGTCTCCTCTTTTGTAAACTGGGCTTCTTTCCAATCATCCGGAAACTCTTCGCCTGACCATGTCTTATATAAAACTTACCGTATTCTTTCTTTCGTTCTCTCTCCTGTATTTTTCCATTATTCTTTTTGGGTCCCATTTATTCCTTCTGTCTTTCTTCTTTTTAATTGTTTTAACGTTTTTTCTATTTCTTCTTTCTGTATAGCAGTACTGCTCCCTCTTCTGGTTATCTTTTATATTTCAAATTCACTTTTTTTCTCATCTTTCTCCTTTAAGACCTCTACGCAATGTTCTCTCTATTTGTTCATATCAATTTGTATTCCCCTTTTGTCCAATTTTTCTTTTTTTATTTGAAAAGCTTCATATGTCTCTTTCATTTTCTAACGTTTTTATTTGATCCTGTAACTCTTTTCTATATTCCTCTTTTCTGTTACAACACTCTTTTCTATATTGTGATCTTAATCTGTTATATTCCTGAATAACAATTTTTCCTTTTTCCACCATCTTTTACCTCTTCTTACCTCCTTTCTGGCTTCCTTGCTTTCCTCTTTTCTCTACCCTTCTTTATGTTTTTTTTTTGTATCTTTAGTTTCTACTGCTTTATCCATTTAATTGATCAGTTATTTCACTGCTTCCTCTACTCCTTCTTCCATCCATTGTTCCTTCTCTAAGTTTTTGCTGTAAACCTCAATATATTCATCTGTGCATACCTTTTTTTCCTACCAAACTGTGTCTGAAATGTTTCTTTTTCTCTTTCAACCGTTTAGCTTTACTTCGAATGGCTGATGGTCAGAATCAGTATCTTCCCCTATTTTAAAACTTTCTATTTCTTTCGTTTCAACTATATATGTATATTCTCCTCTTTTCCTTACCTCTTCTTCTCATGGTCAGAATCAACATCTCCTATTTTAAAACTTTCTATTTCTCCGCTCTCACCTATATATGTATACTCTCTTCTTTCCTCCATGTTTCCGTTGAGTACAGTCCACTCCTTCCCCTCACATAACTCTAATAGCTCTCTACAGCTACGTCATCGGCAAACAAAGCAATTGTGGTGTTATTTGTTTGGGGTATGTTAGCAGTGTATATAAGAAATATCAGAATCTTAAAACACTCACCTGGATAACATCGATTTCGATGATATAGTAGTTAGATTGACTGTCATTGTGTCTTACTGTAAAGTTTCTGTCGGTTAGGTAACATTTTAAGAAGAGATAGAAATTGCTGAGTAATGTGTTTTTTATTTTGTAGAAAAGGTCCGTGTGTTACACTTTATCTAATGCCTGTGAAATGTCGAGAAATATTGCATTGCAAAATTTTTTGTCTTCAACAATCTTCGCAGTTGCGTTGACTACCCCATGAATTTGTTGTATAGTGCAGTGGCGTTGCCAGAATCCAAACTGGTGATTATGTAGTCGCCTCAGGGGCTTATGCTTTACGTATATTCTTTCAAACAGGAGTTTTTCAAAAATTTTACCTACTGTGGTCAGGAAGCTGATGGTTCGGGTAGACGTTTTTGTCCCAGTAAACACAGATGGACTTAAATTACTGTTGAATTGCCATTAAATTACGGTAATTTAAGTAGTAATTTAAACAGTAAAAAGGGCGCCATTAAGCAACCACTTAAACTACCAAAAATTCACTGACTTCTAAATTACTAATGAGCTACCATTAAAATACTGTTGTTATATTACCATTGAATTACTGTTAAACTACTGTTTTGAACTAATAGCAAAACTATTAAATTATTATTAAAACCACTAACACATTTAAAAAAAATAGTTTTTTTAATTTAATTAATTATTTGTTTCTGTAATTGTTTATTTATTTCGTTTACAGAATTTGACGCACATAATTGATAAATTGTGGGATTTTTTTAAATTAGAATTTAATTTAAGTAGTTACCTGGGGTTTGATCCCACAAACATCAGGAAAATCCCTTGCAACCTAAACGTGTTAACCACTACTCAGGTACCTAATACTATAAATGCTAACTACACGTTATATATGTTGAATACAAAATCAAGTAACTTATTCGTAATTTAATACTTTCAATGTGAACCCTTAAATATTTCACATGACAATCAGACTGATGATGAATTAGTCCTATATATACATTTGCATCGCTACGTATTAATTATACTCTTGTTGTTTTTGTTATTCTGTAATCAGGATAATTCATGTCTTAGTTGCTTGAAGTGGTTTATATAATCCGAATATTTTTGGATACGGCAGGTACATAATTTCATGCAATATTGATATTCTTGTATCATGAGTTATAATATTTACTTTTGTTTTATATTTATATTGCGTTACTGGATCCCGCATATTGACCAATGCTATTTGACTTTCCAATATTAGTATTTTCGTAAACTGTACAAAATCTTTTTAGTTGTCGATAATAATTGCCACTTTCCTTCTTTCTATGCATTCTTCAAGCAATTGTTTGATAGCAGACCTAACTATTTGCCAAATATAACGACTATTTTTAAAATAATTTAGCTTAAGATTTATATAGCAACTCTATTACTACTGACTATTAATTTACCTTGTATTTTAACGGACATTCAATTACCATTAAACTCCCCAACCTAATTCTGGAATTACGACTAAGTTACTGAGTAAACTATTCAAGCTACCAATCATTACATTACTATTAAATTACTTTTGAATTGCTGGGTAGTATAATGGTAACCCAATTACCGGTAAACTACAACGTTCAATTTTTTAATTACTCTTAAGTTACTGGTTAAACTATTTTTAAGCTACCTACCTTTACATTACTCCTTAATTACTTTTTAACTACTGTGTGGTATAACGGTGACTCAATTACCATTAAACTACAACGTTCAATTTTTTAATTACTTTTAAGTTACTGGTTAAACTATTCTTAAGCTACGCACCATTACATTACTCCTTAATTACTTTCTAATTACCGGGTAGTATAATGGTGACTCAATTACCATTAAATTACAACGTTTATTTTTTTAAATACTATTAAGTTACTAATTAAATTACCTTTATGCTACCACAATACTGAAATACTCCTAAACTACTTCGTATACTACTTTTAAACTAGTAACCATCTAAATTACTGTTAAACGTCACCTTAGACTACTCTTAAATTACGAAAAAAATTAAATTACTTATAAATGACTTTTCAATACCCAATAAACTACTAAGTTAAGCTACCTTGTGTTTGCTGGGGTGGTTTGTGTATTATTTCTATATTATGGGGCAATAGAACAGTCTTAACATTTGGTTAAAGATTACTATTAGTAGAACTATGATTTTGCAAGATAATTGCTTTTTTATTTGTCCGGTTATTAAATCGTAGCCTGGAGCTTTGTGTATGTTTGTACTATCTATTTCTCCTTTAACTTCTGCTGGTGAGTTTTATGAAAAGGGACATTTGGAAAGGAAGATCGGTTTAGTCTTCTTTTTCCCTGTAAAAGTACTTGGCTCGGATTTGAATACTTCAGCAAAACATCAGCTTTGTCTTTGTCAGTGCGTGCCCATTCACCATTAAGTTTTTGGATTTGGGGTACATACAACTAAGGTTTTTCTGGGGATAAGCTGGTAATGTAATGTTGAAAGGTAGTATTTTGGGCTTCTTTGAGTTTTTAATTCTCTGGATAGTCTGTTGAAATTATGTTAATCTGCAATGTTTCTTGACTTATGTCATATTTTTCTATCTCTGCGTTTCTGGGCTATTAATTGACGGATATGCAGCGGTGTGTTAATAGTATTGATTATTGCAAGACCGTTCTGAGTTCTGCTTCTTGCACTAATTTAGTAAAACATTATGCAGCTTCATCTAGGCTATCAGGCGATTTTAATTGTAACTTGAGATTTATGTTTGTTTCTATGTAGTCCTGAGAATTGTTCTAGTCAGTATTCTTTTGAGGATAACTTTGAAGGAGGCGACTTATTAAAAAAACAGTTGTGCTGATGCTGACGATGACCGACGTATGGCTAGTTGAGAGATCAAAATTAGGTTCTACTATACACTTTCTTCTAGGGATTTCGTTTGCTGTATATTGCTCAAATAAGTAAGTGAGTAAAATAAATTTATTTAATATAAACAATATAATTTGTTTGCAACAGCAAAAGAATATTATAAAGTAATTGTAGTTTACCATTTACAAAAATTATTATAATTGTATTAAACATTTAAATGATAACTGCGATAATGTTGCAAATTTGAGTACATGTTTAGTAACATTTCTAAAGAAATTAATCGATTATAGTATAGTTTCTTCACATATAAAAATATAAAATTTTCTTGCCATGACACGTTCAACCAGAAAAATTTATGGAAATTAAATATGTCGATGTCGCTTAAATCGACCCCAATAACTTTAGATATTTTAGGAAACGTTTGTGGCCCACCAATGTGGATGCAGACCATAAAACAAACTGTTAGTGCATCCTGAAGATATTAAACAAACATTACGACAGGAAAAAGAAGTCAGTCACAGCCTACTTTGTTTTTTAAGGTGTTTATCTAAAGTAGGCCGGTACGATTTTGATTTAAAACAATTTGATTAAAGTCGCGTGCGTTCGCACAATTAATCCGATTTTTTCTTTGGTGATTTTGAAAAATCTGCAGAAGTTTCGTTAATTTATTATAGATAGCGGTCTGCACGCAAACTTATTTAACATTCGCAGAATATATTCAAATGAGATTTTCGAACAATACGCAAATGTTACGGTCCATGCGAGAATTTCTAACTAAGTAGTGCTATTCTTGATAGGTTAAGAAGACGTTTAGCATCCCTTTAAATCAATTATACCAACCGACGTTTCAACTAATTTAGTTTGAAACTTATGAAAAGTCATTGAATATTCGTGAGCACCTCAAAATCCACTTTTGCTTCTGTAAGTTATAGATAACAGTAGCTTCGCAATGTCAACTTTACGTCGAAAGAAGTAAAAACGGAGAAACGTGGAATTGGTGACCGATTCTTGTTCGAGTTCAACGATCTGCAACGGTATGTTAGTGTCAGGTCTTCGATAACCACATACTTGAAGACGAGTTGACGTGTTTTTTTTTATCTCTGTCATTGAATACGTTCTTATAGACGTTTAAGTAATTAACTGGAGTTGGAAAAAATTAATTAGAATTTGCATTGCCAATTCTTTTTTGATATTAAGCCGTAAATTTCACCGGGCTTTTTTCGTGTTACAGGAAACGAAATTCGCCCTTGAAAGGTTAACGTTTGACCTCGAAAAAATGCTTAATCGCATCTGGGCGTTTTAAGAATGAATGTGGGTAAGGTGATACGTATTTATAAAGATATACAGTGCATGGTATTTGTACGAAACCGGCAACGGCGCTGAGTTTTAATTTTTAAATGGACTTGATTTCTCAAAGTATGAATGTTTTTTATAATGTTTTGTATATTAAATTTGAAACATTTTAGAATGAATTAAAAACTAAACTTGATTTTTTCTTCTTTTTAAAATCGTAAATGTTAGAATTTTTAAAAAAATTATTAACCAAAAAAAATTTTTTTTTTAAATCCGTCCTCTTTTTTGTTAATCCTTCGTTGTTTTCTGTTTTTATTCTTTTAATTTTGTTTTATTTCAACTCTTACTTTATTTACCGTTTTCTTTTCTTCTTTGGCTGTCACCAGATATCTGAACTTTCAATCAAAACAAATTTGTTTGTCTAAAAACCTTTGGTTAAAACCTAAACACAAACAATTGCTGGTTATATAATCCGGGTAATATGGCTCAAATGCACAAATTACATTAGGATTGGCCATATTTGCCTCCACTACCTTCCCAGTAAACACAAAATTGATAATGTTTAGTAACAGTTTCAAAACAAAAAATTTATGATTCACTCTTGTTTCAAACATAAAAGAAACCTAACTGCAATAAAATAGCTATAAGTCCATCGCTGTTTCACTTATTTGAATCAGTATAGTTTCGGTATTTTAAATTCAAATCTGTTGCAAACTAAATGTTGCATTCGGTTTACGTTTTAAAAGCTTCGTTCTTGAACTGATACTAACTGATCGATACATGTATGATTTTTTTGTTTCAATAATGAACTAAAACAATTCTTTCAATAGTATAATAATACATTTTCGAATGCACGTTTCAAATTTTATTGCACAATAAATATTTTTAAATACAATATCACATTGAGTTTTTTACATATTGCAACTTTCCTGGATGTGGTCTTTTCACGGAAGCCTCGAAAACTGCATCAGTTACTGTTCGGTAGCAACTTTTAACCGCATCTATAACATAGAAATAAATATTTCATTTATATACATACATAATCATAGAGTTACACAAAATTAATTACATTTTTTTAATCAAAAACAACACAAACTTAATATAAATATCACTTTAGCAATCATAAGAAAGTTATAAAACACTGTGAATACCTTTAGCTGTACATAATCGTATAGAAAACTTGAAGAATTGAACTGTAATTATAAATCCTAAAGTATCATCAGATTTACGCAATAATCTACCTTAACGCAACCATCTGTGTTAATTTACATTTTTTTATACAAATTAAAACATGATACATAAAGAACAGAAATGATAATAATATCGATTACATTTATGGATTATAATAAAATGTTTCGACTTACCGTTTATTGTTCCATTTCGTAATTGTACACACAGCATCACTTATCAAACTACAACCGAACAAGTGAAAAGATATCAATTTGCGGCGCAAGCGTTGACGACAGTAATCAGAAGTATAGCAACGACTAATGCTGACTAATCACAAAGTACTTATTCGTTTTTACTAAAACGATTCTACTGTTTTGAAAATAATTCAGTTTTATTTAACCGATCTTCAAACAATTCTAGTTATTCAAAAAATATTCGGTTTTAATAAATCATTTTTTAGACGGTTGCTGATTATGGGAAAAAAATTGCAAGTACTGAAACGGTTTAAAACTGATTGATTGTAAAAAATCGGAACTCTTTCAATTTATTCACTGTCAGTTACATGTAAATGATATAAAAATGGAACTAACACGAAACAACATAATGAAACAATTGTTTTAGTTTTGTGACTGTAACAGTTTCAATCCGTGTTTACTGGGTTATAGCGTTGACTTTTATAGTCAGCAAAATGTTACAAAATGTATTTACAGTTATCAAATTAATTACAAAATGCATTGATTAAAAAACGTAACTGTAGAAATACGACAAACGTTATATCTAGTTGAGAAATTAAATACATATAATTACTGACTCAGTAATATATCAAATTTGTGATAGAATAGATATTAGCAGCAAACTAAGTCGCAATTATCAACAATGTTTAATCGTGAACTACAATAGAGAAACTTACAGTGGTTATCAATGTCTACTAGATCTAGATTGGCTCGTAATTATACATCCTAAAAGCCGAAACAAATTGTAACAAACAGATATTGTGTTCTTGAGATTAATAAAAAAAATACCTTATATGTTTCAATCGCTTTACACAAAGTAATTTACGTATTATTACATTAATAGATTGTTTAGCTTAGAATGAAACTATTTAGCAAACTTTAAAGGATTCCTTAATAGAAGTTTTAGCAGCAAACGTCCAGAATAATTTTTCTATTTATGCAATGGCTACACACAAGCACGACAGCCAAGCAAGAGGCATTACATGCAGTAAATTAAATGTATAAAGTAACAATTAACGGTGTAAATCACTAGATTAATTATTGTGGTACATAGCGTGCTATAATCATGCAGAAAATTATATTCAAAACTTCAAACAGAATTGACTCTTATTCTAACAAGATTTCTCAAAGTTATATCTATTTTCATAACACTTAACTATAAGCATTTAGTGTGTGATGACCTACAATAATTAAAAAGAATACCCGTCAGGCACAGAACACGATGTCACTCGTATAAAAGTTTGACGCTAAAAAGAAGTAAAACTAATAAAAAGCAATATTGCAAACCAATTAATTAAAACACTAAATGCATAACATAGCAAACGATTAATCATTGACGGTGTAAATCACAAGATTAATCAATGTGCTACACGATGTCACTCGTATAAAAGTTTGACTCTAAAAAAAAGTAAAAGTAATAAAAAGCAATATTGCAAACCAATTAATTAAAACATTAATTAGCGTGCTATAATCATGCGGAAAATTACTTTTATAACCCCAAACAGAATTTAATCTTACTCTGACAAATTTTTTTAAATATAAGTTTATTTTCACAGCATTAAACTAATCATTTAATAAGCGAGAGCCAACAACAATTATAAAAAAAACCGTTAGGCACAGAACACGATGTCACTCGTATGAAAGTTTACTAATGAAAACACAATATTACCAACTAATTAATAAAAGCACTCAATGCTGAACAAAGCAAACGTTTAATCACTGATAGTGTAAATCACAAAATTAATCAATGTGGTACATAGCGTGGTATAATCATGCAGAAAAATACTTTTATCACCCTCAACAAAATTTAATGTTACCTGGACAAGGTTTCTTAAAATCATATTTATTTTCACGACACTTAACTAAGCATTTAATGGACAAAAGCCTACAACAACTATAGAAAAAACTCGTCAGGTACAAAACACGATGCCACTCGTATAAAGTTTGATGTTAAAAGAAAGTAGAACTACTAAAAACGCAATATTGCCAACTAAATAATAGAAGCACAATATGCAGAAGAACGCAAACGTTTAATCACAAACAGTGTAAATTACAAAATTAATCAATGTGGTACATAGCGTGGTATAATCATGCTGAAAATTACTTTTATAACCCCTAACGGAATTTGATGTTACCCTGACAAGGTTTATTAAAATTATATTTATTTTCACAACACTTATCTAAGCATTTAATAGACAAAAGCCTACAGCAATTATAGAAAAAAACTCGCAGGTACAGAACACGATGACACTCGTATAAAATTTGACGTTAAAAAAATTGAATTAATGAAAACGCAATATTGCTAACTAATTAATTGAAACACTAAATGCAGAATACTAGCAACGACAAAATGACTGTTACATTTTACGTATTACTCTATCTATTATTTTGCAACAAAATATTTTAAAACTCACAGAACACGCGGGTTGCTCCTAGATCATTGCATCAAATACGTGGAATGTTTATTAACCTTGTGATGCACTATAGCACTGGAGCTACAGCGACTGGTGTTTAAACCGCTAGTACTCAAATGCTAAAAAACCTCAAGTTTTTTTAATTATTTTTAAAGGAGCTTTGGAGGATGCAAAGTAGTCGGTTACGTTTTTTATATAGCGAAAGAAACCTTAACTGTTACGCGATTAATTAAGTTTAAGAAAGGTAAAAGGTACTTTATTTGAATATCAAAAAACAAGTTTGATGCAAAAATTTGTACTATGTTCGAGCTGTGCAAATTTTTTAGTTAGAATCAAAAAACTGTCTGATTTTGTATTGTCTATCAACAGTTTGTCTGTCATTTTTTATCTCTTTAGTTGTGTTCTATTTTAACTCTTTTACTTTATTTACCGCTTTACTTTTTTCTTTAACTGTCACCACACTTTCAATAAAAACAAATTTGAAATACTTAGTACTATACTTTCATTGACGGTTTGCCTAAAACCATTCAATCAAAACCCAAAAACAACAACTAAATCTCTATCAAAAAAACATGTATTGGCTTATCGGATTTCACGACCAGTTAACCATAACACATTTTTGCTCTACAGGGCTATTCTAACACTTAATCTGTTTCTATAACATAGAATTTTGGGAATGTAGCAAGATATCAAACAGTAAAAATTTTTAATTTTACCAATAATGCACTATCGTTAATGCCAAAAACATTAAGCGCCAAAAACCAAAAACACATTTTAAATCAAACCCACAAACTTGTTACCAACTACTACTTGCACTAATATAGAAGATTATATTGACTCTGACCGGAAGACCTGAGTAATTTTTAAAAAACCGCTAATAGAAGGAACCTACACGTGTCAGATACTTACCTTGTCATAACAATTTGTTAAGGGTTTCCCGTTCTTGTAAACCATACGACGTTTATCTCACGCCGTCGTAGATTTGGGTATTGGTAAATAAAAGTAGTCAGGTTATAAGGGCGCCATATACGTTGAAACGCTCATAGAGAAATCTAAACTAAGCATTTAATGAGCAAAATTCTACAACTATAAAAAAAACCTGTCAGATACAGAACACGATGCTACTCGTATAAAGATTGATGTACAAAGAAAGTAGAACTAATAAAAAGGCAATATTGCCAACTAATTAATAGAAGCACTAAATGCAGAATAAAGCAAACGTTTAATCACTAACAGTGTAAATCACAAAATTAATCAATGTGGTACATAGCGTGCTATAATCATGCTGAAAATTACTTTTATAACCCCCAACGGAATTTAATGTTACTCTGGCAAGGTTTCGTAAAATTATGTTTATTTTCACAACACTTAACTAAGCATTTAATAGACAAAAGCCTACAACAATTATAGAAAAAAACCCGCCAGGTACAAAACACGATACCACTCGTATAAAGTTTGACGTTAAAAAAATTAAATTAATCAAAACGCAATATTGCTAACCAGTTAATTGAAACACTAAATGCAGAATACTAGGAACGACAAAAACATTAAGCGCCAAAAACCAAAAACACGTTTTAAATCAAACCCACAAACTTCTTGCCGACTACTACTTGCATTAATCTAGAAGACTACATCGACTCTGACTCTCTAGAAGGAACCTACACGTGTCAGATACTTACCTTATCATAACATTTTGTTAAGGGTTTCCCGTTCTTGTACTATACGACGTTTATCTCATGCCGTCGTAGAGTTGGGTATTGGTAAATAAAAGTAGTCAAGTTATAAGAGCGTCATATACGTTGAAACGCTCATAGAGAAATATTGTCAGATAAACAAGACAACGATCCTAACCCGCAACATATAAAGATCCAAAACGGTGCACAAGTATCAATCAAAGTCAACTAATTAAACAAAAGTAAAAATATTTTTATATTTTTTCATTTTTCCATCTCTCCATTTTTGTGATGCCATGTATAAATACCTTAAGACAAATATTAGGCATCACAAAAATAGAAAGATGGAAAAATGAAACAATCTACAAAGAACTGAAGCAAGGATTCAGAACAAAATCGAGAGGAAACAACTACGAAAACAGGACAATACCTACATGCTAGATATAGTAAAAAGAAAATCCCAGGAAGAACCAGAAAAACATTAAATACATACTAAAGAAACGTGGCACAACACAAAAACAAATACAAAATATAGTAATAGATACGAAATAATGAAAATGGGAATAGGAAAAGAAGACAAGTTATCACAGCTTAATTTACAAAAATAATACAAAAGTAAGCAGTAAGGTAGTAGAGGCAAATATGGCCCAGCGGGTAATAAGACCCATAGTCTCTAATGCAGAAACTGAAATATTTATCAGCGATCTGGCAACGTCTGATACTTACCTGTATTGGTACCGACCATTAACCACGTGAGTGGTCGTCTGACACCACGCTTTTGTTTGCAGTAGTTAGGAATCTGATCGCTATGTTATGCATATGCTGCTATAATTGTTCGGATAATTTGTTGACTACGTTTTTATACTGAGAACCAAAGTAAACGGTGTGCACAATTAAGAGAGGTAGGTGTGTGTTGTTAAATGTCTTAGCACGGAATATTAATTTGTTAATTAACTTTTGTCATTTTTTTACCTATTTTGTTGTCAAGATGTCGTTATATATGGCTATATGGCCCGGGTCATACAACTTGAAAATTTTACCAATATTTTCTTGAAGCAGCTGAGATTCGAACCCACAATCCTTGATTCCAAAAGTCGTTAATTCTAGACTTTTACTCACTCGATAACATTTGTTTTTCAAATGTTTTTGCTTAGTTTCAGGTTTAAGATAGACAAAGTCTGCAAAAATTTGCGTACCGTGGTCTCAAGCCCTTAAAGAAGCCATAGCAGCTGTCAGAAATGGAGAATCTTGGGAAAATGTTTGTAGTAGATTACCCTAGGTAACCTAGGTACACCTTACGTCAATGATTGGTTTAGGGTTGGTTCCAACAAAATAAGGTCATCAAATATATTGAACCATAAGCAGAAGAGATACTTGGTGCAGCGAATTAAGCGATACTGTGAGATTAGTACTGCTGCTCACTCCCAATTGTTTCGATATTGTTTAAACGTCGAAAAACAGCTTGCTGGAAAAGAATGGTTTTTAATATGGACGAGTAAGGCTGCCTCTTATATTTGAAAAGAGAGTAAAACGGGTTCATATGGATGCCCCTGAGCATGCGGAGAATGTCACAGTTGTAGCTTGTTGCAATGCTATAGACAACTCTATTCCGCCTATGGTACTGTTTTGAAGAAAACGTCTAAAGCCATAATTTTGCGACAATTTATTTCATGGATCCATTGTAAAAATAGCTACTAGAGAGTTTATGACGACACAATTTCTAAGACATTTTGGTCAGTACAAACAAACAGTTCTTACACTTCTTGTGTTTAATAGAGCTTCAAGCCATCTTAATTTTACTATTGCTAAAACAGCTGAGTCTGTTGGTATTATTTTATTTGTTTTCCATGAAACACAACGCAAGAGCTTAACTTCTTGATAAAACTGTATTTTGCTTGTTTGAAGCACTAGGACTAAGTTTTTACAATATTGCGATACTTACCCTCAACGAAGGCTGAATAAGTTCAGAGTTAATACAACTTTATGCTGTGATTGGTTCAAGTGCATGACACCAAAAAAAGTTATCAGCGGATTTAGAAGTACAAAATTGGTCCCCTTAAATCTTGATGCAATATCCGATGCAACTTTTACACTTTTTATGTATTTTTTTTTTCATTTTTGTGTCATAAAATAAATTAAACCATAACTGTGGGCAGTATAATCCGACCACGTTGGTAATATGGCTTAAGTTCAGTGTCAAGAATTTTTACATATAAATTTATTACTAATCATTTCTGATCAAGCTAAATTATTTAAGTATGTCAGCCACATACTCACCAATTATGATGAAAAAAAACGTCTCTTAAAACATTCAGATTTAATAAGAAACACAAATTTACATTAGAGTAAGGCTTTATTTTCCTACACTTCTTCTTCTTCTCGAGTCCTTAAACCAAAGTTTCATATCTCCTTCCAGTGGCGAGCACAGGCTATGGCCCTGTCGGTGGCTGCGGTGAGGTCCTCTATGGTGCATTTTTCGTCAAGGAGTCGGCAGATCGGGAGATGTTCCATGGTCTGTCTTTCCCCGCAGTCGCATAAATCGCTGTCGCTAGAGTACCCCCACTTGGTCATGTTGACTTTGGATCTGCCAGTTCTAGTGCGTAGGCGGTTTAGGCTTTTCCACGTAGTCCAGTCCAGATCACCGCCAGCGGGTAGGTGTTCTCCCACTTCTAGGCTGGTACCGTCGATTGCGTCGGTGTTTTTAACGCGTTCGCGCCATTAATCCAACCTCGCTGCTTTAGCTGTTGAGTCCAGGGGTTTCTCGGGTCTGAAGCTTTTTCGGGATTTTAGGCGTTTGTCGACGTTGGTATGGCCGTACAATGGATGTCTGGGGTCCTCTAGTTGCCTCAGTTTTTCCCGCCTACTCGCTACATTTCTTCTTATGTCTGGTGGAGCAATACCGGCTAATAGGTAGAGGCTATTGATGGGTGTTGGTTTCAGGCATCCCGTGATGTAGTGACAGCTCTCGTTGAGCACCGGGTCGAGTTTTTTGGCATGAGATGACCGCTCCCAAACTGGGCACGCAAATTCTGCTGTGGAGTAGCAGAGTGCGAGTGCAGTAGAGCGCAGGGTGGTCGGGTTGGCGCCCCACTTGGTGTTGACCAGTTTTCTGAGGATATTGTTCCGAGCGCTGACTTTCCCCTTCGTCTTTTCCACGTGGGCCCTATAAGTCAGGGTCCGGTCGAGGACGACTCCGAGGTACACTGGGTTCTGGTGGTGTTCTATTTCCGTACTATTCCAGGTGATGCGTAACTTCCAGTTTGCTTCCCGATGGCCCAGATGGAAAGCAGTTACCTGTGTTTTGGTCGGATTTGGTCTCAGGTAGTTCTTGCTGTAGTAGGTTGAGAGGTTCGATAGAGCAGATGTAAGGACTCTCTCGATGGTGGTGAATTCTTTCTCCTGTGCTGTGGCGCACAGATCGTCAGCATATAAGAAACTCCTGCAATTAGGGTGGATGGGCTAATCGTTGGTGTAGATATTGAAGAGGGTCGGTGCTAGCACACTTCCCTGAGGGAGGCCGTTCTGTTGCCGTCTCCAGCGGCTCTTCTGCTTACAGAGTTCTACATAGAATCGTCTGTTTCCCAATAGCGATTTGATGACTTGCACTAGGTGGTAGTCGTGTGACATGTCGTAGATCTTTGAGAGGAGCATCCTATGGTTCACAGTATCGTATGCAGCTGAGAGATCTACAAATACTGCGCCTGTGATTTTCCCTTTTTCAAAACCATCTTCTATGTGCTGGGTGAGGTTGAGTGTCTGTCCCGTGCAGGATTTGCCCGGGCGGAAGCCAGCTTGTTCTGGGATTAGGTGTTCTTCGATCAGGGGAGACAGATGGTTCAGGATGAGACGTTCATAGAGTTTGTGGAGGTAGCAGAGAAGTGATATTGGTCTGACGTTTTTGGGGTCCGAGGCGTCTTTGCCCGGTTTTTCCTACACTACCTCATAGTCAACACACTATACCACAATGCCTTTAATCAGATTTGTAATATAAAAATGTCTTTACAGTTATCACATTATTTGCAAAGCGCATTTAATAAAAAACGTATATATAAAATTTGTGATAACATGCATGCTTTCAATACTCTAACTCGCAACAATTGACAATGTTTAATTGTGAACAACAATAAGGGAGTTCTACAGTAGTTAGTAATGTCTACTAGACCTAGACTGGCTTGTAATCATACATCCCCAAAAGCCGAAACAAAAGGTATCGGAGAGATATTGTGTTCTTGAGATTAACCAGAAAAATAGGTAGGACTTTTCAATCGTTTTACACAAAGCAATTCACGAATTGTTGCATTGATAGATTGTTTAAGTTAGAATGAAATAGAACGGTTCGCCTCCTGGTAAATGATTAATTTTAAAATTTGGTCAAATTAATGACCCCTTCTTTTAGGAGGTTCGATGAAAGCAACTACTTCAGTAATTTGCGACGTTTCGTGTTCAGGATGAACACTTCATCAGGTTCGCTCACACTGAGTCAAGTAATTTTTTTGAATATAATTGATTCCTTGGCAGAAGTTTTTCTAATAAGTTGGTAGTAAACATCCAGAATAATCCTTGGATTTATGCAATTGCTACATACAAGCAAGACAGCCAAGCCTTACATGCACTAAAGTCTAAAGTAACTATTAACGGTGTAAATAACAAGGTTAATCCATGTGGTACATAGCGTGCTATAATCATGCAAAAAATTACTTTCATAACCCCAAACAAAATTTAACTTTATCCTGACAAGTTATATTTATTTTTACTACACTTAACTAAGCATTTAATGAGTGTTAGCTTACATTAATTATACAGAAAACCCGTCAATCGCAAAATAATAAGTAGAGTAATAAGTAAATTGCAACGGTCATTTTGACGTTGTCTGTATTCTGCATTTAGTGTTTCGATTAATTAGTCGATTTTTTTTGGCGCATGAGCTGTTAGACGCTGCGATAAGTATAGTTTGTTAAAAATTGTATTATTCACAAATTTTATATTCAAACTTCTTCTTTTCTGCTTATCCCTCAAGCCTTACACCGTAACGAGTCCTCTTTCCATTTCGGGTAAAGTTTGTAATCTTCGGACATTCACTTTACTGATCTTAGATCTTTCCCTCGTTGTTTTACTCTTTTATCTATACTTTCCTCCCAGGTCTAACGTGGTCTTCCTCTACTGCGTCTTCCTTCTGGTTTTGCCTGTCTTGGATATCTGTCTAATCTCATCCGTACTATATGTCCAAAGCATTTTAACTGATGGTTTTCTATTTAGTGCACTATTGGGATCCTCTTGTTTGTTTGATTTAATATTTCTTGCTCTATCGTCTCAGTCTTATTTATTATTGTTCTCAGATATTCGTAATTTTCATTCAATTCTAGTTGTTTTCCACTACATAATATTTAATATCATTTCACAGTTCCTTCTTTGTTATGAACAATACTTTTGTTTGTGTTGATTTTTATTCCACATCTTTCTATGTTTCTGCGCCATTTACTGACTGTTTGTTGTAATTTTTCTGCTGATTTGGCCAGCAGCACTATGTCATCTGCATATACGAGGCTCTGTATTAATATTTCTTGTAGGTTTCAGTATCTTATTTTTACTGAAAAATCAGGGTTTCTTACATTTATTATTTGGTTTATTACTGCTATAAACAGAAGTGGGCTGAAAGAATTCTTTTGTTTTATTCTTTTTTCAGTTTGAAAACTTACCGACTCAGTCCCTTTTGTACGCACTCGTACTTTTGTATGTTCGTACAGTCTCTTTATAACTTGTTAAAGTTGGTTCAATGCATGTAGTTGGGATAGTGCTTTCCATACGCTCTGCTTGGGAATTGTGCCAAAAGCTGCATGTAACTCAATAAAAGCTAAATACAGTGGTTTTTCTTTTTCTAGTTTTTCCTTCATAGTTGTTTTTAGTACATATAAGCGGTTTTGGGTTTGACGTGTTGGTCTAAAAGTTTTTTTACTAACATTAGAATGTCTTCCGGGTTTGGACCGTGTCATAGTTGCAACCGAAGCTGCCAACGTTTTGCCCACTTTCGTAAGGGGCTTCATCAGGGCGTGAGATAAATCGCAAAACTCAAACAAGCAATCGAAATCTAACTAAGAACTTCTCAAAAGTTAGGTTATCTACTTGTGAAACAAGCCATAACCTAAACTCTGAAAAGGTAAAGAAGGAAAACGATAACCTGAAAAAGCAAACGAAAATCTAACAAAGAACCACTACCGAGTTAGGTAATCAACTTGTGAACCAAGCCAGATTCTAAACTAGGTAGAAGTGACTTAAGAAGAAATAGTCTCCGTATTTAAAGGAACAGGATCGTCACGGATGATTAAGCTCGACCCTGATTGGGTTACGGTTGCTAGGGGGCGTGTTTTTGTTAAATGACTAATAACCGGGAACCAAAGAGGGGATAGTTCGAAACCATGATCGCGATTGAAGTTATTGGGGTGTTTTATTTCTATGCTTTCTCGGAATTTTCTGTTGAAAAAGAATGGAGATTTGGCAATCAACGAAACATTATCAAAATCTATCTTGTGACCTGTAGTAAAATGATGTTCAGCGACCGCAGACTTGGAAGTATACCTTTTCCTTATACAACGATCATGTTCTGAAATGCGAGTAATGACGGAACGACCGGTTTCACCAATGTAGACTAAACCACAAGAACAGGGAATTTGGTATACACCTTGAGATGAAAGTGTAGGAAATTTGTCTTTGGGAGAAGGAAGAATCTGAGAGATTTTGCCTGTCGAGTTGAATATGGGTTTAATACCATTCTTACGAAGGAGTTTCCCTATTTGATCTGTAACCTTATGAATGTAGGGTAAAAAGGCCAATTTTGGGTTGGATTCGGGAGTAGAATGTCCTTAGGTAATTGAGTACGTGGATGTAAACGACGATTAATAACTCTATGAATATCTCGCTTTACATAACCATTGTTCACTAAGGTTCTAGTAAGATGACGGAGTTTCGTGTCTAGATTCTCAGGTTGGCAAATAGAAAAGGCACGATAAACCAAAGATTCAATAACAGAACGTTTCTGTGCAGGATGATGATGAGACGAAGCATGAAGGTATCTGTCCGTATGGGTGGGTTTGCAATAAACAGAATGGCCTAGAAGTCCGTCGGGCTTACGAGTCACAAGAACGTCAAGAAATGGAAGAGAACCATTACTTTCGATTTCCATAGTAAATTTGATATCTAAGTGTTGATTGTTAAGATGATTAAGAAACTTAGACAATTCAAGATGACCATGAGACCAAACAATAAACGTGTCGTCAACATATCTAAACCACACTTTAGGTTTTAATATTGATGATTCCAAAGCAACCGTTTCAAAGAATTCCCGGTTATTAGTCATTTAACAAAAACACGCCTCCTAGCAACCGTAACCCAATCAGGGTCGAGCTTAATCATCCGTGACGATCCTGTTCCTTTAAATACGGAGACTATTTCTTCTTAAGTCACTTCTACCTAGTTTAGAATCTGGCTTGGTTCACAAGTTGATTACCTAACTCGGTAGTGGTTCTTTATTAGATTTTCGTTTGCTTTTTCAGGTTATCGTTTTCTTTCTTACCTTTTCATAATTTAGGTTATGACTTGTTTTACAAGTGGATAACCTAACTTTTGAGAAGTTCTTAGTTAGATTTCGATTGCTTGTTTGAGTTTTGCGATTTATCTCACGCCCTGATAAAGCCCCTTACGAAAGTGGGCGAAACGTTGGCAGCTTCGGTTGCAACTATGACACGGTCCAAACCCGGAAGACATTCTAATGTTAGTATAGATTCCGGCCGTGGAAGCCTTTGCTATTACATAAAAGTTTCTTGCTTTTCCATCAGTTCTTCTTCTCCATACCTTTTTTTAATATCCGGGTGCAGATCTTTTGGATTACAGATGAAAAACATATGGCCTTAGAGTTGTTGCAGTCATTAGTTTCTTCTATCTTTATATCTCGTTCTTCTTTTTCTCCTTTTTCCACTGTAGTTCTTCTTTTTTCTTTAATTCTCACATTGTTTTTCATAAATTTTTGACTATAGTATTTTTTTGTGCATCTAGAAGACTTTCGTCTTTTATTTCTGATATCCTTAGTGTTTTTTTATGCTCCACGCCGGTTTTCCATATTTTTCTAGTATTTTGTTTATTGCTTTTCTGAATTTTCTTCCATCATTAGTATTATATTTCGTTTCAAGATTTTTGCTTTATTCTTCTAAATATTCCCGCTTCACCTTTTTGATTATGTTTTTAGTATCATTTCTTCGGGACATATATTCCTGCCTATCATTTTTGCTCTTACTTTGGATATATCTCTTCCATGCATTCTTTTATTTTTGTTTTTAGTACCTTCCGTTGCTTTTTTATATTCCATTTTTGGTTTTTAGCAAATTTTTCTAGTTCCCATTTTTTTATGGCTTATTTAATTTGTTTTTGAATTGTTTCCATTATGTCTGGTTTCTTAGTTTTTTTATTTTTATCTTATGATACTGCCTAGCTTTTTTGGTTTTCTTGCATAGAATCTCGTGTCAGTGATTACTAGTCTATGGTCCGTGTAGAGTTCAGCTCTTCTTATTATCTTTATGTCTATTAAAGCGTAATTTGCTTCTCTATTGTATGTAATGTAGTAATTTATGCTTTCTTTCTTTCTTTTGCGCTTTTCCAGCTGCGTATGTAGTCTTGTATATTGTTTTGTGGTTAAAGTTGCTGTCCTTAATTGAAAGTTCATTTCTTATGCAGAATTCTACCATCACTCTACCATTGTTGTTTACTATAGTGTTATCTCCATGTTTTTGAATTGTACCGTAGCTCATATCTTGTCTGTTCCTTGTACGTACATTACAATCTTTATTTATAAACACATATTTGTAATTCATCTAAAAACTCGTCTTTTTTTTGTTGGTCTGAGTCTTCTGTAGGGGCATTCATTTGTATTAGATAATATTATATTTTTTTGTGTCTTCATGTCTACATACATGATTCTTGAATTTACTGCTTCCTAGTGTGTCTTTTGACTAGCTAGATGTGGGTTAAGTATAATTCCTACGCCACCTTTAGCTCTACCTTTTGATCCTAAATACAACAGTTGACATCTTTGTGTTAGTATTAGTTATCCAATCATTTTTTTAATTCACGTATTCCCAGGACGCTCATATATTAGTTCCACTTTTATGTTCAATCCTTTTATAGTCCATGTTCCCATTATCATTATATTTTCTCGCTGATTTTGTCGTGCTGTAATCCGTTCATTTCCAAGGCTTTTATTTGATTTCTGATTCATGGTACTTTATGTGGGTGTTAGTCTAATGATGAGAACCTTGTTACCTCGAGACAACTAGTATCAGGTTATACATCCCGACATTAGATCGCCAGAGCCTCGTTTGTTATCCAGGAGAAGGTACCACGTGAATTTGAGCGGCTAGATGTTGGCGTCGGCTCTTACCTTCTACTTGACACTAAATGCTTTTTTATATAACAAAATGCTTAGGTCCGGTTGCATAAAACATTGTTAACTTTGACGATGTCGTTACGTGTCGTCGTTGATCGGCAAGTACCAAATCAATTACTTTGCTAGCGCATGGTTAAATGAATAGCTCCGATTGAAAGAACTGCCCATACAGGAAACCCCAGAGTTAGACAACGGGGCCAGACCTGGGCCAGTACTGGGAAACCTAAGTTTGGCGTACCTGTATTGGCCCAGACTTGGCCCAGGACTGGGTAGCTCAGCCTCGGCCATTCCATGAGGACCCAAGCTTGGGCCTAGACTGGTTGACCCAACTTCGGCCATGCAAATTATTAGCCAAGCTTGGCCCAAGCTTGGATAACCCATCCTTGGCCATTCTATGAGAATCCAAGTTAGGCCCAAGCCTGGATAACCCAGCCTTGGCCATTCCATGGAGACCCAAGCTTGGTCCTACACTGGTTGACCTATCCTCAGCCATGCTAATTCTTACCCAAGCTTGGCCCAAGCTTGCATAACCCATCCTTGGTTATTCCATGGAAACCCAAGCTTGGGCCAAGACTGATTGACCTAGCTTCGGCCATGCAAATTATTAGCCAAGCTTGGCCCAAGCTTGTATAACCCATCCTTGGCCATTCCATGAGAATCCAAGTTTGGTCCAAGCCTGGATAACCCAGACTTCCTATTCCATAGGGACCCAAGCTTAGTTCAAGACCGGTTGACCCAGCCTTGGCCAAGGCTGGATTATCCAAGAAAATAGCAATAATAATTTTTTTTTCAATGTTAAAAATTTTAAAAAATTGGTTAATAAGTTGAGTTATGATAATATCGAAAGTGTAGAATTAAAACTTGAGCCGTTCGGTGACGTATGGCGAGAATCGGGTATTTTCGTTTAGCGCAGCCGCCATCCCTATTTACATCATCTGTTAGTTAAATGTAAGATTTTTCTCATTGCTAGAGTAGTAAAGGTGATGAATCAAATCTCCGAGATTCAGTTATACAGTCATTGAAAGAGTATAAAGGAAAAAAACCTTCAAATATAATTTCTTTTGTTTACTCCGCAATTATCACGAGGCGAGGCTACTAAAAGTAATTATGTCTGATTCTTACCTTAGAGTTTAAAGATGGCGTGCGTTAAATAAATCAAAAAAGTTTTGAATAAAAAAACTAATTTAGATGTTAACCGGCAAAGTTTAAATAATCAAAGTGTAAACATCAGCTGTGTGAGTTACGTTAATGACCCTAGTGATACAGAAAACCAAAAAATATCAAACAAAAGGTGCCAAAATGAGTTGAACTTGAACGTGAACTAGTGATGGAGAATAATAACTGTACTAGCTAAATGTTAATATAATTTAAGACGAGATCTAAATACTAATTAAAAAACTTTATGTAATTTAATGAGTACATAATACAAGTAATAACAATAAAGTGTAAATACGTTCATACAATTATTTATTCCATTGTTTTATTAATGCTTAATTCTTGGCATTTAATTTTGAGCTAATTTTAGCAATTAAGTGTGGCCCAGTACTGGCAACTAAGCATGGCCCAGGTCTGGCAACTGAGCATGGCCCAGGTCTGGCAACTGAGCATGGCCCAGGTCTGGCAACTGAGCATGGCCCAGGTCTGGCAACTGAGCATGGCCCAGGCCTAGCGACCAGGACTGGGTCATGATTATCATTCCAGACTTTTTCCAAAGCTGGCCCAAGCCTGGCCTATACGCTTGGCCCAGGCTTGTACAGACTTGGGTCAAGCCAGGACCAAGCCTGGGCCTATGGTACTTTCCTCTATGGGTGGAGTTTTATTTATGCGTTTAAACCTTTAGGCGCCTAAATAGACGGCGCCAAAAGTGTGCGGCAAAAAATGTGCGCGTAATTGCTATAGACCCATGTCATACATCTAGAGCAATTTAAGGTTTGAATTTACAAGTCTGTTTTTAACAGATTATCGACTACTAGCAGTGCTTGTAAGATACATCTCAATCATATACCTTATTAGAGAATCTTTCGCAAACATAAATTTTTTGTCACTACAGACTTCCAAAGATTTTTAACATTGTTTATTTGTTGATTTGTTTTTTAGAAATTGTTAAATACAATTTTGCTTTGTGCATTGCTTAACTTATCAGTCTCAAAACACTAAAAAAACTAAAACAAAACTTAAACAATGTAAAAGTGAAACGCATTTTAGTAAAGCTTGCTCATTACAGCACAACGGAATTTATAAAAACTTTTCGAACAAGCTTCGTACGAATCCAACAGCTAATTTAAGCAAATAAATAAAACCGAACATATTGAATAAAGCACGTAGCCAAAAAAAAATTTTTTTTCATCTAATTGATATAACCGGAAGGAACAGATCTCTTGAGTTTTAATTACCTTTAAGTTGTTGGACGAGTTCCAAGTGAAACTTTCTTTTTTAAGATAAAAGTTTTGTAAACGAATTTTCGAACATGAATATACATTATCTTTTATGTACGTAATTTTTTTAGGACAAAAATGCCATCAACAGACACGCCGTATTTGCGATTTGACAAAGATATGTTTACTTCCGTCTTCATTTGCCTTAATTACGCCTTAGTTTCTTGGAGGATAATTACTTTAGCACAGTGTAAAGGGAGTACATGCATCTACTTGTCAACTCAGTTGATTTGGATAACTAATGCCTCAGACATGTTATTAGACAATGCCATATCATCTTATACGGCTTTGTTCATCGCATAAAAGAATTAGTCAGTAACAACTTCGATTTTATGTAAAGAATTTATTTTATATTAAATGAAAAATTCTTAACTTAAAGCCGATTCAAAGAAATGCCGAAATAAGATAAAAACGCTGATTGAATGAACGACGATCGACTAATTAGAACGTTCAGAATTTCTATAACCATACGACATGACCATAAAAAGTTAATGTCATCATCGATTGGTCGATACCGTGCCGCAAAATTAAAATAAAACTTAACCTCCGATTAAATGATTTATTGGCAGAATTAAAACGATCTCAGATATGCTCTCATTAAAGAGTTAATTATCTATTTTTATCGGCGCGGGGAAGATTTTTACGAGGAAAGTTTCTGAAATCTTTCATATTTTAGATTCTTGTAGCTATTACTAGTTCTACTACCGTTACGAACGTCTATTTTATGACGCACAAATATTTTTGAGTTCAAAACAAAACAGGATCTGTTATACAATAAAGTGCTGTCACTTTATTGTATAACCAAAAAAAAAACATTTTTCAATGATGCTTTAGTGTCATGACTTACTCAAATTATTTTAAATCTTGAAAATAATTATAAAAAAGACGATTTTTGTTAATTCCAATTAGTGTTATAGGGTATGTTTTATCCTAAAATTCTGCAATAGTTTTTATTTGCGCTGCGAAGTGTAAGGACGACGCGAGCGGAGTGCTTTATTAATTGAGTGTAAAATGGTTATTACACAAGAAATGTATTGAACTTTTGAGCTAACAAATTTATTGAAAAATTCATAAATCATTGTTTTGTCACATCATGTTACATATGACAGCAATGTCAATTTGTCAAAATATTTGTACTCAGCGGTAGTAATATGTAGTTAGTTGAAGTGGCGCCATCTCAATTAAGCTTGTTGTATAAAACGATTTTTATCACGGCGAGTATTCGCAAATAGTATAGTCACTTCTCTTTTTGTCATTTTATAGAACTCTATTATTCCTGGTAGTTGCTTCTCTTTACTCTCTGAAATAGACTAAACAGAGGTCATTGTTTGTTGAAATACAAGTAGAAAACTTTGTGTGGCTCTATCTCTTGTCTTGAATACATTTTTACAAATGTGTCTCTTGTTTTTTATCGTGCTTACAGATAGGTTATAATCACTTTATAATTAAGTCATAAATGGGTAACCGGTAAACCAGTTTTTAAACCTAATGCTATTTTTGATACTCTGAACACGTCAACAAGACATTTTACTACGTCGTAAAGAGAATTGCTATGTCTATAACATTTTTGCAGTTAAAATAATGCCGGCTTTGTTGCTTTCAATACGTTTAAAGTTCTTTTAGCGACTTTCCTAGGATTTTAAATGGGATTTCTCAGTGGTATTAATCTGTAGGAATTATTTTTTTCGTAAATCGTGATACTTATCCAATAACCTTCAGAAGTCGTATTATTGGAGTCAATGGTTCACACCTGTGAATCCCACCTTATTTTTCCAATTCATTTATGGCGCTAAATGACTCGAGCCACATTCTCAATTGTTCTTCACGTATTGTATAGTGAAAGTTTTAAAAATGTATTCAATTTTATAATTAACCATATTGTTAATTTGAAGTAACTTTATTATTTATTCTAATTTGTAACTATCAAGAATATCATTGTAGATCATACTAAATCATTTTACTTTCAGTCGTAAGCTTGAAACATCTTTTTATGTGATACAGTTGTCTTGAGTACGCGGACGTTATACCATTTAACTGTTTTGACTGTTTGATTGCAATCAAGGTGAGATTTAGGCACATAACTTCGCATATGTAAGCTTATGTACAACGCACGTCGCGTCTATAAGATAATAAGAAGTAGTAAACGTTTTTTGGGTCTTTCTTATTTGCTTCGTAGTGAGTTCAGACTTATTCTCGGTGTCTCCGAGCTGAGGTTTTTATTAGTACAAGTGGCGCCTAGTTTTTTCTTTTTTTTTGTCATAGTTTTTTAACCACGTTTACTCACCGAGATTGTAACTAGCCGTGTTGACGTGGTTGTTACCAACGGGACCTAGTACAGAAACGGTTGGTAACAAAAAGTGGCGCCCACCGATGGGCTTCTGGAAGTTACTGGTTAAGTATCACTATTTATGGAAAAGGTATATGTTTTGCAGATTAATACCACTAGGAAAACCGTTTCAAATCCCCAAGAAATTTGTTAAAATAATTTTAAAAGTATTGAAAGTAACACGGCCGACGCCATTTTACATTTTTTCTTGTAAACGTTGGACACAATTGTTACGTTGTTTTTGATTTGACTTTTTGTTACTAACCTTTTGTGTAGTGGGTTCAGTTGATAAGAACTACGTCACCATGATAATAGATCGGTGAGTGGGCGTAGTGGAGAAACTATTATAAAAGAAACCAAAAAACTAGGCGCCACTCCTTGTATTAATAAAAACCTAGTCTCGGAGACACCGAAGGTTTGTCTAAACCTACTACGTAACGCATAGGATAGAGCAAAAAAAGGCAATAAAGAACAACGTAACAAGCGTTTATAATTCTATCCAACGATAACATGTACTACTTTTTAGTTTATATTAACAAAACAATAATAATTTAAAGACTTAAATAGTAAATAGAATAATTAACAATCACACTACACCAAATGTAATCGATCAACTATTTTGTTTACAAGCAGTCGTAAACAAATTAATAATCGACAAATATAATTAATACCAATGAATAAAATAAGTACTAAAAAACTTACCCTACCGAAGTTCGTTGTAAAAAGTAGTAAAACGTTTACTAATTCTTATTATTTTATAGACCAGCTAGCTTTGATTTTGTTCAAACGGTAAAGAACTTTGAATGTTATAACGTCAGCGTACTCAAGACAACTGTATTACATAAAGTTAAATTTACAACTAAAAAGTACAATGACTTAGTATGATCCACAATGCCAAGAGTTTTAAAACCGAAAACGAAAAAAAAATACTTTATGAGTCTTTAAGTAGACGAAGATATGGTACACCGAAGGGCTGAAGCATATGAGTCGTCTTTGAAGGAAGTAAAATCAAGCAAATGACATTATTTTGAAATTCTTTTTTTTTTACTTTCAGTCGTAAATTTGAAACATCTTCAACTTTATGTAATACTGTTTCTTGGGTACGCTGATGTTATACCATTTAAGTTTCTTGACTGTTTGAATGTAATCAAGGCCAGATTTAGGCACGTAAGCTTACATACAACGCACGTCTTGTCTATAAAATAATAAAAAGTAGTAAACGTTTTTTTGTTCTATCCTATTTGCTTCGTGGTGGGCTTAGACGTATTCTCGGTGTCTCCGAGCTGAGGTTTTTATTAGTACAACTGGCGCCTAGTTTTTTCTTTTTTTGATTATAGTTTCTTAAGCACGTTTACTCATCGTGATCGTAGCTAGCCGTGGTGATGTGGTTGTTACCAACGGGAGATAACGGTTGATAACGAAAAGTGGCGCTCAACGTAGGGTTTCTGGTAGTTACTCAATAAATATCACTATTTACAAAAAAAGTATAATTTCCGCAGATTAATACCACTAGTTTCAATAGTTTCAAAGCTCCAAAAAATTTGCTAAAGTAATTTTAAATGTATTGAAAGCAATACGGCCTACGCCATTTTAAATACAAAGGTAACCAAACTGGGAGCTAAAAATGATGAAAAGTGTATCACTCAAACCCATGTGTAAACTAAAGTTCTCACAAACCTTTAATAAATCAGCTTCTAATAAAACTTGACCAAGAGAAAGCTTGTTAATTATTTATAAATGCTCTATCCAGAATATTTCTTTCTAAAAAGATTTAAATACGGCGGGTATTTCCAGAAGAAACATTTGCACATATCTAACGATTCCTTAACCTAATTGAGTTAAGAAATTGTTAGATAAATGCAGATTTTTTTTTAAATACCCGCCTTGTTTAAATCTTTTTAAAAAGAAATAGCTGCACGTTTCATCATTCTAGCTCCCAGTTTGGTTAACTCTGTTATTCTTCTTTTCTGAATTTATTTTACTTGTGCTATAGGTTTTTCTTTTTTATGTTACCACTTGGGTTTTTCGTCTGTTACAAAGATTTGTTGCAATAAACTACCGTTGGCTTTGGTTTCAGTGGGAATAGTTAGCAGTGAAAGGCGTACCGCAACCATTTTTATACCGAGAGCAACTTTTGCATTTAATAATAACGAGGATAATCTAAACAACCACATTACTGTCAGTGTAATAAAAGAATTTCAAAACAATGTCATTTGCTTGATTTTACTTCCTCCAAAGACGACTCATATGCTTCAGCCCTTCAATGTACCATATCTTCGTCTACTTAAAGCCTTATAAAGTATTTTTTTCGTTTTCGGTTTTAGAACTCTTGGCATTGTGGATCATACTAAGTCATTTTACTTTTTAGTTGTAAATTTAACTTTATGTAATACAGTTGTCTTGAGTACGCTGACGTTATAACATTCAAAGTTCTTGACCGTTTAATCAAAATCAAAGACAGCTCGTCTATAAAATAATAAGAATTAGTAAACGTTTTACTACTTTTTACAAGGAACTTTGGTAGGATAAGTTTTTTAGTACTTATTTTAATCATTGGTATTAATTGTAGTTGTCGATTATTAATTTGTTTACCACTGCTTGTAAACAAAATAGTTGATCGATTATATTTGGTGTATTGTGATTGTTAATTATTCTATTTGCTATTTAATTCTTTAAATTATTATTGTTTTGTTAATATAAACTGTAAAGTAGTACATGTTTTCGTTCGATAGAATTGTATACGCTTATTACGTTGTTCTTGATTGTCTTTTTTTGCTCTATCCTATGCGTTTCGTAGTAGGTTTAGACGAACCTTCGGTGTCTCCGAGACTAGGTTTTTATTAGTACAAGGAGTGGCGCCTAGTTTTTTTCTTTCTTTTACAATAGTTTCCCAACTACACCTACTCACCGATCTATTAGCATGGTGACGTAGTTGTTACTAACTACACCCACTACACAAAAGGTTAGTAACAAAAAATCAAATCAAAAACAACGTAACAATCATGTCCAACGTTTCCATAAATAGTGATACTTAACCAGTAACTTCCAGAAGCCCATCGTTGGGCGCCACTTTTTGTCACCAACCGTTTCTGTACTAGGTCCTGTTGGTAACAACTACGTCATTACGGTTAGCTACAATCTCGGTGAGTAGGGGTGGTTAAGAAACTATGATAAAAAAAAGAAAAAACTAGGCGCCACTTGTACTAATAAAAACCTCAGCTCGGAGACACCGAGAATAAGTCTGAACTCACTACGAAGCGAATAAGGTAGAGCCAAAAAACGTTTACTACTTCTTATTATCTTATAGACGCGACGTGGGTTGTACATAAGCTTACATATGCGAAGTTATGTGCCTAAATCTCACCTTGATTGCAATCAAACAGTTAAGAAAGTTGAATGGTATAACGTCAGCGTACTCAAGACAACTGTATCACAGAAAGTTGAAAATGTTTCAAATTTACGACTGAAAGTAAAATAATTTAGTATGATCTACAATGAGATTCTTGATACAAATTAGAATAAATAATAAAGTTACTTCAAATTAACAATATGGTTAATTATAAAATTGAATACATTTTAAAAACTTTCACTATACAATACGTGAAGAACAATTGAGAATGTGGCTCGAATCATTTAGCGCCATAAATGAATTCTAGAAATAAGGTGGAATTCACAGATGTGAACCATTGACTCCAATAATACGATTTCTGGAGGTTATTGGATAAGTATCACGATTTACGGAAAAATAATTCCTGCAGATTAAAACCACTGAGAAATTCGATTCGAAATCTTAAGAAAGTTGCTAAAAGAACTTTAAACGTATTGAAAGCAACAAAGCCGGCGTTATTTTTAATTTTATTTCTAAACACCAACTGAATTAAAATATTGCTTAATTCTGCTAGTAACTGAAAATTTTTTTAACAGCGTAATAGATTTAACCGATGAAAAAAAAAAAGAAAAGAAGAATTACTTACAATTTAGCGGATAGCGTCTTAACAAAAAAGACTGTTCACAGCGATTTAAAAAATGCAAGTGAAAATGTGCCCCGTTTGCAATTCCCTCTCTTAAATGTTAAATAAAAATTAAGCATTTTACAAACAGTGAAATCCGCAAACAGTGGCGTCGTGAATTTTAATTACAATTATTGATTTAAAAAACGCATAAATAATGACATGTAACAAATAGCAGCGAATCAGAATGTAACCCAGAACTGACCCAACTTTTTTTTATACGACTATAAAATTGGCAAATCTTAGACAACGCCTACTAGACAACCTAACCGTTTGGGATTTAGTGTTAGTGATTACGTCGCTGCGGTAATCAAAACCAACAAAAGAAATTGCTGGTATAAATATGAGCTTCCAAAATCCGCTTAATGTGATCAATTTGAGCCAGCTACATCCAACTGATAACAAAAAGAGAATTTTGAAAAAAACATTAATCATTTACCGTGAAACGAAAAAAGGTCAATGTGTTGTAAGAGACGTTTGACTCAGGTGTCGTCTGGCAAATGCAATGAGTAAATTGACGTCGGACACTAGTCTAAGTGTAGACTCAGGGGAATCTGAATACGGGCTGACTTGGGTTCTTAGAGTACTCCGGTCATCATAAAACTGCTGATTGGCGAGAATCTTATGTGACGGAATATCAGGAACACTACACGATAGCACCGGTCGGCATCTGTAATGCTAATGCGTTTCAGATGGCAACGAAGCCCGCCGTGCGATGAGAGAATTTGGACAGTCGCTCGTCCCGGGTAATGGGACATGTTGATCCAGTCTAGCATATTTGGAATCAAGGAATAGGCGTTTCGTCCTTTATGGGATGTATCCTACTGCTGATTGCCGGTGCCACTCATTCCAGATCAAAGTTTTGAGATGACGCATGACGGCCAAAAAGGAAGGAAAAGTAGCGGTCAAAACTTGCTGGCCAGCTCTTACAAAAACTTTAAAGCAACACATTTCCTGCAATAGGAAATGCAGATAGATGTTTTGCCACAACCCATAAAGAATCTATAGGAACAGTACGATGCGCCCGGAAAATTGTACGAAAGAATAAAGAATTAAGCGATGCCAGTTTTCTAATAATGTGGGTCTGTCGCAATCCGTTGTGCTAGATGTCTGAGCCATATATGAGCATAAGAATGACTGCACTGTTGAAAATTTCCACTATGTAAATAGGTTCCAGAATACTTATAGAACAAATGCAAGACAGTTTTGCCTTTCTCAACTACATAAGAACAGTGTTTAACCAAGCTCAGTTTATGATTGAGCAAAATACCGAGGTATTTAAATTCAAAAACCTTTTGAATTAAAATGCAGTTAAGTCAAAGTGAAAGATCTTTTTTCAAGGAAGAACTAAAAACCATGTATCTGGTTTTGTTATTTGAGGCAATGAATTTGTTGTTAACAACCCAGCTACCTAGAATGTGCAAGCACTGTCGTGATTTTGCCCTTAGGTCGTGTCTGTTGTCTGCGGACACTGTGATAGTAATATTTGCGTAAACAAAAATGTCACAGTTATTGGCTCTCTTCTCTTCTTCTAGTAGAGATTCCACAACTACGTTCAACGAGGTCGGTCAGGAAACCAATCCTTGTGGGCAGCCTTTCGTCAATCGTTTTGTGTGGGAAGAACTAGAAACGCTTGTGAAATAAGAAATCGAGCGACTCGATAAATAACTGCGAATGACGCAAACGACGCCTGCAAGCCGTTACGCTGTATTTGTGTTAACGTGGTATGTTCGTTTTGTGTTGGACTTAATATTATGTTTTAGGTAACTTAATACGGAATTAGCTAATCCCCTACTTGATAAAACAATTTGTATTTTGGTGGTCATGTCGATTGTTGACTGTACGTGCATGTTAGATTAACACAATTAATAATATCATTTTGTGCTTCACAAAGTCGCATGCAGTGTGCGCTAAGTCTTAAAGGCTTAAATTGTTTTGTTACATATATACTTTTGCAATTTTAAATTTGCGAATATAATTTCATACCTACTGCGTATGTAAAAGTTTAGACCGACAGGGTCAGTTTATTGTACGGTGTGTTGTCTAGTATTATTTGATTCGAGCCACGTATTAACGTTCGGAAAATTTATACTTATGTACCTTCTTTGTTCTCTTTGGAATAAATTATTGTCTGTGATAAAATAAATATATATTCTGTGTTATTACTTCTGTCGTGTTATTTGTTTTTTCCAGCTACGGGTAGAGTTAGACGGGGTCTCCCTTATTTAATCTTTGCGCTTTTTTTTAGATTTAAGTTATAATTTAGCATCACAAAGCCTGTTAAAAAAAGACCAGCGTAACAAATATTGGCTGCCTAACTCAAGGAACCTAATTTTCCCATAACAAATTTTGGCACCCAACTGTCTGGTCTCAACTTTTCTTTTCATTGGAGATTTAGTCAGACATGTGTTAGCAGATCTCTGCTTTGGTTTATTGTTTTGATTAATTTCTTGTTTTGATTTTTATTGTTTTCGATGTGTATTACTCAGAGGAAGAACCACCACTTCTTATTTCATCAGACTCGAAACTCGGACTTAGATTCGCAAATGAACTGAACTGGCTGATTGGAATATTACTTTCTAGTTGTGTTTGTCTCGTGGAGTTTCTCAGCATCAACTGTTTTTTTTAGCTCTGGAAGCGTTATCGGGTAAAGCACTTCTTGTGTTTAGAAGTAGACGACATACATTACGTTCTTGGAATGAGGTTACTCCGATGTTGAAAACTGAATTTCTGTCTTTATATGGCATTTTATGCAGCTGTTAGAACCAGTCTCGGAGAAGACGCAGCTTAAAATCATACGCCGCAACTTGAACTTTTCGACATCTGAAGGAAGGGATCGACTTCTAGAACCATTTTTGGTTTATACAAATAAAACTGTTGCTTCTGCACCTTCGACTAAAGCTGTTGCTTGTTCTCTTCAAACTTCGTCGTTTCCTTCTTCTACAACTACTCTTAAGTCTACTAGTTGTGTTCACTGTCGTTCTAAAGCTGAGAAACTTTTACGACTTATTCGTTCTTTAACTTCTCTTCTTTCAATTTTTTTTGGTACTTAGGTATGGTTTCCAAAGCTTCTGCTTTTCCTCGTCGTTTCTCATGTTGGTGTATTGCAAGAGGTCTTCTATGCAAACGCGTACGCATTTCTTTGTCCGACTCTGGCGTGTGGAAATTAGTTGTTCCTTCGAACCAACGCAAGCAACTAATCCACCATTACCATCTTTCATCTGACCGTGAACACCGCAGTGTGAGGAGTACGTTGGAAACTCTTCGGTGTCATTTTTACTGGCCTCTTATGAAACCTAAGGTTGTTGAGTTTATACGTCACTGCTTTTGTTCGAACCCACAGCAGAGCAATCTTATTAGGTCATGTCACATTTTGACAAATACGATAAAGCTTTGGATGGACGTTTGGATACGTCCTAGGTATCTTGTTAGTTGTAGCTTGAATGCTACCCAATTGTTCCTCTCATATTGCTGTCACCGTTATTCTTTTCTTTGCTTAAGTTTCTGGTACTTATTTCTAGGTTCTTCTCTTCTCTATCTTACTTCAGGACAGACTACCTTTCCATATGTACATTGTTATATCCGCTGAGTTGGCCTTTTTGGGATTGGTACTTCGTATATAGGATTTTCTTTCTGCTTTTTGATTTATGTTTTTCTTATCTAGAGTTTCTTATCCCGCTTGTCGGAATTAAAAAATTGAAGTATACTTTCCAATTTGGGACAGCAATTAGTACGCATTCGTTCTATAGCTAATTTTGATATATTTTCTCTTCTCTTCTTTTTTTTTCTTCATTAATTTTACGAAGTTAAATGGGCACTGTAAGGTTGTCTCTCTTTTCGTTCTTCTACAAGGAGAAGAATGAGTCAGGCATTAACATCAAACCTTATTTTTCTCCGTCTTTATCTATCTCTTATCTGTTATCTTTTCTACTTTTCATTTTTGTCTTCTTGGGGCCTATCTTTCCTATGTGCCAACCAGTTTTTCTTTCTTTTGAATTCTCTTTGTGGTTCGCCTCTTGAGCAGTTGGTTGGGCATTGAAGGGTTGATCACTCCCTTTTGTTTCTTCTACGGAGAGAAGAAACGGATCAGAACTTACATTTACTCTTATCTTTCTCAATCTGTCTCTTTTCTTCCTTTCTTGTTTTTCTTACTTTTAATTTTTTTTGTTTTGCTTTTGAAGGTTTGTCTTTAGGACAATTATCTCTTTTGTTTTTTTCTTTTATCTTGTTTTTTTTTTGTTTGAACACTTTCTTTAATTTTTTTAGTAACTTCTTTAGTGTTCAAGCAACTATATATCTTTTCTTTTTCAGTTAGTTTTCTTGCTTGATTGGGTTTAGTAGGTTTTTGTTTTATTGTGCTTGGGTTGAAGCTTGGGATAGACTGCAAAGTCGCTTCTTGTACTCTGTAATTCCGCTTGGTCGGCATTTTTGATGTTGTCAGTCACCGTTAAGATATTTCTCTTCTTTGGGTTTTTTTTTGCTCTTGGAATATTCTAATCCGTTTTCCGGCATTTACGTTCAAATGTGACATTCAAACACGACGAGTACTGACTCACTACGTTCGATTGGCAAGTGAGGTTTTTTGTTCTTCTTTATTGACTCTTACTTCTTTTTCTTTTGGTTTTGTTTTGGGTTTTGCGGTCTAGATTTTTTTTGGATTGGCACTTATTTAGTGTTCAGCTTTTTGATGACTTTGTTGTTGTGACTCTTGGATTACTGATTTTTTTTTCAGCCTTTTTGGTAGTCCGACTTGTGTCGACTTTTAATCAGAATCTTTTTTTTGCTTGAAATTTCTTCGTTTGGTTTTATTTGCTTAGATCTTTAAGGTCTGTTCGGTTTTTTTAGTGGAAGAAACTCATATCGTCTGTTAACGACTTTTTGGACACAACTGCATTAGTTTTTCTTTTAACTTTTTTTCTTCTAAATCCACGTATAACAATTCAAAATCTGCTAGATGCTTGGTCAGTGAGGTCTATGGGATTGCGTTGGTCTCTTGCTTTATAGCGTAACGACTGATGTCCAATTTCAAAGAGTTTTTGGTTCTTTAGAGTATTATTCCGCTTCATGCGATTTTTCGACACATCTGGTTGGTAATGTTTAGCAAATTGGGAAAACCTTTTTCATTTACGTTTCTTCTTGAGTTTGGTGTTATTGTATTTGGGTTATTTTGGATTTCAGGGTTCTGTTCTCAGCGCGTACCTAAATTTCTATTTTTGACATTAGCTAGTGTCCACTTTCCAGGTATTTATGTTGCGAGTGGAGGGGGAATTTGTTATGTTAAAAGTTGGTAGTTCAATTTTCGAGTATAAAAATTTCTTCAAGTATAAAATTTGTCCCTAGACCCCCTAGTCTTTCGTCGGGATGTCAAATTTTAGACAGCATATTTTATTTCACTTCTTGTAAAACTTGGTGCAAAAAACTTTCACCATCAGATTATTTCACGTGAATATGCAAATTAAATTTGTGAAAGCTTAGTCGGGGTAAGTTGGTAAAATTCTTTATGCGACTTTTGAACACATCTGGCTGGTAATGTTTAGCAAATTGCGAAAACCTTTTTCATTTACGTTTCTTCTTGAGTTGGGTGTTATTGTATTTGGGTTATTTTGGATTTCAGGGTTCTGTTTTTAGCGTATGCCTAAATTTCTATTCTTGACTTTAGCTAGTGTCCACTTTCCAGGTTTTTATGTTGCGGGGGAGAATTTGTTATGTTAAAAGTTGGTAGTTCAGTTTTCGAGTATAAAAATTTCTTCAAGTATAAAATTTGTCCCTAGACCCTCTACTCTTTCGTCGGGATGTCAAATGTTAGACAGCATATTTTATTTCACTTCTTGTAAAACTTGGTGCAAAAAGCTTTCACCATCAGATTATTTCACGTGAATATGCGAATAAATTTTGTAGAAGCTTAGTCGGGGTAAGTTGGTAAAATTCTTTATGCGACTTTTGGACACATCAGGCTGGTAATGTTTAGCAAATTGCGAAAACCTTTTTCATCTACGTTTCTTCTTGAGTTTGGTGTTATTGTATTTGGGTTATTTTGGATTTCAGGGTTCTGTTCTTAGCGCGTACCTAAATTTCTATTTTTGACTTTAGCTAGTGTCCACTTTCTAGGTATTTATGTTGCGGGTGGAGGGGGAATTTGTTATGTTAAAAGTTGGTAGTTCAATTTTCGAGTATAAAAATTTCTTCAAGTATAAAATTTGTCCCTAGACCCCCTAGTCTTTCGTCGGGATGTCAAATTTTAGACAGCATATTTTATTTCACTTCTTGTAAAACTTGGTGCAAAAAACTTTCACCATCAGATTATTTCACGTGAATATGCAAATTAATTTTGTGAAAGCTTAGTCGGGGTAAGTTGGTAAAATTCTTTATGCGACTTTTGGACACATCTGGCTGGTAATGTTTAGCAAATTGCGAAAACCTTTTTCATTTACGTTTCTTCTTGAGTTGGGTGTTATTGTATTTGGGTTATTTTGGATTTCAGGGTTCTGTTTTTAGCGTATGCCTAAATTTCTATTCTTGACTTTAGCTAGTGTCCACTTTCCAGGTTTTTATGTTGCGGGGGAGAATTTGTTATGTTAAAAGTTGGTAGTTCAGTTTTCGAGTATAAAAATTTCTTCATGTATAAAATTTGTCCCTAGACCCTCTACTCTCTCGTCGGGATGTCAAATGTTAGACAGCATATTTTATTTCACTTCTTGTAAAACTTGGTGCAAAAAGCTTTCACCATCAGATTATTTCACGTGAATATGCGAATAAATTTTGTAGAAGCTTAGTCGGGGTAAGTTGGTAAAATTCTTTATGCGACTTTTGGACACATCTGGCTGGTAATGTTTAGCAAATTGCGAAAACCTTTTTCATTTACGTTTCTTCTTGAGTTTGGTGTTATTGTATTTGGGTTATTTTGGATTTCAGGGTTCTGTTCTTAGCGCGTACCTAAATTTCTATTTTTGACTTTAGCTAATGTCCACTTTCCAGGTATTTATGTTGCGGGTGGAGGGGGAATTTGTTATGTTAAAAGTTGGTAGTTCAATTTTCGAGTATAAAAATTCCTTCAAGTATAAAATTTGTCCCTAGACCCCCTAGTCTTTCGTCGGGATGTCAAATTTTAGACAGCATATTTTATTTCACTTCTTGTAAAACTTGGTACAAGAAACTTTCACCATCAGATTATTTCACGTGAATATGCAAATTAAATTTGTGAAAGCTTAGTCGGGGTAAGTTGGTAAAATTCTTTATGCGACTTTTGGACACATCTGGCTGGTAATGTTTAGCAAATTGCGAAAACCTTTTTCATTTACGTTTCTTCTTGAGTTTGGTGTTATTGTATTTGGGTTATTTTGAATTTCAGGGTTCTGTTCTTAGCGCGTACCTAAATTTCTATTTTTGACTTTAGCTAGTGTCCACTTTCCAGGTATTTATGTTGCGAGTGGAGGGGGAATTTGTTATGTTAAAAGTTGGTAGTTCAATTTTCGAGTATAAAAATTTCTTCAAGTATAAAATTTGTCCCTAAACCCCCTACTCTTTCGTCGGGATGTCAAATTTTAGACAGCATATTTTATTTCACTTCTTGTAAAACTTGGTGCAAAAAGCTTTCACCATCAGATTATTTCACGTGAATATTCAAATTAAATTTGTGAAAGCTTAGTCGGGGTAAGTTGGTAAAATTCTTTATGCGACTTTTCGACACATCTGGTTGGTAATGTTTAGCAAATTGCGAAAACCTTTTTCATTTACGTTTCTTCTTGAGTTTGGTGTTATTGTATTTGGGTTATTTTGGATTTCAGGGTTCTGTTCTTAGCGCGTACCTAAATTTCTATTTTTGACATTAGCTAGTGTCCACTTTCCAGGTATTTATGTTGCGAGTGGAGGGGGAATTTGTTATGTTAAAAGTTGGTAGTTCAATTTTCGAGTATAAAAATTTCTTCAAGTATAAAATTTGTCCCTAGACCCCCTAGTCTTTCGTCGGGATGTCAAATTTTAGACAGCATATTATATTTCACTTCTTGTAAAACTTGGTACAAAAAACTTTCACCATCAGATTATTTCACGTGAATATGCAAATTAAATTTGTGAAAGCTTAGTCGGGGTAAGTTGGTAAAATTCTTTATGCGACTTTTGGACACATCTGGCTGGTAATGTTTAGCAAATTGCGAAAACTTTTTTCATTTACGTTTCTTCTTGAGTTTGGTGTTATTGTATTTGGGGTATTTTGGATTTCAGGGTTCTGTTCTTAGCGCGTACCTAAATTTCTATTTTTGACTTTAGCTAATGTCCACTTTCCAGGTATTTATGTTGCGGGTGGAGGGGGAATTTGTTATGTTAAAAGTTGGTAGTTCAATTTTCGAGTATAAAAATTTCTTCAAGTATAAAATTTGTCCCTAAACCCCCTACTCTTTCGTCGGGATCTCAAATTTTAGACAGCATATTTTATTTCACTTCTTGTAAAACTTGGTGCAAAAAACTTTCACCATCAGATTATTTCACGTGAATATTCAAATTAAATTTGTGAAAGCTTAGTCGGGGTAAGTTGGTAAAATTCTTTATGCGACTTTTGGACACATCTGGCTGGTAATGTTTAGCAAATTGCGAAAACCTTTTTCATTTACGTTTCTTCTTGAGTTTGATGTTATTGTATTTGGGTTATTTTGGATTTCAGGGTTCTGTTCTTAGCGCGAACCTAAATTTCTATTTTTGACTTTAGCTAATGTCCACTTTCCAGGTATTTATGTTGCGGGTGGAGGGGGAATTTGTTATGTTAAAAGTTGGTAGTTCAATTTTCGAGTATAAAAATTTCTTCAAGTATAAAATTTGTCCCTAGACCCTCTACTCTTTCGTCGGGATGTCAAATTTTAGACAGCATATTTTATTTCACTTCTTGTAAAACTTGGTGCAAAAAACTTTCACCATCAGATTATTTCACGTGAATATGCAAATTACTTTTGTGAAAGCTTAGTCGGGGTAAGTTGGTAAAATTCTTTATGCGACTTTTGGACACATCTGGCTGGTAATGTTTAGCAAATTGCGAAAACCTTTTTCATTTACGTTTCTTCTTGAGTTTGGTGTTATTGTATTTGGGTTATTTTGGATTTCAGGGTTCTGTTCTTAGCGCGTACCTAAATTTCTATTTTTGACTTTAGCTAGTGTCCACTTTCCAGGTATTTATGTTGCGAGTGGAGGGGGAATTTGTTATGTTAAAAGTTGGTAGTTCAATTTTCGAGTATAAAAATTTCTTCAAGTATAAAATTTGTCCCTAGACCCCCTAGTCTTTCGTCGGGATGTCAAATTTTAGACAGCATATTTTATTTCACTTCTTGTAAAACTTGGTGCAAAAAACTTTCACCATCAGATTATTTCACGTGAATATGCAAATTAAATTTGTGAAAGCTTAGTCGGGGTAAGTTGGTAAAATTCTTTATGCGACTTTTGGACACATCTGGCTGGTAATGTTTAGCAAATTGCGAAAACCTTTTTCATTTACGTTTCTTCTTGAGTTTAGTGTTATTGTATTTGGGTTATTTTGAATTTCAGGGTTCTGTTCTTAGCGCGTACCTAAATTTCTATTTTTGACTTTAGCTAGTGTCCACTTTCCAGGTATTTATGTTGCGAGTGGAGGGGGAATTTGTTATGTTAAAAGTTGGTAGTTCAATTTTCGAGTATAAAATTTTCTTCAAGTATAAAATTTGTCCCTAAACCCCCTACTCTTTCGTCGGGATGTCAAATTTTAGACAGCATATTTTATTTCACTTCTTGTAAAACTTGATGCAAAAAGCTTTCACCATCAGATTATTTCACGTGAATATTCAAATTAAATTTGTGAAAGCTTAGTCGGGGTAAGTTGGTAAAATTCTTTATGCGACTTTTCGACACATCTGGTTGGTAATGTTTAGCAAATTGCGAAAACCTTTTTCATTTACGTTTCTTCTTGAGTTTGGTGTTATTGTATTTGGGTTATTTTGGATTTCAGGGTTCTGTTCTTAGCGCGTACCTAAATTTCTATTTTGACATTAGCTAGTGTCCACTTTCCAGGTATTTATGTTGCGAGTGGAGGGGGAATTTGTTATGTTAAAAGTTGGTAGTTCAATTTTCGAGTATAAAAATTTCTTCAAGTATAAAATTTGTCCCTAGACCCCCTAGTCTTTCGTCGGGATGTCAAATTTTAGACAGCATATTTTATTTCACTTCTTGTAAAACTTGGTACAAAAAACTTTCACCATCAGATTATTTCACGTGAATATGCAAATTAAATTTGTGAAAGCTTAGTCGGGGTAAGTTGGTAAAATTCTTTATGCGACTTTTCGACACATCTGGTTGGTAATGTTTAGCAAATTGCGAAAACCTTTTTCATTTACGTTTCTTCTTGAGTTTGGTGTTATTGTATTTGGGTTATTTTGAATTTCAGGGTTCTGTTCTTAGCGCGTACCTAAATTTCTATTTTTGACTTTAGCTAGTGTCCACTTTCCAGGTATTTATGTTGCGAGTGGAGGGGGAATTTGTTATGTTAAAAGTTGGTAGTTCAATTTTCGAGTATAAAAATTTCTTCAAGTATAAAATTTGTCCCTAAACCTCCTACTCTTTCGTCGGGATGTCAAATTTTAGACAGCATATTTTATTTCACTTCTTGTAAAACTTGGTGCAAAAAGCTTTCACCATCAGATTATTTCACGTGAATATTCAAATTAAATTTGTGAAAGCTTAGTCGGGGTAAGTTGGTAAAATTCTTTATGCGACTTTTCGACACATCTGGTTGGTAATGTTTAGCAAATTGCGAAAACCTTTTTCATTTACGTTTCTTCTTGAGTTTGGTGTTATTGTATTTGGGTTATTTTGGATTTCAGGGTTCTGTTCTTAGCGCGTACCTAAATTTCTATTTTTGACATTAGCTAGTGTCCACTTTCCAGGTATTTATGTTGCGAGTGGAGGGGGAATTTGTTATGTTAAAAGTTGGTAGTTCAATTTTCGAGTATAAAAATTTCTTCAAGTATAAAATTTGTCCCTAAACCCCCTACTCTTTCGTCGGGATGTCAAATTTTAGACAGCATATTTTATTTCACTTCTTGTAAAACTTGGTGCAAAAAGCTTTCACCATCAGATTATTTCACGTGAATATTCAAATTAAATTTGTGAAAGCTTAGTCGGGGTAAGTTGGTAAAATTCTTTATGCGACTTTTCGACACATCTGGTTGGTAATGTTTAGCAAATTGCGAAAACCTTTTTCATTTACGTTTCTTCTTGAGTTTGGTGTTATTGTATTTGGGTTATTTTGGATTTCAGGGTTCTGTTCTTAGCGCGTACCTAAATTTCTATTTTTGACATTAGCTAGTGTCCACTTTCCAGGTATTTATGTTGCGAGTGGAGGGGGAATTTGTTATGTTAAAAGTTGGTAGTTCAATTTTCGAGTATAAAAATTTCTTCAAGTATAAAATTTGTCCCTAAACCCCCTACTCTTTCGTCGGGATGTCAAATTTTAGACAGCATATTTTATTTCACTTCTTGTAAAACTTGGTGCAAAAAGCTTTCACCATCAGATTATTTCACGTGAATATTCAAATTAAATTTGTGAAAGCTTAGTCGGGGTAAGTTGGTAAAATTCTTTATGCGACTTTTCGACACATCTGGTTGGTAATGTTTAGCAAATTGCGAAAATATTTTTCATTTACGTTTCTTCTTGAGTTTGGTGTTATTGTATTTGGGTTATTTTGGATTTCAGGGTTCTGTTCTTAGCGCGTACCTAAATTTCTATTTTTGACTTTAGCTATTGTCCACTTTCCAGGTATTTATGTTGCGAGTGGAGGGGGAATTTGTTATGTTAAAAGTTGGTAGTTCAATTTTCGAGTATAAAAATTTCTTCAAGTATAAAATTTGTCCCTAGACCCCCTAGTCTTTCGTCGGGATGTCAAATTTTAGACAGCATATTTTATTTCACTTCTTGTAAAACTTGGTGCAAAAACTTTCACCATCAGATTATTTCACGTGAATATGCAAATTAAATTTGTGAAAGCTTAGTCGGGGTAAGTTGGTAAAATTCTTTATGCGACTTTTGGACACATCTGGCTGGTAATGTTTAGCAAATTGCGAAAACCTTTTTCATTTACGTTTCTTCTTGAGTTTGGTGTTATTGTATTTGGGGTATTTTGGATTTCAGGGTTCTGTTCTTAGCGCGTACCTAAATTTCTATTTTTGACTTTAGCTAATGTCCACTTTCCAGGTATTTATGTTGCGGGTGGAGGGGGAATTTGTTATGTTAAAAGTTGGTAGTTCAATTTTCGAGTATAAAAATTTCTTCAAGTATAAAATTTGTCCCTAAACCCCCTACTCTTTCGTCGGGATCTCAAATTTTAGACAGCATATTTTATTTCACTTCTTGTAAAACTTGGTGCAAAAAACTTTCACCATCAGATTATTTCACGTGAATATGCAAATTAAATTTGTGAAAGCTTAGTCAGGGGTAAGTTGGTAAAATTCTTTATGCGACTTTTGGACACATCTGGCTGGTAATGTTTAGCAAATTGCGAAAACCTTTTTCATTTACGTTTCTTCTTGAGTTTGGTGTTATTGTATTTGGGTTATTTTGGATTTCAGGGTTCTGTTCTTAGCGCGTACCTAAATTTCTATTTTTGACTTTAGCTAGTGTCCACTTTCCAGGTATTTATGTTGCGAGTGGAGGGGGAATTTGTTATGTTAAAAGTTGGTAGTTCAATTTTCGAGTATAAAAATTTCTTCAAGTATAAAATTTGTCCCTAGACCCCCTAGTCTTTCGTCGGGATGTCAAATTTTAAACAGCATATTTTATTTCACTTCTTGTAAAACTTGGTGCAAAAAACTTTCACCATCAGATTATTTCACGTGAATATGCGAATTAAATTTGTGGAAGCTTAGTCGGGGTAAGTTGGTAAAATTCTTTATGCGACTTTTGGACACATCTGGCTGGTAATGTTTAGCAAATTGCGAAAACCTTTTTCATTTACGTTTCTTCTTGAGTTTAATGTTATTGTATTTGGGTTATTTTGGATTTCAGGGTTCTGTTCTTAGCGCGTACCTAAATTTCTATTTTTGACTTTAGCTAATGTCCACTTTCCAGGTATTTATGTTGCGGGTGGAGGGGAATTTGTTATGTTAAAGTTGGTAGTTCAATTTTCGAGTATAAAAATTTCTTCAAGTATAAAATTTGTCCCTAAACCCCCTACTCTTTCGTCGGGATCTCAAATTTTAGACAGCATATTTTATTTCACTTCTTGTAAAACTTGGTGCAAAAAACTTTCACCATCAGATTATTTCACGTGAATATGCAAATTAAATTTGTGAAAGCTTAGTCGGGGTAAGTTGGTAAAATTCTTTATGCGACTTTTGGACACATCTGGCTGGTAATGTTTAGCAAATTGCGAAAACCTTTTTCATTTACGTTTCTTCTTGAGTTTGGTGTTATTGTATTTGGGTTATTTTGGATTTCAGGGTTCTGTTCTTAGCGCGTACCTAAATTTCTATTTATGACTTTAGCTAATGTCCACTTTCCAGGTATTTATGTTGCGGGTGGAGGGGGAATTTGTTATGTTAAAAGTTGGTAGTTCAATTTTCGAGTATAAAAATTTCTTCAAGTATAAAATTTGTCCCTAAACCCCCTACTCTTTCGTCGGGATCTCAAATTTTAGACAGCATATTTTATTTCACTTCTTGTAAAACTTGGTGCAAAAAACTTTCACCATCAGATTATTTCACGTGAATATTCAAATTAAATTTGTGAAAGCTTAGTCGGGGTAAGTTGGTAAAATTCTTTATGCGACTTTTGGACACATCTGGCTGGTAATGTTTAGCAAATTGCGAAAACCTTTTTCATTTACGTTTCTTCTTGAGTTTGGTGTTATTGTATTTGGGTTATTTTGGATTTCAGGGTTCTGTTCTTAGCGCGTACCTAAATTTCTGTTTTTGACTTTAGCTAGTGTCCACTTTCCAGGTATTTATGTTGCGAGTGGAGGGGGAATTTGTTATGTTAAAAGTTGGTAGTTCAATTTTCGAGTATAAAAATTTCTTCAAGTATAAAATTTGTCCCTAGACCCCCTAGTCTTTCGTCGGGATGTCAAATTTTAGACAGCATATTTTATTTCACTTCTTGTAAAACTTGGTGCAAAAAACTTTCACCATCAGATTATTTCACGTGAATATGCAAATTAAATTTGTGAAAGCTTAGTCGGGGTAAGTTGGTAAAATTCTTTATGCGACTTTTGGACACATCTGGCTGGTAATGTTTAGCAAATTGCGAAAACCTTTTTCATTTACGTTTCTTCTTGAGTTTGGTGTTATTGTATTTGGGTTATTTTGAATTTCAGGGTTCTGTTCTTAGCGCGTACCTAAATTTCTATTTTTGACTTTAGCTAATGTCCACTTTCCAGGTATTTATGTTGCGGGTGGAGGGGGAATTTGTTATGTTAAAAGTTGGTAGTTCAATTTTCGAGTATAAAAATTTCTTCAAGTATAAAATTTGTCCCTAGACCCCCTACTCTTTCGTCGGGATGTCAAATTTTAGACAGCATATTTTATTTCACTTCTTGTAAAACTTGGTGCAAAAAACTTTCACCATCAGATTATTTCACGTGAATATGCAAATTAAATTTGTGAAAGCTTAGTCGGGGTAAGTTGGTAAAATTCTTTATGCGACTTTTGGACACATCTGGCTGGTAATGTTTAGCAAATTGCGAAAACCTTTTTCATTTACGTTTCTTCTTGAGTTTGGTGTTATTGTATTTGGGTTATTTTGGATTTCAGGGTTCTGTTCTTAGCGCGTACCTAAATTTCTATTTTTGACTTTAGCTAATGTCCACTTTCCAGGTATTTATGTTGCGAGTGGAGGGGGAATTTGTTATGTTAAAAGTTGGTAGTTCAATTTTCGAGTATAAAAATTTCTTCAAGTATAAAATTTGTCCCTAGACCCCCTAGTCTTTCGTCGGGATGTCAAATTTTAGACAGCATATTTTATTTCACTTCTTGTAAAACTTGGTGCAAAAAACTTTCACCATCAGATTATTTCACGTGAATATGCAAATTACTTTTGTGAAAGCTTAGTCGGGGTAAGTTGGTAAAATTCTTTATGGGACTTTTGGACACATCTGACTGGTAATGTTTAGCAAATTGCGAAAACCTTTTTCATTTACGTTTCTTCTTGAGTTTGGTGTTATTGTATTTGGGTTATTTTGGATTTCAGGGTTCTGTTCTTAGCGCGTACCTAAATTTCTATTTATGACTTTAGCTAATGTCCACTTTCCAGGTATTTATGTTGCGGGTGGAGGGGGAATTTGTTATGTTAAAAGTTGGTAGTTCAATTTTCGAGTATAAAAATTTCTTCAAGTATAAAATTTGTCCCTAAACCCCCTACTCTTTCGTCGGGATCTCAAATTTTAGACAGCATATTTTATTTCACTTCTTGTAAAACTTGGTGCAAAAAACTTTCACCATCAGATTATTTCACGTGAATATGCAAATTAAATTTGTGAAAGCTTAGTCGGGGTAAGTTGGTAAAATTCTTTATGCGACTTTTGGACACATCTGGCTGGTAATGTTTAGCATATTGCGAAAACCTTTTTCATTTACGTTTCTTCTTGAGTTTGGTGTTATTGTATTTGGGTTATTTTGGATTTCAGGGTTCTGTTCTTAGCGCGTACCTAAATTTCTATTTATGACTTTAGCTAATGTCCACTTTCCAGGTATTTATGTTGCGGGTGGAGGGAATTTGTTATGTTAAAAGTTGGTAGTTCAATTTTCGAGTATAAATATTTCTTCGGGTATAAGATTTGTCCTTAGAACCCCTACTCTTTCGTCGAAATGTCAAATTTTAGACAGCATATTTTATTTCACTTCTTGTAAAACTTGGTGCAAAAAACTTTCACCATCAGATTATTTCACGTGAATATTCAAATTAAATTTGTGAAAGCTTAGTCGGGGTAAGTTGGTAAAATTCTTTATGCGACTTTTGGACACATCTGGCTGGTAATGTTTAGCAAATTGCGAAAACCTTTTTCATTTACGTTTCTTCTTGAGTTTGGTGTTATTGTATTTGGGTTATTTTGGATTTCAGGGTTCTGTTCTTAGCGCGTACCTAAATTTCTATTTTTGACTTTAGCTAATGTCCACTTTCCAGGTATTTATGTTGCGAGTGGAGGGAATTTGTTATGTTAAAAGTTGGTAGTTCAATTTTCGAGTACAAAAATTTGTTCCAGTATAAAATTTGTCCCTAGACACCCTAGTCTTTCGTCGCGATGTCAAATTTTAGACAGCATATTTTATTTCACTTCTTGTAAAACTTGGTGCAAAAAACTTTCACCATCAGATTATTTCACGTGAATATGCAAATTAAATTTGTGAAAGCTTAGTCGGGGTAAGTTGGTAAAATTCTTTATGCGACTTTTGGACACATCTGGCTGGTAATGTTTAGCAAATTGCGAAAACCTTTTTCATTTACGTTTCTTCTTGAGTTTGGTGTTATTGTATTTGGGTTATTTTGGATTTCAGGGTTCTGTTCTTAGCGCGTACCTAAATTTCTATTTTTGACTTTAGCTAGTGTCCACTTTCCAGGTATTTATGTTGCGGGTGGACGGGGAATTTGTTATGTTAAAAGTTGGTAGTTCAATTTTCGAGTATAAAAATTTCTTCAAGTATAAAATTTGTCCCTAGACCCCCTAGTCTTTCGTCGGGACGTCAAACTTTAGACAGCATATTTTATTTCACTTCTTGTAAAACTTGGTGCAAAAAACTTTCACCATCAGATTATTTCACGTGAATATGCGAATTAAATTTGTGGAAGCTTAGTCGGGGTAAGTTGGTAAAATTCTTTATGCGACTTTTGGACACATCTGGCTGGTAATGTTTAGCAAATTGCGAAAACCTTTTTCATTTACGTTTCTTCTTGAGTTTAGTGTTATTGTATTTGGGTTATTTTGGATTTCAGGGTTCTGTTCTTAGCGCGTACCTAAATTTCTATTTTTGACTTTAGCTAATGTCCACTTTCCAGGTATTTATGTTGCGAGTGGAGGGGGAATTTGTTATGTTAAAAGTTGGTAGTTCAATTTTCGAGTATAAAAATTTCTTCAAGTATAAAATTTGTCCCTAGACCCCCTACTCTTTCGTCGGGATGTCAAATTTTAGACAGCATATTTTATTTCACTTCTTGTAAAACTTGGTGCAAAAAACTTTCACCATCAGATTATTTCACGTGAATATGCAAATTAAATTTGTGAAAGGTTAGGCGGGGTAAGTTGGTAAAATTCTTTATGCGACTTTTGGACACATCTGGCTGGTAATGTTTAGCAAATTGCGAAAACCTTTTTCATTTACGTTTCTTCTTGAGTTTGGTGTTATTGTATTTGGGTTATTTTGGATTTCAGGGTTCTGTTCTTAGCGCGTACCTAAATTTCTATTTTTGACTTTAGCTAGTGTCCACTTTCCAGGTATTTATGTTGCGAGTGGAGGAGGAATTTGTTATGTTAAAAGTTGGTAGTTCAATTTTCGAGTATAAAAATTTCTTCAAGTATAAAATTTGTCTCTAGACCCCCTAGTCTTTCGTCGGGATGTCAAATTTTAGACAGCATATTTTATTTCACTTCTTGTAAAACTTGGTGCAAAAAACTTTCACCATCAGATTATTTCACGTGAATATGCAAATTAAATTTGTGAAAGCTTAGTCGGGGTAAGTTGGTAAAATTCTTTATGCGACTTTTCGACACATCTGGTTGGTAATGTTTAGCAAATTGCGAAAACCTTTTTCATTTACGTTTCTTCTTGAGTTTGGTGTTATTGTATTTGGGTTATTTTGGATTTCAGGGTTCTGTTCTTAGCGCGTACCTAAATTTCTATTTTTGACTTTAGCTAGTGTCCACTTTCCAGGTATTTATGTTGCGGGTGGAGGAGGAATTTGTTATGTTAAAAGTTGGTAGTTCAATTTTCGAGTATAAAAATTTCTTCAAGTATAAAATTTGTCCCTAAACCCCCTACTCTTTCGTCGGGATCTCAAATTTTAGACAGCATATTTTATTTCACTTCTTGTAAAACTTGGTGCAAAAAACTTTCACCATCAGATTATTTCACGTGAATATGCAAATTAAATTTGTGAAAGCTTAGTCGGGGTAAGTTGGTAAAATTCTTTATGCGACTTTTGGACACATCTGGCTGGTAATGTTTAGCAAATTGCGAAAACCTTTTTCATTTACGTTTCTTCTTGAGTTTGGTGTTATTGTATTTGGGTTATTTTGGATTTCAGGGTTCTGTTCTTAGCGCGTACCTAAATTTCTATTTTTGACTTTAGCTAGTGTCCACTTTCCAGGTATTTATGTTGCGAGTGGAGGGGAATTTGTTATGTTAAAAGTTGGTAGTTCAATTTTCGAGTATAAAATTTCTTCAAGTATAAAATTTGTCCCTAGACCCCTACTCTTTCGTCGGGATGTCAAATTTTAGACAGCATATTTTATTTCACTTCTTGTAAAACTTGGTGCAAAAACTTTCACCATCAGATTATTTCACGTGAATATGCAAATTAAATTTGTGAAAGCTTAGTCGGGGTAAGTTGGTAAAATTCTTTATGCGACTTTTGGACACATCTGGCTGGTAATGTTTAGCAAATTGCGAAAACCTTTTTCATTTACGTTTCTTCTTGAGTTTGGTGTTATTGTATTTGGGTTATTTTGGATTTCAGGGTTCTGTTCTTAGCGCGTACCTAAATTTCTATTTTTGACTTTAGCTAGTGTCCACTTTCCAGGTATTTATGTTGCGGGTGGAGGGGGAATTTGTTATGTTAAAAGTTGGTAGTTCAATTTTCGAGTATAAAAATTTCTTCAAGTATAAAATTTGTCCCTAGACCCCCTACTCTTTCGTCGGGATGTCAAATTTTAGACAGCATATTTTATTTCACTTCTTGTAAAACTTGGTGCAAAAAACTTTCACCATCAGATTATTTCACGTGAATATGCAAATTAAATTTGTGAAAGCTTAGTCGGGGTAAGTTGGTAAAATTCTTTATGCGACTTTTGGACACATCTGGCTGGTAATGTTTAGCAAATTGCGAAAACCTTTTTCATTTACGTTTCTTCTTGAGTTTGGTGTTATTGTATTTGGGTTATTTTGGATTTCAGGGTTCTGTTCTTAGCGCGTACCTAAATTTCTATTTTTGACTTTAGCTAGTGTCCACTTTCCAGGTATTTATGTTGCGAGTGGAGGGGGAATTTGTTATGTTAAAAGTTGGTAGTTCAATTTTCGAGTATAAAAATTTCTTCAAGTATAAAATTTGTCTCTAGACCCCCTAGTCTTTCGTCGGGATGTCAAATTTTAGACAGCATATTTTATTTCACTTCTTGTAAAACTTGGTGCAAAAAACTTTCACCATCAGATTATTTCACGTGAATATGCAAATTAAATTTGTGAAAGCTTAGTCGGGGTAAGTTGGTAAAATTCTTTATGCGACTTTTGGACACATCTGGCTGGTAATGTTTAGCAAATTGCGAAAACCTTTTTCATTTACGTTTCTTCTTGAGTTTGGTGTTATTGTATTTGGGTTATTTTGGATTTCAGGGTTCTGTTCTTAGCGCGTACCTAAATTTCTATTTTTGACTTTAGCTAGTGTCCACTTTCCAGGTATTTATGTTGCGGGTGGAGGAGGAATTTGTTATGTTAAAAGTTGGTAGTTCAATTTTCGAGTATAAAAATTTCTTCAAGTATAAAATTTGTCCCTAAACCCCCTACTCTTTCGTCGGGATCTCAAATTTTAGACAGCATATTTTATTTCACTTCTTGTAAAACTTGGTGCAAAAACTTTCACCATCAGATTATTTCACGTGAATATGCAAATTAAATTTGTGAAAGCTTAGTCAGGGTAAGTTGGTAAAATTCTTTATGCGACTTTTGGACACATCTGGCTGGTAATGTTTAGCAAATTGCGAAAACCTTTTTCATTTACGTTTCTTCTTGAGTTTGGTGTTATTGTATTTGGGTTATTTTGGATTTCAGGGTTCTGTTCTTAGCGCGTACCTAAATTTCTATTTTTGACTTTAGCTAGTGTCCACTTTCCAGGTATTTATGTTGCGAGTGGAGGGGGAATTTGTTATGTTAAAAGTTGGTAGTTCAATTTTCGAGTATAAAAATTTCTTCAAGTATAAAATTTGTCCCTAGACCCCTTACTTTTTCGTCGGGATGTCAAATTTTAGACAGCATATTTTATTTCACTTCTTGTAAAACTTGGTGCAAAAACTTTCACCATCAGATTATTTCACGTGAATATGCAAATTAAATTTGTGAAAGCTTAGTCGGGGTAAGTTGGTAAAATTCTTTATGCGACTTTTGGACACATCTGGCTGGTAATGTTTAGCAAATTGCGAAAACCTTTTTCATTTACGTTTCTTCTTGAGTTTGGTGTTATTGTATTTGGGTTATTTTGGATTTCAGGGTTCTGTTCTTAGCGCGTACCTAAATTTCTATTTTTGACTTTAGCTAGTGTCCACTATCCAGGTATTTATGTTGCGAGTGGAGGGGGAATTTGTTATGTTAAAAGTTGGTAGTTCAATTTTCGAGTATAAAAATTTCTTCAAGTATAAAATTTGTCTCTAGACCCCCTAGTCTTTCGTTGTCGGGATGTCAAATTTTAGACAGCATATTTTATTTCACTTCTTGTAAAACTTGGTGCAAAAAACTTTCACCATCAGATTATTTCACGTGAATATGCAAATTAAATTTGTGAAAGCTTAGTCGGGGTAAGTTGGTAAAATTCTTTATGCGACTTTTCGACACATCTGGTTGGTAATGTTTAGCAAATTGCGAAAACCTTTTTCATTTACGTTTCTTCTTGAGTTTGGTGTTATTGTATTTGGGTTATTTTGGATTTCAGGGTTCTGTTCTTAGCGCGTACCTAAATTTCTATTTTTGACTTTAGCTAGTGTCCACTTTCCAGGTATTTATGTTGCGAGTGGAGGGGGAATTTGTTATGTTAAAAGTTGGTAGTTCAATTTTCGAGTATAAAAATTTCTTCAAGTATAAAATTTGTCCCTAGACCCCCTAGTCTTTCGTCGGGATGTCAAATTTTAGACAGCATATTTTATTTCACTTCTTGTAAAACTTGGTGCAAAACACTTTCACCATCAGATTATTTCACGTGAATATGCAAATTAAATTTGTGAAAGCTTAGTCGGGGTAAGTTGGTAAAATTCTTTATGCGACTTTTGGACACATCTGGCTGGTGATGTTTAGCAAATTGCGAAAACCTTTTTCATTTACGTTTCTTCTTGAGTTTGGTGTTATTGTATTTGGGTTATTTTGGATTTCAGGGTTCTGTTCTTAGCGCGTACCTAAATTTCTATTTTTGACTTTAGCTAGTGTCCACTTTCCAGGTATTTATGTTGCGGGTGGACGGGGAATTTGTTATGTTAAAAGTTGGTAGTTCAATTTTCGAGTATAAAAATTTCTTCAAGTATAAAATTTGTCCCTAAACCCCCTACTCTTTCGTCGGGATCTCAAATTTTAGACAGCATATTTTATTTCACTTCTTGTAAAACTTGGTGCAAAAAACTTTCACCATCAGATTATTTCACGTGAATATGCAAATTAAATTTGTGAAAGCTTAGTCGGGGTAAGTTGGTAAAATTCTTTATGCGACTTTTGGACACATCTGGCTGGTAATGTTTAGCAAATTGCGAAAACCTTTTTCATTTACGTTTCTTCTTGAGTTTGGTGTTATTGTATTTGGGTTATTTTGGATTTCAGGGTTCTGTTCTTAGCGCGTACCTAAATTTCTATTTTTGACTTTAGCTAGTGTCCACTTTCCAGGTATTTATGTTGCGGGTGGACGGGGAATTTGTTATGTTAAAAGTTGGTAGTTCAATTTTCGAGTATAAAAATTTCTTTAAGTATAAAATTTGTCCCTAGACCCCTTACTTTTTCGTCGGGATGTCAAATCTTAGACCGCATATTTTATTTCATTTCTTGTAAGACCTGGTGCAAAAACCTTTCACCATCAGATTATTTCACGTGAATATGCAAATTAAATTTGTGAAAGCTTAGTCGGGGTAAGTTGGTAAAATTCTTTATGCGACTTTTGGACACATCTGGCTGGTAATGTTTAGCAAATTGCGAAAACCTTTTTCATTTACGTTTCTTCTTGAGTTTGGTGTTATTGTATTTGGGTTATTTTGGATTTCAGGGTTCTGTTCTTAGCGCGTACCTAAATTTCTATTTTTGACTTTAGCTAATGTCCACTTTCCAGGTATTTATGTTGCGGGTGGAGGGGGAATTTGTTATGTTAAAAGTTGGTAGTTCAATTTTCGAGTATAAAAATTTCTTCAAGTATAAAATTTGTCCCTAAACCCCCTACTCTTTCGTCGGGATCTCAAATTTTAGACAGCATATTTTATTTCACTTCTTGTAAAACTTGGTGCAAAAAACTTTCACCATCAGATTATTTCACGTGAATATGCAAATTAAATTTGTGAAAGCTTAGTCGGGGTAAGTTGGTAAAATTCTTTATGCGACTTTTGGACACATCTGGCTGGTAATGTTTAGCAAATTGCGAAAACCTTTTTCATTTACGTTTCTTCTTGAGTTTGGTGTTATTGTATTTGGGTTATTTTGGATTTCAGGGTTCTGTTCTTAGCGCGTACCTAAATTTCTATTTTTGACTTTAGCTAATGTCCACTTTCCAGGTATTTATGTTGCGGGTGGAGGGGAATTTGTTATGTTAAAAGTTGGTAGTTCAATTTTCAAGTATAAAAATTTCTTCAAGTATAAAATTTGTCCCTAGACCTCTACTTTTTCGTCAGGATGTCAAATTTTAGACCGAATATTTTATTTCACTTCTTGTAAAACTTGGTGCAAAAACTTTCACCATCAGATTATTTCACGTGAATATTCAAATTAAATTTGTGAAAGCTTAGTCGGGGTAAGTTGGTAAAATTCTTTATGCGACTTTTGGACACATCTGGCTGGTAATGTTTAGCAAATTGCGAAAACCTTTTTCATTTACGTTTCTTCTTGAGTTTGGTGTTATTGTATTTGGGTTATTTTGGATTTCAGGGTTCTGTTCTTAGCGCGTACCTAAATTTCTATTTTTGACTTTAGCTAGTGTCCACTTTCCAGGTATTTATGTTGCGAGTGGAGGGGGAATTTGTTATGTTAAAAGTTGGTAGTTCAATTTTCGAGTATAAAAATTTCTTCAAGTATAAAATTTGTCCCTAGACCCCCTAGTCTTTCGTCGGGATGTCAAATTTTAGACAGCATATTTTATTTCACTTCTTGTAAAACTTGGTGCAAAAAACTTTCACCATCAGATTATTTCACGTGAATATGCAAATTAAATTTGTGAAAGCTTAGGCGGGGTAAGTTGGTAAAATTCTTTATGCGACTTTTGGACACATCTGGCTGGTAATGTTTAGCAAATTGCGAAAACCTTTTTCATTTACGTTTCTTCTTGAGTTTGGTGTTATTGTATTTGGGTTATTTTGGATTTCAGGGTTCTGTTCTTAGCGCGTACCTAAATTTCTATTTTTGACTTTAGCTAGTGTCCACTTTCCAGGTATTTATGTTGCGAGTGGAGGGGGAATTTGTTATGTTAAAAGTTGGTAGTTCAATTTTCGAGTATAAAAATTTCTTCAAGTATAAAATTTGTCCCTAGACCCCTACTCTTTCGTCGGGATGTCAAATTTTAGACAGCATATTTTATTTCACTTCTTGTAAAACTTGGTGCAAAAAACTTTCACCATCAGATTATTTCACGTGAATATGCAAATTAAATTTGTGAAAGCTTAGTCGGGGTAAGTTGGTAAAATTCTTTATGCGACTTTTGGACACATCTGACTGGTAATGTTTAGCAAATTGCGAAAACCTTTTTCATTTACGTTTCTTCTTGAGTTTGGTGTTATTGTATTTGGGTTATTTTGGATTTCAGGGTTCTGTTCTTAGCGCGTACCTAAATTTCTATTTTTGACTTTAGCTAGTGTCCACTTTCCAGGTATTTATGTTTGCGGGTGGAGGGAATTTGTTATGTTAAAAGTTGGTAGTTCAATTTTCGAGTATAAAAATTTCTTCAAGTATAAAATTTGTCCCTAGACCCCCTACTCTTTCGTCGGGATGTCAAATTTTAGACAGCATATTTTATTTCACTTCTTGTAAAACTTGGTGCAAAAAACTTTCACCATCAGATTATTTCACGTGAATATGCAAATTAAATTTGTGAAAGCTTAGTCGGGGTAAGTTGGTAAAATTCTTTATGCGACTTTTGGACACATCTGGCTGGTAATGTTTAGCAAATTGCGAAAACCTTTTTCATTTACGTTTCTTCTTGAGTTTGGTGTTATTGTATTTGGGTTATTTTGGATTTCAGGGTTCTGTTCTTAGCGCGTACCTAAATTTCTATTTTTGACTTTAGCTAGTGTCCACTTTCCAGGTATTTATGTTGCGAGTGGAGGGGGAATTTGTTATGTTAAAAGTTGGTAGTTCAATTTTCGAGTATAAAAATTTCTTCAAGTATAAAATTTGTCTCTAGACCCCCTAGTCTTTCGTCGGGATGTCAAATTTTAGACAGCATATTTTATTTCACTTCTTGTAAAACTTGGTGCAAAAAACTTTCACCATCAGATTATTTCACGTGAATATGCAAATTAAATTTGTGAAAGCTTAGTCGGGGTAAGTTGGTAAAATTCTTTATGCGACTTTTCGACACATCTGGTTGGTAATGTTTAGCAAATTGCGAAAACCTTTTTCATTTACGTTTCTTCTTGAGTTTGGTGTTATTGTATTTGGGTTATTTTGGATTTCAGGGTTCTGTTCTTAGCGCGTACCTAAATTTCTATTTTTGACTTTAGCTAGTGTCCACTTTCCAGGTATTTATGTTGCGAGTGGAGGGGGAATTTGTTATGTTAAAAGTTGGTAGTTCAATTTTCGAGTATAAAAATTTCTTCAAGTATAAAATTTGTCTCTAGACCCCCTAGTCTTTCGTCGGGATGTCAAATTTTAGACAGCATATTTTATTTCACTTCTTGTAAAACTTGGTACAAAACACTTTCACCATCAGATTATTTCACGTGAATATGCAAATTAAATTTGTGAAAGCTTAGTCGGGGTAAGTTGGTAAAATTCTTTATGCGACTTTTCGACACATCTGGTTGGTAATGTTTAGCAAATTGCGAAAACCTTTTTCATTTACGTTTCTTCTTGAGTTTGGTGTTATTGTATTTGGGTTATTTTGGATTTCAGGGTTCTGTTCTTAGCGCGTACCTAAATTTCTATTTTTGACTTTAGCTAGTGTCCACTTTCCAGGTATTTATGTTGCGAGTGGAGGGGGAATTTGTTATGTTAAAAGTTGGTAGTTCTATTTTCGAGTATAAAAATTTGTTTAAGTATCAAATTTGTCCCTAGATCTCTTTCGTCGGGATGTCAAATTTTAGACCGCATATTTTATTTCACTTCTTGTAAAACTTGGTGCAAAAAACTTTCACCATCAGATTATTTCACGTGAATATGCGAATTAAATTTGTGGAAGCTTAGTCGGGGTAAGTTGGTAAAATTCTTTATGCGACTTTTGGACACATCTGGCTGGTAATGTTTAGCAAATTGCGAAAACCTTTTTCATTTACGTTTCTTCTTGAGTTTAATGTTATTGTATTTGGGTTATTTTGGATTTCAGGGTTCTGTTCTTAGCGCGTACCTAAATTTCTATTTTTGACTTTAGCTAATGTCCACTTTCCAGGTATTTATGTTGCGGGTGGAGGGGGAATTTGTTATGTTAAAAGTTGGTAGTTCAATTTTCGAGTATAAAAATTTCTTCAAGTATAAAATTTGTCCCTAAACCCCCTACTCTTTCGTCGGGATCTCAAATTTTAGACAGCATATTTTATTTCACTTCTTGTAAAACTTGGTGCAAAAAACTTTCACCATCAGATTATTTCACGTGAATATGCAAATTAAATTTGTGAAAGCTTAGTCGGGGTAAGTTGGTAAAATTCTTTATGCGACTTTTGGACACATCTGGCTGGTAATGTTTAGCAAATTGCGAAAACCTTTTTCATTTACGTTTCTTCTTGAGTTTGGTGTTATTGTATTTGGGTTATTTTGGATTTCAGGGTTCTGTTCTTAGCGCGTACCTAAATTTCTATTTTTGACTTTAGCTAGTGTCCACTTTCCAGGTATTTATGTTGCGAGTGGAGGGGGAATTTGTTATGTTAAAAGTTGGTAGTTCAATTTTCGAGTATAAAAATTTCTTCAAGTATAAAATTTGTCTCTAGACCCCCTAGTCTTTCGTCGGGATGTCAAATTTTAGACAGCATATTTTATTTCACTTCTTGTAAAACTTGGTGCAAAAAACTTTCACCATCAGATTATTTCACGTGAATATGCAAATTAAATTTGTGAAAGCTTAGTCGGGGTAAGTTGGTAAAATTCTTTATGCGACTTTTGGACACATCTGGCTGGTAATGTTTAGCAAATTGCGAAAACCTTTTTCATTTACGTTTCTTCTTGAGTTTAGTGTTATTGTATTTGGGTTATTTTGGATTTCAGGGTTCTGTTCTTAGCGCGTACCTAAATTTCTATTCTTGACTTTAGCTAGTGTCTACTTCCCAGGTTTTTATGTTGCTGGGAGGGAATTTGTTATGTTAAAAGGTGGTAGTTCAATTTTCGAGTATAAAAATTTCTTCAAGTATAAAATTTGTCCCTAGACCCCTTACTCTTCCGTCGGGATGTCAAATTTTAGACTGCATATTTTATTTCATTTCCTGTAAGACCTGGTGCAAAAAACTTTCACCATCAGATTATTTCACGTGAATATGCAAATTAAATTTGTGAAAGCTTAGTCGGGGTAAGTTGGTAAAATTCTTTATGCGACTTTTGGACACATCTGGCTGGTAATGTTTAGCAAATTGCGAAAACCTTTTTCATTTACGTTTCTTCTTGAGTTTGGTGTTATTGTATTTGGGTTATTTTGGATTTCAGGGTTCTGTTCTTAGCGCGTACCTAAATTTCTATTTTTGACTTTAGCTAGTGTCCACTTTCCAGGTATTTATGTTGCGAGTGGAGGGGGAATTTGTTATGTTAAAAGTTAGTTGTTCAATTTTCGAGTATAAAAATTTCTTCAAGTATAAAATTTGTCCCTAGACCCCCTAGTCTTTCGTCGGGATGTCAAATTTTAGACAGCATATTTTATTTCACTTCTTGTAAAACTTGGTGCAAAAAACTTTCACCATCAGATTATTTCACGTGAATATGCGAATTAAATTTGTGGAAGCTTAGTCGGGGTAAGTTGGTAAAATTCTTTATGCGACTTTTGGACACATCTGGCTGGTAATGTTTAGCAAATTGCGAAAACCTTTTTCATTTACGTTTCTTCTTGAGTTTAATGTTATTGTATTTGGGTTATTTTGGATTTCAGGGTTCTGTTCTTAGCGCGTACCTAAATTTCTATTTTTGACTTTAGCTAATGTCCACTTTCCAGGTATTTATGTTGCGGGTGGAGGGGAATTTGTTATGTTAAAAGTTGGTAATTCAATTTTCGAGTATAAATATTTCTTCAAGTATAAAATTTGTCCCTAAACCCCTACTCTTTCGTCGGGATCTCAAATTTTAGACAGCATATTTTATTTCACTTCTTGTAAAACTTGGTGCAAAAAACTTTCACCATCAGATTATTTCACGTGAATATGCAAATTAAATTTGTGAAAGCTTAGTCGGGGTAAGTTGGTAAAATTCTTTATGCGACTTTTGGACACATCTGGCTGGTAATGTTTAGCAAATTGCGAAAACCTTTTTCATTTACGTTTCTTCTTGAGTTTGGTGTTATTGTATTTGGGTTATTTTGGATTTCAGGGTTCTGTTCTTAGCGCGTACCTAAATTTCTATTTATGACTTTAGCTAATGTCCACTTTCCAGGTATTTATGTTGCGGGTGGAGGGGGAATTTGTTATGTTAAAAGTTGGTAGTTCAATTTTCGAGTATAAAAATTTCTTCAAGTATAAAATTTGTCCCTAAACCCCCTACTCTTTCGTCGGGATCTCAAATTTTAGACAGCATATTTTATTTCACTTCTTGTAAAACTTGGTGCAAAAAACTTTCACCATCAGATTATTTCACGTGAATATTCAAATTAAATTTGTGAAAGCTTAGTCGGGGTAAGTTGGTAAAATTCTTTATGCGACTTTTGGACACATCTGGCTGGTAATGTTTAGCAAATTGCGAAAACCTTTTTCATTTACGTTTCTTCTTGAGTTTGGTGTTATTGTATTTGGGTTATTTTGGATTTCAGGGTTCTGTTCTTAGCGCGTACCTAAATTTCTGTTTTTGACTTTAGCTAATGTCCACTTTCCAGGTATTTATGTTGCGGGTGGAGGGGGAATTTGTTATGTTAAAAGTTGGTAGTTCAATTTTCGAGTATAAAAATTTCTTCAAGTATAAAATTTGTCCCTAGACCCCCTACTCTTTCGTCGGGATGTCAAATTTTAGACAGCATATTTTATTTCACTTCTTGTAAAACTTGGTGCAAAAAACTTTCACCATCAGATTATTTCACGTGAATATGCAAATTAAATTTGTGAAAGCTTAGTCGGGGTAAGTTGGTAAAATTCTTTATGCGACTTTTGGACACATCTGGCTGGTAATGTTTAGCAAATTGCGAAAACCTTTTTCATTTACGTTTCTTCTTGAGTTTAGTGTTATTGTATTTGGGTTATTTTGGATTTCAGGGTTCTGTTCTTAGCGCGTACCTAAATTTCTATTTTTGACTTTAGCTAATGTCCACTTTCCAGGTATTTATGTTGCGGGTGGAGGGGGAATTTGTTATGTTAAAAGTTGGTAGTTCAATTTTCGAGTATAAAAATTTCTTCAAGTATAAAATTTGTCCCTAGACCCCCTACTCTTTCGTCGGGATGTCAAATTTTAGACAGCATATTTTATTTCACTTCTTGTAAAACTTGGTGCAAAAAACTTTCACCATCAGATTATTTCACGTGAATATTCAAATTAAATTTGTGAAAGCTTAGTCGGGGTAAGTTGGTAAAATTCTTTATGCGACTTTTGGACACATCTGGCTGGTAATGTTTAGCAAATTGCGAAAACCTTTTTCATTTACGTTTCTTCTTGAGTTTGGTGTTATTGTATTTGGGTTATTTTGGATTTCAGGGTTCTGTTCTTAGCCCGTACCTAAATTTCTGTTTTTGACTTTAGCTAATGTCCACTTTCCAGGTATTTATGTTGCGGGTGGAGGGGGAATTTGTTATGTTAAAAGTTGGTAGTTCAATTTTCGAGTATAAAAATTTCTTCAAGTATAAAATTTGTCCCTAGACCCCCTAGTCTTTCGTCGGGATGTCAAATTTTAGACAGCATATTTTATTTCACTTCTTGTAAAACTTGGTGCAAAAAACTTTCACCATCAGATTATTTCACGTGAATATGCAAATTAAATTTGTGAAAGCTTAGTCGGGGTAAGTTGGTAAAATTCTTTATGCGACTTTTGGACACATCTGGCTGGTAATGTTTAGCAAATTGCGAAAACCTTTTTCATTTACGTTTCTTCTTGAGTTTGGTGTTATTGTATTTGGGTTATTTTGGATTTCAGGGTTCTGTTCTTAGCGCGTACCTAAATTTCTATTTTTGACTTTAGCTAGTGTCCACTTTCCAGGTATTTATGTTGCGAGTGGAGGGGGAATTTGTTATGTTAAAAGTTGGTAGTTCAATTTTCGAGTATAAAAATTTCTTCAAGTATAAAATTTGTCCCTAGACCCCCTAGTCTTTCGTCGGGATGTCAAATTTTAGACAGCATATTTTATTTCACTTCTTGTAAAACTTGGTGCAAAAAACTTTCACCATCAGATTATTTCACGTGAATATGCGAATTAAATTTGTGGAAGCTTAGTCGGGGTAAGTTGGTAAAATTCTTTATGCGACTTTTGGACACATCTGGCTGGTAATGTTTAGCAAATTGGGAAAACCTTTTTCATTTACGTTTCTTCTTGAGTTGGGTGTTATTGTATTTGGGTTATTTTGGATTTCAGGGTTCTGTTCTTAGCGCGTACCTAAATTTCTATTTTTGACTTTAGCTAGTGTCCACTTTTCAGGTATTTATGTTGCGGGTGGAGGGGGAATTTGTTATGTTAAAAGTTGGTAGTTTTAATTTTCGAGTATAAAAATTTCTTCAAGTATAAAATTTGTCCCTAGACCCCCTACTCTTTCGTCGGGATGTCAAATTTTAGACAGCATATTTTATTTCACTTCTTGTAAAACTTGGTGCAAAAAACTTTCACCATCAGATTATTTCACGTGAATATGCGAATTAAATTTGTGGAAGCTTAGTCGGGGTAAGTTGGTAAAATTCTTTATGCGACTTTTGGACACATCTGGCTGGTAATGTTTAGCAAATTGGGAAAACCTTTTTCATTTACGTTTCTTCTTGAGTTGGGTGTTATTGTATTTGGGTTATTTTGGATTTCAGGGTTCTGTTCTTAGCGCGTACCTAAATTTCTATTTTTGACTTTAGCTAATGTCCACTTTCCAGGTATTTATGTTGCAAGTGGAGGGGGAATTTGTTATGTTAAAAGTTGGTAGTTCAATTTTCGAGTATAAAAATTTCTTCAAGTATAAAATTTGTCCCTAGACCCCCTACTCTTTCGTCGGGATGTCAAATTTTAGACAGCATATTTTATTTCACTTCTTGTAAAACTTGGTGCAAAAAGCTTTCACTATCAGATTATTTCACGTGAATATGCGAATAAATTTTGTAGAAGCTTAGTCAGAGTAAGTTGGTAAAATTCTCATTATTGTGAGTTTAATTTGATTCTGTTCCAATTGTTTGTAGCGGATTTGGGTACCCACCACACGTTTACCGTTATCAGTGAAGATAACGAACATGTGTCATAGTATTACGTTTTAGTTAATCGAAATGAAGATGGTTTATTATCACATTCATTTTATTAAAAATCTACTCATACAGATAATTATTTAAAGGAATTGTCTTATCATTCAGAAACTTTCAGTAATGAATTCGTTAGTCTGCAGAGCTGTTCCCTTAAGTCAACCCCAAAATCTTTAAAAAGAACTCAATTATCTAACCAACGTGTTAGTCTAAACACAACATGGTTACTCCGTTTTCTACTCTTTCTAAATTAAATCAACCTTTAAATTTGGTGCAGAACGTTATTCCTTTTTAATCTGACGGTGTTTACTGCATTCCTTAGACTTGTGGTAGTGCATACGAAGAAGAAACGGGTAGAAGCGTGAAAAGTTGTATTGAAGAACATAAAAAATGTAGTCGTCTTAAACAATCTTCAAAGTCAGCAATGGAGAAACACGTGATAGAAACGGGCCATCAAATTATGCTTGAAAACATTAAAATTTTATCGAATGTTTCTAATTGGTATTAGTGAAAAAATAAAGAATCTGTTGAAATAATTAAAAATTGCTTTTAATATTAACCGAGATTCTAGTTTTCGTATACCGAAGTTTTGGTCAGTTTGTCGATTGGAGGAAAATCAATAAAAGTTTGTTCCCGGCTCGGAACATGTCCACTGCGACGTATAACAAAAGCTCAGCTTGTGTGATAACGACAACACGGAAATCATCCAAAATGGAAAATTGTATTACGAATACAACCCGTGGAAACCTAAATTCTGCTCAATTTCTTTATTAAAATAAATATATTTGATGTTATAATCTGTTTTGTCACTTGTTCTCTTTTAGTGTTGGATATATTTAAACGACATCAGCCATTATTAATATCCGACCGTTTTGGTGCTTTTTTAAATTACTTTATGATTAGCACAGCGAGACTAGCAATCCTCTCGCCGAGTTGTATTGAGCTAGCCGCATGTTTTTAAGTTACAGGTAAATTCTCGTAAGACAATGTATAGGCCGACTTGACCTATTTACTAATCCTGCAGTGAGTTTTTCTATCGGCAGAATTTGGTGGTCATGGAAGCTACGTACTAAAAAGACACAAATCTGACTAAAAAACAAGAAACAATTTTGCTAAAAAACAGATTAAAACAGTTGTTTTATTGATCTACGTATTGTGTTCTACTCTGGCATTCAAGTCACTAATTTTTTTTTGTTTAAAACATTGTAAACATAATATCTTTTAGGTTTTTATTAAAATTGATTCATTTTCACCTGAACTGCAAGTTTTGAAAAATTTACCTGTGGCAACATGTGTTATTCTTTTAATAATTTGGTAAAATTAGACTACGTAAAAAAGCCAATTGTGGAAGATTGTGGCACCTAGATTAGATTGTAATGCAAATTTAAATAAATTGTAATTTTGTATATTTTTCATATTCAAAATAAATTTGTTTCGAAAATAAATGGTCGTTTTCTATGATGCGAATTAAATCTGGGGTTACAAGAATTTGAATTTGAAAAAAGCGGGTAGTTTTATTAGAAAAACTACAAGAATTTCGAGCATCTCGAGTATGTAATATTACAAACCTCAATCTTTTTATCCGCAATATTCAAAATAACCGATCGGAAATATTTATGCAGTTCGGCAAAAAAGGCAATCTAAATAGAGGAAAATAAATTTTAAATAAAAGACTATCTTTAGTCCGACAAGTTTTGCGAACCCCATTCGTTGTATCGGAATTTCAATAATCTGTATTCTGTATATTAAAATGTCTAAAAAGAACGAATGTTTTGTTCTACCCCATATATATTGAAGAAATTCTATTTTAAAATAAAGTATTACAACGCTTCCTAAATAAGCGCTTGCGATAAAACGGATTCCTCAATATCTGAAGAACAACAAGAAATTTATTAAGAAGTTAAAATAACTACGATCTTTATTATATCGGTGTAAGTGCATTTTATAAAATACTTTAAGGATGTTTTATAGCGTAATGTAAATCGAAGCAGGCTGTTAAAACTTTTGTTATTATTGTGATGACGTCGCTGCGATTAACCAATTAGATGCTGGTATTATTCGCGTTAACCAATCACAACTGATTGCCTCAGCATTCTGCAATTGTTTAAATAATTGATGTTGTTTTAATAACTCGCTTTTTTATATCAAACACCGTTTGATTTAACGATTGAATTTACAAAAAAAAAGTGAAAAAATTACAATTAAAAACAGGATATGACCACAGCCACAGTCGCTCATAAAATTAATAAAGATCGTAGGCTTTAACGCGTTTACAATCGGTTGTTGGACGATTGCCTGTCAATTATGCTTGCATTACTTAAGTGGTCATCCACTTGCAACATTTTTATCTGAACGATTATAGCTCTGGATCTATAAACCTGTCTTTAAATAACGGTTATCCTCTACTTTGCTTTGCATTGAATAAAATCAGCTACTTGACGACGTACAGTTTGAATAATACCAAAAACGTACAACGATGAAAAACTAGACCAGCTTGGCTTAAGGCTATAATTTTGATTATCGTCAAACAGAGCGGCACCAAACAAAATTAAACACACAATCGAAACATCGAACACTTGACTGATTACTTCTGTACCAGTTCACAAATACAAATGTTTCTTCAACATCTTAAGATAATATTTTCTCAAATTGCACATTCCACCGTAACGTAATAATGGCGAAAAATGTATGTAATGCATAATATTTTCTTCTGGGAAATGAAAACTCAGTCGCTATCGATAAAAATAAATCAAAAATTAACTTTTAACCGTTGCATATTGAATCCAATCAAAATTAATTTGTTTCAATTGAATGATGGAAGGGAATGTAAACAATATGGGTTAATGCTCATCGGGCACGTGTTTAATTTATTTAAAATTCTTTGACGTTTTCAAAACAGGTTGATTAATTTTTTTTTATTCGATTGAGCGAGGCGTCAGCGTCGTTAGCGATTAATAATTTGGCGTGGAAATTTAACGTGAAAAAAAAGAATCGTTTGGATTTCGGATTCTCATCGTTTTTTTTTCTAAGAATTTTTGCACCTGTTTTAGAGTGAGTCATTTACTATCGTCAAATTCCTCGCGCCAATTAAGACTATCTGCGCTGATAGTTTTCTGAGTAAGATTGGATTCTTCGTATGCGAATGATAACAAAGTTTTCGCTTCTTTTAGTATTAAAATTCTTAACGTTTTGTAGTGTAGATTACTCAACATTCTTGCAAAGATTTCGAAAAATTTTTTCCGGGTTATAGACCATCTTAGCATAAATCGACACTTTTTTTAATAGCGTGTTTTAGTCTATAGCTTCAATCGTATTATTAAAAAAAAATTAATAAACAAAGAAAGGGTTTTTAAGACTATAAAACACGTTTTATTTGTCTAAACCATTCCCATTAACAATATAAAAACATTTAGAAATAAAAACTTAATCAAAATGCTTCCTATGTACACTCGAGAAAAGAAAAAACGAGACACTACTTGCTTCGAAGTACAAATTTATAGCTGTGTAAAACGGGTTTAAAGCAATTTATTACAACACGGACCTTAAACAGTTTACGTAAATTTTGCTTAAAATAAAAAAAAAAATTATTTGCTAGTGAATAAAGACAGCTAAATAATTGAAAATTTATAAAGTATTTGTTTATTAAATTATGTCATCTTTTTATATAATTCTGAACATTAATAACGTTCTTCATTAATTAATATGGCCTTATTCTTTCTATTTTAACCATATTGCCTAATGTTATTTAAATAACAATCAAATAATTATAATAATTTTTAATAAATTAATAATTCATTTATTAATACTAGTAAATAATTTATTAAAATTGCAGAAGCATAATTTCTTCTTGCTAATGTTCAGTATTTTTGTTAACAAAAAAATTAATAAAAGTAAAACACGCAGAGTAAAAAAAACAAAAATTATTTTTCTGTATAAATAAATTTTTGAGAAACTATAAATTAGTACCGAAGATTTAATGACAGCGAAAGTCAATAATCTATTGACATTTAACGCCGTTAAAATTCTAACTATTAAATAGGTTAGGAACATTGTCGGTAAAATTGTGGAAAACATCATATCTAGCGGACAGCTGTTTCGTTTTTTTGGAACTCGTCAGCACTAGGATACACCGATGTGTTTCCACAACCATACCGACAGACAACCGCTGTGATTAAATCCACTGACAACTTTTCTACCTTTCTTACTAATTTATACCCAAACAACACATTGATACAAAAAACGTCTAAATGTCCGTCTAATAAACGTTAATAACGCGTTTAAAAACGTTTTAATGTCTAATAAACGTCTATTAGCCGGACATTTAGACGTTTTTTATACCAATGTGTTGCTTGGGTAATTTTCTATATATCATACGTGGTATTTTTACCACAGAATGGCTTTCCAAAAACTTTTCAAATATGTTGGTGATGTCTACACGACATAAAAAACTACGGTTTGTTACGACTAAAAATTAATTTTACGATTTCTGCGACTGGCAGTTAGACAACTTTACCAAAATCGACGCGCAAATATAAAGTTACATGAGTTAGTTAAGTCTTGAACCGTCAGAGGGCGCAACTTTAGTTTGATTTCTTGCCGGATACGTTAATTTTGATGTTGTGGTTCAAGTACGTTGCGTATAACCAGCGTTAGGACACAAAATGATCGCTAAGTGATACAATTTTTGTCATTCAACGACATCTGTCTTATGGATACTTTTTTTAAGTGAATCCTTTTTTCATGTGTGGTATTTGACCGTTAAAGGGGCGACGAAAATGTAATTCCTAGTCACCTGTTTGGAGATCTCTTTGTAGCTCTTAGTTATACCATCAATATATCCTTTTACATACGAGGTTTTTACCATTGTGGTAAATAAACTTCTCAACATAATTACCTGAAACAAAAACCAGTGTAATCGTTAAGGAAAAGGAGATGAATTTTAGTTACTGATAATCCGATTCACGATCATCGGTGTTGAAAGCTAGCCAAACAGTGAGCCGAATATCTATAAAATATTTTTTTCTACCTCTCCATTTGTATGTGACAAATAATTTTGGCGCCCAACGCGCGTTTCGTGTTATTTTTTTTCTTGGAGAAGACGGTTTGACTTGTTTTATCAATCTCAATTCGCACTTTTTTGCAATTGACATTCTTATACAAACGTTTGGAATGAAACTCTGGCAATCTTTTAGCTTTTGGACATCTGAGATGAGTGATCGACATCTAGAATCTTATTTGGTTTATACGAATAATACAGTTGCTTTCGCACTTTCTGCTAATGCTGTTGCTGGTTCTCTTCAAACTTCTTTGTTTTCTTCTTTTGCAACTACTCTTAAGTCTACTACTTGTGTTCACTGTCGTTCTAAAACTGAGAAACGTTTACAAACTGTTTGTTTTTTAGCGTCTCTTCTACCAAATTTTTTTTCGGTTGCTAGGATTATTCAGTTTACTATCGATCCTTGGTATTTAGTTCTGATTTCTAAAGTTTCTGCTTTTCCTTGTCGTTTCTCCCGTTGGTGTATTGTGAAAGGTTTTTTATGTAAACGTGTACGTATCTCTTTGTCTGATTCTTGCGTGTGGAAATTAGTTGTTCCATGCGACCAACGCAAACAACTGATCTATAATCACCACCTTCTATCTAAGAGAGAAAACTGCAGTATTAAGTGTACGTTAGGAGGTCTTTGCTATCACTTCTACTTGCCACATATGAGATTTAAGGTTGCTGCTCTTGCTGTTGCAACTCGCGACGAATCAATACTATTAAATTGCATTCTCGTTCATTGCCAGGTAGTATGAAGCGTTTCAACACTGATGTCGTTACTAGATTTTCTACACATCTACGTAAAGATACTACACTTGCTCCAGATGTAAAAGCTGCTTCTTTTGTCATTGAATTCTTTGGTTCTTTCTACTTATGCATCGACGTCTACTTCTTTTAATCCTACGCTTTTCTTTCACCGGCGTCGGAAGCGTCGTAAATGCTAACTGCGCTTGTTGACTTCGGGCTGTTGATTTTTAGCTATCGTTTTGGTTCTTGTGTTTTAAAATTGTGATATTATCCTTGGAGTAAAATTTTCACTTTGGGAAGAAAATTTCGTACACATTCGTTTTATACGATATCTTTTTCCTTTTCTTTCTTTTTTTCTAATTTTGCTTGAGCGGTTGGTTGGGCATTGAAGGTTTAATCATTATTTTTTGTTTCTTCTACAAAGAGAAGAACGAATCAAACATTTACATCGAGTCTTATCATTTTCCGTCTTTCTCTATATCTATCTTTCCTACTGTTCATTTCTTTCTTCTTTAATGTAGTTACTTTTTCTGTACCAGCCATTCTTCTTTCTTTTGCTTCTCTTGAAGTTCGTTTTTTGGAATGGCAAGTAGGGTAAAGTCACTTTGGGTTCACTATCTATGGAGAGGTAGTCGAGCCGTACACTAACATGGTATTCTCTTTTCTCCTTCTGTCTTTCTTTCTCTTCTTTCAATCTGTCTCCATAAGTATGAAGGCGTCTGTTGTGGAAACCCAACGGCTGCGTGTTCAGGAAGGTTAGTTGTCTTCGGCCTGGTAGCTTTGGACCAAGCACAATACCTTTCGGAGGCTGTACGGCGGACTTGATAGAGCTGGAGTGATCAATCCTTCTTAACCGGCACGTAGAATGTTCGCGGTTGTAGTTCAGCGGATGTAGGCTGTAGTCTTTTTTTTAGCTTATAAGCAAAATTTTCAGATGTTTTTTCCTGCTTCTTTTATATATTATTACGATAAGGGGATTTTTTTTGGGTCTTGTTTCTACTGATTCTAGTTCATATTTTCACCTGGGTAGGAGGAGACCTGTCGTGATCAAGCGTCTAATGGGTGCAGTGACGTGCGCTGGTGTGGACTAACGTTGGAGCGGTCAACAACGCCCTATTCCATTTTGACGCAAGGGTTTAAAGTGTGGTTAAAACTCCCACGCCACACAATTGTCCGGCACTTCATTAAAGAAACCTTTGGCTGTAATAGGGTTCGTGGGGTTTTGTCTTAGCATTCGGGTTCGGGTGTCGTTCCTTTTCCTTTACTGAAGGATGGTCCGGGTGGTATTCATAGTAGAGTTTAATTACAAAGGTTGGAGTTTCATAAGGATGTTGGGGCTTTTGAGTCCTTGACGCTTGTCTTTTCCTTTTTTCTCTCATCTTCTCTTTTTTTAATTTCTTTTTGATCTTCTCTCTTCACTTGGTATGAGTTATTAAAGAAACGTTAATAACTCATACCTGGAATCACTTTTTGGTGGCTTTAATGAGAAGTTTTGGTTTGTAATATTAGCCTTCTAGGTTCTGTTGAGTTTGGTTCTTCTGACAGTAACATTTTTTTTATGCGTTTCTAGTCCAAGTCAAGTTTGTTTGATTTTAGAAAACTTCGAATTACTCTTTTCCTTTGACTGTCGGGTTGAGGTTTCCTTGGTTTTTCGGTTTATGGGGTTGGGTTCAGGTTTTCAATGTGTTGGTAGTGGTTGTTTAGTTGTTGACCAACAACTTCCGTTTTAAGTCAACCTTAGAACTGCGTTCGGATTTATTTCGATACTTCTGGCTAGGGGGGAATTTGTAACGATTAAAAATTAGTTTTCCAATTTTTGTGACTGGCGGTTAGACAACTTTGCTAACGTCGACGGGCAAGTACAAAGTAAGGTGAGTTAGTTAAGTCTTGAACCGTCAGAGGGCGCAGCTTTAGTTCGATTTCTTGCCGGATACGTTAATTTTGATGTTGTTGTTCAAGTACGTTGCGTGTAACCAGCGTTAGGACACAAAATGATTTCTAAGTGATACAATTTTTGTCATCCATCGACATTTGTCTTATGGATACTTTTTTTAGTGAATATTTTCATGTTTCGTATTTGAGAGTTAAAGGGGCGACAAAAATGTAATTTCGAATCACCTGTTTGGAGATCGCGTTGTAGCTCTTAGTTATACCTCCAATATATCCTTTTAAATACGAGGTTTTCACCATGGTGGTAAATAATACTTCTCAACATAATTACCTGAAACAAAAACCGGTGTAATCCTTAAGGAAAAGGAGATGAATTTTAGTTACTGATAATGCGATTCACGACCATCGGTGTTGAGAGCTAGCCAAACAGTAAGCCGAATATCTATAAAATCTTTTTTTCTACTTCTACATTTGTATGTGACAAATAATTTTGACGCCCAACGCGGGGTCTCGATTTTTTCGATTGTTTCGTGTTATTTTTTTCATGGAGAAGGTATCTTGACTGTTTTATAAATCACAATTTTTTGATCAAAGTTTTTGGTTTATTTTACTTATGCATCGACGTCGTCTAATTTTAATCGTTCGCGTTTCTTCTATCGGCGTGCAAGCGTTGTAAATGCTTACTGTAGTTGTTGACTTCCAGTTGTTGACTGTTAAGTATCGTCTTGGTTCTTGTGTTCTTTTGATTAAGTTGTTTGACAATTTTTTTTTTGTTTTCTTTCTTGACTATCTTATTTCAGGACAGACTACTTTTTGTCTCTGTATAGTTATACTCATTCAGTCGGAATCTTTTGAATTGGTACGTTACTTATCGGATTCTCTGCTTTGCTTTTAAATTTTAATTTTGTTTCTGAGGTTTCCTATTCCATTAATCGGCATTAAAATTTTAGAATACATTTTTTGTTTTATAGTTTACTACGATATCTTTTTTCTTCTCATTTTTTTAAAAATTTTGCTTGAGCTATTAGTTGGGTATTAAAGGGTAAATCATTTCCTTTCTTCTACGGAGAGAAGAACAAATCAGACATTTACAATAAGTCCTATCTTTTTCTATATCTTTCCTACTTTTTGTTTCTTTCTGCTTCAATGTAGTTACTTCCTCTATACCAGCCCATCTTCTTTTTTTGGTAAGGTCTATTTAGTTTTACTATCTAGAGAGAGGTAGTCAAGCCTTACACTAACATCGTACTCTTTTTTCTCCTTCTGTTTTCCTCTCATTTTTTCTTTTTTTGTTATCTGTTTTTGTTTTGGGGGGTGTGGTGCCTGCTGTGGAAACCCAACGGTTGCGTGTTCCGGAAGGTTGGTTGTTTCCGTTTTTGTAGCCTTAAGTTTTGGATCAAATACAATTTTTTTGGAGGCCGTACGACAAACATGAGGGAGCTAGGGTGATCACTTCTGCTTAACCGACATGTAAAATGTTTGCGGTTGTACAAGTGGCACCGCTGCCGACTACAGTCGAGCGGATGCGGGTTCTAGTCCTTTTTTTTAACATAGAAACATAATTTTGAAATGCTTCTTTTTCTGCTTTTTGTATATACTTTCAAGGTGGGGGGATTTTTTCTGGGTCTACTCTCTACTGATCCTAGATCAGATTCCTGCCTGGGTAAGAGGAAACCTGTCGTGGTCAAGCGAGTACCGAGTGCGGTGACGTGCGCTAGTCTGGACTAACGATGGTATGGTTAAGACTCCCGGCATTTTGGCTGCAATAGGATTTCTAGAGTTTTGTCTTGACCTTGGGATTTGGGTGTCGTTCTTTTTCCTTTACTGAGGGATTGTCCGGGTTGTATTCAGACTAGATTTTAATTACCGGGGTGGGGGTTTCATAAGGATATTGTGGTTTTTGAGTGCTTGACGCTTATCTAATTTTACCTTTTTTCTCTCCTCTCCTGTTTTCTATTAATTTTTTTTTTGGTTTTCTCTCCTCACTTGGTAGAAAGTATCGTCGATAATTCATACCCGGAATCATCTTTTGGTGGCTTTAATGATTACGTTTGGTTTTTGATATTAGCCTTCTAAGTTCTGTTGAGTTTAGTTTTTCGGGCAGTGCCTGATGCGCCTCTAGTATAAGTTAAGTCTGTTTGATTTTGGAGAATACGTTTTCGCTCGGGATGCAATTGACTGATATAATGAGAATTTTTATCTAATTATTTACAAACTTTTGAAAATATTAGCCACGCTTTCGACACCAACTCTAAAACGTACGTTTTTAACAGTGAGAAGACTTAAAAACTACATCCAAAACAGGGTAGGACATAATCGCCTCAATGGATTAGCCTACTATACTAATTACAGATCCCGTTCAAATCTGTCAAACACTAAAAGGAAAGAGTTGCAAAACCCAGTTTATTACAAGAATAAATTTATTTCAAACAAGAGAATAGAAGTTATAAAAACAAAGTAGAACAATAGCATAATAATAATACTGATGCAAGCTTCTTAGATTAGGCAACATTTTGTACAGCTAATTATATTCAATGTTAACATGCATTACATATAATTTGAGATGAAGAACAAATGACATAATTTACAATCATCGTAACTTCAAACGTCAAACGCAAAACGAATTGATAATCGACAATTATACTAAATAACAAATAATAAAATGAGTAGTAAAACTTACCCCACCGAAGTTCCTTGTCTCAATACAAACTGCGTTACATAAGGTTAAAGATGATTAAAAATAACTATTGAAAGTCAAATAAATTAGTATAATCTACACTAGATTAATTAGAACAAGTAATACGGTGAATTCCAAATACATGCTAAAAAGCTGACTGATAATTAGAAAATCAAATATAATTAAAAATCTTTACGGTACTAAAAGAACTTTTAAATGGATGCGCGAGTTAACGTTTGTCATCCTTGGATTTAGAGATAAGGCAAACTCCACAGCTATTAATCTATTAAATTGAATTGAAATACTTCTGGAGGTTACTATCTGAGTATTCCTATTTAAGAGGTTTATGTTTTAGAATTTTTTTCTTTATCTGAGAACGTTACGCAATTAACAATATTGTTTAATCCGATTAGCACATTAAACAATTCTACATCAGCACACTCGTCAAAAGCACAATAGTTTGCGCTTCTTCGTCTCGTAAGTGTCGCACACGATACGCGTTTACAAGACAGTGCAGGCGACAAACCAGTGCAGGCGTTAATTTTAATTAGAAATATTGTTTTTATGCATAAATAATGACAGGTAATATGGTCTAGTTGCGATACAGTTTCACTGATGTTTTTTTTACACACTACTAACGTTTTCATGTTTTTGGTATTTTTTGTTTGTAACGTCTTAGAACATCAACTCTTTTATATGTTATTTAATTTACCTACATAATTTTAGTCTACCATTTTCAAAAGATTATTTGTCAGTTTTTTTTGCAATTTAATCGTTGCCCCCAAGAAGCCGGCGTAGTAGATAGAGCATCGACTTACGAAGTTCCCAGTAAGGCTCTCTATCTCCCTTGGATACTCGTGTCGTTGCCAATTCACGTTTGACGAGACACCGTCGCAACCTGCTTCATCCTACAAAATGATTTTTTTTTGTTACTTTGCCATGTTTATGCAGCTTTTACATAATTCACTAGTATAATGGGAATATTGGAATTTGTTGGATTGCTGTCCGTTTTATGGGTTTGAGACACAAGGCAAATTTCATACGCTCTATGCGTATTGGACTGCGTATTACTACTACGCGACGCTTCTACTGCTAGAAAGACAAATCTTCCCTACGATGCTTTTGTGCAATAATCGTTTCCCCTCTTTTCAAAACTAGGTCCCGATTTACCGTAGTTAGTAAAACCTTAGGTTTCTGTCTGAAGATTTGATCGAAATTTTAAATTGGAACAAGTTTCGAACTTACCGGCGTGGGAACCAATCGGGCGACGATGGCCCAGTTATACCTCCAATTCATGCTCAAAACTGATTCTCGGAATTGGGTGAAATGACTATTATTTTTAGGGCAGCAGCCACATGACAAACTGATCCCTCTTGTATAGATCGTACATAAGTAAGTCCACAACCCGCGCACGTTATACTACCATAGAAACGAGCTTATTAAAAAATTAGTGTCAAGGTTAGAATACGGTACGTTTCGGTCGTTGACCAAGTCCAAACTTGCGCTTGGAACAAAGAATTGTGTAGAGACGTATCCGTTTTAAGAGCAACAACACCACATGGTAGAGTGTAGGCTTGGGTCAGTCGTTCAGTTCACGTCTGTACTACAGTTTTTATTTAAAGAAACCATAAAATGGTCAATAAAAGAATGATATAATCGACGGATGGAGGGGATCATTTGCGTATTTGTATATATTAGTATATATTAGAAAAGGAGAAAAAAAAGATAAAAATCTAATTTCACTTGACTTTTCCTTATCTATTCATAAATTGCTCTGCTCACTATTTCGCTTACTGTTTTATCTTTTAGTTTATCACGTTCTTCCCTTGTCTATTTTTTGTTATCCTCGCATTATAACAGGACGTGTTCCGACGTCTCTTTTTTCTTACATGTGCATTCATCGGTTTTCGTTATCTTCATTTTGTTAGTATAACTTGGGTATGGCCCATGTCCTGTTCAAAATTGTATGAATCTTCTTGATGATTCTAAGTACTTTATTTGTAACCTTTCCTCTATGTCGGGAAATATTACGTATACTCTTCTTCCTTTTTCGCTTTCGTTCCATCTTGTTTGCCATTCTTCTTTTGTTCTTCTTTCTATTTGCTCCTTATTTCTTCCTTCTATGCCTATTACGTCTTTTATTCTTTGTATTTCTTGTCGTTTTGACCAGTACTTGGCCCGTCTTTCTTTTATCTTGAGGTCAGCTGGGTATAACCCTGTTATCACTAGAATAGCATCTAGTGGTGCAGTTCTATATACCCCAGTGAGTCTCAACATCACAGTTCTTTGTGTCTGTAGAACTCTTTGTTTGGGTTTGACTAAGTTAAGTCTATGCGCCCATGTACTTGCTGTGTACGCTAATATAGATGTTAATGTCGTACTGAAGTATAATTTTATTCTTTCTATCGGTATTCGAAACTCTCTTTGTGCCAGTGTAACAATCTGCTGTGTTGTGTTTATCGCTTTCTTGCATTTTTTTTCTATATGTTCCATAAAGTTTTGTTTTTCGTCGATTATTATCCCTAGATATTTATAGCTGCTACTTCTTTTCATTGTTTCTTTTCCCATTTTAATTGTTGGGTTTTTCTGTGATCTTCGTTTGAGAATTACGTATGTTGTTTTGTCTTTTGCCATCTCTAGTTTGTTTTCGCTGCACGAATTTATTATTTTAGTCATTATTTTTGTGATTTTCGTTGTTATTTCTCGTATGCTGTTTCCCCCAACAGACACCGCCAGATCGTCGCTATTACACTTTCTACTTCTTGATCTTATTTCATTTGGTCCAGCAAGTTTTCCATTATGATGTCTCAAAAAGTTGGTCCACATATGGATCCTTGCGGGCATCCTTTTGTTATCTTCCTTCTTATCGTTTTTCCTTGTCCGTTTATTTCTACTATTCTATCCTTTAGATAGTCTTTTATTATGTTGTATATTTTTATTGGGCAGTTCATTTTCTGGAGTTGTCTAAACAAAGCTGGCCACCATAGATTGTTAAAAGCTCCTTTTATGTCGATAAAGACCATTACCCCGTATTTTTGGCTCATATTTACTATAGCTGTCGTTGCGTGATTAATTGCGTCTTCTGTTGACTTTCCTTTTCGGAATCCGTATTGATTTGGGTTTTTTTCCATACTTACTTCGATGTTCTTCGAGCTTTCCCCATATTAATATTTCTAGAGTTTTCCCCATTGTGTTTAATAAGCATATGGGTCTATACGACCCCGGGTTCGATTTGTCTTTATTTTTTCCTTCTTCCAATAGTATTACTTTTGCGGTTTTCTACGGTTTTGCAAACTTCCCTTGCCTTAAGCATTCGTTAAATAGTTTCGTTAGGCTTGTTTTAATGTTGTCTTTTAACACTATTAATCCTTCGGATTTTATTTGATCTTTTCCTGGAGATTTCTTTGTTTTATTATCCTGTCAGTATATTGTTTAGATACAGCTGTTCATCAGTTTTTCTTGTTCCTTGTTGTTCCACAGTGTCTTCTTCTTCTTTATCGTCAGACATTAGATGTTTCAAGATCGTTTCGGCTGAGTCTTCCCAGTTTGTTGTAAAGTCTTAATTTCTTTTTTCAACTATTTGTAGTACCATTGGGCTTCTTATCTTATTGGTCACTATTTTATACGGCATGCCCCACGCATCTTCCTGCAAGTTTTCTTGTACAGAGTTATTCCAGGCTTTTGTTCTGTGTTTCTCTAGTTCCTTTTTGTATTTGCCCTTCTTTTCTTGATATTGTACTAAGAAATACTCTTCTTGCCCTGTAATAGATTTTTGATATATTTTCCTCGCTCTTCTCATGGCCGTTCTCAGTTTATACAAACTTTCTGTCCACTCAATCCATTCATATCTTGTTTGTTTTTTTTGGGTATTGTCCAGTCCATTGCTCTTTTTATTTCTGTTGATAGTTTTTCGACATACGTGCAAACGTTTTCTCCCTGTTCTATTTCTTTTAATATTCTAAATTCTGTTTTTAGTTTTTTCCAGTTTGCTCTACTTACGTCGTACTTACAGCAACTTGATTCCAGCGTATTTATGTAACTCGTTCTGTCCCTTGAGATATTAAATGTTATTAGGTTGTGGTCACTAGATGTCTTGTTGTCGTGTACTCGCCATTCGTTTACCTTACCATATGGTCTATTATTGTATGATGTGATGTCTATGTTACTAGTAGCACCAGCTCTGTTACTAAACGTTGGCGGGTTATTTGGTTTGTTTCCTATTTCCAGTCCCAGATACTGGACCATATCCTCGACCGCTCTTCCTCTTTCGTCAGATTCTTCTCTGTGCCCTTCTTTGTCGCTGTGCCACAGGGGTGATCTTGCGTTTACATCTGCCATTATTATTACTGGCTCGTCTTTGTATCTGTGACAAATATCTACTGTGCGCTCTATGTGGCGTTCTAATTCTTCGCCGAACTGGTAGTACTGGTTAACCAGCATCCAGTTGCCAGTTTCTTTGGTATGAATTTCTATACACACGCAGTGTCTGTTACTACTATGTTCTTATTGTATATTATTACCCCTACCATTGGATTATCTCCCTCTGTTATTTGGCTTTTGGTTTTTGGCACATTCATGATTTTGTTGTTCTTCGTATATGGTTCTTGTATTGCTAGTATGTCTAGTCTGATTTCTTCTACTAGCTTGTTTGTTTCCATACTTACCATTTTACTGTTCTTTGTGTTTAGCCGTCCTGTTCTTATTTTGTTGTTGTCGTCCATTACGGTATCCTCGTGTGTATTCCGCATTCTGGTCATGGTTTTGTATGGTTAATTTCTATTCGTCCGTGTGTTCTACGAATTGTTTGTACACATTTTCTAGGTTTAATTTTTTATTTCTTCTCTTAAATACCGTTTTTAACAAGGTGTGCAGTTCTTCTGCCTCAGTTGGAATATTCGAAAATTTGAGTTGCATTCTATCTATCTTCTCTTATGTTATTCTTCTACCTTTTGGATGGATTGCTCTTGTTGTTTGTCTGAGCGCTATCATTATTATTTTTGGATCTTCTAACTTTGCCAACATCATTGCGTTCTCAATGTTCTCGTATATTTTTTCAGGGTCATGAGAGCTCTGGTTTACTTCGCTTCCTACCCTCTTCTCTTCTTTCTCGATTACGACAGTTTCATTTGTATTTGTATTGTTTTTGTCTTGGTTATCTAATTCTCTATTCCTGTTTTGCCATATTCTATTTTTTAGGCTTTGTATACTTGCTATTATTTTATTTTGTTTTTCTTTTGTTTGTGTGGTTCTATCTTCTTTTTGTATTTCTTGTTTATTTGTCACCTCTTCTTTGTACTTCCTTACTCTTTCTGTATCTCTTTTTATTTTTGATGGTGGTTTGTGCTTTTTATGTTTAGTTTGTTTATTGTTGATATTTAAATTTGCATTCTCTTTATATTTTATAGTCGGTCTTTTGTATCAGTTTTTCACTGAGTAGGACATAAGTTTGACATTCTTTTCCTTGCACGTTTTCTTTCTTATTGAGCAAGGAATACATTTTTGTGGCATATTTTTCTTCTTACAATCGACTTTCTTGTGGTTTTCCTCGCCACAATCTCCACATACTTCTTGTTCTTTAGTACAGTGTTTGGCCACGTGTCCAAGGTCTTGGCATTTTAAACATCTTGGAACTACAATATAGTCTTTTATGGAAATTGCTCTAAAGCCTATGTATATTCTATTATTTTTAAACAGTATATTTCTTATTCTAGGGGGAACTTAAAACACCACATGTGCGCTTGCCTTATCTTTTGGTCCTGTTTTGAATCTATATTCTACTTCATTTTTACATTCCTCTTCGGTGATTGCTTCTTCTAAATTTTGTGCGTATAGTAACTCTTTAAATTTCTCCTCGTTAATATTGTTCGGTACATCGTACGCAATTATTAGTGGGTTTCTTTTTCTCGGCTTTTTGCATTTCAGCTCTTTGTTTAGCTCTCTATTTTCCAGTATTTTGTTTAGGTCATTGCTCGAGTCAGTTTCTACTATGACTATCTTATTTGTTGTTCTTATTTTCTTTATTTTTATTTTATCTTTTTTGGAATCTATAATACTTGTGAATTTATTTTGTATTGTTTTCACGTCTTCATCTTTTGTAGATGATATAAACACAGTGTTGTTCTATTTGATTGCCATTTGCGCAAAAGAATCTTCTTTTTTATCTTTTTTAGCTGTAATATCGGCATATGTCTTAATTTCGGGTACTTTTGTCTCTCTTATTTGATTATACAGTCTTTTGTTCTCTTCTTTGTTTTCTCCAATAATCACTGCTTGTAGCAATGTTAGTTTACCTATTTGTTCTTTTAAAGCCGCTTTGCTTTGTAGCGGCAGTCGTCCTGTCCGGTCAAGTTCCGTCTCTACGAATCTGTTAAACTCCGCAAACTGTGCTTGCAGTTCTTTGATATTCACTGTATTGGTAATTTTCTCTTCCGTCGTACTATCTGACACTCTTGATCTTTTCTGGGACGGTATTGGAGTACTTTCTATGAGTCGTGTCTTTTCTGTACTTTCCTCTACTTGAGGTTCGCTCTCAGGGAGCGGTGATCTCCGTCTTGAGGACGGGGGTGAGCGTTGTACGCTCATTCCCTTTTTCTCTTTTTCTTCTTTCTGTTTTTTCTTACCTTAGCCGCTAAGGGTTTTTAAACCAACCAAGTTAGTCTTGGCAGTCCTTCAGTCGTTTCCGGCCTTACCACGGGGAGGTTGGTAAGATAGTGCCTCGTGCTTGTACAACTTTGCAATGTAAACTCGCAAATCGCTTAGACCGCTAATCACACAGTACCTGGTTTGACAACACAATTCCAGGGGCACAAGGCCATGACTTGCGCTTACTGGGAATTCCTCGTTCATGGGGTAGAATTTCAAGCCCCGATCTTTAGCACAAAGAAGGTTTAGCGGGTTACCCAGTCCTCTCGGCCGAGGTCTGGTACGCACACGGTGATTCTTTCAGTGTAACCCACGGCTTAGGACATCTAAGGGTATTACAGATATCTTATTGCAGCGAGGACCGCGACGACAGCGGACTTTTGAGATGTCTGTAACGCCATGACGTGCGTCTCGTTTAGTCGGCTATTTAGCAGGCCAGAGTTTTGTTTATTATCGGAATTAACCCGACAAATTGCTCCACCAACTAAGAATGGCTATGCACCACCACCCACCGAATCAAGAAAAAGCACTCTGTTAATCTTTTCGGTTGCCGGGCTTGGTGTTGAGTCAAATTAAGCCGCAGGCTCTCCGCTCTTGATGGTTCTCTTCCGTTAATTCTTTTAAGTGTTAGTTTTGCAACCATACTTCCTCCGGAACCTAAAAGCTTTGGTTTTCCGAAAGTTGCCCGTCGAGTCGTAGCAGTAACTGCGGCGCATCGCTAGCTGGCATAGTTTATGGTTAGAACTAGAGCTATATCTGATCGCCTTTAAACCTCGTTCTTGATCGATGAAAGCATTTTTGGCAAATACTTTCGCTTTATTGCGTCTTGCGGCAATCCAAGAATTTCACTTCTAACGTCTCTATGTATTGGGTCAAAAGCGATAATTTTCTTGTAACTTAAAGACAAGCAACAAACTCAACTTTATTCGGCAGGCGGGTACGTCTCGGTGTGTTAATCGTACAATAAATTAAAAAGGCACCAAAACAAGTTAATAACATCTAATACAGACTTGTTTAAAAGTGTCGATCACTGAAAGAGATTATTTGTAAAAACACAAATTCTAAAAATAATTTATTTATTTTCAATAGGATTGAATAGCAGTTAAGGAAAAAGAGAAAGAGGTAAACCAATAACAATTAAATAACGATTATAGATTCGTCGATTAATATAGTAATATTGCTATAAGCTTTTTCGTTCAGGCAAAAGACCATACAAGGAATTATCTACAATTGCTATCAAACGTTATAAGTGATTTATCTTAATTTAAATATAAATATTACTTGAGAACTACCTCGCCTACTATGCAGTCGCGAAAGTTGACAATTAAGAACAATAATAATAAATTTCTAAAAATATGAGCACAAACATTTACCCAACCGACAATTCTTCGTCACAAGTACTAACGTTTACTACTCCCTTTTATTTGATTTAAGAACGAAAATATGTGTGATATATACGCTTATGTACGACGGTTATTGTTATTTTGCCTTTCGCTATGACTGCGTTAAAAAAATCGAAGAAACTTGGCGGATGTCACGTCAGCGTACTCAACGACAATACATAAGGTTACAGCTGATATAAAGTTTGCGACTAAAAGTAAATTTGAGTCAGTATGATCTACGATATGATTACATAAAATAAGTTGTACTATGATGTCTAAAAATAATTACATAAAAGCAAAATTATGCGATACTAAAAAGTAGTACGTACATATATAAATGCGAGAAGATGTACGCTATACTAAGTAATGTGCATAAAGTTGATTGATTAGTTACAGAACCAATTTCCGAAGTAATAGGATGCTGATATTTCAGAAACACGTCTGAGTCCTTTCTAATAACATAAAACAAGATGGACTCTACAGGTTACACATTCTGGAAACAACAGGGTACAAAGACAGCGTAGCAATCCCACAAAACTCGCTAAAAAAAAATAAACAGATAACGTGACAACGACATTTTTGGAATTGTTTTTCTACTTAGAACATCGCGTAATTAACTCAATTGCCAAGTCCGACCAATACCTGGAATACGCACTACGAGGAAATCAGCAAAAAGAAAAACTGTTTACGAGTCGTGAAATAGCACTCAGATACACGAACGTTCCCAGCAGTTTTGAAAAAGTAAATAGCGAGCCCTTTATCCGCACCCGCAAGGTGATTTGACAATCAGTAGCGCCGTGTAAGCCAGTGCATCCGTTAATTTTAATTTAAAATAAATATTTTTGGCAAATGCAAAATAACGACACGTAACAAACTAGTTTGAATTACCCCAGTGTAAAATCAACTTACAACGCTTTCCGCAGTTATAGCTATGTACAGTAATCTTTTATCAAATTTAGGTGGTACAACATTATTTTCTAATATAATTCAGCGATATATCTAATTCTCAAATCAAAATAACCTCGTTTCAGTTTTCAATCTTAAGTTGAAATTTAGATTTAGATAATTTGAATTAGTGGATGTTTATTACTTATAATTTCTCTTTTATTATCCATTTACATAACTAACATTTGCATTTGATTTATTTTTAAGAATTGTTTATTTACACACAGGTAATTGTTTATAAAAGTTTTATTTTACGAAAGTGTTTAAATTTATTACAGCTGCTGTTTTAGTGATGCCTTTGAGAAGTAGTTGCTAATAAGCACTACAAATAAAGTCGTAAAGTGGCCATCGTCCGTTTAATTTCAATTTTTTTTCTAACATCTTATTAAAAGGTTGTTGACGTTAGAAATTGCAAACAAAGAAACATTTACTGGTGGTCGTAAAGAAATTTAGCAATTTTACGATTTATAACACTTCGCCTAGAAAATCGCGCGTCATAAAAATGTTCAATTTTTTATTGAAACAAATTAAAATTTTAAACATTGCAGTTTAACACAGTAAGTAAAACGATGTCGATCCGTAAAAAAAAAAAATTATAACAAAAAAATAAAAATAAGCCATGCGAAAAAAATCCAATAACCATAAATTTCGTAAGCTATAAAAAACTAATATTAAAAGAAGAAATTTAATAGGGAAACCAAATAAGTTGCGTCTTTGTGGTTTTCGTCAAATACTTAAGGGTGGGTCCCCGCGCACCCCTACACGTACGCAAGCTGTTTTGGTGCACCGCAAAAATTCAAGCTTTTATTTCCATACGATGCTCCCGTGCAAGCATGAAACGTCGAGGAGGAGAAAAAAAAACGCGTATGAAATATTCATTGAGCACGAATAATGCGAAACAATTATAATTGTTTGTGGAGCATTTTAAAAATTGGTTTCTTCAGCGATCGTTTTGATAAATTGCTATTTAATTGTGCAACCTTACAATAGCTTTAAGTAAGATTGATTGCGTTTTCTACTTCGTTTGTACAAAAACCTACGGTAGTCGTGTTAAAATTATGTTTTTTTTTAAACTAATTGTTTTAAATTTAATTTGTGTCTTGTTTATTAGCGTTGTCAGCGATTTAAAACTACGTCGTGAAATTAGTAATTGCGTGACCGGTCCATTTTACTAACAATAAAAATCGTGTCTGTCTATGTTTGCATCTGTAGTAATTTTTAAAATAAATCAACGTACGCTGTGATTGTTGCACCAAAAACAAAAATATAAAGTAACAATTGGTTAATATAATCACGAACAATAGACATAAAACGTCAATGTTAAGGACCAAATAAATACCATCCGTAGTAGTCTTATAAATGTGTTTGGTCAAATTTAATCAAATGGTTTAAAAATACAAACAAAAGTTGACATGCGGAGTCTGACAACTAATTGTCTGTTTCAAAATTTTTGTTTTACGTTAGGTATTAATTATGACGTCAACCAAAAACTGACTCGTTGACTCCTTAAACAGCTGCAAAAAATTTTATTTCTCTATTTCGAAAAACAGTGTTACCAAGTGCTACTTTGTGCAATAAAACGTAGTGATTTTTGTGTGTATAATATATAAAGTTGGTAGTAATATTAGCTCTCAGATCAACGTATTGACTGAGAATGTTAAATGATGAAATATAAAGTAGGCGGATGTTGATCACTGTTACCAACGACAAAAAAACGAAAGTTGATGCTATACATATATTACAATTTTGATGAATAAATAACGTAAACTAAAGCAAAATAGAAAAACTAGTATAAAAACATGTGTCATAATCGTCGCCCGTCAGCCAGTAAGTCGATCGGTGAGGTGCCAGCAAAAACGCTTGCAGCCGTTCTGACGCTAAAGTGATACTGAGAGCTAGTCGTTTCTGGGTTTTGCCCGCCAGGTTCTTTAACCTTTTGGTGTTGAATACCGACCGCCACACTGGCACCGCATATAGAATTATATTAAGCACCCTGGACAAAATACCTTCCTAATAGCATGGCTTGGTCCCTTCATCCTGTTTATAAGTTTTGACAGAGCTATCTCTCTCTTGCTGGCGTTGGATAACACATTCTGTAAGTGTACTCCGAAAGCTAAGTGTACGTCGAATGTCACCCCTAAGAGCATGGTCTCTCTGGTGCCTACGGGCACAAAACTATGAATAAACTGAATGTGTCTAAGTTTCTTTCTGCTCTTAAATACTACGGCTTCTGTTTTTTTCCGCAACTATAAGCATGTTTTCTTTTTTTCCACCTGTCCATCTTGTGAGTCGCCTGGTTCATTACCATCTCCAGATCCTCGGTAGTACGACACTGCCCAAAAATTGCCAGATCATCTGCATAAGCTATAAATGCAATTTGGGCAAGGAGCGGTACGGATAAAAGATTATCATAAAAAATGTTCCATAAGATAGGGCCAAGAATCGATCCCTGTGGCACTCCGCATGTAAGATTGTCATGAATGCGCTGTTGCTGTAGTAGTTCTTACCAGATGTGCCTCCTAGCTCTTTCCGTTTCACTTTCTCTATAATTATTGCCCACAGTGCCGAATTAATGCCATTTTTAATGTCCAACCAAAGCTCTTATATGCCTTGTACGCCGCGTACCTACTAAACGCCACCGTAAAATTTGAGAAACCCAGACAGAAATCAAATCTAGTCCAATGCTTAAGATGCTGCTGTTAGGAACACACAAAGAGTAACTGCACTCGCTTAAAGAGGTGCTATAAATGTGCAAAAAAACATAATAACAAACCATGTTGTAACGAAACGGCAGAGGTGGCCGTAATTGTTTTAAAAATTATATATGAATTTGTTTCAATTACGCGTGAGTTTTGGACGCTGGGCTGCGGACCACCTCTACCGCTTCGAAGCGCGCGACTCTCCCCTGCCGAATAATCATTCAACCGGAACGAAACACCGAATAAAAGCTGAAAACTCTCTCTCTGCCGAGACCCGTTCCTGGTAGAACCTCTCTTCCAAGACCTAGTCCTGGTGAAACCCGACCTGTATTTATCCGATTCTTATTTTGCTACCGAATGCTTTTGTACCCGGCTAACTCTTTTCCGAACCGATCCTGATACTGTATAATTGTGTGCACCGATTAACCAAAATCTGCTATTGTACCCGGACCTTCTGAACTCATACCGACCAGCTTTTGAACCCTGCTAGTCTCACGATTTTTGTATTCAATTTTTCGTTTTGTATTAGAACCCTGTTACGTCAAAACGCCCTCCCTCAAGTTGACCACAAGCTTCCCGTTTCACTGTGTAGTATTTGTTATAACCGAACCGCACTCCGTTAGTGAATTGGCAAATCATTCGCGCCATGCTGGTGTAGGATTTGTCCAGCGTAAACTAAATTTCCAGTTACTTTCAACCCTTAACGTAGTTGAGGTTAGCGCGTTGAAATACTGCTCAAGCCAGGCTGGTTTAAAGTATCTCAATACGTTTAGAATCGCTACGTTTTGGCTTCGGGCTGAGGTCTAAAATTAATCATTCCAAATCAATAAGTCAGTTTCGAAATACTCACCTGAATTTGCCGAAGTTTTCGTTTGATAGTATAACTAAACCGCAACAACCCGTAATGCTAATAACGCTTTAAACCCAACGCCAAGACTGTGAGACACCGGGGTGTTACAAAGTAGCAGAAAAAGGACGACAAGGATCCAAAATGTATGCTCTGCGACAGAGACCATCCAGCTACTGCAAAAATTTGAAAAATCTATCAAAAAATATTTAATAAGATTTTTTTTTCTAAAAGCTAGAAATACCAACGACTCTGACAGCTGAAAAAGCAAGAGACTAATAGCCTCTCAGGACAAACTGCCAAAGCCATTAACACATTACTCTAGAAGCACAAAACCATCCCAACACACAACAAAACCTAAATACATTACAACAAATAAAACCTACGTCTAACATTATTACCTTCTTACAAGCAACTATAACAAACCAGCAACAAACCAAGAACCAAATGGCAGCAAAAAAACAAAGTCTAAGAGAACAACTCACGCATCTAATTAACCTGGAACGCCAATAACTTACTCAAGCACAAACAAGAAGTGGAAACAATCCTAATCCATAACAAAATTGACATCTTCCGAATATCTAAAAACCACATCACTATCAACACATATTTCAACATTAATAATTACACTCTTTACCACGCCACTCATCCGAAAGCAGATGAAACAGCCAGAGGAAGAACAGCAATACTGGTTAAAAACCACATTAAACACTACGAATTACCCAAGTAACAAAAAAACGTTTCACAGGCCACAAGCATTGTTACTGAAAGCTGACATGACCCCTCCATCTCAACCGTTTATTTTCCTCCAAACTATACAGCAAAAAAAGAAGAAATCTCAGAATACTTCACCTGTTTAGGTAACAGATTTTTGGCAAGCGGCGACTACAACGCCAAAAACAGTGCATGGGAATCTAGGTTAACAACGCCAGGTAGAGAAACATTAATATACAAAATCATGCAAGATCTGAGTTTAAACCATCTAACAACGTATACTCCCACATAATGGTTAACAGCCCAAGATATACTGCCCGACTTATTGAGATTTTTCGTAACGAAAGGAATGTCACGTGGCTACCTAGATATAGAATCTAACCTGGACTGGACTTCAGTCTAATCTAAGACTAATCTAGAAAAAACATATCCATTTGCGTACCACCTGACAAATGTATTTCAGTTCCTTCCATCGGAAGCAATCCCATTAGAAAAAAGAATAAAACAAAAACTGGAAGAACCCTTTCAGATGTCACCGATACCAAAGTTTTTTACAGTTTGTCCTTGTAACTAAAAAACTCATTAAAGAACTACCTAAAAATGAGGTCATTCTACTGACAATCATTTTTAATGCAACCCTACGCTTCGGTTACTTTCCAGCACAATAAAAAGTACACCAAATCACATTAATTCCTAAACTCGCAAAACCTTCGCAAAAAATTTTCTCCTATAGACTATACTGATTGGTCCCTGTCCCGAGCAAATTACTTGAGAAGCTCTCTATATTGAGTCCAACAAACTTCTTTGAAAGCACCAGTTTGGGTTCAAGCAGAAACATGGTACCATTGAACAAGTTCATAGAGTGGTCAATGATAACCAAGTTTCACAAAATAGGAATTACTTTAAGAGCCTTCTTGGCTTCGATAAGGTCTGGCACTCCGGTTTGTTCTACAAACTAAAAAACAGCCTCTATCAGACATTATACCTCATACTGAGACAACAGAGCTCCTCCCAGTGCTATCACGTGTTTTTCAGGGTAGCGTACTTGGCCCTATCATTTACCTCCGGTACACAGCAGATCTACCCACCAGTCAACATATAACAAAAACAACATTCTATATGGAGCTTCAAATTTCAATCTAAAGTTCTACGCATTATCACAAACACACCATGGTACATACCATTGAAATTAGAAATGATTTGAAAATGAACCCCGTTAAAAAATAAATTAAAAAACACAGCGCACGTTATATAAGAAGACTTGACACCAACCCAAATGTTTTGGCAGTGAACCAGGAAGCACACCACAAAAAGATACTTTAAACCTGCTGTACACTGTTCTTTTATTGTACCGATTGCTTGTAAAAATAAAAAAAAACAATTGAATTATTTAATGTTTAACTATTAAGTATCCATAAAAACTATCTATTAAACCTGTGTAATAAAACAGTCTAATCCCACTTATTCCATTTATACGTAAGAAAATTGTCAACGCTGCTCACTCATCAGTATTGCACACAACTGTTCGTTGTACCTATGGTCTCGTTTAACAACCGTTTCTTAGTAAGTTGAGTTTCTAATTTTTTTTATTTCTTGTATGGCATACTGTATACTTTGGCTGAAACAAAAATAAAAAAAAGGTGTTAGTCATATATGTATTCAGACACAGCTTCTCCTAAGTATGCCAAATACTAATCTATGTGACACTTGATAAATTTGGCGTATAGTTTGCACAAAGCTGCAAAACACATCCGTTATAACTTTGTCATTAAAGAAACCTTTTTAATGTCACTATAGCGTTTCATACGATCTTATATTTTATTCAAAAAGAAAGATTGTTCTAACTACGACTTTAGAAATATAAACTTTTTTTAGACTTAAATTTTCAAATGGATACTACTAAACAACAATTATATCAGTTGTTTGGTAATCTACAGTTCTATGATAACCTAATCTAGCTCGGAAGAGGCGATCAAAATTTTGACAAACTATATACGATCAGACCGTGTTACGTAAATTAAACTGTAACGTATTGCAAGGTCGTAGATGACACTTAGTGTGCTAATTATAAGATAATTAAGACAGGGCCAAAACGGTAGAAATATTAACTACAGATCTCGTTTAAATTTGTCGAACACTAAAAGTAAACAAATTGTAAAGCACAATTATAATATCAAATATATTGATTTCAACAAAGAGAGAAAGAAGTTAAAAAAAGACGAGGTAGAACTACACTGATACTATCAATAAGGAGTTTGTCAATAAATATCATAGACAATAATATTGATGCAAGCCTCTTAGGTTAAGCAACACTTTGTATATATAATTATCGTATTACAATATGAAAGTATAAATTAATAGGTAAGCAAAAAATAAAATTTGAATTGATACGAATCCAGTAATTTTGTAATCAGAAGCACAACGCATTTGTGATAAATGGCACAAACAAATCTACATGCATTAGTCGTGAGAACATCTATATCTAAGTCGTTCGTATTTACATTTACTAATACAAATTAAAAGATGGTAAAAAAAAATATTCACATTTGTCCAAACATGCTATTAGCTAATGGCATATTTGAATCGTCTACTAAAGCTGCTAAAACTGTAGAAAAAAAATTAAATATGTGATAATATCACAAGTAAATCAATAAATTTTATACACTGAATGCGTCACGCTTTCAAATGACTTTCACTATTCATATCGCAAGTATGTCTACAAGTTTAAACGTTCATCACAAAAGTTCTTCAACGTCTTGGTCCTAAATTACTTTTAAAAATTGGTTTTAGTAACCAATGTCTACATTTGTACGTGCTTCAAGTTATCGACTCGGAAGAGATGTACTTAACAGACATATACAATTCCAGAGAGGCAAACACGTGACGGTAGCTGAAGTTGCTATAATAATACGAGAACATTAAATGGCGTCGTAAAAATAAAAGTTAATTCTTATCCCAGAAAACCTCTCATAAGCAACACAAACTTTCTGAAAATTTCATAAAATTTTGTCAACCACCGGAACAGTTGATCGACGAATTCATGATATGGATGGAATGTATGGTTTACGCCGATACATTCCGATAAAGAGAGGTGTAGGTAAAATTTGACTAAGATATGTGTCAATTCCAGGTTTTGCGTAACGAGTTTGTCTTTTAAAAGAATTTAATGCTGTTGACACAGGACAGTGCATCTGCAACAATGTCTTTTTTCTGAAATGTGACAAATATCGGTCAAAAATTCCGATATAAAATTTAAATGGCAAAACTGTCATGGTACACATTTTCGGTTTTTGTTAAAACGCATATGTGATCGGTTTGTGATTTGTAAAAATTGGAAATTGTGACTTGGGCGAGACTTTTTTTACAAGCGTTGAATGCAATGTCTGTTTTTTGAACCAGACATGCTTTGTTAAACCTTTGGAATTTACGATAAAAACATCGTTAGGAGACGTAATATAAAACTCGTGAACCAAATTCTCGCAAACACTTGATGCCATCTAAAACTTAAAATGATTAAAAATAAAACATTGTTTTATAGGTATATTTGTTGGCTCTCGAGCAGTGTTAACATTGTTTGTGGAACCACTTATTTCTAATTTAACCTGCGGAATTAGTAATACACTATTTGATTGGTTTGCGTTTTACAAATAGTCAAATGTTTTAAAAAGTTTAGAACGTTTTAGCGCAAACGTTTTATTACCGCACTTTCAGCGCTGTCTTTTTGCGCCAAAAAATCATTGTTATATTATTCTAACATTAGTAAGATTTCAATCTTAGATCATTGTGTTTTGCAATAACTCGTGAATCAAAATCTTGCAATTAATTGATGCCATCTAAAACTTAAGATAATTAAGAACATAATACTCTTTTATAAGAATATTTGTTGGCCCTCGAGCAGTGTTACTATTGTTTGTGGAGCCATTTCTTCTTGATTTAACCTGCTGAATTAGTAATATAAATATATATTTGATTGATTTGCATTTTACAAATAATGAAATGTTTTAAAAAATCCAGTACGTTTTAGCGCAAACGTTTTATTGCCGCAGTTTCAGCGCTGTCATTTCAGCGCTAAAATATTTTATTGTTATTGTATATTGTTAAGATTTCAGTCTTAGATCGTTGTGTATAGCAATAGGTCGTGAACCAAAATCTTGCAAACACTTGATGCCATCTAAAACTTAAGATGATTAAGAACATAATGCTGTTTTATAGGAATATTTGTTGGCCCTCGAGTAGTGTTACCATCGTTTGTAGAACCACTTTGTTCTAATTTAAGTTGCGAAACTAGTAATACAAATCTATATTTGATTAGTTTGCATTTTAAAAATAGTCAAATGTTTAAAAAAGCCTAATACGTTTTAGCGCAAACGTTTCATTACCATAGTTTCAGCGCTATCATTTCAGCGCCAAAATATTTCATTGTTTACAATTATGTTCAAAATTTTTGGTCCTAAAACGGCTATGTTAAAACTGCGGCGCTGAAACGTGCTATTGTAATTTAGACTAAAATATTTACTTAATATGCATTAGCAACGGTAAGAGTTTATAAAAATTGTAAATAGTAAAATATTTAAATAATGTTCACGAATTCAATTTATTTGTTATAATTATATCACAGTTAAAATTTATAATTTCAAAAAAAAAAAATTAAATTGAGTAATTTAAGAAGAGCACAAACTTAAACTTAAAAAACTGTAAAATTTCTTTAAAAAACTTGTACGCCAAAACTTTTTAATTACTCGTAAGATAAGATCTTAATTAAACCTAACCTCGACAAAAACTACTCGACTAATTTGATTACGCTTTGTTTGAAAAAAAATTGGCTTCGTCAAAAAAGTAAGTCAACTTTAATTAGACAAAACTTCCATTTCAATTTAATAACAAGGCAAAGACCGGAATGCGGTTGCGTAACAGTAAAAATAATACAGATGCAATTGCCGACATGAATTTATTATTTCCTTACTAAATTCAATTTGGATTTCGATTTTTTCTTCCTCTCTTGTTTACATTAATCAGATTTAATTATGAAAATGTTTAGCATTTTTAATTAGAAATAATTGAGCGAACCCGACGTGACTTCAAACGTTAGAAGTTAATCGATTTAATTGGTAATATTTATACAAGACGCAGTTGGAAATTTTGAGGAAAAAGCGAGAGCGATTAATTGCTTAAATTTTTTTTGTTTGAAATTTACGTTTTAAATTGGAAGTGGCGTAAGTTGTCAATAATTGTTTTGTTACTTCGGGCCATTTTCGATAAATTAAATTACGTCTGTGATAGTCTAGTAATTTTTTGCACAAACTTGTAAGCACGAATAAATACTACAAGATTTAGCAACATCCGCATTTTCATGTTGCATGAATCACAAGTACACGTTCTATTTTTAAAAAGTTAGACCAGTAAAAACGTCAAAAATTGGCAAATGTAAATGACATTTTATAATTTCGAAAAAGGTTATAATGGAAACACGAGATCTTTTTCTGGCCACAAAAATACCAATACGAACAAGATTAGACATCATCAAAAACAAATTACAAAAAACAAATTTGGATGAGTTTAATAGGCAAACTGAACTTTGTTTAAACTGTCAGATACCAACTACCTGAAAAATGTATAAAGAACTTACGACACTAGACACCAGTTGGAGAAAAAGACTACAAAACTATTTTTGTCCACTTATAACTTGCCAACATAAAAAACCCAATAATCTATAACCTATGCACCAAAAGATCCGAAAAGATCACTCTAATTCCCTAATTAATTGCAAAGAAATTAACGATAGCTTTGTACATAGATCTTCGTTATAGAGATAAAAGACCAATAGCATTATCACCAAACTCAATAGCAGAAGTCAAATCCATTTAGTGAAGAAAAATAACAGGGGCACTCAAGCTGGGAGCTTTAAGATGTCAGCCGCTAACAATAATCGACATCACTACTTAGATGTTTAGACATATCGTCTTTAGAATATTTCATCCAAACGATCCTTTTCAAAGTTTAAATTTGATCACAAACATGACAGCGATTAGAAAATTGCATACACGCCAAATTGAATTGTACAAAATTAAAATTTAAATCGTTACAAATTCCAAAACATCAGCAATTGTTTTGGACAGCGGTTTGCTACACTTTTATGGTCTTTCAAAGATCCACAAAGCGTAGATACTTTTTCATTCAACTATTAGTGCTATAGTTTCAGTCACTTATTCTCTTATCCATTTATGTGATATTCTTCAATTACTCACAAGAATAAACACTCATTGCTTTAGAAATTTCCAGCACTCTGTTTTAAAGGTTAGTGAAGTAAAATCGAAAGCACGAGATCTCTTGATCAGCTTTGATGAGGCCTCTATCTTGACAAAAAGACAGATCCATTAGATATTATCAGTACCAAACTACAAAAATTAAATTTGTACTAAAAACTTAATCGGTTTATTAAACTTTGTTTACAATCCACGTTTGTTTTTTTTGTTTAACAATATATACAAATAAATAGAAGAAGTTGTCATAAGATGATTTCTTTCTTTGGTCATCGCCAATGTATTTACAGAAGACTTTAAAGAAACAGCATTGAAAGCCACACTTCTTAAACCATAGTGTTGGTTACGATCGTGGATAGCACTTTCATAACATAGCCTTGCTCTTAACAACTCGCTGAATCACATCAGTCATTTAAAACTAAAAGTCAAGTTTATCATGAAGATCGAAACAAACAGAATTATCTTGTTTTTTGACGTACTGGTCACTCAAAAAATAGACAACACTGGGACACAACGTATACAGTAAACCAACACAATTAAACCTCAATGCCAAATCGCACCATCATCTTGCCCAGAAGTCAGTTTTAAACATTTTTGTATATAGAGCAAAGAACATCAGCAAACCCAACTGCCTGAAAAAAACTGAGTTCTGGTGCATGAGAAAAAATTAATTTAGGAGGACAAACATAAAGAAAACAATCAACAAGCAATACAAAAAAAACTACCAGAAAAAAAAGAGTCTGGTGCAGAAACTTTTTCCATGGTTTCAATGCCAAAAATAAGTTAGTTATTAACTTTTTAAAATCAAAGGAAACAACCGCACTACTCTAGTATATGTAGGACAAACAGGACGCAAATCTGCTACCCGGATAAGAAAACACAAAACGGGTACCAAAAGACAACACCAGATTGGAAGTTGCAAAGAAATTCTTAAGCACCAGACATTATAAAATTTGAGTAAACAACAATTTTATCAAAAGCTCATAGCTTTTGGATCAGATTATAAAGAAAATCCATTGAAATTAGAAAGTATGATAACTTCTATAAAGATAATCGCATTGCGCCGGTATGGAAGAACGTGTTTTGGAAAAAAACTGATGAACCAAGACCGTGACCCAAAACAACGCAAAATAAAGGCTCCTCAAGATTTGAATTTAAAAGTAAGAGAAAAAAAAGACAAACTAAAAGAACTTTGCAATGCTTATTTGTTTGCTTAAAAAAAGTTGAGCCTTTGCAGTCACGTGTTAAGACGTCGACTTCACTTTTCTTTTTTATTTGTGAGAGACGAAAGATACGATGCTCTGTCAAACTCACCTAAAGCTGTAAGTTTTTCTCTTGAGTTACCTTTTGTTAGTGTGCACCGACCAATTTTTCTGTTTCTGTTATTGTTGCTTTTTCCCATTTTTTGTCTAGTTGCCGTCGTGGATTCTACGCTCGTCTTTCTGGTTTTTGGTTGCGCCGAGTCCTGTTCTACTTTTTTTGGGGTTTTTTTGGTTACGCTCGTGCGCACCGACCAATTTTTTTCTGTTATTGTTGCTGCCTCCCATGTTTTGAGTAGTCGTCGTCGTGAGTTCTGTGCTCGTCTCTCTAGTTTTTGATTGCGCCTAGTCCTGTTCTAACTTTTTTGGGTGATTTTCTGGTTACGCTCGTGCGCTCCGACCAATTTTTCTGTTTTTGTTGTTGTTGCTGCATCCCATGTTTTACCTAGTCGTCGTCGTGGGTTCTGTGCTCGTCTGTCTAGTTTTTGATTGTGCCGAGTTCTGTTATTTGGTTAAACGGAAACTAAAGCGCGACATAAGCTAAACAGTTCCCATGTCGGTAATTTCAATTGAGTTTTTATGAAAGACAATCGAGCTCTATGTAGAGGGTATTGGTTTTTCCAGTTTTTAATACGATTTGAGTCTATGTAGATTATTTTGCGTTTTGAACTTATAAAACTCCTAAAAACCTACTCAATCCTAGATACTTCGGTAGTCTGGTTTGTAACAAAACGGCAGAGGTGGCCGTAATTGTTTTAGAAATTATATATGAATTTGTTTCAATTACGCGTGAGCTTTGGACACTCGGCTGCGAACCACCTCTACCGCTTCGAAGAGCGCGACTCTCCTCTGCCAAATAATTATTCAACCGGAACGAAACACCGAATAAAATCCGCCGTCAACACTAAAAACTCTCTCTCTCTGCCGAGACCCGTTCCTGGTAGAACCTCTCTTCCAAGACCTAGTCTTGGTGAAACCCGACCTGTGTTTATCCGATTTTTATTTTGCTACCAAATGCTTTTGTACCTGGCTAACTCTTTTCCGAACCGATCTTGATACTGTATAATTGTGTACACCGATTAACCGAAACCTGCTATTGTACCCGGACTTTCTGAACTCATACCGACCAGCTTTTGAACCCTGCTACTCTTACGATTTTCGTATTCAATTTTCCGTTTTGTATTAGAACCCCTGTTACGTCAAAACGCCCTCCCTCAAGTTTCCTGCAACGTTTCAATGTTGTTATCTTTTAATTTAATTTCACTTTGAATAACTAACTCGGTCATAAGTTAAACTTTTTTTAATCGAAGGGTTACTTATGGTTTAAAACTCTCTTTCTAGTGCTAGATGGATGTGTAACTAAAATCCTAAAAACTAAAACAAGTGCACTAGTATATTGCAGTGGTATCATAAATATGAATAATTAATTCACAACCAAATTTTAGGAAGACGTGCACTAGACTTCTTATCTCCCGGATTTGTTTTAAATTAAGCCATGTGGTACAAGCACATGGGTATCGTCAGAATCTATAAACGAAGTTTTATTAGTTTTTCCATTGTCATAATACTGTTAACATATTGGGTATTAACGACAGTCATAAACTCGATAATTTTTATCAGTTTAAGAAAAGTGTTTTGGACGACGGTAATCCAAAAGAACAGCAAGATTTTAATCTATGAGAAAATTAATAAATCTGTCGAATCGTGATTTAGTAGATACGGTAATAAATGCTAGAAACGAAGCAAAAAAAATTAAATCTAACTTTAAAACGAATCGGTCATTAGGCCTCAGCGGCTCTTTCCATAAGCATCGGTTGATTTCACATTCAAATTTCAATATAAAATGCTGAGCATTAAGTTACTTGTGTTTACTTTGCACTGTGTTAGTAAAATGCCAATAATCACAAAATGTTTACAAAATTATTAGTTGTCAAATGGTTAGACCTTATGCCCAAATTTTCAACATTCGATCCTTTGCACAAGCGACTTTAATAATGATGATAAATTAGCACGATAAATTGAAAATAACCTCTTCAAGATTTTATACGATGTTAAACAAAGGCAGATAAAATAAAGGCTGACTTTACAATAATCACCCAAACCGACGAATCATCATGTAGAACCCATCGCGTAGTATTAGACGATTTCCCGCATTACCAACATAGTCAAATCATTGATATTACTATAACAACAATTCTTATAATCAGTTTCTTTCCCAAATCTCATTAAAACTTTTGGAACTGACCTAAATTTACTACAGAACTTAACTGAAATGACAGGTGGATTAATCTACCGTTAATAACTAAGAGCGTTTTACTAAAGCTGTAGTAACAACTGCAAAAATGCGTTTCAAAAATATCCGTAAAAAATTTATACCTTCCTAAAACAAAGCGTGCAATGAGATGTATGAAGATTACAAAACAAGCCGTGACCCAGAAATAGCAGACATGAGCTGGACAAGGGAAGACTGGAAAGAAAGTGTTGGAAATCTTTACTTCATAAATTATTAAACAAGCTTGAAATTTTATAAAGCGACTTGGAACATAAAGGAGTAATACATTACAAAAAATTACCCCTCTCCCGTCAGATTGCAATACCACACCAAATTACATAGACCATTAAAATCAACATTGACAAAACTTATCGGAAAACCATCAGAGCACAGTTAAGAGCAACTAAAAAAAACAAGAACAAAAAACTATTTTTATAGATCCATTTTCGATAGACGAACTAAATCATGCTATAAATACCACGAAACTAGCTTAGATGAACTCTATCCAGAATGTATCAACCGGGCCTGGCGCTAAAAAATGGCTACTCGTTTTTTACCCTAACATTTGAATAACGAAATTGTCCTAGAACTTCAAACAAAGCAAAATAATACCCATACTCAAACCAGGCAAATTACTTTAAAAAGTAAAGTTTATTCCTATAGAACAAGTAGAATCTATGCCAGGATTTTATTTAATGTCTACGTATTGAACATACCGGCAACAAGCTCGCATAAACTCATGTACGCTGACAATATTGCGTTTGCCACACAAACTAAATTTCTTACTAAAACTAAAGAAAAGAAAAAATAATTATATGTTATGGGATAGTATTTCACCCAAATTCTAATAAAAACTCAGGTATCCACTTTCCATCTAAACCTAAAAATCTGCTATTAGCACTAATTTTAACATTGATGATAAAGGTTTAAACTATGGAAACAGAAAAATTGTGAAATTATCAAATGTCCAGCGAATGGAGTAATGGGTTTTAAACGTTTGCGCAAACAGCGTCGGTCATCTCGAAAAACTTTCATTGGTGCTATTTCGACGAGAAGTGACCGGTGGTTGGTTTTTGGGCTCATTAATATTATACTTCTCCCATCACCGGCTTGTCGGCGGCGGTAAAATCATCTTTATAAGAAGAGATTTTTAATTCTTGTAAACGTCCTGTTTCTACCTTTTTCTGGTGTCAGAGTCTTTGAGTTCTATTATAGTCGGGGATAGGATTTTGTGTATTTGGTCCAGAAAACTTTCTTTCTGCTAACAATAAGTAGTGGGTTTTTCTGTACATTATTTCTCCCACCGTTGCCGTTAAGCAATATGAGTTTCTTCTTAAATTGTAATTGTGTTTTTGGGCACAAAAGCCATCACAAGATGTGTCACGGCAAGAGATCGTAGCTCTTCTAGTTACTGTAGGCGTTGGGTCTGCTATTCGAGAACTACAGTTACAGTAGGATTGACTAGCTTGGTTTCAAGGTATAAAGATCCGATTACTTTTAACTCTCTCCTAAAATTCAGGATAGCGGGGCTGAATCTTATGGATTTATGTACAACGGAATTCATAGCAAAAGCTATTTCGGGTAAGCCTAAATCCCACTTCTGCCGGTTGTCTGGGGTAAATTGCGTTACCATGGTGTCTACTACTTTGATCGCCCGATCTATTAAATTGTATTGGGCGGTGTAAGGGAGAGTTAACCTATGTTTTACTCCAGCGAGACACCTTGGAAAACCTGGTCAAAAATTGTTACGAGAAACTCAGGTTTTTTGAGTTGGGCAGCCAATATTTGTTAAGCTGGTCTTCTTGTAACAAAACAAAGCAACGACTAGCACTGTTACTACGAGGAGGAATAGCAGGCTTTGTGATGCTCAATTATAACTTAAATCTAAAAATGGCGTTAAGACGATGAAATATTAAATTAGGGAGATACCGTCTAACTCGACCAGTAGCTAGAAAAGAATAAATAACAAGACAGAAGTAATAACACAGAATATATATTTATTTTATCACAGACAAGAGTTCCAAATAGCATGAAGAAGGTACATAAGTATAAATTTCCCAAACGTTAATCGAATCAAATATAAGTTGCGCCATATATTGGGCCTGTCGTTATAAACTTTTAGATATCCAGAAACTCGAGACTCAACGCGCACTGCATATGACTTTGTGAAACACAAAATGATATTATTAATTGTGTTAACCTAACATGCACGTACGGTCAACAATCCACATGACTACTGAAATACAAATCGTAAAATTTTGAAATTGTAATACTCACAGTTAGGTTTTATCCAGTAGGGGATTAGCTAATTCCGTACTTGAGTTAACTAAAACGTAATATTAACTCCAATAGAAACGAACATACAACGTTAACACAAATAAAGTTCCCCTTTAGCAAACAATCATTTGAGATCGCAAATGCGCAGCGTTTTCCCAACTATGCCACCTGTTCACTGATAACGGTAAACGTGTGGTGGGTACCGAAATTCGCCCGATTAAGCTTTCACAAATTAATTCGCATATTCGCGTGAAATGATCTAAAGGTGAAAGCCGCGTTGGGCGTAAAAATACAGAGCTCGTCGATGGTGTTACAGGACTTGGAAAACGTGGTTCCGTTGTCGGACACTACTCTCTTTGGCTTGTTTTCCATTGGAGATGATAGCGGTGGTTAGGTAGATGATTTGTGTTCTAGGAACGTTTTACATTTTCGTACGTGTTTAGCAGTATTGCGAAGCATGCCAGGCCAATAGTATTTTGGGTAGATCCGGTTGACCGTTTTGGCCACCGCTTTGGTGTCTTGCATGAGATGAATTGTGGCATTTGCTGAATACCTTTTTCCGGTCGTTGGTTAGTACACATAATTTTCAGACGGTAGAAAAATCCTCGGTAACGGTAGGAAAAGCGTCCGGAAAATCCTTGTAGAGTTTTCCATCTTAGATCTTATATTCTCCGTAGTCTTTAGGGTATTTGGTGATTTTCTTTGTAAATTTTGTTAACCAGGTACATAATGGTGAAGCGGTGGGGTTTGTTATTAGATTTGCCAGAACTGTTTTTGCGAGAGGCTCTTTAAACATCGTGGAAAGTACGTCTGTGACTTAGTTTTGAGCTTTATTACGGTATTCTATCACAAAATCAAATTTTTGCAATTTAAGGGTCTATCTAGCCAAGCGTGCCGAAGGTTTCTTTAATCTCCGAACCCACTAGACTCCGGTGGTCGTTTACGACAGTAAATTTGTAACCTTCTAACAACTCTTTAAACTTCTAGATAGCCCAGACCACTGCTAAACATTTATGTTCTACGGTAGAGTACTTTGCTTCGGATGGTGAAAGAGCTCTGTTAATGTAAGCTGCAACCTTCTCTTCTCTGTTGTGAACATGGGTAAGGACGGCTCTTAAAAACCGCTGGTGCTACCGTTCGTTAAAGAAAGAGAAGAGGTTAATAAACATTTTACCTTTTCAATTGCGTCGGTTTGTTTTTCTTTAGCAACGCTGCAAGGGGTTGAATTACCTGAATAAATTGTGAGATAAATTTTTTTCTACCAAGGAGCCATACCGAAGTACTTTCTTACCAATCGTGTAGTTCCGAGAGCCGGCATTCCTGTAATTACATCAACCTTTTCTGGGTCGGCTAGCCGAGTCGAAGGGTATTTGCCAATACCGTTGTTGTAAGTTTAACGTATTTAAGTAAAGGCAAAACTTCGTTTTTGAGTGACATGGTATGGTTTTTCAGACCTACGCATGGTTCATTTTGGATAATAAAGTCTAGACCTAGCATAATGTCGCACGGTTATGCTGTTATATAATACTTTAATAGACATTTTTTGAAAACTCAGATTTACAAAGTAAACTCTAATAGACATATTGATAGTGCTATCGGCATTTTATACTAGTTTGAGGCGGGTGAAACGTAGCGTTTTGTGGTGTTCAGGTAGGAGTTGCGTAATCAAAAGAGTAACGTACGATTTTGTTGTCCCGTCATTCACTAGTATCCATGCCCGGTTTGGTTGCAGACCGTAGCTTTCACAAACAAGCTAGAGTCGATTACGGAGATGCGGATTTCCGTTGTTGGTTTTAGCTCAAGGAACTGTTTAATAACTTTCAACCAAAAAGGCACTCCACCGAACACCACAAAGAGCATAGGGCCCCTGTTCATCAAAAATGAAGGTAAAACATATGCTGACCTTCTTAAGGGGGTTAAAACGGCACTGGGACTAACAACGGTAAACACCTTTGTTACGTGCATAAATTTAAATAATGTATTACCCTGTATATTAGTTTAATTAAAAATTACTTTTATATTTCTCGACGCCATCTATCGGGTTCGTTGGTCACTTTGTATTGAGTAGGCGATATCCGGCGAGATACCGGCATTTTGACTTTAACATCGTGCATGTTAGTACCTATGTCTGCGTGAATTGAAAATCGTTTTCTAAAATCATCCACGTGTTGGGACACGATGGAAAATAGAAGTCTTCTGAATTAATTGATTTTATCCACGCAGAGTAAGTGGTTTTGTTCTTTCTTTAATTAAAGGTAATTTTTATGTCTTTTGTTAGCGCCATGTGCTACCTCCTAAATATGGGTATTCTTATCGTCATCTAAAATCCTCAAGGGAAATTATAATCGGAAGCTGTAGAGCTAAGAACGCTGCTATACGAGTGCAGAATTTCGATTCGGAGGCAATTAATTACCTTATTGAATGTCACCTGTTCGGAAGATCCTAAGACGATACGATTGAATTCTCTTCGGAGGCAATAACTTAATACCACCGTCGACGAAATTTAATGTAACAGCATACGATAAGTGTCGGTTCGATTACTTTCCTTTAAATGTGTCTTTTACTTATAGTTTGTGAGTCGCCAGGTAGACACGATTATTTTCAGGAAGTTTAATTGCAGGAAGCCATTAGGAAAAACGTTTTTCTGAAGGTAACCCTGGAATTTGGTAAGTCAATTTTTACTTATTTATTCGTTGTCGCTACGGTGAATACTCACGACTTACTATATTTACTAATCGTACGTTCGAATTGATTTGTTGCTTGTTATTGTTACTCAATTAGTTTAAGTAAATGACTTATCGCTTGCTGCTTATATCCACAGTCAATTATCGTTATTAATGTTATTTACTGATGAAGATTTATATATGTTATGGTGGTTACACTTTTGTTTGACGTGTAGTGTAAGTTGCCGATCCTGCTGATATTCTATTTTCTATATTCTCTCTAGTACCTGCGTAGATTTGGCTATTTAACTTTTAATATATTTATCTTGATAGAGTAATTAAAGTACAACTGTTATTAACGATTTAGTTTTTTTCTTTTTTTCGCTTCTTTCAGCATTACGAACCTAACATCTTGTTACAAGTTTAAACCGCCTGTCTTGAGCGGGACAGAAGTGACTTTGGGATAAGCTCTGGCGCCCTTAAGTATATTTAATGTATCTATGAACCCCCCCTCTCACCGACTATTGTGAGTTGGCCGTGCAGGTTTGTAAAATAGCAAAAGCTTGTAACACCTTTCTAAAGGAGGTAAGGAAGACTAGAAATAGTCATTTACTTTTTGCTTTGGACAAACATGACTTTCTGGAAAGAATTCAATCCAAAGTGAATGCAGAAGTATCTGAAACAATGTGCACTTTAAAGGGGACTAGCCGAACAGATTCATAATCTTTACGAAGTGACGACAGCAAATGAAATCGGACAGAAATTTGCCAGGGAAATACGCGAAGACCAATCTGATAAGTTAAGAATTAGAAAACTGAGACCAGCTAGATGGAGCGCCCAATCTGTTACTATTACTTCTCCTGTCCTTATGCTTAAAATAAAGAATTCTTGCAGGAGTCTGGAAAGGGTTGAAGCAGTCAATTGCGGAAGATGCTAGAAAACTGGTCACTAAACTATAGCCTGGAAAGGCATAGATAGAAGCGAGCTTTGCTTAAATTGCGGCAAAATTTGTCACACTAAGGTTGTTACGAGAAAATCAGGACGCTGGGCTTCTTGTAACAAAACAACGCAACGGCTAGCACAGCTTCTCCGGAGAGGAATCGCAGGCTTGGTGGTGCTAAATTATAACTTAAAAAAGCGCCAACACGATGAAAGATTAAATTGGGGAGATACCGTTTAACTCTACCCGTAGCTGGAAAAGAACAAATAACATCACAAAAGTAATAACACAGAATATATATTTATTTTATTACAGATAATAATTCCAAAGAGGATAAAGAAGGTACATAAATCTAAATTTTCCAAACGTTGATACGTTGGTCGAATAACTAAACTTTTACATAAGCGGAAAATATGAATTTATATTCACAAATTTAAAATCACAAACAAACAAAACAATTTCAGCCTTCGAGACTTAACGCGCACTGCATATGAGTTTATGAAGCACAAAACGATGTTATTATTAATTGTGTTAATCTAACATGCACATACGGTCATAATCGACATGACCACCAAAATACAAATCGTAAAAACTAAAATAATAATACTCACAGTTAGGTTTTATCCAGTAGGTGATTAGCTAATTCCGTACTTGCGTTACCTAAAAAGTAATATTAAATCTAACACAAACGAACATATAGCGTTAACACAAGTAAAAAGTTCCCCTTTAGCCTCCAATCATTTGAGATCATAAATGCGCAGCGTTTCCCTTTGGCTTAACTGAATAAGTTTTCGTAGTAGTTCATCTCCAAAAGATGTACAATCTTGAAGGTTTCCAACCCTTGACGGTGTAAATAACGTTTTCAATAACGTGACGTCATAGAAGTTTTCCCAATTATGCCACCTGTTCGATATCTTTAGTGATAACGGTAAACATGTGCTGAGTACTAAAATCCGCTACAGACAATTAGCAGAGAATCAAATTAAACCAACAATAAAGAGAAATCTACAAAACTTACCCCTATTTAGCCTTCACAGATTTAATCACATAGTTGCGTGAAACGACCTAAAAGTGAAAACCGGGCGTAAAAATACATAACTTGTCGATGGTCTTACAGGAAGTGAAATTAAATATGCTGTCTAAAATTTGACATTTTGACGAAAGAGTAGGGGGTTCTAAGGACAAATTTCATACTTGAAGAAAAATTCTTATACTCGAGAATTGAACTACTAACTTTTAGCATATCAAGGTAAAGTGCTCTGAAACAAAACATTGCACGGCATGCGACTGTCCAGATCACTCACCGTAGACAGTAGCATGTCCCAAATACAAACGGCACATTGACGAAATCGGATCATCAACAGCTAAGCTACCTTAGATAATAAATCCTCACACAAACAACATTCCTATTTCGCAGAAGAATCTGGACAAAGAATGCCAAACGCGACAACGAACGAGTCAAAGAAGCAGCATATAGTACCAACATGAAATGTAAAAAACAATACAAATGGGGCATAAATACCGCAAAGAGAAATGCGTGGGACGTGCTGTGCGCCAATCTGAACAGAACAAAACTACCTACTTATGAAGAAGCTGCTCTAATTATACAACGTCTTTTCCCAGTCCACAGTAATTCTACGTGGGTTACGAGAAACACCTCTGACGTTTGTCCCTTTACAAAAAAAAGGGTTAGAACTTGCACTCAATAGATCAGGGAATAAAAAAAGCTTCTGGACTCGATGGTATTCCTATGGAATACCTTGAACTTTTAGCAAACAACTTCCAAAATAATCTCCTTAATTGATACAACTACGAATACGCCAAAGGCAACTTCCCAGATAAATGGAAACTGACCAAACGCGCCCTGATCTCAAAATTCGGTAAAAGAGACACCTCAGCTAGATGTTTAGAAAGGGGAAATCGACAACAGATGCCCTGATGAGGCACACTAAGTTGCCAAAAGAGGCAAAAACAGGAACTTGGTGGACTAGGAAGATAGGGGCGCTGGTTTCTTTTAATATCCAAAATGCATTTAACTCGGCGCCGTAGTCTAAAATTCTCGAGAAGATGGAGTCTAAAGGGTTAGAGGCTCATCTAGACAACGTCGTCGCCAGTCACTTAACCAAACGAAGCGTAATATATGTGTATAGACTCAAAATTTGCACTATAATCTCACCTGCGGTGTCCCACAAGGGTCTATTTTAGTCCTCGCCCTGTGGAATATTTTCTATGATGATATTCTCTCCATCCGGCTACCCGCACCTATTGAACTAACAACGTACGCGGACGACTTTGCGTTATTTGGTCAAGGACGCACGCTTTAAAGCATTCCATGAACCGTGCGATTGTAATAGCCGACAACTAGATGCGGACGAATAAACTTCAAGTGGCACAAAAAAGAAGCTATGGTGTTTAAAGGGAAAAGGAGCCTTAGACTAATTACGTTTATGCACGGCTTAGTTCCGGTCACGACGAAAGACAATATGAAATATCTTGGGGCGACACTAGATACTCACCTTTTATTTACACTACATCTGAAAACTATGCTAAATAAAACAAGAACCCGAGAAGCCGTTTTTGTCAAACTCATGACACAAGTAAAGATGCCAACTCAAGCCACGAAGAACATAATTTTGACCACGCTGCTCAACACTATCATGTACGCTGCTCTTGTGTGGCAATCTGCATTCAGTATCAACTGGAATAGAATGTTAGCCGAAAAAATACAGAGGAGACTTGCCCTCAGAATTAGGGCTGCCTATAAGACGGTCTACAGGGACGTTGCCAAGGTTCTTGCTGGAACTCTTCCAATCGACCTTTTAGCTGAGGAACACAGCAACACGAGAAACGGCATGGGCAAAACTGATAAGAAAAAATTAACACTAAGAATGTGGCAGGCCAGATCGGCAAATTGCCCAAAACCGGCCTGGACGAAAGAGCTCATCCTTGACCTGCGGACATGGACAACAAGAAAATTCGGCAACTTAAACTACCATAGTTTACGGTGTTTACAGGACAGAGCTGCTTCATGACATTTATAGCAGGCATCCTGAAAAAAAAAGACCCGCCTTACTTCCTGTGTGGTGAGGAATTAGACGATGTCCGGCAGACAAATATAATCTATGCAAGAAAGAATTGATGGGAATCATGATGTCTAGTGTCGAAGAAGGTAGAGTGAAAAAATGGTGCGGACAATAGCTCACTTTTAGCTGTTCTTCACAAGCATTGGGTGGATTTTGCAGCATAGATTTGCTTAAAAAATGTTAGCATCCTTGGGAGTTCCTGTACTTTTACATTGGATTTTAATATACATATTCGAGGTTGTGTAAGAGTAAAGAAACTGAATAGTTTACTATCTTAAACAACTGACAGGTAAAAAGAACTTACAACCAATTGGACCATTCCTTCCCAGTGGTCTTACCTCTGGAGATCGACGAGCTTCTACTATTTGTAGGTTTGTTTAACGTGGCTACTGAAGACGGTTGTTTAGGCTGACGACCACAAGAGCAGTCTTGTGGTAGTGCATCTGGTTTCACACATCTAGAACACAACTTCTTGAATTGATTTCTGCATTGTCCTAGTTTGCAGCATTATTAACAGTGGCAGAATATTAACAGAAGGAGTCATCTTAGAAGACGACTGTTGGGTTGTTTTTTGTATCGCCGTCACGGGTCGGATCTCGGAGAGATGTACCTGACGAGTATGGTGATATAGCAGTTTGTTACAAGCTTTAAGTCTTACGAACCTTGCACGGCCAACTCACACAGTCGGAGGTAAGGGAGGTTCACAGGAAGTATGCTTAAGGGCGCCAGATCTGATCCAAGATGACACTTCTGCCTCGATCACGACAGACGATCTAAACTTGTACCTCAATTTGAGGTTCGCAATCTTTATTACTCTGATGTTCGAGTCGCCAAAATGAGTTAATAAATAACGATAATCACAGGAGAAAGAAAAGTAACAAGAAAGATTAACAATTATAATCACTTTAATGTATTAACGTTGGATACTAATAAGAATATATGAAATTTCTTCACCTATCGATGCTCGAATGGTTTCCACGTAGAATTAACAAATATCACAGTTTTACTTTAGTAGCGCAGTAAATTGACAACTATACGCTAAATGCGCAATCCTTAAATACTAGAATGACTAACAATTTTCATTAACAAGCAGAGAAAACTTTTATTTCGTAATACATAAGATTTACTAGGTTATATCGAAGTTTTCATACATGAATGCCCGCAGAATCGGCAACACACACTACACATTGAAATTATGTCGAAATGGACAGCACCGAAAATCTCAGAATAAATATGTTTTTCCCTCACAGCATGCGATACAGTTACGTAAATGATTAAGATTACCTTATTGGTATATAAGCGATAACGTAATTACGGTCGTTAACATTAATTACAATTCTGTGAGTAACTTTCGTGATCACGATATAAAAGTTAAACAAATAACTCACCCCAAAATCCAGTTTCCAATTTCGCGGAGAAAACGTTTTCCCGCCAGCGGCCTGTAATAAATAGTGAAAAGCAAATCGGATCACACACTAACTCACACAGAACAAGAAGCTAAAAAAATAGTATTAATAAATCATTAAATGTTACATAAAAACCCGTTGTATCGTGTACTGTAGGTAACAATTTAGCACAGGTGGCTGATAACACAATCGACTAGTATACATGCAGTAGCATCTCCCACCGTAAGGCTTGTCGAGACCCCGTTTTCGTGGCGGAGAAAACGCCTTCCAAAAGCGTACGTGTCCGGTAACGGTATTTCTTAACAATAATTAATCTTCATCATTTCTTTATTGAAACGTACATGTGCTCGAAGCGGGTGGAAAACGGCTATTAAATTAAGGAGGAATTACAAACGAATTTTAGTAAAACGACAGAAATTATCTTACCCTGTGACGACTCAAATATTTTACGAACGTAATGTAATTACAATTTGATCCCCATTATTACGGATGTCACTTGAAAAAATTATTTAAGACGTCCAGACCATTTTAGGCAATTGACAGCTTCACGATTCTGTCGCAAAAATGACAACCACGAGAAAAGATCGGCAGAAGGCGTCCAAACCGGAATCTAATTTCAATTAAATATACAGGGTATTCCGTAATGAAAATTTCGTACGTAACAAGTTTGTCTTTTGGAAGTGTTTTGTAGTGACCGGCTAACTCGCGTAGTTTTTCTAATTTAGTGAAGTCTTTTCTTCGAATAAAAAACTTGTATTATGTCCGAAGATTGTTGTAAATACGTTCCAATTGATTTCTGTGAGACATTTGTCTATGGCGTCGCATAAAAGTGAACATCCCGGGCGCATTTTCTCGGATGGTTTGCGTTTTGTTCATCAAGCTAATGTTGGTAGCAATGGGGTAAAAATTGGGGTTTAAAGCTGTTCATAAAGCTAGCCCAAGACACCCAATTGTTTTGGTTATTTCAGTAGCATAATAACACTCTATCTTTAAGAAGTTCTGGTAGCGTCAAGAGTAGTTTCTGGTCGTTGATTTGATAACATTGCTGTAGCTCTTTCAAACGTTCCAGGAAAGATACAGGGTCCCTACGACCATCAAAACATAAGTTCTACTTTCGTACACGGTTGCAAATATGTGCACCCACTGAATGGGGGACGGTTACCGTTAGTTGAGGGACCTGCTAGGACTTGTCTTAAATCTATCGGTGGCGAACGGGTACTCAGTTCAGAGACAAACGGACCTTCTCCATTACGAAGGAAATGTACCAAACGGGAACGTAACACTTTAACAGTGCCTTCGGCCTGTAGCTGTAACAAAGTCAGCTAGTGCACGAGTTTCAGTTTTTCTTGCTTCGTCGGTCATGTTTTATGTGCTCAGGTGGCAATTAAATTATTTGATGCGGTAGCAACGTGATAATAAAAAGAAAATAAAACAAACTTACGGCTGCGTTGTAAAATAAAATTAGTGAAGTCCCTGCTCAGGCGCCATGTAACGCCCGTGCTGCGTTGTTTTATATTTTTGATCGAAATCGAGTAGTCAGCGTGTCCAGGGTTTATTAATTGACTATAATCGGATTTAATACATTTATTATAAAATAAATTATATGTATAACTCAAAAACCTGAACTTCGAAGCTACGTTAGTTTTGAATTGATCAGTAGGTAATTTGTTAAGGAACAAATATCTACAGTCGATAGGCGGTTATTAGCACAAAAAGTAAGACACCTAAAAGAATTATATTGTTAATTCTACTTTCTTAGTTTGTTGTGTTGTGTTTTAGTTTTAGTAAAATTCGTTAATTTTAAAATTATGTAATATAGCTCAAATAAATCAAATTTTTATGTGCTGTTACTGCATTTTAAAGTAAAAATTTGGTTCATAAATAAAAAAGTGTACAAATTAGAGCTTATTGAAAACATATTGTTTACAGAATAAACGCTAAATTACTCAAAAAACTCTGACGCGTAACTTTATTCGCAACAACATAAATTAACTGACTTGTCAAATTTTCGAAAGAAAAATATGTTTATAATAACGTTTCGCATACTGCACGAGATAATCTAAATTTTGCGCGTTAAAAACTTTCGTAATTCACTTTTTGACAGATAAAGTTTCCAACGTGGGGTGGCTTACTTTCGCAAGGTTCGCATTATAAACAATAAGCAAAAAAAAACTTTTTTCCTCGACGTTTAAATAAACACCCAAACCGCGTTTGAGCCGAAATTTGTGCTTGGAAAATTACTCCCCATTTGTCTAAAATTAAAGAATGCGCTCCACACGCTTTAGTAATTCAAAATTACCATAATAAAAAACGTGTCAAGAATGAAAAACTGCAAAAGAATGCCATTGTAGGAAAAATAAATTGGTTGCATATTACAAGGGGTTAAATCCAGTCAATAACTTCGCTTTAATCCCGAAAACAAATGAAGCGCGAGTCGTAGCGGGGAGATTAAAGGACAGTCGCAAGTAGATTACGTAATTGATTTAACATTTCAATAAAATGCATTCAAAAGATATTTGTGAGCAAAGCGGAGCAAAAACAAATATCATATCGAGTTTAAGAGCTTTCCGCCAGCCATTTTGACACGACACCATTTCGGTCTTATAACCCCCTAAGTCTAATATATCAGGCAAGATGAGCGATGTCATGAAAATAAAAACCAGGAAACAGGGGCTGTGGATTCATAAATTGGTTTTGCTAAATGCAATAACATTTTTATATGCTGTGTCAGATTTTCCATAAGGGGACGATGACGGGCGCTAAAACTATCGCAAATTATTTTAAAAGAAAATTATAATCGAAGAATGCTGTGAGAAAAAAAAAGCTTTAACAGGCATTTCTGTCGCCACTGACTCAAGATAATCGTACTATACGACAGCGATGATCTCAAATATTGGGTGTAAACGATCGTAGCTCGCCGAGCTCGCGTTCATCGTCTCCACTCCTAAGCTGAGCAGTCTTGTAAATATTCACCCCCTTAGACCGTTAAGATTTATAAGGACTGTTCCATTCAAACATTTGATGATGTTAAACGTTCGGGGGATGTTATTAAAGATTTTTTTTATTTACGACGCGATAACTTTACGCGAAAGTGCGTTTGCGTTTAATGATTGCTTTTCCAGACGCTTCGCAACGTTGCTTAGTTTGACCGTAAAAAGCAAAAACCCTTTAGGTCACGCACATATTAGACGTATAAGTGTCCACACTTTTTGTCCTTAGTTTCTAAAGTGCCATTAAGACGGATTTCTAGTGTTAAACACGGTATAATGTAAACACGAAACGGTAGTTGAGAAATCTTCAGATGTCTCGGGGCTTCTTAACATTTTACAAAACGGTATCTTTAATTATACAATTGTAGATATTATTATAGATTGCTAGATGCATCCTGCATTTTATTACGTGTAATAACAAAACGGGATTATTTATTACATTATTGAACAAAAAACGACAAACAAAAAACTAAATCTAAAATTAAAGCAAAACCGCTTCGATCACTCCTTGTCATAATTAAAAAGCAAATGAATAAATAACTTAAGAGTGCTGAGTAAACACTGACAAAAAACAATTTTAGTTTTAATTTTATTTTTCTTTTGTTTTTTTTTGCTGGTAATGTTTTGATCGCACGCCAACTTTAATTTAAAACTTTTAACTGTTTTTTTCGTTTTGTTACTATCATTTATTATTATTATTAATTATATATTAAATTATCAATTTAGTATTTAATTTTTTTTAATTTAAATTTTGTCATACTTTATATTTTTTTTGTGCGACGCTTTATCGGTGTACCTTGATGAAACTTCTTACATAATTAGATGAAACGTTGGCAACTTGGTAACGAATTTGACACGGTCTAATTCTAGAAGACGAGTAAAAACTTTTTTTTAAGGGAAATCCGTCATGGGCACCCTGTACTTATTTTTTGACGTACACGGTAGTGCCGGACTTTTACCGACTAAAACTTTTCTTTTCTATCCGTACGTTCTGGAACCGCTCATGCATTACATCGGGGCGTAAGTTGCCTTTATTTTATTCTATTTCTTTTTCTTTCAGGAGTTCTCTTGTCCATTTACTTATGGTTATCCATAAGTTTTCCTGGTGCAGTATGATTTCTCTGGAGGTACATCTTTCTGAAGTTCTTCTGTAGCCCTTCTCATGATGTCTTTCCATCTTGGAGATATAAAGAAAGTGTGCTCGGCGGTACCTTTCTCTCCGCAGTAAATACACTCGTCATCATTACATTTATTTTTGTCATATAGATATGTTCTAAAACTCCCGTGTTCTGTGATAAACTGGGTTAAGTGATAGTGTACTTTTCCAAATATCTTCTGGTACCATCTGGACTCATATCTCAAAGCCTGCTCCCATACTGGTGCACCGTACAGCATCACCGAGTGGGCCACCAGTGTTAGCATCCTCTTTTTAAAAAATCCTGGTTCTCCACATTTGGCCTTAGTGATGACAGGGCAGTAACTCATCGTTCTGCTTTTGCTGTCTTCTGAAGTCTCCATTTTTTCTTAGCCATACTCCTAAGTACTGGATTTCTTGTCTTGGTTTAACTTCGGCAGCTAACACATCAATTTTTATGACGCCCATCTCTGTCTTTTCGAGGGCTAACGTAAGCAATCTCTCGTGTAGCCATCCTGCTATTTGTAATATTGCTTCGGCTGCGGTTGTCTTTATTTCTTCCGTATTTTTTTTTGTCACTAATACTGCCTGATCATTGGCGTAGACTACCACTTCTACTCCTTCAGGGTAGGGGAGATTTAGTGTTCCGTCATACAAGATGTTCCATAACAGTGCTGCCAGCACTGATCCTTGTGCGACGGCGCTGTTTATCTGCGAAGTATTTGTAGTAGTAGTGGTGATATCTCTCTTCTTATTAATTCATCTAGGATCATCTGCCAGGGCGCCAAATTAAATGCGTTTCTGATGTTTTTTTGTATTTGTAGGTCACTTCTTTGGTTCTTTCTGCTATTTCTAATACTTTATTAATTGCGTCTATTGTCGATCGTCTTCTTCTGAAACCGAATTGGTGTGGTGATAGCCCACCTTTTTCTTCAATTTCTTTTTCCAGTCTATTATATAGTAAGTATTCGTATACCTTTCCTGCGCTGTCGAGAATACACACTGGTCTGTATGCTCCTTGTTTTCTTTCGGTTTTTCATGGGTTTCGTAAGAGTACCAGTCTTGCTTCTTTCCATCTCTGGGGAAAATTCCTGTTTTTCAGTTCTTTGTTCATCACTTTTAAGATCATTTCCGGGTAGTCTTGTGCTAGGGCTTTTACGATATCTGAAGGTATTCTATCCGGACCTGCAGCTTTTCTTGGTTTTATCTTTGTACATGCAGTCTTTAGTTCATCGAAAGAAAACTTCTTTACGGTCCCGGTCTGCGGCGCAAACCATCGTACTTTAGGTTGGGTAGGAAACAGTTTTGTGATATATTGGTTCACGATGGGTTTTGTAAGCTGGCGCGATGGTAGTTCTCTTTTTAGTCTGTTAGTCACTATTTTGTATCCTTCACTCCATATGTCATCATCAATGGCGTCACACAAAACTCTCCATTTTTCTTTTTTTGCTTCTTTTATTTTTGTTATTAGCGTTTTTCGTATTTCTTCTTTCTTATCTACTTCTATCTCTAAAGGTTTCTTCTTTGCTCTGAGCCTTGTTAGTGCTCGTCTTGTTGTAAACATCTTTACCCTTAGTGTTGAAATTTCTCTGTTCCACCAGTAGACGGTTTTCTTCCTTGTTGGTGCCTTTTCCATATATTGGGTTAGCTCTTCTGCGTCTTCGCTTATTCATGGATTCGAAAGCTTCCTTCAACTTCAGATGGTTTAGGGGTTTTATATTCCAACCTTTCCCACTTGAAATTAATATAAAGGTGATCGCTGAGGGTTTTCGTTTCTAACGTTTTCCATTCGGAGATACGATTTATCACTAGCAATGGGACTATTGCCATATTTATGGTTGACCGTTGCTTCCTCTTCTGAAATGTGTGGCAGACCGGTGTGCTTTTTGTTACTAAGTTAGTTTGCGCCATCCACTCCACAAGAATTATTCCACGTGCGTGTGTTCTGGGATTCCCCATTCCGTCGATTTTGAATTCAAGTCTCCGGTTACGATCACCTTGTTTTTGTTTTGTCTCAGTGAGCTCGCCAGTCTTTCTAAAAAATTAGAGGACTCGTCAATCGTAAAGTTTGGCGATATGTAACAACTACAGACACATACTTCCTCTGTATTCGCCCAGACGTAACCCGGAACCTGTTTCTTGGATTGTCATTTCTTTATTGTGGATTAGGATTGCTGCTTTCAATTTTTCGTCTGTGATCTATGCTGGGTTTTTGTTACTAGGATTTTATTCGGTTCGCTTACGAGACTGATATCGCTGTTTAACTCTAAAGGCGTTGAGTGCAAAAGGTCATGTGCTCGTCTGCTTCTGTTTGTATTCATTTGTATAAAGAAGATTTTTTTACTTGGTTCTTTTCCCTTTGGTGTTTGTTTTACTTTTCTGTTTGGTTTCAGGGATCTTTCCCTAGAAATACTTGTGGCCTTCTACCTCCACATCTTTTTGGGCGTGTCAGTGGTTTTAAGCGGTTTTGTCTCTTTTTTTCTGCCTCCCAACGTGCTGCGCATTTTTGTCTTTCCGCACTGTGACCCCTCTGATCACATATCGGGCAGTATGGTTCCTCATTGCATTCCGTTTCCATATGTCCTTCTGTAGCACAGTTTTAAAATAAATCTTTCTTGTTTGGTCCTTTACATTCGGCGGCTACGTGGCTATATTGCCATCATCTTAAGCACTTTAGAATTTTGACCAATTATGTAATCTTGCATTGGTTCCATGCTTTTTGTATCGTCCCTTTTTTATTAAACGTTTCTTCCGTCCAGTTTGCTTTGGTTATTCTTTCACAATCCTTATACGTCATGGTTTCCTTTATTAAATTTATTGCCACCTATTCATTCTTGTTTTTTAAAATCTTCTATATTATCAAAAGTGATTTGGGTTGTCATGTCTGTTTTTCTTAGGTTGACTATGTTTTTTTGAGGTTTTCATTTTTGTGTCTGTGGCGTTTTTCAGTTTGTATGTTTGTTCTTTAATTATAATATCCTGATTTGATTTGTTTCAAGGTCATATTCGATTTCTTTTATTTTAATTCTTTCTCGTTCAGTTTCGCAGTTCTCCTGTGTAAAATTTTATTTCTTCAAGGACATTTTTGTTTTCTCTTGCAAATCTGAATAGGTCTTCAATTCTTTTTTGCATTTTTTTTAACGCTACAGGGGTGGTTTTTTTTCTCTAGAAGAAAAGAGTTTCCACTAATTCGATTCTTTTTTTGTTGTTGCGATCTTGCATGTCTTGAGGTTCCCATAGTAATTATTAATTTGTCGATTTCATTTTGCTATCGCTTTTACTTCTCGCTTTGGGCGGTGTGATATACTTTTCCGATATTACGTTTCCAGTAATTACAAATGCAGAAGTATGGTTGCTTAATTCATGCACCTTGCAGTCGCTGGCTGACGGACGGGATGAGCCTGCTCTTCCACTTATAACACCGACCGGATCTAAGTATCCGAAGCCTTGATCAGTAGTTGTATCATAGTTGTGGTCATTCATATTAGTTCTCCATTTTCTTTTTTTTTTTAAATAGAAAAAAATTAGTAGGACCGGTTAAGCTAAAAGCGATCAGGCCCAAAGAGACAAAAAATTTAAAGCTACAGTAAGGGCTCTTTAGATAAGTCGGAAAAAATGAAGGAGTTGCATCTTAAGGGTGGTCATACGCTAGCGTTTGGTGTCATCCTGTTGGTCCGCGGTAGGCTAACCTTCTACCTTCATCAAAGAAAGCGTTTCCCTATCCACTTCTTGGGGACGCGCCCGATGGGGGTTTTAGGTGATCTCACACGGGTTGACAGTAGTACTAAGTCGTAGTTACATATAATAATAAACAAGCTTCTTTTCTGCTGTCTTTTTAATATGAATTTCTATATATTTTATATTGTCTGCTGACGAAAGTTCTCGCTTCTAATTTTCTCGTATAATATTTTTCCGTAAATGCTTTTTACTATTTTGTTACCATTTTTTTTTCGATCGAGTCCTGATGGTAACAACCACTGCAAGATGTCGGTAAGTGGGCGTGGATGAGAATACTAAAATAAAAAGAAACGGGCGCCACTCCTCTGCAACAATAAAATCCTTAGCTCGGAGACCTTAAAAGTACACATGAATCCGCTGTCTAAAAAATTAAAGAAAAAGCAAACAAATATCAACAGCAGAACATTCAACAAATTGATTACATATTTTTCAATCGATAACAAATTACTGCTTTTTGTGTTTCAATAGATGTAGTAATATAGAGCAAAGTTTATGCAGTCACAAAAAACTTAGTTCTTGACAGCGAGACTGGTTATCGTAACTCGAAAACCCGATTGGAAGATACTCAAAATGCGCCAATTCTGATTCTAAACCTGAATAATAAAATACTGCATAGGTGGCAAAGGTACAAAAGGTTTTTTATACTTTCTAGAACGAGTGTGCACAGTGACTATTCTCACGACATCATGTAGTCCTACATAAGTTTGTAAGTTTCTCATAATTAAAAGTCTAAGAGTTTGTGAGTCGAAGTAAATTCTTAATCATAAATCAATCAAAACTAGCCAAAAACAAGATACGTACACAACACCACACGGTCAACGTTGATTAGAAAACCCTCTACGTCATAGTCAGCTGGATTATCTTTACCTACATGCCTCCAATAAGACTTGGCAAATGATTAATTTATTTTTGCCATGCGATATGCGGCGAAAGCTTTAAGAGATAAGGTTTCCCGACCAACCAAGTTAAAAGTATGCCAAAATCAGTCCAAAGATAAACTAAATGAGTAGGATAGCGTTTAAAACAACAGGTCAAGGCTCGAGCAAGCAAAACTGCACTTACGTAAACTCCTCCCAATAAATCAAGGCTGTTAACAGTGAAATGTTTTGCATAATCTACGCCGCTTACGATGAATGTCCTTTGCGGATTAACGTGATCCGCTGGTAAACACGGCATTATTAGCTTAAACGTGTCAACTCTAAAACGACAAGTCAGAAGACTTTGCAGCAAATAACCTAGAAATTAGATTGTCATAGCTTAACGGTCTGAAGACCAGAATGAACTGAGAAGACGTGATAGCAAGAACACAAAAGACGGGGAGATAAGCTTGCTGAGGTAATAACAACGGATAACAAGAACACGACGGCAAGGCAGAGAAGCCCAGTTTTTCGACCACGCTAAAAAGCCCTTCACATTAATAAAAAAGAACCAACTATTCTAAAAAAAGAAAGGGAGGCGTTTCAAAGCAAAGAAATCTCTTCTCTATACTAGATCGCTTAAGTTATACGAACGCAAGCATGCGTAGCCTTTTGTAATATTATTATTTATTGTTAACTGTTAAGCTATTCGGCCTTACAATGGGTTACGTTACCCTTACATCATTCTCTTAACATAATAATATATTTCGTACATAAAATTATAAACTAAAAAACTTTCTCCCCTAAAATCTTCCTCTCACCATCTTACTATTCCAATTCGTTAGACCTAACCCTTCCCTCTTTTCATTCTTTCCTTTACTGCTTTCATCCAATCCAATCCCTCTCCCTCCTTCCCAAGCAAAGCCTTCCACCCCCTCCTTTCTTCCCTAAGTTTGCCACACTCCTCACTCAAGTGCTCTATGTCCTCCCATCCCTCCTCACATAATCTACATCTCCTAATTACATCCTCCTTCTAATACTTACTTAAATTCTCCTCATTTCCACATCTAAATCTGGCTATAGTTTCTCTCCTAAGCTTCTCCTTCTCATCAGATACTTAGAAACCCCCCTGGACACTATATTTCCATACCTTGCGTTATGCTTTCCTTCCCTTATCTTTCCTTCTCTTTCTTGCACCCGCGAGTCTTTGTTTCTTCTTACTATCTCCTCCGTATTTAACCTCCCTTCCTCTCTCCTTCTTTCCACCTCTTCTTTTGCGAAACCTCCTTGTTGGTAGTACAGTTTCCTTTCTTCCTGCCCATATATGTTTTTGCTATCTTTTACCGTCCTCCAGCAACATTGCAAAATTTTACATTCTCTCCTATCCTTCATTTTCTCTTCATAACCCATCGCCCTTTTCCCTGCTTCTTCTAATCTTCTCTAACTTCACCTCCTCCTCTGTTATGTACCCTGGCGTCTCCCTGTCTAAACCTAGTATCCATTTCCAATATTTTATTTGTACCCTTTCCAATAGGTTCCACTCTTTCCAACCCCATACCGCCATCCCGTACATCATCACACTTTTAATCAATTTTTTAAACAGCCATCTTCTCTTCTCGATCTCCTTCCCAAATACTCCATACCTGCCCTAATACCCTGTTACCCTTCTTTGCAAACTCCCTTATCTGCGCATCATCTTTATTATCATACTTTAGCCTATATCACAAATATGTCACTTCATTCACTACCTCTATCTTCTGTTCTCCCCAACTTAACTCCTCCTTTTTCTTCCCTCCTCTCCCTTTTTGAAAAATTACCATCTTAGACTTTCTCACATTTAAACGCAAATCTTTCCTTTCCAGATACCTCTTTATCGTATTTATCATACCTTTTATCTCCAACTCATTTTTTGCCACTATGACCATATCGTCTGTATATGCTAACACCCACACTTTAATCCCTCCTTCCATGACAACCCCACCACACTGACCTCCCTTCAAAACTTTTCCTATGTCCTCTATATACAGTGTAAATAAAATAGGGCTAAGAGGAGCCTTTTGTAATTCGGCAGGAGAAAGAGGTAGAAGTTTGTTATTAGGAGCAAAAGTTGGGTTGCGATCTTGCGCGCTTTGAAAAAAACGAAATGTCTATGCAAACGTTCGTGGCAATTTCAGGAAAGAAGAGAATCGTTTGATAAGTGGAACAAAGGATGAGAAGGTACAACGCAAATTGCACCAAGTTTAAGATTAGGTAACAATGAAAGAGAAGGCCACTGCAAAAGAAACTTACTTAAAAAAGTTGGACCGGAAATCCAGAGAACCGCTGCTCGTAACTTCAGGAGGAGCACCACGACAGGCTAAATCAGCAAGATTTACTGCAGTACTAACGTGATACCATTAATGTCGTTCAGTGAGATCAAGAATAGTTACAATACGATTAGGGACAAAGATATGAAGACAATGCGAAGAAAGTGAAAGCCACACAAGAACTACTTAAGCGTCAGTTTTGTAATAGTCGTAGTAGCAAAAAGAAGTTCAATCGAATGGAAAAGACGCGGTAGCAAAAACTGTATCTGTCAAGGGTCAACAGAATTAGAACAGGCGCAAATAACGGCAGCGTATCCTTTCTGTGACAAGTGCAAAATCCAACAACGTGTAAGATTTCATGAAAAGAAGAAGAGAGCATCTTGGTATGTCTACTTGAGGCATATAAGGCAATTTTCAATTTAGCCCATTGGGAGACAAGAAGAGGACAAAGAACATTATCTCAATTAAAACCTTTGGTCTATATACGCTGTAGAACGAGCTTCATTGTAAAGACAAACGGGGAGACCCACTCCAGAAGATCAAATATTCTAGCAATGTATGGAAGAACTGTTCTTTTAGTGCAATCGTCACTAAAGGGTTAAACTTAAAAGGAAAAAGCCAATAATTTTGAAAGACTTATTCTCAGTCAAAAACATAAGAGAAGTTTCTAAAATATCTACAAGAAGAACTTTATGGACAGTACTAAACCATTTTAAAACTTTCATTTCCCAAAAGATCAGTAAGCTCGGGGCGTAAAATTAGTGCGTCCTCGATAGAGCTAACACTAGTTATCACGTTTTCAACTAACGTATTTTTAAAGATGGCAACGGACGCCGTCGCGTAACAACAACTTTCGTTTTCAACTAATTGTTGAAAACATTGCTGAGCCAGGTAAGCAGAAGAACCGTACGTCACCGTATTCAGACGATACTCAACGACGGGATTATTAATGAATTTGCGACAGTGATCTTTCCGACATAGCAACCGGATTTAATCAAAAGGTTATCAAAATTTGTAACTTAAGACCACTTGAGAGTTGCTCTTTTAAAGACTTGCCATTAAAAGAATAAAAACTATTAAAGACAACACAAATCTAAGTTCCCTTTTCACTGCATTTAGAAACACAGTAATGGGGTATATATATAACGCAAAAGAAGTAGCAACAGACATGTGTCCTAAGTATTGATACTCACACATGAATTGTTGATAAGTTAGGCTGTGTACGATGATTTTGAATTAACAGCAATTTTGGCACCGATGGACTTTAAAGATAGAGTGACGACATATCGACCTTCGGAGGTTCGAGCATGAGTACTTGCCAGGAGTATTTTTTGCATCTTTAAAGACAGCGATTCACTCGGGTATGTGAATCCTACACCAAATTAAAAAGGTGCTAAAACAAGTAGATATCACCTAATACAGTCGCAAAATAAGTCATCAATCTACAATGATAATAATAAATCGCAAAAAAGTAAAATGTGAGTACAAAACTTATCAAACCGACAATTCTTCGGCATCAGTAGTAACTTCCGCTACTCCTTTTTATCTGATTTAAAACGAAAATATACGTGCTATAAAAGCTTATGTACAACAGTTAATGCTATTTTCCATTTAGCTATGACTGCGTTCAAAGTATCGAAGAAACTTGACAGATGACACGTCAACGTACTCAACGACAATACATAAACTTACACATGATATAAAGTTTGCGATTCAAAGTAATTTAAGTCAGTATGATCTAACGTTATAATTACATAAAATAAGTTAATAGGCTAAAACCTAATAATTAGTAAATACAATTGAAACAAACTACATAGAACAAAATTATAAGTTACTAAAAAGTAGTTACCAAAGTAATCAATATAAATGCGAGAAGGTATTTGGTATACTAAGTAATGTGCATAAAATAGTTTAACGAAGCAATACGATACTGATACAGGTGTGAGTCTTCTCTCGTCCCTTCTAATTGTAGAAAACAAAGTGAACTTCACAAGTTACATTCATATCCCAAAAACAGCCATGGCAATCCCACGAAACTCGCTAAAAAAGGTAAAAAGGTAACGTGACGACGCCATAATTGAGATCTAGATACGTCGCTTAATTAAACGCCAAATCCGACTAGTACCTGGAACACGTTTTCCTTGGCACATCCGCTAAAAGCGTAATAGAAGTCACTACTGAGATTACATAAAGCAAGTTACTTAAATATCTTAAAATAACATAGGTACGCGGACGTTATCAGCGGTTTTTAAACAAATAAAAAAGCAAGTAAAATAGCCGTTAGTTCTTGCCTTGCGTTTGAAGTGACAATCAGTAGCGTCCATAGACAGTGCAGCCGTAAATTTTAATTCAGAATAAATATTTTTGATTAATACAAAATAACAATATGTAACATATTCTTAAACTATGTGTTCACACCATTTTTTATCAGAATTACCAATCTTTGCTACGGACGCTTATATATCAATATCTCAACGATATCTTTCGTTCAAGCAACCCTCCATACAACTAATTAAATTTAATTGCCAACATATGTTATAAGTAAATAATTTTAATTTAAATGTAAATATTACTCGATCAAGCTACCTCGTCTACTATGCAGTTGCGATAATAATAAATTGCAAAAAAAGTAAAATTTGAGTACAAAACTTACCAGACCGACAATTCTCCGGCATCCGTAGTGACTCCCACTACTCCTTTTTATCTGATTTAAAACGACAATATACGTGGTACGTAAGTTTATGTACGACAGTTAATGTTATTTTGCATTTCGCTATGGGGACAATACATAAAGTTACACATGATAAAAAGTTTGGGACTGAAAGCAAATTTAAGTTATCACTACATAAAACAAGTTAATGGGCTAAATGCTAACAATTAATGTAAACAATTGAAACAAATTATATAAAACAAAATTATACGTTACTAAAAAGTAGTTTGAACAAAGCTGACATAATTAAAGTAATCAATATAAATGCGAGAAGGTATTCGGTATGTGCATAAAGTAATTTAACGAAGTAATACGATACTGATACAGGTGTAAGTTTTCTCTCTTCTCTTCTGATTGCATAAAACGAGGTGGACTCCACAGATTACATTCATATCCCATAAACAGCCGAATACAAAGACAGCATGGCAATCGTACGAAAGTAGTTAAAACAAAGTAAAAAGATAAAGTGACAACGCCATGTTTGAGAATTGTTTTCCTACCTGGGAACGTTGCGTAATTAATCGCCAAATCTGACCAATACCTGGAATACGTTAAAAGCGTGATAGAAGCTACTACCAAAAAAAATCCACATAAAGAAAGTTACTTATACGTCTTAAAACATCAGTGGTACACAAACGTTCTCAGCAGTTTTTGAACAGGTAAAAAAACAAGTAAAATAGCTGTTAGCTTTTGTCTTGCATTTAAAATGACAATGAGTAGCGTCCATAACAGTGCAGCCGTTAATTTTAATTTAGAATAAATATTTGTGATGTATACAAAACAACGACATGTAAAATATTCTTAAACAAGCATTCGTACCATTCTTTATCACGATTATCAATTTTTGCTACGGGCACTTTCTCAATTTCCCAAAATTTGACTAGCAAGTCTGAAGGATTGGACTGAATAGTTAGAAAAGAAACAAACGAAGAAATTAATAAACTCAGACTTACAAGACCTACAATAACGTCGCCAAATATAGTAAAAGCATTGAAGGATTACCTTTAATTATGGAGAAACTTTCTCAAATAATTGGGAGCAATAGATCATCTCCGATAAGCATTTCTACCTTGCCAGGTACATGAAAATATTTATCTGCTAATTGACGATGTTTTAGACTAGAGTAAATTTGTTCGGAAAGACAAGCTGACGGAAGGTTTTGAGATATTAAAGAAAGTACATAAGGAGCAGCTATGATAACCTCAGAAGAGCAACGAAATTTCATTACACAGTCAACAGTACTGAGAGTACAGGAGCCCATTTGCCCAATTCCCAAAATCTGTAACTGAGAAGGGCTTAGAGTTCAATCTAATCTTTTAACCATTGCGCTAGTAATTGCAGATACTTGCAAACCTAAATTCAGAACTGCTTTAACAGGGCGAAAATCACTGCAACTATTTTGGAGTAGAACCTGAATGGTCTTCTTCTTCTTTGTTCCTTAGCTGGCGTTTGGTTTGGATCGGCTCTTAAACTCGTACGCTGCTGTGGGTGTCAATGGTTGTCGAATGTCGTTTACAAAACGTTTCCATGCCTGACGGTTTATTGTTGTGGTCCTAGCCTCTTTAAGGCGTAGCCCCGCAATGTCTCACATTTCCTTCGACCTGTTTAATTCAGGTATTCTTTGGCGCTGTTCGTTGGACTCTCTAGTAAGCGGGTCGATTTCGCCATAGGAGTTTGTGTGGTAGGTGGCTGTCCTCCTTTCTGCATACGTGTCCGAACCATCGTAATCGCCTTTTCTGGATCTGTTCCTCGATTGTCAACTGTTTGCCACATCGACGTCAAATATCCTCGTTTTGGATGCGGTTGCGAAGCGAAACTCGTAAGATCTGGCGTAAACATCGCATTTAAAATACCTCAGGTTTTTCCAGATCCAACTTTAGCGTTGGCCAAGTTTTCGATGCATAGAGAAGAATTGGCAAAGTGGTGATGTTGGTTTGCTTCCACAAACATCACTTTAGTGAGGGAAAGACCGCAAAAGCTTGACCAATTTGTGCGTGGATCTCTACTGTAGACGCCACTTTTTTCTGTTATATTATTGACCCCAGGTACTTGAATCCTCGGATTTGTTCTATTTGGACGCCATCGAGTTGCACTATGGCTGGTGATCCATCCGTTGTCAACACCTTCATCTTCTCTGTGTTGATCTTAAGACCGTAAATCTGGACAGTGCAAGCAATATCGTAGAGGGTGTTCGTTGCCTCAGCATCATCATCAGCCAATACGGCGTTGTCGTCGGCGAACATCGAGTCTGTCAGGAAGTGGTCTTTGTCGAGCTAGACGCTACGTTTGTCTTTGAAGACTTTCTCATTATTACTTCGACCACGACGTTGAAGAGTTGTGGCAAGACGACGTCACTCTGGCGGACCCCTGTTTGAATGGTGAACTGGTCGGACAGCTCATTTCAAATCCGCACTAGGCTGGTTGACCCATGATAACTTTCTTGGAGAAGACTGATAATCTTCCGAGGTATGTGCTCAATCACCATGACTTTCCATAATGTTAGCCAGTGGATGGTGTCGAATGCTGATTTGAAGTCGATGAAGATGATGAGCGTTCTTTTTCTGCATCGGATTATTTCCACCATTAGCTGCTGGATGACCGAGATCTGGTCGCAGCATCCACGGTTTGGACGAAACCCTGTTTGTTCTTTCCGGCCGGTCTGCTCGCGATATCTTGATAGTCGCAATTGAATAATCTTCTTAAAGACTTTGCCAACGATGAAGAGTAAGCTGATACCACGATAGTTTTTGCAATCACAGCTATCACCTTTCTTGTGAATGGGCACGATTGTTGCCATCTTGCATGTTCGTGGAACCTGTTTGCCATGCCAAATGTTCTGGAGGAGTGAGCAGAGGCGGTGGAGCAGAATATCCCATCCAGCCTTGATTGCTTTTGCAGTGACTTGGTCGGTGCCCGGTGGCTTGCTATTTTTCAAGAATCAGACAGCTGCTTTTACCTCGTCGATACTTGGTTCGACGTCAGACATGTCGAACTCTGGCGGGTTGATGTGTAGTGGCTCTGCAGGAGATCCTTGGGGCGCATCGTGGTTGTACAGGTCTTTGAAAAACTGCCTCCAACGTTTTAGGCGCTGGGTTGGTGATCGTACAAACGTTCTATCGACATTTCGAATGTCGTTTGTCGATTTCGTCTTTCCGCTCAGTCGTAATACAGCGTATAGTACTCGTGTTTTGCAGCTGCCTCTTCCAAGCCTCTCGTTTTTTTTTAAGTCGTCGATGGATTTCTTGATTGAGTTGCCGATATCGTTCATCATCAGCTTGGTTCGTTTTCGTTCGTCTACCATGTTCAAACTTTCGTTGGATATCTATGTTTGTGTTTGGTGGCGGATTGGTGGGCAGATTTGCTTGGCGCATTTTATAGTGGCACTTGTGACTTAGTGCTCTTCAACATCGACGTCCTGTTGTTCAAGCAGCAATGCGAAACGGTTGGATAGTGCAAGTTGGAATTCTGTCTTGCGAGCGGCATTCAAGAGACGCGTCCAGTCCAACTTGGTCAATGGTCGTAAAATTCGTTTAGCCCGTTGTAGTCAAAGTTTGATAGTGACACGCACAAGGTAGTGGTCCGATCCGCAATCAGGGCCACGCATTGAGCGGACGTCCTAGAGGGACGATCGGAAGCGAGAGTTGATCAAAACGTAGTCCAATACCGCTGAGTCGATGCCAGCAGGATTTCTCCACGTAATTTGATGTTTGGCAGAATGCTAGAAGTGGATATTCTCTATGATGAGGTTGTTCGCGAAAGCGTTGAATAAGAGACGCAGTCCGTTATCGTTGGTCTTGCCATGTCGAAAAGAACCCATCGTGCTTTTCCATCCAGTTCGACCTATACCAATGTGAGCATTGAAGTCGCCAGCCAACACAATGACATCGGTCTGTGGGACGGTGTCCAGCGTTTGTTGGAGTTGGTTGTAGAATTCGTCTTTGACCATGTCGGGACTAGGTTCAGTTGGTGCGTAAATGGAGACGATGTGGGTTCGGATGGTGCCATTGACGGTATGGACTACCAGGCGGTTCGAAATCGGTTGGAACGCGACCACACTTTTGACGGCATGACTGGCAACCATAAATCGAACGCTATATTCGTGTTTTGCTCCGCCAGAATAATACAATGTCGTTGTGTCATCCATAGATAGTAGTTAAACGACTACAGTTCCTGAGCCTGTAAGTCGTAGTTCAGAGGCTGCTGCGATAGAGATTTTGTAGTTTAGCAGCTCCTTGGCGATGATTTTCTTTTAGCCGACGTGGTGACCAGTTCGGACGTTCCACGCTGCGATTCGAGTTTTTAATTTCGGTGAAAAAACTTTCTTTCTTTGGCCAGTAGCCCACTTTTCACCAGCGCCCTGGGTCCCTGACGCCGACGCATCGGCTGCCCCGGATGCGGTAGTATGAATCGTAGAACTTAATTTCATTCTTTTTTTCCATTGGTTTCTTGCCTCTTTTCCCGGTTTCCCGGTTTTGGCCACCTCGGCAGGATGATCATTTTCCCCCTTTTGCAACCGGGCTTAGAACCGTCCTTGGCGGAGTCTGAATGGACCCGAGAAGAACAGTATTATTGGAGTGAGTAAGCGGAAGGCAACAAAACATTATTTGAGTAGCTGGTAGATTATTGCAGTAATAAATTAATTTTACAGCAAAATGATTTTGAATCGGAAGTGCTGCTAAAGCACTAGTTGAAGCCTTTCTTGAGTAGGTGAAGCAAGAGCCTTAAAATTGAAGGTAACCTGAAGGAAAACCGCATAACTATTGTGATGCTCCGCTGTCAGTGTCGGTACTTTGAATAGAAAACAAAAAAATTAAAGCTCAGTAATCAACATTCGTTCGTTAGTGTAGTTACGTAATGGGCGAAAAAAGCTCTAGGGTGGAAAAATGAAAACTAAAAATCCACATAAAACTAAGTGTTCAAAGTCAATTATTGTATTAGAACAAGTATGCGACAAGTGGAAAAGTCATTTAAAAAATCCTAAAGTTTAGTTAAAATTGAAAATTGTCAAATTTGACAGATTTAGTAATAAATGTAGTACCAACATTATATTTTTGGTGTTTTTATAAAAAAATTTAAAAAAAATGTAGGTAATTTTATAAAAAGCAACAAAAAATAATGTTCATTACTTTCGCCGAAAGTTTTATAGCATAGCATCTTCGTTATGCTATGCCTTACTTTCGACCCTTGTTACGTAAATTATTATTTACGCTCGTATATAAATAAATGTGATTATCTTATGCAGAAGGGTGAACAATTACAATTATTTTTACTTAGTATTGATATTAGTGCGTTGTGTTTTAGTAAAATTAGTTCTTTTACTAATTTTTTTAACATACAAATATTTTTGTCTTTGTTTTAGTCGATTGGTGCAGTTGCTTCATTTAAGACTGCAGTTAATAATTGTCTCTAGTTCTAAACCAATATGTTATTAAATTAATTGTATGCGCCTGGAGCTTTCTCTCTATCTTTTTGTTTGGCCCTGTGTGTAAAACGTTTTTTTTTCTTTAACAAAAAATTTTACAAATATTTGTTTACTCCATATAGGTACCTTTAAAAACCAGACCAAACTTCTTCATATATTATTAATCTAACCCGTTCGGTCACAGAAAAAATGTCGTATCTAAACTAGAAAAACTAGAAAATGTAGATCGGTCATTTATTAAAAACAAGATACGCGGAACGTAAAAACAGATTTTTCACAAAGGAAATCCAACGCCCACATTACTACTTTATCGGCAATCTAAATTTTTTAAGTAACGTATAGCTTACAATTTAAGAAGTAACTAAAACTGGATCGTGATTCGGTAGTCATAACATTTTATATCGAACATTATTAATGCGTTCTTTAATGCCATCGAATGATTTACGCCTAATAGCTGTGATTATATCGGTATTTCGGTTACGTAGACCACATAATTAATCCTTCATTTTTCGATACGTCTTTTTTACGTCTCACAAAAATGTTTGGTACTCGAACGAAATTTAACGTTGTTGCGGTCAATAACTTATTGTGTTAATTTGACAAAGACAAACACGGTTGAAAGTAACGTATTAAAAAATTCATGAATTTTCCATAAATTTCAACTTGAGAAAACAACACGTGTCTGTTTTAACTGCGCTAATAAATACATAAAAACAATTTCTTATGCATCACCAAATTATTTTAACGGTTGTACAAGCACGAAACGTTTACCAATCATTAAATTTCTAATTATGATTGAACGTACAATATAAAACTGTCAGGGTTATTTAATCAATTGTAATTTGATGTAATAAAATTAAGCTACCTGTGGAAAATAAAAAAACAAACGCAATGAGGGAAATCATGTAATGGATGACTGCAAACATCAAATCAAAATGGTCACTTCTGTCTCTGTTACACAAACAAGCCTGCCAAGTTTTCATGTTAAGTGTATGTGCGGTTTTGTGGCTACAAACTGGTTGCTACTTTATGTTAATCTTCTAAGACTTGCATAACCAGATTTGCCGTTTCTTGTTTATTACACAAATAATTCTTTTGACCGGAGATTTTGTATATTACAACGTATATAGGAGATGTGTTGATTAATAGAAGAATATAATAGTAATTAACTTCCTATTGTTAAATTATAGCTTAGGTGTGCGCGTACCATTTAAATGGCCAAATAAATCAAGTTGATTTAAATCATGTATAATTTAGAATGGTAACGTTGCCACCGTGTCATGTGTTCGAACAATTGAGGATCAACTAATAATGACTGATGTTATTTATAGTATCATTAACCTAGCCAAAATTCCATACCAATTTCTACTATTGGTCTATAGTTTCAATACTTTTGCAAATGTTTTACTAATCCTCATCATTATATATAAGTCATTAGAATGCAGAATGTAGCTGTAAGGTTAGACCATTCTCGATGGACAAAACTTAAATTTCTATTATTAGAAGTGATACTTTTCTGCAATCTGTGCGTTTAAGTCTGCATATCGTTTCTTAAATATTTTTATTTTTAGTAGTTTAAGTTAAGAATTTCCGTGTGTGATTAGTACCAAATAATAGTAATGTGTCTACTTCTTGGATTTTATATGTGTGATGTGCATTAGGCATGATGTCTAAGTGTATTTTCTTTCAGTAGAGTATTGCAGTTATTTTCAAATAGTTTTTTTCTACTGCAGTAATTAATAAATTACATGCAAATAGTGACACTGTGTTCTGTTTAAGATTAGGACTCGTTCGATCGAGTGTTGGAACCATTTAAAATAAACTTTAATATATTTTAGAAAAATATAATTTTAAAGCTTAAGAATGTTGTAGCAAATTTTTCTTTTATGGAAAACTTTATTGAAAACTATATCAACATCTAAAGACGTAGTAAAACCAAGTTTTCTTCTTTTAAATTTTACGTAAGCTGTTACGTGCATAAATTTTAAAAATTTACTATCCTGTGTATTCTTTACACTGAAGTTAGATTTTTACTTTCGACGCCCTTTAACGAGTTTCGTTCTTTCTTCACTTCATGTCTAGACGTTAAACCGTTTATTACTTAAAATCGTGCTTGCGATGTCTAAATTAATTTTCTAACATCATCGGCGTGTGTTAAAAGTATGATATAAAACGTCAACGCGTTTCTATTACTTTATTCATCACAGACACGATCCAACACCAATAAACAACTCGTAACACCTATAAGTTTGTAGCAAATTTGGCGCCCAACGTGGGGCCCGATTTTCTTATAACGATTTTCTTATTCTCTATATTTTTTTAAGCTATTTTCTTTAATTGTGATTGGCTTAGGATTCAACGGTAGGTTATTTAATTTAGACATAGGTTAGGGTGTAATGTTGCCTATTTTTAGATTTTGTGTATTACTTATTGGTTTAACTAAAATGGCTACTATTTGAAAATTTGATGTAAATCGTCTTCACAAGTTTGAACTCGAATACAAAATAATCTATAGAGGTATGGATACAGATATTAATGTGGATCGTCTCAGAAAAACTGCATATAAATCTTTTACCTCGATTAAACATTCTATACCTTATGAAGAAGATAAATCCGCTTTGAAACTAACTCTTAGCGAACTGACAGTGTTAGTGCATAACTTTGATAGGGACACTTCTGCTTCTTTATTTTCAAAATTTAGTACTCTTTGGTTTTATGTACAACGACGGTGCAAATTACTTAATGCAACATCTGACTCTAAATTGGCGGAACGAAATCGGTTCTTGATAACCTTACACAAACTGGAAAACGACGTTGAATCCGGTAACTCATTCGGTGCCCCAAGCAAACTTTACTAAATTACAACATGAGGAACCTGACTTAATTTCTTTCGAATCTGAAGAAGAATTGACAACTCCTGTACCATCGGCTGAAGATTGTTCTAAGTCTACTACGGTAGAAAATTTTTTTTCTCGCGACAACTCTTCGTCTGTAGTAGATTTTCTTATTTAAATTGAAAAATTACGTAATCGTAATGTTTCTAAACAACAGTTGTTCAATTGTACTCCTGAAATTTTTAGTGACAAGGTGTTTAAGCCTATTTGTACGTTTTAATTAAGTACAGGTCTGTGCCAAGTGCGGCCCATGTACCGCTAGGGATTTTGGTGTGCATTTGAATGAAGAAGTTTCTTTAATAAAAACAAATACATTCAAGGTCCTTCGAAAACAACGTAAAAATCAAAAAGACGCCAATATGCGCGTTCATTTGGTACTTGGAACCGTATGACTTTCGGTTTTATGGATGTATAAGTTCAACTTTTGACGACATTCATCGCACAATCTGCAAAACTTCAATGGTGAGTCTCCTTTGTATTCAATTCCTTTGTTCCCATTACTATAACCAGATTTCTCTTATGTTAAAACGACATTTTCATGATTGCTATGTGTTTATGTATCTTATTTTTTCGTGAGCTTTGCTTCTGGAATTTTAAGGATCTCGATTATTTGGTTACGGCATACTCTGATCCAACAAGTTGTACGATTGAGTGTTTTTATTCTTACACATTTATTGTTAAATACTTTGGCGTTGTACTAAACCCATTTATATTTACAAAATTCCTAAATTAGTCTATTTTTAAAATGGAATCTCTAAAGGGGCAGCGAGCCTCTATTTAACAAACTCTAAACATTTTTGTAGGATTCCTGTCAAAGGTGGAATCTCAATTTACAATCTTTTCATTGGCTAATCCAGCCAAAACTATATTCGAAATACAAAGAAGATTGACTGCTGCAACTCCTTTATTGTCACAATTTCTGGACATACAAATGCAAATTCAAGCTTAATCTGAAAATGTGTCAGATGAGGTTATCGTCTAAGAAGAATTCACAAATTCTTATTATGACTTAATTGCGACAGCACAATATTTGTCGAGTCAACTTTCTCCTTTGAGCGATCCAAATGGGCTTCAAAACCCAATTTTAAGCAATCGCTCTCTTTTAGGCGACTCATTGCAAGTAGCCCGCAAGCGCTTTTTCTCTTTGGAGAAACGATTGCAAGCTAATGACACTCTGCGTAAACTTTACACTTCATTCATGGACGATTACGAGCGACTTGGACACATGACAAAGGTTGTTGTTAGTCCTTCGGAAAAATCTTTTTATATGCCCCATCATAGCGTGTTGAAAGAAAACAGTTTAAGCACGAAATTGCGTGTTGGTTTGATGGCTCAGTTCAATTCACGTACTGGCTATTTCTTGAACGACTTAGAAATGGTCGGACCTGTGATACAACAGGACTTATTCTCCATCTTGATTCGGTTCAGAAAATTTGCCTATGCCATATCTGCGGATATTGAAAAAATGTATCGGCAGGTGCTCAATGATCCTCTACAAAGGCCGTTACAACGCATTCTTCGGCGTCCATCGCCGCAATCTTCTCTTGCTACATACAATCTTAATACTGTTACATATGGTACAGCCTCAGCTTCCTTCTTGGCCACTCGTAGCCTACTTCAACTTGCAATCGACTGCAAGGATTCTCTTCCCGAAATTAAAGAAGATTTCTACGTGGACGATCTTTTAACTGGTTCGGATTCATTAGATTCTGCTAGAGACTTATGTCGGAGCATTTAAGCTGTGTGCATGCAAGATGGTTTTAAATTATGTAAATGGATCGCCAACGATCCTCAAGTATTAGACTACATCAATGTGATTGATATTCATCCAGGTTTACATGAATTTGGCACCCACGAAAATGCCCACACTTTAGGTTTGTTGTGGTAATTGCAAACTGATGATCTCATGTTTTTCATTTCGGTTCCGTCCTGTACAGCTGTGACTAAGCGAACCATACTTTCAAGTATTGCTCAAATCTTTGACCCTCTTGAATTGTTGGCTCCTTGTACAATTTTAAGCAAGATGCTGATTCAGCAGCTATGAATGGAGAGACTTTCTTGGGACGATCCCGTTCCAAAGCACATCCTTGATAAATGGAATTTGTTTTGTCATGAGCTTCCAATCCTTAGTGATTGTCGTATTCCACGACATGTTGTGTGCCCAAATTCGATTTCTGTAGAATTGCATGGTTTTTCCGACGCATCGATGCATAGATTGGTGCATGCATTTATTTAAGGTCTGTTAATAGCAGTGGCGCGGTTCGTGTTAGTATATTGTGTGCGAAGTCCAAGGTTTCGCCTCTGAAACCGCTCACGATTCTTAAGTTGGAGCTTTGCGCTGCAACCTTGGTTTCTAAACTTTTCGTTTGCGTCCACAAGGCGTTGAATATTCAATTCTTGCGATCTGTCTTATGAACTGACTCTACCATAGTACTTGGTAGGTTGAGTACTCCTCCCATTCTCACAAAAAACATTTGTTTGCAATCGAATTGCTGATATTCAGGAACTAACTTCTAGTTGTCTTTAGCGTCATGTTCCGAGTAAATCCAACCCCGCGGACTTGCTTTCTAGAGGTATTCTTCCACGTCAACTAGTCGATTCTCCCATATGGTGGAACGGGCCTCAATGGTTGCAGGACGATGAATCCAAATGGCCTTCTGTATAATTCTTCAATTCGTTTTATCAACAACTGTGGCATCTCGCTTTCTTTAAGACGATATGGTCCTCTGTCTTGCGAACAGTTGCAAGTTTCTATGAACAAAATCATAAAAATATCGCAAAATGAATCTTTCGCAGATGAGCTTAAAGCTTTCAATGGTCCTCAGGATCCTAAGCCTCAGAAACTATCGGTAATTTACAACCCTTCTTAGACTCATGTAGTGGTATTATTCGTGTGGGAGGTAGGCTACATAATTCAAATTATGACTTCAACAAGATGCACCCTGCGATAATTTCTAATAAACACCATCTCTCGACTCTCATTATGAGATCCACACATTTACAACATCATCACCTCAATTACTTCTTGCCATTGTCCGTGAACAGTATTGGATCACTAATGGTCGCAATCTAGCTAGGAAGATAGTTCACGCTTGTATCAGGTGTTTTAGATTCTCAGCTAAAACTACCAATCCTATCATAGGATCTCCCCCAGCGTCACGCTTTCAACTTGGACCCCCATTTAGTAATGTAGGGGTAGATTACGCAGGTCCATTCACAATTGAAGACCGCAAGGGTCGGGGCTGTAAAACGTTCAAATCTTACTTCTGCTTATTCGTCTGCTTTGTCACAAAGGCAGTTTACAGAGATTCGTTGCTCGCAGAGGTAAACCGGCAAGCATGCATTCTGACAACGGCACCAATTTTGTTGGAGCAAATTCTGCCTTGAGGGAACTAGGTAAAATTTTCACCGCGCAGGATACATCAATTTTAGAAGCAAGCGCTCGCGAAGGAATTGCGTGGCATTTTATCCCTCCTCACGCTCCACATTTCGGTGGTCTGTGGGAAGCCGGTGTCCGTTCAGTCAAGCATCATCTTAAGAGAGTTGCCGGCAACTTGATTTTAACATATGAGGAATTATCCACCCTCCTATGTCAGATAGAAGCCCTCTTGAATTCCCATCCGTTGACTCCGTTATCTCCTGACCCGAATGATTTAAGCCCTTTAACACTTGCCCACTTCCTTATTGGACCCACCTTGACGTCTGTACCTGAGGATGACTGCACTACAATTCCTACTTCACGACTTTCGCAAGCCGCACAGCAGTATTTTTGGGAATGATGGAACAAAGTACGTATCTGAGCTCCAGTGCAGAACCAAATGGCAGTCAAGCAAGTCCCAACTGCAAGTCGGCACTCTTGTACTGAATAAGGATAATAATCAACCTCCAATCATTGGAAATTCGGAAAAATCGTCAAATTACACCCAGGGGCCGATGGAGTCACTCGTGTGACCTTCATAACAACTACAGGCGGTGTTATTCGTCGTTCCTTTTCGAAAATTTGTCCACTACCTTTGAACATTTAGTGATGTTTTGTACTTGGCTTCGCAGTGTTAGTGCAAGTTCAAGTGTTAGAAATTAAGATTTAGCTTAGATACACAATCTATGTGTGCGAAACCTCTCTCCTTTCCATCAAACTTCTCTTGTTCTTGTGGATATTACGTCGCCTTCACAATTGTCGGCTATTGGCAAAAAATTGGAATACAATAAACAACTAATAGATACGTTTAAAACCACCAAAGACTTCTGCTAGAGTCACTTTTGCTAACATTTCTGCTGGCTGTTGTTCTTCCTATTCTTCTCCTAGTACCTCGTCTACTTCTGATAATCGAGTTTCTACTTCTCAAATTTCGTCTACTACTACTCTTGTTAGAGAGACAAGTTGTTGGAACTGCAATCTGGTTGGTCACTTATCTCCGCAATGCTCAAGACCACAAACACTTCACTGCTATGGTTGTGGGAGACATGGCATAACTGGTACTTCTTGTCAACGTTGTAACTCTGGAAACTAATTTTGAAGTCTTCGGACCGAGTCGAGGATTCTTGGGAATTATTTTTAAGCTCGAACACATTTTTTAATGGCTTAGGAGATGAGCAACGATTTCTTTTGGACTTTGTTTTGGCAAGTGTTAAAGGTGACGAACGTCTTTTTTTAAATGTTACTGTTCTGGTATTTTCTTTTAAAGCACTACTAGATTCTGCAGCTTTACACACTATTCTTGGCAGAGCAGGGTGGGAAAAACTACACTCTTTGAACGTAAATTACTTTAACTCAAAGGCTTCCTTCTGCTAGTTAGCTAATGGGGTGACCCGTGCAGTTTTAGGTTCTTTATCTATTCCTTTTTGTCTCGAAAATAAAGTGACAATAGTGAATACTTTAATTATTCCTGAAAATTCTCAATCCTTAATTATAGGTATTGGCTTTTACAAAGCTATGGATTTCGTGCCAGATTTTCGAAATCTTATCTTGACTAATCTACTTGACTAAGGATTTCTTTCTTAACCATCGGATCTAGGACAAACTAATTTAGTACAACATCAAATCTTGACTTCGGTTGAAACGATTAAGCAGCTTTACTATCCTCTTTCTTCTACTTTACTTTCAATAGCTCATACAGAGTGCAAATGCTACAATTGGTTGTAGTAAAACCTTCTTCGAGTCCTTGGTCTAGTCCGATCGTTCTAGTTAAGGAATCTGACGATACGGTTTTGTGTGGACTTTAGGAAAGTCAACAAAATGACTCAGAAGGATGCGTATCCGCTCCCTTACATCTCTTCTATTCTAGATCGGTAACGAGATGCTGGTTTTCTTTCTTCTTTAGATATCAGATCGACCTATTGGCGAATTCCTCTTTCTTCTAAATCTAAAGCAATAACCGCTTTTACAATGCCGCAAAGGGGCTTGTTTTAATTCTTCAGAATGACTTTTGGACTTCATAATGCACCTGCTACGTTCTAGCGTCTTATTCATCAAGTTATTGGGGCTGACCTAGAACCTTTCTTCTTTACGTACTTCGCTACTACTACGCCTACGTTCGACGATCATATGCAAGTTTTGACGAAAGTACTACAACGACTATTTACTGCTGGTCTCTCATTAAATCAAGACAAATGTCATTTCTGTCGACCAGAGCTGAAATATTTAGAGTAGTCAACAAAAATAGTTTACTAGTCGATCTTGATAAAGTTGCTGCGATCTGCAGTATTCTTACTCCTGCGAAAGTCTTAGAGGTGCGTAGATTGATTGGCATGGCGAGTTGGTATCGGCAATTCATCTCAAACTTTTTTTCTTTGGTATCTACTTTAATTAATTTGACTAGAAAAAATTTCTCTGGGCTCAATAGTGTCAAAACGCTTTTATTACTTTACAAAATTGCTTAGTTTCAGCACCTATTCTTTCTTGTCCCAATTTTTCTCTTCCTTATATTGTGCAAACGGATGCTTACGGTTAGGTGCAGTATTTAGTCAGACGACCGATATAGGTAAAATTGTCGTTAGCTATATCATTCGCTCATTAAACAAACCTGAACGTAATTATTTATTCAACAACCGAAAAGAAATGCTTAACCATACTCTGGGATACAGAAAAGTTTCGTCCTTATATTAAAGACTTTCATTTCACGGTGGTGACTGATCACCACTCTTTGCTTTGGTCACATCGGTTACAATCTCCTTCTAGACGCTTAGTGCGCTGGTCTATACGACTACAACAATACGACTTCTCTATTATTCACCGAAAAGTTAAAGAATATGTAGTACCTGATCTCTTATCTTGCTCTGTTACACCAGTAGATACAATGACTAAACTTCTTAATGTATTTTCATCTGGCTTTGGCATTACTCTTTCTATAACTGACTCTTGGCATTTGAAACTTATCGACCGAGTCACGATGTTTCCTCGCAAATTTGTTTCATGGTCAGTAGTTGATGGCTTATTGTTTAAATTACTACAAACTGAAAAATAGTAGTTCTTAAGAATCAACAAAAGCTCATTATACAGCAATATCACAATCTGCCTACTGCTGGTCACTGTGGAGTTACAAAAACGCTAGCGCGTATTTGTGAACATTATTATTGACCTCATTTAAGACTAAGATTACTGATTATATTCGGACCTTTCCTATATTCTTTTCTCTGAAATTCTTTTGATACTTACGTCCTTACTGTATTACGTAACTGATTGTTTGTACCTTACTTTTTGGTATCGCTTTATGTGCTTTAGAAATTAGTAAATTGGTATTCTTCTTTGCTTTTGAATCAAATTAGTCTTGGTTTCTTGGAGATACTATTTTGTTACGTGCATACATTTTAAAATGTACTACCCTGTATATTCATTACACTGAAGTAAGATTTTTACTTTCGACGCCCTCTAACGAGTTTCGTTTTTACTTCACTTTCTGTCAAGACGTTAAACCGTTCATTACTTAAAATCGTGCTTGCGATGTCTAAATTAATTTTCTAACATCATCGGTGTGTGTTGAAGCTATGATATAAAACGACAACGCGTTTCTCTTAGTTTATTCATCACCGGCACGATCCAACACGTGATAGTTCACATGTATTCGGTGTATTCCCTACCAATGAAGGGTTCATAACACATATAAGCTTGTAGCAAAGCGAAAATAAATAAAAAGATTTGATTCTTTTCTTTTAGTATTAGTTAATCTTCTGAGAAATAAATTTTTAAAACGTCTTGAGATAAGTGACAACAAAAAGATAAGTCTATATGACAAAACTTTTTGTAATTTTATCAAACTAAGGTCTGCGACAGTTAAGCGCAAACTTTTCGGCGCGCACCTTTGAATGCGAATTTTTCAGCGCACACTTTTGGGCGCGAATATTTCGGCGCCGTATTGTTGAGCGCCAGATTTTTAAGCGGGATAATATTTAGACGCCGGTTATTTTGACGCAGAGAATATTAAGCGCTAAACATGGTAATATGTATCGCTTTATCAACATTTTATTACTTACAATTTTTACAGTCTACGTAAATTTGTTATACAGACATTTACAAGATAATGTTTTAAATTAAGCTGCTGAATGTTGCCAGTTTTATGTTAAATCATTAAATGCACCTGTTATTACAATCACTGCATCAAAAAAAAAGAAACGGCGTCTATATTACATCGCGTTCAAAACATCGGCCGTTAAATTAACGCCAAAAAATGCGCGCCGAAAAATGTGAGCCTAACTGACCCATATCGTCAAGTTTAAAACCTTTATTACAATTAATATTGTTTTTTATTTTTTTTAACAAAAGTATTTGAAGTAGTCAGTTAAACCTTTTTTTTATCCTATCACAGATAGCTTTCAATCGACTTGTTTTAGAAATTTTTTTTTTCTAGTTTTTAATTACTGTTAATGATATCACTACTTTTAGTATAATTGCGATCTCAAGAGTAGCTGTTTTGAAAACTTTTCTAATCAGCACAATAATTCACGAAAGAAAAAATCTACAACACTATTAATTAATGCTAAAAGAAATTAGACATAAAAACCCGGTTATTGAATGCTGTTGCATACAATACATTAAAGGTGATATTGCAGTCGATTGACTCATAAGGAACAGTACATCGGAGAAAATTTCTTGTCGAGACTTCGTTTTTAGTCTTAACGTAGGCTTTCCAAGATTTTAATATTTTCATTAAGGTATCTGGTCGATATTAACCCTTCATTGGTCGAGAATACTCCGAATACATGTGGACTAACACGTGTCGGGTCGTGCTAACAAATTAACATGGAAATTACTAAATAACTCTAAAAACAAATAGTAAAAGCTAATAGGTATGCGTTGTCGTTTTATATTATAGCTTCAACACACGCCGATGATGTTAGAAAATTAATTTAGACATCGCAAGCACGAATTCAAGTAATGGACGGTTTAACGTCTTGACAGAAAATGAAGTAAAACGAAACTAGTTAGAGGGCGTTGAAAGTAGAAATCTAACTTTAGTGTAACGAATATACAGGTTATTACATTTTGAAATTTATGCGTTTGGACTGTCATCGTAAGTTCCCATCAAATCCAGGATTTTTGTTATGTTGACGACCACTGTTACCTGGGCTGCTCAAACGATTTGGAGATTTGTTGATTGCGTCTATTCACCGTCGATTTATTGAAATCGTCATCACCACTTCGCACCTCATATTCAGTAAATGTTTAATGAGCTGAGGTTAAACATTCTCCTGACCTCAGTGTTGTCGCCTTAGAACTATTAACCGTTGAGCGGTTGAGTAATCCCGGCCCAAAGGCTGCGTAATACCATAGGTGCCATAAGTAATTCCAGAAAGTTGTTTATTTAGTGGAGAACGGGTATTATTGGAAAATCAGAAAAGGTACAATTAAAAAACCAAACCGACACACACTGGAAATAAAGTCAGAAAGGTCATTAAAAACCTAAAGACGATGACGTATTAAGATTTTCTGCTCACGAGGCAGGAAAGATGCAGTCTACTCCCGTGACTATTCTCGACCAAGAAAAAGATCTGCCCGAGTAGTTAAACCGCCCCGCCACGACTTTACCAGCCACTTGGAATGGACCCATTGGTTAGTCACGGTACGTCAATTTTATTCAACAAAACCAACTTATCCTGCAACCTTCGCTTCCCTCCACCATCCCTGGCTATAATTTTTATGCGCTACTTGATACTGGCGTATCCAAAACCTACATCATGACAAAAAATCTTTGGAAAACCAATCTATGCTGGTACAACTCGCCAATGGAGAGACGGCTACAACTTCGTTTTTAATTAAGATTAGATCCCAAATACTTACGTTAGACTGCCAAATCCTGGAACAGCTCACGACAAATGTCTTGCTAGGGCGGAAATTTTAGACGATGGTTTAATTTTGAATGCTGAAACCGTTCCGTGTCTAATAGAACATGATCCCGGTTGTAGTGGCATCCACAGCATTGCGAAAAAAGAGTTACCTCCGTTAAACAGGTTCCTGCAACATAAATAAGCATAGTTTCGACAAGTAAGTAGTCCAGCAGCAGCGGTCATTCCTCGCATCGTGTTACAACCCGGAACCTAACCACTAACGCAGCAGGGCTTTAAAACGTGGTTACTGACCCCTTATCTTGCCGATGCGAGCATGCCCTATTGCCGTTAGTGCAACCAGATGAAAAAGAAGGTATTAGCGATTCCTCTTCGGTGGCCACAAATATAAAATTGAAAAAAACAGCCTGTACAAGAATGACATTCCTACAACCCATTATTGTAAACCTTGTTATTCGATTTATTAGATAAATGAAGAAAGCTTGGTGTGGTACTTTGACAGAGTGGAAACTACACAACACACGCTTTGCCACAATTTTAAAAGATGTATTTTTTGTTTTTTTAAGAAACCTTTAAATAAAATAAACGCTGGACCTTCTAAAAGTTTTTGGATGAATCCTCATCATGTCTTGAAGAAATTGTAAGAAGAAAAAAAAACGAAGGAAAGCCGTCCAAGGTGCACTAACTGCATTTTGGGTAAATCGGCTTTGAATATCAAAATCTAATTATCTTCATACGATATAGCCAAAGATCAAAGTTTTGACGCTTCTAGGTTTGGCTAGTCCAACTTCCGGTCTGACAAGTCAAGTCATTGTCTAAACTAATAGCGTGCTTTGACCTTTAAGTAACAAGTTTATGTCTAATCCTAAGAAAAACCAACTTGACAAGCACAATCCTGAGAAGCACTTTTTTACAGTGGCATTTTATAAAACTTCGATCTTCAAACTTAGAATCTTTTGTACTGGTCTTTCTTAAAAACAGCTCAACGTTGGGCTTCTTCTTCTTCTTGTTATGAGCTTTGTTGCGCCCAGAATTGGGCATAGGCATCTCCCTCTTATTCTTTCAGTTTTCTCTATTTCGAGCATCTTTCATCCATTTCAGTCTTGCGACCTTTTTGACGTCGTCGTACCATTGTGTAATTGCTCTTCCTCTTCACGTCATTTTCATGGTCTCCATTTTATGGTTTTGTTATTCCATCTGTTGTTTGTTCTTCTGGCAAGAAATCCAACATATCGATGACTTTTATTCTTTGATCTACTAATTCCTTTTTTTGTCTCTTAGTGATATGCTCAGGTTAGATATCTCCATTGTCCTTTGTGCTACTTGTAATTTTTGTATTATTTTGTTTTGTTTCTACTTTGTATCAAACATCAACTGTTTTATTTTGTGTTATGGTCAAAACATTTAGAACATTTCTTTTGGCTCTATTAAAGCTGGGAATAGGTACAGTTACAGATTTTCGAATCGAAATTACTGTCAAAACTGGTTTAAACATGCAACAAGTGCAGTACAAATTGACGTTTGATGAATTTGGTTTAAGAACTAGGATAGATTAGACCAAGCCCGAAGAGATTATTTTAGTTTCGACTAAAAAGTTAGGTACTTCTAGTTTTGACTAAAAATACATTACCGGGTTTGCCAAAAAGTATTGGTCAAACGTAGAATAAACTAGTTATTCCGGTTTATATCGACCTTTGACTATAACACATACAATGAGCATAAACCTGTAACAGACTTGTGTGTCAATTATTGTTCTGCAGTCAAGGAAATTGATAAGTTTTATATACTTAGAACCTTATATGTTTATGTTTGTTATAGCATCAAATATCAAATTTTTTTTGGTCCAGACGAGCGTACACACTCAACCTGATAAACGGAAAATTTATCTTTTCAGCAAGATTTCTTGTGTATATATTTTTTTGTGGTACAATATCTCTTCGTACTTTGTTTTGTATGTTGTAAATCACTTTAAGCAAGCAGCAAAACATAATGCTTTTTGTATATTCTTTTCTATTAATTTCTTATCTAAATTGGTAGTATTTAGATGATTTATAAAAAATTGTTTTCAAAAAATTTGCAAAAGTTTTAGGAAATTTTATAGAAGATAAGTTAATAAAACAAAAAAAAATTGTATATACAAATACTGATAAGTAAATGAATCAAAATCAATTTGTTCATCAAAAGAAATCGAGTCGTTCGTCGTCTTTCTGTATAATTTCAAACTAAAAACTTATATGTGATCAAACTAAAATATTGTTTTGTGCAACGTATTTGAAACAAAAATTTTCTTGTGTTAGTATTGAAACGTCCGAGAAATTACTTGCAAATGCAAGAGCCTTCTAGAAGCTGTTATCTATTTTTCTAGAAGATATAGCGAAAAGTAAGGAACGCTCGAGAAGGATTCGCCGATGTCTATAAATACGTAAGAAAGAAATTGTAGGTCAGTTATTGCGGGAATGCGAATGTGTTAAGAAGATTATCAAGTCGAAATAAATCGTTAGCACGCGTGGTCTACATAAATAAATTGAGAATAATCGTGAACGTGATAATTAGTGTAAACAAGTGTGATATCCGAGGACGTTATCTTATCTCCTTGTAAGTGATATAAATTATAGTGTAAGTGTTTTTATTATTAGATTTTATTAGTTCGGTTAATTTAAAAGTGTACATATTTCTAGAATAAGTAAACATAATTTTTAGTCGTTTTAAATAAATTAGTTTTTAATAAATAAATACGCAACAGTATAATATATTTCGTGAAAAAATAAAAAGCATTAATCTGTTTTAGGTTTCAGATTATTGATTTTAAAAAATGATTTTTGATTCTATAGCTTATCTCAGTTTATCAGCAAATAAGTTTTTTTTTTATATTTGTGTCTCATGTATTTACTTTGACAATAAATTTTTTGAAGAGTCGTTAAACAATCAGCAAACGCTTTATTTTATTTTTTGTTGCAGATCATTGCCAAAATTGGAAAGTATTTACGGCTCATACAGTGTTAGGTGAGTAAATTTTGTAATGACTTTTTAATATTAAAGTGCAATCAAGAAACTATTGTGTACTGTATTACTGTATGAATAATCCTATTAATGTTATGCGTAAGCCAACATCTTAGAAACGCGTATAGCTGAGGTTGGTCTTTTCATTAGCTTAGCAAGTAGTAATGCTGCGTTAGCTCTGTGATTGTCGCGGTAATGTTACAGGGGAACTTGCTACCAGCAACGTTATTTGTTTCTTGTTTTTGCATATATCAGTGCTCCGTAAGCTCTTTCTGATGCGTTGCAGAATCCATGGTGTTCGAAGAATGTGTTTGTTTGTGTAACATTGATCCATCTTTGACAAACTTGAGATAAATGAAGAAATTTGTCTCTTCTTCTTTCAAGTGCCGTGTTGTGTCTCTCTGATGTTTCCGACCACTTTAGCAAGCGACACCAATTTTGTGCCACGCGGAACAACCGTTTTGCATAACGCATACCTTTCCATTATCTGATATTTCTTAACCGGTACCGTTGTTTTCTTCCGTTACCTCGCTTTCCTTTAATTTTTCCTGTTAATATTAGTTGTAGTAGGTGATACTTGACATTTCTTAGAACGTGACCAAGATAGAAAATCTTTCTGTATTTGATAGTTGTTAGCATTTCTTTATCAATTTGTGCTCTTTGGAATACTTCATCGTTGGTTACACACTGAACCCATAAAACACGCAACATTCCCCTGCGCAACCACATTTTAAATGCCTCAAGCCTGTTCATTCTAGTGGCTAGAAGAATCTGACTGCTTCTAATAAGATGTTTCGTTATGTCATTCTGATTTCGTTGTCAAAATTAACTTTGAAGCGAGATGGAGGCTTCCACTAGAGACCATGTTGTTCAGCTGTTTGGTCTCTGTTTTATGCAGAGATTGCTTGTAACAGTTTTTTATTGTTAGTATACCACTTGAGAAAATTAAATCCTGCAGATTTTAGTAATGTCATTAGTTGTATTTGCTGTTACTTTTAATAAATCCGCTTCAGAAAGGAGATTTTCCAGATAAAAGTCGTTTTGTACTATGATCGATACTTTTCAAAATTCTTATATTACAGCTATAATATCAATGTAGGTCCTTTCGTTCAGAAAACTCATCATACAACTAATTATACTCAATTACTAACAAATGTTAATAGTGAATGATTTTAATTTACATATAAATATTACTCGATTAAACTACCTCGTCTCTGTGTAGTCACAAAATAAGTCGACAATAGACATTGATAAAAATGAAACGAAAGAAAGTAAAATATGAGTACAAAAACTTACCAACCCGGCACTTCTTCGTCAATCGTAGTGACTTCGACTACTCTTATTTATCTGAATTAAAACGGAAACTATGCGTGGTATATAAGCTTATGTACGACGGTTAATGTTATTTTTTCGTTCAAATAATCAAAGAAACTTGACGGATGTCAACGTACGAATCGCCAATACATAAGGTTACAGATGTCAGTTTAATCTAACGTTATTACATAAAATAAGTTGATATGCTGAAGGCTGGCGGTTAATCAATACAATTGAAACAAATTACGTAAAACAAAACTCTATGGTACTAAAAAAAAAGTAGTACGTACAAGGCTGACATAAGTAAAGTAATAAATATAAATGCAAGAAGATCTATGATATACAAAATAATGTGCACAAACTAATTTAACGAAGTAATACTGATACAGGTGTGAGTTTTCTCTTGTCCCTTCCGATTACGTTTAACCAGGTAGACTCCACAGGTTACATATATATCTCAAAAACAACCAGGTATAAAGATAGCATAATAATCCCCCAAAATTCGCTAAAAAAAGTAAAAATATAACGTGATGACGCCATTTTTGGAAATTGCTTTACTAGGGAACGTCACGCAATTAACCCCAAACGCCAAATTCGACCAATACCTGAAATACATTTTGCGTAACACATCTGCTAAAACCGTATTGTGAATCACTGCCAAAAAAAGTGGACAGAAGGAAAATTACTTAAAATAGGACCACACAAACGTTTAACAGGGGTAAAGAGCGAGTTAGTTGCGGGACCGCGTTTGTCGCTACCCGTAAAGTGCATATACAAACAGTAGCTTCTTTAGACAGTGCAGCCGTCAATTTCAATTTAGAACTTTTTAGAATACTATAGCTGATTACATCAAGAACAATAAATGTATTGTTGATTAGTTTTTTGACAACTGACGGAAAAAGCTTCTATCGATTGATTGAAATTTTTCGACAGTTTTTAAGCTTATGGTCTTTTTTTGAGTTGTTTGTTTCAGTGTCCTATTTACAAACGATGTTGCAAATTATTAACGGACCCCCTAATTCAGTTTCTATTTGGTCTTGAGGCCATTGTATAATAGAATTTTCTGGAGCTTCAGATGATTCTTTGTGAACAATTGGAATATCCACAATTTTATTAATCTATTTAGATATTATGATGATTTCCTTCCGTCTGGTGCATGTCATCTATTCGATATTCTTGCTTTTTTAGACGCTTAGGTTATTCTAGATCTTTTATGGTAGCGGAGTATGTTGCTTCAAATATTGTCTTTTGTTCTTGTTTCAGTTGCTTTCGGGTACGTATTTAAATACTTTGCTAGGTTTTCATAAATTGGCTTATGGTAAAAGTGTTTTGGTGTGATTTTAGTACCGTATAAGTTTCGCCCACTTTTTGCTATATTTAGAGAGATGCGATGTCAAGTGGTTTCTTCTTGACAGCTAGAATTTTCCAAAAAAGAAATATTATTTTTCCTGTGATTTTAGTACGTTTTGCATATGATGTAACTTAGTGCTCAGCGAAGTTTTAACTTCTAAATTTTCAGAATTAACCGTTTTATACATAGATGTAGTACTTTAGCTGCTTTTGTGAAAGATTTCCTAGGGCAAGCATTTATTGATATTTTTGTGATTTATTTTGATTTACCAGTAATTGTGATAGCAACTTGGAATATCGCTACGTGTTAGCCAATTTGGAGTGATTCATGTCAATCCATTATATTTAGCTGGAAACGATAACTAGAAACACGCACTAAAGGGGGCTAGTGGTTAATTAAACCACTTTTGAAACATAATCTGGGGACAAGTCGTTGTTATATATCATATAATGTTCTAACAAATTTGGAGACTTGCGATAGGAATAGTGAAAACCACTCGGACGCTTGACGTATTTGATTACAACGATTCATGATTGAAGCATGCAAATAGCTATTCGCATATCTTGGATAATCATGATTACTTTTTTCTTGCTATTAATGTGTTGCGGCAATTTTAAAGGTATAACGTTGTCGTTTTGGTGTGCTTCTTTCTATAATTTTTCTATGGTTGATAGGCGGTTTGAAATGTCGTTTTGCACAACACTCAGTTTTTTTTTTGTTAGAATGAATTTTTGCAATCTCTTGCTTTATTAATTCTTGTGGACAAGCGAGTGTGTTTGTTTTCTCTATTTTTATAGTGTTTGTTGACTTTTTTTCTTAAAACGCTGTATGTTATTGTTCGTATTTTATTATTTTCTTGTTGTTCGTACTTATACGTTGGGCGCATAAAGTTAGTGCTAGACTGAGTAAAAACAATGAAAAAATTATTGTTTGTTCTAACAGCTTAAAAGATTAATTAAAAATATTATTTTATATTAAATCATAGACATTTACAGATGAAGAAAATGAATTATTAATAAAAACAGACACATCTTTTTTGTTTATATATAGTAATAGGATAAAACAAATGAGACTGTGAAAATTTAAACTTTCCTTAACCCAAAAATCAATACAAAAGAATTAAGGGATATAAAAAGACTGAAGCAATAAATGTAATACAAACCGATTATTCGCTACCCTAAGCACGTCGCGAAAAAAAATGTCTTAATTAATCAATTTTCTTGTCGTAGATTACGTCGTTTTACAATGGCGACGTAATCTAAGACATGACTTGCCCGGTCACGCTATAATAAATTAAAATCTATTTAGTGTTTAAAAAATAAATTTTTTTAGTGACACGTAGACGCCTTATTTGACTTAAAATTTCTTTGGCGTAGTCTTTTGTTAAATTTTTTGCACGTCTGTCGTCTTGAGGGTAATCTACCATTTTGTAAGTATGATTAAATTTTATAAAGAATACTACTTCACTTTAGGGGATTTTAAACATTAGTCCTTGTGAATTTTAAATAAGCTTAATTCGTTCTAAGCTCCAGAAAAAATAATCTTCGGACACAAGAGTAAATTTTTTTTTGTGTGAATAAATATAATTACTTTGAAATAGAAAGTTGGCTGTGTTAAGTCAGTGGTTTTCCTTCTCAGATTTTAAGATTCCGGTTCTCCCGGTTGTAATAAAATAGAACGCACCTGTCGTTATGGAATGTATCAGCGTAAGCATTCTTTTTTGCCGTTCGAAGGTATCGAGCAACAGAATCCTTGCTTAAAGTACCAAGCAATTCTTTTGGCCACTTTCTACCATTACCGGCAATTAACATCAACAAACGCGTAATTAAATAATTAATTATTGATGTTCCGGTGAAAGTTATGCTAAAAACAATGGGAAGTGTGTATATTATGTTAACAATTTTATAAAAGATTGTTTTTCTTGTTAATCAGCTACAGACGGATTTTTTATAAGCATTAATTAAACTTTCAAACTTAATTAAGAAGTTTCACAGCTTCTACCTGAAAAATATAGAATTTGTTTAAGTGCAAATGCAAATAGACTTTGTTTTAGTTTAGAACTCGATGACAAATGCAATTAGTTACAGTGACATTTGTTTGTGTATTTTCTGATTAATCTAACGAAAATTTGATTAAAAGTTTTTATAATTTTCAGTTTAAACTTTGTTCATATGATTAACAAAATTACTTAAAAACATGAAATTTACATTTTTGTGCTTGTTTCTTTCTACTTTTTATTTCTAAGTTGTAATCTACCAATTCTACACATTTTATAATACCGTAAGATTCGCTTAATGTGATCACGGTTATTATTATCAATCGGTTATTGTGATCATTATAGAAGGAACCGGTCGTTTTAATTAGATTAACACACAAAAATCCCTTTATAATGTTATCAAAAAGTCGCTTATTGTTATCACTCTCAACGTATTTTGAACACAATCATTTCTTTGTATAACCATTTTTTTTTAAATTTTATTCAATACATGGTTTGTCTAGCGTCTCTGCACTGCGATCTTTTTGATCCTTTTGTGCACCTCCGATTTATTACTCCCTCAGCAGTTTTGTTTTGTCTATGAAGTCTAGAATCTTATTCCAAAGGGTTTTATTTCAAATCATCATCGGTTAGTCTTAGTTTGCCAAAAATCCTTACTATTAGTCCTGTGAGTTTTCTGAACTTTTGTCATCTCATGATTGAAAGTGAATTTAGTGTTGGATTGTGGCTCTGTGAGGAAGAATTTTGTGTGCTTCATCCCTGGAATTTTTTTCTATAGTTTTTCATATCATGCTACCAGTTTTCTGCAAATTATTTCCGGTATCGTAGGCAGATACCATGCACTTGGTGAGTTGCCAATGTTTGCAGACTGTTTATGCATGCCATAATTAGTTTAGAATTTATTACTAGCGATCTAGCAGGAGACTAAATGCGACACCGCTAGAAAGATCGTGGCGATACAGGCAGCTTCCTCCATTTCGGCTACTTCCTTGACCATAAAAGTAACATGGACTTCTCCTGACCCGATATTCTTCTTGGTTGGTAACTACAGACCAACACCTGAACGCCTGCTCCTTAGAAGACAACTTCTAACATGTTTTGAACTGTCCTCCAATTCAGTTGATCTAAGCCACAATCAAGCTTGGGTACTGCCAAATTCTTAAATGGTGGAATTCCATTTCTCTTTTGAGATCTCATAATGTTCGCCAAAGATTTTAGTATAACGGCTTGCTACGTGATTATTTCTTGGTGACCAGATAGAAAACGAAGCGTCTGTCACCGCGTAGTCTTAAAACTTTTTCAACTGCCGGTTGCTGCTTTCGTAGTTCATCTAGCTGCCCAAACTTCTTTTTAAATACGACTGCAACCTTTCTGAACATGTCAACATTCTCACTCACGCAATGTTCGATGGCGTAATCTTTTTGTGTTTGGAACAGGTCTTGTTATTCCTCGGTGGTAACTCCAAATCTAACTTTCCCAAAACCTCCGTATAAGCTCATAAACTTTTCGACCTCCATTCATTCAATTTGATTCCTAGTTCTGCTGCTTATTACTCTGATTCAGACCTGAACTTGTGTATTGCGGTTATCGCCAGCAAACGGGGCTAGACGATCGACGTGGACCACCTTTAGCTTCCTTCTGGGCGGTTTTCGGATGCGGTATATGATGTCGTTAATACGCTGCACGACTTCATAAGGACCCTCCCATTGCCTTTGCAGCTTCGGCGACAAACCACGTCTCCTTTGAGGATTATACGACCAGACCATATCGCCAGGTTGAAACCCACCATTTTGTGCCTAGACGTCATATCTAGTCTTCATTCTGTAGCTGGCAATTTGTGTGTTTTTACGGATCTCTTCATGTACTTCGTCTAGCGTCTTGGTCAGCTTGCTAATGTAGTCTTTTCCAGTAACTTCTTCTTCCGATCTTCGTTCAAATTAAAGGTCGCATGGCAGTCGTATTTCGCGACCGAGCATCACACAGGATGGTGTTTGGCCTGTGCTTCCGGGAACAGATGGTTGGTATCCCATTAGGAAAAGGTGCAAGTACTGATCCCAGTCTTTTTGGAGTTCGGACAATACTTTGGCTTAGTATTTTCTTATTTTTCGATTCATCCGCTTAACCATGCTATTAGATTGAGGATGGAGAGACGTCGTCTTAGCTTTTTTAATTCCCAACAGTCGGCAAACTTCTTGAAACAGTCTAGACTCAAAATTGCTGCCTTGATCGGAGTGTAATATTTCTAAGGGAACTCCAAACCGGCAGAAAAACTCTTTTACTAATACGTCTGCAACTGTAGCTGCTTCTTGATTCGGTATGGCGTAAGCTTCCGTCCATTTCGTGAAATAATCCATCGCCACCAGGATGTATCCGAATCGGATTCTGGGAACGACCCTACGATGTCAATTGATGCTCTTTCCAAAGGGCTTTCTAGGTTGTATTGCTTCATGGGGACTTTGCGTTTTCTTGCTGGACCATTTCCTGATGCGCAGACCGTGCGCTTACGACACCATTTCATGACGTCCTTTTTGCAGTTCATCCAGTAGAATCGTTTTCAAACTTTTCCTAATGTCTTCTTAATGCCAAAGTGTTCTCTTGATGTACCACCGTAGAGATGTTTCAACACTTCTGACACCCGGCTCTTTGGTACTACCAACTGCAGTCTGTTTTCCGTGCCTTCGACAGTTTCTAAGGATCGCTTAAGAAGACCGACAATCAAAAAGTCCCACTGCGTCCAGTATTTTTTGATGTTTTTTCTTGAACAATTTTGATTTGATTTTCTATGCTCGTTCGTATTTCTTTTTTTAAACTTCTAGGATTTTCCTTCATATTTTGGAAATGTTCGAACAGTTTTTCTTTCATTTTTCTAGAATTTTCTCCCTTGGAGCTCATCAGCTCATACTTAAATATAAGCTATAAGGGGCGTCAATGCAATTATGCAAACTACATTAGGGTGTATCTCCTACTGCTGATGAGCTCCAAAAGAGCGAAACGGCCGTCTAGTAGTTCACTCTGGTGGCGTTTGCATAATTGCATTGACATTGCTTACCCCCAATGTCCTTTTACGTTGTGGTTTTATCCCGACGAATAATTCAAAGCATATTTTGAAATTCGCGGGTGTTAAACTAATTTCAACGTGTCACCACCGTTTATAGCTATTTACAGTAAACTTTAGGCACATAGTAAAATTACACTATGAAATGGCTCTGCCATCAAACACTTTTGAAATGCTTTGTGACGTTTGACTAACCGCTGTACAAAAAAGCTAAAGAAATCATAGCAAACTGCGATGACTCTGAGTTCAATAATGTCATTGTGAGGTTAGGTGGTTTTCACATGCTTATGTCATGGGAACAATGAGCAAGATAACGGAATTGTCTGGATTAAAGGAAGTCTTTTCAACAATTTTACCGAAAAGTATTGAGAAGATAATGTCTGAACACTGTTATGCGCTTGCTGTGGGGCTCACATAACAAAAGTTGTTAAAACTGTACATCTGACTGAGGCTTCTGAGGTATATTCAATGACATGTTCTAAAGTTTTAACTACTTAACTATCTTAACGTTACTCTAAAATGAACAATTCTAACATATTCAAACCAAGATTACTAATGAGCTTGATCATCTTGAACTAAACGGTCCCACAGCAAAACTTTGGCTTGAATATATCCGAATGGTAACATTAGTGAGACAATTCATCGAAGCAGAGCGAATAGAAAACTGGAATTTGCATCTCAAGACTATCTGCAAATGCTGCTTTTTTTATGCAACTGGTCACTTTTTTATTCCAAGTAACAAAATTCTAACACTACCGACAGAGGAAGATGCTGAACGGTTAATAGTAACCACAGCCATTTTAATGTCTTTTGCTTACGACGTCGTCAAGATCGCCGGCAAAGACATAGATTTAATTTCAACATACAAACCATAGAACAACATTATATTTGAAAAATGTGAGAGAGGAAAAAACCCAAATATCACTTACTCGACGAATTCCTTTACGCACCAAGCACAAAATGGCTTCTTTTGTGCATTCAGTGGTTGTGACACATTAAACGCTACAGTTTTTCTTAGCCTCAATGCCACACCTGCACAAGTCGCCAAAGCAGGAAAGAGCTTTCTTGCGTCACTGTATGGAAGCAACAGTGAATCTCAAAATCTCGACGACCTTTGTTTCCAGTTATTCACAAAGGCAGCAGCTAAGTTCAACATGAACCTCGCCAGGTTGCCTCCAACAAAACAACAAAACAAGTTAGTCTAATAAATAAGAACAATAAACAGAAATCCAACCTAACTTAAAACCAATAATAAGGAACAACTTGCTACGGGACGACCGGAGTTGAACACGTTAAACGCGACCCGCCAGCGTCAACAACAAAGCAAGCCAGTATTAAAAAATTGAGGGAACACAACGGCAAGAAATCGACATGACTGAAAACAAAGAAATAAACGATATTATAAACAATTACTACAAGCAGAAGGAAAAATTAATGAGACAAATGTAAACATAAACCGACAATTAAAAAAAAAACCAAGAAACTGGAAGAGACCATAAATTACCAGGCAGAGACAATCAAAAAACTAGAAAATAAATAAAGAAAAAATTAATAATCTTTGGAATGCCCGAAAGCACAGATGAGGATTTCGACACTCTGGAAGAGTAAGTCCTAGAAATAATAACAAAGAAAATGGATAAAAGAACATTAAAACAGACTAGTAAAGACGAGGATAACAACAGTATTTAAAAAAATGGGAGATTATACCGGGAGAAAAGACCGTCAGCAACGGGGAAGTAACCAAAAACGTAGGTCTATGCTTCATCATGCTCGACATTCATTCGTATTACTGAAGATGATATCAAGTTGAGATTATTTGGAAGTTTACTATTGGCTTCGTCTATGATTTTGTAAACATGAGCAAGTGTGATGTCAGTAGCCCAGAACCATGCTTGCATCTTGTTGATTACTTCTATGCCTTTGTTCAATTTGGTTCTGAATCGTTCCAATTGGTTGTTGATAACGCAGCGATCATGAATTTAGTTTGGTGATTTGATGCTCTGATTAGTTCTTGCTGATTTTGTTCCAAACAATTGATATCTTTGTAGACCTCATCATTGACTCCAAATGCTTATATCCTTGATCTATTGCATCTGGTGTTTTTGGTCGGTCAGGTCATGAATTAAGCAGTCTGAAAGTGATTGGGTTTTTACACATAAATCTTGAAATTCCTTGACGACATCGGAAATGAAGTTTGAATCCTCTTCTATTTTGGCTTTTGCGTTGCGGAAATTGTAGCGTATAATTGACTTGAGTGAATTTGAAGAGTGTGTTGAAGAAGAATCTTAACAACATAAATAGCAAGCTGACGCTGATAGATATTTACAGGTTAACGTTGAGTCTTTAATTATGCGTTCAAAATTATATTTCATGGATTTAACTCCTGCTTTCCATAATCCTCCGAAATGGGGAGCTGCCGGGAAAATAAAACGCCATTGGGTACCAGATGTTGCTAGAGAATCCAGGACGTCCGATTGATGAATGATGTTGGTAACTTCTCTTTCTAAGAATTTACTAGCACCGACAAAATTGGTACCATTGTTGCTGTACATATAAGCACATCGACCGCTTCTTGCGGTAAATCTTTGAAATGCTGCTAAGAATGCATCTGTAGTGATATAGCTTACCACTTCGAAGTGGACGGCCTTTCCTTATTCGAATAATGTCATTGTTGTTGATGAATGTTTTGTTTAACCGGTTGTAGTAGTGTGGCATTCAATTTTTGAACCAAAAGACGTCCAGTTTGCTTTGGCCGTTTTTTAGCGTGGTTGATGAATCTTCTGCTGTAGGACATAACTCGAGGCATTTTTGTTAACAAAGAAAATTTATTGATTGTTTTTTTTGGAAATAAACGAAGATATGGTAACAGTGCTTGTTTTTTTTTGTTTGGAACGATTGAACTTGTTTGGGTTATTGCATTTGGTTCATAAGCCATTTTGGACTATTTCACCAGAGAGAAAACTTTTTTATCTTGTTATAATCAATTCCTTAAGATATCGTATCCGCCGGGTTGTCTTCTGTGGGTACATTTTGCCAAAATTAAAAAGGTAATTAATTGTTTATTTCTGCGACTCGATTGGCTATAAATGTTTTCCATCTGGATGCTTCTCTTTTAATCTAAGCTATGACTATCATTGAGTTGGTTCATGCAAAGATTGACGTTTTAATGCAATCTCCAAGGCAGTGATGGTCCTTTTCATTAATTTGGCAAGTAAAACCGCTGCACACAACTCAAGTCTTGTGGTGGTTGTTTTTGCTCTAGCTGAGGCCACTTTAGATTTTGCTGTTATAAATGTGGTGGTAACTTTTTCTGTACTGTTGGTGGTTTTAGCATAAATTTCTGCGTCATATGCTTTTTCTGAGGCAACACAGAATCCATGTAGCTGTATACCTTTGACATTGCTGTACTACATCCAACGTGGTACACTTCTATACATTTGAGTTGGTTATTAAAGCAGGTCCACTTTGCTTTGATATTTTCAGGAACAGGTTATTCCCATTCTAAAACTGCTTACCAAAGTTCTTGGATTAATAATTTGATTTTTATTATCACAAGAGCCAAACATCCCAATGGATCGATTTTAGCAATTTGTGATAAAATGGTCCGTTTTGAAACAATCTGACGGTGAATTGTACTCACTTTGAAACAAAAGTTGTCTTCAATCGGTGCCTTTCATTTCGGTTAAAACTTGTAGTCATTGTGGCTCATTACTAGACTATTTACGTAAAGTGAATCCGCCTGATTTTAGTAATTCTGTGATTTCAGATTGTAGTTGAATGGCTTCTTCAATGTTATCAGCTCCAGATAACAAATCCATCATGACGACTTTAGATGCTTTATGGTGTGATCCTTTTTCGTCTTCGATCAATTATTGAAGAGTTGTTATGACCAGAAATAATGCAGAGGTTGTCCCATAAGTTACAATCGTGAGGCAAAATTCTTTATTGGCGTGAATTGGTCAAACCTCCATGGGATTTAGTTGAATTTTTAGTCTTCTTCAGAGATTTTTTTAGGCGGTACATTTTTTCAATGTCAGGGCTGAATGCAATCTTAATATTTTCTCCACCATAGTAGAATGTCGGATATTTCTTGTTGCAATCTTGGTTTGGCGTGCATTAGTTCGTTGAAGCTCACTCTGTTTGATGCTTTGAATGATGAGTCAAATGCTATTCTTAATTTTGTAGTTTTACTTGACTTTTTTATAATTGGTTGTTGTGAGATGTAGTATTTTCCATCGTCCATTTATTTGGAGTATCTTAGTTCAGCTGCGGAATTTTAACGGTATAAGTTCTATCTGAATTTTTTTTGGTCGTCTTTGAGTAATGCTTTTCACGTACTGCGTCATCTGAAGACATGATTTTTTTTATTAAAACTTTTTCCAAATTCCAAAACTTTGTTAACATTTTGTCTGTGCGGCTAATCATGCTAATAATTTTGATACCATCGCGTTTATATTATTTAGCATTTCCTGATAATATCCAACCTAGTTCCGTCTGTTGACCCAGTAGACCATCCTTGGTTTTTTGGTTTTTTTGAGCCTTTGCAGAATTATCTTTCCAAACTCTTCGACGCCCAGAATGGCGTCAATTCATCATCAGAAAATTGACAGTTAATTTGAATTTTCTTGAATTTTTGTGGTTGATACTCTATTATTTCAGCTCTTATTTTTTCTCTTGGTATTCTCAATGATTTTGCTACTTTTTCAGTAACAAATGATGATTGCGACCTGGGATTAATCAGCACGCGTAAATATTCCATGGTTCCTGTAGCTGATTTAATTCGTATAAAGGCCGTGGCCAGAAGTGTGATTTGGTCTTGTCTCCCAAGATGATTTGTGAGCGAAGTCGCTTTTTTTGGCAAGTTTGAACTTCTTTTTTCCGATATATAGGTTGAACATTTAGAGGTTAGATTAGAATTGTTTCCATTATACGATTTTGAATTGGTTTGTCGTTCTTTGTGTAAAATCGTATGGTGTTGTTGACCACAATGTTAGCATCCCATTGACTGTGGCATGTTTGATGAATTGAGACAATTGTAGACTAGACTTTAAACTTTTGGCAAACATATAAGTTGGGATTGTGGATTGTAAAATGTAGATTGGAATTGTAGTTGCCAATTCTAGAAATCTGATGCATTTCGGTATATGGTGTCTTTTTAGCCACAGTGATTAATTCTAGTAACTAGAATCTGGAATCTGGAAAGTCCATTAACTTTTGTAATGCTTGGATTTTGTGTAGTGCTTTCAATGATTGCTCGTATAGACAATTGATTTCTGGATCCCACTATCGAGTTACGAGACGTGCAACTATCGGCCCCCAGTAGGCGGTATTAACGCTTAAGTTGTTAATTGCTTTTAGGCATTTGGTAATAACATCATGTATTTGTTGCAGTTTTTTTGTAGATTCATTCTGGATTGGAGATATGTCTATAATTTTGTCAATCAATTTGAAAACGAGAAGTTTTTGATATTTGTACCGCTTCATAGTTGACGTCAGTAATTTGTAAATGTTGCACGATTTGGCTTGGTTGTCCTCGGATGTGGATTTTAAAATATTGCATTTTTTAAATTTTGGTTAAGAACGGAGTTTCATAAAAAACCAAAAAAAATGTCATTAAAGGTAGGCTTGTTTTTATGACTTCCGTCAAAAAATGGAATTTCAATTTTAGGAAAATTTTAGGTTTGGTTTAGGTATGTCAGAAAATTTTGAATGGTAACAATCTTTTGTCCTAGGTTTTCAACTGCTGTTTTGTAAGATCGCTTGACTAACAAATATTTATCATTTTGGAAGTAGCTGTCTTCGAACTTAGTTTAGTTCACCATAATTTCGTGGAGTCTTTGGATAGTTTCCCATTGCTTCACATTATATTTTGGATTTGGCTTCTTGTAACTCTTGTTTAATTTATTAGATTGTTTGGTCCAGTTGTTGAATTCATTCGAATTCCGAATTTCATTCGGTGTAGTAACTGCTCAATTTCTGGCCATAAATCTTCTAAGGATACGGTTTTTTGTCGGTGTCGGGGTGACACGGCATTTTCTTTATGATCTTCTACAAACGTGGTCGTTTGTTGAATTGGGGGTGCTGTTAGACATTTCTTCAAATAAATTTTTGTTTCTTCATATTTCTCTTGAATTTTATTGATAAAATTGGTTCCGAAGTATGAATGCTGCAAGGTATCCAATATTTTTAGTTTGGAATAAATCTTATTAACTTGGTTCCTTAACTCTTCTAATGTTGCTAGTCGATTGTATATGTAAACTTCAGTTTTCTTGGACTGGGAACCTTTTTTGACATTGGTGAGAAGTTGGATAATTCGTTTCTCCAAATCGTTTTGCTGGCGGGCTAAGTCGTTCATTAAATCCATGATGCTGGTCATTTCGATGACTCGCTTGGTTTTTAGTGGAACAATGTAAACTAGAACTGGTTTTAAAAAAACTGTCAAAGGACTAAAAGTTTAGGCGGCAGGTATGCAAATGGGATTGTTAAATGATGGATTGTAAACAGATAGGTTAAGAATTTAAGAAACAATAAATAATTAATTCGGCGAAGACTTCGGCGATAACCGTGGCACTAAATTTTGCATGGGTTAGGCAATAATTAGTAAGGGTTATGGTAAGTAAGGTTATATGTCACTTGATGCAGGCAAGGGTTGCAATACTACCGGAACGCAGTCTCACGTCCCAATATAGGCTTGGAATGGAGTATTGTGACGTAAATTCAATATATTACCATAAAAGAAAAAATTGCGGTCTATAGACGTAATTCAGCAGTTCCATCCAGCAATTCTGCAAATTAACGAGGCTAAAGGTTTTTTGCTGAATTGCATGCTATTGACCGATAAATTCTAAAAAGTTTTTTAAAAGAAAAGAAAAAGAGGGAAAAAAAAAGAAAGTAAGGAAGAAGCACAGGAAAAGATGAGTGAGCTAAGAGTATTGTTTTGGAACGTAGCGGGAATAAAAAACAAGGAACAGGATTTTTGGAAGTACATCAAGAAACAGGATGTAGTGGGATTACAGGAGACATGGATGGAAGAAAAAGAATGGCAGCGGTGGGAAAAAGAGTTGCCGGAGGAATTTGAGTGGGTAGTGCAACATGCAGAAAGAGAGAAGAATAAATGGAGACCAAAGGGGAGGTTTAATAACGGAAATAAGAAATAAATGGTTGAGTCAGGAAAAGAAAGAGAAAGTGCAACAGAGAAAAGTTGTAGAAAGGAACATACAGTGGAAAAAACAAAAACAAGAATAGAGGAAGAGGAGGGAATACAAGAAAAAAAAGGGACGGGAAAGAAACAAACAAAGAACAAAGTGATAAATAAAGAGGGAGAAGAACTGCTGGAAATGTGCAAAAAAAAAAGTGGGAAATAATACATGGGAACAGAGAAGAAGAAGGAATGGGGGAACATAGATACATAGAAAGAAGGGGAGAATCAATAATAGATTTTATAATGACATGAAGAGGCTGGAGCAAAGGTGAAGACTTTTAAAGTAAGAAAAAATGTAGAGTCAGACCACCAATCACTGGAATTGACAATGGAAGAAAGAGAAAGAGAAGAGAAGGAAGAAAATGAAGAGTACATAACAAAAAAACGGCGGAAAGAAGAGGGTATAAAAAGATATAAAGAGAGAATAGGTGAAACGGTATGGGTAGGGAAGGGATTACAAGAGAGTGTGGAGGAATTGAGAGAGATGATGGAAAAAGTCAGATTTAGAAAGTGGAAGAGGGAAAAAACAGGATGGAAGAAATAGTGGGATAGAGAACGCAAAAGCAAAGAAAAATGCAAGGAGAGCATCAAGACAGTGGGTCAAAAGGGAAGAAAGAAAAAGAAGAATACAAAGAAGCAGTGAAAATATACAAAAAAACATGCGAGAGAAATACTAAACAAAATATGGAAAAGGGAAGGATTCCCGGAGAGATGGAGAGAGAAAATAATATGCCCAGTCTATAAAAAAGGAGAAAGAAATAAAGTCAAGAATTACAGAGAGGTAATATTATTAAGCATGGCATACAAATTATATGCGACAGTACTACAAGGAACACTACAAAAGGAAATAGAGGAAAGAAGTTTGGTACCAGACGGACAAGCGAGATTCAGAAAGAAAGGAAAGTGATAAACAACATATATATACTGAAACACTTGGCGAATAGAGAGCTAGAAAAAAAAGAGGAAAAATGGTGACACTATTCGTAGATCTAAAAACCGCTTTTGACAGAGTGAACAGGGAAAAACTGTGGGAATACATGAAGAGAAACAAAAAATCAATGAAAGATTAATAGAAAGAATAGAGTAAATCTACGAAGAAACGAGGAGCAGAGTCAAAGTGAACGGGGAAGAGAGCGAGAAATTCATTACAAAGAGAGGGTTGAGACAGGGACGCCCATTGAGCACAAGCCTGTTCGCAGTATATACAGGGGATCTAGAGGAAACAATGAGCGGACAACAAACAGGACAGATACTGGTAGGGAAAGCAAAGGTATAGTCGTTCGCGTATGCGGATGACATAGTGTTCGTGGCTAAGGAGGAAAAGGAAATGAAAGAGATGATGAAAACGCTGAAAAAATACATGAAAAAAAAGAAATGGAAATAAACACAGAGAAACAAAAATTATGGTATTTAGAAAAGGAGAGGGGAAAAGAAAAAAAGAGGAGAGAAAATGGAGGGATGAGGAAGTGCAGCAAGTGAAGTAATTTACATACCTGGGCTACACGATGAAGCAGGATAATAAGGAGGATGAACACATAAAGAAAAGAGTGAGGAAAGGAAACAGGTTAATAGAACAAGTGTGGGATGTGGGGGAAAAAGTGTTCAAGATAGATATAAAAAAAAAGAAAGTTGTTGTTTGAAATAAAGGGGGTGGTAATGTATGGGGCCGAAATATGGGGTTGGAAGAGATACACCGGGGTATATTGTGAGAGAGGAGGTACAGATAGCAAAAATAAGAGTAGAGACAAGAAAAAGGGCCATAAAATAAGAGGAAGAACTGAGGGAAAAAACAGATTGCAAAATACTGCAAGAATGTTGAAAAGAGATATAAAGGGAGGAAAAGTGAAGTACGGGCAGGAGAGCAGAGAAGAGTATTACAAAAGAAACGGGTACGCAAGAGAAGAAGTAGAGAGATTAAGAGAAGAGAGAGTAGGGGTAATGGAAGAAATAATAAGGAGAGATCGGGACATCGAAAAACAAAAAAGATGGACAAGGATAAAAGAAGGCAGGTATAATAGGAATTATAAGGATATCAAGGCTGAAGGGGTGCCAGAATATTTAAAGAATATAGAGGATAAAAGCAACAAAATGAAAAAAATGATAGCACGGTTCAAATGTGGAAACGAGGAGTTAGGTAACAAATACTAGAAAAAAGAAGAAGAACAGATGTGCAGACTATGTGGAAAAGAGACGGAGGACCTTAACTACATGAGAAATAACTGCAGTGAATTAAGCGAAGAGGTTATGAAAATAGAGAAAATCTTAGACGAAAACGGAAATGGAGCGTAGTGGATGGATGAAGTCTGGAGAAGGAAGAAAAAGTTAAGAAGAGAAGAAGAATAATGAAATGTATTCAAAAAAAATATATATATAGAATGCAATGTAGTAATTACAATTAGGGGAAGCACGAACCAATTTGTAAGTTTAAGCAACAAATAAAGTTAAACTTAATTTTCTTAAGTAATCATAATTATTTCACATAATATTTTAGCATTCAAATTTTAATGTTTAATTGGAATTCAAACAAGGAAATAAATAAAACAAACACCAATATTAGAAAGAATTAAAGAAAGAACCTACAATGGTTCGGACATGTCATAAAAATAAATAACGACCGGCTGAGAAGGAGAATTATAAAAGGAAGGAAACCAAGAAGCAGAAAAAGATGAAGACCAAGAAGATAATTACTAGACCAGATAGAAGAACACAGAAAGAAAAAAAGGAAAACCGAAGCAAAAGATAAAAATTTTAGCAAGAGATGAAGAATCATGAAAGGAATGGGTTAAAAAAGACCGTGACCCAAAATCCGTCGCCTGAAAGGGCAAAAGAAAATTAGAAGAAGAAATTAATAAAACGCGGTTTCCACTAATTCAAAGAATTATTGTATTTTGGATTTTCTTTTGCTTGTTAATCTAAATTGAGCACTCTTCAATGTTTTATTATAATTGTTTTGTTAACACTTAATTTTTTTCTGATAAAAAAATCTTGAATCGGTAGTTTTAATAAATTTACTTTATATGTGACATATTGATTGTATATATCTTGTATACAATCAAAAGAATACAAAAGAAGATAAGATATGAGGCGAGTAAGATGAAGGAAGAGGGGAAAAGGGTTAAAATAGTATTCTTGAAGCTGTGGGTGGAAGGTGAAGAAAGATTTTGGGATAAAGAGAGGGGAACTCTAGTGAAGAAAGGGGCAAAAAACTAAGAGTTGGGGGAGGGAAGGATGGATCAAATGATGTTGGATTAGCAAGTTTTAAGGAAAAGAGATGGAAAAGCAGAATCAAATGAAATTATTGTTTTGGAATGTGGCAGGCATAAAAAATAAGAGAGAGGATTTCTGGAGATACGTAGAGGGCTTTGATATGATGGGAATGTCGGAAACATGGTTGGAAGAAAAAGACTGGGAAGTATGGAAGAAAAAATTACCAGAGGGTTATAATTGGAAGGTGGAATTTGCAACTAGAAGAGAAAGTAAAGGTAGAGCAAGGGGAGGAATAATAACGGGCATAAAAAGGAACTGGTCGGTTGAAGAAGAGGAGGGAAACGAGAAGCAAGGGAAAGGGATTGTAAAAAATTATGTGGTTAGAGAAGGAAAGGAAAAAAATATAGTGTTAACAGTTTATGGGCGGGATATGAGGATGATAAGTGAACAGATTGGGAAAACAGTACAAGGGGAGGAAAAGGAAAAGATTATTATAGGTGGTGATTTTAACGCGAGAACAAGGGAAAAGGGAAGAGTAATTATAGGAGGGGAAGTAAAGAGAATAGTTAGCATGGATAAGACAGTTAATAAGAATGGTAAAATGTTAGTGGAGATGTGTGAGGAAAAAGGATGGACAATCCTTAATGGAAATATAGAGGAGGGGGACAGAGGTGACTATACTTATATGGGAGGGAGGGGGGAATCGGTGATCGATTACGTGTTAGTGAGTGGAGAGATGTGGGAAGACATAGAAAGTTTTAAAGTGGGGATGAAGAGGAATCGGATCATCAGCCACTGGAAGTGATTTTAAAAGGAAAGGAGCAAGGAATTAAGGAGGAACAGAAGGGATGGGGAGTAAAAAAGGTGTGGACTGAGGAAAGCATAGAAAGATATAAGATGAAGTTGGAGCAAGTGATTTGGGGAGATGTAGGGGGGGAAGAAGGACTAAAGGAGTTGACTGCAGAAATGAAGAAGGCAGTAGAAAAGAAAAGGTTTGAGAGAAAACAAGGTAAAAAGGGGAACGAAAATAGGTGGTGGAATAGAGAATGTAGAGAGGCAAAAACAGAGATGAGAAATGCTAGAAGAAGATGGAAGAAAGGTAGAATAGATGTGCAGGAGTATAAGGAGAAGAAAGTGAAGTTTAAAAATGTATGTTTAAAGAGAAAGATGTCATATAAAGAGGAAATGGAGAAACAAGTAAAGAAAATAAAGAAAGAAAGAGAAGTGTGGGAATTTCTAAACAAAGAGAGAAGAAGAGATAAGAGGAGAGGTGGTTTAACGGATATAAAGGTGTGGCTGGGTTATTGTATGGAGCGTTTGGAGGGAACAATAGAAGAACCAGGGCAGGTGATATTGCAAGGGGTAAATACAATACAGGAGGGGTGGGAGATAACGAAAGAGGAAATGGAGAAAGCAATAAATAGACTAAAATTAAGGAAGACGGCAGAAACGGACGGTACGCAAGGAGAACAATGGAAATATGTAGGGTAGAGAGGGAGAAGAAATATAAGGAAAATTTTTAATACAATATTGAAAGGGGAGGAATTGCCAGGGAGTTGGAAAGAAAGTTTAATTCTGCCGGTTTATAAGGGAGGGGATAGGAATGAGGTAAAGAATTATAGAGGGATTAGTGTCACTAATGTAAGCTATAAATTGTATGCCATGATTATACAAAAGAGGTTAGAAAAGGAAGTGGAAGAAAAAAAACTATTACCAGATTGGCAGATGGGATTTAGAGGGGGAAGAAGGGCAATAGACAATGTTTATATATTAAAACAGTTAGTGAATGGAGAGCTGGATAAGAGAAGGGGTAAGGTATACGCGTTCTTTATGGACATAGAAGCTGCGTTTGATAATGTGAATAGGGATAAGCTATGGAGGGTGGTAAGGAAAAAAGGAATAGAGGAACAACTAGTAAGGAAACTGGAAGAGATATATAAAGAGACTAAGAATAGGGTAAAAATAGAGGATAGTGTTAGTGAAGTGTTTTGGACGAGGAAGGGGCTAAGGCAGGGGTGTCCTCTTAGCCCTATTTTATTTGCACTGTATATAGGGGACATAGAAGAAGTGTTGAAGGGAGGTCAGTGTGGTAGGGTTGTCATGGAGGGAGGGATTAAAGTGTGGGTGTTGGCATATGCAGACGATATGGTCATGGTGGCAAAAAGTGAGTTGGAGATGAAAGGTATGATAAATACGATAAAGAGGTATCTGGAAAGGAAAGACTTGGGTTTAAATGTGAGAAAGTCTAAGATGGTAGTTTTTCAAAAAGGGAGAGGAGGGAAGAAAAAAGAGGAGTTAAGTTGGGGAGAACGGAGGATAGAGACAGTGAATGAAGTGACATATTTGGGATATAGGCTAAGGTATGATAATAAAGATGATGCGCACGTAAGGGAGTTAGCAAAAAAAGGTAACGGGGTATTAGGGCAGGTATGGAGTTTAGGGGAAAGAGTATTTGGGAAGGAGATCGAATAGAGAAGATGGCTGTTTGAAAAATTGAGTAAAAGTGTGATGATGTACGGGGTGGAGGTATGGGGTTGGAAAGAGTGGAACCTATTGGAAAAGGTACAAATTAAATATTGGAAATGGATACTAGGTTTAGACAGGGAGACGCCAGGGTACATAATAGAGGAAGAGGGGAAGTTAAAGAAGATTAGAATAGAATCAGGGAAAAGGGCGATGGGTTATGAAGAGAAAGGAGAGAATGTAAAATTTTGCAATGTTGCTGGAGGACGGTAAAGGATAGTAAAAACATATATGGGCAGGAAGAAAGAAAACTGTACTATCAACGAGGAGGTTTCGCAAGAGAAGAGGTGGAAAGAAAGAGAGAGGAAGGTAGGTTAAATACGGGAAAGATAGTAAGAACAGATAAAGATTTGCAGGTGCAAGAGAGGGAAGGAAAGATAAGGGAAGGAAAGTATAATGTAAGGTATGGGAATATAGTGTCCAGGGGGGTTCCGAAGTATCTGATGGGGAGGAGAAACTTAGGAGAAAAACGACTAATAGCCAGGTTTAGATGCGGAAATGAAGAGAACTTAAATAAGTATTGGAAGGAGGATGTAATGAGGAGATGTAGATTGTGTGGGGAGGGATGGGAGGACATAGAGCACATGAATGGGGAGTGTGGCGAGCTAAGGGAAGAAATGAGAGGGAGGAAGCCTTTGCTTAGGGAGGAGGGGGAGGGATTGGATTGGATGAAAGCAGTAAAAGAAAGAAGGATAAGAGAGGATGGTTAGATCTAAAGTATTAGAATAGTAAGATGGTGATGGGAAGATTTTAGGGGAGAAAGTTTTTATTTTAGTTTTTTAAATTTCTGTACAAATTATATTATTATGTAAGAGAAAGATGTAACGTAACCCATTGTAAGGCCGAATGGCCAAACAATTAACAATAAATAATAATAATAATAATAATATAATAACTTCTTGTTTTTGTGTTATTTTTTTATGATGGACAAACTAGTCAAAAATTCAAAATTAGATTAAACGATTATTAATATCAAATAAATTGTTTTACATTTTGTTTTTGGTGATTATTTATCTCTTAATTTTAATAATTTTCTTATTTGTTTCATAAAATATTTTTTTTATGATTTTTTTAATTTTTATTTTAGTTAATTGTAAACAATTTTTTTAGTAATTTTTGATGCTTTTATTTGATTTAATGTTTTTTGTTTGTGATTCGATTTGATTACATTTGTTGTTTTAAATTAATTTAATGGGTAATTTTAGCTCGACTAAAAAACGACTAACGCTAGAACGGGTAAAACAAACATCGTGTACTATTTAAACTGAATTAAACTATTCTAACTAAATTCACAACGAGATATTTTATAATTTCCAAAAGAGTTGAATTACCTCAATTTGTAATGTAAATACTACCATTCAGTATGTCATTAATTACGTGCGGCGGAATTTAAATTGAAAATGATAATGGAATATCGATTAAACCAAACAATCTCGTATATTTTATATGCATTTTAGAAAATACTTTCGCCCAAAAAAAAACACACACACACACACCCGAACTGAATCGGTTTAATTTACCCGGGGTTCGACACAAAAACCGAAAGAAAGAAAAAAATTAAGTAGCATCTTATAACAGGAAGCCATAAACTGCCACCGAGGGATATTATGTTCTTCAGAAAAACAAGTTGATAGGTTTATGAAGTCAGAGTTCTTGCTGCGTTAAGAAATAACTCATTGTAGCTCTCTTAAGAACAATCTTTCAGGAACAGACAGTAAGAAGACAAAGGAGAAATTTCTAAAGTTTTACTACGTGTGTGCTTTTGTAAAATTTTATGTAAGAAAATTTGTTACGTCCGTTATGGGATGGAAGCTTTTGTTGATTTCTAATAAGGATCACCATTTTTTCTTTCATAAAGAAAATGGGGAAATTATTGTTGATGTAAAGTAACGCGCTTTAATTAACTTAGATTGAGTTTTTTTAGTTACTGTTTTGGTCAAATTTAGGTAGAATATAAACGTGTAAAAAACGTGTGTTGATTTGCATTATCGGTCATCAACTTTAAAAGTAGCAGTTGGTAATTTACGACCAGCTACTACTTTTTCAGACAGTTCCAATTACTGCTCCTAAAGCAAACAATTACAATATTTGATAAACGCGTTTTCACTGACGTATAACAAATTTATTTTGCCCATAAAAATTATATTAAGAACAAACGCCCGTGGCAAAATTAACAAATACACTAAAGTTGTTGTTATTATTTAATTCGTAACAATCCATCGCGACACGTTCCTTTTTTATGTCGCAGATCACGAATACGCTTAATGAATTTAGTTTTAATTTTGTAAAATAACAAATGCTCATACGTGCAATTGCCACGAATGTGCCCAAATAATACATGTGCGCATCGTTATTTTAAAATTGCGTTAACAAAACGTTTAAATTGCTGCCAAATAACAACGTTCAGCTCTTTACTGCTATTTATTAAATGTTGGTTATTACACTAAGGGATGTTCATGTGTAATTCGTTTTTTTAACAGTGTACTGAACACACATGCTGATTTACATTTATGATTTCATATAGCGTTTTATATCAATCTATTATTAATTAAATTTTGCATGCACGTCGATTATTTAAGTACAGAAATTTGAATTGTAACGTTTATGGGTTGCGACCAATAAAAACCACACTTTATTAAACATAAAATATTGTGCTTTTATAAATTATTAATAATTTATACATAATACATTAATTTATTTAATTTATTTTAGAAATCCATCATTCAAACTTTTGGTACCAACGTGGCAACAATTCGACGCCCAAAGCCACCTTAGATTAAAATTTAATTTATTAATAAAACACAATCGTTTAAAATGCTTCTTATTACCATAAAAGTTAATCAAAAAACTGTCTTGTTTAAATAAGTTTTAGTAAATTTGACGCTTCGATGTGGTGTTATAAAATTTAAAATTTATTCGATTGGAAAAACTTCGGTACGTAACAACTAGTAAAATGAAAATTATTTGCGTTTTAACAAAATCCAGATTTTGTGCTGAAATTGAGTTTAATTTTTATTACGAAAAATGTCGCAAAAAACTTTTTATTATATAATAAAAAAAATTCAAAAAAAAAACTTTGTTTTACAGCAACATTTTTATTTAACGTAAATGTTAAAGTATTTGTAATAAAGTTTTAATGTTCTAAACCACTTAGGTTATAAATATATAATAATTGCGCTTTTTTTTTGTTGAAAAGTAGTGTAATATATTTTTTTTAATATTTTGAAATTTGCTGTGATTTCTGGTACCGTAAATCAGGGTGAATTGGGACGATTTCTTCACTATAACTCCTGACAAAAATTTTAAAAAAAATATTCGAATTTAGACGACCTAAATTACAGACTTTATCAAAATGTGAATAGAAGTAGTTTTTCGATCTGCCGATAAGAGTAAAAAAAATATTGAATATCTTCGCAAAAGGGGCGAATTGAGACGAGATCCATTCATTTCGTATTTAAAATGCAAATATATGTTTTAAATAAACAAGAACAAAAAAAATAAACTAATACAAAGGGAAGAGAAAAGAGAATTCATATTCACCGCGTTCGGGTAAAGTTGGGTTGATAATTTTCTCACTATTTCACTAAAATTAATAACGTTTATGTCGTCAATTGCAGGAAAAGTAAAACCAATTTGTTTTTTTTTATTGGGATGGAAAAATGTGACTTTGAATTTGCCCAACAAGGAATTTTTTGTCTTTTAAGCAGGACTTAAATAAGCACTCCAATAGACATCAGATAAACATATACTTCCTCGTCTTGCTTATCGATATCAGATAACAAGTTTAATTTCATCTTAATCATCAAAAATGCAAAATCGTACTTTTTTAATAGCAAAAATAAAGGAACTGAAACTTCAAACAGCTACTGATTGAAGAGGAGAGAGGAAAATTAATAATAGGTAGGGATTCAACGCGAGAATTGGGAAAGGTGGGGATAGGATAGTAATCGGGGAAGAAATAAAAAGAATAGCGATGCATAAGACATTAAACAAACAAGATAGAAAAGTATTAGAGTTATGTGAGGGGAAGGAGTAGACTATACTCAACGGAAATATGGAGGAAGGGAATAGAGGAAAGTAAGTGAAAGTAAGAAAGGAAAATATCTATAATAGATTATGTTATGGTTATTGGGGAGGTTTTGAAGGAAATAAAAAGTTCTAAAATAGAAGAAGAAATTGATTTGGACCTTCAACCATTAGAAGTAAGGCTACAAGGTTGGAAGAGAGAAAGAAAGATTCAGACACAATTTGGAGGGAGAAAAAGTATAGACAAATAAAAATATTGAGATTTATAGAAAAAAATTAGAAGAGGAACAATGGATAGAGGAAGGATTAGAGGAAAGAGTAAAAGAACTAATCAATAAAATGGATAAAGCAGTAGAAGGACAAGATACCAAAAAAACATAACGACGTATAGAGAAAAGAGGTCGTGGAATAAGGAATGCAGGGAAGTCAAGAAGGAGGTAAGAAAAAGTAAAAAAAGGTAGAAAAAAGGAAAAATTTATATTCAGGAATATAAAGGATTAAGATCACAATATAGAAAAATGTGTTGTAAGAGAAAAGAGGAATATAAAAGAGAGTTAGAGGAGCAAATAAAATTGATATAAACTGAAGGAGACATATGCAGCTTTTTGAATAAGGAAAGAAAAATAGGTAAAAAAGGGAGGATACAAATTGATATGAAAAAATGAAGAGAGCATTGCGTAGAGGGGGAAGAAGAGAGGAAGGGTAAATTTGAAATAAAAAGGATAACAAGAAGAAGGAGCAGTAGGGCTATATAGAAAGAAGAAATAGAGAAAGCATTAAGAAAAATAAAAAAAGAAAAATTAGAAGGGACAGTTGGAAAGCAAGGAAACCAATGGAAATATACAGGAGAGAGAACGAAAGAAAGAATAGAACAAATTTTAAATAAGATATGGTAGGGTGAAGACTTTCCGAATGATTGAAAAGAAGCAATAATATGTCCAGTTTACAAAAGAGGAGACAGAATAGAGATCAAAAACTATAGAGGTATAAATGTGGCAAATGTGGGATATAAGTTTTATGTGACAAGTTTGCAAAAAAGACTAGAAAGAAAAATATAGAAAAAAAATGATCTTACCACACTGACAGGCAGGATTTAGAAGAGAGAGAAGGGCATTAGATAATGTAAACATATTGAAACCGATAGTAAACAAAGAGTTAGAAGTGAAAAGAGCGTTTAATAATGTAAATAGGAATAAATTATGGAATATATTAAGATAAAAAAAAGAGGAAGAACTAGTTAGGAATATAAAGGAAATATATAATGAGACAAAATGCAAAGCAAGCATAGATGGAAAGTGTAGCATTTTGGACAAATAAAGAATTAGGGCAAGGGTGCCCACTTAATCCTAGTTTATTTACAGTATATTTAGAGGATTTAGAGAAAGAGTTCATGGGGAACAGAGTGGAAGAATAGTAATGGTGGGGGGGGGTTTAAAAATGTGGGTTTTGACGGATGCGGATGACAGTATTTATAGCGGAGAAAGAAAGAGAAATGAATGATATGATAAAGACAGCAAAAAAGTATATTGAAAAAAATGTGAGAAAAACAAAGATAGTAGTGTTTCAAAAAGGGAGGAGAGGTAAAAAAAGAGTAGAGTTGGAGAGACAAGGTAATAGTAATGGCAAAGAAATGTAATAGAGAGAAGGTTTGGGAAGCAAATAGAAGCAAGAAGATAGTTGTTTAACAAATTATTCAAGAGCGTGATGATGTACGAGGCGGAAATATAGAAAGAGTGGGAAAAATTGGAAAAAGTACAAGAAAAATACTAGAAATAGACGTTAGTATTAGAAAGGGAAACGCCAGAGTACATAGTAAAAGAAGAAATGAAGTTAAAAAAGATAAGAGTACAGGCGGGGAATGTGTTACGATAAACAACTGAAAGAAAGAGAAGAATGTAAGTTACTTCAAATGTGCTAGAGAGAGGTAAAGAATGAAAAAATTAAATATGGACAAGAAGAAAGAAAAATGTATTATGAAAGAGTTCAATATGCGAGAAAAGAGGTAAGTAGAGAAAATAAGAGAGACAAGAAGGGAAATAAAAGATGAAATAATAAGAAGAGATAAAGATATACAAAGACAAGAAACAAGAGCAAGAATAAGAGAGGGGAAACGCAATGAGAGATATACAAATATATTGATAGACAATATTTCAAGGTACATAAAAGGCAAAAAAAAGTTAAGATTAAAAAGAATGGTAGCAAGATTTAGATGCCGAAATGAAGAGCAAGCAATAAGTATTAGAAGAAAGATAAAGATAGGAGATGCAAACTATGTGGGGAGAGGTGGGAAAATATACAGCACATGTTAAAGGAATGCGTAGAACTAAGAGAACAGGAGAGAGGAAGATTGGCGATTTTAGGAGAAGGAGGAGAAGGAATGGGATGGATGGAAGACGTATTAGAAAGGGGAAGAAAATTGCAAGTAGTGTAGTGGATGTATTTGTATATAAGGAATGATTAGCGGTGGAGGGTTTAGGATTATATTTTTTTATGTAGTAGGATATTTTTAGGTTTAGTTTATAAAATACGGATTCTTTGTTAAAAAAATGTCTATTTATGACAAATAAAGGCTATTATTATAATAGCAAATTTCTTCTTTTTTCCGTCTGTTGGCTTGCATACAGTTCAACTTGTTTAGTAAATTAACGGACGCTAACCATGCTTAAAAATCTTGTTTGACTACTTGCTGGCAAACGTTGTGTTTTTTTAGTTTTAAACTGGGCTTCAATAAACTCCACAGCAAACATGCTATCTTTATGAGATTATTCTTTTTTATAGATCTTAAATTCAGAGCTCATGACAGGTTCAACTTCACCTTGATCATCAAAATCAACAAAGTTTTCTACAACTGTACTGGTCGATAGTCCAGTTTGCGACGTTGAAAATACTGAAAAGATCAAAGTTTTTTTAGGTTCAATACCAAATTCCTTGTTCTTTCAGGCTTCAACCTTTGCATACATTTTTAATCTTACTCAGTAATTTTCCATGCTTGAGGATTATTCTCGCATGTCTTATGTTTTTGATGACAAACGTTTTGTTATTTGAGTTTCAAACTGTACTTTAATAATAAACTCTTCAATAGACAGGTTTTCTTAATCTACTTTTCTAAGATCATTCATGTTTGTCTTTCTTATAAATGTCAAATTCAGAGTTTATGACACGTTCAACTCTATCGTGGTTATCAAAATCGACAATGTTTTCCACAGTCGTACTGCTTGATGGTTCAGCTTCCAACTTTAGAAATACTGAAATGGTCACAATTTTTCCAGGTTCAATAGCAGATTTCTTGTTCTTTCTGAGTGTTTGCTTTGCATATGTTTTTATTCTCGTTCAGTAATTTTCAACAGACACTAACCATGCTTGACGATTATTTTCTTCCATGCCGTATCTTCTCAGTAGCAAGCATTTTTTTACGTTTTAAACTGGACTTCAAGAAACTCCTCTATAGACGAGTTTTTTGGCTCACGTTTCTGAAATCGTTCTTCGTGAATGTCAGATTTAGATCTTGTAACATGTTCAACTTTATCTTGATCATCAAAATTGACGAAGCTTTCCACAGATTGATGGTTCAGCTTGAGACGTTGGAAATACTGAAATTGTCACAATTTTTCCAAGTTAAATAACAATTTTTTTCTTCTTCCTGACTATTGGCTTGCATACATTTTTACTATTGTTTACCAAACGTTAACCATGCTTAAAGATTATCTTTTTCTATGTTTTATGTTTTTGGTAACAAACATTCTGTTATTGAGTTTCAAACCGGACTTGAATAAAGTCCGCAATAGACAGGTATATAAGTATTAATATATAAATCTCAATGTTAGAGCTTACCATAGATTAAACTTTATCTTGATCATAAAAATCTTTGTTTTCTACAGCCGTATTGGTCGGTGGTTTAACTTGCGACCTTGAAAATACTGAACTTTCGTTCAGTAAATTTTCAACAAGCGCTAACCATGCTTAAAAATTATCTTTTTCCATCCCGTGTGTTTTTGGTGGAGAAGGTTTTGTTGCTTAAGCTTTAAACTAGTCTTCAATAGAAATTTTTCTATGCTGTTTTTTTAAGACCATTTTTTTATAATTTAAGACCTTATGACAAGTACAACTTTATCTCAATCATCAAAGTCGATAAAGTTTGCTACAGTCGTACTGGTTGATATCCCAGCTTGCGACGTTAAAAAAATGATTCAGTAGCAAATTTTGTTACTTAAGTTACAACTGTACTTCAATGAACTCCTCAATAAATAGGTTTTTCTAAATCACCTTTTTGAGATCATTCTTCGTTTTTTTTGTATTTCTCAGATTTAGAGTTTATGACAGGTTCAACGTTATCTTCATCATCAAAATTGACAGTTGACAATTTTTCGCAACCGTACTGGTAAGGTGATCCAATTTGCAACATTAAAAATATTAAATAGTCACATTTTATCCAGGTTCAATGGCATATTTCTTCTTCTTTCTGACTGTCGGCTTCTATACATTTTGATTCTTGCTTAATAAATTTTCCACAGACTCTAACCACGCTTTAAGATTATCGTCTTCCATGCCTTGTGTTTTTGGTGGCAAACGTTTTGTTATTCAAATTTTAAAGTGCACTTCAATAAACTCATCAATAGTCATGTTTTTTTTAGTTACCTTTCTAAGATTATTCTTACTTGTCTTTCTTATGAATGTGAGATACAAAGCTTATGACAGGTTCTACTGTATCGCGATCACTAAAATTGATAAAGTTTTCTACAGCCGTACCAGTCGATGGTCTAGCTTGCAACGTTGGAAATACTAAATGATTTAATAGCAAATTTTTTTTTTATTGGTTGCATACATTTCAACTTTCGTTCAGTAAAGTTTCAACAGACGCTAACCATGGTTGATGATTATCTTCTTCAATGCTTTGTATTCTTGGTGGCAAATATTTTTTCTTTTTTGTTTCAAACTGGATTTCTAATAAACTCCACAATAGACAAGTTTTCCACAGCCTTACTGATGATGGTTCTGCTTACGACAATGGAAATTCTGCATGGTCACAGTTTTTTCAGGTTCAATACCAACTTTTTTCTACTTTTTGACTATGGACTGATACATTTCAGTAAATTTTTAATAGATTTTACTATGCTTGAGAATTATCTTCTTTCGCGTCGTGTGTTTTTGGTGGCAAACGTTTTGTTACTTAAGTTTTAAAGTGGATTTTAATCAGTAGAAATATATTTCAATGCTATCTTTTTAAAATCATTTTTTTTTGTTTTTCTTATAAATGTTAGATTCAATGCTTATGACAAGTTCAACTTTATCTCGGTCACTAAAATCGATAAAACTTTCTAGAACCCTATTGGTCAATAGTTCAGCATGCGAATAAGAATAAGACTTTTTGACTGTTAGTTTGCATACATTTCTTTTCTCGTGCAGTAAATCTTCAACAGACTATAATGCTTGTGAATTATCTTCTTTCATGCAGTGTGTTTTTTGTAGCAAATATTTTATTACTTGAGTTGTAAACTAAACTTCAATAAACTTTTTTTAGGTTACCTTTTAAAGATTCTTTGTGTTTTTTTATAAATGTCAGATTCAGAGCTTATGACAGGTTCAACTTTATCTCAATCACCAAATTTGACAAAACCGTACTGGTTAATGATCTAACTTGCAAAGTTCTTCTTTGTGACTGCTGGCTTGCATATATTTTAAACATCGTTCAGTATATTTTCCACAGACGCTAGCTATGGTTGAGGCTTATCTTCTCTAATGTTTTGTGTTCTTGGTTAGCAAAAGTTTTGTTTTTTGAAACTGGACTTCAAATCATCTTCGCATTAGACAGGTTTTTATAGGTAAATTTTTGAGATCATTCTTTTTCTTTCAAATTTAGATCATATGACAGGTTCAAATTCATTTTATTATCAAAATCCACAAAGCTTTTCACAGGTATACTAGTCGATAGTCCAACCTGCGACAATATAGACACTTTTCCAGGTTCAATTTCTTCTTCTTTCTGACTATTGACTTGCATACATTTCTATTCTCGTTTAGTAAATTTTTAACAAACTAACAAACGCTGATCATATTTAAGGATTATCTTTTTCTATGTCTTGTGTTTCTGGTAGCAAAAGTTTTGTTACTTTATCTCTAACTGAACTTCGCAATAGACAAATTTTTATAAACCACTTTTCTAGATTATTCTTTCTTGCCTTTATCACAAGTTCAATTTTACTTCTATCATCAAAATGACATATTTTACAGCTTTATTGGTAATGGTCCAGCTTACAACGTTGGAAATATTAAATGGTTAATTAGCAAATTTTTTTTTGTGACTGTTGGCTTGCATACATTTCTATTCCCGTTCAGTAAGTTTTTAACAGACGCTAACCATGGTTAAAGATCATCTTCTTCCATGCCCTGTGTTTTTGGTGGCAAATATTTGGTCTGTTGGGTTTCAAACTCGACTTCAAATAAACTCCGTAATAGACATGTTTTTCTAGAAACTTTTTCTGAGATCATTCTTTCTTGCTTTTCTGTTAGATGTCAAATTCAAAGTTTATGACAAGTTCAATTTTAGCTTTATCATTAAAATCAACAAAATTTTCCACAACTTTTTTGGTGATGCTCCAGCTTGCGACCGACGTTGGAAATATTAAATGGTCACACTTATTCCAGGTTTATAGCAACTTTTTTCTTTCTTTTGACCGTTTGCTTGCTAAGATTTCTATTCTTGTTTAGTAAATTTTTAACAAACGATAACCATGGTAAAGGATCATCTTTTTTTAAACTTTGTGTTATTAGTAGCAAACGTTTTGTTACTTAAGCTTGAAACACAACTTCAATAAACTCCGCACTAAACCGATTTTCTTAGTTTATTTTTCTGAGATCACTGTTTTTTGCTTTTCTGATAGCTATCAAAGTCAAAGTTTATTACAAGTTCAATTCTATCTTTATCATCAAAATTGACAAGTTCTCCAACAGCCGCTCTGGTGATGGCTTAGCTTGGCGGCGATAGAAATATTAAATGGTCATATGTTTAGTGGTTTTTCTCGTAACTAAAAGAGCGGCGACTAACTCAGTTGTTCCGGCGATTGAATCGTAAGCTTCAAAACTATTTTGAAAAACGCGGGTGTAAAATCGACTTACAACGTTTACCACTTTTATAGGTATTTACAATTATCGTTCATATATAGTATGAATCGCGTTTTGGAAAAATTTTTGATAGTTGATGTGTACGAGTTTGAACCAATACAATAACGCCAAAAAATTGTGAACTCGCTTCTTAACACAATAATTTTGAAGAGAAGCTATTACTGTGTGGAGAAGAATTTCTTTTAATAGACGCATATAGTTGTTGGTGTTGAATAGGAATATGAAAGATGAGTTTTATAGAGAAGAAGTCGTCAACAATGTGATTCCAAACTTTCACGCCGCTGTCGGGTAAGAATTTGTACACCGTACCGATCGACGAGGGTATTCAAAACTAGAGAAAGTCAAGGTATTTAATTTTTGTCATTATCTTTAAAATCTCCCGATTTGAATTGCATAGATCAACTTCAGAGAGCATTAGAGGCACATGAATTACGGCTTAAATCCTTTCTAGGGTTGAAACATCTATTGTCACAAATCTAGATCAGGTAAAATGTACTTAATAATTTGGTAGAAAGAATGCAAAGGTGCAAATGTTATTCATTCATTTTTAAAATAACTTAAATGTTAGAAAGAATTCAGTTATTTTTTAGTTTTACGTTTTTTTAGAAAATTATGTAAATATGTTAGTTCCTTGACACAATGTAGATGTACTCAGGTTAATTTATTTCAGAATAAACAAATGTTTATTTTAAAACTGCTTTCTTGTAATTTCCCTAACTTTTGACAAGCAGTTTATAATACATTTTAAACGCAACGTTTTAAGACACAAAACGCAAAAAGTCAAATCCAAATTACTTTCTCTCAAAAAACGACGATACGATAGCGAAGATCAAAGTGACACCAACGTTGAAGCTTTTTGTAAAGAATCAGGCTAAGCTAAAACTATTTAAAAAAATCTTTTAAACTTTTAGCATTGACGCTGTGTTTTTAAAATAGTCTGTTTTCTTTTCTTGGTAGACAACACCGATACCAAATATCCTTGTTTTTGTGTGTGTAAAACGCCAGAATACGCAAGGAACTTTGGCTGTGCTCTAATTGGGTGCCAAAATCTCGTTTTATTCTTGATGATCCAAACATTCTACATCAGACAGAAAGAAAATTATAGTTCAACCTCTGCGAACAAAATTAGACGTCATGAAACAATTTGGGAAAATTTCTCAACTGAAGTATGTCATTTTTTCTTTAATAAGAACGTTTAACGATTTCTGGATACAACAAAGACTTTGTCAAAACATTTTTTAAAAATACACGATCACATAATAACACCAAAATTGTCCAGCAATTCTTTAAGAGCTTCAAAATTTTTAATTACAACTTGTTAATTTTTCTAAAAATTTTGGTGCAGTAACTGATTAGCAAATTGGACAATTCTATTAAATATTAACATTATGGAAGCAGTGTTTCAGAATAGATAAGTAATTGTTACAAGCTTTAGGTCTGATGAACCTTGCACGGCCAACTCACACAGTCGGAGGCGAGGTTCAAGCGAATTATAATTAAGGGCGCCAGATCAATTCTAATTAACACTTCTGCCTCGATCAAGACAGACGATCCAAACTTGTAACGAATTTTCAGGTTCGTAATCCTTGTTACTCTAGTGTTCAGGTAACCACAATTGAAAGAGAAAAGTATGTTACCGTAAAAGAAAGATTAACAGGTATAAAAACTTTAATTTAGTAACGTAGAAGATTAACAGGAGTATATTTAATTTCTCAATTCATAAATGCCAGAAGTATCGGCAACACACAATACATAGGTTAAGTTGAAGCGAAATAGCAAAGAAAATTTCGTAATAAATATTGTTTGTACACAGCATGCGATACACACAAAATGATAATTGAAATTACCTTAATGGTGTTGTAACAGTAAACGTAATTACGGAAATAACATTAGCCAAAGTTCCGTGAGTGACTTTTATGACAGCGAAGAAAAATAATCAAACAGACTTACCCAAAACAGGTGGGTGGTAACGCAATCGACTGGTGTATAAGAAATAACATCTCCAAGGTAAATGTTTGTCGAGACTTCGTTTTCATTGTGGATAATAACATTCCTTCCAAAATCTTAAGCGTTCGGTAACGATATTTATCAATAGTATTAATTCTTCATTGTTCTTTTATTGAATCGAACATGTGATCAAAGCGTGTCGAAACGGCTATCAAATTAATACAGAAATTACAAAGGAATCCTAATAAACCGGATGCAAATATCTTATCCTGTGCCGAATAGATTACGATAAATTCGCAATTAACTTATGATTTCGTACTCATCACACTGGATGCACTTAGAATCTTTGAAATTAGGTCAAATTTACGACACAGACCGACGTAGTTGACAGCTTCAAAATGAATCCGCAACCTGTCAGTAACCAAAAGGATCGGCAAAGGGCGTCAAAACCAGAATCTAATTTTAATTCGATATACAGGGTATTACGTTATGAAAATTTCGCACGTAACATAATAAACGATTGCTGACTATTTATATAACGAGATTGTTTATAGATTAATCATTACATGAAATGAACGATCACATAATACCAAAATTGTTCATCGATTCTTTGAAAGCTTCAAATGCTTGGTTAAAATTTACTAACTTTCCCAAAAATTTTAATGCAGTTAGTAATTATCAGATTCAATAATTCTACTAAATTTTAAAATTATTGAAGCATAGTATCAAGGTAGATACGATGTAACATACGAAAGCTGACTACTTTTAGAACAAGATTGTTTATAGATTGAATATTCTATGAAATGGTTTAGCAAAAATGCTTACTTTATATCTATACTTACCGTTTGTACGAGCAATTTTTTTTTAAAAAACACAATCACGTAATAACAAAATTGTTTAGGAATTCTTGGAGAGCATCCAAATGCTTGTTTACAACTTACTAACTTTTCCAAAATTTTTGTGCGCTTAGTGATTAGCAGATTCACCAAATCTATTAAATTTTAAAATTATGGAAGCATGGTATCAGGGTAGATAAGATGTAACATACGAAAGCTGACTATTTTTAGAAGAAGATTGTTAAGTGGTATAGACAAAATTCTTACTTTATATCTATGCTTGTCGCTTGGTAGAAAAGTTTGACTACTTGTACTGACATTTTTTTTAATATACGATCGCATAATAACACCAGAATTGTTCAGAATTTTTTTGAAGGGTTCAAAATGCTTGGTTACAATTTACTAACTTTTACAAAAATTTTGGTGTAGTTAGTGTATCGCAGATTGAACAATTCTACTAAATTTTAAAATAATGGAAGCAAGATATCTCAGGGTAGATACGATGTAACATACGAAAGCAGACTATTTTTAGAACAAGATTGTTCATAGATTGAACATTCTATGAAATGGTTAATCAAAAATGCTTGCTTTGTATCTACGCTTCCCGTTTAGCAAAAAAGTTTGACTACTTGTACAAACAATTTTTTTTTAAATACACGATCACATAAAAACACCAAAATTGTGTAAGAATTTCTTGAGAGCATCAGAATGGGTGTTTACAACTTCCTAACTTTTCCAAACATTTTTGGGCACTTAGTGATTACCAGATTCAATAGTTCTATTAAATTTTAAAATTATGGAAGCATACTATCAGGGTAGATAAGATGTAACATACAAAAGCTGGCTAGTTTTAGAAGAAGATTGTTAAACAGTATAGACAAAATGCTTACTTTATATCTATGCTTGCAGTTTGGTAAAAAAGTTTGACTACTTGTACAAACAATGTTTTTTAAATACTCGATCGCATAAGTAACAACAGAATTATTTAGAAATTTTTTGAGAGGTTTAAAATGCTTGGTTACAACTTACTAACTTTTCCAAAAATGTTAGTGCAGTTAGTGATTAGCAGATTGAACAATTCTACTGAATTTTAAAATAATGGAAGCATGGTATCAGGGTGGATAAAATGTAACATACGAAAGCTGACTATTTTTAGAACAAGATTGTTCATAGATTGAACATTATACGAAATGGTATTACAAAAATACTTACTTTATATCTATGCTTACGGTTTTTGTAAAAAAATTGATTATTTGTACAAGTAATTTTTTTTAAATACACGATCGCATAGTAACAACAGAATTGTTTAGAAATTTTTTGAGAGGTTCAGAATGCTTGATAGCAACTTACTAATTTTTCCAAAAATGTTGGTACAGTTAGTGATTAGCAGATTGAACAATTCTACTAAATTTTAAAATAATGGATGCAAGATATCTCAGGGTAGATAAGATGCAACATACAAAAGCTTATTACTTTTAGAACTAGAATGTTCATAGTTTGAACATTCTATGAAAAGGTTAATCAAAAATGCTTACTTTACATCTATGCTTACCGTTTAGTAAAAAAGTTTGACTACTTGTACAAACAATTTTTTTTTAATATACAGGATCAGATAATAACATAAACATTGTTCAAAAGTTTTTTGAGAGCATCAAAATGCTTGGTGACAACTTGCTATTTACCAAAAATTTTGGTTCGGTAAGTTATTAGCAGATTAGACAATTCTAGTAAATATTAAAATCATGGAAGCTAGTGTTTCAGAGTAGAATGATGTAACATACAATGACTGATTATTTTGAGAACAAGATTGTTCACAGATTAAACATTCTATAAAATCGCATTAAAAAAATTCATAATAACACGAGAATTGTTTAGAAATTTTTTGAGAGGTTTAAAATGCTTGGTTATAACTTACTAACTTTTCCAAAATTTTTGATGCAGTTAATGATTAGCAGATTGAACAATTTTATTAAATTTTAAAATTACGGAATCATGATATCAGAGTAGATAAGATGTACCATACGAAAACTGACTACTTTTAGAACAAGATTATTTATAGATTAAACATTCTACGAAATGGTTGAGCAAAAATGCTTACTTTATATCTAAATTTGCTGTTTGGTAAAAAAGTTTGCTTAATCGTACAAACAAATTTTGATTATAAAATACACGATCACATACCAGACATGTTCAGAAATTTTTTAAGAGGTGCAAAATGCTTGGTATACTAACTTTTCTAAAAATTTTGGTGCAGTGCATATTAATATTGTGGAAACAGTGTTTCAGAGTAGATAAGATGTAACATACGATGGCTAAATATTTTTAGAATAAGATTGTTTACAGATTAAACATTTTGTAGAATGGTATTAAACAATTGTTTACTTTATATCTGTACTTGCCGTTCAAAATGCTTGGTTACATTTTACTAACTTTTACAAAAATTTTGGAGCAGTTAGTGATTAGCAGATTGAACAACTCTACTAAATTTTAAAATAACGGAAGCATGGTATCAGGGTAGATAAGATGTAACATACGAAAACTAACTAATTTTAGAACAAGATTGTTCATAAATTGAACATTTTATGAAATGGTATTAAAAAAATACTTACATTATATCTATGCTTACGGTTTTGTAAAAAATTTGACTACTTGTACAAACATTTTTTTTTAAATACACGATCGCATAGTAACAACAGAATTGTTTAGAAGTTTTTTGAGAAGTTCAGAATGCTTAATAACAACTCACTAACTTTTCCAAAAATGTTAGTGCAGTTAGTGATTAGCAGATTGAACAATTCTACTGAATTTTAAAATAATGGAAGCAAGATATCTCAGGGTAGATAAGATGTAACATACGAAAGCAGACTATTTTTAGAACAAGATTGTTCATAGATTGAACATTCTATGAAATGGTTAATCAAAAATGCTTGTTTTGTATCTACGCTTGCCGTTTAGCTAAAAAGTTTGACTACTTGTACAAACATTTTTTTTAAATACACGATCACATAAAAACACCAAAATTGTTTAAGAATTTCTTGAGAGCATCAGAATGGATGTTTACAACTTCCTAACTTTTCCAAACATTTTTGGGCACTTAGTGATTACCAGATTCAATAGTTCTATTAAATTTTAAAATTATGGAAGCATACTATCAGGGTAGATAAGATGTAACATACAAAAGCTGGCTAGTTTTAGAAGAAGATTGTTAAACAGTATAGACAAAATGCTTACTTTATATCTATGCTTGCAGTTTGGTAAAAAAGTTTGACTACTTGTACAAACAATGTTTTTTAAATACTCGATCGCATAGTAACAACAGAATTATTTAGAAATTTTTTGAGAAGTTTAAAATGCTTGGTTACAACTTTTCCAAAAATTTTGGAGCAGTTAGTGATTAGCAGATTGAACAATTCTACTGAATTTTAAAATAATGGAAGCTTGGTATCAGGGTAGATAAGATGTAACTACGAAAGCTGACTATTTTTAGAACAAGATTGTTCATAGATTGAACATTCTATGAAATGGTATAAAAAAAACTTACATTATATCTATGCTTGCGATTTTGTAAATAAATTGACTACTTGTACAAACAATTTTTTTTTAAATACACGATCACATAACACCAAAATTGTTTAGGAATTCTTTTGAGAGCATCAAAATGCTTGGTTACAACTTACTAATTTTTTCAAAAATTTTGGGCAAGTTAGTGATTAGCAGATTGAACAACTACTAATTTTTAAAATTATGGAAGCATGGTATTATGGTAGATTAATGTAACATACGAAAGCTAACTACTTTTAGAACAAGATTGTTCATAAATTGAACATTCTATGAAATAGTTAATCAATAATGCTTACTTTACATCTATGCTTGACTACTGGTAGAAACAATTTTTTTTAATATACTGGATCAGATAATTGTTCAGAAATTCTTTGAGAGCAGCAAAATGCTTGGTTACAACTTGCCATTTTTTCCAAAAATTCTGATTTTAATAAATATTGAAATCATAGAAGCCGTGTTTCAGAGTAGATAAGATGTAGCATACAATGGTGATTAAAAATTCTGTAAAATGGTACTAAAAAAATTCGTAATAACACGAGAATTGTTCAGAAATTTTTTGAGAGGTTCAAAATACTTGGTTACAACTTACTAACTTTTTCAAGAATTTTGGTGCAACTAGTGATTAGCAGATTGAACAATTTGGCTGACTATTTTAAGAACGAGAACTGAAATATTTTCAATTTCTGTTTGGTATCAAATTTTTTCTGTTCAAAAAGGGTGGATTCAAATCATCAAATTTGTTGTCAGCACCAAAAGGTTATAATATGGAAGTTTAATTTTTTTAAGTGTGTTTTTCTAGGTCTCTTAGAATATGCATATTTATAATTTATATTTTTTTAAAATGGTGCAATATGCCAAAATTGAATTCACATATCAATTTTAGAAAGGATAGTTGTCTGACCAAATGGTAAGTTCTTCAACAGATTCGTCAATACTACATAAAACCCATTTCAACAATTTTATTTTTTTTTCTTCCGGTTACACAAAATATCTTTAATTGTGTAGTTAAATGTCTATAATTTAATGGAAAAAGTTTTGTACATTGGTAAGCATTTATCAGTCTCGGATATTTTCTGCTCTAACATCTCTTCACGGTTTGAAATTTCAAAATATGATTTTTTATTGGAAGTTTATTTGGATAGACGTTTATCTGATTCAAGTTTTTTCTTATTACAGTTTTTTGATAAAGCAGTTAAAACAAAAGTTTGCAAAATATCCAGCGTATTTAGAAAAAAAGATTTTACAGATCTGTACCAGAAGCTCTAACAGTAAAAAAGATTTTTTTATTGAAACTCTTTTTATTTTCTCGTTATCCAGTATGTTCTCGTCTCCTTTTCATATCTACTAAATTGACTGACCAAGCAAAAAATTAACGATTGTGGTCGATTGATTGGCGACCAAAAATGTGCAAAAATGTTTCTGTTTTTCTTGAATAATGTTTTTGACATATTTATATCTGCACATATTCTTGCAAGGCATTACCATAAGTTTTGCTTTTATTAAATTTGTATTCTGACATTCATTGAATGATTACCTAATCTATTTATTTGTAATTCCTTGAAGTTCAGAAAGTTTGTGAAACGATTTGTAGTCTTTATTTTTTAATCTTAAAAATATTTTGATATAGGTAGCGTGCTGTATGAATTTTGTCCCGGAACATTAATTGTCACTTTGACATATGGAAACATGTTAACAGGAAATTTGTGTTTTTGACGTGGAAGGAGACAGGATGTGAAAATTAACGTTTGCGCTGAGTGAGATCCCCATTTATAAATATACGTATACTATATTTATGTTATCTATGGGTACATTAGTTTCGTTTTGTGTGTGTTGCTTGTGAGTCTGTTGCTGGTGAATTGGTGGTTTTGAATCGATAACTTGGAGCACGAAGTATGAATGTAAACTACTATGTTATTACTAACACCAATTTCAAGAATTAATTTGGGGATAAGTGAAGTAAAACATTTCTGAAATGGGCGATTAAATTTAAAGACACGTCTGCGATATTAATAGTGAAAGTCATTTGGAAGCTTGACACATTTGGTTTAAAAATATCATTGTGACTTACGAGTAATTTGCTTGTGATATCCTTATATATCTATTTTTTTCCTCACACTTTTAGCAGTTTTAGTGGACAATTCGAATATGCCATTAGCTAATAGCATATCGGGCAATCGTAAGTAAAAGACTCTTTCTATTATCACTCAATTTGTGTTGGTGTCAAAAATAAATACAAAGGATTTATTACTGCAGACTTGTTTCTGTAATTACTTGTTAAATTTATCACAAGTGCGTTGTGTTTTTAATTACGAAATCTTTAGATTCGCATCGATTCAATCTCTTATTCTTTGTTTACTTATTAACTTATATTTTCATATTGTAATACGATTAAGTCATGTGATTATACATACAAAGCGTTGCCTAATTTAAAGGGTCTGCATTATTATTATTATTAACTGTGATATGGTATTTATTGACAAACTCTTTACTGATATTTATCTGCATAGTTCTACATCGTTTGTTCTCAACCTCTTTCTCTCTTCATTGAAATAAATATAGTTGTTGTACTGTGTTTTGCAATTTTGTGATGTAAAATTTGTTTCGGCAAGATGTTCGTACCGTAGAAGAATTATTCCCAGAACGCCCACTTGCCGCTGTCAATTTGTTAATGTTTGACATTGATAGATACAAGAAAATTTTTACTTTTCGCTTAGCATATACATATATTGTAATGTAAGTGCCCAGCAAAGTTTTCACTTCTAATCTTTTACACTCATCCATGGTACAAATGGGTGTAGTATTTTTGCTGCTTTGTAAAAACTTTCCTGACGCAAAGGTTCCTTCATATTAATGTGATTTAGTTTATTCTTCTCGTATTGTCGTTAGCGGTTTTTAAAAACTCACATTTTATTCCATTAAGATGGAGATATCAAAACCTGTTTTGTTTATTGGAAAAACTTCTATGATGACGTCATGACACGTTGCTTGAAACAAACTTATTCAAAAAACATAATTAATTTGGAAGGAACTCGGCGCATTTGGTTTTCTCATTAACCGTATGAATCAAATAGGATTTACATGTGATAACATCGTATGTACGTGTTTGTTATGTTTCAGCAAATTTTAATAAATTCTGGGAAAGTGCTGCTAGCTAATTGCATTCTTTGAAATAAAACTAAATTGTAAGTATTATATTTTCTACTTTTATTCTTTGCATCTACGTTGTCATCGGTTGCACATACGACGTACATAAAAGGTTATCACAATTAATTATAAAACTTTTTTTGTGTGTAACATATATTAGACTCAGGTTCTCTAAAATATCAAAATTTTTATATTTATGTTATAACTTACAAATGTAAATTTATTCTTTTCGAAATGTAACAGGTAGACCAACAAATTTAATTTTTCTGTACGAAGTGTTGCTCAACCGAAGAGGTTTTACTTCTACAATTATTGTCTGTGATATTATGTAAACTTATCTTGTTTTCTTTTCGAACTTCCTTTTCTGTGATAAAATAAATATACTCGTTACAATTTCTGTTTTGTCATTTGTTCTCTTACCTAATCCTAATTCTAATCTTTTACTGCGTTGGTGTATTTTTAATTTGCTTTATAATTATCAGTTTCAAACCTGCGACCCACTTGCCAAATCAAACTGAGTTAGTCGCTAGTAATTAAGTTACGAGAAAATTCTCGTAACAATTTGTTTACCTTTAGTATTCGACAGATCTGAAGAAGATTTGTAGTAAATATTTCTAGCGTTTTGGCGCTCTTTTAATCACCTTATAATTAGCACACGGATTGCCACGCTCTTCCTCCGTATTATTGAGCAGAAGTTACTATTAAATTTACGTAACAATGTTCTATTAATAATTGAGGCTATGGCTAAAGAAGTATTTAAGCAAAAATAATTTAAAATCTTACCACGATTAATATTATTGACAGAATTAACTATCGATTTTGAGCTCCCACCATGCAACAGTTATCTAATTCCAAAGATTCGCATTCTTTGCTAAATCTAAAAATCTTGTAATATTAGCTGTAGAACTTAGAGGCAAATATCCAGTTTGGATCGACACTTTTTCGTTGACAACCTGTGAACTAGCAGTTTTCATTACTGCAAAAATGTTCTCGCTTCTTGAAGATGTTTGACACGACTATTAAGTGATTGTGATTAATTACAAATGTCAGCTTGTAGAAAATATACTTAAAAAAATGGTAGTGTTGAATTTTACAACCACAAATAAATAAAAACGTGGCATAAAATCCATATTTCTATTATAAAAAAAATTTATTTGTTTGTATAACTGCAAATATTATGACTAGCGTTTTTGTTCTTTGGGAACTCATCAGCTTCGGTATATTTGATGCTGTTTTCACAATTATTTTGTTTAAAAAATCTTGCGGTTTGTAAAATCAATAAACTAACATAGTTTTATAGTTTTCTACATGTAACTAAACTTTGTTATTTGTTGTGTTAACTAATTTGTAAAAAGTGTTGTTAAAACTTTGTTTAAGTGCGACAAAAGCAATATAGATGATTTTTTTTATAAGTTTATACAATATTTGCATTTTTACTTAATAGTTGCAACAACAAAAGCAATTATACCAATCTTCAATGCCAATTAACTCAAACAAAAAAATAATTTTAATTATATTTACTATTAAGCGATTTGACCCATTTTTTATATTTACATAATCGGAAAAAGCCCAGTTTGAAAATACTATGACAAATGAGTAATTTGTTTCAACAAATTTCCTCTCTTTTAAATCATTTTCTCATCATTTGTCATTTTCCCGTTTTCGCTTTTTCCTCCTGTCCACTGCTAGCGTTATCTTTGACTTTTTTTCCGCAAGCGTTTACTTTGTCGTCGACGTTTGACAGCAGCGGTTTTTTACGCGCAACTTGTCATTAGTACATTTCAATTTGCGTTTCAACAAAAAACGGGTATTAATTAACCGCGTGAAACAATGAAACGTAATGCAATAAAGTAAGTTGTAAAAAAACTAAGATATATTAGAGCGAGTTGGCAAAAAACGTGCTTAAGACCGAGATAAAAATATCTCGACCATTCCCAGACTGTCTGAGTTAAATGACTGGGATAAAGCTAAAGGTGTTCGGGTTCATTTTTAAAGAAGGAGATTTCAGTAGCGACTAACAAATTAATATCGGAATTTTCCCCGGCTAATAATTAGATTGCGTCAGGTCACGTGTTAGTTAAATCGCTTTAAGGGGTTGAATTACATTATTAACTAAGTTTTGATACTTGGACGTAATTGGGTTTTATAAAAGTAACTAAGATTAATATTCTTAATTAAATTTTGGAAAGTTTTTAGTTTACTGGCGAAAACTACGTTGCATCCGAACCCTCTCTTATGGTTGCGGATAGAAAGTGGTCATGAATTTTGTATGAACCACGAAGAGTTTACAATTTTCTAGCGTTTTCACGTTTACACAAACTATAAAGTAGACGACAAATTCTGATGTAAAATGTTTGTAATAACTTTGAAGGTACGTGAACAACGGACCAAAAGCCTCCCAATAATTGACTTAGCTTATGAAAAAGGCTTTTACACTAATGCATTACATTCTATAAATTGAAAAATAGTCGCAACTTTATCGTCGATATTCAACAAGAATCGCTAAATCAATTAGGAACTTCTAACACACTTCGTATAAATTTAAGCATCGTAAAGTTTTCTAAGAATTTTTGACTTAGTTTTACTTTACTTTTTATTTGGGAATAATTTATGTACTGCTTTACAACCTTATCTTGTAACGGCGATCAATATGAAGTTTTTACTTAAAATTTAATTGTTTTCAGTTTCTTTTTGGGGTTCAAGTACGAAACATACAAATCGTTAAAATTAAATTTTCGAGACAGAAAACAAGTAGTTTTTGTTTTGAAAAACAACGTTAATGAATAGTAACGTATTAAACGTAGGCAAAAACAATTTACGTAACAAGTAGGATATGGATATTATTAACGCACGCATGTGAAAATTTAAAATTTACAAATCATAATTCAAATAAATACACCAGACCAGCTCACACAAATTTATTATTAGTAAAAACAAATACCAAATACAAAACATGAACAATAAGACATGAGAAAATTAATTACAGATTTATAAATAGGGTCGTTGGAATTCTATCGTACACTCAATTCTTATATAAATTTGAAAAAACTTAAACTTCTCTTATAAATAATATTGATATACTAATAGTTGTAAACATTTTAAAAATAATGAAATAACAGGCAACTTTTTTTTCACGCTAATAAAATTAATAACATTGATTTTAAATAAGGAACATAAAAATAAAAAAATCAAAAAAACCCAAAAGCTAAAAAAATCAAAGCTTCAAGCACATAATAATAATGAAACGTTCGAGAAATTATCTGCGAATTCAAGAGCCTTCTGGAAGTTGATAACCATCTTCTAGAAGATATACCGAAAGACAGAGAACACTCGAGAAGGATTTCCAAATGTGTATAAATACCGAAGAAACAAATCGTAAGTTAGTTATTGCCGTAATGCGAAGACAGCAGTGTTAAGAAGATTATTTAAGTTGAAATAAATAAGTCGTTAGCACGTGTGTGTACACAAATATACAGAGAACAATCTTGTACGTGATTTTAGTGTAAACAAGTGTGTGAAGTTATCCGCGGACTTTATCTTATCTTAATTAGTGTAAGTGTTTTTATTAAATATTATTAGACTTCAGTAGTTCGGTTAATTTACAAGTGTACATATTTCTAGTATAAGTAAACATATTTTTAGTCGTTTAAATAAATTAGTTTTATTAATAAATTCGTAACAGTGGCGTCAGTGTGGGGTATCGTTCGCGAATTTTAGTATATCATTAAGTAATATCGCTCCCGTAATAAAAACATTGATTGCGTGAATAAATTAAACTTTAGTTCGGGATTCGCGTGTTTGTTTATAGTATTTAATCTTAGCTGTTAAATCAGTGTCGGGCTTTATTAAAATTTAGTATTATTAAACTTTTGTTTTAAATTATTATTTGTGGTAAAAATTTATGCCGGTGACGCGTTCGCAAGCAGTTAAAAGGGATGCAAAACTATTTGAATTTCTTGAATCAATAAAAAATGGTCAAGAATCGGTAAATAGAAAAATGGAAGAAAATTCTCAGAACATGGAAGAAAATTCTAGAAGTTTAAAAGAGGAAATACGAGCGAGCATGAAAAATCAAATAAAGACTATTGAGGAACAAATACAAGTTAATGTAGGAAATCAAATCAAAACTGTTCAAGAGGAAACACAAATAGACATGTTAAGTATAAGAGAAGAAATATGCAAGTTCTGGAAAACGGAAAACAATGTATGAATAAGAAAATAGAAGGAATAGAGGATAAATTAGAAGACAGAATGAAACTGCTTTAAGAAAAAATAAAACAATTGAATTGCCATGGTGAAGGAAGCGTCATGAGCGAAGATTTAATAATGGACCATCGTGAAGAAACCACTCACAAGTTTAAAGTTGTTCCACCAAATTTTGATGGTAAAGTTCCATGGTCAACCTACTACAAGCAGTTTGAAGCTGCAGCTACAGCTAATCGTTTGAGCAACAAGCAGAAAGCTAGCTAGAAACTTTTAATTTCACGCTTAGAAATGAGATATGGAGATGCTCAACTTCAATAAGTGTATCAAGCTCAAATTAAAAGTCGGGTTCAGAAAGCTGCCGAAAGTCTTCAGAAGTTTGAGGCTGACATCGCCAGATTGACACGGCTTGCGTATCCTACAGCACCATGCTACAAGCTTCTAGTAATTTACGAACCTGCACGGCCAACTCACTGTAGGATTGAAACCATACCTGTCGGAGAGAGGGGAGGTTCAAGTAACTTTATTTTAAAGGGCGCCAGATCTTTTGTTATTTGCAGAAATAGCTCCTGCTAGATCAGCACAGGAGCCTCGAAGCTTGTACAAAATTGTTAAGGTTCGTAAAGCTGGAGGAAACGAAGAAAGAAACTAAATCGTTAACAACAATTGCACTTTAATTACGCTATAAAGATAATTAGATTAAAATTTGAATCAACAGCAATTGGATAGCATGACAAAGAATAATTTTATTCCGAGAACAAATATATGTAGTTAGTAAAATAACAGAAGTATCGGCAACTTACACTACACTTAAAGCAAAAGTGTAACCATCAGAACATAGAAAAATCTTCGTAAGTAAATTACATTAATAATGATAATTGACAGTTGACGTAATCAGCATGCGATAGTAATTTACTTAAACTAATTGAGTAACAATAATAAGAAACAAATCAATTCGAACGTTTCGACACGATTAGTAAATATGGTTAGTCATGAGTAGCACTGTAGCAACAGCGAATAATTAAAATCAAAAATTGACTTACCAAATTCAGGGTTACCTTCAGAAAACGTTTTCCTACTGGCTTCCTGTAATTAAACTTCCTGAAAATAATCGTGTCTACCCGGCGACTCACAAGCTACAACAGGTAATAGAAACATTTAAAAGAAAGTAATTGAACCGAAACTTATCGTATGCTGTTACAATGTCTTTTCAAGAAGAAGAAATAATTAACGGTAATAATTGCCTCCACATAGAAATTCTGGCCTTGTATCGCAGCGTTCTTAGGTCTACAGCTTCCGATTATAATTTTCCCTTGTAGATTTTAAATTAAGACAAGAACACCCATACTTAGGAGGTAGCACATGGCGCCTACGTGGATTAAATTAGTTAAAGAAGAATACTTTTATTACCCATCGTGTCCCAACACGTGGATGTTTTAAAAAACGATTTTTAATTCACGCAGACATAGGTTACGATGTTAAAGTCAAAATACCCGTATCTCACCGGATATCGTCTACTCAATACGAAGAGAGCAGCGAGCCCGATAGATGGCGTCGAAAAACAGAAAAGTAATTTTTAATTAAACCACTATACAGGGTAGTGCATTATTTAAATTTATGCACGTAACAAGCCCTTCATCCTCAAGAGGGCAACGATGTACAATTTTTGCAGCTCGTTTCTACACCGGTCGCGTCCGCGGCGTTTCAATTCGATCTTTTCTCGGGTAAGAAAAGATCTAGTGTCTATCCCAATCGCGTCGGAAGCAATGCGGTTCGGGCCCGTTAACCTACTTGCTTTCTTGAAGAGACCAGCCTCGCCTCATGCGTCCCGTCCGGGCAGTGCTCGTACCCCGTTCTATTCGCTTGCGGTCGCGTGTCACGGCGTCGGCCGCGCTCCTTTCCCTTTTTGTGGGTGACGAACGACACGATGCTGAGCCGGGCCCGTAAGAAAGCCTAAACCTAACCTAATATACCTCACTCCCGAATTGCCCAGTGCGCGCCGACGCGTTCCTCTATTTGATAAATTATTTCTACTAACTAATTACTGACTAAATCTTATCTAAATTTAATGCGCCCGTTGTAGTTGTCGTCGTCGTCGCGCATTTTGCGCCCGTTTCTGTCGATTCCGATCGCGTATTACTTTTGTCGAATCCGGTTTTAATCTATCGAGGGCGTTTGCGAACTCCCGCCACCATTCTTCGCGCGTTGCGTTTGGACCGATTTCTCGCGTGTTTGTTGGCCATGCTAGTCCGATGCGATTGCGTCCGCGTTGCTACGTTGCTGTTGCGTCAGTGGACAGCTGATGGTCTTCATGATGGGCGTCGTTTCTGCCTTCGCACTCGCATAGCTCTGTGTCTGATCTCCCGATGTTGCTCAAGTAGGCTTCGAAATTGCCGTGACCACTCATCAGTTGTACCGTGTTGCTGTCGAGCGTCACGGATACGGACCTTCTAATCTCTAACGTCGGTATAAACGTGTACACATTTCTTCTGTTGGTAGCGTTTCTCCATCTCTCGTTCTATGTCGCGTTCGTTCGCTCGCGAAGTCGGTTTTTAATGGCAGTTTTCGAGATTTGGCTATATTAGACGTCGATGTCGTCGGCTAAGACTGCCTCTTTTGCTAGTTGATCGGCTCGTTCGTTTCCCGCTGTTTCCGCGTGAGCTTTGGTCCAGCGGAACTCCAATCGCGTTTTGTCGTTTGCTTGTCTTATAAGTCTCCAGATCTCGAAGACCAGCTCCGTTTGCCTGGAGACGCTCGTCAAAGCTTCGAGCGCAGCTCTCGAGTCCGTTACAATTGCTGCTCTCTCCGGTATGTCCTGCGTCTGCCTCAGTAAAGTGCCCCTCGTATGCCGATTAATTCGCATTGCAAAATCGTGCAGCCGTTCATCTTTTTTGCGGTTTGTTTGTTATCCAGGTCTGCCGGGTGGCCCATTTCGACGGTTGCTATTCTCTCCTCTATCTCGCACCCTATATACCCGATGTCGTCAAGTTCGGTTCGCCCTCTGATGTTCCGGTTCGATCTCTCGATACGTTTTAGCATTGCGGTTTCCTGTAACAATAAATCTATCGGCACTGCGACCCTTATCGCTAATATTCGCTGGGCGCTTAGAAGTTTTTTGACGTTTTTTATCTTGCAACCTTCCTGCCATATTTCGCACGCGTACGTAATGGCAGGTTCAATTGCTTTAAAACTGTGCGCGGTTACGAGGAGCATGGTGTCGTCGGCATACTTCGCGAGGGTACAGTTTTCCGGAAGTTTAATGCTAAAAATTGTGTCGTACATCAGTTTCCAGTAGACTGGTCCGGTGCAACTGCCTTGGGGACATCCTCTTTCAACTCTTCTGCTTCTCGTTTCGTTAGCCAATATTACTTGAGCTTTTTTGTTTTGGAAGTAATCTTTCGTTATGTCGGTTATTTTGAACGGAATGTTTCTTTGCTTCATTTCCGCTATTATCGTTGGGAACCACGCGTTATCGAATGCCCTTTTGATATCCAGAGAGATCGCGGTGTAGTAATAATTTCTGATATCGTACAATTAACTGTTACTGTACTATTCCTGAGCATTGAGTTGATCCAGTTTCGCACTAGATTTAACAGTTTTGCATATAAAAATCAACTGGCGGATTGTCTGGGTAGTATTTATACCAATGCCAGGGAAATCTACGTACGCCCAAGCAAAATCTTACAAACCAATCAGCTTGACTTCCTTCGTGTAAAAACTACTTGAAAAAGTAGTCGACAGGCATATATAGGACGAGGTAATAAAGGATTTGCTATTGCAGCGAAATTAGTATGCCTATCAATCTAGAAATTTTGAGAGCCAGCAATGTACCAATTAGTAAGAGACAACTTAAACTGGGAAAGCTGGCTCGTGTGACAGTAATATTAAAGTACGTACGGATTTTAGGCCGCGACTCCAACATCTACCAAGGTAAACGAGGTTGTCCCGGCTCAGACAATAAAGCTGCGTACCATGACACCTTAACTACCCTCTTATTTACCACCTAGAGTCGCGTTCAATACGTAGCTCAACCTACGAAGTGATCTCATCTTAGTCCACTTTAACCTTTTGTAAGATCTGAGACCGTGTTGTTTTTTTGATTTTATAGCATTTTGGCTACTGTCAACTTGTCAACGAGTACTTGATACTTCTTTTTCTGTTGGTTGGAGTTTTTTGGAGTATTCTACGGTTCATGTGAGTTTAAACACGTACGATTCGAAAGAGTTAATTAATTAAGAAATCATCTTGTGTTTGTGTTTTTTCTTGGGTTGATTTTGATTGTGTTTGCGTTAGTACTTTTATTTTTGTTAGTCCATTGTCGATTTCCGATTAATTGTGAGATGTTTCATAAGTAGACAATGTCTTGGAAAATATCCGAGTTTAGACGGTTATATTTGGCTTAATTGGTTCTCTTGCTACATTACTGTTTTGTGTAACGTTTACTCTAGAAGAACGCGGTATCTAACAACAGAAAACCTACGTGCGGTTTTCGGGCGCCAGATTTGTTGAAGGAGTTTACTTTCCTGTTAGATAGTTTTGATCCTTTCTGTAGCGAAGAAAGATAATCACTTCTCTGCCAAGTTTATGCTAGGCGCAAGCATTTCTGGAAGATTTTATCCAGCGTAAACTGATAGTAATCGCGTTGCTTTTCTAGTGAACAGCGTTAGATTCGATTCTAAAGAAACTAAACAAGAAAGGAAAATTATTGATGCTTTCGCGGATATTTGGGAAATATGGGATATGTTATTGAAACATGCAGAATATGATATGTACGTTAACGAAGTATATAAATTCCCTCTCTTAGCATAACTCAGGACCCCAAGTGGGTGATGTAGCTTTAGTTGACAATCCCAACCGACCGTTAATGTCATGACTGGTTGGTAGATTAATTGAGTTACATACAGGACCTAAAGGTCCATCTCGAATAGCCACCGTTAAAACAGTAGGTGGTTATCTCACTCGCTCTCTTTCTTCTTCTTCTTTTCCTGTGTGGCTGTATTTGTGTTTGTTAAATACTTAACTCCGCCAACTTCTAAAAGGGAAGACTAAAGTGAATCAAAGTCAGCGCCGGATTTGTTGAAGGAATTTACTGTACAGTGAAGACACAGTGTCTAGGGTTTCCAACAGTTTTAAAATTAGAACTAGGCGACGGGAGATAAAAGTCAGCAAAAAACACATACATCTTTAATTAACATTTTTAGAAACGGTTTGTTTTGGCGTGCTAATCGAGGTAAAGCTTAAGCTGCGGCGAGGCTGATCATGCAGTCGTTCGGTAAGCGGCAAAAATAATTTAGGTACGGCAATAACCTCCGTCGGGTCGGTGGAAAGAACTTATTCGAATTCGGATAGTAGATAAATGGACGAGACCCAGAATGGACAACGTATTACGCAGGCCAAAGCCCGACACTACAAATACGACGCCCGGTAAGGAATAGAGTGGACCAAGTAGACGTGCGAAAATAATTCAACACGTTACCTAGACCTGGTGTCTTTTCAAAAATGTTTGCAGCTAAAATATTCCATTAAGGTGCCTTTACTTACTTGTGCCTTACATTTCCTTATATTTTAAAAAAATCTTGTCGTACGATTACGGTGTCCAGGTAAAAATGACTTCACTTAATCATGACCTAGAAGGTTAACTCGGATTTTTTTTAATAGTCATTGTTTTTTTGCCAAGGAGGAAGGGAAAATTCCCATTCTACCACCAATTCTATAGCTACAATCAGTTTTCTTTCTGTTTCTGATCACCGATGGCATTTTCCAATAAACCTTTTTGGTAGCTTCTACCACCTAGCACTTTTGTATACACGGCCCATGTCCAAATTGTTTAAAAAAAGAAATTTTTTGTTATCACTTTGTATAAGAAATGTTTGTAAAGATAAACAATTGAACTCCTCGTCAAAATATTCTTAAAACATCGCCCTTTCTAGTAGTAATAAAAATTGTACAAAAACATGAAGTTAAGGTAAATACAACGTGTTTGTTATTATTTTTTGAATTCAGAATTCCTTTCCAACACAAAAATTACCAAAAACAAGAAACTGATTGCGACAAACGACCGCTGCGCAATGTTATGTGTAGAAAAGTAATCTGCAAACGTTATATATATATGTATATATATAGGGTTCCCTATTATTTCGGTCTCGGTTTCTAGTGCCTTTGTATAAAAGCCAGAATAAAATGTTTAGTACTGTACTCGTTTCTATTGAAAAATTGCGTGTTTTAAAAATATTTTTGTTTATACAGGGTGTTTAGTTTTTGCTGGACACCATATAGTTACACTTTTTTAAATAACAACTTATCAATTTTTTATGCTGTTCGATGAAGGCCTAATTTACATGAAAAATATTTTTTTAAATTGATTGCGGCGTTGTTATTTTAGAGCAATTTTTTAGATAAGCATTAGAAAGAAATGATCACAAAACTGATGTTTTTTGAAAGTTTGGAATTTGTTTTTGTAAATTCGTAGATGAGAGTTAGGAGTACTTAAATAGTCTAAAAGATTTTTTTAATTCGCCATACTGGTTTTGTATGAGAGCGCTAATTTTCAAATATATCAAATCGCTGAAACTCATTTGTTTTTTATTTAATAGAAGCAAAGCTTACTAGAATAAATCTGCTCGATTAAAATAATGCTTGATACGATTTAATTAAAAATTTATAAATATCTCCATAATTGTAGATGTTAGGAGAAAAAAATTTAAAATTGGCGCTCTCAGACCAGATAACTATGGCAAAAAAATTTAGACTACTTAACTACAAAATCTCAAAAAACATCAGTTCTGTGACCATTTCATTCTCATGCAGCATTTTTAAAGAAATTGCTCTAAAATGGCAATCAATTAAAAAAATTTAAAAATTTTCATCTAAATTAAGTCTTTATCAAACAGCATAAAAAAATCGATAAGTTGCTATTTAAAAAAAATATTTTTAAAACAAATAGGTTTAGAACAATTTTGAAAAAAACGTAGAATGGTTGTATAGTGAGATAATTTACTAATCAAAAAAGAAATAAAATGGAGGAAAAAACTGCATTAAAAACTTGTTCGTAGTTTTTTTTTATCAAATTGGAAGCTAGTTGATCGTCACCAAAAAGAATCAACTTTAAATATAAAGGTTTTAATATATACAATTCGAAACTAAGCACGAGTTTTTGGAATCAATAATTTTAATAGCTTTTAGCAAACTACAAAACCATTACGAGCAATTTTCGCTAATTAAAAAATTTAATTTACTTGCGCACAAAAATTTCGACGAAAAAATGTATTGGTATAAATGGAAAACGAGGTTATGTCGCCATTTAAAATAACCTACTTTGATCCACTTTAAATTGCAATTTGCAAATACGCACGGTTTGGTATTGAATGATATTTGCACCAAATATCAAAGTAGCAAACGTATTTTATTGCCGTTTTAGATTTCAAAAAGGGGAATTCCAACATAAAATTCCATAAATTTATCGATTCGTCAGACATAAAACGCCATATATGTATGAATATTATCTTAATAAAGGCACTTAAACTCGTTGGCTTTGAACTGAAGTCGTAAAATTAATTATAATTTTAGTTTGATTAACTTTTTTTTAAAGCAACAAAAATGAAGCTTTTTTGTAGCACTTGTGTCCCGTTCTCACACTGAATTTACAATGCAGTTGCTAATTATTCTTCTTTTACGAGTCCGTCGTGATCGCTAATGTACATATAAATCGTGAAATTGCTCATTAACGGCGTTGATAAGTCAAAAACCATAATTCCAAATTAAAAATTTAATACAATCAAAATGTTAATTGCTTTATGGATATTAAATCAGACGAAGCCATGCGTGTCTCACATTTTCATTGTTTCAAATCGTAAAGCCTTCTTTGATTTGTTAATTGATACCTTTACTTACACTAACGTTGGAAGTCGTTTATTAAAGTTTTTTCTCCATCCATTGACAATTAATTTTGTTTCTAATTAACGTAGAGAACAAACTACATCTTTATGAAATTAAAATCACCGCTGTAAGCAAGGAAATGACGTCTCTTAATTGAAACTGCCTTAATGTAATGAAGTCTTCCGAAACATTGTGAGCGTTTTCAAAACTTAAATTTATCTTTAAGCGAGTGATAGACGTTTTAATGATTTATTTACAACCGGAAAGAAAACTGAAAGGAAAAATAATCCATTTTAAAGCTATCACGAACAACGCACCTTTCAAACTTTATCTAAACTGTCAATATCAGATTGGAAATTCTGTAATTAACAATTCCTTCTTAAGTTTCTTAAATTAGAAACTTTTTTCTTTTCTTTTTTGAAACTTTTCTTTGTATTGTTTTTTTTTCAGTTTTTTTGGGTTGACGTTTTTGTTTGTTACGTCGATATTTTTTATGACGAAAAGTTTGTTGGGGTTATTTTGACTAAACGTAAAAGCAATTAAGTCTTTATGTTTTTAGTTTGCTGAAAATCTGTAGTCTTTAATCGCAATAAATTTTAAAGTAATTTGAAGTAGTTAGTTTATAATAATGAAAATAATATTATTTATTATGTAAACTATTACGTTTTTGACATTGTTGTTTTTTCTCATTTTTTGATCAATTAACTTTTTTTTTGGTAAAATTTATATGGGTAAAATTTGGTTCAATTACTGTTTATAGTACTTTTCTCATTTTTTTTTTTGGTAAGTGTGTCCAAGAGAACGGAACGCGGCTATAACGCGTAAACATCACTAGAAAAAAAAATGAAGCTTATCGGGCTACAAATAAAATTAGGAGTGGTTCCACAAAATTCTTGTGTTACACGAATTTCGAACAATTTTACAAGAGGCACTCAGAAAATAAAGTGACGGTGTGTTTTACAAAGAAACTATAAGAGGAAAAATAGCGGGAAAATTGTAGAATATACAGAGAGTAATTTGAAAGTAGGAAAAAAAGAAAGTGTCAATCAATGTTTAAAAAAAAATCAAAATTTCTGAGAAAGAACATGTAAACAGTACTTTTGTGATTTCTAGTATATGTAAGGTCCTAGCTGTTGTCTAGTCTTAGTTTTAGTCTTCAAACGTGTAAATAATATACAAAAGAAATAAATAAAAATGAAGCACATTCGCTTACCATTTGACATGTTAGAATTTGATAGATCAGAAGATATCAAAAAAATTTATCATATTCAATACATTAACCACATGAAAGTCAAAATTGAAGCAATAAGAAATAGCAAGCTTATTCCACTATTTAAAAGGTGCCAGATACGAAAGTTTTGTAGAAGAACACCAGTCTGCATGAAATGTGCAAGAGAGCACATAACTGCACAATGTGCTAAGGAGAGAAGCAAACCTGCCAAGTGCATCAATTGCTCAGAAGCACATGCTGCTACTTATAGAGGATGTACAATAGCCATTAAATTACAGAAAAGAAGGGACGCGGCCAAAACAAAGAAGTCAATCCCTCAACCAAGACAAATTGTCCTAAACATAATAAAGCCTAAGATATCTTATGCCCAACGCACACAACAAAAGAATGATGCACCTTATGCAGAATCTGATGAATACATTAAATCGAGTGGATGCAAGACTCGATAGATTAGAAGCCAGGAGCACTGGTGCTATACCACAGACAAAATAAATTATAGACCAAAAAAATCTGCGTATTGCTGCTTGGAATACCAACAGCATTATAAACAAAACCCATGATCTCGAAATCTTTCTAAATACGCAACATATTGATGTCTGCCTCATATCAGAGACACATATGACAAAGAAATCATACCTCAAAATAAAAGGATACAAAACATACTAAACCATTCACCCAAAAAACTTATCTAGGGGGTAGTAGAGCAAGTCTAATAAGAGAATCACTAAATCACTTTAAAGAATGTCAACTGCAAGGAGAAGATGTTCAACTCACCGTGGTTGGAATCAAGTCAACAAAACAAACAATGAAAATTGGTGCTATATACTGCCCACCAAGATATAACCTCAAAAAAGATGAGTACCTTACCCTTCTAAGATACTTAGCAGAAAGATTCATTGTGGGAGAAGACTTAAACTCCAAACATGTAGACGGGGCATCAGAATAACCACCACCAAAGGAAGAGAATTAAGGCAAGCAATTCAAGAGATGAATTGCAACCACAACTCAAAAAGAAAGCCGACCTACTGGCCTACTGATAGCGATAAAATCCCAGATTTACTAGACTTCTTCATCACCAGGAAAGTATCCCCCAACTTTATAGAAGTGGAAGAGAACTTTGACATGAATTCCGACCATTCGGCGATTATATTAACACAAAGCGAAAAGATAACAAAAAGAGCAGCTAGAGTTACTCTTACAAACAAAAGTACTGATTGGGAAAACTTTTAGATTAACCTTCAGAATAACATCAACCTGAACATTAGTCTAAGAACCACTGATCAACTTATAGAAGAAGCTGAAAAATTCACCAGAATTATCCAAACAACAGCATACAACAATACCAAAGAGATCACACATATAACCAAAGGTGTAAATTATCCAGCTGAGATCAGAGAACTGGTCAAGGAAAAACAAAAAGCTAGAAGAAGATGACAACAGTCGAGAGATCCCGCAAATAAAACCATACTTAATAACAAGCCCCAGCAACTTAAAAGAGACATACAAATACTTAAAATGAATTAATATAGACCTATTTACAAGAGTTATCAGTTTACGAGGAGACTGATTACTTGCTGTGGAACGCTACCAAGAAGATTACAAAACCGGCGATGGCTATTGCTCCGATCAAAAACAGCAATGATCTATGGGCTAGAAACAATTAGCAAAAAGCAGAGTTGTTTGCAGAACACTTGGCTGAGATATTCACTCCCAACCCAGGGCAAGTAAATCAAGATATCACTAACATTGAAAATCAAAGAACTGAAAATATCACACCGGTTAAAAAAATCAATGTATTAGTCTGTTAGTGAGTACCCGCAAGAGTATGTGAAATGTAAGAACATGGCTACGAATAAACGGATAATTCTAAAGAATAAATTATAGAATTACAAACAACAAAAATAAATATTACCGCGCAGGGGACGGATACACTATAAGGCTGGCTAGGGTCGTCATTTAGAGGACCTGTATTTGAGGTAGGTAATTAGGCTTCGAAAATTAGTACCCCTAAAAAGAGAAACAAAAAATACGCGCTATGAAAGGAACTTCTCATGGGGTGGGGAAAAAAAGCGACAGATCTGTCTACTCCAGACGAGATAATATTTCGGAGAAGGCCAAACGTGGCAGTTATGGAAATCATAGATACCATAGAGGCAATACAGTCAACTTATAGTACCTTAATAAAAATCGTCACGACGAATACCAAGAATGAAATAAAAACAGTTATAGATAGGCTTGGAAAAATAATCGAATATTTTATTAAAATAACAATCCACAATTACCTAGCACAGAAACGATAAAAGAAATCAGAAAAAATAACAATAGAAACTGAGTCACAAACGGACACATAGAAAGCACACAGCAAAGAAACGAAAGAAATTGCCAGACAAACGACGCAATAGACAGCAGAAAGAAAGGAGACGATAAACAGCGTAGAGAATGTAGACACATACGAAGAGTGGAAACCAATAACCGAGGAAGAATGGGGAGGTAGTGTTTATGTACACACAAAAATAATAGAAGATCACCCACTACAAGAAACTACAGGAACTATGAGTAACAGAAAAAGAAGTAAAAGAAAATACAGGGCTGCAATTAATGATAGAAAAGGTATATCCAGAAATCCACAAAGGAAAAGAGGAAATAGAAACCTTGAAAAGAGAAACCAAAACGAAAACAAAAAACAACACGAACGTAAAAAAAAATAACCAGAATTATATATCAAGACCATGAGGAGGACGTATGGAAGAAGCTAGAAACAATAAGAACAGAAACAAAGGAGGACGAAAAAAACAATGCTACACAAACTAAAAACGATGAGCGTAACCAGACTAAAGAAACGGGCAGAATGTATATTCAAAACAAAGAAAAAAAAGTATTAACATAATAGTGCCATAGGATACACAAACACAACAAAGAACAAGTAAGCAAGATAACCAAAAAAGGACCTACGCGCTAGTCGTAGAACAAAAAAGAAAATTACGAAAAGATAATCAGCAATGGGAACGCAGTTAAAAGATAAAGAAGACATCGAAAAAATACAAATCATAAGGAGTACCAAAAAAGGAATTTTATTAATAACGATAGAGAAAGATGAAAAAGCGTTATATAGAATAAAAAAAGAGTTAGAAAAAGGAAATGTGGATGCTCCTGCAACATTTTCAATGACTCTGTAGTCGTTCTGAAAACACAAAATTACAAGCAATTTTTGTCTGTAGTAAACATCGTCAGATAAATTTTTCGCGTCGTAAAGAAACCGCCAAACCCACATTAATGGACGTATCCCGCTCAAACTTTTCACGAATACCAAAGAAGGTTGTACCAAACTTGGAAAAAAAATTACTGATTCGATTTAGGTGCGCGGCTTAAATAAACCATTCCGGGTCAAATTTGATCAGATTGTATATCTGCAACCATTGCAAATCTTTTTTTTGTTTTTTTCTATAACTTTTAGTTCTATCACTTCACTACACTCTCTTCTGATGTAGTAGAAATCAGTATTCTCTTTCTTCTTTTCTGCGTCCAACAATATGTTGATGCTTTTTCCTGCCAGTTCGCCGTTTTATACCTACATTCTCCGACTCCCGGCTCGCCCCCTACCACGCACACCATGTTTTTGCTTCCTTTCCAAGCTTTATCGCTTTTGAATGTTACTGTCGTGAAGGCTTGCTTCGACCACTTCGCCATTTTGTTAAGTTTGGAGAAGCGCTCTAACGTCTTTTCTTTTTTCATACCCGTATTTATTCTTTTTATTCTGTCATCATGTTCCTTTGCGTAGGTTTGTGTACTCATGTTTCTTGTTTTAACTTCACCATTCTCCAGTGCTGTGGGCACGATGTTCTTTAATTTTCCAGACATATTGGCCGTCTCGTCGAATTCACTCAGCAAAGTTGACATGGCCAGTGGCACACTAGCATCTACCTTTTCATTCCCGGCCAACCCAACTTCAAAAACGTAAATGTTAGTATTTATTTGTTACGCTGGTTTTCTTGTAACAGAAGAATAAGCGACGGCTAACACAGTTGTTCTCGGAGAGGGAGTCCCAGGCTTTGTGATGCGAAATTATAAATAACACAACAGAAGTGATAACACAGAATATATATTTATTTTATTACAGAAGTAGTTGAAGAGGACAAAGACAATACATAAGTATAGTTATATAAACGTTACAAACAATATTACATGGGTTGATGTCACAGGCTAAGCATAAGTTACGCCTTGGACTGGGCAACACGTCGCACATTGAAAGGCCCTAATTAGTCTAACTTTTACATTTAACGAAGGAATGACTTTACTTTATTAAGTTAAATTACAAGAATACAAAAATCAAAGACATAGAGAATCAAAGCGCACCAGATAAGTATGTGACACACAAAAAAAGAATTTAACATTAATTGTAATTATTACCTAGTGTGTACGTGTGGCCATAATTGACATGACTAACGAAATAACACTCGTATAATTAAAAAATGCAATACTTACAGTTGTGTATTATCTAGTAGGGGATTAGCTAATTTCGTACCAGTATGATCTAAAACGTAATATGAAATTTAATACAAAAACGTACATACGGCGTTATCACAAGTAAAACTGGATTTAATTCATACGATATTTAAAGTAAATGAATGCGCCAAGTTTTCCTCTAATTAACTTTCCACTTGTGTAAATATTTCTTCCTATAAAGCGATGTATAACCTCTAGGCTTCAGCGACCTGACGTCATGGAAACTTTTCAAAAAGCAGGTGTTTTATCAGCGTCACCGATAAAATCACAGGTGGAGGGGTGGCGACCCGCTAAAGAATTAATTTAAACCCTTGATACAAAAAAAGTTATGTAATCACATACCTCAAATAAGCTTTCACTGAAACACAAAATCCGTTTGCAGTATAACGTGGCATTGTGTGAAACAACTTGATGATGAAAGCCTGGTTAGGCGCAGACCCGCTAAAACGGTCCGTGTTGCACAAGACGTTACCGGAAAATAAACCGTTTGACAGCCGTCTACAAAAAGTAGGCGTGTCGAGCACGAATTCTAACCTATTAACTTTTTAACATAACATTTTGTTACTTTGAAGTGTGTCATTGTTAAATTTTATACAGACTGGTTTTTTTGAAAAGAATTTGTAAAAATGGTATACGCAGTTGCTGAACGGGTTGAAATAATTTATCTTTAGGCAATTGAACATCGATGTGCTCTGCGGGCGGCTACTGCGTTCAATGCAAGGCACGTGGATATAAATGTGCAACTTTTTGTGCGGAAATTTTAATCCACAGGTTCTGTAGCAAATATCAAGGTAAACAAACTACGAATTCTGGATGAAGAGGTGCAAATTAAAATTTTGTGTCGCCATATGTCCAATAACGTTGCTTTGCAAAGTTACCGAATTAATGGGAGTGCCACATGAATGGGTGGGGGAAAATCGGAGAGAGAGTGAAGACAAGGAATTTGATTATTAGGGGAAGAGTCCTAATGACGACAATAAAAGATATAGAAGAAACAATTAAACTATATGGTAGTATAGAAAACTTAAAAATAGGGGAGTTTAAGCCCAATAGAAACCATACAAAGACGGTCACAATCCGAGTTTCAGAAGACGCAGTTTATAAAATAATTCAAAAGAAGAAAATAAGAGTAGCAATGTCACAGTGTAGCCTAGAAAAGCAGCAAAGAGCCATCAGATGCTACAAATGCTGGGAGAATGGGCACAACGCCAAAGAATGCAAAGGTCAAGACAAGACAAAATTGTGCTACAAATGTGGAAAAGAAAAGCAAGGAATGTCAAGAAGTAGAATACTGCCCACTATGCGAGGAGGAAGGACAACCCGCCGGTAAAGGGAACACCGCTAACTGAAGAAATTATATAAGAGAAACTAGAAAACAAAACAAGGAAAATAAGAGACAAAACATACAAACAACTATAGATAAAAAACCTATGATACGTATAAATTTAATAAAAAAAATTGTGATATTTTTTACATATTTGTTTTGTACATATTTGTCGATTTATTTATTTATCTACACCTTAATACATATATCTATACATATTCAAAAAAAAAAATACTACAAATTTATTTATATTCATACAAAACATGTGAACATATGTATTTTTTTAATTTCATTTATGAAGCAATGAAAAAGGAGCTTGCAGTACACAAATAATTAAAACAACAGAAAAACGAAAAACAAAAGCAAAGTAAAAGGAAAAAATAAAAAAATAAAGCAACGCAAAATAAAAATTGGAAAAATGAGAGATGTTGTACACACTTTAGAAAAACATAAACCAGATATCATAGCAATACAAGAATTTAGATAAACAGAAGAAGGTAACATAAACAAAAATAACTACACGATATTTTGGAGCGGAGAAAAACAAACAAGGTAAAAATGGAACAGTATTTATAGTAACCCAAAAACAAATGAAAATATCATGAAATCTGAAGCAATAAATGACAGTATGTCTAAGCTTAGAATAAGAAGACAAATAAGTAATACAACTTTTATATGTGTATATGCCCTAACAAAAGTAGATACAAATGAGAAGAAAGAAAAACTTTATTAAAAACTTATAACGCGCAAGTGGGAAAAGAAGATCACATAAAAACTGCAGCGGGGAAAAACACAATACACGAAAAAACTAACGATAATGGAAACAGAATCTGTAATCTAGCAGCTGCCATAAATTTATACTTTGCAAGTACTAAATTTCCCCACCCAACCAAGCATAAAATCACATGAAATCGCCCAAATCAAGTTACAAAAAGTCAAATTGATCATGTCTTAATAACAAAAAGTAGATCAAAAAACATACAAGATGTTAGATCGTACAGAGGAGCTACTGCAGACACAGATCATATTCTAGTAATTGCAACCAAAAAGTATAGCACAAAACAACGTTGAAAACAAGATGAAGAGCAGATGGAACACAGAACAAATTAAAGATGTAAAAATACAACAAGAACTACAAAAAAGTATAATACAAAAACTTCAACAAAAAACGAGATGATGAGCATAAAAAAAGCAAAAATAGAATAGAAGAGGTACAGTATAATATAAAAACAAGTATTTTAGTGACAGTGAAAGAATAAGAATAACGAATGGTACGATCAAGAATGTGAAGAAGTATGCAAAACAAAAAATCAAAAATGGATAAAATGGCTGCAAACAAAAACAGAAGAAGATAAACAATTATATAAATAAGCAAACACAATAGCAAGAAATAAATGCAAAAAGAGAATGGAACGAAAATAAGTTAAAAAATACAAAAAAATATAGAAATAGAAATACAAGAATGGTTTATTAAAGAATAAGGCAAGAAAAGAGAAATTATAAAATAAAACCAAGAGGTTTTAAAAATGAAAAAAAAAGACACAAACTGAAATACAACAAATATGGACAAACTATTTTGAAAATCCATTCAATGGCAAACACAGACAAATATAAATACACCAACAAATACTTAGACTTAAAATACACAAACCAACTCTAGAGGAGATGAAAATAGCAATAGAAAATTTAAAAAATAACAATCAGCCGGTAGTGATAACGTAATTGCGGAGTTCCTCAAAAACGGAGGTGAAAAACTACAGCTCAACAGAGTAAACAAAAACTCTGAAGGGGCGTAACGGAAGTCGCTGTTTTTGACGGATACATTTCATAACAAAAGTATTTTAATTAAATAAAATTTGTAACACGTATCAATTCTACAAATAAGATAACCGCAGTCTCAAAAGAAATGTCTTAGAGTAGTGAAGGAACTAAGCAAAAATAACAACAATTTGTAAAATCACAATTGACAAGTCGATACAAATTCGATCGATAAAACTTATATCAAAGATTGTATCACCTTCAATTTCTCAATTGTGATTTGTCGAACGTTTTACTGGTTCATATCTTAGATTTTAATTCGCATATTTTTCGGAGTTTTTGTTTACTTTGTCGCACTGTACATAAAAAGATACAAGAATTAATAAGTCAAATATGGAGGGAAGAATATATACCAGAAGAATGGAGAAAAGAAATAATAAGAACAATACACAAAAAAGGAGATATGGAACAGTGTAAGAATTACCGAGGGATGCATCTGTTAAATGTAACCTACAAGATACTCACAAAATTAATCAAAAATAAATTACAAGAATATGCAGATGCTAAAATAGGAGATTATCAACAAGGCTTCAGACCAGCGAGATCAACAACGGATGCAATATATATTACAACAAATATTGGAAAAAAACATTACACTACACATATTATCCATAGACTTTAGACCATAGACCGAAAAAAATTAAAAAAATGGAAATACCAAAAAAGATAATAAACTTAGTTAAAATGACATTAGAGGACACAACGGCAGTAGTGAAGGTGGAAAATATAAAACCAAAAACTTTAAAATAAAGAAAGGAGTAAAGCAAGGAGATACCTTAATATTCAATATAATGTTAGATAATGCAATCAAAAGAACAGAAATAGAGATAAACGTCAAAAATACACAAATGATTGTTTACGCCGATGACGTAGTAATCATAAGCAGAACTAAAATAGGAATGATAGATGCTGCCATAAAAATAGATGAGAAAACAAAAAAAAATGGGTTAAGAATCAACGGAGAGAAAACAAAATACCTAAAATATAGTAACAGCAACAATCAAAAATTTATAAAAGTTAGAGATCATAAAATTGAAAGTGTGCAAAAATTCAAATACTTAGGCACCATAATATACAACAGATATATATAGAGAAAGATAATCAGAAAACGAAACAAAGGATACAGAAGCTACTACGCAAATAAAAAATACATTAAGAGTAAACACTTAAGTATAAATGCTAAAATCCAGATTGATAAAACTTTGATAAGACCAGTAGTAGTATATACGTTAGAGACATGGACAATGACAAAAAAGAAGAGGAGGAATTAAACATTTTTGAAAAAAACATAATAAGGCAAATTCTAGGACCAATCAACACGGGAGAAAACGGATATAGACCAAGAATGAATTTCGAGATAAGAGACCAAATTAAAGGTGAGGACATCGTTAACTATATAAAATCACAACGAATAAAATGGCTAAGCCACGTAATGATCAAGGATAAAACGAAAACAATAAAGGTGGGTTGCACAAAGCAAATCAAAAATGTAACAACTGATTATTTTTCAAAACAATTGCTACATAGCCAATGAAACCACGTTTATTCGTGATGTAACAATTGATTTCAGAAATAATCACTTGCTACATTTTTGATTTGCTTTGTGCAACCCGCCTTAAGAATAGTAACCGAATAGAAACCAATAAAAAACAGGACGAGAGGCAAGCCGAAGATCAGATGGATTGACGATGTAGTAGAAGATCTAAAAACGTTAGAAATCTAAAACGAGAAAGTAAAAGGCCATAACAGAACTGAATGGTTTAAAATCGCAAAAAAAGCAAAAAATTAATATAATTAAAAAATAAGACAATCGGGTACTAATCCGTCCCAAATAACGGATTAAGAAAGCTGAAAAACAGTCATAACTGCACGCGGTTAAAGTTCTGGTTCCATATAATTTCTATTTTGTTGCTTGTGCTTAATCATCCATGGTCATGAGTAAATCTAAATGTCTTTACTTTGTCACTCATACAGATGTCACTAGTGTAAAACTAGCACAGAACTCAAACGACACGTAGTTTCTTTGCCGTAGACCAGCAACAAAAACAACCAAAGATGTATGATTTTAAATTGTGTTTTATCTGCTAAAGACTTTTAGTGATTTTGTACTCTGTGCACTACTTTATCAAAAACTTAGGTCAGGTTTAGAAATATTCCCGTATTTCTTTTTTGTTGTCCTTTTGGCGTAAAAGTATTGTTTTATCCGGTTTGTTGCAGATATACTAGAAACAACTTGTTTACCTGTTCAATGACTCTCAATAAAACCTTTAATATCTTTGATTCCCATCCTCGATCTATACATTTGTGTATTTGTTGTCCAATAAGTCAGTTTACTAATAAATTAGCATAAGCATTCGGTTTGCTGCATTGCAGTTGTTCGTTATTAAAAAAATTAGGCTTGATTTCTAATAGGCACCTTTGGCATTGAAATCTCCTTTAATTATGGAGTGATCTTTTAGCGTGTAATGTAATTGTCTTTTCCCATTTTGAATTTAGCTAGGTATTATATTGCCGTTTCAAGCTAAAGTTTGCAGTGAAAAAGGTTTGTTATGATCAAGGAAGAAACAGAAGAAAAATGTACAAGGAAAAGACATCCAAAAGAATAAAACAGAAGAATTGCAAAAGAAGCTAAAAGCGAGAAAAAACATTACAAACACAACGTACGGGTCGAAGCGATAAACACAGCCAGACAACGGGGAAAATGAAGAAGACAGTGTTACGTTAAAAAAAGTTGGGAAGTTATCGGCTGTAGAAGTAAAAATAGATAAAAATGCAGAGATCATAAAACAATTAGAAGAGAATAGATTCTTGCAACAAAAAAACCAGTCACTAAAGGGACAGATGAAGAAACAAGGAACAAAAATAGAAGTATTGGAGAAACAGATAGGAAAAAAAATAGTAATTTATAGAATGGAGAAAAAGGAAGGAAAAGATGAAAAAGAATTGAGTAAAAAAATAGAAAATATATTTGAAAAAATGAGTTTTTGCAAATCAGATTAAACTAGAAGAGGGAGAGATATAACAAGGTTAAGAAAAAGCATGATACAACACTGGTAGAAATGACAAGATGGAGTAAAAAAATAGAGATATTAAGAGCTACAAAAAAATTAAAGACACAGAAACATGGATTGTAGAAGACTATCTCAAAATAGTGAGGGAACAACGCAAAAACTTCAGTCAATATATGAAACAAGTAGAAGAAGACAGAAAAAAGTCACAATTAAAATATAACAAACTTTTAATAGACGGAAATGAGTATAAGCTAGAGGAATTAGAAGCTAATAAAGTGAAACAACTGTCAAAAATAAATGATAAGATGGGTAAACTAAGGACATCAAGCCCAAGTTCGCGTAGGATAGCGATGATAAATTAAAGAAGCAAATTAAAATTATTATAAATAGTGAACGGCGTAAAAAAACTAAGTAAAAATGAAAGCCGGACGGAAAAATTGATGACGGACTGCAAAGAAGATGCAAAGAAAAAAGCTACATTAAAAAGGAATCGAATTTTTGGTTAGGGACATGAAATGTAAACAGTTTAAAATAGGGTAGAGGCAACTACGAACTTAATGAACGAAATAACAATATATAAATTAGATATTGTAGCAGTACAAGAAATGAGATGAAAGAATAGTGGAATAATAGAATCAGAAGATTACACAATTGCATATAGTGCGGTAAAAGAAGGTGAATTTGGAACAGGATTTGTAATAAACAACAAATATAAACATACAAAGAAACATGGATGTCACCGGATGGAATAACAAGGAATCCGAATGACCATGTTAACAGTAGCAAGACATTGGTCACACATACAAGATGTGCAAAGCTGTAGAGAAGCAGACTGCTTTACGGATCATTTTTTAGTACGGGTGCAGTATAATCAAAAAACATAGACCAAGAAAAAAGAATGAAGGATAGGGAAGTGTAAGTTTAACATAAACGAATTGATATAGAATAAGCAGGCAACCGGTAGGTACAGAAGAGGTAAAAATGGAAAATTAGCAGAAGGGGAGTATGGAAATCTAGAGGATTTACTTTACCAAGACTAAATACAGAAAATCGAAGAAAAAAATGGTATGACGAAGAATGCAAGGAAGATATATGTATATATATGGCTATACATTCCATTGCGGAATTGATGCCGCTCCTATTAGAGCTCTTCAGACTGTGTTAGTGGGTTGGTTCGTCACTCCTTTCCACCTTTCTTTCTTTTCTTTTACTTTGCAGGTCGTCGTGTTTTCTTGTCTCTTCCACTATTTTCCTCCATATCTTCCTATCTTTCATTTTTCTCTCCATTTATCAATTCACATGGTTTTTATATCATTTATTACTTGATCTTCCCATCTTGTTTTCGGTTCCTTTTTGATTTCGTCTATTGTAGCTTCCATTTCATTATCTTCTTTGCAATTTATTCTTCTTTTTTTCTATTTACATGTCCTTACCAACATATTCTCCTGGCTTTAATTTCCTTTACTATGTTTGCTCTTTTTAGTATTTTTTCTATCTCTTAATTTGTTAATCTTATATGTAATTCTTCATTTATCTTCTTTGGTTTATATATTCTTCTAATAATTTTTTGTTTCACTTGCGTATAGTACGGCTGGTCTTATCGCTACTTTGTACATTCTCATTTTTGTTTCCTTTATCTGCTTACTCTTCATAAGTTCTTTAAATTTGTTGTATGCGTTGTTTCCTGATTTTATTCTTTGTGTTACTTCTATGTTTCTCTCGTTTTTGCTAGTTATAACTGTACCAAGATATTTGAAGGTTTGAACATGCTCGAATTTGTTCTTTACTACTTTTCATATACTTAGTTTTTTTTTATTTAATTCTAAACCCCATTTTTTTTCTACATTCTCCGTTTTCTGTGTTATTTCCTCTAAACTTCTCTTGTCTCTTGTCACTACTGCGATGTCGTCTTCATACGCAATTACTTGTATTGGTTTTTGTATTATGGATCCGGTTATTTTACTATTTTTTATTACACATTCTAATGCTATGTTAAATAGAGCTACGGATAGTTCATCTCCTAGTCTTACTCCTTTTGCTTGTTTCACTGGGTTTTTTAATCCTTCTTGTGTTATTACAACTGCCTTTGATTTCTCAAATGTCATTTTAATTAATCATTTTATCTTAGTTGGTATTCCTAATGTTGATATGTCTTTCATTATCGGTTTTCTCTCTAAGCTGTAAAATGCTTGTTTAAAGCCTACGTACCAAATATGCAGATCTCTTTATCATAGCATTTTTCCCACTTGATTTAGCATGTGTATTGCATCAATTGTAGATTTTTCTTGACTGAATTTATTTTGGTCTTCTCCTACCTCTTCGTGTGTATTTATTCAGTCTTTTCAATATTATTGATGACAGCACTTTATACACTGTATTTAGTAGCATTATTCTTCTATAGTTGTCACATTTTGATAGATCTCCATTTTTTGGTATAGGCATTATCATCTCTAGTCACCATTCTTCAGGCAATACTTCTTTATCCTATGCTGAAACTAGTAACTCGTATATTCTTGTTTTCAGCTCGTTTCCTCCGTGTCTTAGCATTTCATTGTATATACAGTCTGTCTCTGATGTTTTTTCATTTTTTAGATTATATATAATATTGTTTACCTCTTCTTGTGTTTGGGTTTTCCACTGTTTCTTCTTATTGCGTATTATTTGTTTCTTTATCTCCGCTAGTACTTTCATCTGATGTTTCCATGTTTTCAAGGTATTCTTGCCATTTTTTTAAATTTATTCCTGTTATTGCCTTCTTTTTGTTTGCTGTCTTATTTGTCTAAATAATTTTGCGTTGTTTTTGTTTCTTTTCTAACTTCTCCATTCTTGCTTTTAGCCATTTCAGCTTCTTGTTTTTCAATAATTTTATTCCGTCTTGCCTCTCTCTTTTCCTTTATCATTTCATCGCATTCATCGTCGTATTGTTTCTCTGTTTTATTTGTTTTCTCTTTATGGTTTTTTCTGATGTTTCGATTATTGCCGTTATTATGTTTTTCTATTCGTTTTCTATGTTTACATTTCTGTTTCTTCTTCCTAGTTGTCTTTTGACTTCTTTTTGGAACTTTTTTTTGTTGTCTTCATTGCCAATACTCCATTTTTTTTACTATGTTTTGGATTTGTTATCTCTTGCCAGTCTTAACTTTGTTTTGGCTATTACGAAGTAGTGGTCTGATTCCTCTATAAGATCTTGTATTATACTTTCTCTTTTTTTTGTATTAAGATGTGGTCTATTTGGTTTCCTTTTGTTTGCCTTTGTTTTGTCTATGTGACTTTATGCTTCTTTTTATGTATGTACTTTGTGCTTGCTATGAACAAATTCTTCTGCTAGATTACATAATCTTGTTCTATTATCATTAGTTTTTTCATGCAGTGTTTCTTTGCCTGCTACATTTTGTATGTGCTCTTCTTTTCCATCATTGCATTCAGATTCTCTAGCAATATTAGCGTGTCTTGTTTGGGATTTTCTTGCATGTGCTTTTTACAGTTTCGTAGAATATGTCATTTTCTTCATTTGCAGCTACTTTGGTTGTTGCATATACATTTATTATTTATTTTTACCTCTTAGATATGAGATTCTGCCATTTATTTTCTTGAATTTCAGTATTTGGTTTCTATATTTTGTGTGTATGATAAACGCTATTTCATTACTTCCTTCTTTATCTTCTCCTGCGTACATTATTGAGTTATTTCCTATATCTAATCGGTCTTTATCTCTCCATCTCACCTCTTGTAGTGCTAATATATTTATTTTATATCTTTGCATTTCCTTATTTACTTCTTCAATTTTTCCTATTTCTAATAATGTTTTCATGATGCATGTTCTTAATCTTGCCTTATTTCGATTCTTTTTTGTCTTTTTGCTCTTTGTCGCTATTGTCGTCATATTTTTATTTTTTGTATTTCTGTTTGCGTATCTAGTTTTTTGGTTTCGTTTCGTTCTTCGTCGTTGGAAACCCCGCTAATAGACTTTGTGCCCATACAGTTTTGTTTCCTGATAGCTTTGAATTTTCTGTTTCTTGAGCCATTTTTTTATTGCTGTTTTTTCTGAGGTTTCTTTGTTCGTCCGGTAATCTTTCTGTCGCTGATCGTTTCTTGCTTTTTGCCTCTTTGTTCACATTTTTTAAAGCGTCTTTTTCTAGCTGTTGTAATTGCTCGTGTGTGTGCTATCATTGTAGTGTGTGTATTCTTCATTTACTATTAGTTTATTGCCGATAAGATTTGCTTTGTGTTGCTTTGCTCTCGCTTTTTTTTATATAGGTTATTAATGTTCTTCTTTGTTGCCGTACCTGTTTTGTATAATCTTCATTCCATGAGTTAAACTCTATAATACCTAACTGGTCTATGTTTCCCTTGTTCTTGTGATTTTCTACTAATTTACTTTATCTCGCGGAGTTCCGTTTCCATGTTTACTGTTATTTCCATTTTGTTTAGGATTTTTCTTATTTCTTCCATTAGTATTGGTTCCTGTTCATTGTCCTTTTCTTTTATTTTTTGTATAATTATTTGTTTTTACGTACTTCTTTTTCCAATGATTCTATTCTCATGTTTTGTTCTATAGTTTGGGTATTTAGTTTTTCATTCATTTCTTCAGTTTTTGATTATCACTTTTTACATTTTGTATTTCAAATTGCAAGGTTTCTATTTTTGTTTTAATACGTTTGTTCCTTTCATCCACTGCTTCAAGCTTATTACTAATTTTACCTAGTAATTCTTCTATATTATACCTCTTTCTTCTGTTCTTCTTTTGTTATGTTTCCTCTATTGTGTGATAGAACTCGTTGTGTTAGCTCGCATGTGGTGTGTTGTTTATCTACTGGCGCGCTACTGGCTCATCTAGTTATCTATTCTTAACTTACTTAGTTTGTCCAAGAACCCAAACGGGCGCTGGCTTCCTTGGTAAATTATTAAAATAGCAGAGCAGGTTCACTGCATTGCACTACACTCATAACCAATCCATAAATCGTATAAATCGACATAATGTGAGATTTCTTATTTCTAAAGAAGCAATACAGAAGCAAAATGGAGCAAGAATAAAATTGATGGATAATTTAAGTAAAGAAAGCTATAAGGAAAAGAGATTGAAGGCTAAGAGGATATGTAGAAAGAAGAAAAAAGTGTTTGAAATACAAAAACTAATAGCCATGGAAGAAGCAGAACAAATGAAACAAAGTAGAAAATTTTTCAAAAAAATCAGGACTTGGAAATAGGGATACTAATCAACATCAACATAACTAAAATGCAAAAGATTAAAATACAGGAACAACGGGAAGAGAGGGTAGAGAATTTACCAACAAAAGAAATAACAGAGTTAATAAGGAATTTAAATAATTGACACATCTCCAGTCAAAGATTGCATAGTAGCAGAGATGTTAAAATATGGAAGAAAACAGCTGGAAGAAAAAATATGTAGTTTGATAGAAAATATCTGGAAGAAAAACGAGATGCCGGATGACTGAAACGTGGCGATAATATGTTCTCTACACAAACAGGGAGACAAACGAGTATACCAACATTTCCGAGGAATAGCTTAATTAAATGACAAATTTAAAATGCTGAGTACAACAATAGCAAAAAAATTAACGCCGATAATGGAAAACGAAGTCGGGGGTTATCAGAATGATTTTAGAAAAAATCGAACAACACTTGATCATATATTCTCATTAAGATAGATTTTAGAGAAAAGTAATTAGTTTAATGTTGATTTATATCTTATATATAATGTACGGATCTAAAACATGGTCTCTAAATAAAAAAAAGAGCAATGCTAAATATTTGGAAAAGAAAGATAATAAGAAAAATTTTTGGTCCAGTTAACGATAAGGGAGACTGGAGGAGTAAGTATAACTTTAAATTAAAGCAGAGATATAATAAACTAAGTGCAACAAACAAAATAAAAGGCAGTAGAATAAATACATCAAGAAAAGTAAAAAAATCTATAAGGAGACTTTTGTAGGAAAACGATTAAAAGGAAGACCGCGATCGCGTTGGATGAATAAGGTGGAGAAGAGAATTGTGGACAGAAAGAAATAGAGAAAAGTTAGCGAAAGAGTGATGTAGGTGCAAGATCAGACACAGGAGTCAATACCTTGTGCTAGAAGATTAGTCAAAAAACTCTAAAGGGAGGTTATGGATCTGAACGAGTTACAAATCATCAATGAGTAAATCAATAAGCAAAGAGAAACAGAACGCACCGTTTAATAATATACTACACATAAAAGGTTTTATACTTAATTGTGACAACAAACATAACATGTACGTACAGTCGTGCGTGCAAACAATTAAGAACGTAGATAAGAAAAAATTTAAATAGAAAATACAGTACTAAAAAATTGTTTTGAAGTATGCGGTTAGCTAACAGCGCCTTCACACAATTTCCTAAAATTTGCTGAAAATTAATTATCACGTATATATAACGTTATCTCAAATAAATTTCTTAAGTTGATACAATCTATGAGAAATTACCAGATGCACCAAGTTTCCCCTAAATTAATGCCGATATTTCAGTAAATAGGATCTTCAATGTTTCGATGTCCTCAATTAACGTAGGTTTATCATCATTTTCAATACTTCGTAAATTGTAGCGTAATCATAAAAATTTTTCCAAGGTGAAAGAACGGTTGTCAATATCTCAACATAAATAGGACACGTGTAGGTAGCCAAAGTTGCTAATAACAAAATAGAAAATCAAGTTGCGCCGTAAAATGACAATGCATTCTCACCACAATGAATTCGTTAACACAAACGCATCTAAACTGTCATTAAGTAGTCAAAATCGACGTGAACGTTTTAAGATATTTACTAATAAAGAAACCCGCGTTTTTTTATGCGTCTGGCAAAATTGAGAGGGTCGATAGAAGATGTAACCACACAAGTCGCAAGGACAACAAACGTTTTGTATGTAAAAAGTACTTCTAAGACAAAATTCATACAGTACGAAAATTACACCAAAATATTTTTCACATAACAGCTACTGGAAGAAAACGAGGAAGAAGGACAAATTAATCCAACGAACCTCAAAAAGATGGAACAAAATGTAAGGGAGCCAATAGAACAAGAAAAGAAGAAGAAATAATCCGTAAACTAGCAAGAAATAAAAGTCCTGAGGAAAATGGCATACCAGCAGAATACTTAACATACGAAGTTTGCTGTTATTGTCATGGGTAACAAATATAATAAAGAAAGCATGGAAAGACGAAAAAAAATAATAGAAATCGATGAAAAACTAACAGTGACACAAATGATTAAGATAAAAGTCAGGTGGGTATATGGAAAGATGCCGCCAAATAAGACTACAAAGCTACTAGCTCAAAGAAGAAAGAAAAAGAGAGGTAGATTAAAGAAAGCATTGTTGGAAACAGTAATAGAAGACTTGCAAAAGGCTAGAGTGACAAAATAGAAGCAAAAAGCCCAAGAGGGTAGTGCTACATATCCTATAAGGACAAAGAAACTATGGCTTTTGAGAATTTGAAGCGCTGTGTTATGTTAAAAAGTTGATAGGTAAAATTTTTTTTAGTATAAAAATTGTCCACGACACGCCCACCTTTTGTCGGCAATTGTGAATTTTTATAGGTGCGCATTTTATTCACTTTTCGGTAATATTTGTTGCAACGCAGACCACTACGCCAAACAAGGCTTTCACCATTAAGTTATTTCACGCAATTCCACGTGAATATGCGAATTGATTTTGTGTCTATCTAAGCGAAAGTCAATTTGGGGTGAGTAGTTCTATTTTTTTTATTTAGAGGTTTAAATTGATACTTTCCTAATTGTCTGTAGCGGATTTCCATACCCCCCCCCCACACGTTTCCGTTATCGGTGAAAATAAACAGATGGCATATTTGGGGAAACCCTTAAAGTTGCGAGTTCTTTTGGGAAGAAAGCCATTCACAATTGTTACACTAAGTTGAGGGAAATTTGCTCAAAAGATTGTATGCTTTAAAAACGAAATTTACTTGTGTTAACGCCGTATGTACGCTTTGTGTTGGATTTAATATTACGTTTTAGGTAATACAGGTACGGAATTAGCTAATCTCCTACTGAGTAAAACCTAACTGTGAGTATTACAATTTTACAATTTGTACTTCGTTGGTCATGTCGATTGTTGACCGTACGTACATGTTAGGTTAACACAATTAATTATAAGATCAATTTGTGCGTCACAAAATCGTATGCAGTGCCCGTTGAGTCTCTAAGTCTTTATTCTTCAAGTTTGGAGTGATTAAGTCAGTTTATTGCACGACGTGTTTCCCAGTATAGGGCGCAACTTATTTTTGGTCCGACCCATGTATTAGCGTTTGGAAAATTTACGTAATTATATTTATGTACCTTCTTTGTCCTTTTTGGAATTATTGTCTGTGATAAAATAAATATATATTTTGTGTTATTACTTCTGTCGTGTTATTTGTCTTTTCTAGCTACGAGTAGAGTTAAACAATATCTCCCAAATTTAATCTTTTATCGTTTTGGCGCTTTTTTAGATTTAATTTATAATTTTGCATCACAAAGCCTGCGATTCCCTCTCCGAGAACAACTGTGTTAGCCGTCGCATATTTTTTTTTGTTTTGTTTTTTTTAGACAAGAAACGGAAAGCAATAGAGAAACATTACGAAAACCACGAAATAAGGAATTTCTATCAAGTAGCTAAAAACAGCAAACAAAACAGTAGAAGCAAGTTAGGAAAAATAGCAAAGAACATAAAAAAAACAGAGGTGCGGACACAATATTTCAAAAAAGTAGGAAGAAAAAGAAAAGTAGACCAAAAAAGAAATGGTTGGAAGCAGTAATAGAAAACTTAAAAGAGACTAAAGTTGAAAGATGAACGCAAAAAGCCCAAAACAGGAGAGTACGAAAGAAGGTAATGACGTATCCTAATAAAGATAAGGAAGCCATGGATCTTGAAAACCTGAAGCGCAAATTCTTTGACATCAAAATTTTTAGCGCATACTTACTTTTGACGCAAAATTGCTTTAGTGCTACTAAACATTTTTTTAAATAAAATTACACAGTAATAAAGTAAGTATTAAGATTCTTTTAAATTCAATTTTCAATCGATTGCAAAAAAATTTGGGTAGGTACTTAAATATTTTTGTATAAAATTAATTTAGGCTCAACCGTTTCGCCGCAGCATGTCAGCTTTTCGGCGCAAGACGTTTTAGCACTCTAGATGTACCTAGACTGGTTGCTTTACTTGTATGCAAATAAACACAAATTTTTGGAAATTTTAGAACTTATTGGCGACTTTACAAATCTATTCAAAATTTTTTTGTTTTGTAGTAACGTGAAGAATTTTGAGTGTTACAAAGGACTATCATAGATGTTGATATTTAATTGGATGACAGGTACAGTTTTTACAAAATTATTGCATCATACTACTAATGCAATTTAATTTAATGATTTTACACTAAGTTGGCATACATTATTTTATTAATTTAATTGTTTACGTAAAGTGTCCTAACCTAAATGTTTTATAATTTTCGTGTTTGTTTTAAATAAATGTGTAGAAAGGCAACTTTGTGACAACTTATATCGTGCGAACTACGATAAAAATTACGTCACTCCAAAAAATCTAACTAAATTAAGTGTTTATTCGGAAAAAAAACTAAGACAGTAGGCGTTATTACTCAAACCACAACAATCTTGATTGTTCAATTTATCAATTCTATCTACCGTTCCAATCTCCCGCCTCAAATTACCAGCGAAGTGTTGATTAGAAAAACTCAAAAGTTATTAACCGGTAATTTTTAGCCGTAATGGCGCTTGTAAAACAAATATAAAACGAAATTATCAACAAGTTTCATCAAAAAAATTTTAAATTCAACATACTTAGGTACAATTAATTAATTAGTGAAAAAACATAAAGTTTTATGCTTAATTATTTAAAAAGTAATGAAAATATCTCGTCGTTGTAAATAATGAGATTTAATCAATTTTGTTATGGACGTTGTGAAAAAAGTCGATAAGTTAGGTTACTATATTAGTTCTAAAATGCTTTTTTTTTAATTCTTTAACGTTAATTGTCGAAAATTTGTTTTTATGAGTTATGGTATTAGCTATTAAATCAAATAAAAATTGTTTTACAAAACTTGTTAAAATTCCTTGTAAAGGTCCTTCGAACCGGGCACCAGCTTCAATAAACGTAAATTTAAACAAAAGTATTAAGATTTAAACTTGTTTAACTAAAACTAAAAATCTTTACGAAAGCTGGTAAAAAGTAGTAGACTTAATGATTTTTATTTTTTTTTTGTTATTACCAAGAACTATTTGTTTGATGGTCTTTAAATGTATTTATTGTTTTTGTTTCAGAGTGCACTTTGTTAGACTGAGTGATCATAGTTCAAGGTGTTGACTAGTGGTGAGTACCAACATATTTTTATTACCATGAAATAATTAAAAAGAAACTGGACGTGATGTTGTTAATAATCAAAAAAAATTGTTGTTTCTTAATCGTTTTGGTAGCAGTGTGTCACCAACCATTTTAATAGATGTAATTGATTTAGTGCCTGAGAAATATGACTGTTTACTCATTTTTACATTCAAAAAACTTTTACTTTATTTTTTTTACAATTGTCCATTCTGGATAATTCTTGTTGTCGTTATTACACAAGCTGAGCTTTCGTCACACGTCGTAGTGGACATCTTTAGACCTTAGAATAAACTGATTGATTGCGTTGTGAAGTCTCGCTTTTATAGATCGATAAAACTGGTTTCCAAATTTGCGGTAAAGGAAAATTAAAATCTCGTTTAATATTAAAAGAACTCTTAATTATTTTTATGGATGACCTAATTTTTTGCTGGTAGTAATTAGAAACATCAGTCAAAATCTCCATGTTTTCAAACAAAATTTGATGACCCGTTTCTAGCATGTCTTCTGCCACCGCTAACTTAGAAGATTGTTTAAGACGACTACATTTTTTATGCTTTTTAATACGAATTTCTAAGCTTTCGCCTGTTTTTCCTATGTATGCTCGACAACAACAGCAAGAAATCCTATAAACGGAGTCAGATTAAAAAGGGAAAACGTCATTTGCCGAATTTAAGATTTGACCCAATTTAAGAAGAGTAGAAAACCAAATAATAATGTTGTGTTTAGCCAACATTTTTTCTATACAGTCTGTGGTATTTTTGACATAGAGTAGATAAGCGATAGACACCGCTTGAGGCCTAGATTGCGTTTGTTACTCTTGGTTTTGCAAACGTAAACTTTATAATAGATTGTTTAATACTTTTTCTATTGTAATTGTTTGCGAGTAACACCTTGGTTAGATAACTCTCTTTGAAAGTTTTCGGGTTGACTTAAGAAAACAACTCTGTGTACTAAAGAATTTACTACTGATAATTATTAAGAAAGGTGATAGGGAAACAGCCGTATTCATAATCGACCGCTGGCGACTCGTCGGCGATTTGCTGGAGCTTTCACTGGGGGTTTTGTCGGCGACAAGCCAAGACATAATTTGTGTTGCATAGTCGTACTTCTGCCGTTTGCCTCGCCGGAGAAAGATTCGAGTTACTGACCATACGCTTTTCATTTATTTACACGTTACACGAAACGCCCCTGCATTCATTTGATACTAATATTCGATACATTTGCATACCAATTTTTTAAATTGTTTAAGAAAATTAATATTTTGCCATTAACTACAAAGATAAAAGCGTTTTATTGCGAATTATAACAAAAATCATTTTTTAATGGCAAACACCAAACGTATTTTGCAACTTTGATTTTGTTTGTGCTTAATGATTTTTATACAGGTTGTTAGCACTGATTTTTGTTTTTTCTAAACTAATAACAAATAGCATTTAATATTTAAATAATTATAAAACCAAAAATCAGATTTTGTTGTTTTACTTAATATGATACATGCAGTAATTTATTAGTTAGCACTAGTTTCTTTATTGGGTTATTTACGTGCGGGGTATGTGAGTTACCAAATCTAAAACGTCTATATTTGCATTATATGTCATATATAAATTAAATTCTATTTTATTTTTACAAATCACAAAAATTTGCAAATACAATCTATTCTGTATAACGTCATAGCATTGCCGAAGATGCTATCGACTACCTCCAATCGTTCACCGGCGAATCGCCAGCTTTTCACGGCGGTTAAGTGCATGCGCGTCATTGCTGGCAAACGATTATGCATTAAAATTATCTTCTGGCGAATGGAAGATCGCTAGCGACTCGCCAGCGTACCACTATGAATCAAGCTGTAAGTATCTTGCAAGTTTATTAAAACTTTAGCAATAAAGAATCAGTGATTTGCGCTTAATTCTATGGATTTTGTTCAAAACTTGCATAATTTTCGTTTGCAAGCGGCTGACATTCTAGTTAGTTTGGGTTATTATTTTTTTATGTGTAACATTATCAGATCTTTACTGGGCGAGGACGATATTTTAAGCGACATAGTAGCTATTATTTGGTTTTGATTTGAGATACGCAATTTAACAACGTTTTCCGGTGGATTCTTCAACATCGTATCGAGCAATATCCTACATTTGAGCCCTGTTCTATTTTATTTGGCTGAAAGCGATTTCCTGGCATACCTGAAAAACCGAGGCACGTTATCCGTTCAGTCATCATTGAAATTTAAGGATTATACCATTTGTTTTAAAAATTAATTGAACAAAGACTTCGACTACATTCACAACCCTATGAGTTGACGCTTGTTTCGATTTTACGTATCACTTCAGTTTGGTGCTTTTTTGTGAATAGAAGTTTTGGGATTTACGATCAAAAAAATTTTGCCAAATATAAAACCAATATTAAAGTGGCAATTAAATATACCATGTGGCCCAGGAGGAACCTGCAATATTTCGGAATATTAAAGTAGGGACTATTTCAAGACAAAAATACTTAGAAAAAATATTTTTATTTTCAACCGTTTTACAATTGAGTTATGTGGCACGCACATGATTTACCTTACGGTGTGCGCATCAAGTGCCCAAAAATTCCGCCCTGTACGTTCACACACTTGACTACCCGTTCCCTTAAATTACGGGTAATTTTATGGAGTGAATCTTGTCGTTCTCTGATGCGCGTAGCGGCAAAAAAATGCGAGCAATCAAATCGTCTCAAGTAAGCGGCTTGTGTCGATAAACATCTGATTTAAACCATCCCCATAACAAATAGTCCATTGGTGTCAAATCTGGAGATCGTGAAGGCCAAAGAATTGGACCACCACGACCGATCCATCGACCAGGAAAAATCTCGTCAAGGTATTGCGTCACTACACGAGCAGTATGCGGTGGCGCTCCGTCATGTTGATAGTACATTCGGTGTCGGGTCGCCAACGGAACGTCCTCCAAAAGACCTGGTAGTTCATATTCTAGAAAGTGTCGGTATCGTGCGCCTGTCAGACGGTCGTGAAAGATAACAGGACCAATGAAGAAGTTATCGATGACACCGCTTCACACGTTAACTGAAAACCGATGTTGAAAATGGGATTCAACGGTTGCATGAGGGTTTTCGTCAGACCAGACATGATTGTTGTGCGTGTTAGTGATACCGTCACGAGTAAATGTTGCTTCATCGGTGAATAGTATCTTTGGAATCAATCGGCAATGTTCGTGGATCCATTGACAAAATGCAAGTCGCAACGCAGCATCTCCCTGGTGCAAATGTTGAACACGCTGCAGGTGATAGGGATGTAAGCCATAACGATGAAATGTTCTCTGTACTCTCGTTCGTGGTACGTTAAGACGTACGCTAATTCGACGTGTACTCGTAGCAGTAGGACTACCTTCTACTGCTTCTAGAATGTTTACCTCTTCATTGGCAGGTTGACGATTTACGCGCTCTGATATGATATTAGCACTAGGTACCATACCGCGCTCACGCAAACTGTTGAAAGTCTGTACAAACACATCTTTAGTAGGAATGCGTCGATTAGGAAATCTGCGACGATATTCGGCAACAGCAGCGAAGGCACTTCCATTACAGTAGCCGTAAATAAACACAATATCCGCGTATTCAGTATGTGTAAATACTGCTGGCATTGTAATTGTACGTTGCGCTGAACCTACACACGTCCTAATTCCACGCGCCGTAGTTAAAAACTGACAAACAGGTTTACGAATGTGGTGCATCACGGGAACTGGCGCATGCGCACTATCTCTAAAACGGTTGAAAATAAAAATATTTTTTCTAAGTATTTTTGTCTTGAAATAGTCCCTACTTTAATATTCCGAAATATTGCAGGTTTCTCCTGGGCCACCCTGTATATCTACGTACATAATGTGAATGTTTCCGACTTGGAACAATACAGTCACATCTGAAAAATTAAACAAATGAAGCACCAATTCGAATCCGAATTCATGAATGTTGACCATTGCTATTGCAAACATTTTTTTGCTGGGTTGTTGCAACAAGTTTTACCTTTTTCTAAATAGTCTACAAAAAAATTTCATGAGAATCTCAAAACACACTTGCAATAAACTTCCTTGTTGACAAAACCGTTTTTTCTATTTTTGGTGGCGGTTAACCTTAGCGTCTTCATTGTTTAAACTGTTTTTTGGTTTTGGTAGTGTAATGATGGACCCACGTTTCATTGACGGTTATAAAACGGCACAAAAAATATCTCGGCTTAGGACAAAAACGTGGCAAAAAATTGCTAAACACACTTAAACGATTTGATTTTATTTCTGGTGTGAAAAATCGCAGCACAGAACCCGCCGAATATTTTTTCATTTTCAATTCTTCTCACTTTTACTCGATGGCCATCCAATACGATAAGGTGATATTTTTCAATTATGTGTAGGATAATATCAGTTATTGGACGTTTACTAGAGAATTTGTGCTCATACCGTTACTATTGCTAATTTCCCAAGACGATTCCACAACTATCCTCGCGTATTTCAGTCAATCAGAATGGTCACCCTACTAATCACCTCTACAACAACCCAAAGGCAATAAGAAGGTTTAAAAGAAGACCTCCGAGCTGAAGAAATCACTAAATCACTAAAGCCACCTCGTTAACTACGCAAGGTGACGTTTCCGCAAAAGTCTGCTAAAAGTAAAAATTATAAGCGCCACTTCTTATACTGGTACGATTCTCGGCTCGGAAACACCAACAGTACGTCTGAACCCACTAACGAAGAGATTAAGATAACGCAAAGAAAAACAATTAACGAGAAAACGTACCCAAAAGTATATAATTCTTTAAAACAATAACAGTTACTTTTATTTGATATTACAAACATTGATGTACTAGTGCCTTACAAAATTTATTAACAAGCAAAACAGGAGAAACTACCGGATACCTAAGCTAATACGGTCAACAATTTCCAAAACAATTTTAATCATCGTAAGCTTATAAAATAAAATCTATCAAATATTAATGTTATGCAGTCGCAAACAATACTTAAAAAAATAAAGCATAGCAACGTTTAAACGAGTACAAAATAAAAAACTTACCCCACCAAAGTTTTTTAAACCGGTAGCTAATGGCAGTTACATCCGAAGTTATTTCGAAAACTTTCGGAGTAGATATAAACTTACATGCTTACGAGGTGTTCGCCAAAATCTGGTTTTAACTACGTTTAAAACAACTAAGAGACTTGATTGGAATAAAGTCAACGTACTCAACAACCAAATAACAATGCTTAAAACTTAATAATTAAATAAAAAATTGGATACAATTATCTGAGGCAAGTACAAGATATGTTACGTGGATTAACCCGTAGCTTAAATGGAGGTGACCAGTTCAGTATTCGGCAAGTAGATTGCAGGTCTTGGTGTGCTGACCATAAAGTAATTTAAAAAGGTGCCAAAACGGTTGGAAGCTAGTGATGGAAAATACCGTTTAAATCTATCCAACGCGAAAAGAGAACAAATGACAAAACACAGGTTATAACAACGAATATATTTATTTTTTCCAAGAAAGAAATGTTAGAAAAGAAGAAACGATGTAATTAAGAATACTTATGTAAATATTACAGACAATAATTGTTAATGCAAGCTCTCTTCGGTTGGGCAACACGTCGTACATAAAATAAAACTTGTTGGCCTAACTTTTATTTATCCAAAACAACACATTAGTAAATATAACACAAATATCTAATATTTTGTAACTAAACAAAACAGAAAAAAGTTTTATACTATATTGTGACAACAAACATAATACGTACTTAAAATCGTGCTTGCAAACAACTGACAACGTAAATAAGAGAAAATTTAAATAGAATACACAATACTCACAATTTGTTTTCCGAAGTATGCGGCTAGCTAACAGCACCTTTCCCACAATTTCCTAAAATTTGATAAAAAGTAAAGTATCACGTACATACAACGTTATCACAAATAAAAACCAAATGCGCCAAGTTTCCCCCAAATTAATATATTTCGGTAAATGGATGAAATTGTAACAATTAACTAACGGTTTCGATTTTTAATTAACATAGGTTCACTACCAATGTAAATTGTAGCGTCATCGTAGGAATTTTTCTAAGATGAACGAACAGGTGTCTCAACGTTAATAGGACACGTGTAGGTTGCTAATGACAAAATAGAAAATCAAATTGCGCCGTAAAATGACAATGCGTTCTTACCCCAACGCATTTCTCAACACAAACGCAACGTAAACCGTCATTTAGTACACAAAATCGACGTGGATGATTTGAGATATTTAAGAAACCCATGGACTTTATGCGTCGCAAAGGCAGATGATCTCTTGTATGTGAAAAGTACTTCCCAGACAGAATTCATACATTACGAAAATCACACCGAAATATTTTTAACACAACAGATAAATAAAGAAAAAATTATAGCGAGGTGCGAGTTATCTGCTGCCATCAACGAATACTTTGCAATATTCATAATTATGGTCGAGTAGAATAAATCATGCAGGTAATTAGATACGTGACATAATTCCCGGGGAAATTACTCTTTCCACAACTTTACAACGGTTTCCATAAGATTATTTCAACTCCTGACTTGCTATAAGGATTTTATATTATCAAAAGCAACATGACCGACGCGATTTTATCTTTGTGGGCCAACTAAATCAACAATCGCATTAGATCAGCTATTATACAGAACCGCTAAAAGCGTAATAGAAATAATTGAGCGAAAAATGACTTGCAATTAAGTGAACAAGTTCCTTATCAAAATCGACCCACTCACAGCGACAAGAAAAATGAACAAGGAAGCGACCACCGACGTAACTGACTGAATTATCTTATCCAGTGGGATTCGCATACCAGTGGCGCAAATAAATTTAATTACGATTACGACTTTTGGAAAATTCATCAGTAATGACACGTAACACTCTTATTTACAAGCTACACAAGTTTTTGTTCAACATAAAGCCTCTTTTCACATTCTCAACTTCTACTTCTATTTTATTCAGCGTTTCTTCTTCTACTTCTTCAACGTTTACTTAATCCATTTTTAGATGTAGATTTCCCCGATCTTTTCCATTACCTTCTATCTTAGCCTCTTCTTTTCTACATTAAACCCGCATGTTTTTTGACGTCATGTTCCCATCTCACCTGGGGGTGTCCTTGTTCTGTCTTTTCCAGTCAGTTCGTAATTTATATATTCCATCGCTTATCTTTGTGTGGAGCGTTATGATCTACAAATTGCCATTTTAGTTCAGTTGAGTTTGTTGTTGTTTTTTCACATCTTTGACTTTTGTTCCACATTTATTTTTTCATTGTTCTCTATGTTACTGCTATTCTTCTTATAATTTGCATTGTTTCGTCCATGGGTCAGAACTAGCAAGACATAGGTGCCGAAACTTTTGTTTTAAGACGTTTTTCTGTGTTTTCAAACATGGTATACTCTTCCGAGTAAGACCCATCCTAATTTGCTTCTCCTAATAGTTTCCGTTTCTTGGGTTCTTACTTATCGTTTATATTAAGAAATAAAAAAAAACCTGAAAACAAAAGTGTTTGAGCAATGTATTTTCCTGGCAATAACGTACGGAACAAAAAATTAGACATCGACAAAGCACAACATAGAAAAGATCAGAATAGAGCAACGAGCAATAGACAGAGCCATGCTAAACATTACAAAAAAAGGAATGAGTAAGAAACAAAAAATTAAGGGCAGTAACAAAAATAACAGATATAGGCATCAAGATAGCACAACTGTAATGGAACTACGCCGGATATGTGGGAAGACTTGATAAAAACAGATGGAACCGCAGGATCATAGAATGGAGACCATACCAACATAAAAAAGAAAGAGGAAGACCACCAATGCGATTGTACGATGATCTCAGGAAAACGAGTAGACTAAATTGGATGCAAATAGTACAAGATCGGGAACGTTGGAAGGAATTAAGGAAGGGCTATGTACAAAAATAGATTTACCCAAGCTACGAAGAAGAAGATGGGTTTTTCTTTATTTCCTGTTGTAACTAACATTTTTATAGAATTCTTTGAAACGGTTGCATTAGAATCATCGATATCTTTGCTCAGAAACGTTTGTCATCTTACTAAGATCTTGTTAAACAACAATTATACAAAGCGAAATAATGAGGTTCTTATTAATCGTTTTCTACATCCACGTGTTCGAATACCTAAGGATATTTCTACTTCTAAATTCAATCATAAGGTCACTGATCAAATAAGAATCCTTCTTCATGCAAACGATATCAAATCCATATTCAACTACACTGATAGTTCTCTCAGATTAATTTTCCTCTCAAGGGCAAATTTTCTGCACTTTCATTTGAAGATGTATACCATATTTCTTGTTCTTGTAGTTTAGTCTACACCGGTGAATTTGGTCGGTCCGTCATCTCACGCATTTGAACTATTCTTTTTTTGAACACGTTTTTTTTGAGTATAGCCAATTAGAGTCGCGCGACGATTTTGTAACAAGCTTTAAGTCTTACGAACCTTGCACGGCCAACTCACACAGTCGGAGGTAGGGGAGGTTCACAGGAAGTATGCTTAAGGGCGCCAGAGCTGATCCAAGATAACACTTCTGCCTCGCTCACGACAGACGATCCAAACTTGTAACCCAATTGGAGGTTCGTAATCCTTATTACTCTGATGTTCGAGTAGCCAAAATTAGTTAATAGATAACGATAATCACAGAAGAAAGAAAAATAAGAGAGATTAACAATTATAATAACTTTAACGTATTAACGTTGGATACTAATAAAAATATATGAAATTGCTCCACCTATCGATGCTCGAATGGTTTCCATGTAGAATTAACAAATATCACAGTTTTACTTTAGTAGCGCAGTAAATTGACAACTATACGCTAAATGCGCAATCCTTAAATACTACAATGACTAACAATTCTCTTTAACAAACGGAGAAAACTTTGATTTCGTAATACATAAGATTTACTAGATTATATCGAAGTTCTAGTTCTTTATATAAGCGATAACGTAATTACAGTTGTTAACATTAATTACAATTCTGTGAGTAACCTTCGGGAACACGATATAAAAGTTAAACAAATAATCCAGTTTCCACTTCCGCGGAGAAAACGTTTTCCCGCCAGCGGTCTGTAATAAATAGTGAAAAGCAAATCGGATCACACACTAACTCACACAGAATAAGAAGCTAAAAAAATAGTATTAATAAATCATTAAATGTTACATAAAAACTCGTTGTATCGTGTACTGTAGGGAACAATTTAGCACAGATGGCTGATAACACAATCGACTAGTATACATGCAGTAACATCTCCCACGGTAAGGCTTGTCGAGACCCCGTTTTCGTGACGGAGAAAACGCCTTCCAAAAGCGTACGTGTTCGGTAACGGTGTTTCTTAATAATAGTTACTATTCACCATTTCTCTATTGAAACGTACACGTGCTCAAAGCGGGTAGAAAATGGCCTGTGACGACTCAAATATTTTATGAACGTAATGTAATTACAATTTGATTTCCATTATTACGGATGGTACTTGAAGAAATTACTTAAGACGTACAGACCATTTTAGGCAATTGACAGCTTCGCAATTTTGTCGTAAAATGACAGTCGCGAAAAAAGATCGGTAGAGGGCGTCAAAACCGGAATCTCATTTCGATTCAATATACAGGGTCGTCCGTAATAAAAATTTCGTACGTAACAATTTTTCTGCTTTATATATAAAAGCTACTTCTCTTTTAGTCGTTTTTATGGAGTCTAGAATGTTGTTTAGTTTGTCTACCTAACTCTTTAAAAACTTTCAACATTAACACGTTTCAAGCCTAGAATAAGTTCTTCTTTTAGTATACAAAGAAACAAGTTTTGGATAGTGACCGCCATCAATAAAACCATACCAAGATATTCTATGGACCAATTTGAAGAGACTAATGTTAATGTCCACCCAGATCTCCCGACTTTTTCCTATTGAACACGTGTCGGAATTTATGGGTAGAAGACTAAAGAACTGAGGCGCATTCTCCACAGAAACAGGAAGCTCTCCGACATAAATTGCGAGTTGTTTAGAATACAATAACTCTAGAGAAACACCTGCTCGAATCGATGCTACAAAGAGTGAGGTAGTGTCCTAATAGATGAGGATCGACGGAATATTAATTAAAAATTGTGTTCAGATTTGTTTCTTTTTTTTTGAAATTTTAATCATTTACTGCTTCTGAGTAGCTAAACCTTTCTGTCAAGTTTGGTCACCAAATTCGCACCCTTTCTTAGTGTTGCAATTTCAATGTTGTTACATGTTGTTATTACGTATCCATCAAAAAAATGTATTCCAAGTTAAAACTAACAACTTCATTGTCGTTTACCTGGAGTTATTTTAAGACATTTAAGTAGTTTTCTTTCTTTTGAATTATCCTCGGTAGTGATTTCTATTACGCTTTTAGCGGATTCGGCGTTTTAGGTTAATTACGCGACGTTCCCAGGTAGTAAAGCAATTCTCAAAGGTGGCGTCGTCACGTTACCTTGGTACTTTTTTTCAGCGAGTTTTGGAGGATTGCCATGTTATCTTTGTACTCAACTTTTTTTGGGAATATGCATGTAACCTGTGGTCCACCTCATTTAACATAATCGGAAGATACGAGTGAAGACACACCTATATCAGTATTGCGAGGGTAAATCAAATATGAACCATACTTTTCTGTTTAGCGCCCTCTAGGTAATTCGTGACGTCTCGATATATGTTAGGTAGGGATGTCAAGAAAAGGGGAGTTCGTCGGTTTGGCGAGACGCAGTCGATGCGCTGTTAGTAGCAACATGTCTGAGCAAGAGGTGCATACGTCTGTTGCGCAACGTGTTATTATCAAATTTTTCGCGCGGGAGGGCGTAAGACCGTCTGAAATTTTGCGTCGACTATCTGCACAGTTCGGCAATGAAACGCTTTCAAGGACCTAAGTGTACGACTGGCACAAACAGTTTTCAGATGGCCGAGAGACAGTGGAAAACGAGACTCATGCACGCTGTCTCAAGACAAGCATCAATGAGGCGAATATCCATGCAATTCGTGAGCTGATTGAGGTGACCGCCATTTTACAGTATTGGCCATTGCTGAACACGTTGAAATATCATACGGGAGTGCTCAATCAACCATTTCAGATGAGTAGGGTTACCGAAAAGTTTGTGCAAGATGGGTTCCTCGCTTTCTGAGGGAAGATCAGAAAGCACACCGTCTTGCCGTATGTGAAAGGCTGTTAGCAAGATATCGAGCAGAGAGGGATGACTTTTTGAGACATATTGTCACCTGTGATGAGACGTGGGTGCATCATTATACCCCGGAGTCCAAACGTGCAAGCATGGAGTGGCGAAAACCTGGAGACGCAGCACCGCGAAAAGCCAAGACCCGACTTTCAGCAGGGAAAATTCTTGCAACAGTTTTTTGGGATTTGAAAGGCGTGCTGCTGATTGATTATCTGCACGAACGCCGTACAATTAATGCTGAGTATTACTGCCAACAAGTGAAACTTGCTTATCGGCAAAAAAGGCGAGGTATGCCTATCCGAAGTGTGATTCGGTTGCATGACAACGCTCGGCCACACACAGCTGCATTGACTCAAGGAAAATTGAACGAAATGCATAGGAAAACCCTTGAACACCCGCCTTACAGTCTTAATTTGTCGCCATGTGACTACCACATGTTTGGGAACTGGGAGGTCTAATTAGAAGAGCAGTTTTAATGTAAGTAGTGAATAATTACATTAAATTTATGGTTAAGAAGGTAAAGGCAAGCTCAGATAACATGTGGAAATTCGAGCGGGTATCGTGGACTAGTTTAAAGGTCAAGCGCGCACTTGATAACAGTGACGTATATATTTTTATTTATATATTATATTATTATAAGAAAAGATGGTAAGGAGAAATTAAGAAAAAAAAATAAATAACAATAAATTTAAAATTAATAAAAATAAAATTAAATAAATAACTAATTTAAAAAAAAATAAAATAAATAAGTAATAAAAAAAACGGAGAAAGGGATGAATAAAAGAGAGAGAGAGAGGAAGAGGAAAAAGAAAGGCAACAAATATTTGACGGAGGAAAGAAAACAATAAGATCACCAGACATTAAAAAGATATAGGAGGAGAGCGAAGGAAAAACCTTAAGAACAGAAGGAGGAAGGAAAGAAATGGAGGAGTTAAAAGAATTAATGAGAGAAATGATGAAACATATGGAAGAAAATATGCAAGGAATAAGACAAGAAATCAAAGAAATGAATAAAGAAATGGGAGAAAGAGAAAAGAAGTGGGAGAAAGAAAAAGAGAAACTGGTGGAAAGAATACAAAAACTGGAGAAAAAAGCGGAAGACGAGGAAAGATGGAAAAGAAAGAATAATATTGTGATAAAGGGATGGAGAAGTGAAAAACCACAAAAAGATTTAGCAGTGATGCTGGAAGAAAAATTAAATGTAAAAGTAGAGGTGAAAAAAGTGACAGTAATAAACAAAGAGAAGAAAAATGAGATGGTGGTGGCGGAAATCGGAGGATGGGAGAAAAAACAGAAGATAATGGCGGAGAAGAAGAAATTAAAGAATACAGGAATATATATAAGTCACGATTTGACATGGGAGAAAAGAAGAGTGCAAAGAGAAATAATGAACATAGCGGTGGAAAAAGAGCGGAAGGAAAAAGAGTATGGGTAGGGTACAGAAAAATGGAGATAGACGGAGACAGATACATATGGAACGACAAGGATAGGGGACTGTGCAGAGAAAGAGAAGAGAAAGTGGGGAATCAAAAGGCAAAAACTGAAGGGCAAAGGGGGTGGTAAAGGAGGGAAAGTTGACGAAACGGAAAAGAAAAGGAATAATGAGAGATGGAAATGGAAAAGAAAAAGAAGGGAGAAAAAGAAAGTAAGGAAGAAGCACGGGGGAGGTGAGTGAGCTGAGAGTATTGTTTTGGAACGTAGCAGGAATAAAAACAAGGAACATGATTTCTGGAAGTACATCAAGGAACAGGATGTAGTGGGATTACAGGAAACATGGATGAAAGAAAAGAATGGGAGTGGTGGGAAAAAGAGTTGCCGGAGGAATTTGAGTGGGTGGTGCAACATGCAGAAAGAGAAAAGAAAAAGGGAGAGCAAACGGGGGTATAATAACGGGAATAAGAAAAAAATGGTTGAGCTAGGAAAAGAAAGAAAGTGCAACAGAGAAGAGGAGTTGTAGAAAGGAACATACAGTGGGGAAAAACAAAAATTAAAATGTAGTGACGGTTTATAGCAGTAGAATGAAAGAGACAAGGAAAAACATAGAAGAGATGATAGAGGGAAGAGGGATTGATAATAGTAGGAGGGGACTTCAACGCAAGAATAGGGGAAGAGGGGGGAATACAAGAAAGAAAAGGGACGGGAAAGAGACAAACAAAGGACAAGGTGATAAATAAGTTTAAATAAATAAACTGCTAGAATTGTGCATTGAAAAAAGGTGGGAAATAATGAACGGGAACAGAGAAGAAGATGGAAAGGGGGAATTTTGTAATGACAAATGAAGAGGCTGCAGAAAAGGTAAAGACATTTAAGGTGGGAGAAAAGGTAGAGTCAGACCATCAACCACTGGAATTGACAATGGAAGGAAGGGAAAGAGAAGAGAGAGAGGAAGAGGAGAAGTACATAACTAAAAAAAAGTGGACAGAAGAGGGTATAAAGAGTTACAAAGAGACAATAAAGAAAACGGCGTGGATAAGGAAAGGACTACAAAAAAGTGTAGAAGAAATAAGAGAGATGATGGAGAAAGCAACAGAGAATGTTAAATTTAAAAAATGGAAGGGGAAAAAAAAGGATGGATGAAATGGTGGGATAAGGAATGCAAGGAAGCAAGGAAAAATGCAAGAAGAGCATTAAGACAGTGGAAAAAGGGAGGAAAGAAAAAGAAGAATACAAAGAAGCAGTAAAATATACAAAAACATGCGACAGAAAGAAGGAAAAAAACAAAAAAAAACAAGAGGAGCAGATCAAAGGAATAAAAACGGAAGAAGATATATCGAAGTACCTAAAGAAACAGAGGAAAGAAAACATGACGACAAAGGGAATAAAAATTAAAGAATGGGAGATATATTTTCGGAACCTGGTGGGAGGGGAAGAACAAAGGCAAAAAAAAGAAAAAAGAAAAGACGCGGTAATAAGACAAGAAGAAGGAGATAAGGATAGAATAAGTGAAGAAGAAGTAATGGAGGCGATAAAGAATATAAAAAAAGGAAAGGCGACAGGAGAAGATGGGATACAAGGAGAAGAGTGGATATACGGGGGAGAAAGTGTAGCAAAAAGGATGACGGAAATACTAAACAAAATATGGAAAGGGGAAGGATTTCCAGAGAGATGGAGAGAGGGAATAATATGCCCAATCCATAAAAAAGGCGAAAAAAATAAAGTCGAGAATTATAGAGGGGTAACATTATTGGGCTCGGCATACAAATTGTACGCGACAATACTGCAAGAAAGACTACAGAAGGAAATAGAGGAAAGAAGTTTGGTACCAGACGGACAAGCGGGATTCAGAAAAGGAAGAAGGGCGATAGACAACATATATATACTGAAACACTTAGCAAATAAAGAACTAGAAAGAAAAGAGGGAAAATGGTGGCACTATTCGTAGATCTAAAAGCTGCTTTTGACAAAGTGAATAGGGAAAAGCTGTGGGAATATATGAAAAAAAAAATCAATGAAAGATTAATACAAAGAATAGAGGAAATCTACGAAGAAACGAGGAGCAGGGTTAAAGTGAATGGGGAAGAGAGTGAGAAATTCATCACAAAGAGAGGGTTGAGGCAGGGATGTCCACTGAGCCCAAGTCTGTTCTCAGTATATACGGGGGATCTGGAAGAGACAATGAGAGGACAACAGACAGGAGGGATAGTGGTACGAAAAGCTAAGGTATGGTCGTTGGCGTATGCGGATGACATAGTGCTGGTGGCTAAGGAGGAAAAGGAAATGAAAGAGATGATGAAAACGCTAGAAAAATATATGAAAAAAAAAGACACGGAAGTAAACACGGAGAAAACAAAGATAATGATATTTAGAAAAGGAGGGAGGAAAAGAAAAAGAGAGGAGTGGAGATGGAGTGATGAGAAAGTGCAACAAGTGAAGGAATTTACATACCTGGGCTACACGATGAAACAGGATAATAAAGAGGGAGAACATAAAGGAAAGGGTGAAGAAAGGAAACAGGCTAATAGGACAAGTATGGGGTGTGGGGGAAAGAATATTCAAGATGGATATAAAAAAAAGAAAATTGCTGTTCGAAAAATTAATAAAGGGGGTGGTAATGTATGGAGCGGAAATATGGGACTGGAAGGAGTGGAGGGAGGTAGAGGGGCTACAGTAAAAATACTGGAGATGGGTGTTAGGATTGGACAGGGATACACCGGGTTATATTGTGAGAGAGGAGGTACAGATAGAAAAAATAAGGGTAGAGACAAGAAAAAGAGCAATAAAATACGAGGAAGAAATAAGGGAAAGAACAGATTGCAAAATACTGCAAGAATGTTGGAAAGAGATAAAGGGAGGGAAAGTGAAGTACGGGCAGGAGGACAGAGAAGAGTATTACAAAAGAAACGGGTACGTGAGAGAAGAAGTGGAGAGATTAAGAGAAGAGGGAGTAGGGATAAGGGAAGAAATAATAAGGAGAGATAGAGACATCGAAAAACAAGAAAGATGGACAAAGATAAAAGAAGGCAGATATAATAGAAATTATAAAGATATCAAGGGTGAAGGAGTGCCGGAATATTTAAAAGATAGAGAGATTAAAAACAACAAAAAGAAAAAAATTGTAGCAAGGTTCAGATGTGGCAACGAAGAGTTAGGGAACAAATATTGGAAAGAAGAACCAGAAAAGATGTGCAGGCTATGTGGAGAAGAAACGGAAGACCTTAACCACATGAGACAGAGATGCAGGGAACTAAGAGAAGAGGTGATGAAAATAGAGGAAATCTTAGATGAAAACGGAAAAGGAGCGGAATGGATGGAGGAAGTATGGAGCAGGAGGAAAAAGTTAAGGGGGGAGAAGGGATAAGAAAATGTATTATATATGTATATATAGCACGATCAAATTTGTAAGCCAAATGGCAACAAATAAAGTTAAACTTATATATACTGCATACGCATTATTTTAAATAGCATACATCTTCTTACATTTACATTTATTTGATTGTTTTATATAATAACGTTCGATTATACTAACTTAAATTTACTTTCAGTCGCAAACTAGCAAAATAACATTTACCGTTGTACATAAGCTTGTATACCACGCATAGTTTCCGTTTTAAATCAGATACAAAGGAGTAGTAGAAATCACTACAATTGACCAAGAAGTGTCGGTATGGTAAGTTTCTGTACTCATACTTTATCTTTTTTATTTTTATTTTATATTATTTCTTTTTTCTATTTTGTTATTTAAAACGATAATAACGTATAGCAGTTATAAGCTACATTAACACACGCAACTTTCTAGTGTAGTCATGAGACTATTAAGTTTCTTGTTAAAAATGGATTGTTTGATATATAAAAGTTTTTTATATGTTAACTGTAAAAAACGACTAATTAATATTATTATACCTTTTTTAATATTAAAAAAAATTTAAAGCCCAATATAACTAATTGTTAAAAACAAAAATTTTTAAATTTCATTTATTTCGAACGCGTTTAAGGGGGATGTTTTCGAAAATTGTTGTCTACCAGAAGGCGTGAAAAACACTAATTAACCGACTCGTATGTAAATAGTTGTCGTATGAGCAATGCAGGCAGTTTGCAAATTCGTACGATAAAAGAGGAAAAGCATTTCCCCGCGATTATAATTGTTGTTAATAAGTACATTGACGCCCTGTATATATATTCTAATTTCGTAACTAAAAACTCACGTCTGCGTGTATTTTTAGTCAGTACATTTAAAACTTCCAAGTCGTTAACCTACGGTCGGAAAAATTTTTTTTTTAATTTTATAGCGCTTGATATAACATTCCTACTTAGTATTATTTTCAGGTAATTATTAATTTCCGTTTTTCTCTGCTCCCCTTTTCGAATCAGTGACCTAGGCGTGATCGATGGATTAATCGCTAATGCAGTAAGTTTTTCTTTGTTTTTTTAGAGGCTTATCAATTATTTAAAACGAAAATTTGCGAGAGGCATTACGCTCAGTAGATCAAAGCGCGTGTGTATTAAATTTTCGACACAGTGCTAAGGGACTATTGTCTTTGTATACTCCTGAGAAATGAAGACATCCAATTAGACAAAGTGATGTTGCGGCACGTCAAACGCGATTTGTTTGTTAGCAAAGTGACGAAGGTGGCACAGACGCATTTTTGCATAAAAATTTTTAATTTGGCGAAAGGGATTTTAGTCGGTTTTATCGTAAAATGGAAGTTGCTTTGGCTCGTCTTTTAATCTGTGACAGTTTGTTTAAGCTCACTTAACGATGTAATCTTAATTACTGTTATTATTAATGTAATTATTTAAAAACAGACTTGGAAATTAATTAACATGTTTTCAGTACTGAGCTTTGTCCTATCAACTTTATGCATGGACTCATTTTCGTTCAAACAAAAAAGTATGCGGGAATTTTTTCTTCGATAATTACTATTTACACCTTCAGTGTTATGGTATTCTTTGAACGCGCCTTTAAATTAAAGCTTAAATTGTGGGAGGATACATTGATTATACTAGTTTTCTTTTCAACTTGACAAGGTTGTTTTTTAAAAAATATTTTTAGGCTTGTTTAGTTCGACATGTATAATAAGCACAGTTATTTTTACTACACGTTTTTATTACTTTAACCTACGTCGCGAATGTATTGAAGAAATTTATCAAAACTTTGTTATCATATAAAAGTTAATATTAAAAAGTAATAAATAAAACATCATTTTTGTTCTGTTTTTTTTTTAATAAATAGACTACCAACGTCTTGGTTTTTAAAATTACTGCTGCTGCTTAATATATAGTATATTTCAACTTTTTTTGACAATATGTTTTGACTTCTTATTTAGTCTATCTTGAGGTTTATATTTACGTCTCGTAAATTATTATTTTAATTTTCTTTAAATCTTCTACACAATTTTTTTGTTATTTTAAGTAATCAATTGAACATGTTCTATGGATAATTGCCAGCATCATCAGCGTAACTAAAATACTAATAATAAAATTAAAATACAAATTAGACTAACCAAATTTAAATATTGTTAACACATAAATAAATGACAAACGTATTTGTCAACAATCTACTATAACATAATTTAAATTTTAATTCTATATATAAAAACCTGTAAAAATTTAAAGATTGAATGATTTCGTTGTTACTAAAGTAGATAAAAGTAACTGTGTAGTTGTTTTAAATAGCGTTGATTATATTGACAATGTTTTGGATTTTTTTTCTAGTGATGACTTTAAACTTTTTCCGTTTTTTTAAACCTCTCCCACGCTTTGGCTACTGTTTTCAATTGTTGCAAAAAAAATATTTTTGATACATAACACACTTAAGTTATTTGTAGTTTACAATAATAATCGAACTTCTATTTTACTTAAATTTTTAGTATACAAACTTACTTGTTCTGTTTGTGATTTTTCTTATTTTGGTAAAACAGGTAAAAACTTTAAAACTAGACTACGTTAACATTTACACTTAATGAATGGTATTTGAACACAAATAATTCTAATACAAATTCTGTTTTTACAAACCATACTTTATATATAAAACATTCATTTATTCACAAAGAAAATTACATGTTTGTTATATCTGTCTCATATAACTTGATCTACAGAAACAAAAAATTTAATACAGACATCGATGACAATACAAAGCAAAGCAATAGAGAAAAAAAAGGTATAGAAAAGAGAAAAGTTTAGACCACAGTCCAGGACAACGCCCTAAAATTTCGTAAAACTCACAGATACAATCCAACCCTAAATAGAATTCCCAAAACTAAAATCGATCAAGAAGTGGAAAAAAGATAACCAAGATAGTGTTACATGCAAAAGATGGAACGATGTCACTGCCTGAAATGAGGTAACACAAATGATGAGTGCCGCTGCTCAGTGGAGACGGGGTGGGTTATATTTAAAAGTTTCGTGATTGAATTGGATCAACTTGACGAAAACACAAAATCGAAAAGCAATAATGTCGAAATCAAAGGGCGCCAGGAAGGAGTAAAGCTTAAAGGACTTCTGGCCCTTGCCAACTACAAGTCCGCTCCTGAAGGATACACCCTAAACGAACTTACCTTGTTCGAGTGTATCACACTAAAATCTGTGATAAATTAATAAAGTTACACACGCGGAGGCCGACGGAATTAAAAGCTTTTTACATTTAACAATTTAACATTTATTTGAACACACAGAAAAAAAATAATGACACAAAATAAAGTATAGTAATCAACAAAAATTAACCAAAACAAAACAACAAAAGGGACGTAAATGAACGTTTGATAAAAAAAACAAAATTTGAAATTATTAGTATCAATGCACAATACAGAATTTAATAAAACCAAACACAAATTAGTCAATCTTAATTTATCACGGCCGTGTGCGCGTCGAAATTACTCAGTTACAACAAAAAAAATAAACTTATTTAATATAAAACTAATATATATATCTTGTATCGAAAATTCGGTCCCGTTTAATAAATTTTTAACTCGGGATTATGACACAGTTCCGATAAATCCGGACAATAATTAGTTACATTAACGTTAAGTCAATTCGAGACACTTAAAACTTTCATTTGAAATTCAAAGCTTTTAACACTCAATCACGTGAATAATAACTTCACGATTAAATACATATGGTGCAAAATAAATACCTTGAAGTGGCCAGTTGAAAGGTACCCCAAACAATTGCAATGACGGCGGAAGAATTTTCTTTTTAACACTTAAATAAAATCCGCACAAATGCGAAGAATGGATGTAACACCACCCAACGATTGCATATCCAACTTGAAACGTGAGTCTTTATTTTTGGAAACCATGAAGACTATTTAAACCGTAAATTACGAAATTTAGAAAATCAAACTTTTCCATCACTACACTTAATTTTCACGGTTCCATCTAACTTCCGCGGTATTACATCACGATAGGGTAAAAGTACCCTAACCACTCAACTACATAACGGTACCCGGTATTTCTTAATTGCCACCGAAAACAATCCTCCAAAATCAAAATTTTACTCCTTTTTAACACCTCGTAATCCCACTTAATTCAACGAACTTGCGCCGTAAAATCTTTGTAAAAGATGCAACACTAAACCAAGTAAATTAACAAAGATGAAAAATATAATGGCCAAGTGCGTCTTGTCACGTAGGCCTTCGAAAGAAAGACAATGTTCTCACAGAAAACGCTTACGTCGCCAAATTGGCAGGTGGTTCCAATCGCGCTCGTAAAAGAACTCAGCATAAACAAAAATACAGATACCAAGAAAAATTGATCAAATTGCATTCCAAAAAGGAAGTCGTAAATTATATAGAATTGTTATTTTACTGAGATAATCAAGTAAAACACTAAATCAAATTCAAAACCACGGAACTTTATGCATTCAAAAAAAATACCCATAATAATTGTGAAATAATTATTAAATACAAATAAACTTAAATCAAACGTAATAAAATAACGAGTAAAACGTTTTCGATGCCTAACATCGAACTAATAAAAAAAAAACCGCAAATTCAGCCAGATGAATCTAATTACGGGGTCTTACATAAAAGATTCACTGCTAAAATCCAACGCAGGTTACAATAGATATAGATATTTAGAAGATTTTGTATGGGATATCCGGATCAAAATTATAAAAAGTTGAGCATTATGAGTGTACCAGTCAAAATAATGTTCTACACCGCATAACACAAGACAAAACCAAAACAAGAAACATTTCTTGTTAATCAAGCATCGCTCATCGTGTTGAAATGTCACATGGAACTTAAAAGCCGAAGAACAGATTAGAATATTCCAAGGGCAAAAAAAGTCCCTAAGAATAAAGAAATATTCTAACAGTTACCAACGACATCATAAATGCCGACTAAGTGGAATTACGTAAAGTACAAAACACGACGTTGCAGTCTATTTTAAAACACAACACAACAAAAATCAACTAAGTCTAATCAACCAAAAAAAGTACATGAGAAAGAAAAGATACAAAGTTGCAGTGACCACTAAAGAAAGAAAAGTAACTGAAAAGAAAAGAAAGAAACAACTAACTTAGACTTAGAAAAAAATTGTTTTAAGGGTAAACCTTAATGAGCAAAAGAGAAAAGAAATAGAAAAAATTATGGGCAAGTAGACAAGATAAAAAAGGTGAACCTTAAAGAAAACCAAAAGAAATGAAAAGTAGCAAATATAGATATAGAACGATTGTATACCAAATGCTCTCCTAAATTGGAAAATTTACCGCAAGACTTTAATGCCAACAATAAAAACCAAAATCTCAAGAAAAAAACCTACTCCGAAAAAGAATCTTATACTTGATGCACCGATCCAAAAAGATCGACTAAGCGGATATAACTATATACAGACAAAAAAAGTCTGTCCTGGAGTAAGATGGAGAAGATAACACCAAAAGAAATTTATCAAGAAACCTAACTAAAGAAAAGAAAATCAGTGACAGCAAAATGAGAGAATGCAAATAGATAGTATCCGAACTACAATTACACAAAATACCAACGACGTACTCATAGTCTCAAACCACGAAAACCAATAGACAAGAACCAGAAGGATACCACGAAAAACCATAGACAAGAACTAGAAGGATAGCAAAAGTTAAAAGCCGGAAACCAAAAAGTAAACTAGAACTTACAACATCGATGAAAACGAAGAGAGCGATTAGAAGAAGAAGAAGACAAAGCACAATTGGAAAAGAACAAGGAGGCAAATGTAAAAACAAAAAAAGGTTTTACATCCGGAGAAAACGTAGAATCTTTATATAGACGTACAAAAAATCTTGTAACGACACGAGTATTGATCTTGAATCAGTCGTTTGCGTTGGTCAGATGGAGCAACTAATTTTTAAACGCCAACGCGTTCTCGTCTACTCAGACGAGAGAAACGACGGAGGGAAACAGAAACTAGATATTAGACCTAAATATGGATCTCTAGTAAGCTTAATATGTAATTCGAAAAATAAAAAAAAGATTAGGAATAAAGGAAGCAAAGGAACAAACAGAACGTGAAGGTTTTTCAATGATAATGATCGCAAGTATTCGTAGCAGAAGAAGATAGAAAAGCTGTAAAGATACTACCACATGAGTGAATCAGCAGAAGAACTTTAGTTAACTAACGCCGAAGACGGTTTTAGAGATTCGTCACTAAGCTTCAATGTTAACGACGAAACTTCAAACGTTTCTCTAAATATACCAACTGAAAGATAGATGTAATTTTAATCAACTCTAACGGAAGTTCATAGAACTGAGTCAGATTACAACGTATTATCTTGAGCTGTATCTGCTCAGAGAGCGGTTTCAACAATTGTAGTAGTGACGTACATCTCAATAGCTTCATTGCATCTTATCGTATGGTTACGAATGATATCTACTGGACGATCGTCATAATCTAATATCAAAAATATAGATATAGAGTAAGTCAAATCCACTAATCACAATTAATAAGTAAGTAAAAGAATCAAGAAAAGAAAGAAAGAATAATAATCGCACAAAAAATAATCGAGCCCCACGTTGGGCGCTAAAAGTTGTTGCAGTAAAACGTAAACTTGCACTAGGTTAAAGTGCGATCACTTACCAATAAATTGATAACCTCAAAGAAAGTAGCAGCAACTCAGAACTTTGCAAAGTGAGTAGATAACTAATAAGATTCGTCTTGATCTTTGATGTGTCGATTATGATTTAATTAAAAAGTGCGCCATAACGGGTAGAAATGTAAGCTACAGATGCCCATTTTTACCTGACAATGTTTAAGGTAGATAAATCGACTAACTCAAGTCTAACATCGACTTTATTTATTTCAACAACATAAAAAAATGAAAAAGAAAAATTAGAATAAGAAATATATAACAACTAATAGTTCGCAAACAATATTACACTAAAACTAGTATTACCGGATCCTTAAATTAAGCAACACCTTGCACACATAAGCAGTGAATGGTTTAACATTACATTCAGGAAATTAAAATTGTTGATTACAAAAAAAATTAAATTATTACGAAATTATAGTGATTATGCAATAATGAAACAAAGCGCACCATTAAAAACTTGTTACATAAATACAAAAAAGTTCTGTACGTTAATCGTGATAACAAGCCGTATGTCGAGTCGTTCGTGCATACGACTGACATCAAAACAAAAAATTAAATATAAGAACCAAGGTACTTACTCAGCGTTCTTAATATGCGATTAGCTAATGGTATATCCAAAACATCTCTTTAAAATTTCTGAAAATTAAGCTGATACATACCATGCTATTAAATAAGATGCTAAAGGTGCGATAAGTTTTCCGAAGTCGAAGCTCCATACCAAATTTCAAGTTTTTAGGACTTTTACACGCACGTAGACACAATCAATTCCAGGGACCTTGAAACGTAAAATTTTCCATAAAATTCGCTATACTTTCCTTATCGGAAAATAAAAAAAGAGAAATAAATCAAGCCATAACATGAAAATGCATTCTTACACTAACGAATCTTTCACATGTAACACATCAAAACCGAAATTGATTTACACATCAATAGCGTGGATGTTCCAAGATACTTAAAAAGTAAATATTACTAGGCATGGCATTAGCACACGTGCTGTTTCCTTAACGTTAGAAACGGAAAATAATAATTAGTAACATCTAGCTCGTAGAAAACATTTACGACTGTGCAAAATTCATACAGCGCGAGAAACCATACCAAAGTTTTTTTAACATAACATCTTCTTTATTTTTTCAGATCTAAACTAAAGTCAGTTTTGATGTAATATCCTAATGGAATTAAAAGAAGTGCTACCTGTATATCTAAGAAAGCTCATGTATGCTTAGTTCACACGATTTACCCGTTTGGTAAGCATATTAGTTACTATTAAAAGGGACTTTCGGCTTAGACCGTGTTATAGTTGAACACCCAGACTTTTTAAGCATGGTTCTAGTCTTCTAATCTCTTCTTGAGAGCTAAAACAAGAAATAGAACTTGGTATTTGTCGTATTGTCGTTTGTGAGCTCAAACCAACTGACGTTTTGCAAGACATTGCAGTTTGCATCTTTGGAGTGGTGAATGTCACTTTAAAGATGCATGCTGACAGGTTTTGCAAAACATCAGTTTTTTTTGTTTTGTTTTATTTGTTGCTGCACAAATGCAAAGCAAAGATTCCAGCATCATCGTAGCATGATTGGAAATATCGAATTGCGACCTACAGCTTTATATAGTGCAAATAACTTTGCAGCCCCAATAATCTTACTTTTGTCCACCAGCTTGTTAGCCAGCTTCCAATTTTCCTTAAACCTTCGTTGTTTGTACTTTCCGGCAAGTGTGTTTCTAGCAGTTTCCTTTCCTGATAAAGTATAACCTCCGTGAGGTTTTTCCAATGACTTCAGTTTACTATGGTTTTGTTTTGACAAGACTTTCTGTAGTCGTACACATTCTGATAAATTTTCATTCTCAGTGTTTTTTCGAGTTTTCTCTTGTTGTTCTAATACCGTAGCCATTTTATCTCATCTCATCCGGTTAAAAAACTACGAGTTTGTTCCCTTAGAAAAGAAAGTTTTGGATTTCACCAAAAAGTTTCTCGTCAGATGTTCTTTACTTTTAACAGGAAACATTTTTTTACTCTCCTTTACAAGGTGTTGTCCGGGTAACTGCAGTGAAAACACTGTGTCCAGGGCTTCAAATGGTTCTAAAATCAAACCTAAGCGACGCGAAATAAAAATTAACAGTAAACAAAACAACTTCATTTACACACTTTGAAAACGATAGCGGAACGGTAAAATTCGGCAAGCTAATCAAAGTGAAACGTAAGCGGCGAAGATGATAACCAAGCAAGCGTTAAATGAGCGTAAAGGATGTTAACTAGGCGAGCGTTCGGTAAGCGGCAACGACGGACCACGCAAGCATGCAGTAACGGTATTAACCCCCGTCGGATCGATGGATGGGACTAATTCGGATTCGGATAATTGGTACAGAGACGGAGACTCAGAGTGGGCCAAGTAGCCGTGCGAAAATCTTTTAACACGTTACCTGGACCTAGTGTTAACGGTGTATTACGCAGGTCAAACTACAACACTACGGATAGAGTAGAACAAGCAGCCGTGCAAAAATCTCTAAATACATTATTTGAACCTGGTGTCTTTTTTCTAAGGTTCGCACCGGTCAATCTTTAGTAGACTGATCGACACAAAACCCCAATAAAAAGCAGACACTCCTTTGGTTAATGTGTCTAGAGCTTGAACCAGAACAGTTTTTAAACAGTTTTGTTTGCAAAACAACACGTGTACATCATTGTGACATTATTGGCATTTGAATAGCAGACACGGCCGTAGCATATGAGGTGGAGAGTTTTACCACTTTTACTCTTCTTTGCTGTGGTTGGAGTCTTCTAATCGGTTGCGTTTTGTGTCTCCAATCTTTTGGTGGTGACTCTTCTGGTGTTTGTAGTTGCGCATTTGTCTCTGATGCCTCAGGTTTTTTGACTCCTCTTTGCTACTAAAGTTTTTACGGAGCTTCCTTCTAGCAGTACCTGAAAGTTTTTTCGATAGGTCTTTCTTTTCAGTCCCCAGTCCGTGTGGTTTTTGCAATGACTCTAGTTTACCCCTAGTTATGTTTTCGCAATGCCTTCTGTAGTCTAGCACATTCTGATTATTTTTCAATTTCCTCGTAGTGTTTTTTCTAAAATTTTTTTTTGTTTCCACTAAAGGGTCTCTCAGCTGTTTTTCCTTACTTTTAACGAGCAACTATTTTTGTAAGCGTTTCTAATAAATGCGTTGATGACATAGTTTATCAGTTCTATTTCTTTTATCGAGGTTTGAAGTATTGACGAACATTCATCTAGTCTTTGCTTAAGTTTTTCTTTAAAGATATCCTAGTTGCAGGCTTTTGGATTTTAATAAGTTTTCACTTTTTTCTGTGGCAATTTAAATTTAATTTTTATGTACATGTGGTCGGAGAGTGCAGGGTGAAATTGACACATGCTATTCTCTTATTATAAGGTTTTGTAGCTTCGTTTCTATGTTCGTCTTTTAAATGTTGCATATTAGAGATGGAATAAAACAGTAGATAGCAGTTATTTCAATCGTTTGTTGGTACAGTGAAAGTTTCGTTTTTGAAAGCTTCTTATGGCGACTGAAGTCTGTGACCACCAGTAAGTGACAAAATCCAAGATTTGACACCATTGACGATGCTGTACACGTTTTTAGAGTTTTTTGCGTTGAAGCAGTCTAAAGGTTTTTGATATCAATTGACCCTATCTTATTTCTGTTCTTCGGTCAGCAGATGCGGTATCTAACAGAAGACTAGTTATGCAAAACTGGAGTTTTTGAAATCTCCAGTAATGCCTCAATCTCGCAATATGTCACATGTCGATCTTCCATGATAAGCTTGCGCACAGCATTGACGTTTTCATGGGTGACGGTCGTTTTTGGTGCATCTGTCTTTGGATACAACCAAGAAAATGTCGACTGATGCTTTTCAAAAACAGAAACAAACTCGGCGAGGCATTCTTGTTAAGCTAATTGCCTTTAAAAGGTTCTTGGTTTAATTCCATTGTTTGAAAATTCACTGTATCTACAGCACTCTACGTGTTGCACTGACACTTTGAATTTAGGTTATACCATAAGGTTATACTAAAAATAGAGGTTAAGTTTTGGTAATGACATTTGATTAGCACCGCCTACTGTGCCCTGAATACGTCTAAATAAGATTTAGGTAAAGTCTGCAGTCGAGACTGTAATTTTTCCCATGAGTTTTCAGTCATAAGAAGGATGAGTTGTTTTCCCTTTAGATCTTTTTTCTTATTTACAACACTCTAGGTTTCTATTAGAAGGTTTGGATTTTGAACCCTTAAACATTTTAGTACTTTTTCTGGTTTCACAATGGGTCAAAAAATCCATTTCATGACCTTATCTGGTTTGGGAAAGTCGTTAACATCAACTATGTTAAGTTTTGCACCTAGCCAGAGTTTTTTTATGGTTTGCACCAGTCAATCTTTAATAGATTGATCGGCACAAGGCACCAATAAAAAGTCCTCTTTTAAGTTAACTCGAGAGAAGCTGGTAGCAGATTCTTTTTCGATTAATGTGTCCAGAGTTTGCACCAAAGCAGTCTTAATAAGACTCGCCGTTCTTTGTTTAAGACAACACCTGGATATTATTGTGGCATTATTGCCATTAAAATATCAAACACGGCGGTAGCATTTGAGAGTTTTAGCCCTCTACTCCTTTTTGTTGGGGATCGTCTTGCTGTAGTTGGAGTACTGCTTTCTAATCGGTTGAATTTTGTGTTCCCAATCTTTTGGATTGATTTCTTTAGAATTAAAGGGTGTGCCTTTGTTCCTGATGTTTTAGGTTTCTTGACTCACTCTTGCTGTTCTTGTTTTTTCTTGAACCAAGCATTTAAACCAAGGCACCCCAGCATTTATTGTTCGTGAGACATATCCACAGCAGCAAAAAAATGTTGGGTTAAACTGGCGTGTTTACTGAGTAACGCTAGTAGTGCAGCGACAGGCACCGTTTATCCTAATGTTGGTTATTGCCACAACACTACAGTTTGAGTTGGGAGAGTTGGTTTGCGTGACAGCATTATTGGAATACGTACGCATTTTAGACAACGATTCCAACACCTGCCAAGGTAAATAAAGTTGTTCTGACTCAACTTGTTAAGCTGCGTTCTATAACACTCTACTTACGTCCCTATCCACGACCTGGAGACGCGTTCGATAGGTAGCTCAACCCATGGGGAGTACTTACATAAAATTAATGTATGTATATATTGAGAAATAGATTTTGATCTCAAGATTTTAAAGCTGCCAATGTTTGATTTCTATTCTTGTTTTTATAAAATGTAAACAAACATTTTGTTTATCAAAGTTTTAGTTAAGTAATTATCGATTGCTTTGGTATTTAACAATACCAGTCGTATCAAATGATTTCGTTTGCTTAAAAAAATTGCGTTCTCAACATGGGAGTAATGTATAGTTAATATCACGTTCGTAATTATAGAGTAACTTTAACGGTAAATATTGATAGCAATAAAACTACGTATACGTCTACCAAATTAGGAAATCCGTTACAAATAGACAACATTATGTGGCTGAAACTTCTGAAACAAACAAAAAAGAAAGGATTATCTGGGTATTCACAGAAACTAAAAAAAGGTTCAAATTTTAGACTAAACGGAGCAACAAAAAACACTATACCAAAAAACCATAATAATAAAATCCATAACAGAAACCACAAGATAATCAGTAACATTTAAAAAATAACATCAAGAAATAACAAATAAATCAAGAAAAAAGCATAAAGATAAAAGTAAAAAACAACAACAATAAAATAAAAAAAGTAAAACATAAAACTACAAAATATTAGCACAATGAATACTGGAAGAAAGTTAATATTTTTATTTTTTAGCTTAATATATTTCAAAGTAATGTAGAAAAAAGAAGAAACGAAATATTTATATGTTGCCTTACTCATTTGTTTTTATCTGTCTCTGTTCTGTGCCTCCTTCATTCCAATTCACAAAATGTTTATTAGTAATACATATATAATTAAATTAATTAAAATTGCATACAATTATTCAGAAATTATGTAAAATTTTATTGTGATTAGAAAGTGATAAGCAACCCTACTTGAAATACAAGAAAACACAAAAAAAACAACTTTTAATTAAATGGACGTCGATCGGACCACTAATAAAATTAGGAACGCAGTTTAAGTAAAAAATTAAGTTCGGTAATATTAAATTAAATTATAACTAAACATGAATAAATAAAGGTGAATTTAAACAAGTAATTTTATGAGTGTTTGATAACAATCTGGTGAGTATGTCGCGACACGGTAGTAAATTAAAGCTTTACGGTAGCTGTCAATTTATTTAACATTTTATTGTTTTTGTTTTGTGAAGGAATCCATCTTTTACACTACTGTAACGAATCTTATTATTAAAATTAATTTATTTAAACTACTAAAAGTATTTTTACTTATACTAAAAATACGTATACTTTTAAATTCCGAACTAATTAAATCTAATAATATTTAATAAAACACTTACAGTATAATTTATGTATAACGCTATCGCTTACACAAAGATAAGATAGAGTCCGCGGATAGCTTCACACACTTGTTTACACTAAAGTCACGTACTTTGTAGATTTATTTATAACACGCGTTAACGATTTATTTATTTCGACTTGAATAATCTTCTTAACACTGCTGTCTTCGCATTACGGCAATAACTGACCTACAATTTGTTTCTTCGGTTGCAAATAACTTCTTGAACGATTCACTATCAAAATTTTGTGTTATAATACAATTTTTTGTGTTTTTAAATACTATATGCTACAATTTAGTTATCTTACGGCATTGGTCAAAATTGAACTGAAGTGTTTAGGTTAGTTTTTTATTTAGTAACTTACTTCCGTTACCAGTAGATACTATTTTTTTTCTTTTTTTTTGGAATTGGAAAGTTATGACGTTGGGTGAGCAAACTTTTTTGTGAAAAAGAAATATTTTTTGGCACATAGAAATAAGAGATTTGTTAATTAGTCAACTTAGCCGTTATTCCACGTGCCACTTTTGCCATGTCTAATTACAACTATAGTCGCTTTTTGTTTCTTACCTAAATTTCTTCTATATGAGCCTCATTTTCTATTAAACCTGTTTTTCTATCTGTTTTATATGTATATCCAAGTCTAAAATGGAAGACTATCAGTTATTATAATATGACTATTATATTATATATTTAAACTGTATGCGTTATTTTTTTTATCTGTAATACACTGTGGTCTTGCTTACACCTTAGCGTTATGCCCAATTAAATAACAAGGCTCAAGTTAACCCATACCGGTACATTACACCTTCTTGTCATGGACAAATAAGTCAGCACCACCCCCCGAATAGGGGGAAGCAACAATGATACCATAATTGCTCGATCACCTAATACAGGATACATTGAATGCTACTATGACGATACCAATCCCACAAAAAGGAAGAGGCAGAGCGATGGCGACACGTTGAGCCGCAACCTCATCGGACGGAATCTTATAGATAAGGTATAACCTTACTCAAGCAGTTAGACGGAGAAACGCGTAATACACACAAACTGGCCCAAGAAAACTCAAACACCTTGAAAGAGATAAAAGACTCGCTCAGCAGGGTAAGAAGTATCATGAGTGAACTAAACACCAACAAAATACAAAGCATACTAAATAAGGCCAAAGAACGAATGGGAAACAAATCCAGTGCATCAACTGAAACCAGATCTTCTTACTGCGTTAAATGTAGGAAAGATGTAGAACTTGAAGAGCAAATATAGAAAACATCTTATTTACGGCCACTAAAAGAGCAACGCCCCAACCAAGAAATAAACCGGAAAATACATACATGATCCTAGAAAATGTCGATCAACGCGTGACATCAGAGTTGGCCAAACTACATCAAGCCCTATAGGAAAAATCTCAGATAAAAAAAATCAAACAAGGCAAGCTAATCACTTTTCGAAATGCGCAGACATTGTTCGTCGAGAATGAACCCGTTGACTCCGACACCCCAGGACACTATCACTTTTGTGCAAACGATTGACGGCCCGGAGGGTAAAAGAACCTACGAGGCGCTTTTCGAATCACTATGTAAGATCAGAAATAGATTAAACATTTTAGAAGCCAAAACGATTTACATTGACTCCAATATAAACAAGAAGGGACACCTTGAACAACTGGAAAAAAATTTCCGAAGCCGCATTTAAAAGCTCCGGTATCACCGCATACATTAAATGCCCTTCCTTGGTAACAGCAAACAAACCGAGCACATACGGATCGATTGTAATAAGAGAAGAAGGCAAATCCTATGCGGACCTCCTCAAAGATGTCAAGAAATCGCTCTATAATAAAATGGAAGCAGAGGCGCTTACCGCGGTCAAGAATACAACAGAGGGTAATCTCCTCCTAATCACGGAAGGTATAACCAAAGCCCGATCCATAGACAGAATCCTAGCGATAGAAATGACCAAAGCCGACACCAACGTAACAACGACGAGCAGAAACAAAATAGTCCTACACATTAAGGGCATCGACAAAGTGGCCACATTAGAAGAAGTGGATGCAGCCATACGCCAAAGAACTAACAAGCCAGACACGAGCTCGCTCAGAATAAACAAGCTTAGACCGAGTGCAAATAGTAACGGTTGTGAGGGATTAGACAACAGGAAGATTCCTATTAGGGTTGAAAACAATAAGAATTGGCATAACTCCCTGCAGGATCGCCGAAAGAAAAGCAGATAATAAATGCTCAAGATGCTGGGAAACCGGTCATACAGTCAATAACTGTCGGGGAACCAACAGAAGGCACTGCTGTTACAACTGTAGTAAAGAAGGCCACAGCAAAGGGGAGTGTAAAGACAGCAAAGGATGCCACCTGTGCAAAGTGCAAGACCATACACTGTAGACGTCGGCCTGCCCTAGATTCAGCAGAAAGGGCAAGAATGCCGATAAGACCGAACCGGGACAATCCGCTGCAGAAGGAACAGACTTGATTACTTCATAAATCATGGACAATAAGTTACGTATTATCCAAATCAACCTAGGCAAAAGAAAAGCGGCACACGATCTGCTAACAATGTGGATCTAATGATGATCTCTGAGCCCAACATAAATAAATCCAGGGCTGACAACTGGCTAATAGACCTTGAGGGCTTATTGGCCATCGCCATTCTGAATAGATCAATGATCATACAAAGATGCGAATCAATGAAAGGGGCAGTCGCAGTGGAGATTAACAACTCCTCGAGGACATCAAGTGCTCACTTAAAACACACAACAAACTCGCCATAGTATCCGGTGATTTCAATGCTAAATCGCCCGGGTGGGGAGAACACAGAGAGGACGAAAGAGGGCGAACTCTGATGGAGTGGCTAGAATCACAGAACATGTGCGTGATAAATGTTGGCAATATCTCCACCTTCTCCTCACGCGGGTTCACTTCTATAATCGATGTTACGTGCGCGAGTGCCAGTGTAGCCTCCAAGATCAAGGGTTAGAGGGTGCTGCATGATGAGTCGCTAAGCGACCACAATTACATCACTTATGAAATAGCCGCAGATATGCCTCTCCATAACCACCGACACTCCTTTCATGGAATATTAATAGACTGAACAAAGAGAAACTCAGGAACACCTTCGACCGTCTCATACATCTATGCAAAGAAGTAACACCAAAAACTTTGACATACATAATGATCCAATGCTGCGATGCTAGCATGCCCCGACGCAAAGAAAACAAGCACAATGCAACTAGGATCTACTGGTGAAACGACGACCTAGCAAATCTTAAAAGGGAATGCCAGCGCGCCAGAAGATCATCGGCGAGAGCCAATAAGAAAACCAACGGTCGATTATCCACAGAAAACCACCACTACAAGGAGTGTAGGAAGGAACTCCGCAGAGCCATATATACCGCTAAGCGAACGGCATGGCTGGAGCTCTGCAAAAGCGTAGACCCTGACTCTTGGGGTAGGGGTATAGGATAGCAACGAAAAGGTTGAGGAAAACACAGCCCGGTGCTCAACCCAACCAGCAGCAACTGCACACAATTGTTAAAGAGTTATTTCCAGAGAAACCTTCAAAGAATACCTCCAAGTCTCCGATCGCATACCCCACATCCCCATTCACAGATGAGGAAATAATTGCCGTGGCCAAGAACTCAAATAACAGAAGGGCCCCTGGCCCAGAGGGCACTCCGGTAGAAGTTCTGGTGGAGATCGTTATCAACAGCCCTGCATCAATTGCCCAACTATTGAATCATCTATTGCAAACACAAACATTCCCGGGCATATGGAAAAAGGAAAGGCTCGTCCTACTTGACAAAGGGAAAAGGACCTCTAATGAGGCTATCTCCTACAGACCCCTATGGCTATTAAACACATTTGCCAAGATGTTCGAGCAACTTATACTTGAGAGACTAAGATCCAGCATCGATGCGTCAGGGGGGCTATCTGAGCACCAATATGGTCATGCGAGGCAAGTCCACCATAGATGCCTTAGAAAGGGTTGACCGATAGGCCAGAACGACCCAAGCAGGCACCTGGAGAACAAGAAGACTATGCGCCCTGACCACGCTAGATGTTAAAAATGCGTTCAATTCACTAGCGTGGCCAATCATTATAGAAGCCCTTAAGAGCAAGAAGGTAGATACATATCTTGTGAACATTATAGAAAGCTACCTGGAAAGCAGGATTCTAATGATACAAGGGCCTGATGGCGTGGAATCTGTCCAGGATACTTGCGGGGTCCCGCAAGGGTCAGTACTAAGGCCTACTCTATGGAACATCACGTTTGATGCCCTATTGAAGCTGGACTTGGGTTCATCTGCGCAAATCATCGCATTTGCGGATGATGTCGCACTCATGTCCAGTGCAAGATCCGAAGACGAGCTCACGATAACAACTAACACGGCGATAGCTCGGATCGACAGATGGCTCTCAGACCACGAGCTAGAACTGTCGCCAAACAAGACTGAAGCTATAGTCTTTTCAGGCAGACGCCGTGTGGGCCCCATCACTTTTACCGTCCACAATCAGTCTGTCGTGCCACAAAACCACGTCCGCTACCTTGGCGTCTACCTAGACAAGTACTTAAACTACGGACACCATGTAAAGATGGCATCGACCAAAGCTGCCAAAACGGCGGCGGCTATATCTATCATCATGCCAAACGTAGACGGACCGAGTATGTCGAAGCGGCGTCTCGTATCATCGGTTGTAACATCAAGCATACTATATGCAGCGCCCATATGGGCCGGGGCCATGGAGATAGAAAAGTACCGGGGTATAATCCAAAAAATGCAGAGAAGAGTTTGCATTAAAATCATTATGTGTTATAGAACTATCGCCACGGAAGCAGCACAATTACTTGCCGGTACTATCCCATGGGACCTCCTAGCTAAGGAAAGCTAGAAGAGAAACGCTCCAACACTGACAGGCAAGATGGCAAAGTAAAGAGCAAATGAACCCGGCGCTTGATTTCCAACATTGTTCCGTGGCTAGAGAGAAACCACGTGGAATTAAATTACCACCTATCGCAAGCGTTGACAAGGCACGGCTGCTTTGCCAACTACTTGCACGGTATTCGAAAGAAAAGCGACCCATTCTGCATTTAGTGTAGGGAGGTGGACGATGTGGAACACACTGTGTTTACCTGCCCACAGTGGACCAGCCTAAGGTACGACATGCCAGACATGACACCGGAACTCCTAATCCCACAAATGCTGAGTTGCAGGCATAGGCTATAGCCTCAGAGCGGCCGACGAAAAAACTTGATTGTGTTCCGATCGCTCTCTAGAACAGGCTAAACCAGGAAAAAAAATAGACTGTGGTTGTTATCTCCGTTAGTTGTGACTTGTTTTTTTATTTTAATTCCTTCCTCATTGATTCAAATTCATTACTGTCTTCAGTTCTTTCAGCTTGTCAAACGTTTTTGCGCAGGTTGTACTTTCATGCACATTCTTTGATGTGCATTTCTTGTGTTTTTATTGTTGTTTTAATATAGACAATACTGAAGCAATCATCTCGTCTCGTCAGAGCTTTAACAATTATCGTAACGTAACGTTGTAATCTTTGTTGGTTGCTATTATAAAATTTATTTAATGATGTGAGTAGAAACCTGGCAGCCTCCCCTCCACTTTTGACGTCATTACTGACCTCGCCGTAAACGTACGTGAAGGGTTTTTTTGGGAAAGTTTGTTTTGTCTTTCACATTTTTTCTCTCTCACACATTCTTTCTCTCTCATACATTTTTTCTCTCTCACACATTTTTTTTCTCTCTCGCACATTTTTTTCTCTCTCACACATTTTTTTCTCTCTCACACATTTTTTCTCTCTCACACATTTTTCTCTCTCACACATTTTTTCTCTCTCACATTGTTACATCATCGCATAATTGGTAATTTTGATTGCGTCGTGCGTCATCGCATAACTGGTAATTTTTATGCGTCATGAAGTCTCATGATTCGAGCGAGAAGTATTTTTATTTAAAAAGCTGTGGGTGTACCTGGATTTGAACCCGGGCTTCTTGATTACAAAGCGGCGACCGTAACCACTGGCCTACGCAAACAGTTAAATCAAAACGGTGAATTGTAAATAATATAGTGATATATAAAAATGCCCTGAAAGTACTGAAAGCAGGGTTGAAAAACGTGATTTGTAACAAAAGAAAAAATGAGAAAATTTTATACAAATAGTTTTGAAAACAATAAAAACTACATATAAAAACCTTTATTTTTTAATTCATTATAAACTCTTCTGTAAAATACATTATTTCTAATGCGCCTTCTGGAAGTTCTTCCCACTCGTTTTGTACAATTATAGCTTCTATTTTAGAGTTTTTTTCCAAGTCTTCCTCCATTTTGTCGTCTTTTTCATCTGCAATATAGTTAGTTGTTCAAGTTGTAAGCAATAAAAAGTATTTGTACGTACCTTCCAAGGAAATGCTAATGATGCTATCATCGGCACTATCAGCTGACATAAAACCTGATAGATCCTTTATTTGAGGAGGTCTTGCGCGACAACTTGGCAAATCATCTTCATATATGCCTCTAGCAGATGGAGTACACAAATCTCTTTGCGATGTAGCCACTATGCAGCAACTTTTAAAGATCTGTGAAAATCATATATTAACGTGCATAGTAAAGACAAAGGATGTTATACCTGAGTTCTCTAAATTAACGCTGCAGTTTTCACAGATATTTTCCGATTCAAAGAGAGGGCTACTTAGAACAGGTAAACCTTCCATTGCAGTAATTATACCTAAAAAATTATTTGCAATCAGTACTAGCGGTGGGTATCAAACATATGAATAAAATTGTCATTAGCTGTAAATATAGTTTTACACAGTTGGAATTAAATATGTAATTGCATAAAAAGCATTACTGTATGTAAAAAAAAAAGATTATATAAAAATTGTACTTACCAATACTCGTAAGATACAGGAATAACGCTCGGATATTGTCTGACACACGCCGAAATTTTACTGGTAATAACATATTTTGTGAAAGCCAGGCATTAACGTAAATGACCATGTAATTAGATATAATTACTTAAGCAAACGCATCCTTCTTCAATCGATAGTAATAAATATAGTTTGAATAATTTAGAATTAAATATGAAATCACATAAAAAATTAAAGTAACAAAAAAAATCAGAACTATTTCTAGAAAAGATTATTAAAAAATGTTTGACGCTATAAATATTTTTCATGTAGTTAGCAATTGATGACATAATTACATACAACTTATTACCAAAACGTATTCCTACATAAACCATAGTTTGAAAAAGAAACTGTTTTCGGATAAACACATTTGAAAGAACTATAAAAACTCATTATAACTGTGTAAAAATAATGTACCACCATCTTAAGAAAGTAAAAGCAAGCATAGACTTTAAAAGTTATAAATTATTTTGCGAAAACCGTCAATAACATAAGCAATAACATAAATGACCGCGTAATCACTCATAACTAATTACTCTAATGCATTTTTAAATCGAATTATAGTTTTAAAAAAATGGAATTAAATATTTTACCACATAAAAAATAAAGTCAGAAAAATCAATACTATAATAATATGTAGAAAAGATTATTAAAAACTGTACTTACTAATACTCTTAAGATACAGAAACAACTACTCCTGTTTGACGTTATAAATATTTTTGACGTAATTTTCAATTGATGATATAATTACATACATTTAATTATCAAACCGTATTCCTTCATAAGCGATACTTTGAAAAAGAAACTGTTTTCGAATAAAATATTTTGTACTATAAGAACTCATTATAATAGTGTAAAAAAATGTTATAGAGCACCATCTTAAAAATTAAATACAAGCATAGACTTTAAAAGTTATAAATTATTTTGCGAAAACCATCAAATAACATAAGCAATAACATAAATGACCGCGTAATTACTCATAACTAATTACTCTAATGCATTTTTTAATAGAATTATAGTTTTAAAAAATGGAATTAAATATTTTACCACATAAAAAATAAAGTCAGAAAAATCAATACTATAATAATATGTAGAAAAGATTATTAAAAAACTGTACTTACTAAAAAGTAAACGTTTTACTTACACTATACAAGTTAAATAGGTATTTAATTTAGAAATCAATTTTTAACTATGATTTAAAAACTAACGTTCAAAAACTTCAAGTTATTTTTTTAAATTTAGTTTAAAGTGAAACATTATCAAAATTATTGAAAGAAATGTTTAGCAAAAATCTTTACGAGTTTTAAAGAATGTAAAACATTTTAAAGTTGACTTTTGTTTAGTTATAATTAATCAATGTAAAATCTTAAAACAATACTTCAAAATATTTGTTTTTAATTTATATTTCATACTAATGCTTCAACTTTAGAATGATAAATAATAAAACTTGAATGATTTAAATAATTAGCAGATTTTTTTTTAAAGAAAAACAAATAACTTTAAAATGTTGCAGAAAGCAAAATATGTAAAAATTGTGTGTATTAGAAATTTTCATTAATGAATGTAAGATTCCAAAAGTAGGTAATGTTGCTCATTAATCTAACGGTTTTAACTTATGTCAAATATTTTTTTACAATCGCTTATATTTTTTAATATGAATCTTTACAGTGTTAAAAAATAAAATATTTCAATACAGCAAATATTAAAATATTGAATTTCAAATTATTGATAATCGCTTCATAATTATAGTGACAAGTTAGCTAATAAAATCTTCATTTTATTTTTGATAACGAGTAATTGCTTATGTAGAAAGCCAGTAATTAATGTAATAGTAATGATTATGTAATTATCGTGACAAATTCTAGAAATTAAGTAAAATTGTTCAAAAGTATTTTTATGTAGTACATAAAAAGGATACTGTTACAATTAATCTTGATTTGTAATATAAAAATTATTCATGTTGAGAAGCAGAAAGAAAAGAAAAACCGAAAGGGTAAATATTGCACTCGGACACTATACTAAAAAAAAAATCATGTACCTTTTGTTAACGATAACGTGTAATATGACTTATACACAAAACAATTCTAGCATTTCGCACATTCTATTGCGCAGACAAACGGCATTTAAAGCTAGATTTTATCTATAAGAAAAAAGAATACATATCAACAATAATCAAAACAAAGAACTACACAACGCAACAAAAACATTTATATAGGAATTGCAAGTTGTTATTAAAAAATCTACTCGTGCACATTTTAACACGAATGATTCACAAATTAACCTAAACCCAATTAACATTTTTTTCTCTACGACAAAAACAAGAAATGTTATTTTATTACTAAAGACTTACGTACAAACAAATAAGTAATGCAAATTACTGCAGATCAAACATTAATTGTAAAACTAAACCGAATTACAATTGTATTTGTTTAAGCTGTATTGTAGCTAGAATTATAAATTTTAAGTATTGTTACTAATAAAAGTTTCCTTATAACAAACAAAAAATTCACAATTACAAGTAACGCAAACTAAATATTACAAAACGAATAGTTAACTAGAACAAAAAGATAAACGTCTTGAATTCTTTAATAACACCAGTATACTTTTTTAACAAATAAAAATATTAGTAAATGTATTAACTGTAGTTAACGTCAAAAACTAAACAACATTACCTATTGAAACAATAAAGATTATTTGAGTAACATACTATTGAATTTCATTTGTTAACAAAAATTTTGATGAACAGTTTAAAACTTATTTTATATAAAAATTATCTAAAAACACAATTTAGCAAAGTTGTTGTAATATCAGCTAATTCAAAAACTACTTCTTAAAAAATTAATACACTTTACTCTAAGCTGGTGAAATAAAATTCCTAATGAGATCTGTATACGTTTCTTTTACATTAATATTATAAACTGTTTAAATCGGTTTGTAAATATTATAACGTTACAATTACTTAAGATTACAAGCAAAAAAAATGTTATTCGAAAACAATACATATAGAAATAAATGTTTGTAACAAGTTTAGAACACGTTTGAAGATAGTGAATAATTTGAAGACTTATTTTACACCTCAACTAGACAATATAGAAAAATGTGGTAATTTTCACGATTTTATTGAAAATGTAGTATACTGCTTAACTAATAAATGGTAAACCAAATGAAAATATTAATCATTTTTGTAATAAACACGTGATTACTAACAAATAAACTTTTTATTTAACGATTAACAGAAAAGAAAGAAAACATTTTTAACAAAACCTACAAGCAAAACAAAGTTAAATAAGTAAATAAAGAAAACGTGTAAAATTAAAAATTTTCCTTGTACAATTTTAGTTGTAGTTATAGTAATTACAGTCAATAACAATGTAATTAATGACTAAGGAAAGCCACAAAAATATTTTTAATAAAAACTATCTATCAATTTTGTTTTAAACGAATATAATTAGATACTTTTATATCATAATCTTAAGAAACAAATAAAAAAATTATTAAAAGCGCAAGAAAAGCAATAGGAATTTACTGGAGTTATTAGAAGAAGAAGAAAGAAAAAAAACTTTTGTCAATGTTTATAATTACTTAGTCATGCTGAAATAGAAAATGAAGAATCATTAAGAATATAATTTTAACAAAAACTATTTAGCAATTTAGTTTTTTTTTGTTCAAATAATTAAAATTAGATACTCTAATAGGTACCATAATCTCAATCAGTAAACAAATAAATTATATATTTTTTAATGGACAAAAAAAGCAATACATGTACAAACTGTAAAAGAAAAAGTAAACATAAAGCAAAGTTTCAAAGAATAAGAGAAGGAAGGAAACTACGTAGAATATAGAATATATGTTCTAATAAAACTTGTTTTATAGTAAATGGTGTTATTGTTTAATTAAAAATTTTAAACTTACGAGTTTTTAAACGTAGTCTAGGTTTTTTGTCAAATAATAAATTAGAATCAAAAATATCTAGAAACATTTGAATGTAAATAAGCTTATATTTTTAATTTTGCTATTCGTTCAAAATTAAATAATTGTTTAAAAGATTGTAACTAAGAAAAAAGAAAACGTTTAGTTATATCTGACACTTTTTATATTTTTTTTTGGTTTGACAGGTTTTGCATTACATTTTTACTAAATTAATTCAAACTGAATCTGTTTAAGCAATAACCGATATCTAGTTTATTAACCTAGAATTTTGTATTGAGAAGCAAGTTTGAGATATTCACAAACGAATAGACTTGTTTATAATTTCTATTTTTGTACTAAGATTTTTCTTTTGTGTGATGTCATCTTAATAACATACTTTGTTCCACGGGTGCACTAGTGTAAAACGTTATTTAAATATTATAATACGTTATTACAATTTAAGAATTTTTAAACTTAAAGTATTAGCTCTATGGGCACCTACGTAACGTTTAAATTTCTTCTCAAAGTTAATGTTACGAATAATTATTATTAAAATCAAACTTTATTAAAAATAGAAAACAAAATTGCAAAACCATTTTAATACGCAAAGCAAAACTTATATACACATTGTCACTTAATCTATTGTAAACAATTACGAACACATTCATTTATAAATGTACTTTGTACATACGAGGTAAATTTATTAAATGTCATCTTAAGTTGGTAGTAGTGTATTTAAAAGTTAATAAATAAATCATTAAAAGATATGCTGTAACGTTTCAGAAACATTTAGCGTCACTTTGAATTATAAAAGATAGGGGATACAAAATAGAGCTACGCAAACCAAAGCAAATTGGTCTCCAATCCGCAGTGGCGGACAACTAAAGCTATAACAGGACTACTTTTTTAACAATTATGAAAATTTTATTGTCTACACCAACGGCCCTTGGATGTTTATGTTACCTTTTATAATTTTCTATATAATTTATTAGTTAATATAATGTATGAAACCGTTTTAATAGTTATTTTTATGACTAACTGCTTTCTTACGTTTATAAAAATTTACATACAACATAACTGGTAATTTTTGTTTACTTTTGTTAGCTTTAGTCTAAATTTCTTTGTTCTGTTATTACTGTTGCAATGAAAAACTGTACGAACCATAATTCTAGCAAATGATAAATTACGTTCAAACAAGATTTATTTAAAATATGTATTTAAAATGAAATAACGATACACAACTTGTTGCAAACTAGAGCAATGGCAATCAGACACTACCATATATGACGCGCAGTAAGTCGATTTCAAATTCTTATCTTCCATAATCTAAGAGTTTGACAATAATTAATTTAAATTACACTTAAGAGGTTTTACATACTAACGTAATATTTGTAATAAGCTAACCTTACTTCTTATATGTTAATATAACCTCACGTTTATAATAATTAGACTAATAAATTGCAAATCTTATTATTTTAAATAAGCGTTATCATTAACCTTAATACAATCTTTTAGATGTAAAATCCAAAAACTTATAAGTGTGGTTAGATTATTACAATAATAGTGAGGGTGATTCTCCGAAAAGTGTTGAAGTTTAGGTGTAGTAAATAACATTAACACAAGTAAAAAAAATATTTAAAGAAGTTAAGTTTAATTGCACTACCAAAAAACAATGAATTAAATTAAAGTTTGTATTGTTTTATAATACGCCATGAATACAGTTCCAGCGTGATTTTCAAAAATTTGACATGTCAGCATCAAACTTGTAAAAACTTTATATAAATTTTATATAATATAAATGCATTAAAACACAGTTTGTCTCTGTAATTTTGCAATAACTTACCTAAAATTGTTATCTATTTCTTATTTTAAACTGTTTTATTATTTTCTTTTAATTTTACAATTGATTTTCTAATAACAAACTTTACTATAAAATTTTAATAACTACTAATAACGTTAAAAATAATTTTGATTGAGTCGTTTTATTGAAAACATAAAAATTAAAGCAACTTATAATTATAACATAAAATAAATTTTTTGAAAATTACTTATTTTGTGTCAGTCATAGCCAATAGGTAATATTATTGTGGTCATTAAAGCCCTTGACAATTATATTTCTTAACAGCGTTCAAGTTTAATTTTTTAATACGAGTTATTACTATCATCAGAATCTAATTATATGATTTAGTAATTAAATGTTTAGTTTTTTCTATTTTTTAAACTTAACAGCTAAATAAGTTATTAGTCATACAAAGCCTTAAACGCTTCAGCACGTAATATTTTTTAAATTAATTATTGTCAAACTCTTAGATTATGGAAGATAAGAATTTGAAATCGACTTACTGCGCGTCATATATGGTATTGTCTGATTGCCATTGCTCTAGTTTGCAACAAGTTGTGTATCGTTATTTCATTTTAAATACATATTTTAAATAAATCTTGTTTGAACGTAATTTATCATTTGCTAGAATTATGGTTCGTACAGTTTTTCATTGCAACAGTAATAACAGAACAAAGAAATTTAGACTAAAGCTAACAAAAGTAAACAAAAAGTACCAGTTATGTTGTATGTAAATTTTTATAAACGTAAGAAAGCAGTTAGTCATAAAAATAACTACTAAAACGGTTTCATACATTATATTAACTAATAAATTATATAGAAAATTATAAAAGGTAACATAAACATCCAAGGGCCGTTGGTGTAGACAATAAAATTTTCATAATTGTTAAAAAAGTAGTCCTGTTATAGCTTTAGTTGTCCGCCACTGCGGATTGGAGACCAATTTGCTTTGGTTTGCGTAGCTCTATTTTGTATCCCCTATCTTTTATAATTCAAAGTGACGCTAAATGTTTCTGAAACGTTACAGCATATCTTTTAATGATTTATTTATTAACTTTTAAATACACTACTACCAACTTAAGATGACATTTAATAAATTTACCTCGTATGTACAAAGTAAATTTATAAATGAATGTGTTCGTAATTGTTTACAATAGATTAAGTGACAATGTGTATATAAGTTTTGCTTTGCGTATTAAAATGGTTTTGTAATTTTGTTTTCTATTTTTAATAAAGTTTGATTTTAATAATAATTATTCGTAACATTAACTTTGAGAAGAAATTTAAACGTTACGTAGGTGCCCATAGAGCTAATACTTTAAGTTTAAAAATTCTTAAATTGTAATAACGTATTATAATATTTAAATAACGTTTTACACTAGTGCACCCGTGGAACAAAGTATGTTATTAAGATGACATCACACAAAAAGAAAAATCTTAGTACAAAAATTGAAATTATAAACAAGTCTATTCGTTTGTGAATATCTCAAACTTGCTTCTCAATACAAAATTCTAGGTTAATAAACTAGATATCGGTTATTGCTTAAACAGATTCAGTTTGAATTAATTTAGTAAAAATGTAATGCAAAACCTGTCAAACCAAAAAAATATAAAAAGTGTCAGATATAACTATACGTTTTCTTTTTTCTTAGTTACAATCTTTTAAACAATTATTTAATTTTGAACGAATAGCAAAATTAAAAATATAAGCTTATTTACATTCAAATGTTTCTAGATATTTTTGATTCTAATTTATTATTTGACAAAAAACCTAGACTACGTTTAAAAACTCGTAAGTTTAAAATTTTTAATTAAACAATAACACCATTTACTATAAAACAAGTTTTATTAGAACATATATTCTATATTCTACGTAGTTTCCTTCCTTCTCTTATTCTTTGAAACTTTGCTTTATGTTTACTTTTTCTTTTACAGTTTGTACATGTATTGCTTTTTTGTCCATTAAAAAATATATAATTTATTTGTTTACTGATTGAGATTATGGTACCTATTAGAGTATCTAATTTTAATTATTTGAACAAAAAAAAACTAAATTGCTAAATAGTTTTGTTAAAATTATATTCTTAATGATTCTTCATTTTCTATTTCAGCATGACTAAGTAATTATAAACATTGACAAAAGTTTTTTCTTTCTTCTTCTTCTAATAACTCCAGTAAATTCCTATTGCTTTTCTCTTTGCGCTTTTAATAATTTTTTTATTTGTTTCTTAAGATTATGATATAAAAGTATCTAATTATATTCGTTTAAAACAAAATTGATAGATAGTTTTATTAAAAATATTTTTGTGGCTTTCCTTAGTCATTAATTACATTGTTATTGACTGTAATTACTATAACTACAACTAAAATTGTACAAGGAAAATTTTTAATTTTACACGTTTTCTTTATTTACTTATTTAACTTTGTTTTGCTTGTAGGTTTTGTTAAAAATGTTTTCTTTCTTTTCTGTTAATCGTTAAATAAAAAGTTTATTTGTTAGTAATCACGTGTTTATTACAAAAATGATTAATATTTTCATTTGGTTTACCATTTATTAGTTAAGCAGTATACTACATTTTCAATAAAATCGTGAAAATTACCACATTTTTCTATATTGTCTAGTTGAGGTGTAAAATAAGTCTTCAAATTATTCACTATCTTCAAACGTGTTCTAAACTTGTTACAAACATTTATTTCTATATGTATTGTTTTCGAATAACTTTGTTTGCTTGTAATCTTAAGTAATTGTAACGTTATAATATTTACAAACCGATTTAAACAGTTTATAATATTAATGTAAAAGAAACGTATACAGATCTCATTAGGAATTTTATTTCACCAGCTTAGAGTAAAGTGTATTAATTTTTTTAAGAAGTAGTTTTTGAATTAGCTGATATTACAACAACTTTGCTAAATTGTGTTTTTAGATAATTTTTATATAAAATAAGTTTTAAACTGTTCATCAAAATTTTTGTTAACAAATGAAATTCAATAGTATGTTACTCAAATAATCTTTATTGTTTCAATAGGTAATGTTGTTTAGTTTTTGACGTTAACTACAGTTAATACATTTACTAATATTTTTATTTGTTAAAAAAGTATACTGGTGTTATTAAAGAATTCAAGACGTTTATCTTTTTGTTCTAGTTAACTATTCGTTTTGTAATATTTAGTTTGCGTTACTTGTAATTGTGAATTTTTTGTTTGTTATAAGGAAACTTTTATTAGTAACAATACTTAAAATTTATAATTCTAGCTACAATACAGCTTAAACAAATACAATTGTAATTCGGTTTAGTTTTACAATTAATGTTTGATCTGCAGTAATTTGCATTACTTGTTTGTTTGTACGTAAGTCTTTAGTAATAAAATAAAATTTCTTGTTTTTGTCGTAGAGAAAAAAATGTTAATTGGGTTTAGGTTAATTTGTGAATCATTCGTGTTAAAATGTGCACGAGTAGATTTTTTTAATAACAACTTGCAATTCCTATATAAATGTTTTTGTTGCGTTGTGTAGTTCTTTGTTTTGATTATTGTTGATATGTATTCTTTTTTTCTTATAGATAAAATCTAGCTTTAAATGCCGTTTGTCTGCGCAATAGAATGTGCGAAATGCTAGAATTGTTTTGTGTATAAGTCATATTTCACGTTATCGTTAACAAAAGGTACATGATTTTTTTTTTAGTATAGTGTCCGAGTGCAATATTTACCCTTTCGGTTTTTCTTTTCTTTCTGCTTCTCAACATGAATAATTTTTATATTACAAATCAAGATTAATTGTAAACAGTATCCTTTTTATGTACTACATAAAAATACTTTTGAACAATTTTACTTAATTTCTAGAATTTGTCACGATAATTACATAATCATTACTATTACATTAATTACTGGCTTTCTACATAAGCAATTACTCGTTATCAAAAATAAAATGAAGATTTTATTAGCTAACTTGTCACTATAATTATGAAGCGATTATCAATAATTTGAAATTCAATATTTTAATATTTGCTGTATTGAAATATTCTCTTTTTTAACACTGTAAAGATTCATATTAAAACATATATAAGTAATTATTAAAAAAATTATTTGACGTAAGTTAAAACCAGTAGATATATTGAGCAACATTACTTTTGGAATCTTACATTCAATAATGAAGATTTCCAATATACACAATTTTTACATATTTTGCTTTCTGCGACATTTCAAAGTTATTTGTTTTTCTTTAAAAAAAACTTCTAAGTATTAAAACATTCAAGTTTTATTATTTATCATTCTAAAGTTGAAACATTAGTATGAAATACAAATTAAAAACAAATATTTTTGAAGTATTGTTTTAAGATTTTACATTGATTAATTATAACTAAACAAAAGTTAACTTTAAAATGTTTTACATTCTTTAAAACTCGTAAAGATTTTTGCTAAACATTTCTTTCAATAATTTTGATAATGTTTCACTTTAAACTAAATTTAAAAAAAATAACTTGAAGTTTTTGAACGTTAGTTTTTGAATCATAGTTAAAAAATTGATTTCTAAATTAAATACCTATTTAACTTGTATAGTGTAAGTAAAACGTTTACTTTTTTAGTAAGTACAGTTTTTTAATAATCTTTTCTACATATTATTATAGTATTGATTTTTCTGACTTTATTTTTTATGTGATAAAATATTTAATTCCATTTTTTAAAACTATAATTCGATTAAAAAATGCATTAGAGTAATTAGTTATGAGTAATTACGCGGTCATTTATGTTATTGCTTATGTTATTTGATGGTTTTCGCAAAATAATTTATAACTTTTAAAGTCTATGCTTGTATTTAATTTTTTAAGATGGTGCTCTATAACATTTTTTTTACACTATTATAATGAGTTCTTATAGTACAAAATATTTTATTCGAAAACAGTTTCTTTTTCAAAGTATCGCTTATGAAGGAATACGGTTTGATAATTAAATGTATGTAATTATATCATCAATTGAAAATTACGCAAAAAATATTTATAACGTCAAACAGGAGTAGTTGTTTCTGTATCTTAAGAGTATTAGTAAGTACAGTTTTTAATAATCTTTTCTACATATTATTATAGTATTGATTTTTCTGACTTTATTTTTATGTGGTAAAATATTTAATTCCATTTTTTTAAAACTATAATTCGATTTAAAAATGCATTAGAGTAATTAGTTATGAGTGATTACGCGGTCATTTATGTTATTGCTTATGTTATTGACGGTTTTCGCAAAATAATTTATAACTTTTAAAGTCTATGCTTGCTTTTACTTTTTTAAGATGGTGTTACATTATTTTTTACACAGTTATAATGAGTTTTTATAGTTCTTTCAAATGTGTTTATCCGAAAACAGTTTCTTTTTCAAACTATGGTTTATGTAGGAATACGTTTTGGTAATAAGTTGTATGTAATTATGTCATCAATTGCTAACTACATGAAAAATATTTATAGCGTCAAACATTTTTTAATAATCTTTTCTAGAAATAGTTCTGATTTTTTTTGTTACTTTAATTTTTTATGTGATTTCATATTTAATTCTAAATTATTCAAACTATATTTATTACTATCGATTGAAGAAGGATGCGTTTGCTTAAGTAATTATATCTAATTACATGGTCATTTACGTTAATGCCTGGCTTTCACAAAATATGTTATTACCAGTAAAATTTCGGCGTGTGTCAGACAATATCCGAGCGTTATTCCTGTATCTTACGAGTATTGGTAAGTACAATTTTTATATAATCTTTTTTTTTACATACAGTAATGCTTTTTATGCAATTACATATTTAATTCCAACTGTGTAAAACTATATTTACAGCTAATGACAATTTTATTCATATGTTTGATACCCACCGCTAGTACTGATTGCAAATAATTTTTAGGTATAATTACTGCAATGGAAGGTTTACCCGTTCTAAGTAGTCCTCTCTTTGAATCGGAAAATATCTGTGAAAACTGCAGCGTTAATTTAGAGAACTCAGGTATAACATCCTTTGTCTTTACTATGCACGTTAATATATGATTTTCACAGATCTTTTTAAAAGTTGCTGCATAGTGGCTACATCGCAAAGAGATTTGTGTACTCCATCTGCTAGAGGCATATATGAAGATGATTTGCCAAGTTGTCGCGCAAGACCTCCTCAAATAAAGGATCTATCAGGTTTTATGTCAGCTGATAGTGCCGATGATAGCATCATTAGCATTTCCTTGGAAGGTACGTACAAATACTTTTTATTGCTTACAACTTGAACAACTAACTATATTGCAGATGAAAAAGACGACAAAATGGAGGAAGACTTGGAAAAAAACTCTAAAATAGAAGCTATAATTGTACAAAACGAGTGGGAAGAACTTCCAGAAGGCGCATTAGAAATAATGTATTTTATAGAAGAGTTTATAATGAATTAAAAATAAAGGTTTTTATATGTAGTTTTATTGTTTTCAAAACTATTTGTATAAAATTTTCTCATTTTCTTTTGTTACAAATCACGTTTTTCAACCCTGCTTTCAGTACTTTCAGGGCATTTTTTTTTTATATATCACTATATTATTTACAATTCACCGTTTTGATTTAACTGTTTGCGTAGGCCAGTGGTTACGGTCGCCGCTTTGTAATCAAGAAGCCCGGGTTCAAATCCAGGTACACCCACAGCTTTTTTTAAATAAAAATACTTCTCGCTCGAATCATGAGACTTCATGACGCATAAAAAATTACCAGTTATGCGATGACGCACGACGCAATCAAAATTACCAATTATGCGATGATGTAACAATGTGAGAGAGAAAAAAAATGTGTGAGAGAGAAAAAAATGTGTGAGAGAGAAAAAAATGTGTGAGAGAGAAAAAAAATGTGTGAGAGAGAAAAAAATGTGCGAAAGAGAAAAAAAATGTGTGAGAGAGAAAAAAATGTGTGAGAGAGAAAAAAATGTGTGAGAGAGAAAAAATGTGAAAGACAAAACAAACTTTCCCAAAAAAACCCTTCACGTACGTTTACGGCGAGGTCAGTAATGACGTCAAAAGTGGAGGGGAGGCTGCCAGGTTTCTACTGATGTGATTTTTATATTGATTTTTGTCATTTTTTAGTAATATGCATTACATTTGTAACTTTTTAACCTTGGGTTTAGCAACTCTTTTAACCCAAAAGCTGGACCACGTAAATTAGTTCTTGCGCTTCAAGATTATCACAGTCATTTTTTTTTTAATTTAATATATTTACTAATAAATGTTATTTATTTATTTTACTAGCTAACACATTTCTTGTTTGTATTAATCTTTATTTCGTGTTATTAGTGTAACTTGTTAAAGCTTCTTTAATTTTGATTTTATTCTAGTTACATTTATACCTAGAACTTACATCTTAAGACTAATTTTTAAATAGTTTTAATTATCTGCGTCGATCTTTTAGTCATTATAATGATTAGTATTCGTTGTCTTGTTTTATCTTTGCTACAACATTCAGAAGCTAACTAGAGTGAGATTGATCGCTTTCTTTCAACTTAAACACTTTTACTATAACTTTGACAGATGACGTAGATCTTTTAAAGCGTATGCTTTTGTTGTAAACATTTTTAATGTTGTAGTTAATAGTTTACGGTCTCGGTTTAATTATTTTTAGACTACTTTTATGCATGCTAAAAAACAAAGTTAAAACAGCGCGTATTGGAATCCTGAGCTTAATTACGATATTATAACAGTGCTTTAATAGATTTAAAAGCACATAAATAAAATAAAAGATTGAAAACGATCAGAGTGTTTAACATACAATCACCCAGAACCAGTTTTTTTTTCAAAGCTTCCATCGGGCTCATTCATATTTTAAAAACGCCCCGCACGTCATCCGCCAAAAAAAAACGTAATTTACGGGCGTACACTGTCTAAAGCAGATTTCCTGTATATGAGACAGGCCTGCCAACTCTAGATTGAAATTCTCGCGTTTGACATCGTAAACCCGTGAATTTCAAAACATTTCTAATACCCATACATCATTTTTCCACGTTTCAAATACGGTTCCTTTTTTTGCGCCGACAATTCCGACGCGTGCTTAAACTGTTCTTTGCAAAATACAAATTGCAAACCTGCGGGCTTAAATAATTCCCTATTTATGAATTTTCCACTCAACTGTTTGCTGAATCTAGGAAAACTTCGGAGCGAAACTAATTTCAAAAGCTTTTGAACGCGCGAATTGAAACATTATGCATTCAAAACGCGTTTTGTGTTTGTACTAATTTTATAACAATATACCTGCGACCACAATGTACAGATAAGTTTGTTATTTCAAATGAAACCAAAAACGAGATAATATCTTCAGGGGGAATTACTTTAACTCATCTTAACGGGCTTTTAATAATCTTCTAAGAGTTTCATTTAAACTGGTATTTAATCTGAAGTTTAATTGCTTTTTAAACATACATACACGAAAATATCACCATTTACAAATACGTACTTAGAAATGACACTTAGCATTTTTTTCGTTATGCGGTTACGTAGCTTAGTTCCTTTCCCAGGTCTAATTAAAACGCACGAAATTATGTAACGCTAATTTTTGTACAAACGTTCTTAGAAACGCCTACTCGAAGTGCAATTTATGACAATTTTACCATTTTTTAACTTTATGGTTACCAAACATGAGAAACTGAAGCTATTTTTAATATTCTTAGATTTTTTTTATAAAATTGTAAATTTTTAATTGCGTTTTTATTTTTACGCAGATAAATACAAGAATAGAAATCTTTTAAACAGCACTAACAGAATGGTACAGAGTTAATTCAAAAACGATTACAACAAAAAGTTTATTTAATTATAGGTTATTAGAAAAATTTGCGCAAAAATTGACTATATAAATTACGACTAATAAAATGACTAAAATTAAACGCGATTTATTAGAAATGTCAAAGCATTATATGCGTCTGATTAGTCAAACTTTGTGACTACTTAAATAATAAATATTAATTTTTAGTCATAATTAATTTCGTTTATTCATAAAGTAAAGAAAAATTATTGATTAATAATTTAAAGTAAACAAATCATAAATAAAATGCAAATAGTGACTTACTTTGATTTCCATTCTTAATTGGCGTAAAACAAATTTTGACTAAAAACATTAATTACAATCTTTATTATTGTTTACATCCAGCGATTCATTATGATTTACAATTAGTCAAAAATTATGATTAATCATAACAATTGCATTTAATTATAAAACAAATAAATTATTAAATAACTATTTTTAGCAATTGTGGAATCATTACATACGTTATGACAGCATTGTAATTATTTAGTTTGCTCAAAAAACATATTTCTATTTTTATTTTTAAAACATTTGTTTTATTATTGGGAGTAATTTTCTTAAATAAATTTAACATTTTTGTTTAATACAATAAAAAATTTTTTTCTAATTATGGTTCTTTCAAAAGTTTTTGTTTGTACCCAAACAACACATTGGTACAGAAAACGTCTAAATGTCCGGCTAATAGACGTTTATTTGACATAAAAACGTTTTTAAACGCGTTATTAACGTTTATTAGACGGACATTTAGACGTTTTTTTGTACCAATGTGTTGTTTGGGTAATAGCGTATGTCGGTTTATTAAAAAAACATGTAAACAATCTAACTAAAAAAAACTTGTTACTTTGAGGTAAATTTAATGTGTTTTACTTTTTTAAGGTAGATGCATATGTCAAATTTTATATTTTATCAATGGTGAATCTTATTTTATAACTGACGTTAAAATTGTTGTAATTATTAGTTATGTTTATTAATGTTAATCCAATTGTAGATTTTAAAATCCACTTATTAATGACTAACTGAAAATTAGTTATTGCTAAAGCTTAGTAACAACTGATCTATAATTAATTGTGATTGTTTTATGGTCAGTTAAAATGTGGACGTTATATTGACAAAGAAGTATTAATTTTAAGAAAACGTTTTTTAACAACTACTAAAACAAATTTTCCTGATACGTTTAGGCAAAACTAAATTATTAATGACTAAAAAAATAATAATTGAAAATTAGTTATGACTAAATTATAGTAACAATGCTCTATTAGCAATCGTGATTGTTTTATGGTCAATTAAAATAAAATTAAAACTATTAGTCATGACTAAAACGGCCTTAGTAGAAAAACTTTTATAATACGCTTTAAGCAAGATTTATTTACAGTATCATAAAGTTTAAATAATTTTTACTTTGGTAATTTGTTTAACCTTTTACTGTTTTCAATTTTTTTTTAGAAGTTGTTCTAATAGTATATTTCTTAAAACCAAATTATTAATTAGTAACAAACAATAACAAACAATAACAAACATTTCATTATGACTAAAGTTTAGTAAAAACTAATCTTGTAACTTGTCTTTCTAATATGCTTTAATAATAGTTCTTTAAAATCGAATTATTAATGACTAACAAACAATAACTAAAAATCAATTATCTATGACTAAAGTTTAGAAACAACTAATGTATTTTCAATCGTGATTGTTTTATGGTCAATTAAAATCAGTTGTTTCTTATGTATATTAATTAATAAATATTTAGTCAGGGCTACAATTAAATCAAGTTGTTAATCATAAATTTTATTTAGTCAAATTTATTCTAACTTTGAGCTCGTACTGTACTACTGTCTTATTTTTGTGCCTAGTCAAGTTATTAGTCACAGCTACAAATAAATCAAGTTGTTAATCGTAAATTTTATTTACTCAATTTTATTCTAACTTCAAGCTCATACTCTATCAACTTATTAGTCACAATGGTTTTAGTCGAGCACGTTATTATATTGACAAAGAAGTATTAAATTTTTAAAAACGTTTTTTAACGACTGCTTATTAAAAAAAAATTTTTAATACGTTTTCAAAAACGTTTTTTTACAAACAACTTTGACAAAGCTTAAATAATTTTTATTTTGGTAATTTGTTCCAATCTTTACTGTTTCCAAACTTTTTTTTAATTTGTTTTAATAGGTCTTTAAAATCGAATTATTAATGACTAACAAACAATAACTAAAAATCAATTATCTATGACTAAAATTTAGTAACAACTAATCTATTAGGAATTGTTATTGTTTTATGGTTATTTAATTGATTGTTATGTATACTAATTCACGAATATTTAGTCACGACTGCAATTAAATAAAGTTGTTAATCATGGATTTTGTTTACGCAATTTTATTCTAACTTTAAGTTCATACTGTACGAGTGTCTTATTTTTGTGCCTAGTCAAGTTATTAGTCACAGCTACAAATAAATCAAGTTGTTAATTATAAAGTTTATTTATTCAATTTTATTTTAACTTTAAGCTCATACTCTATCAACTTATTAATCACAATGGTTTTAGTATAGCACATTATATTGACAAAAAAATATTAATTTTTTTAAAACGATTTTTAACAATTGCTTATTAAAAATATTTAATACGTTAATCTAAATTTTTTAAATAAAGGCTTTCTTACAAACAGTTTTGACAAAACTTAAATAATTTTTACATTGGTAACTTGTTCAGTATTTACTGTATCCAAATTTTAAATTTTTTTAAAAATGTTTTTTTAATTTGTTTTAATAGTAGATCTTTAATATAGGATTGCTAATGACTAACAAATAATAACTGAAAATTAATTATCTATGATTAAAGTTTAGTAATAACTAATCTATAAGCAATTATTATTAGTTGTTTTTTATGTATAATAATTAATGAATATTTAAGCATGACCAAAATTATTAATTTTTCAAGAGTTCCTTTAAAACAATAGTTTTTTAATATATATTTAAGCAAGGTTTGAAAAATTTCAAGAACGTTTAAATAATTATCACCTTGCTAACTTGTTTAATATTTTACTGTTTCTAAATTTTTTTAAAAGCTTTCAATAGTAGATTTTAGGACCAATTTATTAACGGCTAACAAACAATATGACTAAAACTTAATAATAACAATCGTAATTGTTTAGTGGTGAATTAAAATTAATCGTTTCGTACATATAACATTTAACGAATATTTAGTCATGACTAAAATTAAATGAAGTTACTAATCATAAATTTTATTTACACAATTTTTTGTAATCTCATACTCAAATTGTACAAGCGTCTTGTTTTTATACAGAGGCAACTCACTATTTTTAATTTTCATTGTAGTATTCACCAAATTAGTCTCGCAATTAAAAACAAAAGCAACACAAAATGATTAAATTGACAAAGAATGCCGAAAATGATCTATAAACACAGTTACGTATAGAAATGCTAAAATCAAAAAAAATCAAACGTAAATTCAAAAAAAGACAAAATTAGAAAAAAATCAAAAATCCTCAAATAGCAGCAACTGGCACAAAATAGAACAAAACAGAAGCAAGAAAAATAGATTTGTCACAGAATGAACTAAAAAAGAAATATTGCAAAAGAACTATTTACGTTAGTATGCATGACATAAAACAACACAACAACAAATTCGATAGTATTTCTGGATTTAAAAAATAAGACTTTCTCTTGATAATTTTTGAACTACATAGCACTAAAAAACATTATAAAAAAATGATTACATTAAATATGTAACATCATTAACGGTCACAGCCAAATTCTAACATACGCGAACAATCTATTACTGTTTGCAATAAGTGAAAAAAAAATTTAAAAAGTTGCAAAAAATAGAAAAAGAACAAGAAACGCAAAACCTGACTTTTAACACAACACATACAAACAAAACGTACAAATGTAAAATAGTACTTAGAGGCTGAAGAAACCAAAAAAGAAAATCAAGGAAATTATATTACAAGAAAGGTAAATATAGACCAGAATAGAAGAAAAAAGTCAAAGAAAACATGGTTCTATTTTTTTTCTGCTTCTTTGGATATGAAAGCGAAAACTTTTATTGTAATTTTTTAACAAATTCTATTGTTAGAAATAAATTTTCCAATTTGTATAACTACTTTTAGCTTTAGACATAATATTCTTCTACTTTTTGCCAATTGTTCTTCTGGTTCTGTGACCTAACTATAGTCTCCAATTCTTTTTTTTTCCAGATTGGCTTTAGTGAGTGTTTAAGTTTGCCATCTACATGTCATGACCATAGATGACCATAGATTAGTTGCAAACTCTTCTTCTTAAGCACTGAGGCATTTTGGAATTTTTAAGTAACCACCTCAGTTTGCCAAACCCTGTCCATGCCGATCGTGTTCTTTTGGTTACTTTAACTGTTTAGATTTTTTTGTTACGTTTAAGGATCCGGGTATACATTCACATTGACCCTCTTTAGATTGTGGTTGTTTATAACCATATTTCTCGAGTGTTTATTATTGCATTAGTCTTCTGCGATTTTATTTTCAATCTTATATTCTTTGAGGTAACAATTTATTGTTTGGTCATAGTTTGTAATTCCTCAAATGTTGTAAAGATTAGGATGACATCTCTAACGAATCTAAAATCAGTTAGTTTTCTGTCATCGATGTGTGTATTGTAGTCTAATGCAATGTTCTAAACACATCTTCCAAAGTGTGAAGACTTTTGGTGATAATACGTCATGTTGTCGAACACTTTTTTTAGGGGTGCGGCTTTTGTATTTTGTTGTAAATTATACGTTGTCGTTAAATTTTGTTATCTATCATTAGTTATTTATAGTTTTTTTTGCTGCCCACAATTCACACTGTCAAATGCTTTGTCGTAGTCGATAAAACTGTAATGGTATTTATTTGCTTTTTCTATAACGGTTCTAATTGTGAGAAAATCCGATGTGCTACAATCTCTCTATGCTGTAAAAGATGTGCAAAAAATAATGAGACACAAAGATGTTTACGACCAAGATGCTCTATTAAACGTGAAGATCGTGCTTTTTGGTTTTTTGAGACCGTTTTTGGCCAACCAGAAAAATTGTTGATGAATGAATAATTAACTAACAAATATCTATACAATATGTTCATGAACCCATTTTTTTGACTTGGGTGATACCAACCATGTCTTTGTTTACCTCTAAGTCTACGTCATAAAACTGCACGGCTAGTGTGGTTGAAATGAAAATAAAGAATGAAAGCAGGTAGTTTTTAGTGACAAATTTCAGTTCTGTTTATAAGTCCATGATGATCGCAGAATGGTCAGAACACGTGCCAAAAACAAGGATAGACATGCAGTTTTATGTAGAATGACATACCTCTTGTGGTGGTATGGGGGCTATTTGCCATAGAAGTAGGTTTCTTCTAATAATTATTTAAGGATTACATCAACAACGTGCTCGAACCAATGTTAGTTCTGTATTTCAACTACTGCAAAATATTCTTTTTCGGCTATATAATGTGCGGCTACATATCGCTAGAGTTGTTACAGAGTTTTTGGACAGATAGACCTTTTTTTTGTCACACTTATCACCAATCAAACGCGTGTGGGATATTATAAAACGCAGGATCAATAACAACAGATATCAGAAGCTTATAGGAATCCGATACCACAAACTACTATCGATTTGCTTATTCCAAGTATCTCTAATGGACTAGCTTTTTGAATTGCGTGTAATGACGAAACGACCGGTTTCACCAATGTAGATTAAACCACATGAACAAAGAATTTGATATACAGTTTTACATGAAAGTGTAAGAAAATTGTATTTGGGAGAAGGAAGTTGGTTACCTAACTTTTGAAAGGTTTTTAGTTAGATTTTGGTTGCTTGTTTGAGTTCTTTGATTTCTCTTACGTCCTGTTAAAGCTCTTTACAAAAATAGGCAAAATGTTGGCAACTACGACCGTGGAAGCTTTCGCTATTAGATTAGTGTGTGTTTAGGTTTGGCATTCTAATGTCATGACCGAAAGAATACATTGATTGAAAACCCTGTTTTTTAAGTAATTTGGAATTTATAAGAATCCACCTTAGTTTGTAAAATCCTGCCCATGCTAATCATATTCTTCCTGTTATTTTAGCAATCTGGTTTCCTTTGTTGAGTTTAGGAAACTGTTTTAGGTATACATATCCCTCGATTCTCTCTATACTGTAGATGTTTTTATAACCACATTTCTTAATTCTTTTGTCATTGCTTTGGTCTTCTGCAAATTCATTTTCAATTCTATTTTGTTTGAGTCTGCAGCAGATACAAATAAAAAAATATAATAAGATATTTTACTAAACAATAATCAATTCAACACAAACAACGTTTTTTCTTTGGTTTTACTAAACTTGACCTCACTTTTTTTATACGCAGGACTTACAATTTAAAAAAAACAACACAACGTTTTATTAAAAAAATATCAATAATGTGTAACATCACCACGTGTTTGTATGCAAAAAGTTGCTTTTCTAGGCATGCTGGAAATAAAGTGATTTACTGCGTTCTGAAGGATCTCATTCCAGGCTATTTGAAGCTGTTATCGCAATTCTTCTATGGTATTTGGAGGGTGAGCTAGATGACGCAGTCTTCTGTCCATCCTGTCCCAGACATGTTCTATTGGCGATAAATCTGGCGATCTAGCAGGCAAAAAACTCTTAACAGCATTTAACATGTTTTAGATAAATGTTAAAAGAAAACGGCTTCTCCAATAAGTGCCACCCTAAACCATTACATCAGGTGTTAATCCAATATATCTTTGTTGTACAAACTGTAAATCATAGCGTTGTCTTCTAGGTTTCCGCATACGTGTACGGCAGTCCGAATGCCATAAACAGAACCTAGACTCATCAAAAAAAAATGTTGTTCTATTCATGTAGCCAATGTTGTCTGGATTGGCACCATTGAAGTCTGACTTCTTAGTGGTGCGGTGTTAGAGAAATACGAGAGTTTGGTTGATATGACTGTAATCCAAAAGAGCGGATTTGACGATAAACAGTACTCATAGAGACTCTGCGACCAACTGCTCGTATCCAGTTCATTCCAACTGAACGCAATGGTTCCAAAGAGTCTTGAACGGCACTTCTTCTTAACAAACAATCTTCTCGTTCATGCGTGACTCTGGGTCGTCTAGTACCTCTACATCGTGTTTGCAATTGTTCCTCCTGCCATTCCCGACTTGTTCTTAATATTGTTGAATGAGTAAGTCCTATATGGCGATTTCACGATATCCCATCCCAGCTTTTTGCATACCAATAATTCACCTTCTCTCAAAAGGCGTTAATTGTTGAAAATTACCTCGTCTGCGAACTCGTGTCATTCGGACACTTAAAAACAATAACAACTAATAACTAGATCTAAAAAAAAGTAAAAGAAGCATGGAGATGTTGATAACCCCAATGTATATTTTTTGAATACAGCAACATGTTTATTCCAAATTTTAATCATTTATTTGTCAATATATAACAGTTTTACATACAAAATTTTAGCCCTCCACGTCTACCCTTTCTATGTGGTGCATTTTATTTTAAACCCAGTGTATACTAATTGCAGTTCTTGCACCTAGTAAAAACTGTAGTCTTGCATTGAATAACAGTTTTGTCATAAAATCTGCAAGTTGGTTTTTGAATGAAACTTTCTCTTTGACTATCCGGCACCAGGTCTCGTACGAAAAATGTGGATGTATTTGGTTTGCCCATGAAACTCGGAGTTTTGACACAATTTTATGGCAGCTTTATTGTTAACATTTAACTTTGGAATTTTTCAAGTTCAAGATTTCATTATATAAGCGTTGAATGCAAACAATTTCTTTAGCAGCTTTGATCGCGGTTATTATTTCCGTTTTTGTCGTATATATCGCAGTTGATGTTTGTTGTCAAATAAACCAAGAAATTACGCCATTATCAAAACGTGCTTAAAACTTCTAAAGTTGAGCGTTCTATCGTCTCATCGCTATCGTGATTTGTATTACTAAAACCTATCATTTCTTTCGGGACTTTTAGTTTATACATCAAACTCAACTCACTGGTACCCTTTAAGTAAAGAAAAATTCTTTTTACTATTCCAACATCAGTATTGAAAGGATTCTCAAGTTTTCGTAAAACAACACTCACTGCATAAGCAATACCCGGTCTACTTTTAGGAGCATGAGCATAGCAAGTCTTACCTATAATTCTTAGATGTTTCAGGTTTAAACTTTAAATGAGAATTTTTCGTCTTGGTTGATTTTTTCTGTTCAGGAAGTACTCCGTAGTGATCATTTCTGCGTTTGATAAAATAGTTTTTCTCTGATGTATATTAAAGCTCTTATAGTTTTCACAACAATTTTATTCCCTCTTTCAGAACACCCGTTCTGTCTCTGTCGAATGCCACGATGGTCTAAAATTTTTCTAACTTTGTTGTCAAACTCGCTACCATTGTCTGACAGAAGTTTTTTTGTGCTATATAATTCTGCTTTTGTTGCATTCACAGTTAGAGCCAGCTTTTCTGTCACTTCTGATTTGTGTTTAATAAAATAGATAAACCGGTACCTGCTGAAGTCGTCTTTGAACAAAACGTAGTATTGATAGCCAGAATATGACTTTTCAAAAAACCCACAGTCATCAATGTGTATACGCTCACCAGGTACTTGGGCTCGTTCTTTAGCTCTAAATTTTAAAACATGAGCTTTTCCATATACGCAGCTTCTACATAGCTTACCATCTAGATCAACGGCTATATCTAGTTCGCGCATCAAAACCGTTCTCATATGTCTTTTATTTTGATGTCCAAATCTTTCATGACTTAGGTATAGCACATTGTTGTTGTTGACTAAATTTACGTTAAGTGGTAAAGAGGATCTATGCTTTTCATATACAGTTTGTATAAGCCTCCCGATAGATTTCTGGTTTCGACTAAAACCGATTCTTTAAACTAAACTTAAAATTAGAATGCTGTCTTAAAAACGAACTCACTCTCAAATTCTTGGTGAAAATTTTCGATTATGTTTATGAGCTCATAGTGGTCTCAGAATGGCCAGAAAACGTGTCAGAGAAAAAAAACATGCAGTTTTTTATAGAACATAATACCTCGCTTACTCATGGTGTGATTGTGGATGTATGGCTATTTGCCGTGGAAGTAGATCTCTTCTAGTAATTATTCGAGAAACGCTAAATACAATTGGTTGCAGTGATTTAATTTCTTCAACTTTCCCCCTTATTGGTATTAGGCTTGCTTTAACCCTCTATCTAGCAGTACCACAGTCACGTGGAACCCACCGCCTCCGCCTTCCAAAAATGATTGGGTAAGCCAAAGTTGTTTTATTTCTTTGTTTAGATTTACTTCCAATTTTGCGACTTTATACTTTCGGAATCCTGGGCTTTGGTCTTTCTACTGCAATTGTTCTACGAGTCCGGTTTGACTGATGATTTGCAAATGGTTGATGATTCTATAAGTGTGTGGCCCTTCTCTCGCAGATTTGACTCATCGAACCTTGTTTGTCGTGGTGTTTGTAGACGTTTTTGTTTTTCTCCTCCCCCCTTACTGCAGAGCGTTGTAGCTTTCCTTTAAGGTGGTACCTCCGCTCGCACTGGAGAAGGTCCAGTCTAGGTGGTTAGCTTTATACACCATTTGCCCGGTTAGGCCCTATCCACGAAAGAGTTTCACATGCCTGTTGAGTCTTGTTTCCGATGTAGATGACTGATGTGCCTTCTCTTTACTCTTGGAACTTTTTCGCTCTCAAAATTACGTATTCTACTACTTATCTAGTGTGCCTCTGCCCTAGATCCGTCCGTCCTATACCTAATACCTGTGTTTTATTTTTACCTGTAATTATCTTTCTTTGTCTAAAATAAAAAAGGGTATAGTTTCCTCTAGTATTTTTATTATTTGTTTTTGATTCTCTTGATTTTCGTTAGTTAGCGGCCATTTTTCTATTCTATTTCCAAGTTTTCCTACCAAATTGGTTCATTCCTCTTCTTGGTTCATTGCATTCGTACAGTATGTGCTCGCTGTCTGTTTTTTCGCATTGGCATAATCTTTCTGAGTTTCTTAATTTAAACCTACTGTAGTACTCGTAGAAGGGTCCATGTCTCGTAGCTACTCACACCGCTTCCGCTGTCAGTTGCAACCTTTCTTGTCTTACTGTGGGTACTATTCTGTATAATTGTCTACCTTGACTTGCCTCGTCCCATACCTTTTACCATATTTCTATTTTATGTTCGGTGATTTTTTGTTTGGTAGCTTGTTTGGACAGCTTTACATTTAACCACTAATTCCCCGTGTAACTAGTTGCTCGTCTGTGCGCTTCTATTATTTTTTGTTGTATTGTCGTGCCGTTGTACCCATTCGATTGCTATTTCGCTGTTCTGCGTATGTATTGCTTGTGCTATTTTCTGGATGCGTGTTATCATTACCGTTTTAAGCTTAATTTGTCTTATTTGCGTTATTGGCGTCTTGGTGGGAGTTTTGATGATGTGATTATCCATTCTAGCGCTAGATGCATAGCCGTTATTTTGGCTTTTGTGCTACTACTATAATCCGGGAATTGTCTTTCAAAGATTTCTACCAATTCTTTTTTTTTTCTGTTATTGCAACTGATGTTGCTCTTTCTTCGTTGTTGACCCGTCTGTGTAGATAACGAAATCGTTTTTCTTTAAGAATTTGTTTTACTTGAGGGTGCGTTGTCTTTTTCATAGCCGTACATTATCACTTGTTTTATGGCCTGTTTGTACGTTTGGCTTAGTATTTCTATCTTCTATTTCCATGTTTTTCCTGCTACTGCAAACAGCTTGTTTGCCAGCTGTTCTAGCTTTGTTTTTACTTTCTTAAGTGTTCTATCAAGAGTCTTTTGATGTCGATGGTAATGCCAAGATATTTTATTGGGTCGGACATTTATGTAGGCACATTTTTTATTTTTATTGCCGGTGGTCGCATGTTTTGCGTAGCTGAAAAGGAAATCATTTTTGTTTTTCTTTTTGGCATAAGTGAGTTTGTGCGTTTGCGCCCAGTTTTCACATTCTTGCCAGATTTTTTTCTAATGATTTTAAATGTTTTTGCTGAGCTGCCGCTAACTAACAGTTAGTCGTCTACAAAGGCCTGTACGTGTAGGTTATCTTTAACCGTTTCCTTCACCTTTTTGAACCAACTCTCCATTATTGTTAACCAGAGGACCGGCTTTAAGCATGATCCTTGTGGGTAACCTCTATTTATGTTCTTTGTTGTGCCGTTTTCTACTTTTTGTTTTTTGTAAAACTGCGGATGGTTTTTAATAGATTTCCTGGAACGTTCCACTCTACTTCCTGCGCTATTATCAAAAGATACCATGCCATGTTGAATGCGTCTTTAAGATCTAATGTCACCACTAGGCTCTGTGTTTCTCTTGTTTTTTATTGTTATCAACTACTTTCACTGCTTTTTTAATAACCATTGTTATGGTTCTTGCTTTACTAAAGCCCTATAGCTCGTTGTCTATCAAGAAGTTCTTTTTCAGGACGTGTTCAAGGCGGTTTGTGCACAGCTTATCGAGTATTTTACCTAGTGTTGGCAGTAGACTGATTGGTCTTACTCTTTCATTGCTCGGTTTTGGTACCAATACGATCTTTGCCACTTTAAAAGTTTCTGGGAATTCTCCCAGGTCCAGGCACTTGTTAAAATACTCTGTTCACTATTCCGCATCTATATAGATAACTTTCTTTATGATTGGCCATGTGAGGTTATCGGGTCTGGGTGCTTTTTTACTATTTCATATTTACGAAGGGTAGGTTCTTTGGTTTTTTATTAGCAGTTTTTTTGGATCTGATACTTTATTTGTTGTAGATCGTCTTCCCACTTTGCTTTTGTGTGTATGAACCTTTGACTTATTTGCTTGTCATAGTCGTCCTCTTCTATGTTATATCTGATCAGTTTGTGGTCACTAAGTGTCTCTTCTTTCATTATTTTCCAGTTTGTAATGTTGGTGCCGAAAGCGATTGTCAGATCTATATGGGATTCTCCGTTTGCGGATTAGAAAGTGGGGCCTTGTTCTTTCTCGTTTCGAAGGTATCCATTACAAGTGTTTATTAGTTTCCATACTTCCGTTCCTTTTTTGTTATACGTTTTACCTCTTCACGCTGGGTCTTTTGCGTTCAAGTCTCCCGTTAGGAAAATCGGTCCTCCTGCTTTTAGTACTTTTTCTAGGAGGTCGTATTCCTCCTTATATACTCTAAGTAGTTCTATATAGAGGTTTATTATTGTTAAGTACTTACCTTGGCTGTTTTCGTATCTCATTATGATTATGTTTTTGTTGGAGTACTGCTCCATCAGGATAGTTTATTGGGCTTTTTTACTTATTATGGGTGCTTTTGACAGCACTTAAACCACCTTAACACGTCAATGTGTTCTTGTATATGAATTTTGACCAAGTGTAAGTTTATTACGACCACTTCCATTATTGTTTTAAAAGTTTCTAGAGCTACTTCCATTAGCCAGTACTTCATAATTGGGTTTCTACGTTTTTCCGCAAAATATTTTTTTGCACGCTTAGTCGTCTAATTTCGGAACTTTCTAAACCTTTGTTGGGGCACGGCGTTCACCCGGATTTGTTTGCTGTATTGTTGAACCGGTTCCTTGTTCTTATTTTGTCCGTTGCAGTACTCGAGTTTTTCTCTTTGCTACAAGCTTTAAGTCTTACGAACCTTGCACGGCCAACTCACACAGTCGGAGATAAGGGAGGTTCAAGTGAATAATAAAGAGCGCCAGATCATAACTAACACTTCTGCCTCGATCAAGACAGACGGTCCAAACTTGTTACGAATTTTTAGGTTCGTAATCCTTGTTGCTCTGGTGTTCGGGTAACCACAATTAAAAGATAAAGGTATGTTACCATAAAAGCAAGATTAACAAATATATATTCTATTAATATTAACAAGAGTATATCTAATTCTCAATTCATGAACGCCAGAAGTATCGGCAACACACAATACATAGGTTAAGTCGAAGCGAATAGCGAAGAAACTTTCGTAATAAATATCGTTTGTACACAGCATGCGATACACACAAAATGATTAATGAAATTACCTTAATGGTATTGTAACAGTAAACGTAATTACGGAAATTAACATAAACAAAAGTTCCGTGAGTGACTTTTCTGACAGCGAAAAAATAATTAAATAAACTTACCCACAATCCAGTACCTACTTGAGCGAAGAAAACGTTTTCCCCGGTGAGTAGCCTGGAATAGATATTGAATAGCAAATCGTGTCAACACAATAACTCACGAAGATAGGAAGCTACAAAATCGTTAATAATAATAAAGAAAATGAAATATAAAAACCCGTTGTATCAAATGCTGTTATTTGCGATTACAAAAAGGTGGGTATCGCAATCGAATGGCGTATAAGAAATAACATCTCAAAGGCAAATGCTGGTCCAGATTTCGTTTTCGTTGTGGATAATATGCCTTCCAGAATCTTAAGCCTTCAGTGACGGTATTTATCAATAGTATTTATTCTTCATTGTTCTTTTATTAAATTGAACATGTGGTCGAAGCGTGACGAAACGGCTATCAAATTAATAAAGAAATTACAAAAAAATCCTAACAAACCGGATGCAAATATCTTACCCTGTGCCGAATAAACTACGATAAATTCGTAATTAACTTATAATTTCCTGTCCATCACAGTGGATGTACTTGAAATTTTTGGAACTAGGTCAATTTACAACGACACAGACCGTCTCACGTAGTTGACAGCTTTAAAATGAATTCCGCAAGATGTCAGTAACCAGAAAGATTGGCAGACGGCGTCAAAACCGGAATCTAATTTTAATTCAATATACAAGGTATTACGTTATGAAAATTTTGCACGTAACATCTTTCTAATTTCTTTAGTTTCGTTTTTGTTTGTGCCGCTTCTTTGTTTTTTTCCCAGTATAAATTGCAATGAGCCAACAGTGCTTTAACTGTTTCGTCTGCTTTGTCTCTTATCATATATATTTCGCTGCGATTGAATTTTATTTTACTATCGGTTTCTTTGGATATTGCTGTTTGCTGGGTTGAGTCGCTGTCTTCTCTTGATCTTTTGTTTGGCTTTAGTTTGCTTAAGCTCAGATTTAGATTGGGGTTAGTTGTGTTGAGAGATGTCACATTCGTTGTCTTTTCTTTAATATCTGTGACATGTAGCTGAAGCTGACTTATATTCGTTGCATGGGTCATTTAGATAGCCCTGGTTCTTGGAGATCCTTGTACGTTCATGGTCTATAATCCGAAAGAGTATTTGTATTATTTTTACCAGTTGTCCTCTAGATTTCGAGATTTCAACCTGAAAAAAATTTGGGAGGGTATTAGCTTTCCCGCACCTTCTCTGTAGCACCATTATTGTGCAAGCCGGATTGTTGGGACAGTAGTCAAGGGAACTCCGTTGGGACGGTGGGCGCTAAAATTAGTTTCCTTTGGCTATCTGCTTCTTGTCGTTGTTATTTAGCCGATGATGAGTTACTTATACCTATAATTTTTTCCCAAAAAATTTGAGAATGTTTAATCACTCGTTTCCGAAGTCTCCGCGGGCAGGAGTTTCCTCCGGCAGCGACTCGGAGAGGTAGGATTTTGCACGACACAGGAATATGGATAAAACTTTTACCAATACTAAAACACAAACAAACAACAAATAAAAGCTGTGTAGTCAAGAATAAAGAGGTTTACTCACAAGGTCACTCACAAATAAAAACACACCGACCTCATCGGTTACGATATCGTAACTGCGCAATTTGGTTACATCAATAGCGTGCCAGAATCAATGTTAGTTCCATTTGTTTATCAGCTAGAAAACCTTATTTTATCGTCGTCTATGGCCTTTTTTTTCGCCAGAGTTATCACCAATCAAACACGTGTGAAATATGATAAGACACAAGATCAATAATTTACAACTACCCCCTACAGTGTAGATAATTTTTTAACAACAAATTTTGGAAGTTTGAGAGTCGACACCACAAGCTATTGCTTATTTTAAGTATTTCTAATAGATAATCTAAATCCGTGAGAAACGCAGGATTATAAATGTTTGAACAGCATTGTAGTAATTGTATCTTGGTGAAATTTCTCTAAATACAAATAAAATACATGAAAATCTCGTGCAAATGTATTGAAACGTTCGAATACTATATTAAAACACAAGTTACAGAAATTTCACGAAGTTGTTATCTATTTTCCAGAATGTTTACCGAAAGATATGGAACATTCGCGAAAGATTTCCAAAATGTGTCAAAAAGCGGTTCAAACAAATCAGAGGTCAGTTATTTCCCGTAATTCAAAGACGGCAGTGTTAAGAAGATTATTCAAGTCTAAATAAATAAGTGATTAACGCGTGTGAGATAAATCTACGGTGTATAACCTTGTACGTGACTTTAATGTAAACAAGCGTTAGTGTTTAAATAAATAGAAGTTATCCGCAGACTTTATCTTCGTGTAAGTGATAGTGCTATTAATAAATTATGTGTTTTGTTTTATTAAATATCGTTAGATTTAATTAGCTCGGTTAGTTTAAACGTGTACATATTTTTTAATATTAATTAGTTAGTTTTAACAAAAATCTTTACAGTGTCAACGTTTACTGGGTGTTCATTTACTTACGGCGGCCAGTCCATGGCTAACTACAACTAATCAAATTTAAACGCTAAAATGACTTAGAATAGTTAAAGATAACGTATAAAAATTAAAAATCGTTTACTAAACAACAATTAAAAAAATTATGCTTGCAATTAAGCTTCAAACAAAAAATTAAAAGAAAACTAATTCCAAAAATAACAATAACTGAAAAAACCAATAATAAAAATGTTTAGTAACAATTTGTCTGGGAATTTTATTAATTTTTTTCAGATTGCGCGATTATCTTTAGCTTTTCATAATAAATTTTTTTCTATTAAGTTATTTGTTATGTTTTCCAAACTGTGTCTTTATTTTCTTAATTTTCTATCCCGAAACATTTTTGTTTTTTTTTGTGTTATATATATGAAACAAAATTACTTTCCAATTCTTCTTTTCTAAATTAATATTACAATTTGTTTTTTGTTTCTATTACTAATATTATTTTCTTGAGTGACGCTTGAAAATAATATTTCTTTTGATTAATTACATTCTAAATCAGAAGTTTAATGTATTGACAAAAACGAACAAAGAAAAATCTTAATAGATTTCAGTTTCTATTCATAATAGGTTACACGTCTTCTTTTTCATTTATTTCTATGCTATTATTTCGAATGTGAAATGATTTTTTGATTACCAGAATTTGCGTGCAGCTTTTATTAGATGGTAAAGGTGCTGGAACAAAATCCGGGGTGGATGTCCTGTCATCGTCTTCATCACCGAAACTTATTTTTGTGTTATTTATCCGTGACAAACAAAACGTGCTTGTAACATAACTCTAACCTAATTACAAGCAGTTGCTTAATTTCCACGTTAGAAAGTCGTTTCGCATCAATGACACAACTTTCTTCATCCATATAAAGAAATCACATAAATATTTATCGACGACCTCTGAGGTTTAATCTAAAATTTATTTTTTGCATAAAATCCACACGATACGTTCGCTTAAACTGGTCCTGGAAAAAAATCTTATTTATAAGCAGGTGTCGATTTTTGAAACGAAAAAATATACCGGTTGTTACACTTAGCGTGATTTTTAGATAACTGTATCTTAATTAACCACGAAATCCCTGTTTTTGAAAAATAAACGATCCAAATTATACCCGAAACGAATATAATTCGTTTTTTGCTAAATGAATACAATATGTAAATGGAAACGCATCTAAGATTTTTTTTAATTTGATCGCTAAACAACTTTTGAACAAAGTTGTTTCGCAATCGTTCTAAATACCTATCTTGTTTTGGACTAAAATGTTTGTTTTATAAACTAGATTTGTTTCATAAATTACGATTAAGTTGTCAATCCACAAAATTAAAACGTGTTTTTTCTTGTCGAAAATCAGAAGTTCATACATGTTAACCAATTCTTATCTAAAAAAAATTTAAATAAAATACGTTTTATCAGTTTCCTATTTATTAATAAATTTATATTAAAATGACATTGTCAAAGTTTGCAGCCAACCCAAAGTGCGGCAACAATTCATACGAGTTGTAAATGCACATTTCTTACGAATTTTACATTGTACCGTTTCTACGACTATATATGTATTTAATTATAAAAAACGGATAGTAAAGCAAGAAAAATACCAAAAAAGGTGGCATAAAAGGCATATTAAACCTGCCAAAAAAGCAATAAAAAAAGCACAAATATCTATTAAAATTTACAGTTTATTTTTTTGTTTTACAATGTTTATTAAGGGCTATTATTTTCCCAGGCACAATCAAATATTTTTCAATATTTTGACCAAGAAGCTGTTGCCTTTTATGATTTATAATATTTTTATAGAGGGAAAAAGTTCTTTCGACATCACAAGATTTTAGTGAAGCAAATTTTAATGCTGATGTTTCCGTTATTGTTAGATAACAGATATTTTCTGTTGATGTTGATGATGTTAAATTATTGTCCAACTTACTTCACTTGTAATAATTTTCAAATTTTGATTGTTTATTAGGTGGCATTTTTTAAAACTTACTCACAGCACAACAGCAATAGACTATCACAGTGTGACAATATCACAAGTATTTATAACAAACAAAGAATATTTTAGTCATGTGTTTCAGTCATTAAAGGAATTCCACCGTACAACATTAAAATGATCTATATTTGTTTGACTTACTTAGGTACTAAGTAGATCTATAAAATACGATTCATTCCGAAATCCTTCTGGTTTTGTAAATAGTGTTCTGTTAAGCCTGTCATTGTACATAATCCTAGTATAAATTCTTACAATAGTTTTTTTCTATAAGCGACTTTTTTATTTAATGTTTTCTGGAAACTATTGTTTTACAAAACATGAAAAACCCTGTTGTTATTTATAGGTTCGTGGTAAGACCTTTTGAGCAAAAAATGTTAACTATATTATTGTACGTAATTTAAGTAAAATTCTGTAATGCGTTATTGTCATCTACCTATTAAAATACGGTTTACAAATACTCTTTAATAAAGCAAAAAAGACAAAACGTTACACAAAAAGGCAAAATAGCCTGACTGTCCGCTCTTTATTAATTATGTATCAAAATCAAATAGCAACAACTAAGAAATTATACGTCAAAACTTTGTATTTACTTAATTTTATCTTGTTTGCGTTTACATGTTATAAATTGATCCTGAACTTGGAGATATTTATCTCTGTTTAGAAAACGGTGAGTATAATTTACATGTTTTAACTACTGCCACCTTACAAATTATTTACTAATTTAATTTTTTTTTAAAGACACTAAATAAAATTTAGTATGAATGAGCCGGATCAGTTTGATCGTAAACAATGTTGTTTAGATTGTAAACTTATTTTATTAAAACTTTATTGTTACGCTACTGATGGTGGCAGGGATTTCAACCAACATCCCTCTTTGTAAAATCAGTCATCATGTAGCAACATGATGAAACGAATGTTCTTTCGATAAATTTTATTCGTTCTTATTACTTTGTGTTTTATTCATATCGTTCTATGTACTTAACAAAATAAAGAAACTACAGTCCACTAAAATTAACATTTGGTCCTTCGAGCCGGATTATTACAAGAAACAGTGAATTTTCAAGATTTCGCAAGAATTTATATTGTTTGACGAAATATGCAATTTCGTGCCTATGAGTTAGAGAGAGACAGCCAAAGACTTCTTTCGCCAACAACTTGAAGGGTTGATACCCACAAAAGATAGCAGGTTTGCCTTCTCTTTCCTTTACATTTGTTTTGCTTGCTTACTTTGTTAAGCCAGTGCATTTATTCCAACGTGTTCTATTTATATTGAATTCCGTTCGAAATTTATTTTGATTGAATAACGTGTCATTCGCTGCATTCGGCAGCACGGCGCGGCGTTGTTTTAATTGAGAATACTATTTTTTTAGATTCATTTTGCATTTGTATTAATTAATTAATTACAATTCTTGTTTTTGTAAGTAACGATATTGTTACCGTTATTTTTGCATTTAATTCTTAACTTGCCGTTGCTTAGTTGAAAGAAAATATTAAAATAAATCTATTCATTATGGAAGCTTTAATTAGAAATCGCGGTCTAGTTGAATCCAAACTTACAGGATTTCATACGTTCTTAAGCAATTTTGAATTAATGCATACTGATAAACCAGAAGACGAACATGTTTTTGAAATTGAAACGAGATTAGAATCAGCTAATTCTTTATTATCTGACTTTGAACAAATTCAAATACAAATTATCGAAGTGACTACTGACGTCACCGCGGAATACAAACATCAAGAACAATTCGAAAACTCATATTTTTCGACGCTCTCTCGAGCAAAAAACTTTATAAATAAATGGAGTCACAGCCTGAAAGCTACTTCTAACAGCAGCTCCTCCAGGAGTAGTGTCCATCGCAGTAACGACTTGTGTAGTACGGGTCATCATGGCCACCAAAAAGCATTATTTAATCGGCCAAAAATTTCTATACCCAAATTTTCTGGGGATTTAGAGGCATGGCTAGAATTTTGCGAAATATTTACTAGCTTAATTCACAACAACAAAGATCTTGACGATGTTCAACGTCTTCATTACTTGAAATCCAGTTTGATCGGAGATGCAGCCCAAGTTATTAAATCGCTACAATTTTCAGCCGACAATTATCAAGTTGCTTGGCAAACTATTTGCACTAGGTACGATCAACCCCGTTTGCTCATACACAACCATTTCAAATCTATTTTAGACACGGAGTCATTAAATAAGGAATCCGCTTTCAAGTTAAGAAAAATCTCTGATTCCTTATTTAAACACGTGACAGCGCTCAGATCGCTTTCCGCAGATGAACAGTTATTCGAGGCTCTGATCATCCATATTGTTTCAAACAAACTTGATCCCATTACTTTTCGCCAGTGGGAAACTCTGAGAAACAGGTCAGGTTCTGATTTACCTTTGCTGGAGAAATTCAAAACTTTTCTCACAAACACTGCCAATTTACTAGATTGCTTAGGGCCCAATCAGGCCAAACCGCATTCGGAAAGGTTCAAACCTTCTTCTTCTGAGAGACCAAAATCGTACTCCAAATTTTTTGTTGCAAATACGCTTGCATGCGTACTTTGCAAAGGTTCTCATTCAGTAACCAAGTGCGATGAATTTATAAAGCTTTCTCCGCGTGCAAGATTAACTAAATCGAAAGAATTAAGACTTTGTCTGAATTGTTTGTATAAAGGTCATTTTGTGTCTGAATGTTCTTCACAGCATACTTGCCGAACGTACAAGTCCAAGCACAATTCACTACTGCACATTGGAGATGCTCCTACGGCCATGCCGTTGATGCAGTCAGAACATTTGTCAAGCGCAGATCTCTCTGTTGAACCAACCCAAATAGTTTCGCCTTTTACTTCAAACACAATTCAAGTTCTTTTACCTACGGCTTCCGCTCAGATTCTAGATTCTGAAGGAAACTCCCACTGTATTCGAATGTTACTTGATTCAGGTTCTCAATCGAATTTTATTCGTTCGAGCTTATGCAATAAATTAAAGCTGCGCACATCTGATGCAAATATTATCGTTTTGGGGTTAAGTAAATTGGCTTCCCACATTCGTTTAAAGTGTGATGTGACTATTCGGGCTCATCACTCTCGTTTCAGATTAGATCTTACGTGTCTCGTTCTTGACGAGATCACTGGAACTACTCCAAGCTTCCACGTAAACCAAAACAATTTCAAGATACCAGATAACATCAGATTATCTGACAGTTCGTACGACACTCCAGGCGACATTGATCTTTTGATAGGTTCTTCAATTTTTTTCCAATTGTTGTGTAATGATCAAATACAATTAGGTACTAATCTTCCTATTGTTCAAAATACTCGTTTCGGTTGGGCTGGACCGATAAACTTAGTTATTGCTACTAATTCGTCTTGTCATCTTAGCACTTTGGACGATCTTTCAAATCAGCTTTCGCGGTTCTGGGAGTTGGAAAGTTATCCAAGCGAAAAGATGTTATCGCAGGAGGAAAATGCCTGCGAAGCTCATTTTGTTAAAAATCTCAGAAGAGACAATGACGGTAGATTCGTTGTTTCAATTCCATTCAAACAGCCAATAGAGTTGCTAGGCAACTCGTTCGATAATGCTCAAGGTAGATTGTTGTCTCAGGAGCGGCGCTTTCGAATCAACCCAGAGCTATATAAACTTTATTCTGATTTTATGCAAGAATATCAGGAGCTGGGGCACATGTCAGTTGTCAACCCCACTTGCAATGAAACATTAGTTTATCTTCCTCACCACGGTGTGCTCAAGGAGGAAAGTGTGACGACCAGGTTACGTGTCGTTTTCAACGGTTCATCAGCAACCACAACAGGGCATTCGCTCAATAGCATTCAAATGGTCGGCCCTACCATGCAGCAAGATCTGTTTTCCATTTTGGTTCGCTTTCGCAAACATTATTACGCCATATCGGCAGATATTGAGAAGATGTATAGGCAGGTTCTGCTCAACCCTAGCCAAAGATCCCTTCAGCGTATTTTGTGGAGATCGGATCCCACAAAACCCATTCTATCGTTTGATCTAAACACTGTCACTTATGGAACGGCATCGGCTTCGTTTCTTGCCATTCGTTGTCTTTATCAGCTCGGTATCGAATGTGAGACTACTATGCTTGAAGTCTCGCAAATCATCAAAAATGATTTTTATGTTGACGACTTGCTGACAGGCGCCAACGATTTAGAACAAGCCCGCAAATTATGTTCCGACCTCTCAACTACACTTAGTTCAGGGTGTTTCAAACTTCGTAAATGGATCTGCAACGATCCGCGTGTTCTTTCTGGCTTTTCAGATACAGAAATTCATCCCAATGTTCTTGAAATCGGTGATCATGCACACACTAGTACTCTAGGTCTTATTTGGTCTTTCTAAAACGACAATTTTATGTTTTCTATTTCAAAGCCTTCTATAGGCAAGGTCACAAAACGGTCAATGCTTTCTGAAATAATTCGGATTTTTGATCCTCTAGGAGTGCTTTCACCTTGCACAATTTCTGCAAAAGTAATGCTCCAACAGCTCTGGATGGAAAAGCTGTCCTGGGACGACCCTGTTCCCAACAATGTATGTTCAAAATGGCGTTCATATGCTCTTGAACTCGTCAGTTTGCGGGATTTACAAATTCCTCTGCATGTTTTGTGCAAGAATCCCATAGATATCCAAGTACATGGATTTTGTGACGCTTCCACAAGCGCATATGGTGCGTGTTTGTACCTTCGTTCTGTTGACGAACACAACCGGGTTCATTCTCATCTTTTATGTGCTAAGTCAAAGGTAGCACCTCTTAAGCCCACTACAATCCCTAGGCTTGAGCTTTGCGGAGCTTTGCTACTTGCTAAACTTTTAGCCCATGTTTTGAAAATCATGGAATTAACTATATCGTCTTGTAACTTATGGTCGGACTCTACCATAATCTTGGGCTGGCTAAAAACACGCCCTACTCTTCTCAAACCATTTGTGTGCAATAGGGTTGCTGACATCCAGCAACTCACTTCGGCTTTCGTTTGGCGACATGTTTCTACTAAATCGAATCCAGCCGATATGCTGTCCAGAGGCATACCTCCTCAAAATTTAAAAGGGCTTACTCTTTGGTGGAATGGTCTATCTTGGTTATTGGATGACAAATCTTCGTGGCCTAGTTCTGCTCATGTTACTTCCGAACTTCCAGATCTGAAAACGAAAGTTCAAACTTTAATTTCGCATCGTCCAAATGATTTTCCTATAGAGAATTTCTCTAGTATGACTCGTTTAGAAAGAGTCGTTGCTTATAGTCTTCGTTTCTACAAAAATTCTTCAAACTCGCCAAACAATCGGTTTTGCGGACCTATTACTGTTCAAGAAATCCGATCAGCTTTACTGTGCCTGATCAAAATGTCTCAAGCTGACTCCTTTTCTGATGAGCTTAAATCGCTTCAGCGCTCTGAACAACTGAAAAGTTCTTCGCCATTAGTGGGTTTTGCTCCATTCCTTGATGACATGGGCATCATTCGTGTCGGAGGTAGACTCCGAAATACTCCATTTTCGTTCGACAAAAAACATCCGTTTCTTTTGTCGGGAAAACACTTGTTAGCCAAATTGATAGTAACACGGGAACATCTTAGACTGCTCCACGCAGGCCCTCAATTAATATTGGCTTCGCTTCGAGATCAATTTTGGATCTTATCAGCTAGGCATCTTGTTAGACAAATTGTGCATAAATGTGTAAAATGCTTTCGGTTTTCGCCAAAAACAACAGCCCCGATTATGGGCAATCTTCCTGCTTCACGAGTGCAACCTTTTCCGCCTTTCTACATTACTGGCATTGATTATGGAGGCCCCATAATGATTAAAGACCGCAAGGGTCGCGGGTGTAAGTCTATGAAGGCTTATGTCTGCTTATTTATTTGTTTTTCGACTAAAGCAGTTCACCTGGAACTGGTGACTAGCGTAACCACCGAACTATTTGTTATGACATTTCGACGTTTTGTTGCCCGTAGAGTCAAACCATTCCGTGTTTTTTCCGATAACGGTACTAATTTCGTCGGGGCTAATTCGGAACTGCAAGAATTAGCTGAATTTTTTAGGAAGCAACAGACTTCTATTGTCGAAGCCGTTGCTGCCATGGACAGCGAATGGTATTTTATTCCTCCCCATAGCCCTCATTTTGGAGGTTTATGGGAGGCTGGCATAAAGTCCGTGAAAAAACACATCAAACGAATATTAGGAAATTCTATTTTGACTTATGAGGAGTTTTGCACTGTGCTTGTTCAAATCGAAGCAACCCTGAACTCTCGTCCCTTGTGTCCTCTGACGTTCGATCCTAATGACCTTCAAGCCCTCACGCCTGCACATTTCTTGATTGGTAGACCGTTGATAGCGCTCCCGGATCCAGACGTTACGAACATTGCTCAGCATCGTTTATCTTTATTTCAAATGCTTCAGAAACTTCATTAACATGTATGGAGAATATGGAGTCACGAGTATCTCGTCGGGTTGCAGCAGCGCCCAAAATGGCGATCAAACATTTCCGATCTTCAAAGGGACACAATGGTCCTTATTAAAGAAGATAACCATCCCCCCATGTATTGGAAAATTGGCAGAGTTGTAGAGCTGCATCCAGGCAGCGATGGCGTAAACCGAGTTGCTACCATAAAAACTGCAAATGGTGTAGTGCGACGTTCATTCGCTAAAGTTTGCCCTCTCCCTGTAGAGACCAGTGAAACTGCGTGAAAGTGTCGTGAAAAATAGCTTTTTAAATATTTTATTTTTTTGTTTATGTTTGCTAATAGAATTTAAGATTTTAGAGACCCCTCAAATTATTGTCGTTTCTTTGAAAGTTGTGCTTTCAAGGCCGGGGGTATGTTTAGATTGTAAACTTATTTTATTAAAACTTTATTGTTACGCTACTGATGGTGGCAGGGATTTCAACCAACATCCCTCTTTGTAAAATCAGTCATCATGTAGCAACATGATGAAACGAATGTTCTTTCGATAAATTTTATTCGTTCTTATTACTTTGTGTTTTATTCATATCGTTCTATGTACTTAACAAAATAAAGAAACTACAGTCCACTAAAATTAACAAATGTCGTCAAGTTCTTTTAATGAAAACAAATTGGATAGTCTTTTTTCCAGTCATAAGGGGCACAAACTCTCTTGTTATAAATTAACAGAAGTTTTTTTTTGTTGAAATATTGTTCCATTTAGTGCAAACAAGCAAAGACTGAAGTGTTTAAATTTTACCACAGTCGCAAAACAAATTTTTCACTTCAAGCAGCATTCTGCAGAGTCAGGTTGGCATTTTACTGTTGTCCGCGGTTGATTCAAACTTCTTCATGTCCTTTATGGTAAAAGATTATTTTTCTTTAGCTTCTACGCAGTTACTTTTTTGTATCTATATTTAGTTTTTTGCTTTGTGATTCAAGTAATGTCGTCATGGTGTTCAAAAAATTTTTTCAATGTTTAACTGCGGCTGTGGTCAAGTGTTGGCCAAATGGCAGGTGTTTAAGGTATTTAATTATTTGTTTCTTTTTATTATTGCTTGAGCTACTATAGGTGGGTCGTAAGCATAAATAAACTGTCCGGGTTAAGGTCCCCAATTTGGTCAGTTGTGTGTACGGCTTAAGACGCTGCTTTAAAGGTATCCGTTTTTCTGTGTTTATGGCTTTCTGTGCACTTTCCTCAGCAGTTCTGCTTCGTTAGCTCATCATCGGTTAGTTTTGGTTTGCTGAAAATCGTTGCGTTTGCTATGCTTCGCATTTACACAGCAAATACTGTCTCTTTGTCCTCCAAGCATCCGCGGCATAAAGGGCTATTTTGCAGTCACATTTTATGCATGTTTATTAAGGCGACGGTGTTTGATAGTGCATTTGGACTGTTTTATTGTGGCTCTGTAAAATAGAGTTTGGTGTACCTCATCTCTGAATACTTTTATCATATTTTCTTATGTTCCGCTGCTAATTTGCTGCGGGTTATTCTTTTCCGGTGTCGTAAGCGATTTTCAATTTTGATGTTGTGCCCGCGTCCGTCATTAGGCTTTCCTTTACATTCTGGTCTTTAGATAAGCTGCACTAGTTGGCAAGTTGCTAATGTTTCCAGACTGTTTATGCATGCTATGATCAGTTTGTATTTTATTACTGGCGATCTTAGTAGTGCAGCTTGTCTGTCAGACACGATCCATCTCGTGCCATTTGCGTGTGGTTTCGAGTTGTTAATGTTTTTGACACACCAGTCAATAGCATCAACTTCAGCTTGAAAAGCCGACGCATATTTACTCAAAGTCAGCGAAAGTTGGTTCCCATGGTGCCTGCCTCGATAGATTCCTGCACCGGTGCCGTTGCAATTTTTGACCCCAGATTTGACCAGATAGTTTCTTCAATCGCGTCTAGGTAAACTTTTTTTGTCCACTCATCTCGTGACGGTATTATTACTTTAAATAAAGATGTGATATTTTGTGAAGTCAGATTCTATAGTTAAGATTGTTTCTTTATGCAGCACGTTGCCTATACCTGCTTTATTTTTTCCGGTAATTTACGTGTGTTCATTAATTTGCAACTTGTATTTTGCTTATCTTGCTTTCGTCATTACAACGAGGTGTTTTGGTGGTATTTTAAGTATTTTTGTGTTATGGTAAAACAACCGTAACCTAACTAGGCGGTAGTTCAGAGCCTCTGAGAGTGAGTCGTGGGTGTATAACTGATAAGATTCAGCTTGATCTTTAATATGCTAATTATAATGTAATTAAAAAAGCGCCAAAAAGGAAAAAATATACACTAGAAACTCCCGTTTACATCTGACAAACACTGAGGGTAAACAAATTAAACAACACAAGTATAACAAAGAATATATTTATTTCAACGATATAAGAGAATACAAGTAAAGTTACATTCAATAAATTAACGTTGATGACTACAACAAAAACTGTCAATTATTACAAGCTTATAGTGATTGCACAAATAGTGAAAGAAAGCAGTTTAACATGTTACAAAAACGTTAGTGTCGTGATAACAAGCGTAATATGTATATAAAAAAATTAGGGAATACGACTGACACCAAAACAAATAATTACATATAAGAAACAGGGTACTTACATTAGTTTACCTAATATACGATTAGCTAATGGCACATCCAATACAAATTAAGCTGTCTAAAATTGCGGGAAAATAAAGCTACCACGTATTGTAGAGGTCAAAATAAGTCAGATTGGAGATTATTTATGTCCATAACAAAATGTGCCGTTTGTCCGTAAGAAAAACTCAACGCCTACTTAAAAGATCACATTTAAACTCAAATTTAATAAAATTTGGCCTAAATACATTTTAGAGGATTACCCTACTTTCAGTAATAAAAAAGAAACGTGAATTATTGTAGAAGGGTTAAAATCGCTTTTACCCCATTCTATTTTTTTTAATAATTTTCATAAACGTGGTAATTCGGTTCTAAGAATTTATTAACGGAAAAGCTTGCTCATCATCTTCATTTTGTGAGTCTTGTAAGAACTGTGTTTTGCATAGTTAAGCCACCCGGGGAACGGTTTGACTTCGCTAAACCGCTAAACTTCGATCGGAACAAGACTCACATCATCATCGGTGACTTTAACAGTCACCACGTCAACTGGGACTACGCCAAAACAGATGAAAATGGCGACTTGGTTGAGACGTGGAGCGATGCAAACCACCTCAGTCTAATCCACGACCCCAAACTCCCGAAGTCCTTCAACAGTTCTAGATGGAAACGGGGGTACAACCCAGACCTAGCCTTCGTAAGCAACAACATCGCTGACCTCTACAGTAAAGCCGTGCTGGAACCCATACCACACACACAGCACAGGCCGATATCCATTAGCGCATCACCAGCAGTCACACCAATCACGGCCCCATTCCGCCGCCGTTTCAACTTCAAAAAAGCAGACTGGACAGGATTTGCAGAGGACCTGGACACGAAAGTGGCAAACATCGAACCGTCACAGACCAACTACAACCTGTTCGTTGACGCCGTACGTACTGCATCCAGAAAGAACATACCACGAGGATGTAGAACCAGCTACGTGCCAGGACTCTCCCATGAGATGATAGACGAATATCAGAAGTACCAACAGCTATTCCAAGCAAATCCGTTCTCGGATAGCACCATTGCATCTGGTACAGAACTAGCACTAAAGATACAGGAAGAAAGACAGAAGTCATGGCAAAACATGATTGAAAGTGTGGACATGACCCACAGCAGTAGGAAAGCCTGGCTCACCATCAAGAAGCTAAGCAACGACCCCAAAAAGGCTGAACAACACCATAATGTCACTGCAAACCAGGTTGCAAGCCAACTCCTTCTAAACGGGAAAGCACCAACTAAACAACCTAAGATGAGAATCAAGCGACAACCTGGCAAAGAAAACAACAGCTTCAATACCACCTTCACCATGGAAGAGCTCAACATCTGTATTAAAAACCTGAAAAATGGTAAAGCGGCTGGAATGGACGACATTTGCTCAGAACAAATAAAACACTTCGGACCAAGGACAAGAGAGTGGATATTAGAGCTGTTTAAGAACTGCTCTTCTTCATATAACATCCCGAAGCTATGGCGGCAGGCACGCGTCATTGCCCTTCTAAAACCGGGCAAAGACGCCTCTGACCCCAAAAACTTCAGACTAATATCACTTCTCTGCCACCTCCACAAACTCTATGAACGTCTCATCCTGAACCATCTGTCTCCCCTGATCGAAGAACACCTAATCCCAGAACAAGCTGGCTTCCGCCCGGGCAAATCCTGCACGGGACAGACACTCAACCTCACCCAGCACATAGAAGATGGTTTTGAAAAAGGGAAAATCACAGGCGCAGTATTTGTAGATCTCTCAGCTGCATACGATACTGTGAACCATAGGATGCTCCTTTCGAAGATCTACGACATGACACACGACTACCACCTAGTGCAAGTCATCAAATCGCTATTGGAAAACAGACGATTCTATGTAGAACTCTGCAAGCAGAAGAGCCGCTGGAGACGGCAACAGAACGGCCTCCCTCAGGGAAGTGTGCTAGCACCGACCCTCTTCAATATTTACACCAACGATCAGCCCATCCACCCTAATTGCAGGAGTTTCTTATATGCTGACGATCTGTGCGTCACAGCACAGGAGAAAGAGTTCGCCACCATCGAGAGAGTCCTTACATCTGCTCTATCGAACCTTTCAACCTACTACAGCAAGAACTACCTGAGACCAAATCCGACCAAAACACAGGTAACTGCTTTCCATCTGCGCCATCGGGAAGCAAACAAAATGGTACGGAAATAGAACACCACCAGAACCCAATGTACCTCGGAGTCGTCCTCGACCGGACCCTGACTTATAGGGTCCACGTGGAAAAGACGAAGGGGAAAGTCAGCGCTCGGAACAATATCCTCAGAAAACTGGCCAACACCAAATGGGGCGCCAACCCGACCACCCTGCGCTCTACTGCACTCGCACTCTGCTACATTACAGCAGAATTTGCGTGCCCAGTTTGGGAGCGGTCATCTCATGCCAAAAAACTCGACCCGGTGCTCAACGAGAGCTGTCGCTACATCACGGGATGCCTGAAACCGACACCCATCAACAGCCTTTACCTATTAGCCGGTATTGCTCCACCAGACATAAGAAGAAATGTAGCGAGTAGGCGGGAAAAACTGAGGCAACTAGAGGACCCCAGACATCCATTGTACGGCCATACCAACGTCGACAAACGCCTAAAATCCCGAAAAAGCTTCATACCCGAGAAACCCCTGGACTCAACAGCTAAAGCAACGAGGTTGGATTTATGGCGCGAACGCGTTAAAAACACCGACGCAATCGACGGTACCAGCCTAGAAGTGGGAGAACACCTACCCGCTGACGGTGATCTGGACTGGACTACGTGGAAAAGCCTAAACCGCCTACGCACTAGAACTGGCAGATCCAAAGTCAACATGACCAAGTGGGGGTACTCTAGCGACAGCGATTTATGCGACTGCGGGGAAAGACGGACCATGGAACATCTTCCGATCTGCCGACTCCTGGACGAAAAATGCACCATGGAGGACCTCACCGCAGCCACCGACAGGGCCATAGCCTGTGCTCGCCACTGGAAGGACATATGAAACTTTTGGTCTAAGGACTCGAGAAGAAGAAGAAGCATAGTTTTGAAGGAAAAACGCTGATAACCGATATTCTTAGTACAAGTTTAACGGTAGTATAAAATTCAGTTGGCTGTAGACACACAAATAAAACAAAAATAACAATTTTGACAGGAAACAGGGTCATAATCGTCTCAGTTTATTGTAGACAAAAAAATTGTCATTAATTTTTAAATAGATATATGTAAAGTTTTGTTTCACACAGTTTTCAAAATCATGTCAGGTAGGTGGCGCCATCTATTGTCCATACACTGAATAAGCCGATTTCTGGTGTCTGCCATAACCCATTCCAGCATGGCAGCGGGTATGTTGGCAATTTCCACTCTGATGTTGGCTTTTAGGATCCTTAGACGGTTGACATAAACGGAATTTAAAAAAAAACTTATAAGAAAATTGCATGGTGCCAAATCGGGGAAATGGGGTCAGAGAATTAAATTCAAACTCGGAGAATTCTTGAACATACGCCAATTTGTACGGATGGTAAAGCAGATCGTGAAGAATTTGTCTTACTGAACAATTTGAGAGTCTAAGGGCAAACGCATGTTTGCGCGCAGAATGTCGTGGAGATTGCAATATTGCTTTAATGTTCTCAGGGGCTTTAATGAGCCCACAAATTCTAGTTTTTCGTTTTATCACACTCCCGGTTTGTCTGAACGTAGTGACTCATGTAGCATCCAATTTCCAGTCTATGACAGAGCCTACCGGGGCTACATTGAACCGATTTCAAAAGACACGCTGGGTTACGAACACAGAACAGTTATTCAAAAAGTAGGCTTCGACATCAAACACACTGTTGACTGCTTCTATGCATGATGGCGACTGACCAGGCGGGCAACAAAACTTTAGAAGCACGGCTGTCGAATAAGACTGCTCTCACCTCACTGCGATTTTTACAACTGCAGTTGCGCGCATTTCAAAAAAGGAAGTTATGATGCCGCATTCTGTACATAAATAAGGTTCAATTGACTTATTTTGACCTTTACAATACGTGACAGTTTTATTTTAGAGCAATTTTGGTACACCCTGTATACACAAATAAGCAGCTGAGTTTCATGCGATTGATTAAAACCAAAGCGCGCAAGTTTTCTAAAGTCAATTAAAGTATCTCAATCCAATTCGTGGTAAAACTTTCTACAGCAACAGAACTCTTAAAAGATGCTGTTAATCTCTCCATATAACGCAGATTATCAACATTTTTTATATTCCATGCATGTCTTAATAGTTTGTTATAGGAATTTTTCAATGAAAAAGAACGTGTGGGTGATCAAAGTTGCTATGATAAAAAAATCAAATCACACTGTAAAATAAAAATGTATCCTTACCCCAGCGAATTTCTCACACATCCAAAACCGCAATTTATTTACTCAACATTGGCATGTATGATCTAAGATACTTAAAATGTAGAAACTCCTAGGAATAACGATAACACAGGTGCTATTTTCTTAACGTTGAAAGTAAAAATATCATCATTCATACACCACGAAAACTATACCAAAATGTTTTTAACACAACACTTGATCTCTTAAACGTTTTGTTGTCTCAATGTAATGTAACTGTAATTTCATTGACTTTAACTGTTGTGAAATTTAGTAAGGCGTTTGTAGAATTGCCGTTTCGACCCTGAAGTGTGCGTCAACCTCGATGAGTGTTTTGTTTTATATTCAGGATTTTAACCATACTAATCCTTAATTAAGAAATTTACATTTTTTCGGCAGCAAGTGACAATGTTTTTAAACGCAAAGATTTTGTGTGTCTTTAATGACCACTGTTAAAAAATAAAACCAAATTTAAATTTAAATGCAAAATTTTTGGCGTTTTCTCAATTTTTTAAAATTTTATCATTCGTCATTTTTTCTGTAGCTTCATTTCGTGCTGTCAAAGTTGACATTTCCCATAATTTGGTGACTTTTGTTACACTTAATCAGGTATTGAGTCTCCTATTTTGCTCGCAAATACTAAAGCAAATTTTAATTTCTAGTCTTTGCACCCCGGTTTCCGTTACACGGTAAACGACGTATTCTATACTTTTTCATCTGCAGATTTTACAACCCAATCTTCATTAAGAAATTGGCAGTTTAGTGCTAACACAGGTGGCGTCTCTTTCTGGTTCATCTTTACTGACCAGTTCAACATATCAATAAGTCGCTTTTACACGCGCATGTGACGAGGTGCTAAAACACGTGGATGCGGGAAAAAACAACGGATAGCAGCAATTCCTAATTAGGTTTTAGGGAGACTCGTGTAGCTGTCACATTGTGTTGAACGAAACACTGTTGCAGCATCTTCTATTTGTGTGGATTCTATTACTGCCTCACATGGTTTGTTTAATACTCGCCCTTTACTAAATTAGACTACATTACTGTTGACAGATGTATGGGCCAATTGTGATGTAAGATACTTACGTTTAAAAATTTAAACCCAAAAATTTAAGAAAATAGCTGTGATATTCAAGCTAGAACATCTCCGAATTTAAGTCAATTAAACGCATACACAAATATGATAACAGATTTAAATCTCAATGTGTATATACACGTCTATAACATTATTATATTAAACAGAAGAAAAGTTAGCTAACTGACGGTTTGTCAGTGGATACTAATGTCCTAGTTACGGAAGCAACTCAGCTATTAGTCGAATGGTCGGGACAAAGAAGAAACAAAAATGCACATACATAATAACCACACTATAATATATCAAGCAAAATTTATAAAGATATAAAGTCCATTCAGGAAGCAACCTTTATTTTAATATATATAAAAGCACGCACTTGTCTATATCATAGACCCAACATACAGTTCTTCGAATAAAATACAGACAGGGTCCATTATTAGAAATCAACGTGCGACCTCAAAACTTTATGGTAAATATCATCAAATTGTAAACGTACAAAAAAAAACAAATAAATTATTATGCGTAATTTAGAAATGAAGACAGAGATTAGCATAAACAACTTACAGAAAAAATGATTTAATAGATTAACACAAATTTATTATAACACTAAAAATATACGAATAATAAAAACAAAATGGTAATGACGTTTTAATGCCTTCTTTTTACAAACAGAGAAACATCTGCACAAAGTCACTTTGAATTTTAATAATAATCTTTAAATTTAAGTATAAAATGGTTAATTATTACAATCAATTTTACGACGCGTAATGTTGTGTCTAAAATTACACATAAATAAAATTATAAAATAAAGAAAATACTACAAGTTTAAACAGCAATCTTTTAAGACTAGTCGGTTTAGTAATTTAGGTTTTAATTAATAAGTAAAAACGTTGTGTAATAATTGCCCATAAATTCATCATACATATAAAACAATTGAATCGACAAAATTGAAATGGCCGCCAATGCATTTGTTTTATTAAAACAAAGAAAACGTAGTGTTTCTATAAAGCCGGAATTTTAATACAAAAATTTTCAAATTTTAGTTTATTTTACTACTACTTACGTTAGCTAACTAATACATTTAGTTACATACCCATAAAATTTCACAATTTCGATGTTTCACTTTTAGCGTGCGCAACTCCCTTTTAAAACGAATTATGCATAAACGGATTTGTAGTAAGCGTTCTTTCTTCCATGTTGATTACGTAGTTTTGCGCGTCTTTAATTGGATTTAAATTTAAACTGGATCATCTCACAACTCACATGAGAGCGTACGGTTGCTACAAGATTCTTCTTCTATCGAACGGACAAGTGTAATTAACTAAAACTGTCTTATTTAAGTAAACTCAATTTAATTTAACAGCATGAGAAGTTTTTAGGTTCACCCGTGCTTCAGTTTTTGTTTGGCCACATGAACTGAATAGCACAATTGGGTACTAAATGAATCAACATTAAGTTAACGCTTGGATCGTACATAGTTAAATTTAAAATGTGCGTACGTTGCATTGTCATAACTAGGAGTCTTGTTGAGTTTCATCACGTTATGATGCGACCGTTACCAACAAATGATTTTGGTCATATTCAGTTATATTTTTTTTTCTTTGGTCAATTTTACATATTGTATTTAATTGTTTGTTTTCCCAAACATTGCATTGCTAAATTAGTGCTAAGGTATTTCCAGATTCATATTTGTTGTAGTTTTTTTATATTTAAAAACAAGTAATAATAAACAAAATTGTTTTTGAAAAATTTGCCAGCGCTCTAAAACCACAATTTTTTACTACTAGTAAATTTCAGTTGCATTTGGTCAGATACATTATTAAAACATTCTAAAACATTGAGAATGTTTGTAGTAATTTAAGAAATCAGCAAAATATTCTAGTCTAAGATACGGAAAAAGTATAAAAAGAATATGCGATAAACCTAGGGGTGCGATATTTAAATTTTTTTTATTTATAGTTTATATTAATTAGTTAGCTATAATTTTCTTAGGCTATTGTATTGTGTTTTAGTTTTAGTAAAATTAGTTACGTTTATGATTGTGTAAATAGTTCAAATGAATTAAGTTATAAATTTGCAACAATACTAACTTTCGTCGAGCGTTTAATATCTTAGCCAAAACTTATCTTACTGTAACACATCAAAGCAAAAATCAAAGCACGCGTATTTTATACACAATAAGTTACGTAAATTAAAACTTTTTTTCAATTAATAACTGACCAAAACAACTCGAGTAAATATATTCAGCAACAACAAAGTATGTTTTTAATATACAAAAATTGTTTTTTAAATGCGTGCCGACCAGTTTTCTCAATGTAGATTAAACTACACAAACAGTAAGTTTGGTATACTTTTTATAAAAAAAATATTTTAGTATAGTTTGAATGCTGTATGAATTTTGTCCCAAAACATTTTTATGTATGTAAAAATATTAACTTTCACTGTCGTCTTTGGCGTTGCGTGCAATCTTTATTTTTAAATTAAATATTATTAAATAAATAGGTAAATGAATTTTAATTCGTATGTGTTACCTGTGAAAGTTTTGTTGGGGTAAGACTTTATTTTTATTTTTACGACGCGCATTAATTTTCTCGTATTATCATAGCAACCACCACGTATCTTGTTAAATGTTTTTTCAGTATTGAATACAAACACTTATTTTAAGATCAAGTTGATGGGGTATATGTTGAGGTAGACGTTTAATCTGTGGCACATCTGCAATTGTATCAGTAAAAAAGTCGGTTGGAAGCTTGGCGCATTCTGTTTAAAATAATCATTGAATGAAGTATACGCAACATAATTTAGGATCGTTATATATTTGTTTTTTTCTACACTGTTAGCAATTTTTAGGGAATTGGTTTGGAAATGCCATTAGCTAATTGCATATCAAAAAAAGTAATCTAATTTGCGTTGATGTCGAACGTAGTTACGAGCGACTTAGATATATATGTTGTCACTATTAATTTATGTAGATTTGCTTGTGTAAAATTATCACCGGTGCGCTGTGCTTGTGATTGCTTAATCACTAAATTTGTTAATTTTACTCTATTTTAAGTTGCTATTGCACATTGTTGTTATACTTGTGTTTGTTTATCTTAAGTGTTTGACAGATGTAAACGGGTAAATTTCTCCCGTTTTGGTTCGTATTTAATTATTTTGTAATTAGTACATCGAGGATTACCTACGACTCACTCTTTTAAAATAAAAGAGTTAGATTTGTGAGTTCAATTACAATATTAACACGGTCTAAACATGGAAGAAGTTTTTATTTTAGTGTAGACTCTAACCGCAAAACACTTTGCTATTACATTATAAATGGCAGTTTTTATTGTATGGAAATTACTTTAGTAAGAGTATTGACTAAAGTTTTCTTTCATTTCATCGGTGAATAAAAAATAAATATTTGAATCGCCCCTCTTAAGCTTTTGTAAACTTAACGATGCTCGGCGTCGGTGACAGGCGTCAATTCCTTTTTGTTATTTTTGATAGAGCATCGCATAGATATGCGCAAAGAGGAAATCGTAAAAATTGCAATCGTGGCCTGAAAAAGTTATGAAACATACGTCTGAAATAAAACGAACCTAAAATATTTTCGAAGAAAAAAATCCTAAGAGATAGGCAATAACAGTAAGGGCAAAGTTAAAATAAAGCTGAGACTTCCAAACAGTTGTCAGAATGTCGAGACATACCCTTGAGACCCTACCATTTGTGCGTACTTATATTCGCCCGAGAATAATTTTAAACGGGGAGAAAGAAAAAAAAATGCTTAATACGTATTGCACGTGGAGTAATTTTGGGAACCAAATTTTGCTTTTCTTTAATGATGTTAACGCCGTTAGTGTTCCGTTTAAACATTAAAACAAAATGAGTTATTTTGCAATACGAAATTAATTTTTTCAAACTTGCTATACATAACCCCAAGCGGTAATTACATTTGTTAACAAGAGCTTTTGTAATTTTTTTTGCGTTAAATTGCATTTATTTAATGTTAAATTTTGCTCGTTAGAGCGTGCTTAACTTCATGTTGAATTAACAAAATTCTTATTATATGTAAATATTAAAATTTGCCTAAAAATAGTAGTACTTCGAATGCTAAAAAGTAAGTTGAGTTTGTAATACGGTTGATTTATTAATTAAACAAACAAAGTAATTATTTTAATCAATTTTTATTATTATGCAATTTTTATTTTCATAATTTTTACTTGTACTTAAACCTATAAGCACGAAATACTTAAGCGTTTAATTGTTTTGCAAAGAGACACTGAAGCTAAGGCTGGCAGTTTCTAGTCAATATAGGAACTATATATAATATCTGTAATACGATATTTTGAATAAAATACTTTAAATACCTGAAAACTTAAGTTTAAAAAAAACGGTGTTTAACAAAATCTCTAAATAAATGCCGTTAGTAGAGAGCAATCGAATAAACCGCGAATCAAAACTTCAAACATCCAATTAAACCGCAAATCAAAACAAAAAAGAGTTTATTAAACCGCAAAATCACAAATAAAGACTCAAAACAGCAAATGAAATCGCGGATTACAACACAAATTAAACCGCAAAACAATCGATTAAACCGTGGATCAAAGATTCACACAGCAAATTAAACGCGAATAAAAAAAGTTATTTAAACCGCAAAATATTAAACTAAATCTCAAATTAAACCGCAAAGCAAAAAAATAAATCGCAAATCAAAACTTTAAATGGTCAAATAAAAACAAAAAAGATGAAACCGCGAAATCAAAAATAAAAATGCAAAGCAGCAAATTAAATCACGAATAAAACGCAAATCATACCGTAGAGTATCGATTAAATCGCGGATCGAAACTTCAATGCGAATAAAAACGGAAAAAAGTTAACTAAACCGCGAAATCACAAATGCAAAAGCGAAACAGCAAATTAAACCGCATTTCAAACCGCAAAGTAGTTAAAACGTTAAACAACAAATTAAACGTCAATAAAAACGGAAAATAGTTAATTAAACTGCAAAACATTACGAACAAAAACGCAAAACAGCAAACTAAACCGCGAATTAAAACGGAAGTAAAACCGCAAATCAATCGATTAAACCGCAAATCAAAATTTCAAACAGCCAATTAAACCGCAAATCAAAACAAAAAAGAGTTTATTAAACCGCAAAATCACGAATAAAGACTCAAAACAGCAAACGAAATTGCGGATTACAACACAAATCAAACCGCAAAACAGTCGATTAAACCGTGGATCAAAGATTCACACAGCAAATTAAACGCGAATAAAAAAAGTTATTTAAACCACGAAATATTAAACTAAAACTCACATCAAACCACAAAACAATTAAATAAATGGCGAATCAAAACTTTAAATGGTCAAATAAAAACAAAAAAAAATGAAACCGCGAAATCAAAAATAAAAATGCAAAGCAGCAAATTAAATCACGAATAAAACGCAAATCAAACAGTAGAGTATCGATTAAATCGCGGATCGAAACTTCAAGAAGCAAATTAAATGCGAATAAAAACGAAAAAGAGTTAATTAAACTATAAAATTACAAATAAAAACGCCGCTAAAACGCAAATCAAACCGTAAAGCAAATTAAACCGTTCAAGCTTCAAACAGCAAATAAAATGCGAATAAAAACGGGAAAAAGTTTATTAAACCGCAAACTTACGAATAAAGACACAAAAAAAATGAAATCGCGAATTAAAACTTAAAACAAACCAAACAGTAGTCAATTAAAACACAAGTTAAAACTTCAAACAGCTAATTAAACTACAAATAAAAACGAATAAGAAATAATTAAACTGCTAAGTCCCAAATAAAAACACAAAACAGTAAATTAAGCCGCGACTTAAAACGCAAATAAAATCGCACTGCAATTGATTAAACCGCGGATTAAAACTTCAAACAGGAAATTAAATGAAAACGGGAAAACGTTAACTAAACCGCGAAATAACCAATGCAAAGACAAAACAACAAATTAAGCCACAAATAAAAACAAATTTTAAACCGTAAAACAGTCGATTAACACTTTAGACAGCAAGTTAAACGCGAACATAAACGAAAAAAGATTAATTAAACCGCAAAATTGCAAATGGAGAGGCATAACAGAAACTAAACCACAGATTAAATAGCAAAGACGTCGATTGAGCTGTTTTAAAAAGGCAAATTATTTGTGCAAAAAAAACGGAGAAAAGATAATGAAACCGAAAACTCACAAATAAAAAACAAAACAAAAAATTAAACCACAAATTAAAAGGCAAAGTTGTCGATTAATTCGTAAATAAAAACTTACAAACAACCAATTAAACTGCAAATCAAAACAAAAAATAGTTAATTAATATTATTAAATCGCGGATTAAAACGCAAATAAATCCGCAAAGCAGTTCATTAAACGGCGGATCAAAACTTCAAACAACAAATTAAATCTGAATAAATATAGAAATGAGTTAACGAAACCCGAAATCACAAATTAAAAGGCAAAACAGCAGATTTAAACTCAATCAGACCGCAAAGCTGTGATTTAAACAGCGGCTCAAAACTTAAAACAGCAATTTAATCAGCAACTAGAAACCTTAAAAAGTTAACTAAAACGCAAAATCAAATAAACCGCAGAGAAGTCGATTGAACGGCAAATCAAAACTTCAAACAGCAAACTAAATGCAAATCAAAACGGAAAAAAGTTAACGAAGCAGCAATTTTAACGCATTTAAACTGCAAACCAGTCAGTTAGACCACAGATTAATAGTTAAAACAGCAAATTAAACCGCGGATTAAAATGTAAATCAAACCGCAAAGCAGTCAATTAAACCGCGAATCAAAACTCAAAACCGTACCGCAAAATTGCAAATAAAGAGGCAAAACAACGAAACTCAACCGCAAGTTAAAACGCAAAGTTTACACGGTTTAATCGACTCGTGAGTGAAAACTCCAAACAGCCAATTAAACTGCAAATAAAAACTAGAAACAGTTGATTAAACCGCGAAATCGTGAACAAAAACGCAAAATAGCAAATTAAGCAGCGGATTTAAACTCAATCAGACTGCAAAGCTGTGATTTAAACGGCGGATCAAAACTTCAAACAACAAATTAAATCTGAATAGATATAGAAAAGAGTTAACGAAACCCGAAATCACAAATTAAAAAGCAAAACAGCAAATTAAACAGTAGATTTGAACTCAATCAGACCGCAATTTAATTTAATCAGCAACTAGAAACCGTAAAAAGTTAACTAACGGGCAAAATCAAATAAACCGCAGAAAGGTCGATTGAACGGCGGATCAAAATTTCAAACAGAAAATTAAATGCAAATAAAAACGAAAAAGAGTTAACGAAGCCGCAGATTTCAACGCACTCAAACCGCAAAGCCAAAGCAGTCACTTAAACCGCAAGTTAATAGTTAAAACAGAAAATTAAATCGCGGATTAAAACGTAAATCGAACCGCAAAGCAGTCAATTAAACCGCGAATCAAAACTGAAAAACCGCACCGCAAAATTGCAAATAAAGAGGCAAAACAACAAAATAAACCGCAAAGTAAAACGCAAAGTTTACACGGTTTAATCGACTCGTGAGTAAAAACAGCCAATTAATCTGCAAATAAAAACTAGAAACAGTTGATTAAACCGCGAAATCTGGAACAAAAACAGAAAACAGCAAATTAAACAGCGGATTAAAACGCAAATTAAACCGTAAAGAAGTTGATTAAACGCGGATGAAAACTTCAAACAGCAAATTAAACGCAAATAAAAACGAGAAGGGGTTAACTAAACTGCAAGATCGCCAATGAAGAAGGAAAACAGCAAATGAATCCGCGAATCCAAATTTAAAACAACAAATTAAACCGAAAATGTGGGAGATTGATGGCGGTATTTTATTGATGTTTTTTATGTAAAGAATCAAGTATACAGAAATAACTAAAATCCGCGCATTCTTCGTGGGTCAATTTTTGACATGTATCATATTTAATCTTCATCAAATGTCTTGCCTTTGCAATTAGTGGTTTCTATATTTTTCTCTTTATTTGCTTCTGTAGCTTTTTTGTCTGTTTTATTATTTCACCTTAGAACAATAGATTAAACCGCAGATCAAAACTTCAACTGCAAAACAGTCGTTAAAACCGCGGATTAAAATGTGTAAAAGCAAATTAAACCGCGGATTAAAAACACAAATCAAACTGCATAGCACTCAATTAAACCGCAGATCAATACTTTACACAACAAATTAAACGCAAACAAAAACAGAAAAGAGTTAATTAAACCGCAAATTAAGAAACAAAACAGCAAACTAAAGCGCAAAATTACAAATAAAAAGGCAAAACAGCAAATTAAACCGAACACTAAAACAAATAAAGCCGTACAGCAGTCAATTAAACCGCGGACCAAAACTTTAAACCGCAAATTAAATGCGAGTAAAAACGGGAAATAGTTAATTAAACCGCGAAATCACGAATGCAGAGACGAAACATCAAATTAAACCGCGAATCAGAATAAGAAATCAAAAATGTGAGAGATTGTTGGCAGCATTCTATTGCGATTTTTCAAATAAACAATAAAGTTTTTGACACGTATCATATTTAATCTTCATCGAATGTCTTGTGATAAATTATGCAAAAATATGAATTGCCCTTGCTTGCTAGTGTTTTCTATAATTTTCTCTTTATGTTCTTCTGTAGCATTTTTCCTGTTTTACTCTTTCACTTGTAGGTCCTTTAAATTTATTCTTCATTGTTGTAAATTTGTGCCCGATTTTCATTTTTTAAGACTCTTTGAACTTACTTATTTTATAAGTTATTTGTTTTGCTTTGTTGGTTTTCTGTTCTGCCAACTTCTCTTCTACGCGTTTTTTTTTCTGTCAGTTTTTTTACTGCAATTTGATAAGTCAGAAATTGTTACCAAAATCTTAACAGTAGTTTAAGTGTCTGAAAAAGAGGAAAGGAGAACAAGGGATTTGGTATACACGTTGAGATGAAAGTGTAAGAAATTTACAAAAAAGAAAAATTTGAGAGATACCATTCTTACAAATAAATTTTCCTATTGATATGTGTTTTTATAAATGTAAGATAAAGACCCAATTTTGGATTGGAATCAAAAATCGAAAAGTCTTTATGTACTGAAGTACGGGCATATAGACGACGATTTAAAGCTGCCTGAATATACCGCTTTATGTGACCATTCTTTACTAAAGCTTTAGTAAGACGACGAGGTTTTTAATCTAGATTCTCGGGTTAGCAAATAGAAGAAGCGAAATTCTAGGCGACTGAGACCAAACAATGAAAGTGTCATAATATACCTAAACCAGACTTTCGGCTTTCATATCAATGATTCCAAAACAACCGTTTTAAAGGATTCCATAAAAATGTTAGCTACAACAGAAGATATCGAAAAGCCCATAGTGGCACCCGAAACACTTATCCAGAAGAGAAACCAAATTTAATGGTAAGACAGAACTTTTTCGGTGATAATAAGAAAATCTTTGGTAAAAAGTTAAGTGACATCAAAGCTCACAAAAAGATCTTGGAGTTTAATAGATTTCAGACTTTGAATGAAATGATGAGAGATGAGAATGTAAGAAAATGTTTTATCTGTAAAATCGGAAAAATGCTAGACTGTACCTTGGCTAGCTCGTGCGTAGAAGATTGGATAGTACTGACAATAGGTCTAAAAGGTATACCTTGTTTGTAGACTTTGGAAATCTGCATAGACGAAATTGACGTTTGGTTTCAGGAAGATCTGATGATTTCGCTGACCTCGCGTTCAATCTTGGAAGTGGGATTACGGGTTAAAAGAACGTACGTATCCTCTGACAAAATAGAATCTACTTTCTCAACGCAAGTCGTTTGATTCAAAATGACAGTAGCGTTGTTTTTGTCGGCTGAAAGAACAACGATATCGGGCTTTTTGCAAAGATTTTTGAAAGCTAAATCTTCCAATTTAGAAACGTTTGACTTAGAAGCTTTTGCGATCTGAAATGTGGTAAGGAAGATGTTTTTTTAAAAGACTCAACAACACATAAAATGTATGTTTATGTTCTGAAGTTGCCTCGTCTTTTTGACAATTTTCACAAATTTCTCTTTTTGGGCACATTCCTGAAAACACGCTTGTCTTTTTTTCGGCCTCTCGATCTTGCTTTACCGGTCGTTTTTGTAGCGCCGGTGTGCTACTGCTGAAAAGGCTGCGCTTTTGCACCTCTGTTGTTCTGGCAGTTGGTACAATTGCGTGCGCCGTCTGATGTTGCTGTTGCGTTTCTGACGTAGCCGCCATTGCATCCTGTATAGGTGGTGTTTGCTTTCACGTTCCTGCCATTGGAATGGAACCGGTTGCCTGAGCCCCTGATTTCTTTTGTTTTTTAGTTTTTGCTTTGCCACCCGCAACACCTTTTTAGATTTTTTGGGTTCGTGCTCAGCATCAATCGATATTTTCTGCTAAAAGTCCCCGTCATTTTTCGAATTTTGTATAGATGCTGCCCCGATGTTTGAACCAGGGACGACTGGTCTTCTATCCAGTCACGCATCTTTCGGCTTGGTCCTCACCACCTTAGATTTAAGTTTTTGATAAGGTTGTCTCCTCTTGATTCAGACAATTAAGCCAAGAATCCTCAGCACTACTTGCCTGTGAGACATGTCTACAACAGCAAGAGGTTTGGGTTTGGCTGCCGTGTCTACTGAACAAAGTCAGTAGAGCAGCAACAGGCATCGTTACCCCAGTGTCGGTTCTTGCCATCACCCTCCAGTTTGAGCTGCGATAGCTAGTTTACGTGAAAGTAGTTTTAGAGAATGTACTGATTTTAGGCCGCCACTCCAACACTTGCCAAGGTAAACAGTGTTGTCCCGGTTCAGCTAGTGAAGCTGCGTACCATGAGACCTTATCTACCCTCCTATCCACCACCTGGAGACGAGTCCGATAGGTAGCTCAACCCACAGGCAAAACATCTTCCTTTATGTGTTTTGTTTCTTTGCGAACTAATTATTACGTCGCCAAAATTACTGTATCCCTAATGCGTTTTGATAATAAGACAAAAGTTTCTAAATTACAAACTTAGTGGCAGTAGCTGCTGTTAGTTTGTATTAGCACTTATTTGAGAAAAAAACAAAAAAAACTATTACACCCGTCGAAGATCTACCAAATTAATTGTGCATTGTTACTTTCTTTAGCGATATTAGAATGTATTTGAGTGTACGTAACTAGTAGTTAGGATTTGTGGGAAAAAACTTTTTATAAAGTATTTTTGAAACTAAAAAATAACCAAAAAAGTTATGTAAATTTATTGTAATATAAAACAAAGTTAAAGGTTTTGGTAAGATAATACAATAAAAAGTTATTTTCGTATCGTGATATCTCTTACATCGTAATCTTAACCTCAATCAAACTCGCTTTTTTTACTCTTTCTTCTATTTTGGAAAGTTAATTTTAATAGATTTTCGGCGTGGATTTGTCGAAAGTAAAAAATCAATTCGCTGGAAAACGAAAGTTAGATACAAAAGAAATGTTTTCCCATAAATGTAACACGTGCGACGTGCAAATCGAAGGCGGCCTTTTTTTCGCCAATATCTTTTTATATTAAGTTTTAAAAAAAGAACGAGCCCCGAACCGCACCCGCACGTAGTATAACGAAAGGGTTTGTCTTCGGAGAGTCCACTTCATTCTATTTAGTGAAACATGGACGGCATCTAGGGCTTTGTAGAGTTCGGGGCTAAGAGTCGGTTGGACGGTCCGAGTCCCAAAGGACGCATCGACTTGTCAACCCTCGCCGTTTCGTGCACGTGTCGTGTAATTCAGCTTTACTGACTTGTGAACATGGATATTGAAATGCCACTTAAACTTTAAATCAAATTCGCAGGTGATTCATGGTTGTAATTTGCGTTCTAAGCGAGGAAACGTTACTACGAATCGTCATCGTTTCGAGCACTCGCTTTTACATAAAACTTTTACCTAATCCATCAACATAACCTAAAAGTTTCGTTAAGTCCGCGTTACTTCAGCCATAGTTTATTTCAAAATAACTTCAGGAATGGGCGCCAGGCTAAAGCTTGCAAAATTATGCTGGACTTGTAGTTTCATTGTCAAAGACATTCTTAACATAGTTTCTATATTTAAAGTCGAGTATATCGAAGGTAATTCCAAATTAATCCTACACAAATTTTTCAGCGTTATCCAACGAGAATGCAACCGAAAATAAGTTGGCTGTGAATGCGTTAAACAAAAATCCAAGTCGTTTCCGCTTGTTTTGTTCTTTTTACTTTTCGGTGCGCGTAGTTCTCCGGACCCGAACCCGTTTTAATAATTAACGCCAAAAAACGTACTCGGGGAAATTGAATCCAATTTTCTTGTCGGTCAAGTAATTGCTGTGGTATATTATTTTTTCAGCCCAATTAATGACACGCAGATGTAAAATTTAACTTTTCGAAATACTCTCGCATCATAATTATGAGGCAAAATGTATTTTTTTTCCAAATCGATAGTAACCCTAAAGACGTTCTGTTGGCTAAATATACATGCGAAAGGGGAGACGAAGCAAAAAAAGAAGATATATTACGCCCAAATAAACGGAAGGGATTAATGCATTATGTGCACGGGTATTTAAGGAAATGCGGACCAGCTGATGTTTAGTTCCGGTGCAGTATTTTACCCACAACTTATATGCGCGTTAAAGACAGAATATAGAACTTAAAACGCGATGGAAAAAGAAGACGTAATAGTCTAGACGTTCCTCGGTGGAAATTTTGTTAGAAACTACGGAAACCCCGTGACGCCGTCGTCGTCGGTAACCACGTGGCGACGCTCAGAATAGACGCATGATTCATCAGACTTGAACCGTCTTCGTTCAATCGTCGTTTTTCTCCCTTTAACTAAAATCCGACCCTAACGTTATACAAAACCCTCTCTTGAAGTCATTGCGGCTGGTTGACAGATAAACTTGAGGCAACTAATGGACAGAGTCGTCTATATTTAAATACTTTAAATAGCATTGTTTCGGCTTGTGTAGCTACAAACAGTGTGGGTAATTTAGCTGCCTACTTTGTTTTTAAAGATCAAACGATGTCACTAAAATACCATAAACACCGATTTATATTAAATCCACAAGATTATTTTTACGACATGCCCTAAGTTATACAAATCCCGTTTCGAAATTCTACTCGAAATAAAATTTTACAAGCACGACTAGCACGGACGCATAAAGTATTCTTATAGAGTAAAGTGCATCGTATGCAAAACACTCTTTTGTCTTATTTTCATAAAGTTAAACTGCCGTAAAATATTTGGCATTAACTTTTCTGCATCGTTTTAAAGCTCCGATCGTATAAGTTAAACTAACGCCGTTTTTAATCATATTTTGGTTCGGCGGAGTTTTGGATCGAAGGACCAATTTTCTACGTAAATTTGAAAATAAACTTTGATAAAGCTTTTATAAAAGCATTTTTAAAATTAATTTATTTGTGTCGTTGATTAAAATTTTAAAAATTGGCATTGGTCTTTAAATGTTAATAAAACCGTGTGTAGGATTTTGATGTTGTTTGAAACAATATCAAGTAACGTAGGATTTCAGCCATCTATGATTATTTTTATTACAACTAACTTAATATTGCGCAAAACAATTAGTAGTAATTGTTTTTGTTTTTAAAGGTCACTGTCTAGTTATAATTTTTCTAATTGTTATTGACATTTAAAAAGCATATTGCGTATTTTGTTTTTCCCAGCTAACTTGTTTTTCTTCGTTTCTACAAACGTTGTTTACAAAATTTAGTTTAGTTTACATATGCAAAAAAGACCATGTTTAATTTTTTAAAATTTTTATTTTACATAGATTTGAAAGTTTTCCACATTTATTTTGTACAATTTCTTTTTTATTCTAAGTAATATTTTTACATTTAATTAAAATCTATGTATTTTATATCTTAACTTGTTCATAGTGTCAATGATACTTCTTCTACACATGGTTTTGTTCAAGCAATGTAAAGCTTTATAGTGACACGTTTTATAGACGTCAGTTACACTCCCAACACAGCCAACTTTATTCTCACAATTCACGTGCATTATTTACAACAATTATGTCAACACTCTCAATTTCTTTATTGATAAAAGCAAAGCAAATGCTATTCTCAGTCGGCAACACTTAAAAACAACAAATAGATTAATACAATCAGATTAGTAGAATGCGTGTAGAAACGAGTTTTTGTAAGGTTCTAATCGTCTACTAAAACTTTCGACTAATCAGATATCATTACGTCATTAGGTGCGTTTTATTTTAAACAGAGTCTACTATTTGCAGTCAACGAATTGAAATACGTTATTACTTTTTTTGTTGTCAAGATCAGGTTTTTTATTGCTATCGTTACAAGTTCTTCGAGAAATTGACTTATATTTGTTTCATTGTGGGCGGCTGAGTCATAGGTCCTCCAGGTCATGGCGTTAGGCATTAACCACCTAACACATAGAAAACATTAAGGAAAAAAAGGATGACAGAGTGGAAGAATGAAAATATTCCTCGGGTGTTAATCCACACCTCATCAAGAAGGAGCCCCATTGGATATGAGAGGGGGGGTAATTATTCCACGTTGCGTTCTAAGGACTCAGTTTTAAAACTTAACCACAAAACAAAAAAGTCCAAGGAAAAGGGAATCACTATTGGAACTTGGAACATTCATGGATGCAGAGTAAAGATAAAGAGGTAATACAATAATTAAAGAAAACAACCGTAGACATATTAATAATCAATGAAACAAAAAAGTATGGAAATGGAACAGAAACCCTAGAAGGAATATTGCACTGTTGTAGTAAAGTGAATAAGGAACAACGGACAAAACCAGGGGTAGGAGTTCTCATAAAAAACAAATAGAAAAATATGATCAAATCGTGGCAACCAATAAATAAAAGTGAATTTAAAGATTTGTAGCAGAGAAATTACGATACCAAGGGTATACGGACCAACGGATGATAGCCCAGTGTTAGAAAAAGATAAATTTATACACACTCTAACAAAAGAAATAAAGAAAGTGAAAACAACATGAGAAATTATAACTGACGATTTGAATGGAAGAACAGGAAGTAGGGAGAAGGATGAAACGCTAGGACAGTTTGGAAAGGAAATCGTGAATGATAACAGGGAAAGAATAACAGAAATGTGTGAACTACAAAATCTCAAAATAATAAACGGATTTTTCCAGCACAAAAACATACATAAATACACCTGGACGCAAAAAACAAGAAATCTAAAATCAATTGTAGATTACATATTAGCAAAGAATAAACTACAGTAACAATTAAAGACGTACGAGTGAAAAGAAGAGCCGAGTGCGGCAGCAATCACAGAAAAATCGATAAAAACCGAAAACTCAAACTGTACGTACTGCAAGACGAGGCAATAAGAAAACTATACCAGAGAAGACTGAACCAAAACCTAACAGAGTTCAGATTTGATAAAGTGGAGAATACGTATAAAAAAATAAAGGACAGTATGAAAGAAGCGGCATTAGAAGCATTAGGAGAAATCAATAGAACAGAAACGAATTTTAAATGGAAATTTAATAAAGCAGCCACTGAAACAATTAATGTGAAAAAACAACTATAAAAAATAACTAAACACAAAAAAAAATAGAGAAGGAAAAATGCTAGTCAAAAAGGATGGAAAAGAACCTGCCAAGTCGTCGACCAATATATTAGAGGGACAAGAAGCTCAGAATCCTGAAAAATAAAAGAAACTTTAAAACGAATAACACGGATAAAGCACACATACCGTATATCAAGAAAGATGAATGAAAATCCTACTATAAGAACCTACTAACGGAAACACGAAAACAATTTATAGAACAAAAAGAAGAACAAAGAAAAAATGGAAGGAAAAGAAATAGTAGACATCACAGAAGGAGACATGCACAAAGCAATAAAAACTTTAAAAAATAATAAATCAAGAGGACCCGGAAGAATTGACCTAGAACTAATAAAATACGGATACAAAAAACTGATACGGATGATCAGAAACATGTTTCAAAAAATAATAAATGAAGAACAAATGGAAACATGCATATCTAACTTCTATATTTAAAAGAGGGAACAAAAAGAAATGCAAAAATTACAGAAGAATAGGCGTAATAATGGGAAGAATCTACGGAAGGGTAATAAGGAATAAACTAGAGGAAAGTATAGAAGAAAGAATTGGGAAAGAAGTAGGAAGATCAATCATAAATCACATACACATGTTACAACAACTTATAGAAAAAAATGACCAAATTTATAGCAATAAATCTCGCTTTCATTGATTTAAAAAAAGCGTATGACACGGTACCAAGAAGCAAACCCTGGAAAGCCGTGACAGAAATCGGAGTACCACACAATCTGATAGAGGCGGTGAAGAAATTACATAGAAACAACAAAATAGCAGTAAAAGTTGAATCAAAAATGACAGACAACTTTGAAACCACTAAATGATTCATACAAAGTTGCTCTACTTCACCTACACCTTTTAAAATATACCTTGACCACACCTTGAAAAACTGGAAACGAAAATACGAAGAAATAGGCGTGCCAGTTAGAAAGGAACACTTATACACACTAAGTTTTGCAGAAAATTAGCTTTGTCTTAAGACAAAGAGAATCTCAATTTTATGCTGCGTAAGTTAAAAGAACCATATACAAAAGCAGAACTAGAAATGAATTTTACGAAAACAAAATACCTGGTAACATCAAAAGAAAAAGAAGGAGACCTTACAGTAGATAAAAACCCCAAAATAGAAGAAGTAGAAATGTTTAAATACCTAGGATACACTATAACAAAAAATACTTGAACGGAAAAGGAGATAAAAAATAGATTGGAACAGACACCAAAATGTATAAGGCAACTCCACCCAATTATATGGGATAAGGACATTACAAGAAATACAAAAATCCAGATATACAATGCCATGATACAAAGCATTATGACATACGGAGCAGAAAATTAGATCATAGATAAAATAAATCGAAGTAAAATAACAGCAGTGGAAATGGAATATTGGAGAAGCTGCTGTGGAGTTACGAGATTGGACAGAATAAGCAATGATGAAATCAAACATAGCATCACTGTGCAGACACATACGCTCAGCTACATTAAAGAAAAAAGACTCCAATGAGACGATGTAAAAACAGTAGATGGATAAATAGAGTGACGGACTGGAGCGCCATAGGTAGAAGAAAAAGAGGAAGACTAAGGAGATCATGAAAAGACGAAGTGAATGAAGCAATGGAAAAAATAAACATTGCTGATGGAAAATGGAACAACAAAAAAGAATGGAGATGAGGTTGAGGTTGAGAGATAGAAGGCGGTGGCAACCGTAAAGAATCCAACATATATATATGTTGTTTCATTGTTTGCTTCTGAGCTGAGTAGTCACACTTTGCTCGTTCAAACAAAGCAGTCCGTAATTTCTGATAATTTTATTTAGTGTACTTAAACTTTTTTTGGCAGATTAGAATCAAATAAAATCTGGAAACCCACAAAGATAATAGACCCGTAACTAAATCATTTGGCCAACTAATTGTTTCCTTAGTTACGTTGCTATTATATATCTAAGAAATGCTACAAGTTTCTAAAAATTTACAAACATTCCACAGTTAACTCGCAATATAATTGAAACAATTCCTATCGGAGAGAGGTGAGGTCCAAGTGATAAGAATTTTTTCTAATGGGCGCCAGATCTTGTTTTGCAGATACAGTTTTAGTTAGATCAGTACAGAAGGCTCAAAACTTGCATTAAAATTTTAGGGTTCGTACACTTGGAGAAACGAAAAATTAAACCATTTTGTTAACATCAGTTTCGATTTAATTATCAATAACAAATAACAACCGTAGTTATTGGCAAACAAGACTTGCGAGAAACGCCGTAGTGACATCGATTGATAATCAAAATTTAATTTACTCAAATCCGGTGTTAACCTTTAGAAAATGTTTTTCCAATGGCTCACCTGTAATTAAACTAACTAAAAAAACTGCGTCAAACGAATGGCTCAAAGAAAAGTCTATGTCTGGAAGTAAAAGTATTAATCGTATCTGCACATCATATAGTAGTTAATTATAGAGTAGAAATTTTTCACAATCAGTCCGAATGCTTTTGACATGCCAAAGGGGTGCTTAACTTTTATAAATAGATGATCGTGACTCACATTTGGATGTAACACGTGGTGCTAAAAAATCGACATGAAAGTTACATTTAATCCGAAAAAAGATAGAAAAAGCTTACCCTGCGTTGAATAAGTTAACTAATTAAAGCTATTTTTGAGATACATTACGCCACAACACATTGATATTTTAAGAAATAATTTTTAAAATTCAACCGGGCATATTAAGTGTACGACAAAGTGAAAGTAAAAAGACGACTCGCACGGAAAAAAACATGATACTTGTTAGATGACGTCAAGAAGTGACGAACTAACTTCATGTCAACCAAAAATACACAAGTTTAAATTTAAAGCACGTAACAGAATACTCCTTCTTCTTCAACAATACGAAAGCGGGGGCCATAGATAACAAAACGAAAGCTAAAATGAAGATAGAAATTTAAGCAAACGCCAAGGACAGAACCTTAAATCCAAAAAACCCAAACTCGTGTAATTTCATCAGATTACTACGAATACAGAAAAGTCAAAAGATTTTCAGAATATTTAAAACACCGACCACCAAAATTGTAACAGAAGCGCATGAAACAAGAAATCAAGAGTAATTTAATCCAAAAGCAAAGAACAATACCTACAAGATTTACTAATTTTCGAAGCGCAAAAAACGATGCCAAAAAATAAGGTACAAATAATCAGTAACTCTGAAAATTGTTCCCAAAATAAAGAAACTCAAAAGAATGGGCAAAGAAACTGAAAGGATCCTAGGGAAAACGTAAGTTTCCACTAGAGTTAGGATATTCCCTAATAAGACTACATCTGTCAATTTTATAGCGACTCGGAACTAAAACGGCTCTCGCGTTGGAGGTAATAAAACGCGATGGCGGGTCGCCCAGTAAACGGCATCATTACAAACCCAGCGAGCTCTTATTACTCCCTACAGAGTGCACAGTTTCCTCCTACTCAGAATGACGAGAAGCACAAAGCTTGGAAACTCTCCAGATTTACAAAGTGGTGCTCTTAAAAACCAAGATAAACTCTCCTAACCCAAACAGATAAAAAATGATGAAAACTGAGATCTAAAAATTTTGCTCAAAAAATCCAAAATTGAAAGCATTAGGATCACGAGTTGCAGTTCTGATTTGCACAAAATTTCCGATTTATCGCACTGGTTAAGCTACCCCTGAGTAAGCTTCTAGTTTTTCCTTTACGATTCCCCACAAGGTATTATTTTGAGCAAGCCGTAAGTTTGTCTAAACAGAAGTTCTGTCACTTCCAGATACGATACACAGCGATTCCCAAACAAAGCAAAGCCAGAAGGTAGAAATTAGAGAAAGACATAGCAAAAAACAAAAAAAAACGGCCAGATGTTGTGCTTTGTCCATCCCTCTCTATGTAAAGAGATTTTACTAGAAGCATGGAAGCATCTCCTTCCTTCATCCTACATTAGGGCGTAACCTTCATGATGATAACGTTTTGAGATTAAGTCTTTAAAAGGACAAAAAGAATCAGAAAAATCTATAGACATTTGGCTTGAGCATTATGAGTATCAAGAGTGTACTAGAAGCTTTGAACCTTATTCTTCCTTCTTCTTCTTATATTAAGGTGTAACCTTTTATCATGATAACGTTTTGAGATTAAATCTCTAAAATGACTAATAGAATCACAAAATTTGTATAAAAATCCGACTTGAGCATTAATTACTAAAAGTGTACTAAAAGCATTTATGCTTCTCTTTCCTTTTTCTAATATTAGGACTTAACTTTTCATGAAGTTAACGTTTTGAGATTGAGTTTTTTGAAATGCTGAATAAAATGAGATAAAAATCTGGATTTAGCAATATGAGTACCAAGAGTTTACTAGAAGCATTGAACCTTCTTTTTTTTTTCTTATTGTATTAAGGCTTAACATTTCAAAATCATAACGTTTTCAGAATAGGTTTTTAAAATGCTAAATAGAATTAAAAAAAAATATAAAAATGTGCCTTGGGCATTATGAGTACTAAAAGTGTACTAGAAACATTGATGCTTTTTCTTTTTTTTCGTATATACGAGCTTAATGTTTCATGATAATAACCTTTTGAGATTAAATCTTTAAAATGATAAATAGAATCAGAAATTTTTTATAAACATTTGGTTTGGGCATTATGAGTACCAAGAGTGTACTAGAAGCATTGATGCTTCTTCGTATATTAGGGCTTAACTTTCCACGATTATAACGTTTTGAGATTAGGTCTTTAAAATGCTGAATACAATCAGAATTTTTTTATAAAAAAATCGTTTAAGCATTATGAGTACTAGGACTGTACTAGAAACATTGATGCTTTTTCTTCTTAAATTAGAGCTTAACCTGTCATGATGATAACGTTTTGAGATTAAATCTTTAAAATATTGAATAGAATCAGAAGATTTTTATAAAAAAGTCCGGCTTGAGCATTATGAGTACCAAGAGTGTACTAGCAGCTTTGAACCAAAAATTTATTTTCTTTCCTTTTTGTTATATAAAGGCTTAATTTTACATGATAATAACGCTTTGAGACTAAATGTTTGAATTGATAAATATAATTATAAATAATCAATTAAACCTGGCTTGAGCTTTATGAGTACTAAGAGTCTACTAGAAGCATTAATGCTTCTCCTTACTTCTTCTTATATTAAGGCTTACCGTTTTATGATAATAATGTTTTGAGATGAAACTTTTAAAGTGATAAATTGAATCAAAAAAATCTATAAATATCTGACTTGAGCATAATGAGTATCAAGAGTATACTAGAAGCATTGATACTTTTGCTTCTTTCTTTTTATATTAGAGTTTAACCTTTAATGATAATAACGTTTTAAGATTAAATCTTTGAAATGATGAATAAAATCAGAAAATTTCTATAAACATTTGGCTTGGTTATTATGAGTACCAAGAGTGTACCAGAAGCATTAATGCTTCTCTTTTTCTTTTGTTATATTGAGTCTTAACCTTTCATAATGATAACGTTTTAAAATTAGGTCTATAAATTTTAATAGAATCAGAAAATTTTGATAAAACCTAACTTGGGTTTAACTTTCCATGATGACGTTTTGAATTTAAATCGTTAAAATGCTGAATAGAATCAGGAAATTTCTATAAAAAAAATTGGCTTCAGCATTATGAGTACCAAGAGTGTATTAGAAACATTGACGCTTCTTCTTTCTTTTTTTTATATTAATGCTTAACCTTCCACGATTATAACGTTTTAAAATTAGGACTTTGAAACTCTGAATAGAAATAGAAAAGTTTTATAATAAAATTGGTTTGGGCATTATGAGTACTAAGAGTATACCAGAAACGTTGATGCTTCTTCTTTCTTCATCTTAAATATAAGACTTAATTTTCCACAATTATAAAGTTTTATGATTAAATTTTAGAATGCTGAATAGAATCAGAACATTTGTATAAACATGTAGCTTGGACATTATGAGTACCAAAAGTGTACAAGATGAATTGATGCTTCTTCTTCTTTCTTCTTATATTAAATCCTAACGTTTTATGACAATGTTTTGAGATTATATCTTTAAAATGATGAATAGAATCAGAAATTTAAAAATAAATCAAAGATAAAATCTAGCTAGGGCATCATGAGTACTAAGAGTGCACTAGAAGCATTGATGCTCATTCTTCCTTTTTCTTATATTATACTTTAATTTTTCATGATGATAATGTTATGAAATTAAATCTTTAAATTAATGAGTCAAATCCAAAAATTTCTTTAAAAAATTGGTTTGAGAATTATTAGCACTAAGAGTGTATTAGAAGCATTGGTGTTTCTTCTTTCTCGTTTTATATTAAGGTTTAACCTTCCACTATCATAACGTTTTAAGATTCAGTCTAAAATGCTGAATAAAATCAGAAAATTTCTAGAAAAATGTAGCTTGGGCATTATGAGTAGCAAAAGTGTACTAGAAGAATTGATGCTTCGTCTTTCTTTTTTGTATATTAGAGATTAACCTTCCATGATAATAACGTTTTGAAATCAAATCTTTAAAACGATGAATAGAATCAGAAATTTTCTATAAAAAATTGGCTTAGGCGTTCTGAGTACCAAGTGTGTATTCTCTTTCTCTCTTGCTATATAAGGGCTTAATTTTATATAATGATAAAGTTTTAAGATTAAATCTTTAAAATGGTAAATATATTCAATAAAAATCTATAAAAATCTGGCTTGAGCCTTGTGAATACTAAGACTGTACTAGAAACATAACATTGATGCTTCTTCTTCATTCTTTCTATATTAAGACTTAACCATTTATGATAATAACGTTTTGAGATGCATCCTTTAAAGTGATGAATATAATCAGAAAAAATCTATAAAAATCTGATTTGAGCATTATAATTATCAAGAGTGTACCAGAAGCATTGATGCTTCTTCTTCATAGTTCTTATATTAAGGACTAACCTTCCATAATCATAACGTTTTGAGATCAAGTCTTTAAAATGCTCAATAAAATCAGAAAATATTTATAAAAATCAGTTTTGAACATTATGAGTACCATGAGTGTACTAGAACTATTGATGCTTTTTCTTCCTTCTTTTTATATTAGCGTTTAACATTGGTTTCTCTATTTCTTCTTTTTCTTACACGTTGACGTTCAAATTTTGTGCCCACGCTTGTGTGGTTATATTGAGAGTCGTTTTCTGTTGTGTCTGCGTTGGAAGTTTTTTCAATTATTTTTCTGTTTTTATCGTTTCTTTTGTCTTATTTTCATAAAGTTAAACTGCTGTAAAATATCTGGTATTATCTTTTCTGCATCGTTTTAAAACTCCAATCGTATAAGTTAAACTAACCCCGTTTTTAATCATATTTTGGTTCGGCGGAGTTTTGGATCGAAGGACCAATTTTCTACGTAAATTTGAAAATAAACTTTGATAAAGCTTTTATAAAAGCATTTTTAAAATTAATTTATTTGTGTCGTTGATTAACATTTTAAAAATTAATATTGGTCTTTAAATCTTAATAAAACCGTGTGTAGGATTTTGATGTTTTTTAAAACAATTTCAAGTAACGTAGGATTTCAGCCATCTATGATTATTTTTATTACAAGTAACTTAATATTGCGCAAAGCAATTAGTAGTAATTGTTTTTTTTTATAAAGGTCACTGTCTTGTTATAATTTTTCTGATTGTTATTGACATTTAAAAAGCATATTGCGTATTTTGTTTTTCCCAGCTAACTTGTTTTTATTTTTTTTTTACAAACGTTGTTTACTAAATTTAGTTTACTTTACATATGCAAAAAAGATCATGTTTAATTTTTTTAAATTTTTATTTTACATGGATTTGAAAGTTTTCCACATTTTTTTTGTACAATTTCTTTTTTATTCTAAGTAATCTTTTATGTTTAATTCAAATCTATATATTTTGTATCTTAACCTGTTCATAGTGTCAATGATGCTTATTCTACACATAGTTTTGTTCAGTGCTATGTAAGGCTTTGTAGTGGCACGTTTTATAGATGTCAGTTACACTCCCAACACAGCCAACTTTATTCTCACAATTCACGTGCATTATTTACAACAATTATGTCAACACTCTCAATTTCTTTATTGATAAAAGCAAAGCAAATGCCATTCTCAGTCAACAACGCTTAAAAACAACAAATAGATCAGTAGACTGCTTATAGAAACAAGTTTTTGTAAGGTTAGTCTATATTTGACCGCTTAGAAGAGTTTCGGTGTTAGTAGCAAATACTAAACGTTTGTTACGACGTTTTTTTGTGTGGTATTTTAAATCCTTGCGGCTCTAATCGTCTACTAAAACTTTCGACCAATCAGATTTCATTACGTCATTAGGTGCGTTTTATTTTGAACAGGGTCTACTATTTGCAGTCAACGATTTGAACCACGTTATTTCTTCTTTTATTGCTAAGATGAGGTTTTTTATTGCTGTCGTTACAAGTTGTTTGGGAAATTGACTTGCATTTGTTTCACTGCGGCGTCTGTACCATAGTGGGCGTCTGAGTCATAGGTCCTCTAAAAGGGGGTTATGGGGTTAGGCATTAACCATATAACACATAAAAAACATTAAGGGAAAAGAGGATGACAAGGTGGAAGAATGAAAATAATCCCCGAGTGTTAATCCACACCTCATCAAGAGGGAGCCCCATTGGATACGGGGGGGGGGGAGCAATTATTCCACAAGGAGTACTAAGGACTCAGTTTTAAAAATCAACTACAAAACAAAAAAGCGCAAGAAAACAGAATCACCATTGGAAGGATGGAGAAGTAAGGATAAAGAGGTAATACAAAAATTAAAGAAAACAAGGGTAGACATATTAATAATTAATAAAACAAAAAAGAATGAAAATGGAACAGAAACTCCAAAAGGAATATTGCACTGTTGGAGTAGAGTAAATAAAGAACAACGAGCAAAACCAAGGATAGGAGTTCTCATAAAAAACAAATACAAGAATCGGGTCAAATCGTGGCAACCAATAAATGAAAGAATACTAAAAGTGAATTTAAAGATATATGGTAGAGAAATTACGATACCAGGGGTATACGGACCAACGGATGATAGCCCAGTGATAGGAAAAGATAAATACATACACACTCTAACGAAAGAAATAGAGAAAGTGAAAACAACAAGAGAAATTATCATAGCTGGCGATTTGAATGAAAGAACAGAAAGTAGGAAGAAGGATGAAACGGTGGGACAGTTTGGAGAGGAGATCGTGAATGATAACGGAGAAAAAATAACAGAAAAGTGTGAACTACAAAATCTCAAAATAACGAATGGATTTTTCCAACACAAAACATACATACACCCGGACGCAAGAAACGAGAAATCTTAAATCAATTATAGATTACATAATAGTAAAGAAAATGGAATTCAAAAAGAAAAACAAGAAAACAGGTTATTAAGTGTAAAGTTTAGAGGAGAAAAGGAATTATGTCGGATTCCGAGGAAGGGTGGTCAGAAGGAAAAAGAAAAAGGCAAGCTACGGTGGAAGAGGTGTTCAGGAAGAGCACCAAAGTAAGGAAATCGCCGGTAACGGAAAGTAAAGAGAGGAAAGAGGGGGATTTAGTAGAAATGTGTAAGGAACTGTTAAAGGAGGTAAAAAGTATAAAAGAGGAACAAATTAAAAAGGGTCAGAAGTTGGAAGAGAACAATAAAGAGGTAAAGAAGATGAAAGAAGAATTAAGAAAGTCAAATGAAAAATGGAAAAAGAAATTTGAAGAAATGGGAGAAATGTATAAAAAGTTGGAGGCCAGATTGGAGAAGATAGAGAGAAGCTGGGAAAAAACGGAAAAAGAAAAAAGGAGAACAAACATAATCATAAGAGATATGGAAGTGAAAGATGGAAAGAAGGAGCAAAAGGAGCAAGTGGAAAATTGGATGAAGAAGGATTTAAATATTGAGAAAACAGTGGTAGAAACTAGAAAGTTAGCAGAGCGTGTAATGTTAGTAAGGATGGGTACATTTGAGGATAAGTTAGATGTATGGAAGCAAAAAAGAAGGTTAAGAGGTACGAGCATTTATTTAGACGATGACATGACGAGAAGGGAAATAGATATACAAAAGAAGATAAGATATGAAGCGAGTAAGATGAAGAGAGAGGGGTAAAGTATTAAAATAGGATTCTTGAAAGTGTGGGTGGAAGGTGAAGAAAGATTTTGGGATGAGGAGAGGGGAACTCTAGTGAAGAAGTGGGCAAAAAACTAAGAGTTGTGGGAGGGAAGGATGGATCAAATGATGTTGGATTAGCAAGTTTTAAGGAAAATGAGATGGAAAATCAGAATCAAATAAAATTATTGTTTTGGAATGTGGCAGGCATAAAAAATAAGGGAGAGGATTTCTGGAGATATGTAGAGGGTTTTGATATGATGGGATTGTCGGAAACATGGTTGGAGGAAAAAGACTGGGAAGTATGGAAGGAAAAATTACCAGAAGGTTATAATTGGAAGGTGGAATTTGCAACAAGAAGAGAAAGTAAAGGTAGAACAAGGGGAGGAATACTAACGGGCATAAAAAGGAACTGGTCGGTTGAAGAAGAGGAGACAAACGAGAAGCAAGGGATAGGGATTCGTAAAAAATTATGTGGTCAGAGAAGGAAAGGAAAAATATATAGTGTTAATAGTTTATGGGCGGGATATGAGGATGATAAGTGAACAGATTGAGAAAATGGTACAGGGGGAAGAAAAAGAAAAGATTATTATAGGGGGGATTTTAACGCGAGAACAGTGGAAAAGGGAGGAGTGATTATTGGAAAGGAAGTAAAGAGAAGAGTTAGCATGGATAAGACAGTTAATAGAAATGGGAAAATGTTAGTGGAGATATGTGAGGAAAAAGGATGGTCAATTCTTAATGGACATATAGAGGAGGGGGACAGAGGTGACTACACTTATATGGGAGGGAGGGGAGAATCGGTGATCGACTACGTGATAGTGAGTGGAGAGATGTGGAAGGACATAGAAAGTTTTAAAGTGGGGGATGAAGAGAAATCGGATCATCAGCCACCGGAAGTGATTTTAAAAGGAAAGGAGCAAGGAATTAAGGAGGGACAGAGGGGATGGGGAGTAAATAAAGTGTGGACTGAGGAAAGCATAGAAAGATATAAGATGAAGTTGGAGCAAGTGATTTGGGGAGATGTAGAGGGGGAAGAAAGACTAAAGGAGTTGACGGCAGAAATGGAGAAGGCAGTAGAAAAGAAAAGGTTTGAGAAAAGACAAGGAAAAAAGAGGAACGAAAATAGGTGGTGGAATAGAGAATGTAGAGAAGCAAAAACAGAGATGAGAAAGGCTAGAGGAAGATGGAAGAAAGGTAAAATAGAGGTGCAGGAGTATAAGGAGAAGAAAGTGAATTTTAAAAATGTATGTTCTGAGAGAAAGGTGTTGTATAAAGAGGAAATGGAGAAACAATTAAAGGAAATAAAGAAAGAAGGAGAAGTGTAGAAATTTCTAAACAAGGAGAGAAGAAGAGGTAAGAAGAGAGGAGGTTTAACAGATATAAAAGTGTGGTTCGGTTATTGTATGGAGCGTTTGGAGAGAACAAGAGAAGGACCAGGGCAGGTGATATTGCAAGAGGTAAATACAATACAGGAAGAGAGGGAGATAACGAAATAGGAAATGGAGGAGACAATAAATAGACTAAAATTAAGAAAGACGGCAGGAACGGACGGTACGCAAGGAGAACAATGGAAATATGTAGGGGAGAGAGTAAGAGGAAATGTAAGAAAAATTTTTAATACAATATGGAAAGGAGAGGAATTGCCAGGGAGTTGGAAAGAAAGTTTAATTCTGCCAGTTTATAAGGGAGGGGATAGGAAGGAGGTAATGAATTATAGAGGGATTAGTGTCACTAATGTAAGCTATAAATTGTATGCCATGATTATACAAAGGAGGTTGGAAAAGGAAGTGGAAGAAAAAAGACTATTACCAGATTGGCAGATGGGATTTAGAGTGGGAAGAAGGGCAATAGACAATGTCTACATATTGAAACAGTTAGTAAATGGAGAACTGGATAAGAAAAGGGGTAAGGTATACGCTTTCTTTATGGACATAGAAGCTGCGTTTGATAATGTGAATAGGGAAAAGCTATGGAGGGTGTTAAGGAAAAAGGGAGTAAAGGAACAACTAGTGAGGAAACTGGAAGGGATATATAAAGAGACTAAGAATAGGGTAAAAATAGGGGATAGTGTTAGTGAAGTGTTTTGGACGAGGAAGGGGCTAAGGCAGGGGTGTCCTCTTAGCCCTATTTTATTTGCACTGTATATAAGTGACATAGAAGAAGTGTTGAAGGGTGGTCAGTGTGGTGGGATTGTTATGGAGGGAGGGATTAAAGTGTGGATATTGGCATATGCAGACGATATGGTCATATTGGCAAAAAATGAGTTGGAGATGAAAGGTATGATAAATACGATAAAGAGGTATCTGGAAAGAAAAGTATTGGGTTTAAATGTGGGAAAGTCTAAGATGATAGTTTTTCAAAAAGGGAGAGGAGGGAAGAAAAAGGAGGAGTTAAGTTGGGGAGAACAGAAGATAGAGACAGTGAATGAAATGACATATTTGGTATATTGGCTAAGGTATGATAATAAAGATGACGCGCATATAAGAGAATTAGCAAAGAAGGGTAACAGGGTATTAGGGCAGGTATGGAGTTTAGGGGAAAGAGTATTTGGGAAGGAGATCGAGAAGAGAAGATGGCTGTTTGAAAAGTTGATTAAAAGTGTGATGATGTACAGGGTGGAGATATGGGGCTAGAAAGAGTGGAACCTATTGGAAAGAGTACAAAAATAAAATATTGGAAATGGATACTGAGTTTAGACAGGGAGACGCCGGCTTACATAATAGAGGAGGAGGGGAAGTTAGAGAAGATTAGAATAGAAGCAGGGAAAAGGGCGATGGGTTATGAAGAGAAAATGAAGGAAAGGAGAGAATGTAAAATTTTGCAATGTTGCTGGAGGACGGTAAAAAATGGTAAAAACATATATGGGCAAGAAGAAAGGAAACTTTACTACCAACGAGGAGGTTTTGCAATAGAAGAGGTAGAAAGAAGAAGAGAAGAAGGGAGATTAAATACTGAGGAGATAGTAAGAAGAGATAAAGACTCGCAGGTGCAAGAGAGGGAAGGAAAGATAAGGGAAAGAAAGTACAACTTAAAGTATGGGAATATAGTGTCCAGGGGGTATCTGATGGGGAGGAGAAGCTTAGGAGAGAAACGACTTATAGCTAGGTTCAGATGCGGAAATGAGGAGAGTTTAAATAAGTATTGGAAGGAGGATGTAATGAGGAGATGTAGATTATGTGGAGAGGAATGGGAGAACATAGAACACTTGAGTGGGGAGTGTAGCGAGCTAAGGGAAGAAAGGAGGGGGAGGAAGGCTTTGCTTGGGGAGGGGGGGGTATTGGATTGGATGAAAGCAGTAAAGAAAAGAAGGATAAGAGAGGAGGGTTAGGACTATCGATTTAGAATAACAAGATGGTGATGGGAAAATTTTAGGGGATAAAGTTTTTTTTTTGTATTTTTTTTTAGTTTACAAATTTCTGTACAAATTATATTAGTATGATAAGAAAATGTTGTAAGGTAAACGTAACCCATTGTAGGGCCGAATGGCTAGACAATTAACTAACAATAAAAAATAATAAACAAGAAAACAGATAACACAGTAAAAAGGGAAAAAATTGATAAGAACCCAAAACTCAAACCTTACCTACTGCAAGGAGAGACAATAAGAGAACTATACCAAAGAAGGCTGGACTAAAAACTAATTGAGTTTAGATTTGATACAGTGGAGGATACTCATAAAAAAATAAAAGACAGTATAAAAGAAGCGGCACTAGAAGTATTAGAAGAAATACATAAAACAGAAACGAATTTTAAATGAAAATTTAATGAAACAGCCACAGAAGCAATTCAAGTGAAAAAACAAATATACAAAAAATGGCTAAGCACAAAAAAAGAACTAAAACCATAGCAACTACAGAGAACAAAATAGGGAAGCAAAAAGGCTAATCGTTAAAAAAATGAAGATGGAAAAGAACCTGCCAAAAAGTCGACCAATGACAAGAACGAACGACAAGAAGCTCGGAACCTGGAAAATAATAAAAACATTAAAGCGAATTACAAGGATAAGACACTTATACCGTATATCAAGCAAGATAAATAAGAATCCTACTAAAGAACCTACTAACGAAAACACAAGAAGAATTTATAGAACAAAAAGAAGAACATAAAGAGAAAACGGAAAAAAAGAAATAATAGACATCACAGAAGAAGCCATGCACAAAGCAATAAAAACAATTAAAAATAATAAATCACCAGAACCCGGAGGAATTGACCCCGAACTAATAAAATACGGAACCAAAAAACTCATACGGATGATCAAAAACATGTTTAAAAAATAATAAATGGAGAACAGTTGCCCGAAGACTAGAAACACGCATATCTAACTTCCATATTTAAAAGAGGGTACAGAAGGAAATGCGAAAATTACAGAGGAATAGGCGTAATGATGGGAAGACTCTACGGAAGGGTTATAAAGAATAAACTAGAGGAAAGTATAGAAGGAAAAATTGGGGAAGAACAAGCCGGTTTCAAAGTTGGAAGATTGACCATAGATCACATATACACGCTACAGCAACTTAAAGAAAAGAAAACGGTCAAAAATATAGCTATACATCTTGTTTTCGTTGATTGAAAAAAACCGTATGACACGGTACCAAGAAGCAAAACTCTGGAAAGCCATGACAGAAATCGGAGTACACAATCTGATAGAGGCAGTAAAATTGAAAAGAATCAGAAAATTTTGATAAAACCTAGTTTGAGCATTATGAGTACTAAGAGTGTACTAGAAGCATTGATGCGTTTTCTTCCTTCATCTTATATTAGGGCTTAACTTTCTATGATAACGTTTTGAATTTAAATCATTAAAATGCTGTATGGAACCAGAAAAGTTCTTAGAAAATTTGACTTCAGCATTATGAGTACCAAGATTGTACTAGAAGCATCGATGCTTTTTCTTTATTTTTTTTTTATATTAATGCTTAACCTTCCATGATTTATTACTATTAGTCAATTAGTTTAAGTTAGATTGCTATCGCATGCTGATTACGTCAACTGTCAATTATTATTGTTAATGTAATTTACTTACAAGATTTTTGTCTGTCCTGGCTGCTACACTTACGATTGGAGTGTATTGTGATTTGCTGATACTTCGGGTTTAGAACCTACGTATACTTGTACTCAAACTAAATTTGTTTTACTGTGATGGTATCGAATTACTATTTGTTATTGATTCTAATTTTATTCTCTAAGTTATCTTTCTAAAGTAATTAAAATACAATTGATTATTTCGACTCCTCTAGCTTTACGAAGCTTAAAAATTTAATACAAGCTCCGGACCTCTTGTGCTGATTAAGCAGGAGCTATATCTGCAAAACAAGATCTGGCGCCTAATAAAATAAACTTATCACTTGGAACTCCCTTCTGTCTGAGAGCGAGTTGGCCGTGCAGGGTTTGAAAGTTACTAGAAGCCCCACGTTGGGCGCCAAAATTTGTTACAAGCTTTTTGAAGCAGGCATATTTTGATGTAGCAAATGACGTGAAAATAAAATGACGACTTTTCGTTTACTCGGGCGAAGGGGACCAACGATTCCCGATAAATGGCGTCGAGAAATGACAGACTAACTTTAATGCAAATAAGAATATACAGAGATGTACATTTTGAAATGTATGCACGAAACACAGTCGACGGTCTCTAGAGCCTATCTGATAGAATCTCTGCTCCTTCTATGCTGTGCTGTATCAAGTATTAGGTGTTCGTATAGTTTAGCAATAGTGTTTAGTAAACAGAGGAGTCTATATGAAGCTTTGTTTGGCGCAAATTCCCTTTATTCAAAAGAACGAGTCTGGTTTTTTTTCATATATTGGGAATTTATAGAATCTGAAGCATGTGGTTTATGAGGCATGTTAGCACGTCGGAATTGATAGCGCTGATCTCTGCCTTTGTATTGTTTAGCAACGATTATGTCCTCAGTTGAGAACGGAGGATAAGAAAAGTTGATACGTATCATGTTTACATCCCTAGATAATTCTCTCGGACAAATTCCTTTATGTATAATTGTTAAAAATTGAGTAGTGTGCAAGGTTGGGATTTTTCAAGCTTTTTTGTAGCTGCTTTATAACTTTTCTCTAATGAATCGTGGTCTATGCTCATGCATAATTCTAGCCATACCTTGTTTTTTGTTTCATTAATTCTTTTCCGCAGGTCATTTCTAAGTATTTTGTAACGTTCCTGTTTATGTGATGCAGAGAATTGGGATTTTTATTAGCTCTGGCTGCGTTTCGCTTAGTTCGTTTTACTAATATAGACTAGTACTAGATGTTTGCTTTTTCTTATACCGGGGCATGTTAGAATCGCCGCTTTTTTCCATAATGCCGGCTATAGTTTCTGGTGCCATGGTGCTGTGTAAAAGCGAAAACTGGGCAAATGTATCACTTAGCTTGTCCCGGTGTAGTTTATTGGTGTTCCGCGTTTATTGTGGTCATTTAGTGCTTTGTCAATCGACACTACCGTTTGAAGAAACGTCTACGTTTACGATATAGCTTTTGTCTACGCCTACTCATAAATTTCAATAACCCGGGTGAGTGCTATTACCATTGAAAAAATGATGCAAACTCTACAAAAAGTGCACACGTGCACATTTTCTAAATCGACCCGGTAGGAATATTTTACTAAATACTAATCCAAAAACGCGATGCTTCTAAGACAGCAATTATTTTGCTTTCTGGGTGTAGACTACTTACGTCAACTTTTCCTTCAGGTTCCAGGATAAGGTGTGTTAGTTTTTCTTTATTTGCTCACTTGTGTGTTGCAAAAGTGATTCGTGTTCCCCTATTTACAATTTTACTCCTTTTTTGCATTTTCATTTACATTTATATTTACATTCTTTTTACATTTATTTACACTTTTACGTTACCATTTTTCTTTTCATTTTTCCTCCTCTCCTCTTAGGTGTTACCTCTTTCTCCATCCTTGTTACATCCACTGTGCTCCTTTTCCGTTTTCTTCTAAGATTTCGTCTACTTTATTAACCTTTTCTTTTAACTACCTGCATTCATTTCTCATGTGTTTAAGATTTCCACATAGTCTGTACCTCTTTTCTTCTTCTTTTTTTTTAGTATCTATTTCCTAAATTTTCGTTCCCACATCTGTACCTTGCTATCATTTTTTGCTTCTTGCTTTTGTACCCTCCCCCTTTAGATGTTCTGGAACCACTTCTCTCTTAATATTCTTATAATTCACATTATATCTGACCTCATTTATCTTTCTCCATCTTTCTTGCTTTTTTATGTCTATATTTCCTTATTATTTCTTCACTTACTCCTGTTCATTGCTCTTTATTCCCGCTACGTACCATAACAATACTCTCAGCTCACTCATCTCCTCCTGTGCTTTTTGTTACTTTTTTTAATTTCTTTTTCTTGGTCTTTTCTCATTTCTTTACTCATTATTCCTTTTCTTTGCAATTTCGTCATATTTTTTTCTATTTACGCCGCACCTTCGCTTTTTAGTTTTTTGCCCTTTGAGTACCCATTTCTTTGCTCAGCTCCCTGTCTCTGTCGTATCTTCCTTCGTCTATCTCATTTTCCTGTATCCTACTCACACTCTTTTTTTTTTTCCACCGCTCTGTTCATTATTTCTTTTTATACTTTGCTTTCTTCTTATGTCAAATCGTGATTTATATAAATTCTTGTGTTCTCTAATTTCCTCTTCTCCGCAATCACATTCTGCTGTTTCTCCCATCCTCCCATTTTCGCCACCACCATCTCATTTCCATTCTCTCTATTTATCACTGTTAGCTTTTTAACTTCTACTTTCACGTCTATTTTTTCTCCCAGCATCAATACTAATTCCTTTTGTGGTTCTTTACTTCGCCACCCTTTTATTACAGTATTATTCTTCTTTTTTCATATCTCTTTATTTTCTATCTTTTTTCTCCAGTTTTTGTATTCTTTCTACCAGTTCCCCTTTTATTTCTTTGATTTTTTGCTTAATTCTTTGCACGTTTTTTTCTATTTGTTTCATCATCTTTCTCATTAATTCTTTTAGTTCCTTTATTACTTTCTGTTTTTTTTTCTCTTTGTATTGTTAAGCTGTTTTTTTCGTTTTCCTCCGTATTTCTTTCTTATTAATGTAAGAGGTCTTTTATCACTGACCTTCTCGATTGTACTGTTTATTCCCCTCGATCTAACTTGTTTGTAACAGTTTTATACTTTCCACTTAATTAACTATTCTTTCTTGCCCTTACACCCTTCTTTCGTTACCCACCTCTTTCTCTCTCCTTTTGCCCTCTTCCTACCACTACTAACTCAGGTTCGTTCGCTCACTAACTTCTCCCACATTTACACTTGTATTTTACTTTGACGTTTCTTTCTGCTAAAAGTTGTCAATACCTAGATACCCAATACCGCAATCATCGTGCTCATTCGACGACGCTAAAAAGTTATTGGCAATATCAGTGCTACTGATGTACCCATCTCCGGGCGTTTCTCAAGCTCCATTTATTTGCATGGAAATGTTAATGTAAAAATGTGCAAGCCCATTACCCCGAACACACTTACTGATCATTGACGCTTCCCACAGAATCTGATATTGTTCAAATATTGATTACCGGGGCAAGTGTCAAACTAAACCAGACTATGAATTTTTAGAACAAATATTTCAATCTTTAGAAGCTTTTCGATAACAAAAACCCAACAACTACCAATCAAAAAAATTAGCAAATTGGTTAAGGGTTTAAATAAGTAACAATAAAGAATTTGTTAGAAACTGTTTGAAATTGTATCAGATAAATTGTTACAAATTAAATTAAATAAAACTTTCAAATGTCAATAAAACAAAAAAATTGGAATATATGGTGTTTTAAATTTTTTAAATAAAAAATTTTTTTTGTGCTGCCATTAGTTTGTTTTTCTATACTATTTTGTAGTTTTTTTCTTCTTCTTCTTTGAAAATTTTATATCTCAAACGTTTCAAACTACAAAAGCAGAAAAATTAAAGTAATTAAAACAGTTTTGTTTTAATCTCTACTACGTTTTTACAAAAAAATACTTCAAAGTAAGTTGATCAGGTTTTCTGAATCTTTGTGTATTCCTTAACATATTTATTTTCGTTAAATTCTCATTAATCCATTAGTTTTCAAACGGTTTTATTTTTCAATGCCCAATAAATAACACACGACCAACAAAATCAATATCAACGAAAAAAACAAAGCGTTTTATAATATTTTTCGATTTACAATCGTTTCATAATTACATATTGAAAATGTTTTCACGTAAATAACACGGGTAAAAAAACGGCACGGGCAGTAATTTTGAGGGTAAAACGTTGTAATATTGATATCGGTTGTCATTAATTTAATAGCATCAAAATCGGTTTGAATATAAAAGCACAAAAACAACGAGATACATACGTTTTATGTTGATTACAAATGTTTTTTTTTTGTACGTGTGTGTTTGTTTTACTTCATTTTTTTTAATTATCCGATGTAAATGTTTACTAAAAACTGATTTACTTTTTTCGATAATGTTTTACGGTTTATTTTGCGTTATATTTTTTGCGACGACTGGGAATACACAGACGTGATTGCTTAGTTGGCTTTAGCTAATTCTTGCGTTCGCGATTTTTTGACTATTATGCCGTCAGTATATTTATATTTTTGTATGTTAACGTTGTCACTTAGCAGTTTTATTTATATATTCTACTATATATGTATTGGTTTTAGCAAATTTTTTTCTTCTCTTAAAAACAAAATTCAAACATCTTTAAGGTGTTCTTAAATTTTCTGTTTGTGTGATTAAATGTATATTGGTAAAACTGGTTCTTTTTTTTCTTATCTATAAGAAAATATTCATTTATCTTAATTTTCCTAAAGAATAAATCTAGATTAATTGTGCGTCAAAACTGTAAAAAGGAGTTATTTTTTACTATCGTCTTCAAATAATATTTTTTTCAATGTCAAAGTTGTCTGCTATGCATCGAGTTTACTTAGCGTTTGCTAAGATAATTTCCAAAAACTGCAACAAATAAACTCGAGATTTTGTGCTCAGCTTCAAGTGTCGAATCTACAAATCGTGGGTTTTCAAATATTCCTATTTTAATTTTTTCTGTACTTGATTTTTTTTATCAAGAAGTGCGCCAGTACAACTTAATGTGTCACCGCATCTGTGTCTTGGTATTATCGTTGCTAGTACCAGGTTTGTTGACTTTGTACATCACCAGTGTTAACCTCAAGAATTAGTCTTATGGAGATGACGCATAAATTTTTGGGCGTTTTCGAGGACGGATGTCATCAAAGTATTCTTGTAACCGTTTGACAAACTTGGATGTTTGCTGTCAAACGTGTGGGGTAAAGAACTCTCCAAGAAGAAATTTTTACCATAAAGAAGCTCTGTTGATATTATTTTAGAGTTTTTTCTAAACGTTGCAAATCTTAAGCCACACCAGTAGCAGTTGGTGGTCATAGACTGACAACGTCAAAATTAGCTTCAAAATTTTGTATTTTTGGACACTTTTTGTTAATGCTAATCCAGACAAACTTTCTAATAATTAAGTGTGTAATAACGTGCAAAAATAGCAAACCCCTCCACCAAAAAAAAAGTTGTTGGCGACTGCTAAGAATACCAGGGCTACTGGGTGGATAATAGATCTGAAGGAGACATCGTCGATAGCGATTCTTAGTAGATCCTTAAGTCTAAATAAACACGAAAGTTTGCGGAGTGCAGTAAAAATCAACTTAGAAGATTTCTGGCTGTACTCTTCCATCGATCACTTTCTCACGATTCTCAAAGATATTAAAGGCTTCGATCGTTTCACCCCGAATGGATAAAAACAAAGGAAGACAAAATCGGCTCCTGTCTGAATGGATGGCGATGGCAATAATAGATATAACGTGTGTCAGCGTCAAAATATTCTCAATGATCAATTGATGGAAACTGAGACGCTAAGCGACCACAGGTACATTTAATATAAAATAACAAAAAACTTGTCAACCACTAGCAATCGACACTTCCATCCAACGTAGAACGTCAATAAAATAGATCGATACAAACTGAAGGGGGCATTTGCCCGATTCTCGATCTTTTGTAGAACTGCGACGCCAGTATGTTCTAGTTTAGGGAAAACAATCGTACCGAGTTATACTGGCCTGACTCAAGAAGGAATGCTAACACATTCCGCCAGAGCTAGCAAAAAGACCAACAGCATCGTAACTCACAAATACCATCACTAAAAGACACTTAGGTGAGAGTTACGTAGAGCTATCTACGCTGCCAAAAATAATGCATGGTATGAACTATGCAGAAGCATCAACCATAATCCTTGGAGTAGAGAATTGAAGGTAGTCATAAAAAGACTAAAAAAGGCCCAGCAGGGCATGCAGCCTAATCAGCAGTAACTGCACCTAATTATTAAAAACTTTTTCCAGAAAAACCAACGAGAGAAATCGACAGGATACCAATCCCTCATCATCCTCTTTCCTTTGCAACGGAAAAAATAATTGTCACAGACAAAAAGTTTCCGGCTGAAGCTCTGGCGAAGGTTGCTACTAAGAATACCAAAGTGATAACCTACATCATGAACCACAGACTGCAAACGCAATCTTTCTCAGAACAGTAGAAAAGAGCCAACTGGTTTTCTTAAACAAGAGTAAAAATGCATCAAACGAAGGTCAAATTATATAGACCCCTCTCTTTACTAAACACGACAACTAAACTCTATAAACAATTCATACTTGATACACAGAAAGCTAGTATAAAAACGGCCTGGGGTCTATCAGCACGACAGTACGGCTTCAGAAGTGGCAGATCCACTATGAGTGCCATAGAGACTGTCACCCGATGGGATTTGACGACCCAAGCAGGCACATAGAAAACCAAATAAGTGTGTGCTCCTGCTTACGCTACCTGCAAAAAACGCCTTTAGTTTCTAGGCGTAGCCAGTCATAGTTAAGAGACTAAAGTTTAAAAATGTGGAAATTTACTTCATCAACATTATTATAAAACCGACCTTGTAAAATGCCACCTTCGATAATTTATTAAAAATGAACCTGGGCGCATAAGCTCAAATTGTCGCGTTTGCGGACAATGTTGCGCTGATGACCAATGCTAGGACCAAAGATGAGCTCGCAAAAGTGACGGCAATCCCTCGGATCAATAACTAGCTCACAAACCACATGCTGGAGCTAGGGCCAAACAAAACCTAGCCGATCATCTTCTCAGCTTATAGCCACGACGTCACACCTCAGAATCATGTCAAATACCTTGATACGACAAGATAAATAAATAAATAATAATAAATAAATACTGGAATTATGGTCATGATCCAGGTTTGTTTAAACGGCGATTGATATCATTTTAAGGTCAATTTGATTTTCAAAAAATTTTTTACCACTTTTTCAAATTACTATTATTGAAACAACTTTTTACTTTTCTAGATTTTTTCAATTAATTTCTTAAAATTTATACCAACTCTGTAATATTTAATTAAAATTTTTTAATTTTTAGCAGTTTTTCTAAACTTTTTGCAAAGATTTATCTAATTTCAACAATTTTTTTGATTTTCACTTTATTCTTAAATGTTAAAAATATCCTTTGAAATTTTGAAGCTTTTGACCAACTTATTAAACTACTATCTTTCAACAAATTTTTTAAATATTTTTTATTTTTTTAATTACTGCCATTTCAAGTTTCTATTAATTTTTTGAAGTTAGATTAAAAATTTCAAATTTGTAAAAAACAGTTTTCAAAATTCATTATCATTTTTTTAAGCGTTTGTATCAATTTCTAATTTTTAATCTAACTTTTTAAAATTCTAGTTTAATTTGTATGGTGTGACAATTTGAATTTTTAAAACTTTTTCCAACTTTTTAAATTACTATTGTTGAACCAACTTTTTACTTTTTTTAACCAATTTCTTAAAATTTGTACCGGTTCTGTAAAATTTAAATACAATTTTTAAATACCTAGAAAATTTTCTAAACTTTTTGCAAACATTTACAAAATTGAAAAACAAAATGCTTTAATTGCCATTATTGAACTAACTTTTTACTTTTTTAAATTTTTTAATCAAAATCTTAAATTTAAAATATTTAAAAAATTTTGTTAACTTTTTGTACAGATTTCCAAAACTTAAAAAAAATTTAGATTCTAGTTTATTCTAAAATGTTAAAATATAAATTTTTAAAATTTTGAAAATTTTGACCAATTCGTTAAACTACTACTTTTCAGCTAGCTTTTTATATATTTTTAATTTTTTTTAATTATTGCCATTTAAAGTTTTTAATATTTTTTTTAAGTTTAAAAAAACATCAATCAGTCTAACTAATTTTTAAGATATTTCTAAATTTTTGTATCAATTTCTAATTTTTAACGTAATTTTAAAGATTGTAGTTTAATTTGAAACGTTAATTTAAACTTTTAAAACTTTAGAGTTTTTACCAACTTTTTAAATAAGGATCATTGAAGCAACTTTTTAGTTTTTTAAATTTTTTAATCAATTTCTTAAAATTTATACCAGTTCTGTAATATTTGATTACAATTTCTTGATATCTAGAAAATTTTCTAAACTTTTTGCAAACAGTGACATTAAAAACATTAATTTTTATAATATTTAAACCTTTGACTAACTCGTTAAACTATTATCTTTTAACTAGTTTTTTTTATATATTTTTATATTTTGTACATTTTCGCATTAATTTCTAATTTTTAATCTAATTTTTTAAAATTGTAGTTTAATTCGTAAGGTCTGAAATTTGAGTTTTTAATTATTGAAACTTTTTAAGTTACTATCATTAAACCAATTTTTTACTATTTTAAAATTTTTAATAAATTTCTTAAAATTTATACCGGTGCCGTCAAATCTGAATACAACTTATATCTAAAAAAATTTCTAAGCTTTTTGCAAATATTAACATAACATAAACTTTTAGTTATTCTTAAATGTTTAAAAATATTAATTTTTGAGATCTTCAAAACTTTGACCAACTTGTTAAACTACTATCTTTCAACTAGTTTTTGTATATATTTTTATTTTGTTTAATTAATGCCATTTAAAGTGTCTACAAATTTTTGAAGTTTGATTAAAAATTTTAAAAATCTAAAAACATTAGTCTGAACCAATTTTCAATATTCATTGCAGTTTTTCTAAATTTTTCTATAATTTCTAATTTTAAATTTGACTGTTTAAAAATTGTATTTCAATTTCTATAGCCTGACAATTTGAATTTTTAAAATCTTTAAACTTTTTAATATACAATTATTGAACCAACTTTTTACTTTTCTAGATTTTTTAATCAATTTCTTAAAATATATACCAGCTCTACATATCTAATTACAATTTTTTAATTTTTAGCAGTTTTTCTAAACTTTTTGCAAAGATTTACCTAATTTAATAAATTTTTTTGATTTTCACTTTATTATTCAATGTTAAAAATATGAACTTTTGAAATTTTGAAACTTTTGACCAACTCATTAAACTACTATTTTTTAACAAATTTTTTAAATATTTTTAATTTTTTTAATTACTGCCATTTCAAGTTTCTATTAATTTTTTGAAGTTTGATTAAAAATTTCAAATTTGTAAAAAACAGTTTTCAAAATTCATTATTATTTTTTTAAGCTTTTGTATCAATTTCTAATTTTTAATCTAACTTTTTAAAATTGTAGTTTAATTTGTATGGTGTGACAATTTGAATTTTTAAAATCTTTAAACTTTTTCCAACTTTTTAAATTACTATTGTTGAACCAGTTTTTTAGTTTTTTTAACCAATTTCATAAAATTTGTTCCGGTTCAGTAAAATTTAAATACAATTTATAAATACCTAGAAAATGTTCTAAACTTTTTGCAAACATTGAAAAACAAAATGCTTTAATCACCATTCTTGAACCAACTTTTTACTTTTTTACATTTTTTAATCAAAATCTTAAATTTAAAATATTTAGAAAATTTTGTAAACTTTTAGTGCAGATTTCCATAACTTAAAAAAAATTTAGATTCTAGGTTATTCTAAAATGTTAAAAATATTAATTTTTAAAATTTTGAAAATTTTGACCAATTCGTTAAAATACTACTTTTCAGCTAGCTTTTCATATATTTTTAATTTTTTTTAATTATTGCCATTTCAAGTTTTTAATAATTTTTTTAAGTTTTAAAAAACATCAGTCTAAACTAATTTTTAAGATTCTTAGCCATTTTTCTAAATTTTTGTATTAATTTCTAATTTTTAACTTAATTTTAAAAATTGTAGTTTAATTTGAAACGTTAATTTAAACTTTTAAAATCTTTAAAGTTTTTACCAACTTTTTAAATAACTATTATTGAACCAACTTTTTAGTTTTTTTAATTTTTTAATCAATTTCTTAAAATTTATACCAATTCTGTAATATTTGATTACAATTTTTTGATTTCTAGGAAATTTTCTAAACTTTTTGCAAAAAGTGACATTAAAAACATTAATTTTTTTAAACTTTTATTTAGTTTTTTATATATTTTTTATTTTTTCGATTATTGTCATGTAAAGTTTTTATTAATTTTTAAGTTTGACGAAAAATAAAAATGTAATTTTTCTACATTTTCAAATTAATTTCGAATTTTTAATCTAACTTTTTACAATTGTAGTTTAATTTGTATGGTCTGAAAATTTGAGTTTATTAAATATTTAAACTTTTTAAGTTACTATCATTAAATCAACTTTTTACTATTTTAATATTTTTAATAAATTTCTTAAAATTTATACCGGTTCTGTAGAACTTGAATACTACTTATATCTACAAAATTTTCTAAACTTTTTGCAAACATTAACATAACATATATTTTTTAATTTTTAGTTATTCTTAAATGTTTAAAAACATTAATTTTTGAGATCTTCAAAACGTTGACCAACTTGTTAAACTACTATCTTTCAACTAGTTTTTTTAATATATTTTTTTTTAATTAATGCCATTTAAAGTTTGTACAAATTTTTTGAAGTTTGATTAAAAATTTCAAAAATCTAAAAACATTAGTCTGAACCAATTTTCAATATTCATTGCAGTTTTTCTAAATTTTTCTATAATTTCTAATTTTAAATTTGACTGTTTAAAAATTGTATTTCAATTTCTATAGCCTGACAATTTGAATTTTTAAAATCTTTAAACTTTTTAATATGCAATTATTGAACCAACTTTTTAAAGTTTTTTTAATCAATTGCTTGAAATTTATATCGGTTCATTTTCAGTTTATTCTTAAATGTTTAGAAATATAAATTTTTGAAATCGGTAAACTTTTGAACAACTAATTAAACACTATCTTTCAAATAGCTTTTTATATAATTTTAATTTTTTTTAAGATTACAGTCTAATGTTTTTACTACTTCTTCGAAGTTCGGTAAAAAATTGCTAAACCCCATTTATCGCTATTTTTCTAAATTTTTGTATCAAAATCTAATTTTAATTTAATTTTAAAAATTGTTGTTTAATTTGTAAGGTGTAAGTATAAATTTTTAAAACCTTAACATTTTACCAATCTTTTAATTTACTATTATTGAATCAATTTTTGACTTCTTTAAATTTTTAAATCAATTTCTTAAAATATATACCAGTTCTCTACATATCTAATTACAATTTTTTAATTTTTAGCAGTTTTTCTAAACTTTTTGCAAAGATTTACCTAATTTAATAAATTTTTTTGATTTTCACTTTATTATTCAATGTTAAAAATATGAACTTTTGAAATTTTCAACTTTTGACCAACTCATTAAACTACTATCTTTTAACAAATTTTAAATATTTATTTATTATTTTAATTATTACCATTTAAAGTTTTTATTAATTTTTTGAAGTTTGATTAACATTTTAAAATTCTTATAAAATCATTAATCTTAACTAATTTTCAAAATTCTTTGCCATTTTTCTAGATTTTTGTATCAATTTCTAATTTTTAATCTAACTTTTTAAAATTGTAGTTTAATTTGTATGGTGTGAATATACAATTATTGAACTAACTTTTAACTTTTTTTAACTAATTTCATAAAATTTGTTCCGGTTCAGTAAAATTTAAATACAATTTATAAATACCTAGAAAATGTTCAAAACTTTTTGCAAACATTTACAAAATTGAAAAACAAAATGTTTAATTGCCATTATTGAACTACCTTTTTACTTTTTTAAATTTTTTAATCAAAATCTTAAATTTAAAATATTTAAAAAATTTTGTTAACTTTTTGTAGTTTTCCAAAACTTTAAAAAAAATTAGATTCTAGTTTATTCTAAAATGTGAAAATATAAATTTTTAAAATTTTGAAAATTTTGACCAATTCGTTAAACTACTACTTTTCAGCTAGCTTTTTATATATTTTTAATTTTTTTTAATTATTGCCATTTAAAGTTTTTAATATTTTTTTTAAGTTTAAAAAAACATCAATCAGTCTAACTAATTTTTAAGATTTTTCTAAATTTTTTTATCAATTTCTAATTTTTAACTTAATTTTAAAAATTGTAGTTTAATTTGAAATGTTAATTTAAACTTTTAAAACTTTAGAGTTTTTACCAACTTTTTAAATAAGGATTATTAAAGCAACTTTTTAGTTTTTTAATTTTTTTAATCAATTTCTTAAAATTTATACCAGTTCTGTAATATTTGATTACAATTTTTTGATTTCTAGAAAATTTTCTAAACTTTTTGCAAAAAGTGACATTAAAAACATTAATTTTTATAATATTTAAACCTTTGACTAACTCGTTAAACTATTATCTTTCAACTAGTTTTTTTATATATTTTTAAATTTTGTACATTTTCGCATTACTTTCTAATTTTTAATTTAACTTTTTACAATTGTAGTTTAATTTGTATGGTCTGAAAATTTGAGTTTTTAAATATTTAAACTTTTTAAGTTACTATCATTAAACCAATTTTTTACTATTTTAAAATTTTTAATAAATTTCTTAAAATTTATACCGGTGCCGTAAAATCTGAATAAAACTTATATCTAAAAAAAATTCTAAGCTTTTTGCAAACATTAACATAACATAATTTTTTTTTAATTTTTAGTTATTCTTAAATGTTTAAAAATATTAATTTTTGAGATCTTCAAAACTTTGACCAACTTGTTAAACTACTATCTTTCAACTAGTTTTTGTATATATTTTTATTTTGTTTAATTAATGCCATTTAAAGTGTCTACAAATTTTTTGAAGTTTGATTAAAAATTTTAAAAATCTAAACGCATTAGTCTGAGCCAATTTTCAATATTCATTGCAGTTTTTCTAAATTTTTTTATAATTTCTAAATCTAAATTTGACTGTTTAAAAATTGTATTTCAATTTCTATAGCCTGACAATTTGAATTTTTAAAATCTTTAAACTTTTTCATATACAATTATTGAACCAATTTTTTACTTTTCTAGATTTTTTAATCATTTTCTTAAAATATATACCAGCTCTATAATATTTAATTACATTTTTTTAATTTTCTAGCAGTTTTTCTAAACATTTTGCAAAGATTTACCTAATTTAATAATTTTTTTGATTTTCACTTTATGCTTAAATGTTAAAAACATGAACTTTTGACATTTTAAAACTTTTGACCAACTCATTAAACTACTATCTTTCAACAAATTCTTTGAATATTTTTTATTCTTTTAATTACTGCCATTTTAGGTTTATATTAATTTTTTGAAGTTTGATTAAAAATTTCAAATTTGTAAAAAACAGTTTTCAAAATTCATTATCATTTCTTTAAGCTTTTGTATTAATTTCTAATTTTTAAACTAACTTTTTAAAATTGTAGTTTAATTTGTATAGTGTGACTATTTGAATTTTTAAAATCTTTAAACTTTTTCCAACTTTTTAAATTACTATTGTTGAACCAACTTTTTACTTTTTTTAACCAATTTCTTTAAATTTGTACCGGTTCTGTAAAATTTAAATACAATTTTAAATACCTAGAAAATTTTTTAAACTTTTTGCAAACAAAACAGTATTGAAAATCCAAATGCTTTAATTACTATTATTGAACCAACTTTTTACTTTTTTAAATGTTTTAATCCAGATCTTAAATTCAAAATATTCAGAAGATTTTGTGCAGATTTCCATAACTTAAAAAAATTTTAGATTCTAGTTTATTCTAAAATGTTAAAAATATTAATTTTTAAAATCTTGAAAATTTTGACCAACTGGTTAAGCTACTACCTTTCAGCTACCTTTTTATATATTTTATTGCAGTTTAATTTGTAAGGTTAATTTGAATTTTTAAAATCTTTAAAGTTTTTACCAACTTTTTAAATTACTATTATTGAACCAGCTTTTTAGTTTTTTTAATTTTTTTAAATACTTTCTTAAAGTTTTTTAATATTTGATTACAATTTTTAAATTTCTAGAAACTAAACTTTTTGCAAACATTGACATTAAAAACATTAATTTTTAAAATGTTTAAACTTTTATCTAGTTTTTTATATATTTTTTATTTTTTCAATTATTGTCATGTAAAGTTTTTATTAATTTTTAAAAGTTTGACGAAAAATAAAAATGTAATTTTTCTACATTTTCAAATTAATTTCGAATTTTTAATCTAACTTTTTAAAATTGTAGTTTAATTTGTAAGGTCTAAGAATTTGAGTTTATGATATTTGAACTTCTTAAGTTACTATCATTAAATCAACTTTTTCCCATTTTAATATTTTTAATAAATTTCTTAAAATTTATACCGGTTCTGTAGAACTTGAATACTACTTATAATATCTACAAAATTTTCTAAACTTTTTGCGAACATTAACATAACTATATTTTTTTTAATTTTTAGTTATTCTTAAATGTTTAAAAACATTAATTTTTGAGATCTTCAAAACTTGGACCAGCTTGTTAAACAACTAGTTTTTGTATATATTTTTATTTTGTTTAATTAATGCCATTTAAAGTTTCTACAAATTTTTTGAAGTTTGATTAAAAATTTCAAAAATCTAAAAACATTAGTTTGAACCAATTTTCAATATTCATTGCAATTTTTCTACATTCTTGCTATAATTACTAATTTTTAATTTGACTGTTTAAAATTGTATTTTAATTTCTGACAATTTGAATTTTTAAAATCTTTAAACTTTTTAATATGCAATTATTGAACCAACTTTTTAAAGTTTTTTTAATCAATTGCTTGAAATTTATATCGGTTCATTTTCAGTTTATTCTTAAATGTTTAGAAATATAAATTTTTGAAATCGGTAAACTTTTGAACAACTAATTAAACACTATCTTTCAAATAGCTTTTTATATAATTTTAATTTTTTTTAAGATTACAGTCTAATGTTTTTGCTACTTTTTCGAAGTTCGGTAAAAAATTGCTAAACCCATTTATCGCTATTTTTCTAAATTTTTGTATCAAAATCTAATTTTAATTTAATTTTAAAAATTGTTGTTTAATTTGTAAGGTGTAACAGTATAAATTTTTAAAACCTTAACATTTTACCAATCTTTTAATTTACTATTATTGAATCAATTTTTGACGGCCAAAAAATTGAAGATTTCAAAAATTAATATTTTTAAAAATGTAAGGATAAACTGCAAAAATTAAAAATTATATAAATATTTTCAAAAAGCTTAGAAAGTTTTTGAAAAATTAAAAAATTATAATAAAATTTTACAGAACTGGTATAAATTTTAGGAAAATAATTTAAAAAATTTAAAGAAGTCATTAAATTACTATCTTTCAACTACCGTTTTATATATTTATTTATTATTTTAATTATTACCATTTAAAGTTTTTATTAATTTTTTGAAGTTTGATTAACATTTTAAAATTCTTATAAAATCATTAGTCTTAACTAATTTTCAAAATTCTTTGCCATTTTTCTAGATTTTTGTATCAATTTCTAATTTTTAAACTAACTTTTTAAAATTGTAGTTTAATTTGTATAGTGTGACTATTTGAATTTTTAAAATCTTTAAACTTTGAATATACAATTATTGAACTAACTTTTAACTTTCTTTAACTAATTTCTTAAAATTTGTTCCGGTTCAGTAAAATTTAAATACAATTTATAAATACCTAGAAAATGTTCTAAACTTTTTGCAAACATTCACAACATTGAAAAACAAAATGCTTTAATCACCATTCTTGAACCAACTTTTTACTTTTTTACATTTTTTAATCAAAATCTTAAATTTAAAATATTTAGAAAATTTTGTAAACTTTTAGTGCAGATTTCCATAACTTAAAAAAAATTTAGATTCTAGGTTATTTTAAAATGTTAAAAATATTAATTTTTAAAATTTGGAAAATTTTGACCAATTCGTTAAAATACTACTTTTCAGCTAGCTTTTCATGTATTTTTAATTTTTTTTAATTATTGCAATTAATTTAAAGTTTGTCTTAATTTTTTGAAGTTTGATTAAACATTTCAAGTTTTTAAAAACATCAATCTAAACTAATTTTCAAGATTATTTGCCATTTTTCTAAATTTTGTATTAATTTCTCATTTTGAATCCAACTTTTTAAAACTGTAGTTTAATTTGTATGGTGTGACAATTTAAACTTTGTAAATCTTTAAAGTTTTTACCAACTTTTTAAATAACTATTATTTGACCAACTTTTAGTTTTTTGAATTTATTTTAATCAGTTTCTTAAAATTTATGACAATTCTGTAATATTTAAATATAATTTTTAAATATCTAAAATTTTTTAAAACTTTTTGCAAACATTTACATAATTTAAAATTATTATATTTTTAGATTATTTTTTAATGTTTAAAAACATTAATTTTTGAAATCTTCAAACCTTTGACTAACTCAAACCATCTTTTTTTATCTTTTTAATTTCTTCAAATTATTGTTTTTATAAATTTTTCGGAAAAAATTTTGTTTTAACTTCTAATTTTTAATCTAACTTTTTAAAATTGTGTTTTAATTTGTATGATGTGACAATTTAAATTTTTAAAATTTTTTAACTTTTTAAATTACTATTATTAAATGTTTTAATCCAGATCTTAAATTCAAAATATTCAGAAGATTTTGTGCAGATTTCGATAACTTAAAAAAATTTTAGATTCTAGTTTATTCTAAAATGTTAAAAATATTAATTTTTAAAATCTTGAAAATTTTGACCAACTCGTTAAGCTACTACCTTTCAGCTAGCTTTTTATATATTTTATTGCAGTTTAATTTGTAAGGTTAATTTGAATATTTAAAATCTTTAAAGTTTTTACCAACTTTTTAAATTACTATTATTGAACCAGTTTTGTATATATTTTTATTTTGTTTAATTAATGCCATTTAAAGTGTCTACAAATATTTGATTACAATTTATAAATTTCTAGAAACTAAACTTTTTGCAAACATTGACATTAAAAACATTAATTTTTAAAATGTTTAAACTTTTATCTAGTTTTTTATATATTTTTTATTTTTTCAATTATTGTCATGTAAAGTTTTTATTAATTTTTAAAAGTTTGACGAAAAATAAAAATGTAATTTTTCTACATTTTCAAATTAATTTCGAATTTTTAATCTAACTTTTTAAAATTGTAGTTTAATTTGTAAGGTCTAAGAATTTGAGTTTATGATATTTGAACTTCTTAAGTTACTATCATTAAATCAACTTTTTCCCATTTTAATATTTTTAATAAATTTCTTAAAATTTATACCGGTTCTGTAGAACTTGAATACTACTTATAATATCTACAAAATTTTCTAAACTTTTTGCGAACATTAACATAACTATATTTTTTTTAATTTTTAGTTATTCTTAAATGTTTAAAAACATTAATTTTTGAGATCTTCAAAACTTGGACCAGCTTGTTAAACAACTAGTTTTTGTATATATTTTTATTTTGTTTAATTAATGCCATTTAAAGTTTCTACAAATTTTTTGAAGTTTGATTAAAAATTTCAAAAATCTAAAAACATTAGTTTGAACCAATTTTCAATATTCATTGCAATTTTTCTACATTCTTGCTATAATTACTAATTTTTAATTTGACTGTTTAAAATTGTATTTTAATTTCTGACAATTTGAATTTTTAAAATCTTTAAACTTTTTAATATGCACTTATTGAACCAACTTTTTAAACTTTTTTTAATCAATTGCTTGAAATTTATATCGGTTCATTTTCAGTTTATTCTTAAATGTTTAGAAATATAAATTTTTGAAATCGGTAAACTTTTGAACAACTAATTAAACACTATCTTTCAAATAGCTTTTTATATAATTTTAATTTTTTTTAAGATTACAGTCTAATGTTTTTGCTACTTTTTCGCAGTTCGGTAAAAAATTGCTAAACCCATTTATCGCTATTTTTCTAAATTTTTGTATCAAAATCTAATTTTAATTTAATTTTAAAAATTGTTGTTTAATTTGTAAGGTGTAACAGTATAAATTTTTAAAACCTTAACATTTTACCAATCTTTTAATTTACTATTATTGAATCAATTTTTGACTTCTTTAAATTTTTTAAATTATTTTCCTAAAATTTATACCAGTTCTGTAAAATTTTATTATAATTTTTTAATTTTTCAAAAACTTTCTAAACTTTTTGAAAATATTTATATAATTTTTAATTTTTCAGTTTATCCTTACATTTTTAAAAATATTAATTTTTGAAATCTTCAATTTTTTGGCCAACTCATTAAATTACTATCTTTCAACTACCGTTTTATATATTTATTTATTATTTTAATTATTACCATTTAAAGTTTTTATTAATTTTTTGAAGTTTGATTAACATTTTAAAATTCTTATAAAATCATTAGTCTTAACTAATTTTCAAAATTCTTTGCCATTTTTCTAGATTTTTGTATCAATTTCTAATTTTTAATCTAACTTTTGAAAATTGAAGTTTAATTTGTAAAGTGAAAATTTGAATTTTTAGAAGAAAATTTTTTAAATTACTTTGCTTACTAATATTTTATTGAAAATCTTAAAATTTATACGAGTTCTGTAAATTTGATTACAATTTTTATATTTTTTATTATTTTTGCAAACACAAAATTTAGAAAATCCTATATTAATTCTTGCAATCTTCACTTTTTGACCAACTCATTAAACTAAACTATCTTTCTACTTGTTTTTTGTATATTTTTACTTTTTTTAATTATTGCAATTAATTTAAAGTTTTTATCAATTTTTTGAAGTTTGATTAAAAATTTCAAGTTTTAAAAAACATCAATCCAAACCAATTTTCAAAATTATTTGCCATTTTTCTAAACTTCATTAATTTCTCATTTTGAATCCAACTTTTTAAAACTGTAGTTTAATTTGTATGGTGTGACAATTTAAATTTGTAAATCTTAAAACTTTTTAGATTACTATTATTTGACCATTTTTTTAGTTTTTTGAATTTTTTTAATCAGTTTCTTAAAATTTATGACAATTTTGTAAGATTTAAATATAATTTTTAAATATCTAAAATTTTTTTAAAACTTTTTGCAAACATTTACATAATTTAAAATTATTATATTTTTAGATTATTTTTAAATGTTTAAAAACATTAATTTTTGAAATCTTCAAACCTTTGACTAACTCAAACCATCTTTTTTTATCTTTTTAATTTCTTCAAATTATTGTCCTCTGAAGTTTTTATAAAAAATTTTGTTTTAATTTCTAATTTTTAATCTAACTTTTTAAAATTGTGTTTTAATTTGTATGATGTGACAATTTAAATTTTTAAAATTTTTTAACTTTTTAAATTACTATTATTAAACTAATTTCGTACTTTTTTAAATTCCTAAAATTTATACCTTCTAATTTTGTATCTAACTTTTTAAAATTGTTGTTTGATTTAAAAGGTGTGACTATTTTAATCTTTAAAATCTTTAAACTTTTTACCAACTTATGAAACTAATATCTATCAATTAGTTTTATTATATTTTTTGTTGTTGCTTAACTGAACAAATGCCACCCATTCTACGATTGTTCTTCTTTCGTGGCAACGCTAAACTTTTTTAAACGTTAATAATTAAACTTTCTTGTTTGTCTAATGTACACTTGATTACAATCTCCACAATTATTTTTGTATATTAGAAACACTTTTGGTATATACATACTAATTTTGAAATTTAACTCTAACTAAAAAACTTAAATAATTAAATTACTAAACAAATTAATTAACATTTTTTTGTATTATTTACAAAAGTGGTAAAAGCTTTTGATCGCACGCAAAACTTTTATCGTTTAAAGTTGAACAAATAATTAATAACTTTAAAAACTTAGAGTGAAAAACGCTTTAATAAAAACATTTACAAATTGTAATAGTCGAAGTGGGCTATTGCTTTTGTATGATTGAGTGGGCGGTTCAAAGCCTTCGATCATACACCATATTGTAGCTACACGCTAAAAATGTATACGTAAAACAAAAAAAAATCGTATCTGATGGATTTCCGTGGCATTCTTTTTTGTTTAGTAGCAACATATTTTTCAAGTATTAATAAACGAAAAATGTTTATGTTCAGAATATCGGCAGCGAATACGCCGCTCGAGGCTATTATTTCAATTTTGCTGATAGAAAACTTTGCTATGTATTTTATTAAATTATCACAACGGTAGTCTACCAGAGCATAAAATTCGTTGTAAAACTGTCTTTCAAAGATCGATCTGGAATATAAATATACACGCGATAAAGCTTAGAGTATATCATAACAATTTATTTCCTTTGTTTGTGTTTAAGTAAAAGGATTTCTCCCGATAATTGATTCGTGACTGTGTACAAATGCTACAGGATAAACAAAACATTATGTGTACCGTACGAGATTCAATTTCGTCATCTTCGTTTTTTGCGTGTTACAGTTGCAAATCCCCGTCTTCTACTCTTGTCACTTGCACGACAACTAAAAAAAGTGAACAAATGATGAATCATTCGTTAAAAAATTACATAATTTAGATGAGTCAGGGGGTGAAAACGCCCCACCGAGATGATAAAGCACGGGTCACATGTGGTTTGCGTGTGTGACGTTCTCACCCGCTGTTATCTACACCAAAGTCGCCCTTTTTAGTCATTTTTCTTGTGTCTTTGTCGCTTAAACTAAATTTAAATATCTTTCTATTTTTTTGTTTTGTTACTTCCGCTAGACATTTTTTCCGTCTCTCTCATTCCGACGACATAACAAATGGCTTTCTCGCAACAAATTTAATGTAAAGAGCACTAACTTAATCAAATCCACGTTTTACCATTTGAGGTATTAATTATTACTCTATTTTTCTTTCTTTGTCTTGTTTACTTTAATCGATAATTACCAAGTCGTTTTCATGAAAGGGTGAACGTATTGATTCTTAAAACCCCTGAGCACAACCGCGATTAATATTTCATTACTCATACCAATGGTCATTTGTTATAATTAATTTAAAATCTTAGTAGGCGTTGATGGCGTAAAAGAACTTTTTCCACTTTAATTCTAGTACTAAGTTTTTAAATAAAATATGTGCTGGTTTAAGGGAGCAGTGCCAAAACAAAATAAGCAAAATTTGATTGCAAAAAGCGATATTAAGTTGGCAATGCCAAAGTTTACTATTGGGATTAGAATCGATTCGTATACTAATAATTCATTTACTGTTCAACGAAACGTTATGAAGTGTCCGTTAACGAAATTGTTGATAATACCAAAGACCTATTATTTTTATGACATGATATTGTTTATTTCATTTTTTTTTTAAATTTTATTGGGTTTCTACGAGTATTAAGACCATATTTAACTGAAACGTTGTAATACGTGTCGAAACTTGGATTAGATGAGTTAGGTAGCCAGGGGCTACATCAGTTTAAATGTTTTCCAAAAAAAAATCATAAACCAAATCTTCATTTTTCTTAAAATATTTTTTCTCAACAAGAAGTTGGCTGCTGTTAGTGCTCTTCTGCCCAATTGTTAAACTCAGTTTGTTCTTGATCAATAAGAGCTGAGAGAATCCCGTCCCAGTCCTATAATTCGTAATGAAAATGGCCACGTTAGAGAAGATTTTGAAGATGTTGATTTATTTCACCAAAAAATCTTGTAAGATTTAGATTCACTGGATACACTTCACTATATTTAAATTATTTTCAAATTTTTATTTTATTTTGTAATTATCAAATTTGTTAGCATATTCTCCCACAAAGAAACGACACGTAAAAAAACGGAAAAACGAGATTGGAAAAAGTCATTAGAATGAGTTGCTGGAACATAACTTTACGGAAAATTTTAGTATCAAACGTTATCAGACAAGAACATAGTCTAAGCCCAGTTTCTTTCAACATTATTGACCAAGCCTAAATATACAACAGTGTGGAATTAACATCAATGGTGAACTACTAAATCATCTAAGATTTGCCGATGATCTAGTCCTAATCACAGATAAGATAGACAAAGCAAATAATATGCCACAAGAACTCAAAGCTGCCTCAAAGGAAGTCGGGCTTAACAAAAACTATACAAAGACAAAATATATGACAAACCTGGTCTTGAGCGATAACATTTCGGCAGATGATATAAAAAGTATACTCATACAAATACCTGGGACACGAGTTAACCATTGGCAGAGATAATCAAACCTACGAACTGAAGAGGAGAATCAATTTAACATGGGCAGCCTAAGGTAAGCTCAGCAACATCTTTAAATCAGATATCCCAATATGCCTGAAGAGGAAAACGTTCGATCAGTGCATACTCCCTGTTCTCACTTATGCGGCTGAAACACTAACATTGACCAAGAAAACCATAAAGAAAATAAGAGTAACCCAGACGGCAATAGAAAGGTCAATGCTAGGAATAACACTTAGACACAAAATACCAAACAACACAATTAGGCAGCAAACAAAGGTAAAGGATGCTGTGTTAAGGTTAGCTGAGCTGAAGCGGAACTGGGCAGGACACGTGGCAAGACTGAAAGATGAGAGATGGACAAGACGAATGATTCAATGAAGACCCAGACAAAACGCATTCAGAAACAGAGGTAGACCACCAACAAGATGGGCCGATGATGTAAAAAGAGTTGCAGGAAATTGGATTCAGATTGCACAGGACAGAAACAAATGGAAGGGTTTGAGGGAGGCAGTGAACGACCTAGGCTGGGGAAGAAATATACAACGTCAAAAACACTAATGAAGAATAGAAAATGACTAACTGTAAAATACACGAAGTGACAACCTAATCCTGACAGCCAAAAATGAAAACAATTTGCAACGACCGTTCTTCAAACTGAAAACAATTACAGAACAATACAATATTCAAATTTACACTTCTAAAACATGATTTATAACCATCTTTAAAACTCCTACACCATGCAAGTTAGAAGTCGATGAAAACTCAGTTGAGCAAATTATGCAATTTACATATTTTGGCTTCAACATCTCAAACGACAACAATGTTAAAAAAGTCAAATCTTAAGTAATTTAAGACGCAATAATATCATGCCAGTTTTTAGACATCATATGGAGAAACAAAAACAATACGGTAGAAAGCAAAACCCAAATCTACAAAATATTTCTTAACATTACGTAGCAAAAGAATCTGCGCTATATGAAAAATGCAAGTCAAAACGATTAAAAGAAGAAGAAGAGGAAGAGGACACAACAGAAAACGACTCTCAGAATGAACACACAAGCGTTGGCACCAAATTTGAACGTCAACGTGTAAGGAAAAGAAGAAATAGAGAAACCAATGTAAAGCGCTAATATAAAAAGAAGGAAGAAGAAGCATCAATAGTTCTAATACAATCATAATACTGATAATGATCAAATCATCAAATCAAATTTTCTAATTCTATTCATTATTTTAAAGATTTAATCTCAAAACGTTATCGCAATGAAAGGTTAAGCATTATTTTAAGAAGAAAGAAGAAGAAGCATCAATTCTTGTTGTACACTTTTGGTACTTATAATGTTCAAACTACATGTTTATGCAAATTTTCTGATTCTATTCATCATTTTAGACTGAATCTCAAAACGTAATGATCGTGAAAAGTTCAAGCTAAATATAAAAAGAAGGAAGAAGAAACGCTAATGCTTCTAGTACAATCTTAGTACTAATAACTCCCAATCCAAATGTTTATAGAAATCTTTGGATTTGATTCATCAATTTAAAGATTTAATCTCAAAATCTTATCATCATGAAAAGTTTGGGTCTAATATAAGAAAAAGAAAGAAGAAGCATCAATGCTTCTAGTACATTCTTAGTACTCATAATGCTTAAGCCAGACTTTTATAGAAATTTTTTGATTTTATTCAGCATTTTAACGATTTGAATTCAAAACGTTATTATCATGAGAGATTAAGCCCTAATATAAGATAAAGGAAGAAAACGTATCAATGCTTCCAGTACACTCTTAGTACTCATAATGCCCAAGTTAGATTTTATTTTAAATTTATTTTTAAATTTTCTGATTCTATTCATGATTTGAAAGATTTAATCTCAAAACATTATCATAAAACGTTAAGCCTTAGTATAACAAGAAAGAAGGGGAAGCATTTATGTTTCTAGTAGACTCTTGGTACTCATTATGCTGAAGTCGGACGTTTATACAAATTTTCTAATTCTTTTCATTATTTTAAAGATTTAATCTCAAAACGTTATTGCCATGAAAGGTTAAGCTTTAATTTAAGAAGAAAGAAGAAGAAGCTACACGTTTATACAAATGTTCTGATTCTATTCAGCATTTTTTAATTTAATCTTAAAACGTTATATTCGTGGAAAATTAAACCTTATGTATAAGATGAAGAAAGAAGAAGCATCAACGTTTTTAGTACACTCATGGTACTCATAATGCTCAAGACAGATTTTTATAAAAAAAATTCAGTTTTTATTCACCATTTTAAAGACTTAATCTCAAAACGTGCATCTCAAAACGTTATGATCATAAATGGTTAAGTCTTAAAATAAGAAGAATGAAGGAAAAGCATCAATGTTTCTAGAACAGTCTTAGTACTCACAAGACTCAAGCCAGATTTTTATAATTTTTTTCTGAGTATATTTATTATTTTAAAGATTTAATCTCAAAGCATTATCATTATGTAAAATTAATCCCTTATATAGCAAGAGAAAAGGAGAGTACACACTTGGTACTCAGAATGCCGAAGCCAATTTTTATAGAAATTTTCTGATTTTATTCAGCATTTTAGACTGAATCTTAAAACGTTATGATAGTGGAAGGTTAAACCCTAATATAAAAAGAAGGAAAAAGAAACACCAATGCTTCTAGTACACTCTTAGTACTTATAATTCTCAAAACAATTTTTTAAAGAAATTTTCGGATTTGACTAATCAATTTAAAGATTTAATCTCAAAACGTTATCATCATTAAGGTCTAATATAAGAAAAAGGAAGAATGAGCATCAATGCTTCTAGTACATTCTTGGTACTCAGAATGCCGAAGCCAATTTTTACAGATATTTTCTGATTTTATTCAGCATTTTAACGATTTAAATTCAAAACGTTATCATGGAAAGTTAAGCCCTTACATAAGATGAAGGAAGAAAACGCATCAATGATTCTAGTACACTCTTAGTACTCATAATGCTCAAGTTAGGTTTTATCAAAAATTTCTGATTCTATTAAACATTTTAAAGACTTAGTCTCAAAACGTTATCATCATGAAAGGTTAAACCTCAATATAACAAAAGAAAAGAAGAAGCATTACTGCTTCTGGTGCACTTTTAGTACTCATAATGCCCAAGCCGAATGTTTATAGAAATTTTCGGGTTTTATTAACCATTTTAAAGATTTAATGTCAAAATGTTATCATCATGAAAGGTTAAACTCTAATATACTCATATGCTACATTTTTATAATTAAAAAAAAAACTATTTAGCATTTCAAAAACCTAATCTCAAAACGTTATGATCATGAAAAGTTCAGCCCTAATATAAAAAGAAGGAAGAAGAAGCATCACTGCTTTTAGTACACTCTTAGTACTCATTATGCTCAAGTCAGATATTTATAGATTTTTTTGATTCTATTTATCATTTTAAAGGTTTCATCTCAAAACATTATTATCATAAAACGTTAAACCGTAATACAAGAAGAAAGAATGAGAAACATTAATGCTTCTAGTAGACTCTTAGTACTCATAAAGCTCAAGCCAGATTTTATTGATTTTTTATAATTATATTTATTATTTTAAACATTTAGTCTCAAAGCGTTATTATCATGTAAAATTAAGTCTTTATACAACAAAAAGGAAGGAAAATAGATTCTTGGTTTACTCTTGGTACTCATAATGCTCAAGCCGGATTTTTATAAAAATTTTCAGATTCAATTATTTTAAAAATTTAATTCCAAACCGTTATCGTCATGATAGGTTAAGCTCTAATTTAAAAAAAAGAAAGAAGAAGCAATAATGCTTCTAGTGCACTTCTGTTACTCATAATGATTAGGCAAATTCTGGTACGTTATCATCATGAAAGGTTAAGTTTTAATATAAGAAGAATGAAGAAAAAACATCAACTCATAAAGCGCAAGCTAGATTTTATTGATTTTTATGATTCTATTTATTATTTTAAAGATTTAATCTCAAAGCGTTATCATCCTGTAAAATTAAGCGCTTATATAACAAAAAAGAAGGAGAATAGACTCTTGGTTCAATGCTTTTAGTACTCTCTTGGTACCCATAATCCTCAAACCGGATTGTTATACAAATTTTCTGATTCTACTCATCATTTTAAAGATTTAATCTCAAAACGTTATCATCATCAAAAGTTAAGCTCTAATTCAAGAAGAAGAAAGAAGAAGCATCAATGCTGCTAGTACTCTCCTGGTACTCATGATACCCAAGTCAATTTTTTATAAAAATTTTATGATTCTATTCAGGATTTCAAAAACCTAATATGAAAACGTTATAATTGTGAAAGGTTAAGCTTTAATATAAGAAGAAGCATAAATGCTTCTAGTACACTCCTGGTACTCATAATGTTTAAGCCAAATTTTTATAGATTTTTATCTAATTCTATTCAGCGTTTTAAAAATTTAATCTCAAAACGTTATCATCATAAAAGGTTACGCCTTAATGTAAGAAGAAAGAAAGAGAAGCTTCAATGCTTCTAGAACATTCTTGGTAGTCGTAATGCTCAGTCCAGATTTTTATGATTTTATTCAACATTTTAAAGACTCAAAACATTATCGCCATGAAAGGTCAAGCTCTAATATAAGAAAAAAGTAGAAGCATCAATGCTTTTAATACACTCTTGGTACTCATAATGCTCAAGTCAGATTTTTATAGGTTTTATCTGATTCTATTTATCATTTTAAAGACTTAATTTCAAAGCGTTATTATCATAGAAGAGTACGCCTTAATACAACTATAAGGAATAAGAAGCATTAATGCTTCTAGTACACTCTTGGTTTTCATAATGTCTTGATTCTATTCAGCATTTTAAAGACTGAATCTCAAAACGTTATCATTATAAAAAGTTAAGTCCTAATATAAGTAGAAGGAAGAAGCATCAATGAAGGTGTGTACCAAGCAAATTTTTATAAAAATTTTCGGATACAATTTATCATTTTAAAGACCTAATCTCAAAAAGTTATCATCAAGGAAGGTTACGCGTTAATGTAAAAAGAAGAAAGGAAGTGCTTTAATGCTTGTAGTAGGATTGAGTCAATGTCTCCATCTAGCCTTTTCTTCTTTTTTTTTTTGCTATGTTTTTCTCTAATTTCTACCTTCTGGCTCTGCTTTGTTTGGGAATCGCTGGGTATCGTATCTGAAAGTGACAGAACTTCTGTTTAGGCAAACTTAAGGCTTGCTCAAAATAATTCCTTTCAGGAAGTCGTAAAGAGAAAACTAGAAGCTTACTCAGGGGTTGTTTAACCAGTGCGATAAACCGGCAATTGTGTGCAAATTAGAACAATTTTGGATTCTTTGAGCCAAATTTTTAGATCTTAGTTTCTCTTATTTACTTTTCATCTGTTTGGGTTAGAAGAGTTTATCTTGGGTTTTTAGAGCACCTCCTCGTAAATCTGGAAAGTTTCCAAGATTTGTCCTTCTCTTCATTCTGAGTAGGAGCAAACTGTGTAATCTGTAGGGAGTAATAGGAGCTTGCGCGGTTTGTAATTAAGTAATAAGAAGCAAATAATTTTAAACGTTTTGACGCGATTAGTAAATATGATTTATGAGAAGCACACTAGCGACAGCGAATAGCTAAAATCAAAAATTGATTTACCAAGATCCAGGTTTACTTTTAGAAAACGTGTTCGTACTAGCTTCTTGTAATCAAACTACCTAAAAATAATCGTGTTTACCTGATGACTCACAAACGCTACAACAAGAAAAAAGTAACATTTATGAACGGTTAGAGAACCGAAACGTATCGTCTGATGTTACATATGCACTTTCGTTCAAGGTGGTATTAGATAAACGTCAAATGCCTCCGAATAGAAATATTAATTATATTATCTGCCCTTGTGTTGCAGTGTTCGTAGGTCCAATGCTTCCTTTTAGAGATTTTTCATCGTCGATGTTTAAACTTGTACAGAAAAAGAAACCCACATTTGGGAAGTAGCACGTGGCGCTAAGGAGACGACATGGAAATTTAATTTTAAACCGAAAAAAAATAGAAAAGACTTACTTTGCGTTAAATAAATTAACTAAGTATTGATGTTTTCATGATACATTGTGTCACAACACGTCTTTTAAGAAATCAAGTTTAATTCAAGTAGGTATAATTTTATGTAGCAAACGACGTAGAAAAAAATGACGACTTTTCGTTTACTCGGACGGAAGAGACCAACAATGCTCGATAGATCATCATCATCATCATTATTCAGCTCTACGCGTCCATTGTTGAACATAAGCCTCCCCAATTGTTCTCCACTCCAATCTGTCTTGTGCTGCTTGTATCCAGTTGGTGCGGACCCTTTTAATGTCGTCCGACCAACGTGTAGGCGGTCTTCCTCTACTTCTCTTGTCCATTCTGGGTCTCCACACGAGAAGCCGCTTCGTCCATCGATCTCCCTGCATCCGTGCAATGTGGCTAGCCCAGTTCCACTTAAGCCTCGTTATGGCATCTATAACATCGCGAACACCAGTTCTTTTGCGCAAGTCTTCATTTTTTATATGGTCTCTCCAAGTCACCGCGAGCATGGATCTCTCCATCTTTCTTTGCGTAACTCTGAGCTTCCTAGCTGTTGCTGTTGTTAGTGTTAGGGTTTCTGAACCATATGTCAAGACTGGCAGTACACATTGATCGAAAACTCTTCTTTTTAGGTGTATGGAAACGTTACTCTTGAAAATTTCTTTCAGTTTTCCGAAGGCTGCCCATGAGAGAGTGAGTCTTCTCTTTAGCTCGCATGTTTGATTATCCCTTGATATTCGGATTTCATGGCCGAGGTATGTATACTTGTCCACCATTTTGATTTCGCTGTCGCCAATTTCTAAGCCACTGCTAGGAACAAGGTTTGTCATAAATTTAGTTTTTGACATATTTATCTTTAGACCAACTCTTCCACACACCTCCATCAGATCCCGCAGCATCAATCGCATTTCCTCGAGATTATCTGAGAACAACATTATATCGTCTGCAAAGCGTAGGTTGTTTAGGTTTTTGCCGTCTATATTTATGCCTCTCTGACTCCAGTCCAATTGCCTGAATGCGCTCTCTAAGACTGTGATAAACAGTTTGGGCGACATCGTGTCGCCTTGCCGAACACCACGCTCAATGGTTATGCAGTTGGTATTTGCATCTAATTTGACCATCATTGTTGCATTTCTGTAGATGTTGTGAATAAGTTTGGTGTAGCGGTAGTCGACTCTACATCCCTGTAGTGCATCCCATACTGCACCCAGCTCTATTGTGTCGAAGGCTTTGTGGAAATCTATGAACGTCAATACTAAGGGTCTGTTGTATTCTATTGTCTTCTCTATAAGAGTTTTAACGCTCTGGAGGTGGTCATTCGTTCCAAATCCGCGACGGAAACCTGCCTGCTCTACGGGCTGGTAGAAATCCAGTTTATTTTCCAATCGGGTAGTTATGATACGAGTGAACAGTTTTTAGAGGTGGCTTAGGAGGCTTATTGGTCGATAGTTTTCCATTTCCGCTATATCTCCTTTTTTGTGAAGAAGAATTACTATCGAGTTATGCCACATCTCGGGGACTGTACCATTGAATAAGCAAAGATTAAAAAGGTCTTTTATTTTTTGGAGTAGATGTTGGTCTCCTATTTTTACTGCGTCTGTGACGACGTTATCTTCTCCGGGTGCTTTGTTGTTCTTTGTGTATTTTAATGCCAATTCTATTTCCTCTATAGATATGTCAGGAAGTTTTTCTGAGCCCTGGTTGACAATGCCCCTTGTGGATGTAAGGAGTTCAGGTTCAGGATCAGGATTTCCGCCATTGTCATCATCATATTGACTTTTGTACAGGAGTTTATAAAATTCCTCCACTACATTTAAAATTTCTTTTCTGTTAGTAGCTCGATAGATAGCGTCAAAAAATAAACTAACTTTAATTCAAACACGGATATACAAGGTAGTACATTTCAAAATTTATGCACGTAACAACTGTTGGGCTAGAACGTCTCAAATAGACGCCAGAAGTACTAGTAAACTCTGTGCCTTGGTAACGCTAGATGTGAGAAATGCATTCATCTCCTTTGCTTGGCCAGTTATAATTAAGGCACTCAAGGAGAAAAGAATTGACTAACATCGTAGAAAACTGTCTTAATAATAGAAAAACTCGAATGGATTGGAAACTCTCTAAGTGAACTTTCCGGTTTCACAGAGGTCGGTATTAGGACCGACCTTGTGGAATGTCACATTTGACAGCATACTAAGAATAGACCTTGGCTTATAAACCTATGTCTTTGCGGTTGCACGCGACATTGCCATAATGACCAGTGCAAGGACAAAACACGAGCTCGCAAGAGTGACAAATATGGCAATCACACGAATCAATAACTGGCTTATTAATCATAACTTTGAAATAGCGTTAAGCAAAAATGAAGCCGTAATCTTCTTGGCCAATCAAAGAATAACCAACATCTCATTTAGAATACATAACTTCGTCATCACACCAAAGAAGAATATTAAATACTTTGGCTGCCAAACCCACTAGACCGGCATCGGCAATCACAAGAACTATGACAAATGTAAATGGGCTATGCGTGTTAAGAATTCGACTGGCTGTGTATGCTATATGCTGCGTTCATATGGGCTGTATCACTCAAAATAGAGAAATATTAAGACACAGTCCAAAAAGTAACCGTTAGAATTACATCGAGCTACAGAGCTATAGCAACGGAATCAGTTCTACTCTTAGCTGGGACTATACCTTGGGACCTATTAGTAGAGAAGAGACGTATTGTAAGAGTCAGTAGACTGAACCAAACACAAGGAAAAGAGATGCTTTGCAAAGATGGCAGAAAAGTTGTCAAAACAGTAAGAAGAGTAAATTAATCCGCCGGTTAAGCCAAAGCCACTACGCCATCAATGGCAAAAGATGACTAAAACATCATGCTAAAAACAAACCGGGGGCAACCTAATCGAAACATTTTACTGTGATCCAGGTTGCTTCCGAATAGTTTGTCAAAAAACATTTTTTTTTGTCATTAAGCTGGACATTTGTTAAATTGAGTGTGGTCACTACAACAAATTATGTATCTAAGTCGTTTGTGACTTTCTCATCATAGAATTCTTCTTCTTTTTCAGCAAGCCAGTGTACTAGATTTGGCTTAGAAAATAAGTTACTTTCAGTCAGATCTTTTGTTTTGTCACAGCTAATTTAGTAATTTTTGTTGTGTATCTGTCTATCATCGTCGTTTTAGAAATCTCTCATCTGCAGCCTTTGTATTGCTTTTCGGTTTTTGTCATTTGTTTTTGTGACAGATGTAGAAGAACCAGTGTTGTGATTTTACCGCTTTGCATCAGCATTATCCAAACCATAAGCTACTGTGTTTTCCGATAATAAACTGTTTGAATTTGTTTTTTTTCAATAAAGTTTTTCTTTTCTAGATTTTATCTGGTTTGTTAAAAAAAATTAAAAAAATGTTTGGCTAGAAGTGTTTGTTGGCTACGTAATACCAAGAACTTTGTTACTCAATTTTAATTCCTAGAAACTAAGTTACCCTCTCGGCCATGCATTCTATTGACGCTCAAATATAATTACAACAGTCTTACTACGAAAAGTTTAAAAGACTCATCACCATTGGATAGTACCATCGTGTTCTTCGACTTTGTGTAAAATGAACAAATGTCCAGCTTACTGACAAAAAAAATTTTTTTTGACAAACTATTCGGAAGCATCCTCGATCACAGTAAAATGTTTCGATTAGGTTACCCCCAAGTTATTGCTATAAAAGTTGTGATAGCATGTTCATCTCCGGTTTGTTTTTAGCATAATTTTTCAGTTATTTTTTGCTTTTGATGGCGTAGTTGATTTGGCTTAACCGGCTGATTCATTTACACTTCTGGCTGTTTTGACAATTCTTCTGCCATCTTTGCAAGGCATCTCTCTTCCTTGTGTCTTGTTCAGTCTACTGATTCTCACAATACGTCTCTCCTCTGCTCATAGGTCCGAAGGTATAGTCCCAGCTAGGAGTAGAACTGATTCCGTTGCTACAGCTCTGTAGCTCCATGTAATTTTAACGGTTACTTTTTAAACTGTGCCTTAATATTTCTCTATTTTGAGTGATACAGCCCATATGGACGCAGCATATAGCATATACAGATACCAGTCGAATTCTTAACACGCATAGCCCGTTTACATTTGTCATAGTTCTTGTGAGTGCCGATGCCGTTCTAGTGGGTTTGGCAGCCAAAGTATTTAATATTCTTCTTTGGTGTGATGACGAGGTTTTGTATTCTAAATGAGATGGTGCTTATTCTGTGTTTGGCCAAGAAGATTAAGGCTTCAGTTGTGCTTAACGCTATTTCAAAGTTGTGATTAATAAGCCAGTTATCGATTCGTGTGTTTGCCATATTTGTCACTCTCGCGAGCTCGTGAGCTGGTCATTAAGGCAATGTCGCGTGCAACCGCAAAGACATGGGTTTATAAGCCAAGGTCTATTCTTAGTATGCTGTCAAATGTGACATTCCACAAAGTCGGTCTTAATACCGATCTTTGTGAAACCGGAACGGTCACTTGGAGAGTTTCCAATCCATTGGAACTCTTCTATTATTAAGACACTTTTGTACGACGTTGGTCAATTATTTTCTTCTTGAGTGCCTCAATTATAACTGGGCACGCAAAGGAGATGAATGCATTTCTCACATCTAGCGTTACCAAGGCACAGAGTTTTCTTTTACTCTTAGCGTTTACCCGAGATGTTCTAGCCCAACAGTTGTTACGTGCATAAATTTTAAAGTGTACTACCTTGTATATTCTTGTTCGAATTAAAGTTAGTTTATTTCTCGACGCCATTTTTCGAGCATTGTTGGTCCCTTCCGAGTAAACGAAAAGTCGTAATTTTTTTTTCACGTCGTTTGCTACATAAAATTATACCTACTTGAATTAAACTTGATTTCTTAAAAGACGTGTTGTGACACGATGTATCATGAAAACATCGATACTTAGTTAATTTATTTAACGCAAAGTAAGTCTTTTCTATTTTTTTCGGATTAAAGGTAATTTCCATGTCGTTTCCTTAGCGCCACGTGCTACCTCCCAAATGTGGGTTTCTTTTTCTGTACAAGTTTAAACATCGACGATGGAAAGGCTCTAAAAGGAAGCATTGGACCTACGAACACTGCGACACAAGAGCAGATACGATTAATATTTCTATTCGAAGGCATTTGACGTTTTAACTAATACCACTTTGGACGATAGTGCATATGTAACAGCATTATTTTTAGGTGGCTTATTGACAGGAAGTCAGTAGCAAAACGTTTTCTGAAAGTAAACCTGGATCTTGGTAAGACAATTTTTTATTTTAACTATTTGGTGTTTCTAGGTTGCTTCTCAGAAGTCATATTTACTAATCGCATCGAAACGTTTAAAATGATTTGCTTCTTATTACTATTAGTCAATTCGTTTAACTTCAATTACTATCACATGCTGATTACGTCAACTGTCAATTATTATTGTTATTGTAATTTACTTACAAAGATTTTTGTCTGTCCTAGCTGTTACACTTACGATTGGAGTGTATTCTGATTTGCTGATACTTTCGAAGGTTTAGAACCTACGTATACTTGTACTCAAACTAAATTTACTTTACTGTGATGCAGTGAAATTACTAATTGTTATTGATCCTAATTTTAATCTCTAAATTATCATTCTAAAGTAATTAAAATACAATTGATTATTTCGACTCCTGTAGCTTTACGAACCTTAAAAATTTAATACAAGCTCCGGACCTCCTGTGGTGATTTAGCAGGAGCTATATCTGCAAAACGAGATCTGACGCTCATTAAAATAAACTTATCACTTGGACCTCCTTTCTCTCCGATAGGTATTGTTTCAATCCTACAGCGAGTTGGTCGTGCAGGGTTTGTAAATTACTAAAAGCCCCACGTTGGGCGCCAAAATTTGTTACAAACTTTTTGAAACAGGCATATTTTGATGTAGCGAACGATGTGAAAGTAAATTGACAACTTTTCATTTAATCGGACGGAAGAGACCAACGATGCTCGATAGATGGCGTCGAGAAATGACAGACTAGCTTTAATTCAAACAAGAATATACAGGGTAATACATTTTGAAATTTATGCACGTAACACATGCTGTGCTGCACTTTGTCAAGTATTAGGTATTAGCAATAGTGTTTAGTAAACTGAGGAATCTATATGAAGCTTTGTTTAGCGCATTTTTCCCTTTATTCAAAAGAATGAGTCTGGTTCTTTTCCATATATTGGGAATTTATAGTATCTGAAGCATGTGGTTTATCAAGCATTTTAGCACGTTGGAATTGCTAGCGCTGATGTCGGCCTTCGTATTGTTTAGTTTTTTCGCAGCAACGAATATGTCCTCAGTTGAGAACGGAGGATAAGAAAAGTGGATAGGTATCATGTCTACATGCCTAGATAGTTATCTGGAATAAATCCCTTTATGTATAATTGTTAAAGATTGGGTAGTGTGCAAGGTTGGGATTTTTTAAGCTTTTTTGTAGCTACCTTATAACTTTTCTCCAAAGAATCGTGGTCTATGCTAATGCATAATTTATAGCCATACCTTATTCTTTGTTTTATTAATTCTTTTCTGCAGGTCGTTTCTAAGTATTTTGTAACGTTCGTGTTCATGTGATGCGGGGTTATTGGGATGTTTATTAGCTCTGGCGGCGTTTCTCGTTTCGCGTTGATTGGTAGTCTCGATCGCTATTCGGTAACGAATTTTTTATTATTTCAAAAGATATATGTACAACTGTGGTCATTTAGTGTTTTGCCACTCAAATATAATTACAACAGCCTTACTACTACGAAAAGTTTAAAAGACCTATCACCTTTGGATAGTACCATCGTGTTCTTTGAGTTTGTGTAAAATGATTGACGTATCGACAGATAATTTAAAAAAAAAGGATTTAAAACAAATCCAAGTTGGTCTTGAAGACCAGTTTTTTATGCACTTCTTTATTTTTGTCATTTTTAGATGTTTCGATTACACGATACGACCACACCTAAACCAAAGGCAATTTAAAATAGTGACGGGTGTGAAATGAGTAATCTGTATTGGTCGTATAAGACCCATGTCGCCCATTACTAAAAAAGCGTACTGGCCCCATGAGACCACAAGAATAAACGTGTTAATTACGTATTTAATACGTTTTGCTACTAGCAGCAGTTACTCGTGATGCACCATAACGTTTAATCCGACGTCCCGAAGACATTATCAGCCACCTATCGGCAACTTCTCAATGGTCAATCAAAACTGCATGCAATCGAAAACAAACATGATAATTAAACACCCCCAATTGGGAATACAACGCTTGTTGTTCAACAAATTAGAACGCATTAGCTAATTGCTTCGACCATACGCCCATCGTACTAATTTCACTTATCAAATTATTAAAAATTTAAACGAGATTATATTTAGACACACTTCGAAAATGTAAATTCTCTGTTAGGTTTCGTCATGTGTAAATTTTTAATCTCGTTACCATAACAAAAGGCGTATCGCCTTCGGCGAGTACCTTTTCCTTTTGCTTCTCGACGTATCAGAAATTTACAATTTTTCAATTAACTTTCAAAGACCCCCATACAATGAAATTAGAGTGCGTTGTTTATACACGTAATTATATACGCATAGTGACCCCACAACTTAAATTGAGTTGACCGAACTTTACCATCGGCTTTCTCTCGAGTCGGGGCTCGTTTAAAACTAGTCACTCAAAATGAGAAATCAATCGAAACTTTCCGAAAACTTTCAGCCTTTTTTCGTTCAAGTTTGCATACGTTTGCGTTATTATTAAACAAATTGCACTAGTACAGGAATAATTGCGTTAGAATGACGTTTATCCAACAGTAGGTAGCTTTAATTCGTACTAAATTCAAGTTGAATTGTATAATTATATCTGAGTTACTAAAACCCATATCAATGTAGTAGGTGTTACGTTTATCACACAATTTGAAACGAGTGGGTGCCTTAAATTTTAACGCAAACAAACTAAGCTTAAGACTAATCCATTACACGCCGAAAGACAAATACAAGCGGAGTAGATGATGAAAAAAGCTTAGAAATTTACATAACGCAGCCGATGGCAAATATTAAAAAAACGCGATGGATATAGACATAAAGACCTTAAATTTTGTGTTAATTTAATTTTCAATTGAGGTCAGAAATAAAGAAAAACGAGCAAGGATCAATTTGTAGTAATTCGTCTAAGTAGGCTTTGCATAAACCAACGCCTACTACAAACTGCTATATTAATTTTAGCTCTTAAAACAAAAATGATTCTAAGCTAGCGTTTTTACAAATGTAGTACAATTGAATTTTTACTATTTTTAAATGCTTCTGGTGACGTTGATTTATTTCGACTAGACACATAATCATAATCCTTCCGCGTGAGTTTTTTACGTATCTGTTAAAAATGTTTTTTTGAGCCACGTGTGATTATAAGATTACTTGCTAAATAATGCATTTAGTCACAACACAACTTTTTAAATTAAGTTGTAGTTACACTATTTAAAAATATTATTTTTAACATTAACTAATAATTCTATTATCATTTTTAATGGTCCTTCGAGCCGATTTCATTGATTATTATACTATTGTATACAATAAACTTAATATTTTATTTTGTTGTCTAAACTGGTAAATAACTAATTACATTAATACCTGTGTAACAATTATAATGTAATTGTTAGTTTTATTAAATGTTTTAATTTTGGTAAAGAATGAACAACGATAACTACAACGATCTCAACCTTTATTCGTAAAGTAATTGAGTAGTTTTAATTAAACATTGAGCATCAATAATAATTAATTTATAATTATTTAGAATGAAAATAATATTAGTAACATAACATTAGTCATCAATCACATTGTTTTCAAAATCTACTATTGGGATTAGTCAGATAAAAATAAAAAATTTATTATTCATTGAGATTATTGAAACAAATGAATTATTTACCACTTATAAATCACGACAGAATTTGAATTTTTTAAGCACATACTCTTATTTTTAATGATTAATTAGTATGATTTAAGTTTAATCACAACTATCTCAATTACAACTTTTTGTGCCAACACTTTAAAGTTAATTTTAGAGGTAACTATAAAAAACGCATAATTTTTGTCAAAACAAAAACTAAACTAACTAAATCAACAGATAAACACAAAAATTATTTACAAATATGGCCTTCTACCACAAATTTATTTTTATAAAATTTTAACAAATTACTTGCAATATTTTTCTTTGGTGCAATTGAAAATGATTGACGTAAAAGGAATGTTGTTACATTTTTAAAATATTTTCTTAAGTAAAAAGCTGGTATGGTCATATTTAACTTTACAAAGTATTGCAGTATTATAAAAGATGGTTCTAATAAACATATAATTTTTTTTTAGTTTTTGATTATAGAAAAAACTGGTTTATACTAACTTACAGTTGGACATGATTAAAATTTACATATTTTATTTAAAATTAATAAAACAATTATTTATTTATTGTTTAAATAAGATCGTGCTTCAATCGATTACAATTATTGCTTATTAAAGATTATTAAAATAGTTGACTAAAATCATCACTTATGACTAAAATTGATTAATCGCTTTAATTGTACGGCTTAACATTTATTTTCAATTGATTATAAATCAAACGTTAAAATAATTTGTTTTATTCTTATCAAATATATTTAAAAATTATCAATCGTTAGTCATTAAATATATTTTTATTATATTTAACTGTAATGATTAGTCATTTTTCATGTTTTGTTAAACAGTGATTTCTAATACGTTTTTTCATGTAAACTTTGTAGGTGTGATTGTTTTTATTTTAGTTGCTCCTAGCAAACGTTTTATGTAGTAATTGAGTATAAATCAAATGATTTAAATAATTGTTTTTTTTTAATTTGTTCATTGTTAGTGATTTTTATTACATTTTAATTGTAGTCATTAGTCATTTGATCATGTTTTGTTAAACAATGATTTCTAATAGGGTTTTAAATGAGTATCACTGAATTTTAAACTGTGTAGATCTGACTATTAGTATTTTAGTCATTTTTACCAAACGTTTTTTTTAGTGATAGGTGTAATTTCAATGTCATAATCACATTTATGTATTAACATTTTACTACTAAATTTACTACTAAAATTTTTTGTTTTGATTATGAGTTCAACAATTATTCATGATTGATTATAAATCAAACGTTTTAAATAATTGCTTTTAATTTTATAACAATTATTCATAAATCTTTGATTCTTAGTGATTTTATATATTTTTGTTACATTTTAATTGTAATCATTAGTCGTTTAGTCATAGTTTGTTAAAGAGTGTTTCTAAAACGTTTTATGAAATGAGTATCATTGTTTTTGGGTTTTAAACGCTGTAAATCCGACTGTTCCTATTTTAGTCATTCTTAACAAAAGTTTTTGTAGTAAATAGTTGTCATTTAAACGCCATAACTTCTTTTATATATTTCGATTTTTATTACTTTTTGACGTTAAACTTTTCGTTGTAATTCCATGTTCCATAATTATTCATGATTGAGTGTAAATAAAGACGTTTTAATTAAATGGTTTTATTTTTATAAAATTTATTCATAAATCATTCATTGTTACTGATTTAATATATTTTTATTACATGTTAATGGTAATCATTAGTCATTTAGTCATTTTTTGTTAAACAGTGATATTTAAAATGTTTTTAGAAATAAGTATCATTGTTTTTAGGTTTTAAACTCTGTAGATCAAACTGTTATTATTTTAGTCGTTCTTAACAAATGTTTTTAGTAGTGATAGGTGTAATTTCAATGCCATAATTACTTATATATATATTTCAATTTTTACAGCTTTTTTATGTTTTAATTATAGGTTCAATAATTATTCGTGATTGAATAAAAATCAATCGTTTTATATAAATGGTTTTATTTTTATAAAATGTATTCATAAATCATTCATTGTTAGTGATTTAATATATTTTTATTACATTGTAATTGTAATCATTAGTCATTTAGTCATGGTTTGCTAAACAGTGAATTTTAAAACGTTATTTAAAATGAGTATTATTGTTTTTGGGTTTAAAACACTGTAAATTTAACTGTTACTATTTTAGTCAATCTTAACAAACGTTTTTTGTGGTGATAAGTGTAATTTCAATGCTATAATTACTTTTATATATTTAAATTTTTACTACTTTTTTTATGTAAAACTTTTGTTTTAACTCTAGGTTCAATAATTACTCGTGATTGAGTGTAAATAAAAACGTTTTAAGCAAATGGTTTTATTTTTATAAAATTTATTCATAAATCATTCATTGTTAGTGTTTTATTATATTTTTATTACATTTTAATTGTAATGATTAGTCATTTAGTCAGGGTTTGTTAACCAGTGAATTCTAAAAAATTTTTTTAAATTAGTATCATTGCTTTTAGGTTTTAAACTTTGTAGATCTGACTGTTACTATTTTAGTCATTCTTAACAAAGGTTTTTTGTAGTGATAAGTGTAATTTAAATGCCATAATTTGTTTTATATATTTATTTAATCAGAGGCTCAATAATTAATCATAATTGAATATAAATCAAACTTTTTAAATAAATGATTTTATTTTTATAAAATCTTTTCATTAATTGTTCATTGTTAGTGATTTAATATATTTTTATTACATTTTAATTGTAATCATTTGTCATTTGTTTGTTAATGAATGATTTCTAAAAGATTTTTTGAAATGAGTATCATTGTTTTTGGGTTTTAAACGCTGTAGATCTGACTGCTACTATTTTAGTCATTCTTAACAAAGGTTTTTGTAGTCATAGTTGTTATTTTAACGCCATAACTTCTTTTATATATTTCAATTTTTACTACTTTTTTGACGTTAAACTTTTCGTTTTAATTCCAGGTTCCATAAATAATTATTCATGATTGAGTGTAAATAAATACGTTTTAAATAAATGGTTTTATTTTTATAAAATTTATTCAGAAATTATTCATTGTTAGTGATTTAATATATTTTTATTACATTTGAATTCTAATCATTAGTCATTTAGTCATGGTTTGTTAAAAAGTGATTTCTAAAACGTTTTTTGAAATGAGTATCATTGTTTCTGGGTTTTAAATGCTGTAGATCTGACTGTTACTATTTTAGTCATTCTTAACAAAAGTTTTTTGTAGTGATAGGTGTAATTTCAATGCCATAATTACTTTTATATATTTCAGTTTTTACTATTCTTTTTATGTAAAACTTTTCGTTTTAATTATAGGTTCAATAATTATTCATGATTGAATACAAATCAAACGTTTTAAATAATGGGTTTCATTTATATATAATTTATTCATAAATTATTAATCGTTACTTATTAATTATCTTTTTATTACATTTTAATTACTATGATTAGCCATTTTGTCATGTTTTGTTAAACAGTGATTTTTAACATGTTTTTTGAAGTGAGTATCTTTCTTTTTGGGTTTTAAATTTTGTAGATCTGACTAATTCTATTTTAATCATTTTTAACAAACGTTTTTTGTAGTCATATAGGTGTAATTTCAATGTCATCGCTTTTTTTAATACATTAATTTTTTTTTATTGTTTGCTACTTTATATTTTTTGTAATCTGGGTGTTTGGATAATTAATTTTTTTAATGTTTTCTTTCGGTTTTTTATTGAAGTCTGGTATTAGTTGTTTATTATTCATCCGTGTGCCTTTAAAAAAGATAGTGTTGCAATCTTAATTTCGTTTTGATCGTTGATTGTCAAAAAATTGACTAAAAACGTTACTTATGACTAGTTATGACTAAATTGATTAGTCGTTTTAATTGTAAAGTTCAACATTTATTCACGATTGATTATAAATCAAACTTTTTAAAAAATTAGTTTTATTTTTTAAAAAAGTATTCATAAATCATTAATCGTTAGTCATTCCGTATGTCTTTATTGTTTTTATTTTACTCAGTTTGTCATGTTTTCTTAAACAGTGTTTTCTAAAACGTTTTTTGAAGTGAGTATCTTTGTTTTTGTGTTAAAAACTCTATAGATCTGACTGCTTCTATTTAGTCATTTTTAACAAACGTTTTTTTTTAGTCATAGGAATAATTTCAATGGCATCGTATTTGTTTTATATCAATTTTTTCATTGTTTGCTGTTTTATGTTTGTTTGTAACTTTGGTAGTTTATTAATTTTCTTAATGTCTTTATTCGCTTTTTACTAAAGTTTAGTATTAGTTGTTTATTGTTCCTCTGTGTTCTTAGTTATTTATCGTTTAAAAAAAGTGTTGCAATCATAGTTTTGTTTTGATTGTCAAAGAATTGACTAAAAACGTTACTTATGACTAAAATTGATTAGTCGTTTTAATTGTAAAGTTTAATATTTATTCATGATTGATCACAAATCAAACGTTTTAAATAATAGGTTTTGTTTTTATATAGTTTATTCGTAAATCATGAATCGTTACTCATTAAATATCTTTTTATTACATTTTAATTACTATCTTTAGTCATTTTGTCATGTTTTGTTAAACAGTGATTTCTAACACGTTTTTTGAAGTGAGTATCTTTGCTTCTAGGTTTTAAACTCTGTAGATCTGACTAATTTTTTTTAATCATTCCTAACAAACGTTTTTTGTAGTCATATAGGTGTAATTTCAGTGTCATCGTTTTTTTAAACATATTAATTTTTTTTATTGTTTGCTACTTTATATTTTTTGTAAATTTGGTGTTTGGTTTAATCATTTTTTTAATGTTTTCTTTCGGTTTTTTATTGAAGTCTGGTATTAGTTGTTTATTATTCATCCGTGTTCTTAGTTATTTATTCACTAAAAAAATAGAGTTGCAATCTTAATTTTGTTTTGATCGTTGATTGTCAAAAAATTGACTAAAAACGTTACTTATGGCTAAAATTGATTAGTCTTTTTAATTGTAAAGTTCAACATTTTTTCGTGATTGATTATAAACAAAATGTTTTATATAATTCGTTTTATTATTAAAAAATTATTCATAAATCATTAATTGTTAGTCGTTCTGTACTTTTTTGATTGCATTTTATTTTAGCCGTTTTGACATGTTTTGTTAAACAGTGATTTTTAAAACGTTTTTGAAGTATCTTTGTTTTTGGGTTTTAAATTTTCTATTCTTAACAAACGTTTTTTTAGTGATAGTTGTCATTTTAATGCCATGGTTTTTTTAGACATGTTAATTTTTACTACTGTTTTCAATTTTAAATTTAGTTTCTTTCTTTTAAATATTTTTAATTTTTACATTTTTTTTGTTTTGTATGTATCGTTTATTGTTTTTATGTTTTTTTTTAACTTTGTTTTATTAACTTACTTAGTTTTTTGTCTCAGGATTTTATTAAAGTTTGTTAATAGTTGTGTAGTATTCATCCGTGTTTGATCTTAATAGTGTTTGATTTATCTAAAAAATTTTTTTTAAGATTTTGTTTCTTTCTGTAACTCAGCATTGATCTTTTTTTTATCATTTGTAGAATAATATTTGTTGAGACAGAATTTAAAACGTTTAAGTCTTGGACTATGTTCTTATGTGTTGAAAATATTAGATTAATGTAATTATTTGTTATGTTACTTAAACTTGTTTGTCCTCGAGGTTCTTTTTTTAATGAATTCATTTTGCTTGTATACAATTTTTTTCTGATTTTTGAGTTTAAGTTGTCACTAATAAAGGTACACTTTCTTAGTTATTTTTTGATTTTAAAGAAGATTGACTAAAAACGTTATTTATGGCTAAAATTTGTTAATAATTTTAATTGTAAAGCTCAACATTTATTCATGATTGATTATAAATCAAACGTTTTAAATAATTAGTTTTATTTTTATAAAATTTATTTATAAATCATTAATCGGTACTCATTCAATATCTTTTTATTACATTTTAATTGATAGCATTATTCATTTTGTCAGATTTGATAAACAGTGATTTCTAACACGTTTTTTGAAGTGAGTATCTTTGTTTTTGTGTTTCAAACTCTGTAGATCTGACTGCTTCTATTTAGTCATTCCTAACAAACGTTTATTGTAGTCATAGGTGTAATTTCAATGCCAACGATGTTTTTTTGATGTATAATTTTTTTATTGTTTTGCTACTTAATGTTTTTTGTAATTTTAGTGGTTTTATAATTTTCTTAACGTTTTCTTCAAATTTTTTATATAAAAGTTTGATATTAGTTGTTTATTATTCCTTCGTGTTCTTAGTTATTTATCGTTTAAAAAAAATAGTGTAGCAAAGTTTCCTTTTGATTGTTGATTGTCGAAGAATTGACTAAAAACGTTAGAAATGACTAAAATTGATTAGTCGTTTTAATTGTAAAATTTAACATTTATTCATGATTGATTACAAATCAAAAGTTTTAAATAATTGATTTTAATTTTGTAAATTTTATTCATAAATCATTAATCGTTACTCATTAAATATCTTTTTATTACATTTTAATTAGTATGATTATTCATTTTGTCATGTTTTGTTAAACAGTGATTTCTAACATGTTTTTTGAAGTGAGTGTTTCTAGGTTTTAAACTCTGTAGACTAATTTTATTTTAATCATTCCTAACAAACTTTTTTGTAGTCATATATGTGTAATTTCAACGTCATCGTTTCTTTTAATATATCAAATTTTTTTTTGTTTGCTACTTTTAGTTTTTTTATAATTTTGATATTTGGTTTATTAATTTTTATAATGTTTTCTTTCGGTTTTTTATTGAAGTCTGGTATTAGTTGTTTATTATTCATCCATATTCTTAGTTAATTATTCTTTAAAAAAGATGGTGTTGCAATCATAATTTTGTTTTGATCGTTGATCGTCAAAAAAATGACTAAAAACGTTACTTATGACTAAACTGATTGGTCGTTTTATTTGTATAGTACAACACTTATTCATGAGTGATTACAAATCAAACTTTTTAAGTAATTGGTTTTATTTTTTACAAAATTATTTATAAATCAATAATCGTTAGTCATTCCGTATGTCTTTATTGTATTTTATTTTACTCAGTTTGTCATGTTTTCTTAAACAGTGTTTTCTAAAACGTTTTTTGAAGTGAGTATCTTTGTTTTTGTGTTTCAAACTCCGTAGATCTGACTGCTTCTATTTAGCCATTCTTAACCAACGTTTTTTTTAGTCATAGATAAAATTTCAATGGCATCGTTTTTGTTTTATATTAATTTTTATATTGTTTGCTGCTTTATGTTTTTTTGTAACTTTGGTAGTTTATTAATTTTCTTAATGTCTTCATTCGGTTTTTTATTAAAGTTTAGTATTCGTTGTTTATTGTTTCTCTGTGTTCTTAGTTATTTATCGTTTAAAATAGTGTTGCAATCATAGTTTTGTTTTGATTGTTGATTATCAAAGAATTGACTAAAAACGTTACTTATGACTAAAATTGATTAGTCGTTTTAATTGTAAAGTTTAACATTTATTCATGATTGATTACAAATCAAACATTTTAAATAATTGGTTTTATTTTTTTATAGTTTATTTATAAATCATTAATCGTTACTCATTAAATATCTTTTTATTACATTTTAGTTACTATGATTAGTCATTTTGTCATGTTTTGATAAACAGTGATTTCTAACACGTTTTTTAAAGTGGGTATTTGTTTCTTGGTTTTAAAATCTGTAGATCTGACTAATTCTATTTTAGTCATTCCTAACAAACGTTTTTTGTAGTCATATAGGTGTAATTTCAATGTCATTGTTTTTTTTAATATATTAATTGTTTTTATTGTTTGCTACTTTAAGTTTTTTAAAATTTTGGTATTTGGTTTATTAATGTTTATGTTTTTTTTTGGTTTTTTATTGAAGTCTGGTATTAGTTGTTTATTATTCATCCGTGTTCTTAGATATTTATTCTTTAAAAAAGATAATGTTGCAATCATAATTTTGTTCTGATCGTGGATTGTTAAAAAATTGACTGAAAACGTTACATATGATAAACTGATTAGTCGTTTTAATTGTAAAGTACAACATTTATTCATGATTGATAATAAATCAAACGTTTTAAATAATTAGTTTTATTTTTATAAAATTTATTTATAATACATAAATCGGTACTCAGTCAATATCTTTTTATTACATTTTATTGCTAGGATTTGTCAGTTTGACATGTTTTGTTAAACAGTAATTTCTAACATGTTTTTTGAAGTGAGTATCTTTGTTTAGGTTTTAAACTCTGTAGATCTGACTGCTTCTATTTAGTCATTCTTAACAAACCTTTTTTTAGGTGTAATTTGAATGCCATCATATTTGTATTATATAAATTTTTTCATTGTTTTTTGTAATTTTAGTGGTTTATTAATTTTCTTAATGTCTTTATTCGGTTTTTTGTTCAAATTTGATATTGTTTGTTTATTGTTCCTCTGTGTTATTAGTTACTTATCGTTTAAAAAAGATAGTGTTAGAATCAGAGTTTTGTTTTAATTGTTGATTGTCAAAGAATTCACTAAAAACATTATTTATGACTAAAATTTATTAGTCGTTTTAATTGTAAAACTTAACATTTATTCACGATTGATTATAAATCAAACGTTTTAAATAATTGGTTTTATTTTAAAAGTTTATTTATAATCGTTACTCGTACAATATCTTTTTATTACATTTTAATTACTATCATTAGTCATTTTGTCATGTTTTGTTAAACAGTGATTTCTAACATGTTTTTTGAAATGAGTATCTTTCTTTTTGGGTTTTAAACTCCGTAGATTTGACTAATTCTATTTCAATCATTTTTAACAAACGTTTTTTGTAGTCATATAGGTGTAATTTCAATGTCATCGTTTTTTTTTAATATATTATTTTTTTTATTGTTGGCTACTTTATATTTTTTGTAATTTTGGTGTTTGGTTTATTAATTTTTTTAATGTTTTTTTTTCGGTTTTATATTAAAGTCTGGTATTAGTTGTTTATTATTCATCAGTGTTCTTAAGTTATTTATCCTTTAAAAAAGATAGTATTGCAATCTTAATTTCGTTTTGATCGTTGATTGTCAAAGAATTGACTAAAAACGTTACTTATGACTAAATTGATTAGTCGTTTTAATCGTAAGGTTCAACATTTTTTCGTGATAGATTATAAACAAAATGTTTTATATAATTCGTTTTATTATTAAAAAATTATTCATAAATCATTAATTGTTAGTCATTCTATATGTTTTTATTGCATTTTATTTTAGTCATTTTGTCATGTTTTGTTAAACAGTGATTTCTAAAACGTTTTTGAAATATCTTAGTTTTTTGGGTTTTAAATTTCACATTCTTAACAAACGTTTTTTGTAGTGGTAGGAGTAATTTTGATGCCATGGTTTTTCTAGTCATGCCAATTTTTACTATTGTTTTCTATGCTAAATTTTACTTTGTTTCTTCTAGATATTTTTGATTTTTACATTTTTTTTTTGTATGTATCGTTTATTGTTTTTGTTTTTTTTAACTTTGTTTTATTAATTTACTTGGTTTTTTGTCTCAGGATTTTATTAAAGTTTGTTAATAGTTGTGTATTATTCATCCGTGTTTGATCTTATTAGTGTGTGATTTATATTTACTTTTCTTTTAAAGATTTTTTTTCTTTTTGTAACTCAGCATTTATCTTTTTTATGCCATTTGGAGAATAATATCTGTTGAGACAGAATTTAAAATGTTTAAGTCTTGGACTATGTTCTTATGTGTTGAAAATATTAGATTAATGTAATTATGTATTTGTTATTTTATTCGTCTTCGATACTCTTTTTTTAATGAATTCATTTTGTTTGTATACAATTTTTTTCTAATTTTTGAGTTTAAGTTGTCACTAATAAAGGTACACTTTTTTAGTTATTTTTTGTTTAAAGAAGGAAGTGTAGCAATCAAAATTTGATTTTGTTTTTTGATTGTCAAAGAATTGACTAAAAATTTTATTTATGGTTAAAATTTGTTAATAATTTTAATTGTAAAGCTCAACAATTTATTCATGATTGATTATCCATTAAACGTTTTAAATAATTAGTTTTATTTTTATAAAATTTATTTACAAATAATTAATCGGTACTCATTCAATATCTTTTTATTACATTTTAATTGCTAGCATTATTCGTTATGTCAGATTTGATAAACAGTGATTTCTAACGCGTTTTTTGAAGTGAGTATCTTTGTTTTTGTGTTTCAAACTATGTAGATCTGACTGCTTCTATTTAGTCATTCTTAACAAACGTTTTTTTAGTCATAGGTGTAATTTCAATGGCACCGTTTTTGTTTTATATCAATCTTTTCATTCTTTGCTATTTTATGTTTTTTGTAATTTTGGTGTTTTATTAATTTTCTTAATGTTTTCATTCGGTTTTTTTTAAAGTTTGGTATTAGTCGTTTATTCTTCCTCCATGTTCTTAGTTATTTATCGTTTAAAAAAAATAGCGTTGAAATCATAGTTTTGTTTTGATTGTTGATTGTCAAAGAATTGACTAAAACGTTACTTATGACTAGTATTGATTAGTCGTTCTAATTGTAAAGTTAAACATTTATTCATGATTGATTACAAATCAAAAGTTTTAAATAATTGATTTTAATTTTGTAAATTTTATTTATAAATCATTAATCGTTACTCGTTCAATATCTTTTCATTACATTTCAATTACTATGATTAGTCATTTTGTCATGTTTTGTTAAACAGTGATTTCTTACATGTTTTTTGAAGTAAGAATCTTTGTTTCCGGGTTTTCAACTCTGTAGATTTGACTAATTGTATTTTAATCATTCCTAACAAAGGTTTTTTGTAGTCATATATGTTTAATTTCAATCTCATCGTTTTTTTAATATATTAATTTTTTTTTATTGTTTGCTATTTTCTTTTTTGCAATTTTGGGGTTTGGTTTATTAATTATTTAATGTTTTCTTTCGGTTTTTTATTGAAGTTTGGTATAAGATGTTTATTATTCATGCGTGTTCCTTTAAAAAAGATAGTGTTGCAATCTGAATTTCGTTTTGATGGTTGATTGTCAAAAAATTGACTAAAAACGTTACTTATGACTAGTTATGACTAAATTGATTAGTCGTTTTAATTGTAAAGTTCAACATTTATTCACGATTGATTATAAATCAAACTTTTTAAATAATTGGTTTCATTTTTTAAAAAAGTATTCATTAATCATTAATCGTTAGTTATTCCGCGTATGTCTTTATTGTATTTTATTTTACTTAGTTTGTCATGTTTTCTTAAACAGTGTTTTCTAAAACGTTTTTTGAAGTGAGTATCTTTGTTTTTGTGTTTCAAACTCTGTAGATCTGACTGCTTCTATTTAATCACTGTTAACAAACGTTTATTGTAGTCATAGGTGTAATTTCAATGCCAACGTTGTTTTTTTGATATATAAATTTTTTTATTGTTTGTTACTTAATGTTTTTTGTAATTTTGGCGGTTTATTAATTTTCTTAATGTCTTTATTCGGTTTCTTATTAAAGTTTAGTTTTAGTTGTTTATTGTTCCTCTGTGTTCTTAGTTATTTATCGTTTAAAAAAAAATGTTGCAATCATAGTTTTGTTTTGATTGTTGATTGTCTTAGAATTGACTAAAAACGTTACTTATGACTAAAATTGATTAATCGTTTTAATTGTAAAGTTTAACATTTATTCATGATTGATCACAAATCAAACGTTTTAAATAATGGGTTTCATTATTATATAGTTTATTCGTAAATCATGAATCGTTACTCATTAAATATCTTTTTATTACATTTTAATTTTTATCATTAGTCATTTTGTTATGTTTTGTTAAACTGTGGTTTCTAACATGTTTTTTGAAGTAAGTATCTTTGCTTCTAGGTTTTAAACTCTGTAGATCTGACTAACTTTATTTTAATCATTCCTAACAAACGTTTTTTGTAGACATACAGGTGTAATTTCAATGTCATCGTTTTTCTTAATATATCATTTTTTTTATTGTTTGCTACTTTCAGTTTTTTATAATTTTGGTATTTGGTTTATTAATTTTTATAATGTTTTCTTTCGGTTTTTTATTGAAGTTTGGTATTAGTTGTTTATTATTAATTCGTGTTCTAAGTTATTTATCGTTTAAAGCAGATAGTGTTGCAATCATAATTTTGTTTGGATTGTTGATTTTCAAAAAAATGACTAAAAACGTTACTTATGACTAAAATTGATTAGTCGTTTTAATTGTAAAGTTCAACATTTATTCATGATTGATTATAAACCAAACTTTTTAAATAATTTGTTTTATTTTTAAAAAAATTGTCGTGAATCATTAATTGTGTGTTAATATGTTTTTATTGCATTTTATTTTAGTCATTTTATCATGTTTTGTTAAACAGTGATTTCTAAAACGTTTTTAAAGTGAGTATCTTTGTTTTTGGGTTTTAAATTTAACATTCTTTACAAGCGTTAAGTAGTTTGTAGTGATAGGTGTAATTTTAGTGCCATGGTTTTTTTAGACTTGCCAATTTTTACTACTGTTTTTTATGTTAAATTTTACTTTGTTTCTTCTAGATATTTTTAATTCTTAAATGTTTTTGTTTTGTTTATATAGTTTATTGTTTTTATGCTTTTTGTAACTTTGTTTTATTGATTTTCTTGTTTTTTGTCAAGGGTTTTTATTAAAATTTGCTAATAGTTGTATATTATTCATCTGCGTTTGATGTCAATAGTGTTTGATTTATAATTACTTTTCTTTTTGACATTTTTTCTGTTTGTAACTCAACATTTACCTTTTTTTTACCTTTTGAAAATTAATATCCGTTGAGACAGAATTTAAAATGTTTAAGTCCTGTCTTATGTGTTGAAAATATTAGATTAATTTAATTCTTTGATTTTTTATTTAAACTTAGTCGTCTTCGATGCTCTTCTTTTAATCAATTCATTTTGTTTGTATACAATTTTTTTTTAACTTTTAAGTTTAAGTTGTCACTAATAAAGATACACTTTCTTGGTTATTTTTCGTTTAAAGAAGATAGTGTCGCAATCAAAATTTGATTTTGATTTTTAATTGTCAAAAAATTAACTAAAAACGTTACTTATGACTAAAATTCGTTAATCATTTTAATTGTAAAGCTTAACATTTATTCATGATTGATTATAAATCGAACGTTTCAAATAAATAGCTTTATTTTTATAAAGTTTATTTATAAATCAATAATCGGTACTCACTCAATATCTTTTTATTACATTTTAATTGCTAGGATTAGTCGTTTTGACATGTTTTGTTAAACAGTAATTTCTAACACGTTTTTGGAATTGAGTATCTTTGATTTTGTGTTTTAAAGTTTGTAGATCTGACTGCTTCTATTTAGTCATTCCTAACAAACGTTTTTTTAGTCATCGGTGTAATTTCAATGCCATCGTTTTTGTTTTATATCAATGTTTTCCTTGTTTGCTACTTTATTTTTTTGTAATTTTGGTGGTTTATTTATATTTTTAATGTCTTCATTCCGTTTCTTATTAAAGTTTGGTATTAGTTGTATATTATTCCTCCATGTTCTTAGTTATTTAACCTTTAAAAAAATAGTGTTGCAATCATAGTTTCGTTTTGATTGTTGATTGTCAAAGAATTGACTAAAAACGTTAGAAATTACTAAAATTGATTAGTCCTTTTAATTGTAAAATTTAACATTAATTCATGATTGATTATAAATCAAACGTTTTAAGTAATTAGTTTTATTTTTATAAAATTTATTCATAAATCATTAATCGTTACTCGTTCAATATCTTTTTATTACATTTTAATTACTATGAGTAGTCATTTTGTCATGTTTTGTTAAACAGCGATTTCTAACACGTTTTTTGAAGTGAGTATCTTTGTTTCTAAGTTTTTAAATCTGTAGATCTAACTAACTATATTTTAGTCATTCCTATCAAACGTTTTTTGAAGACGTATAGGTGTAATTTCAATGTCATCGTTTTTTTTTTAACATATTAATTTTTTTTTTGTTTGCTGCTTTATGTTTTTTGTAATTTTGGTGTTTGGTTTATTAATTTTTTTAATGTTTTCTTTCGGTTTTTTATTGAAGTCTTGTATTAGTTGTTTATTATTCATGCGTGTTCCTTTAAAAAAGATAGTGTTGCAATCTTAATTTCGTTTTGATGGTTGAGTGTCAAAAAATTGACTAAAAACGTTACTTATGACTAGTTATGACTAAATTGATTAGTCGTTTTAATTGTAAAGTTCAACATTTATTCACGATTGATTATAAATCAAACTTTTTAAATAATTGGTTTTATTTTTTTAAAAAGTATATATTAATCATTAATCGTTAGTCATTTCGCGTATGTCTTTATTGTATTTTATTTTACTCAGTTTGTCATGTTTTCTTAAACAGTGTTTTCTAAAACGTTTTTTGAAGTGAGTATCTTTGCTTTTGTGTTTCAAACTCTGTAGATCTGACTGCTTCTATTTAGTCATTCTTAACCAACGTTTTTTTTTTTTAGTCATAGGTGTAATTTCAATGGCATCGTTTTTGTTTTATATCAATTTTTTCATTGTTTGCTGCTTTATGTTTTTTTGTAACTTTGGTAGTTTTTTTATTTTCTTAATGTCTTTATTCGGTTTTTTATTAAAGTTTAGTATTAGTTATTTATTGTTCCTCTGTGTTTTTAGTTATTTATCGTTTAAAAAAAAGTGTTGCAATCATAGTTTTGTTTTGATTGTTGATTATCAAAGAATTGACTAAAAACGTTACTTATGACTAAAATTGATTAGTCGTTTTAATTGTAAAGTTTAACATTTATTCATGATTGATCACAAATCAAACGTTTTAAATAATGGGTTTCATTTTTATATAGTTTATTCGTAAATCATGAATCGTTACTCATTAAATATCTTTTTATTACATTTTAATTACTATCTTTAGTCATTTTGTCATGTTTTGTTAAACAGTGATTTCTAACACGTTTTTTGAAGTGAGTATCTTTGCTTCTAGGTTTTAAACTCTGTAGATCTAACTAATTCTATTTTAATCATTCCTAAAACGTTTTTTGTAGTCAAATAGGTGTAATTTCAATGTCATCGTTTTTTTTTTGTTGTTTGCTGCTTTATGTTTTTTGTAATTTTGGTGTTTGGTTTATTAATTTCTTAATGTTTTTTTTTGGTTTTTTATTGAAGTCTGGTATTAGTTGTTTATTATTCATCCGTGTTCTTAGTTATTTATCTTTTAAAAAAGATAGTATTGCACTCTTAATTTCGTTTTGATCGTTGATTGTCAAAGAATTGACTAAAAACGTTACTTATGACTAAATTGATTAGTCGTTTTAATTGTAAAGTTTATCATTTATTCATGCTTGAATGTAAACCAAACTTTTTAAATAATTAGTTTTATTTTTTTAAAAATTATTCATAAATCATTAATCGTTAGTCATTCCGTATGTCTTTATTGTTTTTATTTTACTCATTTGTCATGTTTTCTTAAACAGTGTTTTCTAAAACGTTTTTTGAAGTGAGTATCTTTGTTTTTTGGTTTTAAATTTAACAAACGTTTTTGTAGTGATAGGTGGAATTTTAATGCCATAATTTTTTTAAACATGCCAAATTTTACTACTGTTTTCTATGTTAAATATTTTTTTGTTTCTTTTAGATATTTATAATTCTTACATTATTTTTTGTTTTGTTTATATAGTTTATTGTATTTTGTTTTTTGTAACTTTGTTTTATTAATTTTCTTGTTTTTTCTTTCGGGTTTCTATGGAAATTTGTCAATAGTTGTGTATTATTTATCTGTGTTTGATCTTAATAGTGTTTTATTTATAATTACTTTTCTTTTAAAGATTTTCTACTTTGGTAACTCGCCATTTACCTTTTTTTTTACTATTTGAAAATTAATATCCGTTGAGACAGAATTTAAAAAGTCTTGGACTATTTTCTTATGTGTTGAAAGTATTAGATTAATTTAATTCTTTGATTTTTTATTTAAACTTATGTCTTCGATGCTCTTCTTTTAATCAATTCATTTTGTTTGTATACAATTTTTTTTTTATTTTTAAGTTTAAGTTGTCACTAATAAAGATACACTTTCTTGGTTATTTTTCGTTTAAAGAAGATAGTGTCGCAATCAAAATTTGGTTTTGATTTTTAATTGTCAAAAAATTAACTAAAAACGTTACTTATGACTAAAATTCGTTAATCATTTTAATTGTAAAGCTTAACATTTATTCATGATTGATTATAAATCAAACGTTTCAAATAAAGAGCTTTATTTTTATAAAATTTATTTATAAATCAATAATCGGTACTCATTCAATATCTTGTTATTACATTTTAATTGCTAGGATTAGTCGTTTTGACATGTTTTGTTAAACAATAATTTCTAACACGTTTTTAGAACTGAGTATCTTTGATTTTGTGTTTCAAAGTCTGTAGATCTGACTGCTTCTATTAAGTCATTCCTAACAAACGTTTTTTTAGTCATAGGTGTAATTTCATTGCCATCGTTTTTGTTTTACATCAATTTTTTCCTTGTTTGCTACTTTATGTTTTTTGTAATTTTGGTGGTTTATTTATATTCTTAATGTCTTCATTCGGTTTCTTATTAAAGTTTGGTATTAGTTGGTTATTATTCCTCCATGTTCTTAGTTATTTAACCTTTAAAAAAAATAGTGTTGCAATCATAGTTTCGTTTTGATTGTTGATTGTCAAAGAATTGACTAAAAACGTTACTTATGACTAAAATTGATTAGTCGTTTTAATTGTAAAGTTAAACATTTATTCATGATTGATCACAAATCAAACGTTTTAAATAATGGGTTTCATTTTTAAATAGTTTATTCGTAAGTCATGAATCGTTACTCATTAAATATCTTTTTATTACATTTTAATTATTATCTTTAGTCATTTTGTCATGTTTTATTAAACAGTGATTTCTAACACGTTTTTTGAAGTGACTATCTTTGCTTCTAGGTTTTAAACCCTGTAGATCTGACTAATTCTGTTTTAATCATTCCTAAAACGTTTTTTGTAGTCAAATAGGTGTAATTTCAATGTCATCGTTTTTCTTAATATATTATTTTTTTTTGTTTTTTGTTTTAATATTTTCAATGTTTTTTTTTTGGTTTTTTATTGAAGCCTGGTATTAGTTGTTTATTATTCATCCGTGTTCTTAGTTATTTATTCTTTAAAAAAGATAGTGTTGCAATCTTAATTTCGTTTTGATCGTTGATTGTCAAAAAATTGACTAAAAACATTACTTATGACTAAATTGATTAGTCGTTTTAATTGTAAAGTTTAACATTTTTCATGATTGATTATAAACGAAACGTTTTATATAATTCGTTTTCTTATTAAAAAATTATTCATAAATCATTAATTGTTAGTCATTCCATATGATTTCATTGCATTTTATTTTAGTTATTTTGTCATGTTTTGTTAAACAGTGGTTTCTAAAACGTTTTTGAAGTATCTTATTTTTTTGGGTTTTAAATTTCTAATTCTATTTTAATCATTCCTAACAAACGTTTTTTGTAGTCATATAGGTGTAATTTCAATGTCATCGTTTTTTTTAATATATTAATTTTTTTTATTGTTTGCTACTTCATATTTTTTGTAATTTTAGTGTTTGGTTTATTAATTTTTTCAATCTTTTCTTTCGGTTTTTTATTGAAGTCTGGTATTAGTTGTTTATTATTTATCCGTGTTCTTAGTTATTTATCCTTTAAAAAAGATAGTGTTGCAATCTTAATTTCGTTTTGATCGTTGATTGTCAAAAAATTGACTATAAACGTTACTTATGACTAAATTGATTAGTCGTTTTAATCGTAAAGTTCAACATTTATTCATAATTGATTATAAATCAAACTTTTTAAATAATTGGATTTATTTTTTAAAAAATTACTCATAAATCATTAATCGTTAGTCATTCCGTATGTCTTTATTGCATTTTATTTTACTCAGTTTGTCATATTTTCTTAAACAGTGTTTTCTAAAACGTTTTTAGAAATGATTTCAGTGCCATAGTTTTTTTACATATAGCAATTTTTACTACTATTTCTATGTTAAGTTTTATTGTTTTATGATTGTTTTTTATTTATTCTTAACTGGATTACAAACTTTTTTTTGTAATTTAATTCTAGGATGTTAGAGGTATTAATGTGTTGTATTTTTAAATGTCTTTTTACTAAGAAATATTTTGTTTTATTAGTATATGTTAGTTGAACAAAAAATGTAAAAAGTAATCTTACTGTGGGGAAATTTTAACGCAATACTATTAAGAAAATTGATATGAGGATTCATGGCAATAAAATTTGCGAAGTTGAAATTTTTTACCATATGGCGTTTGGCACCATAAGATGACCGTTTTTTCACAATATTCAAAAGTAAATAAATGGCAGTTGTTATTCAACACCCACTACGTTCCACATTCTTTTACGATACGAAGTAGGCTCTTGCTAATTTCAACTTAAACAACGAGTTATGCAAATACTTAAATCCCCAATTAATGTTTTTCGTCGTCTTCAGGTAAAATCTTGTCTTATAACGCAACACGCCTACACTAATAAGTAAAAATTAAATTGTAAAGTTTTCACAATATGCTGATAACTATAGGCGGTGTTGTAAGATTTTCGCTGACTTTCTAGCGGGTATCGAAATCGAAAGATGCAAAAAAATTGTGCAGTAATCTCAGATAGCAACCTCAGTCAGAGCAACTTCCATGACATATAAACAACAGTTTGCACCTGCTTCGGATCTCATATAATTTACAGGCAAAGATACCTGTCGAGGGAGCCGAGTGAAACGACCAAATATAATCTTTATAAGCCAGTTGCTTAAGGATTTCAAAGTTGCACCTGTCTGCATCCGTATTAAATTTTGTTGCGAGGGATTTAGGCACTTAGGACATACTTGATATAAAGAGGTTATAGCTAAACAACTTGGTTAGTTCTATCTTGGGAATATATAGGTGGTCACATTGAAAAAGACGGAGAATCACTCATTTCCTGTTTAGTTTATATTGTTAAATTATGCTTTGATTTAACTGGAATTTCAATGGCGACTTTCTACTTCTTAATATTATACGAACAGATGTTAAATTTGATTTGTACCCGAGATTTTTTTTTAAAAACCGTCACAAAAACTACGACTTCTTGGAAATTATCTTTAAATAGCGTACGATGAGAAACTTTCTGATGTAAGATATCATACGGATGGCGCTTATGCAAAAAAAATCTCAGCCGAATAAATGGCAGGTGATACTTGATACTTTCAAGGTCAAATATTTTGGGTTTTATTTACGTGCGGTAAAGTTTGAAATTAATCGTTTTGATGTTGTCAGAACTTGCTGGGATTCTGGAAATTAATTAGATATACATATAATGCAACGATTTTCTCTAATATAAACGAAATTTGAACAGCGGGATATTTTGTATAACCACATTAGTGAATTACAACTAAAAAAAAAGTTATGACTGTTTTTCGTTTTGTTCGTTCCAAATTTTTTCTACTTTTATTACCGCAGTTTTTTATTCGATTTACATCAGAAGTAGATGTTTTCAAAAAAAGGAGAAAAACAGTTTGCTTGACGAGAAAAACGCCAGTAAATTTGCGTTGTTAAAAGATAATTGGATGATTCTTTTAGTTTTTTTTTTCTCCTAAAGCTAAGTATTAATGTACACGTAACATATGGCGACTATGAAATTGAAGATTTCAAAAAAGGGGCGATAACTATTGAAGAAATCGTTAGACACGAGGGAGAGAGAGCTTAAAAAAGTTAACATAAGTCGAATATGCATTCCGAATAAGAAAATTTAAGAAAAATCAGTTGGAGATCAGGATACTGGTGAGAATATGACTCAAAAACTTACGTCGGTAACCGATTTTAAGAAAAATATGATCACATATACCAACTAACTTAATAAACATCTTTAGTTTTGAATCGAATCCAAACTTGGCTTTTTTTATTACAGATCAGATAAATTTTTTTTTGTAAAAATGGCACTAAACCCATATTCGAAAAGTAACATTTCTTAGATTTTTTTTAAGACAAAAATTTAGCAGTTTCTTTTCAAGGTGTATACCAAATTTTTGGTTTATGTAGTTTAGTGTGCATTGGTTAAACTAGTTGTTCCGTCATCACATGCATTTTTAAACTTGATTGCATTTACTCCACCTCACAATGCGAACACACGAAAAAATACGAACATGTTAGCTGTGTAAATTGCAATGGAAATCATTTTGCCAGTTACCAAGATTGTCCCGTTTACAAAGACTTTTATCAATTCCTTCCACCGAGACCAAAATTAAGCATTAAAAACTTCGCAAACCTCAGTTACAAGTCACGTCTACTTTATCAGCAGTTTACTAGCTACCACGACACAACAACAAACAGGAAACTTGCGAACACTATTTGTTAACACTAAGCAATATGCTACAAGATTATAGGTCTTACAAACCTTGCACGGCCAACTCACACTAGGCGGAGATATGGGAGGTTTAAATAAATAGAATTTAAAGGGCGCCAGATCTTACTAAGTAAAACTTCTGTTTTGATCAAGATACAATACCGTAATCGGTTGAAAAAATAAAAAAAAAAGAATGATAAATATGTATAACAACTTTAATTTAATATCTTAGATTATTAAGAACAAGTTTGTCCTAAATTATTCGATCAATAAATGCCGAAAGCATCGGCAACGCACAATACATAGGTTTACACATAGGATGTTGATAGCAAAGCTAATTAAATGGATAATGACAAATATCTATGGTTCATAGCATGCGACTTACAAAATAATTAATAAAAATGCCTAAATGGTATTGAAGAATTATTGTAATTACTTAAGTTAGAACAACCAAAATTTTGTGAAAGACTTTTACGACAACGCAAATATAATAAAATAAGACTTACCCAAAATCTAGTACTTGCCCGAAGAAAACGTTTTCATCGTTGAGTCGATCTGGAATATTTATGAACAAGCAAAAATTGTGTCAGCACAATGACTCACGAAAGCAAAATTTGAAATTGATGCACGTAACAGAATCCCCCCCAGCAAGTTAAAAACGTGGAGCGTAGATAACAAAACGAAAGCTAAAATGAAGAGGCATACGCCAAGGAAAAAACCTTAAAAACGAAAACCAACCCAAATGCCAAGTAGTAATAAACCCAAAACTAGAATTCAAAGAAAAGGAAAGAAAGAGAAGGAAAGAAGAAAACATAAGAACTATCATTTGCTAAATAAACACTTGTTAATCATTGATTACTGTACTGCACTGTAACAATGAAACTTATAAGCCGATAAACGGTATAGATTATCCCAAGAAAAAACAAAGCAAAAGAGATATCCTAAGAAAGACTAACAACATTCAAAAGAGCTAACCAAGCTGAAGTACATAAAGTACAGAAAACGGACTTGTAGCCTGTCTCAAGTTTAAGACGTACCTAACAATCAAACAGCACACTAAGTCCAACCAAGCAAAAGAAACAAGAAACTTAGAAAGAAAGGAGAAGCATAGTTGCAGTGAACATTCAAGAAAAAAAGTTATCAAAAGGAAAAGAAGCAAGTGTCCAAGCAACAAATGAGAATAAAAAAGCAAGAAAGAAAGACGGGAAGACAGAAGGAGAAAAGAGAGATCCCTAGATAGCCGATTCCAAATGACCTTACCCTACTGCCCAACCAACCACATCAAAAGGAAGAATGTCTGGTACAGAGGAAGTAACTAAATTGAAAAAAGAAATAAAAGTAGAAAAGATAGATATAGAGAAAGACAGAGAAAGATAAGACTAGATGTAATGTCGTTTTTTCTACGTAAGAGAACGAAAAAAGTTACCACATAGAAAAGATAGATAGGCCCCAAGAAAAAATAAATGCAAAGTAGAAAAGATAAGAGATAGAGAAAGACGGAAAAGGATAAGTCTTGATGTTAGTGCCTGATTCGCTCTTAATCCCGTAAAAGAACGAAAAGAGGACCAGCCTACGGTGTCCATCCAACCGGTCAAAGCAAAAAAGAAAGGAGAAGGGAAAATATATCAAAATTAGCTATAGAACGAATGCTGTCCCAAATTGGAAAGTTTACTACACAACTGTAATGCCGACAAGCGAGATAGGAAACTCAAGAAAAAGAACCAAAATCAAAAAATAGAAAGAAAATCCTATACACGACGTACCAATCCCAAAAAGGCCGACTAAGCGGATATAACTACGTGCATACGAAAATTTGGTCGGTCCTGAAGTAAGAAAGTAACCACAAGAATTGTACTAAAAACTTAAGCAGAGAAAAGAATATCAGTGACAGCAAGATAAGAGGAACAATTGAGTAGCATCCAAGCTACAACTAACGCGATACCGACGACGTATCCAAAGATTCAAACCACTGAAACCAAAAGATATAAACCAGAAGGATAGCAAAAGTCGAAAATGGAAAGTCCAAAAAGTGAACGAACACTTACGACGCTTGCGACGCCGATGGAAGAGAAGAGAACTATTAGAAAGAGACATCAAAGCACGATTAGAAGCGGTTTAAAAATTAGGTGTAAAAGTAATAGTAACGTACGTGGCAAAAAGTGACATGACCTAAAAAGGTTGCCCTGTTGTACGTTCGAACAAGAACAGTGACATATAAACTCAGCAACCTTAGGTCTCATATAAGACAACGTACTTATAACACTGTGGTGTTCACGCAGATGATGGTTAATTTCTACACGCAAGAATCAGACAAAGAAATGCGTACACGTTTACATAGAAGATCTTTCACAATACACCAACGAGAGAAACGACGAGTAAAAGCAAAAACTTTAGAAACCAAACCTAAGTACCAAGGATCGGTAGTAGGCATAATAATCCTAAAAACTGAAAAAAAATTTGAAGAAAGGGAAGCTAAAGAACGAACAAGACGAACACGTTTTTCAGGTTTAGAACGACAGTGCATATAAGTTCTATAACTACTCAGAAGTAGTTATAAAAGAAAGAAGTCAAGGAGTATTAAGACACACAAGTGCGAAATGAAAACGGGGTCAAATTGCGGCGAATGATTTTAAGCTGGGTCTTTTCCGAGACCGCTTCTACCAATTGCATCAAAAGATATCCCATAGTAGTAATTCTAATCGATTCTTTAGGTTTCATCACTCGGTCACGAATAGTGTCCATTAACCGTTCATCATAATCTAACGGCAGAAATTCAGTTTTCAACATCGCAGCAATCTCATTTCACGAACGTAAAATATGTCGTCTGTTTCTAAACACAAGGAGAGCTTTACCCGATAACACTTCCGGAGTTGAAAGAAAAAGTTGATTCTGAAAAACTCCACTAGACAAACACAACTCGTCATTACGAATAAGAAACTCGATCCGTACAAACAGATCTGAACCAGAGAAAGTAATATTCCAATAAGCCAAGTTCATTTCCAAATCAGAGTCTGATTAAGTAAGAAGTGGTGGCTCCTCGCTCGTCTAAAGAATACATAACTAACAACTAGAAATGCAATCAAACCAAAAGCAAGTCCACAACAACAGTAAAGTCAGCGCAACGACATATTCAAACATATTCTAAATGAACCAACCAAACTACCAGTTAATAATGGAATCACATGATAATTACAATTCAAGAAAATCGCTAAAAGAAATAAAGAGAACAAGAAAATCGTTATAAGAAAATCGAGAGAAAGTTAGCACTACACCCTACCCTATGTCTAAATAAATAACCTAAACCAATCACAATTAAAGAAAATAGCTAAAAGAAATACAGAGAATAAGAAAATCGACCCCCACGTTGGGCGCCAAATTTGCTACAAGCTTATAGGTCTTACAAACCTTGCACAGCCAACTCACACTAGTCGAAGATAAGAGAAGTTTAAATAAATAGCATTTAAAGGGTGCCAGATCTTACTAAGTAAAGCAGGCGACGATTATAATGCAAAGCATGTTCATTAGAAGTCCAGATGAGAAAAAGGAGGGTGTGGACTAAACACAAGGCTCTGTCTGTTCTTCTAGCTTTATCGCAAACATGTTCGATGTGTTGACCGAAAAGCAGCTCCCTATCAAGAACCATGCCGAGGTATGTTACTTGAGTCGACGGTCTAATAGTGAGACCTCTGAGATTAAATTTAATGTTACCGATGTTACGTTTTGTATTAAGGACTATAGCTACGGTTTTATCTACAGCTATTTCTAAGTTATTTTGTTCCATCTATAGTTTAATGGCATAGAGAGTCTCGTCAGTTTTGATAACGAGATCTTCTGCGTTTTTGGCTGTCACAGACACGGCCAGATCGTCTGCATAACAGATTAATTCGACGTCTTCTAGAACGCATGTCAACACAACATCGTCGTAGCGGACGTTGCACAAGGTTAGTCCAAGGACTGAGCCCTGCGGGACGCTGCCAGTGACCTTTTTTCTAGCTTAGATGGCCAGGTGTTCCATCTTTTTTTAAAGCTTTTCAATATGCTAGGTATTTCGGCAATCGATGTAGGATTTGAGTTAATTTTTCTCTTCTTGCTTGATCCCTCTAGGGTTTCGAGTGAGTAGGTCGATGCTACGCTTGGCGTCGTTTCAGTATATGTAGGGCTTTGGCTTTGGCCCTCGTTATAGCTTTTTTGATGTTTGGCCGGTGTTCTTACAATAGACTCCCGTCTTTTAAAGGGGTCTGGAATTACGTCCTCCATTTGCGTCGTTGTTGAGCCAGTAGCTATAACCTGTGCCTCGGCCTGGTCCTCCGCCGGAAACACTGAGCGGTCGTTGGCTGACGGTCGGGGGAAAGCCCACTCGCTTACCACCTTCACCGACCAGTACTGGGGTTTCCATACCCTGTACCGTAAAGTTTCTTCGTATTTCATCTTCCATAGTGACCTTTTACCTGTGTCAAGATTGCGTTTTTTTTGCTTCCGCCAGCATTCGTGTCCATTGCCTTGTCGTCTTTTACTCTCACTTAGTTTAGCCTGCAGATTGATGCAGTTTACCGGTGTGTGGCGCTTAGAGCCATTAGTGAGAGCTAGATCACCTACGAGAACCAGTTGTCAAAATCCATCACCAGACGGTCCGGAGATCCGTCTCTAATGATGCGACCGATTTCGAGCAAAAGGTGCTACCTCTGCAAAGAAATCCCGTACATCCCGTCCCACTTAGACCTAGGATGCTCCATTTTACGTGGGATAGTTCTTCTAATTCTTCTAGCTTATCGCTCGACATCATAGTTCGGATGATGTATGTGTCAATGTAGAGTAACGTTTTTGGTTTACTTCTTGGTGTTAATGTTTTTTGCACAATTTTTCCCTCCCCAGAGTCCTATGGCAGAGGCTCTTAGAAGTGTAGGATTTACCATTTGCCATATTGTTTAGGAGGTTTTTAGCTTTAATCTTCCACGTAGGCTAGACTGTTTGGAAGATGAGTTTGATATGGAGGGAAGAAGTGTTCAGGATATCGGGTTAGGATATGACCTTTTCTATATAAGGAATAAAGAGAAATCATGAGCTTGCGTAAGCAGGGTTACTATGTTTCTGAAGCAGATATGCTCTCCACCGGGTTCGTGGAGAGGTATTTAACCGCTACCAACCAGCTGAAGTCATTAATTTGATTTAGTATTTTTTTGTGAGAATTCACTTATATTGACCGTGTTTTTGACTGTGTTGTTAGCCTTAACGGAGTCTATAAGCAAAGTTTAATAATTTGTCAATTATTTTCAAAGCATCTGTATTACGATGTCAAAAACATAAAAATGACATTATCAAATCTATAAATTTATCGGTCAATTGTTGCTTAATAATAGGCATACGAGAAAACAGTTTACCTTAAAATTGCTTGATGTAAAGTGTGTCTGAGTTTGAACGAAGGATTCTTAATTATAAACAAACTAAAAACCCATTAGTAGGCTTTGGATAGTTATGCACTAAAACATTTAAAATATGTATGCAAAATATGCACTTAAATATGTTTTTTATAAGTTTGACTGTTTCTTATATAATACATTCTTGAGTAAATTCTAAACGTTTCGGACCGGTTTTCAACAATGTCGTAACTAGAACTAGTGTTTTACTTTAATTTTTTTATTTTTATTTATTTACATTTTTTCTAGTGTTCAAATGCTAAATCATTTGAAACTTTTGGGTCGCCTTCACAAAATTTCCAAAATAAGATTCAGTTGTAAAATCATTGTATTCTTTGGCAAATTTTTTAAAGTTTATAAATACACGTCTTTTTTTAGAATCTTGGTAGATGTTAAGGCGAATGGCCGTAACTGCCAATTTCAATCACTTCTTGTTTATCTCTCGGTTAGTTTCTTTAACTTTTTTTAACATCATGCTCTGATTCCATCTCTATTAACATTTTCGTCTTTATTAGGAAGCTATCGACCACTTTCTTGATAAAGCTAAAGTCTTTCTTCAAGTTAAACTTTCCTTCTGCAAAATTTTTTGTAATCTAGCACATTTTAAAGATATTTTAATGTTATTGATGTATTTTGATAGCGTAACCATATTTTTGACCAGCATATTTGTATTTTTTGTCCTCTATTTTCTTTAGTCTGGTTAAAAAAGTTTTTAAAAGGTTTTTTTTAGAGAACATAACTTTGGATGTTACGAAATGTCATCTCAGTTAATTTACTTTTTCTTTTTTGTTAATGAGCATTTGACCACTTTCTTGATAAAGCCAAAGTGTTTTTTCAAATTAAACTTTATTCAAAGTTTTTTGTAGTCTAGCGCACGTTAAAGATATTTTAATTTTATTGATGTGTTTTGATAGCGTAACCATACTTTTGACAAAAATATTTGTATTCCTTTTGTTCTTTATTTTCTTTAGTCTGGTTAAAAAGTTTATTTTACTTAGAGAACAAAGCTTTGAATTTTCAAAAAGTCATCTCGGTTAATTCTTTTTGTTTTGTTAACACCATGCTTTGTTTTCAGCTCCATTAACATTTTCGTCCTTATTAGCAAGCATTTGTCTACTTCTTTGATAAAACCAAAGTTTTTCTCCAAGTTAAACTCTCTTTCTCCAAAGTTTTGTAGTCTAGCACATTTTAAAGATTTTTTAATTTTACTAATGTGTTTTGATAGCGTAACCATATTTTTGATAAAAATATTTGTACTTTGTTTGTCTTTAATTTTTTTAACCTGGTTAAAAGGTTCGTTTTTTTCAGAAAAAAAAGTTTTAGATTTCTTGATAAAACCATAGTTTTTCTCCAAGTTAAACTTCCTTTCTGCAAAGTTTTTGTAGTCTAGCACATTTTAAAGATATTTTAATTTTATTGTTTTGTTTTGATAGCGTAAGCATGTTTTTGACAAAAATATTTGTATTCCTTTTGTCCTCTATTTTCTTTAGTCTGCTTAAAAAGTCTTTTACTTGGAGAACAAAGCTTTAGATTTTCAAAAAGTCATCTCGGTTAATTCTTTTTTGTTTTGTTAACGCCCTGCTTTGTTTTCAGCTCTATTAACATTTTCGTCTTTATTAGAAAGCATTTGTTTACTTCTTTGATAAAACCAAAGTTTTTCTCCAAGTTAAACTCTCTTTCTGCAAAGTTTTGTAGTCTAGCACATTTTAAAGATTTTTTAATTGTGCTGCTTGGTTTTAATAGCGTAACCATATTTTTGACAAAAATATTCGTACTTTGTTTGTCTTTAATTTTTTTAACCTGGTTAAAAGGTTTGTTTTTTTCAGAAAAAAAAGTTTTAGATTTCTTGATAAAACCAAAGTTTTTCTCCAAGTTAAACTTTCTTTCTGCAAAGTTTTTTGTAGTCTAGCACATTTTAAAGATTTTTTAATTTTACTAATGTGTTTTGATAGCGTAACCATATTTTTGACAAAAATATTTGTACTTTGTTTGTCTTTAATTTTTTAGCCTGGTTAAAAAGTTCGTTTTTTCAGAGAAAAAAGTTTTAGATTTCTTGATAAAACCATAGTCTTTCTCCAAGTTAAACTTTCTTTCTGCAAAGTTCTTTGTAGTCTAGCACATTTTAAAGATATTTTAATTTTATTGATGTGTTTTGATAGCGTAACCATATTTTTGACAAAAATATTTGTATTCCTTTTGTTCTTTATTTTCTTTAGTCTGGTTAAAAAGTTTATTTTACTTAGAGAACAAAGCTTTAAATTTTCAAAAAGTCATCTCGGTTAATTCTTTTTGTTTTGTTAACACCATGCTTTGTTTCCAGCTCTATTAACATTTTCGTCCTTATTAGCAAGCATTTGTCTACTTCTTTGATAAAACCAAAGTTTTTCTCCAAGTTAAATTCTCTTTCTGCAAAGTTTTGTAGTCTAGCACATTTTAAAGATTTTTTAATTTTACTAATGTGTTTTGATAGCGTAACCATATTTTTGACAAAAATATTTGTACTTTGTTTGTCTTTAATTTTTTTAACCTGGTTAAAAGGTTCGTTTTTTTCAGAAAAAAAAGTTTTAGATTTCTTGATAAAACCATAGTTTTTCTCCAAGTTAAACTTCCTTTCTGCAAAGTTTTTTGTAGTCTAGCACATTTTAAAGATATTTTAATTTTATTGTTTTGTTTTGATAGCGTAAGCATGTTTTTGACAAAAATATTTGTATTCCTTTTGTCCTCTATTTTCTTTAGTCTGCTTAAAAAGTCTTTTACTTGGAGAACAAAGCTTTAGATTTTCAAAAAGTCATCTCGGTTAATTCTTTTTTGTTTTGTTAACGCCCTGCTTTGTTTTCAGCTCTATTAACATTTTCGTCTTTATTAGAAAGCATTTGTTTACTTCTTTGATAAAACCAAAGTTTTTCTCCAAGTTAAACTCTCTTTCTGCAAAGTTTTGTAGTCTAGCACATTTTAAAGATTTTTTAATTGTGCTGCTTGGTTTTAATAGCGTAACCATATTTTTGACAAAAATATTCGTACTTTGTTTGTCTTTAATTTTTTTAACCTGGTTAAAAGGTTTGTTTTTCAGAAAAAGTTTTAGATTTCTTGATAAAACCAAAGTTTTTCTCCAAGTTAAACTTTCTTTCTGCAAAGTTTTTAGAAGTCTAGCACATTTTAAAGATTTTTTAATTTTACTAATGTGTTTTGATAGCGTAACCATATTTTTGACAAAAATATTTGTACTTTGTTTGTCTTTAATTTTTTAGCCTGGTTAAAAAGTTCGTTTTTTCAGAGAAAAAAGTTTTAGATTTCTTGATAAAACCATAGTCTTTCTCCAAGTTAAACTTTCTTTCTGCAAAGTTCTTTGTAGTCTAGCACATTTTAAAGATATTTTAATTTTATTGATGTGTTTTGATAGTTTAACCATATTTTTGACAAAAATATTTGTATTCCTTTTGTTCTTTATTTTCTTTAGTCTGGTTAAAAAGTTTATTTTACTTAGAGAACAAAGCTTTAAATTTTCAAAAAGTCATCTCGGTTAATTCTTTTTGTTTTGTTAACACCATGCTTTGTTTCCAGCTCTATTAACATTTTCGTCCTTATTAGCAAGCATTTGTCTACTTCTTTGATAAAACCAAAGTTTTCTCCAAGTTAAATTCTCTTTCTGCAAAGTTTTGTAGTCTAGCACATTTTAAAGATTTTTTAATTTTACTAATGTGTTTTGATAGCGTAACCATATTTTTGACAAAAATATTTGTACTTTGTTTGTCTTTAATTTTTAACCTGGTTAAAAGGTTCGTTTTCAGAAAAAAGTTTTAGATTTCTTGATAAAACCATAGTTTTTCTCCAAGTTAAACTTCCTTTCTGCAAAGTTTTTGTAGTCTAGCACATTTTAAAGATATTTTAATTTTATTGTTTTGTTTTGATAGCGTAAGCATGTTTTTGACAAAAATATTTGTATTCCTTTTGTCCTCTATTTTCTTTAGTCTGCTTAAAAAGTCTTTTACTTGGAGAACAAAGCTTTAGATTTTCAAAAAGTCATCTCGGTTAATTCTTTTTTGTTTTGTTAACGCCCTGCTTTGTTTTCAGCTCTATTAACATTTTCGTCTTTATTAGAAAGCATTTGTTTACTTCTTTGATAAAACCAAAGTTTTTCTCCAAGTTAAACTCTCTTTCTGCAAAGTTTTGTAGTCTAGCACATTTTAAAGATTTTTTAATTGTGCTGCTTGGTTTTAATAGCGTAACCATATTTTTGACAAAAATATTCGTACTTTGTTTGTCTTTAATTTTTTTAACCTGGTTAAAAGGTTTGTTTTTTTCAGAAAAAAAAGTTTTAGATTTCTTGATAAAACCAAAGTTTTTCTCCAAGTTAAACTTTCTTTCTGCAAAGTTTTTTGTAGTCTAGCACATTTTAAAGATTTTTTAATTTTACTAATGTGTTTTGATAGCGTAACCATATTTTTGACAAAAATATTTGTACTTTGTTTGTCTTTAATTTTTTAGCCTGGTTAAAAAGTTTATTTTTTCAGAAAAAAAAGTTTTAGATTTCTTGATAAAACCATAGTTTTTCTCCAAGTTAAACTTCCTTTCTGCAAAGTTTTTTGTAGTCTAGCACATTTTAAAGATATTTTAATTTTATTGTTTTGTTTTGATAGCGTAAGCATGTTTTTGACAAAAATATTTGTATTCCTTTTGTCCTCTATTTTCTTTAGTCTGCTTAAAAAGTCTTTTACTTGGAGAACAAAGCTTTAGATTTTCAAAAAGTCATCTCGGTTAATTCTTTTTTGTTTTGTTAACGCCCTGCTTTGTTTTCAGCTCTATTAACATTTTCGTCTTTATTAGAAAGCATTTGTTTACTTCTTCGATAAAACCAAAGTTTTTCTCCAAGTTAAACTCTCTTTCTGCAAAGTTTTGTAGTCTAGCACATTTTAAAGATTTTTTAATTGTGCTGCTTGGTTTTAATAGCGTAACCATATTTTTGACAAAAATATTCGTATTTTGTTTGTCTTTAATTTTTTTAACCTGGATAAAAAGTTTGTTTTTTTTTTAGAGAAAAAAGTTTTAGATTTTTTGATAAAACCAAAGTTTTTCTCCAAGTTAAACTTTTGTTTTGCAAAGTTATTTGTAGCCTAACACATTTTAAAGATTTTTTAATTGTGCTGCTTGCTTTTAACAGCGTAACCATATTTTTGACAAAAATATTTGTATTCTTTTTGTTCTCTATTTTCTTTGGTCTGGTTAAAATGATTCTTCTTCTTAGAGAACAAAACTTTGGATTTTACGATTTTACGGATTTTTTTGTTAACACCAAGTTCTGATTTCAGCTCAGTTGACATTTTTGTCTTTAATAGCAAACATTCGGCCACTTTCTTGATAAAGCCAAAGTTTTTCTTTAAATTTTATTTTTGCAAAGTTTTTTATAGTCTAGCACATTTTAAAGATTTTTTAATCTTGCTGCTTTGTTTTGATAACGTAACCATATTTTTGACAAAAATATTCGTACTTTGTTTGTCTGCTGTTTTTTAGTCTGGTTAGAGGTTTTTTTATTAGCAAGCATTCGACCACGTTCTTGATAAAGCCAAAGTCTTGCTTCAAGTTAAACTTTTTTCTGCATAGTTTTTTGTAGTTTAGCACATTTTAAAATTTTTTAAATCTTATTGCTATGTTTTGATAGCTTAACCATATTTTTGAAGTCCTTCTAATTCTTCTAGCTTATCGCTCGACATCATAGTTCGAATGCTGTATATGTCAATGTAAAGTATCGTTTTTGGTTTACTTTTTGGTGTTTTTTTTCCTCCCCAGAGTCCTGTGGCAGAGGTTCTTAGATGTGTAGGATTTACCATTTGCCATATTGTTTAGGAGGTTTTTAGCTTTAATCTTCCACGTAGGCGTGTCTGTTTGGAAGATCATGAGAGATCATGAGCTTGCGTAGGAAGGGTCGCTATGTTCCCGAAGCAGATCTGCTCTGCACCGAGTTCGTGGAGAGAGGTATCTTAACAATTTCAATTATTTTCAAAGCATCTGATGTCAAAAACATAAGAATGACATTATTAAAACCATAAATTTATCAGTGAATTGTTGCTTAACTTTATGGTAATAGGCCTACGAGAAAACAGTGTATCTCAAAATTACTTAATGCGAACTGTGTCTGAGTTTGAACGAAGGATTCTTAATTATAAATAAACTTAAAACCCATTAGTAGGCTGTGGATAGTTACGCACTAAAACATTTGAAATATGTATGCAAAATATGCACGTAAAATATGCACTTAAAATGTTTTTTATAAGTTTGACTATTTATTTCTTATATAATACATTCTTGAGTAAATTCTAAACGTTTTGGACCGGTTTTCAACAATGTAGTAACTAGAACTAGTGTTTTACTTAATTTTTTTTATTTTATCACGTTTTTTCCAGTGTTCAAATGCTAAATCATTTGAAACTTTTGGGTCGCATTCACAAAATTTCCAAAATAAGATTCAGTTGTAAAATCTTTGAATTATTCTTTGGCAAATTTTTTAAATGTTATAGATACACGTCTTTTTTTTGGAATCTTGGAAGATGTTAAAGCGATTAGCCGTAACTGCCAACTTAAATCACTTCTTGTTTATCTCTCGGTTAGTTTCTTTAACTTTTTTTAACGTCATGCTCTGATTCCAGCTTTATTAAAATTTTCGTCTTTATTAACAAGCATTCGACCACTTTCTTGATAAAGCCAAAGTCTTTCTCCAAGTTAAACTTTCTTTTTGCAATTTTTTTTGTAATCTAGCACATTTTAAAGATATTTTAATGTTATTGATGTATTTTGATAGCGTAACCATATTTTTGACAAGCATATTTGTATTTTTTTTGTCCTCTATTTTCTTTAGTCTGGTTAAAAAGGTTTTTAAAAGGTTTTTTTTTTAGTGAACAAAACTTTGGATTTTACGAAATGTCATCTCAGTTAATTTCTTTTCCTTTTTTGTTAATGAGCATTTGACCACTTTCTTGATAAAGCCAAAGTGTTTTTTTAAATTAAACTTTATTCAAAGTTTTTTGTAGTCTAGCGCACGTTAAAGATATTTTAATTTTATTGATGTGTTTTGATAGCGTAACCATAATTCTGACAAAAATATTTGTATTCCTTTTGTTCTTTATTTTCTTTAGTCTGGTTAAAAAGTTTATTTTACTTAGAGAACAAAGGTTTGAATTTTCAAAAAGTCATCTCGGTTAATTCTTTTTGTTTTGTTAACACCATGCATTGTTTTCAGCTCTTTTAACATTTTCGTCCTTATTAGCAAGCATTTGTCTACTTCTTTGATAAAACCAAAGTTTTTCTCCAAGTTAAACTCTCTTTCTGCAAAGTTTTGTAGTCTAGCACATTTTAAAGATTTTTTAATTGTGCTGCTTGGTTTTAATAGCGTAACCATATTTTTGACAAAAATATTCGTACTTTGTTTGTCTTTAATTTTTTTAACCTGGTTAAAAGGTTTGTTTTTTTCAGAAAAAAAAGTTTTAGATTTCTTGATAAAACCAAAGTTTTTCTCCAAGTTAAACTTTCTTTCTGCAAAGTTTTTTGTAGTCTAGCACATTTTAAAGATTTTTTAATTTTACTAATGTGTTTTGATAGCGTAACCATATTTTTGACAAAAATATTTGTACTTTGTTTGTCTTTAATTTTTAGCCTGGTTAAAAGTTCGTTTTTTCAGAGAAAAAAGTTTTAGATTTCTTGATAAAACCATAGTCTTTCTCCAAGTTAAACTTTCTTTCTGCAAAGTTCTTTGTAGTCTAGCACATTTTAAAGATATTTTAATTTTATTGATGTGTTTTGATAGTTTAACCATATTTTTGACAAAAATATTTGTATTCCTTTTGTTCTTTATTTTCTTTAGTCTGGTTAAAAAGTTTATTTTACTTAGAGAACAAAGCTTTAAATTTTCAAAAAGTCATCTCGGTTAATTCTTTTTGTTTTGTTAACACCATGCTTTGTTTCCAGCTCTATTAACATTTTCGTCCTTATTAGCAAGCATTTGTCTACTTCTTTGATAAAACCAAAGTTTTTCTCCAAGTTAAATTCTCTTTCTGCAAAGTTTTGTAGTCTAGCACATTTTAAAGATTTTTTAATTTTACTAATGTGTTTTGATAGCGTAACCATATTTTTGACAAAAATATTTGTACTTTGTTTGTCTTTAATTTTTTTAACCTGGTTAAAAGGTTCGTTTTTTTCAGAAAAAAAAGTTTTAGATTTCTTGATAAAACCATAGTTTTTCTCCAAGTTAAACTTCCTTTCTGCAAAGTTTTTGTAGTCTAGCACATTTTAAAGATATTTTAATTTTATTGTTTTGTTTTGATAGCGTAAGCATGTTTTTGACAAAAATATTTGTATTCCTTTTGTCCTCTATTTTCTTTAGTCTGCTTAAAAAGTCTTTTACTTGGAGAACAAAGCTTTAGATTTTCAAAAAGTCATCTCGGTTAATTCTTTTTTGTTTTGTTAACGCCCTGCTTTGTTTTCAGCTCTATTAACATTTTCGTCTTTATTAGAAAGCATTTGTTTACTTCTTTGATAAAAACAAAGTTTTTCTCCAAGTTAAACTCTCTTTCTGCAAAGTTTTGTAGTCTAGCACATTTTAAAGATTTTTTAATTGTGCTGCTTGGTTTTAATAGCGTAACCATATTTTTGACAAAAATATTCGTACTTTGTTTGTCTTTAATTTTTTTAACCTGGTTAAAAGGTTTGTTTTTTTCAGAAAAAAAAGTTTTAGATTTCTTGATAAAACCAAAGTTTTTCTCCAAGTTAAACTTTCTTTCTGCAAAGTTTTTTGTAGTCTAGCACATTTTAAAGATTTTTTAATTTTACTAATGTGTTTTGATAGCGTAACCATATTTTTGACAAAAATATTTGTACTTTGTTTGTCTTTAATTTTTTAGCCTGGTTAAAAAGTTTGTTTTTTCAGAAAAAAAAGTTTTAGATTTCTTGATAAAACCATAGTTTTTCTCCAAGTTAAACTTCCTTTCTGCAAAGTTTTTTGTAGTCTAGCACATTTTAAAGATATTTTAATTTTATTGTTTTGTTTTGATAGCGTAAGCATGTTTTTGACAAAAATATTTGTATTCCTTTTGTCCTCTATTTTCTTTAGTCTGCTTAAAAAGTCTTTTACTTGGAGAACAAAGCTTTAGATTTTCAAAAAGTCATCTCGGTTAATTCTTTTTTGTTTTGTTAACGCCCTGCTTTGTTTTCAGCTCTATTAACATTTTCGTCTTTATTAGAAAGCATTTGTTTACTTCTTCGATAAAACCAAAGTTTTTCTCCAAGTTAAACTCTCTTTCTGCAAAGTTTTGTAGTCTAGCACATTTTAAAGATTTTTTAATTGTGCTGCTTGGTTTTAATAGCGTAACCATATTTTTGACAAAAATATTCGTACTTTGTTTGTCTTTAATTTTTTTAACCTGGTTAAAAAGTTTGTTTTTTTAGAGAAAAAAGTTTTAGATTTCTTGATAAAACCAAAGTTTTTCTCCAAGTTAAACTTTTGTTCTGCAAAGTTTTTTGTAGTCTAACACATTTTAAAGATTTTTTAATTGTGCTGCTTGGTTTTATTAGCGTAACCATATTTTTGACAAAAATATTTGTAATCTTTTTGTTCTCTATTTTCTTTGGTCTGGTTAAAATGATTCTTCTTCTTAGAGAACAAAACTTTGGATTTTACGATTTTACGAATTTTTTTGGTTAACACCAAGTTCTGATTTCAGCTCTGTTGACATTTTTGTCTTTAATAGCAAAGATTCGGCCACTTTCTTGATAAAGCCAAAGTTTTTCTTTAAATTTTATTTTTGCAAAGTTTTTTATAGTCTAGCACATTTTAAAGATTTTTTAATCTTGCTGCTTTGTTTTGATAACGTAACCATATTTTTGACAAAAATATTCGTACTTTGTTTGTCTGCTGTTTTTTAGTCTGGTTAGAGGTTTTTTTATTAGCAAGCATTCGACCACGTTCTTGATAAAGCCAAAGTCTTGCTTCAAGTTAAACTTTTTTCTGCATAGTTTTTTGTAGTTTAGCACATTTTAAATTTCTTTAAATTTTATTGCAATGTTTTGATAGCGTAACCATATTTTTGAAGTTCTTCTAATTCTTCTAGCTTATCGCTCGACATCATAGTTCTGATGCTGTATGTGTTAATGTAGAGTATCGTTTTTGGTTTACTTTTTGGTTAATGTTTTTTGCCAATTTTTTTTCCTCCCCAGAGTCTTGTGGCAGAGGTTCTTAGATGTGTAGGATTTACCATTTGCCATATTGTTTAGGAGGTTTTTAGCTTTAATCTTCCACGTAGGCGTGACTGTTTGGAAGATCATGAGAGATCATGAGCTTGCGTAGGCAGGGTCGCTATATTTCCGAAGCAGATCTGCTCTCCACCGAGTTTGTAGAGAGAGGTATCTTAACAATTTCAATTATTTTCAAAGCATCTGATGTCAAAAACATAAGAATGACATTATTAAAACCATAAATTTATCAGTGAATTGTTGCTTAACTTTATGGTAATAGGCCTACGAGAAAACAGTGTATCTCAAAATTACTTAATGCGAACTGTGTCTGAGTTTGAACGAAGGATTCTTAATTATAAACAAACTTAAAACCCATTAGTAGGCTGTGGATAGTTATGCACTAAAACATTTAAAATATCTATGCAAAATATGCACGTAAAATATGCACTTAAAATGTTTTTTATAAGTTTGACTATTTATTTCTTATATAATACATTCTTGAGTAAATTCTAAACGTTTTGGACCGGTTTTCAACAATGTAGTAACTAGAACTAGTGTTTTACTTAATTTTTTTTATTTTATCACGTTTTTTCCAGTGTTCAAATGCTAAATCATTTGAAACTTTTGGGTCGCATTCACAAAATTTCCAAAATAAGATTCAGTTGTAAAATCTTTGAATTATTCTTTGGCAAATTTTTTAAATGTTATAGATACACGTCTTTTTTTTGGAATCTTGGAAGATGTTAAAGCGATTAGCCGTAACTGCCAACTTAAATCACTTCTTGTTTATCTCTCGGTTAGTTTCTTTAACTTTTTTTAACGTCATGCTCTGATTCCAGCTTTATTAAAATTTTCGTCTTTATTAACAAGCATTCGACCACTTTCTTGATAAAGCCAAAGTCTTTCTCCAAGTTAAACTTTCTTTTTGCAATTTTTTTTGTAATCTAGCACATTTTAAAGATATTTTAATGTTATTGATGTATTTTGATAGCGTAACCATATTTTTGACAAGCATATTTGTATTTTTTTGTCCTCTATTTTCTTTAGTCTGGTTAAAAAGTTTTTAAAAGGTTTTTTTTTAGTGAACAAAACTTTGGATTTTACGAAATGTCATCTCAGTTAATTTCTTTTCCTTTTTTGTTAATGAGCATTTGACCACTTTCTTGATAAAGCCAAAGTGTTTTTTTAAATTAAACTTTATTCAAAGTTTTTTGTAGTCTAGCGCACGTTAAAGATATTTTAATTTTATTGATGTGTTTTGATAGCGTAACCATAATTCTGACAAAAATATTTGTATTCCTTTTGTTCTTTATTTTCTTTAGTCTGGTTAAAAAGTTTATTTTACTTAGAGAACAAAGGTTTGAATTTTCAAAAAGTCATCTCGGTTAATTCTTTTTGTTTTGTTAACACCATGCATTGTTTTCAGCTCTTTTAACATTTTCGTCCTTATTAGCAAGCATTTGTCTACTTCTTTGATAAAACCAAAGTTTTTCTCCAAGTTAAACTCTCTTTCTGTAAAGTTTTGTAGTCTAGCACATTTTAAAGATTTTTTAATTTTACTAATGTGTTTTGATAGCGTAACCATATTTTTGACAAAAATATTTGTACTTTGTTTGTCTTAAATTTTTTAGCCTGGTTAAAAAGTTTGTTTTTTCAGAGAAAAAAGTTTTAGATTTCTTGATAAAACCATAGTCTTTCTCCAAGTTAAACTCTTTCTGCAAAGTTCTTTGTAGTCTAGCACATTTTAAAGATATTTTAATTTTATTGATGTATTTTGATAGCGTAACCATATTTTTGACAAAAATGTTTGTATTCCTTTTGTCCTCTAATTCCTTTAGTCTGGTTAAAAAGTTTATTTTACTTAGAGAACAAAGCTTTGAATTTTCAAAAAGTCATCTCGGTTAATTCTTTTTGTTTTATTAACACTATGCTTTGTTTCCAGCTCTATTAACGTTTTCGTCTTAATTAGCAAGCATTTGACCAGTTTCTTGATAAAGCCAAAGTCTTTCTCCAAGATAAACTTTTTTTCTGCAAAGTTATTTGTAGTCTAGCACATTTTAAAGATTTTTTAATTGTGCTGTATGGTTTTCATAGCGTAACCATATTTTTGACAACAATATTCGTACTTTGTTTGTCTTTAATATTTTTAACCTGGTTAAAAAATTTGTTTTTTCAGAGAAAAAAGTTTTAGATTTCTTGATAAAACCATAGTCTTTCTCCAAGTTAAACTCTTTCTGCAAAGTTCTTTGTAGTCTAGCACATTTTAAAGATATTTTAATTTTATTGATGTGTTTTGATAGCGTAACCATATTTTTGACAAAAATATTTGTATTCCTTTTGTTCTCTATTTTCTTTAGTCTGGTTAAAAAGTTTATTTTACTTAGAGAACAAAACTTTGAATTTTTAAAAAGTCATCATGGTTAATTCTTTTTTGATTTGTTAACACCATGCTTTGTTTCCAGCTCTATTAACATTTTCGTCCTTATTAGCAAGCATTTGTCTACTTCTTTGATAAAACCAAAGTTTTTCTCCAAGTTAAACTCTCTTTCTGCAAAGTTTTGTAGTCTAGCACATTTTAAAGATTTTTTTAATTTTACTAATGTGTTTTGATAGCGTAACCATATTTTTGACAAAAATATTTGTACTTTGTTTGTCTTTAATTTTTTAGCCTAATTAAAAAGTTTGTTTTTTCAGAGAAAAAAAGTTTTAGATTTCTTGATAAAACCATAGTCTTTCTACAAGTTAAACTTTCTCTCTGCAAAGTTCTTTGTAGTCTAGCACATTTTAAAGATATTTTAATTTTATTGATGTGTTTTGATAGCGTAACCATATTTTTGACAAAAATATTTGTATTCCTTTTGTTCTTTATTTTCTTTAGTCTGGTTAAAAAGTTTATTTTACTTAGAAAACAAAGCTTTGAATTTTCAAAAAGTCATCTTGGTTAATTCTTTTTGTTTCGTTAACACCATGCTTTGTTTTCAGCTCTATTAACATTTTCGTCCTTATTAGCAAGCATTCGACCACTTCTTTGATAAAACAAAAGTCTTTCTGCAAGTTAAACTTTCTTTCTGCAAAGTTTTGTAGTCTAGCACATTTTAAAGATTTTTTGATTTTACTTATATGTTTTGATAGCGTAACCATATTTTTAACAAAAATCTTTGTACTTTGTTTGTCTTAAATTTTTTATCCTGGTTAAAAAGTTTGTTTTTTTAGAGAAAAAAGTTTTAGATATCTCGATAAAACCATAGTCTTTCTTTCTGCAAAGTTCTTTGTAGTCTAGCACATTTTAAAGATTTTTGAATTGTGCTCTATGGTTTTCATAGCGTAACCATATTTTTGACAACAATATTCGTACTTTGTTTGTCTTTAATTTTTTTAACCTGGTTAAAAAGTTTGTTTTTTTAGAGAAAAATTTTTAGATTTCTTGTTAAACCAAAGTTTTTCTCTAAGTTAAACTTTCTTTCTGCAAAGTTTTTTGTAGTCTAGCACATTTTAAAGATATTTTAATTTTATTGTTGTGTTTTGATAGCGTAACCATATTTTTGACAAAAATATTTGTATTCTTTTTGTCCTCTATTTTTTTTGGTCTGTTTAAAAATGTTTTTTTTTTATATAATAAAACTTGGATTTTACAAAAAGTCATCTTGGATAGTTTCTTTACCTTTTTTTAACATCATACTCTGATTCCAGCTCTATTAACATTTTCGTATTTATTAACAAGCATTCGATCAAATTCTTTATAAAGCCAAAGTCTTTCTCCAAGTTAAACTTTTTTCTGCAAAGTTATTTGTAGTCTAACACATTTTTAAGATTTTTTAATTGTGCTGCTTGGTTTTAATAGCGTAACCATATTTTTGACAAAACTATTCGTACTTTGTTTGTCTTTAAGTTTTTTAACCTGGTTAAAATGTTTGTTTTTTTACAGAAAAAAGTTTTAGATTTCTTGATAAAAACAAAGTTTTTCTCCAAGTTAAACTTTCTTTCCGCAAAGTTTTTTGTAGTCTAGCACATTTTAAAGATATTTTAATTTTATTGTTGTGTTTTGATAGCGTAACCATATTTTTTACAAAAATATTTGTAATCTTTTTTATCCTCTATTTTTTTTGGTCTGCTTAAAAAAGTTTTTTTTATATAATAAAGCTTTGGATTTTACGAAAAGTCATCTTGGATAGTTTCTTTACCTTTTTTTAACACCATACTTTGATTCCAACTCTATTAACATTTTCGTATTCATTAACAAGCATTCGATCAAATTCTTGATAAAGCCAAAGTCTCGCTCTAAGTTAAACTTTTTTTCTGCAAAGTTTTTTGTAGTCTAGCACATTTTAAAGATATTTTAATTTTATTCATTTGTTTTGATAGCGTAACCATATTTTTGACAAAAATATTCGTACTTTGTCTTTAATTTTTTTAACCTGGTTAAAATGTTTGCTTTTTAGAGAAAAAAGTTTTAGATTTCTTGATAAAACCAAAGTTTTTCTCCAAGTTAAACTTTTGTTCTGCAAAGTTTTTTGTAGTCTAGCACATTTTAAAGATATTTTAATTTTATTGATTTGTTTTGATAGCATAACCATATTTTTCACAAAAACATTTGTATTCTTTTCGTCCTCTATTTTTTTGAATCTGTTTAAAAAAGTTTTTTTTATATAATAAAGCTTTGGATTTTACGATAAGTCATCTCGGATAGTTTCCTTAACTTTTTTTTAACATCATACTCTGATTCCAGCTCTATTAACATTTTCGTATTTATTAACAAGCATTCGATCAAATTCTTTATAAAGCCAAAGACTTTCTCCAAGTTAAACTTTTTTCTGCAAAGTTATTTGTAGTCTAACACATTTTTAAGATTTTTTAATTGTGCTGCTTGGTTTTAATAGCGTAACCATATTTTTGACAAAACTATTCGTACTTTGTTTGTCTTTAAGTTTTTTAACCTAGTTAAAATGTTTGTTTTTTTACAGAAAAAAGTTTTAGATTTCTTGATGAAACCAAAGTTTTTCTCCAAGTTAAACTTTCTTTCTGCAAAGTTTTTTTGTAGTCTAGCACATTTTAAAGATATTTTAATTTTATTGTTGTGTTTTGATAGCGTAACCATATTTTTTACAAAAATATTTGTATTCTTTTTGTCTTCTATTTTTTTTTGGTCTGTTTAAAAAAGTTTTTTTTTATATAACAAAGCTTTGGTTTTTGCGAAAAGTCATCTCGGATAGTTTCTTTACTTTTTTTTAACATCATACTCTGATTCCGGCTCTATTAACATTTTCGTATTTATTAACAAGCATTCGATCAAATTCTTGATAAAGCCAAAGTCTCGCTCTAAGTTAAACTTTTGTTCTGCAAAGTTATTTGTAGTCTAACACATTTTAAAGATTTTTTAATTGTGCTGCTTGGTTTTAATAGCGTAACCATATTTTTGACAAAAATATTTGTACTTTGTTTGTCTTTAATTTTTTTAACCTGGTTAAAAAGTTTGTTTTTTTAGAGAAAAAGTTTTAGATTTCTTGATAAAACCAAAGTTTTTCTCCAAGTTAAACTTTTGTTCTGCAAAGTTATTTGTAGTCTAACACATTTTAAAGATATTTTAATTTTATTGTTGTGTTTTGATAGCGTAACCATATTTTTGACAAAAATATTTGTATTCTTTTTGTCCTCTATTTTTTTTGGTCTGTTTAAAAATGTTTTTTTTTTATATAATAAAACTTGGATTTTACAAAAAGTCATCTTGGATAGTTTCTTTACCTTTTTTTAACATCATACTCTGATTCCAGCTCTATTAACATTTTCGTATTTATTAACAAGCATTCGATCAAATTCTTTATAAAGCCAAAGTCTTTCTCCAAGTTAAACTTTTTTCTGCAAAGTTATTTGTAGTCTAACACATTTTTAAGATTTTTTAATTGTGCTGCTTTGTTTTGATAGCGTAACCATATTTTTGACAAAAATATTCGTACTTTGTTTGTCTTTAATTTTTTTAACCTGGTTAAAAAGTTTGTTTTTTTAGATAAAAAAGTTTTAGATTTCTTGATAAAATCAAAGTTTTTCTCCAAGTTAAACTTTTGTTCTGCAAAGTTATTTGTAGTCTAACACATTTTAAAGATTTTTTAATTGTGCTGTTTGGTTTTAATAGCGTAACCATATTTTTTACAAAAATATTTGTATTCTTTTTGTCCTCTTTTTTTTTGGTCTGTCTAAAAAAGTTTTTTTTTAATATAATAAAGCTTTGGATTTTACGAAAAGTCATCTTGGATAGTTTCTTTACCTTTTTTTAACATCATACTCTGATTCCAGCTCTATTAACATTTTCGTATTTATTAACAAGCATTCGATCAAATTCTTGATAAAGCCAAAGTCTCGCTCTAAGTTAAACTTTTGTTCTGCAAAGTTATTTGTAGTCTAACACATTTTAAAGATTTTTTAATTGTGCTGCTTGGTTTTAATAGCGTAACCATATTTTTGACAAAAATATTCGTACTTTGTTTGTCTTTAATTTTTTTAACCTGGTTAAAAGGTTTGTTTTTTTAGAGAAAAAAGTTTTAGATTTCTTGATAAAACCAAATTTTTTCTCCAAGTTTAACTTTCTTTCTGCAAAGTTTTTTGTAGTCTAGCACATTTTAAAGATATTTTAATTTTATTGTTGTGTTTTGATAGCGTAACCATATTTTTGACAAAAATATTTGTATTCTTTTTGTCCTCTATTTTTTTTGGTCTGTTTAAAAATGTTTTTTTTTATATAATAAAACTTGGATTTTACAAAAAGTCATCTTGGATAGTTTCTTTACCTTTTTTTAACATCATACTCTGATTCCAGCTCTATTAACATTTTCGTATTTATTAACAAGCATTCGATCAAATTCTTTATAAAGCCAAAGTCTTTCTCCAAGTTAAACTTTTTTCTGCAAAGTTATTTGTAGTCTAACACATTTTTAAGATTTTTTAATTGTGCTGCTTGGTTTTAATAGCGTAACCATATTTTTGACAAAACTATTCGTACTTTGTTTGTCTTTAAGTTTTTTAACCTGGTTAAAATGTTTGTTTTTTTACAGAAAAAAGTTTTAGATTTCTTGATGAAACCAAAGTTTTTCTCCAAGTTAAACTTTCTTTCTGCAAAGTTTTTTTGTAGTCTAGCACATTTTAAAGATATTTTAATTTTATTGTTGTGTTTTGATAGCGTAACCATATTTTTTACAAAAATATTTGTATTCTTTTTGTTCTCTATTTTTTTTTTGGTCTGTTTAAAAATGTTTTTTTTTTTTATATAATAAAACTTGGATTTTACAAAAAGTCATCTTGGATAGTTTCTTTACCTTTTTTAACATCATACTCTGATTCCAGCTCTATTAACATTTTCGTATTTATTAACAAGCATTCGATCAAATTCTTGATAAAGCCAAAGTCTCGCTCTAAGTTAAACTTTTGTTCTGCAAAGTTTTTTGTAGTCTAACACATTTTAAAGATTTTTTAATTGTGCTGCTTGGTTTTATTAGCGTAACCATATTTTTGACAAAAATATTCGTATTTTGTTTGTCTTTAATTTTTTCAACCTGGTTAAAATGTTTGTTTTTTTAGAGAAAAAAGTTTTAGATTTCTTGATAAAACCAAAGTTTTTCTCCAAGTTAAACTTTCTTTCTGCAAAGTTTTTTGTAGTCTAGCACATTTTAAAGATATTTTAATTTTATTGATTTGTTTTGATAGCGTAACCATATTTTTGACAAAAATATTTGTATTCTTTTTGTTCTCTATTTTCTTTGGTCTGGTTAAAATGATTCTTCTTCTTAGAGAACAAAACGATTTTACGGATTTTTTTGTTAACACCAAGTTCTGATTTCAGCTCAGTTGACATTTTTGTCTTTAATAGCAAACATTCGGCCACTTTCTTGATAAAGCCAAGGTCTTTCTCTAAGTTTAACTTTATTTTTGCAAAGTTTTTTATAGTCTAGCACATTTTAAAGATTTTTTAATTTTGCTGCTTTGTTTTGATAGCGTAACCATATTTTTGACAAAAATATTCGTACTTTGTTTGTCTACTATTTTTAAGTCTGGTTAAAGAGGTTTTTTTATTAGCAAGCATTCGACCACGTTCTTAATAAAGCCAAAGTCTTGCTTCAAGTTAAACTTTTTTTGCGTAGTTTTTTGTAGTTTAGCACATTTTAAAATTTTTTAAATCTTATTGCTATGTTTTGATAGCTTAACCATATTTTTGAAATTCTTCTAATTCTTCTAGCTTAACGCTCGACATCATAGTTCAGATGCTGTATGTGTCAATGTACTCTACATTTTTGGTGTTAATGTTTTTTGCAAATTTTTTTTCCTCCCCAGAGTCCTGTGGCAGAGGTTCTTAGATGTGTAGCATTTACCGTCTGCCATATTGTTTAGGAGGTTTTTAGCTTTAATCTTCCACGTAGGCGTGATTGTTTGGAAGATCATGAGAGATCATGAGCTTGTGTATGCAGGTTTGCTATGTTCAGATCTGCTCTGCACCGAGTTCGTGGAAAGGTATCTACCAGCTACCATCCAGCTGAAGTCATTAATTGGATTAAATTTTTTGTCAGAATTCACTTGTATTGACCGTGTTTTTGGCTGTGTTGTTAGCCTTAACGGAGTCTATAAGCAAAGTTTACCAATTTCAATTATTTTCAAAGCGTATTACGATGTCAAAAACATAAGAATGACATTATCAAAACCATAAATTTATTAGTCGATGTTTGCTTACCTTTATGGCCATAGGCCTACGCGAAAACAGTTTTTTGCGTTTACCTCAAAATTACTTTATGTAAACTGTGTCTTAGTTTGAACGAAAGATTCTTAATTATAAACAAACTGAAAACCTATTAGTAGGCTTTGGATAGTTACGCACTAAAACGTTTAAAATATGTATGCAAAATATGCACGTAAAATATGCACTTAAAATGTTTGACTATTTATTTCTTATATAATACATTCTTGAGTAAATTCTAAACGTTTTGGACCGGTTTTCAACAATGTCGTAACTAGAACTGGTGTTTTACTTTAATTTTTTTATTTTTTCAAGTTTTTTCCAGTGTGCAAATGCTAAATGATTTGAAACTTTTGGGTCGCATTCACAAAATTTCCAAAATAAGATTCAGTTGTAAAATGTTTGTATTCTTTGACAAAGTTTTTAAATGTTATAGATTTTTTTTTGAATCTTGGAAGATGTTAACGCGAGTGGCCGTAACTGCCAATTGCAATCACTTCTTGTTTATCGAATAATTGCAATCTAAATAATTTTTTTCTGTAAACAAATTTGCAAAGAGAAGTAATCTTCTCTTAATTTATTTCTTATCTGATTATTATCATTTACTCATTCATCGCAAATCCTCAAGTAATTAAAATTCTCTTAAAAGCGGATAATATACGTCGTAGACTCAACTAGAGCTTGAACTTTTTACAACACTTAGCCAACGTAAAACTTACCTTTTCTTCATTTTTAAATAAATTTCTATAAATTTGGTCAAAAAGTTCAGCATTATATTACTAAAAAAAATTCTTCTTTTTAAATTTTGTTTTAAATGTAAAATCATTAAAATTATAAAGTCTAAATAATAAAATTAGTAAGTAATAAAAAACCAAGCATGTGCAATCAATTAACGAAAAATGGCGACAGTAACAAGCGCTTGCAAAAGAATCCTTACAAAGCCCACTTTAAATTGCATCGTTACAACATAGAAAAAGTTGCATACGCTACACGCAAAACGGTTAATTAAAGAATCACACAAACAGTAATATAATAATTCAGCATCTGCATCTGCAGCAGCACATCCCACTATATAATTATTTCTTTGAATTAAAAATTGCAGCATAATTTATTTCTAGGTACGTCGGCGTACAACGAAGATAGAACTCGACCACAAAAATAGTGTTAATTCACTAAGCAACTTCAAAAACTAATCTCGAATTTAATTTAACTTTTGCTCTATTTATTTCGAAAAATCCAATTAGAAATAACCAATATTAGAAGCCGGTTGGTAATTATTAAACATACACGTCCTGTTACGTTTTTAATTCAGTTTCTTTGCAAAAGAAACTTAAAACCGGTTACGCATAAATTATTAGTTACTATATTAATCTCCTTTTCTAATTAAACATTCTTCTCTCATAGATTTTTTTGTTTTTGTCGTTGTTTTAATAATGATTCTTTTGTTTCAGGCACTGACGACTTGGATTTTGCACGTAAGTACCTACATTTTGCGGGGGGTTTCGCGTATTTTAGAAAACGGAATTTCTTTATTTTAGAATAGGGTCATCTATTTTAAAATTCAAGTGTAGGACTAAATTCGAGCAATTTGGCAATCACATTTGCACTTTGTCTGGCGTATCTCCCTGAAAAATGTTCCCAAAATAAAACGAATCGAACCCTAATTTTACACTTCTTCCTATATAGAATGTGAGTTTTATGCAGAATTGCACTTTTGCATTATTAAACGTTAAAGTGTTTCGATTGTAAATTCGACAAAAATGGCGATGACTATAAAATGATGAAACTACGACCAGGTGCTTTACGACGATACGTGTATTTTTCCTATTTTGGTCGCTTTGAATACATTTAAGATTATTTGTAAACAGATTTTATTACCGTTACAAACACTAATTAGGATCGTTAGAATAACAATCGAAAAAATAACAAACTTGTAATTACATGCTAAGATACGAGACGTTCGAAAACTTTTCTATCGAAACAATTAAAGCTTTATTTTTAACAACGCGTCGGTAATAGCCTATACAAATCTAGTTAGTTGCAAAACAATTGGAAAACTTCGGCCATTTGCTTATCGACGATATTAATTACACATCAAGATGGCAACGACCCGCTTTTTTTATTACACGCTTGTCTTTTTAACATACTGTTTCTTCCATTTTTGTGCCATTTTTATTGTTTTTTTAATGTTTTTTAGGTATCTTGTATCTAATAAAAATTAATAAAAAATTATAAAATTACAATTAAAATTTTTACTCATAAACAAAACTGAATTGATAAGCATACTATTAGAAACGATAAAATGTCACATTTTTAACCTTTAGCTTCATAAAACGCCTTTTTTTCTAAATATTTTACCAAAAAAATGTCACACACTACTGTGAAATTTTATCAAAGAGCGTTATTTGCAGCTATCAACCTGTAGGGGAACATTGTGGTTAGGAGCAGTCTTAATCAGTTCTAAATTGACTTTTTTTTTAATTTTCACTATTGTGCTTACAATTAAAACCAGTCTTTGAAAACTAATCACTAATTTTCATCTCAATTCTTAATACTGTAACGAATTTTATTACTAACTACTAATTTATTTAAACTACTAAAAATATGTACACATTTAAACTAACCGAACTAATTAAATCTAAAGATATTTAATAAAAACACTTACACTTTAATTTATATTGCACTATTCCTTACACTTCCTAACGCTGCCGTCTTCGCATTACGGAAATAACTGCCTACGATTTGTTTGTTCCGTATTTATACACATTTTGGAAATCCTTCTCGAGTGTTTCATATCTTTTGGTATACGTTCTAGAAGATATATAACAACTTCAAAAGGGCTCTTGAATTTGAGAACGTTTTAATACTATTCTTTATTAGCTAGAATCTAACCATTGATGTATTATAGATTTTTCAGAAGTGTTTGCGCTTCACCGGCGCACTGTGTTCTGTTTTTATACACAACATACTACACGAGATCACATGGTTTTCGTATCTTCAATCTTCGAACATGGTGTTGATAGCTGAAAAGCTTCTGCATTGGCGTGGAGGTAAAGTCTAGCTTTACGCTTTTCAACAAGCCTTTTAGTTTTTCTTCCTTGACGGTTGGGATGCAAAGATCTCGATAAAAACCTACCAAATTTTAAAGAGCATTTACGATGTTTCGTAACACTTTATTTTAGAATGTTTGAATACACTTGATGTTAGAAACACTGGTACATCCTCAAATTGGATACCGTACAGCCATTCAAGTTTTAAGATCTGGTTATAAATCAGTAATTTATCAGAGATTGAAAGTTTAGAGTTTCTTCCAATTCGGCAATAATACTGTCTGTATTTCAGTCCTATTTCCCTTTTTTTCTTCTTGCCCCTTCCACGTAAGTTTGGCGTCCAAAGTTATGTCTACGTACTTAGCATTGTTCTCATAAGGTACAGGAAAGGAATTTATATCTAGAAGCGGCGGTTTATTTGTAAAGTTGTTACGGGTAGATTTATCCTTCATTGGTTAATGTTTGGTCTTTATCTACTGTTAGTTTTGCAGTGTCATCTGCAAACATAGCCACTGTCGTGGTCTGATATATCGTTAGTATATTACAAATAGATAAGACCTAGTACACTACCTTGAGGCACTCCCGTTCTGATCTTTTTCTAGTTTGAATATTCTTCTTCTTGTTTAATTTTAGAGTCTATCTGTGGTGTATGACGTTAGAGTCTGTACGAATTGCTTTCTTTGTCGAACGCTTGAGCTACGTCTAGAAAGACTGCAAAGGAGACTTGTTTTTCTTCCAAAGCACCTTTGATTATGTCAGTTATTCTGTGTACCTGGTCTATTGTACCGAGTGATTTTGCCTGCATTATTTGTCGTAGTCTCTTGAACAGTTGTTTCTAAAAGACTTTGGAGATTATCGGCAGATATATCAGCTTATAGGATTTGACATCATTGATATTTACCTGACTCTAATAGCATGATCGCTTCTGCAACTTTCTCGTAGGCAATGAAATGTTTCAGTCTAGAAGCTGCGTTGAACAGGTATGTGAGCATTACAATACTCTTTCTAAACAGGTGTTTCTAATTTTTCTAGTAATTAGTTCCTTGACACCTTGGTGTTTTCTTTGGATACAGATTCATTCATATCTCCTCAGCTATTTTTCTTAAGGTAACTGATATGGTATTTTCAGATTTTGGGTTGTTCATCTCAATCATAGTGTGATTTATTTGTGTTTGGTTGGAAGTGAATATCTCAGTTCTATTTAGTGTATCTGGCTTATGGTTCATCTTTGTTTGTTATAGGAAGAATCGAAGTTACAAGTCTTTTAATTCTCTTGATTGCTTTCCATAGCAAATAAGTCTCTTCATATGCTGTCAATTTTTGTAGATATGATATTATAGATTCTTCTTTAAGCTGCTGAGTCTAGTTTTTAAGCCCCACTCTCAGTTTCTGTTTTAGAGATATGATTTTAACCATTGTTAGTTAAATATCATCTCTTTGCGGATGACATTCTTCATAGTGGTTGATTTGTTATTATAATTGCACTACCACTTGGTTATCTGGGCGAATGGTGTGATATGTTTGTAATATGTGTCTCAGAAATGAGACAGACATCAAAGTGTTGAGTGTTCAGGAATACTTCAAAGTCGTGTTTTTTGTTTAGTAGAGAAAACTCGCCAAACTCAGGCCTTTATTTACTTTTTGGCGTTCAAAAATTTGAAGATTCAACATATGGAATTTATAAGACCTGCATTGCAAACTGTAAACAATTAATTCTAATATACATACGTTCGACACAAATTTGAGAGAAAACTTGTTTTTTAGAAATTTGAAAAAAAATTGTGACATGCATTTAATCGGATTTTGTAAAAGGGGGTCCTATAGTGGGCCCCCTACCTAAATACTCGGAAAAAATTAAACAAAAATAAAAAATTATTTTTATATTTTTATTTATTGACAGAAGTCACAATTGTGTCTGTTTCGGCGCCGGTGCAGTCGACGTAAGCCTACACAGAGCACATAGAACACATTACATAGTGCTTTCGGCTTTTTTCTGAACACTTTACACAGCAGACAACACACTCCGCGTCATAACTGACTGCTGCCGATTTCTTTGAAAGAAGTTTTAATTCAGATGAGGAAGTTTCTGTCTTTTTCTGTCCTCAGCTAGCTCGATCAATGTTTTGTATGTGGCTGACAATCCAGTAGTAGCAACACTGGTTTATCTTTGGTAGGCTTAACAAACTGTACGAAGCATTAGAACCACTAGGTAAATATGTTGATCCAGTCTGAAAAGTAAGCAGCAAAAATTGTGTCGGGTGGAGATCTTTTCTGCAGTTTTTCCTAGCAAAGATCACAAAAGGAAAAAGTGTTTCTGCAGTATTCATGCATACAACAATTTTAATTAATGATCCACGCTCAAAAGATGTCAAAAAAAACGATTTGCGTTTTACTTTTGACATCAACTACTCTTGCCACTTTCGACTACGCAATTAAAATGGCACTTTCGTCGACGTTGAATATTCTATTCGTAGTATATTTTCCTTTCTTGTAGAGGTCCGTGAAATGATTCAAGAAGACTTCCACGTTGCTTTTACTAAATCTTAGCGCTCTCAAATGATATGTTCCAGTAAAGCTTTTTTTTCGAGGAGCTGTACTTGGAAACGTTTAAGAAATAACCTGGCTCACTTTCTTCAAATCATATCGTCACTAAAAGGATGATTGAGATTTTTTCTTACGGCCAGCTGTAAAGCCATTTTTTGCAAGTGTGCACGCGTTAGTCCAAAAAATGATGTTTCTATAGCAAAATAATATTCAACCAATGAATTTTCCAGTGCTTCAGTTAAAACAATAGGTCTTCTAATTTTTGTGCGCAACGCTTCTATCAGGCTGCCGTCTTTGAAGAGTCGATCTGGGTACATAAACTGTTTTGCTTGCTTTTTTTTGGCATAAAAGCTTCAATGGCTTTGGTTATGTCATCTGATGACCAAGTTCTTGATTTTGTTTTTGGCATCTTTTTGCGTTTCAATTTTCAATTGAAAAAGGGATAAAAAATATCAATAATGATAGTTTAGAAGAATTGAGCATAATGTCAGATTCCCTCGATGTGCTTAAATCTTATTTTTCTGCTCCTTTATGTAAGCCCCTTGTTTTTTTTATAAAACTATCACATACAAGCGATTTTGTGAGTATAGAGATCTACATATGATAATAAATCAAAAGGTCCGCTTAAAAACAGACAGACAGACATTATCTAATAAATACTCTCAAAACCACCAGAAATCTTGAAAGAAATGTTACCCTGATCGGTAATAGCTTTTATTCTCAACACCGTTTAGACCAAGGTAGTATTATCAATTGTTTCTTCAATAATAACGTCTTTCAAATTTTTATAAAAATTCAAGATCGCTTTCTACTAGTTTCGTGTCGGTTTATAAAACTGTAGTACCAGTCTAACCAATGTCGGCCTTATTTAATACGTGCTTTTAAATTATGTTGTTGAACATATAGTCTACTTAAATCTCTAATTTTTGAAACATTCTACTCTAGCATGTCTTTTAATGCTGTAGAACATCTTTGTCTCATTCTGTTAACTTTCAAAACTTACCTTTTAGTACCTTTAATACAACTAATCATAAATGAAAAACAAACGACATTCTGTCGGTACACCGGCACTTGTCTGAGTGCGTTCACTGGACTATACGCTAAGCAACCAAATCACGTTATTGTTACATAATTTTAACGTTATTAGATTACCTCTATTAGGTTGTACACATAATGTAATAATCTTGAACGTTGGCAAAAGTTGACTTGCATTTGTTCGGAGATATTTGCACGGTGTTTGGGTTAGTTGGTTGCCACGTGAAAATAATAATGAATTTTTAACGTTAATCTTGCGTAAGAGATTCCAATGTTATTCTAAAGAGATAACAATCGCGTTTATTTATTGTTATTGGTCTTTTATTGAGATATGATGTGACATGTAACCGGGAAGATGAGGGGTTATTTTTACGATCCTCATGGGGCATAAACCTTTTTTGCAACTGAATCGGCATTCTACTTGTATTCAGACTTTGCCGGGCTAGTTGTCTAATTATAAGTTGATGAAACAACGTTTTAAGAAATATTCTTCGTTTTAGTAGTTCCAGCTGATTTCCAATCAAAATTACTTGAGGATTGATTCCAGCAACGTTCAGGCAACCATAAAACATGACCACAGGCCAAAACTTCGTGTTACGGCTCACATTGAAAGTACTGCAAATTTGATCAGCTGTGTCCACTCCACCTTAGGTGCTATTGTAAAAAGTAATAATATCGGACTTGTTTTGCGCTTTTATATTCTGATCAGTTGCATTATTTTCATAAAGCGAGGAAATAAGGAGCACATTTTTTGACAATTTTGGTACATAGGAAACCAAAGTATTTCCGTTGTTGGAAACAAACACGCTGCTGTAACGACTCCTATCTTTCATATTGACTAAACTGAATGTTAACTGCAGTTTATTATTTTTTTTATATTTTCAATATGTGACAATTTTTTTGTTTTTGAGTATTTAACTAGTTCTATTCGGTGAACTAATTGTAGGCGGTTATGTTTTGCCCTGTCCCATAAAGTGGCACGGCTATTCTTTTCGCCTCGTCACTAGGTTTGTTGCTAATACAAAATAGTCCTTCCGACTGACGTCCTGCGTAGATTTTCATATTGTAGACGCATACTGTACGGACTTCAGCTAGGCCAAATGTTTTATTTCCATATTTGTTAGGCTTTGAAGGTATTTACTGCCAACATGCATCACTTCCACGGAACCTTGGCAGCATTTCGTCAATGGTAACATTTTTTCGAGGGATGAAATTCTTTTGACAGTTCTAAACAAAGTAATCAAAAAGTTTACGAATTAGAGCAAGCCGATCATATTCCTTTCGTTGAGCTGGGGTCGTTCGATCACCAAAACGAAAACAGTGTAAGATAAACTTGAAGCGCTTGATGTTCATTACAAGATCAAGTTTCTCAACGCCATCTCTTTTCCTAACCCAGAGTTTCTCCAATGTAACAATTTAAATTTTTTAAATCTTTAAATTTTTTTAATTACCGTTTGACCAATTTTTTAGTTTTTTTTAGTTTAGAGTTTTTAAAATTTTAAATTTTTTTATATTACTATTATTAAAACAACTTTTTACTTTTTTAAATTTTTATTCAATTTTCTTTAGTTTATACTGGTTCTGTAAAATTTGATTACAGTTTTTAAACTTCTAGAAAATTTTATAAAATTTTTGCAAACATTTACATAATTTTAAAAGTTCTTGATAATTTATTTTACTCTTAAATGTTTAAAAGTTTTAATTTTTAAAATCTTTAAATTTTCAACCAACTTATTAAACTACTATCGTTCAACTAGCTTTTTAGAAATTTTTTTATTTTTTTTAAATTATTGTCATCTAAAGTTTCTACTCATTCTTTTAAAATTTGATTACAAATTTTAAATTTCTGAAAACATTACTTTAAACCAATTTCCAATATTTATTACCATTTTTCTAAATCAATTTCTAATATTTAATCTACTTTTTTAAAATTGTATTTTAATTTTTAGTATAACAAAAATTTAATTTTTAAAGTATTTAATCTTTTTACCAACTTTTTAAACTATTATTGAACCAACGTTTTACTTTTTTTAAATTTTTTTATCAATTTCTTATTACATATAATGGTTTTGTAAAATTTGGTTAGTTTTTAAATTTCTAGAAAATTTTCTAAACTTTTTGCAAACATTTACATAATTTTAAAATTTTTTAATAATTCAGTTTACTCTTAAACTAAAAAAAAATTTTTAAGCCTTCAAACTTTTAACCAGCACATTAAACTACTATCTTTCAACTAAGTTTTCATATATATATTTTTAAATTATTGTCATCTAAAGTTTCTACTAATTTTTTGAAGTTTGATCAAAAATTTCAAATTTGTAAAAACATTAGTCTAAACTAATTTTCAATATTCATTGCCGTTTTTCAAAATTTTTGTATCAATTTCTAATTTTTAATCTAATTTTTTAAAATTGTATTTTAATTTTTAGTAGACAATATGAATTATTAATTTTTTTTTTATTTATACCAACTTTTTAAATTACTGTTATTGAACCAGCTTTTTACTTTTTTAAATTTTATTAATGAATTTAAAATTTATATACAATTTAAATTTATCTAGAAAATTTTCTGTAAACATTTACATAATTCGAAAAAATTTTATTAATTTTTTATTTTTTTAATTATTGCAATTTAAAGTTTCTACTAATTTTTTGAAGGTTGATTAAAAATTTCAAATATGTAAAAAGAATTAGTCTAAACCCAATTTCAATATTTATTGTCATTTTTCTAAACTTTTATATCAATTTCAAATTTTAAATTAAATTTTTTAAATTGTGTTTTAATTTGTATGTTGTGACAGTTTTTAAAATCTTTAAACTTTTCGCCAACTTTTTAAATTACTATTATTGAACCAACTGTCTACTATTTTAAATTTTGTAAATCAAACTTTGAAATTTTATACCAGTTCTGTAAAACTTGATTACAATTTTTAAATTTTTTGAATATTTTCTAAACTTTTTGCAAAGATTTACATAATTTAAAATTTTTTAAATATTAATTTTTGAAATCTTGAAACTTTTGACCAACTCATTAAAATATCTTTTAACTAGTTTTTAATATTATTTATTTTATTATTTATTATTCAAAATTTTTATTAGTTTTTTGAAGTTTGATTAAAAAAATCAAAGTTTTAAAAAACATCAGTCTAAACCAATTTTCAAAATTCTTTGCATTTTTCTAAATTCTTGTATCAATTTCTAAATTTAATCTAATTTTATAAACTTGTAGTTTAAGAAGGTGTAACAATTTAAATTTCTAAAATCTTTAAACTTTTTACTAACTTTTTAAGTTACTGTTATTTACCAACTTTTTACTTTTTTTAATCAATTTCTTAAAATGTATACTAGTTCTGTAATAATTGATTTCAATATTTGAATTTCTGAAAAACTCTCTAAACTTTTTGCAAACATTGTTATAATTTAAAAACAATTTTAAATTTTCAGTTTATTCTAAAATGTTGAAAAACAATAATTTTTGAAATCTTTAAACTTTTGACCAACTCATTAAACTACTATCTTTTAATTAGATGTTTATATAGTTTTAGTTATTGCGTAGTGAAATTACTATTAATTTTTCGAAGTTTGATTAAAAATTTTATTTGTAAAAAACAATTTTCAAAATTCTTTGCCATTTTTCTAAATTTTAATATCAATTTTTAATTTTTATTCTAATTTTTTAATATTGTAGTTTAACTTGTAAAGTGTGACAATTTGAATTTTCAAAACCTTGAAAATTTTTATCAACTTTTTAAATTAGTAATATTGAACGACTTTTTTATATTTTTAAATATTTTTTAATGAAAATCTGAAAACTTATACTAGCTATGTAAAAATTTGAAATTTTTAAATTTCTAGGAAATTTTCTAAACTTTTTGCAAACATGTACATAATTTAAAGAATTTTTAGATTTTTAGTTTATTCTAAAAATGTTTAAAAATATTAATTTTTGATCAACTCATTAAACTTCAACTAATTTTTTGCATATTTTTTTTATTGCCATTTACAGATTTTATTAATTTTCTAAAGGTTGATTAAAAATTTCAAATTTGTAGAAAACATTAACTTAAATTTTTAATTTTTGCATTAATTTCTAAGTTTTACATTAACTTTTTGCGTAATTAAAAAAAAATTAAAGTTTTAGTTTGTTTTGAAATGTTTAAAAACGTTAATTTTTAAAGTCTTTAAACTTTTGACCAACTCGTTAAACTACTATTTTTCAACTTTTTTTTTATATATTTTTATTTTCAATATTTATTGTCATTTTTCTAAACTTTTATATCAATTTTAAATTTTAAATTAAATTTTTTAAATTGTGTTTTAATTTGTATGTTGTGACTGAGTTTTTAAAATCTTTAAACTTTTCGCCAACTTTTTAAATTACTATTATTGAACCAACTTTCTACTATTTTAAATTTTGTAAATCAAACTTTGAAATTTTATACCAGTTCTGTAAAACTTGATTACAATTTTTAAATTTTTTAAATATTTTCTAAACTTTTTGCAAAGATTTACATAATATATTTTTAATTTATTTTAAAATGTTAAAAATATTAATTTTTGAAATCTTAAAACTTTTGACTAACTTATTAAAGTATCTTTCAACTAGATTTTAATATATTATTTATTATTTAAACTTTAGTATTAGTTTTTTGATTAAAAAAATCAAAGTTTAAAAAAAACAGTCTAAACCAATTTTCAAAATTTTTTGCATTTTTCTAAATTTTTGTATCAATTTCTAAATTTAATCTAATTTTAAAAATTGTAGTTTAAGAAGGTGTAACAATTTGAATTTTTAAAATTTTTAAACTTTTTACTAACTTTTTAAATTACCGTTATTAAACCAACTTTTTACTTTTTTTAATCAATTTCTTAAAATGTATATTAGTTCTGTAATAATTGATTTCAATATTTTAATTTCTGAAAAACTCTCTAAACTCTCTAAAGTTTGATTAAAAATTTTTAATTTGTAAAAAACAATTTTCAAAAATTCTTTGCCATTTTCCTAAATTTTAATATCAATTTCTAATTTTTAATCTAACTTTTCAATATTGTAGTTTAACTTGTAAAGCGTGACAATTTAAATTTTTATAACCTTGAAAATTTTTATCAACTTTTTAAATTACTAATTATTTTAAATATTTTTTAATGAAAATCTTAAAACTTGTACTAGCTATGTAAAAATTTAAAATTTTTAAATTTCTATGAAATTTGCTAAACTTTTTGCAAACATTTACATAATTTAAAGAATTTTTAGATTTTTAGTTTATTCTAAAATGTTTAAAAATATTAATTTTTAAAATCTTAAAATTTTTAACCAGCACATTAAACTACTATTTTTATCTAATTTTTCATATACTTTTTATTTTTTTAATTATTGTCATCTAAAGTTTCTACTAATTTTTTGAAGTTTGATCAAAGATTTCAAACTTGTAAAAACATTAGTCTAAACTAATTTTCAATATTCATTGCCGTTTTTCTAAATTTTTGTATCAATTTCTAATTTTTAATCTAATTTTTTAAAATTGTATTTTAAATTTTTAGTAGACAATATGAATTATTAAATTTTTTTAACTTTATACATTTGATTACAATTTTGAAATTTTTAGAATATTTTCTTAGCTTTTTGAAAAAATTTACATAATTTAAAAAAATTTTAAATTTTTAGTTGATTCTTAATTGTTAAAAATATTAATTTTTAAAATCTTGATACTTTTGACCAATTCGTTAAAGTATCATTCAACTAGGTTTTAACTTTTTAAATTACTTTATTAACCAACTTTTTACTTTTTTTAATCAATTTCTTAAAATGTATACTAGTTCTGTAATAATTGATTTCAATATTTGAACTTCTGAAAAACTCTCTAAACTTTTTGCAAACATTGTTATAATTTAAAAACAATTTTAAGTTTTCAATTTATTCTAAAATGTTGAAAAACAATGATTTTTAAATTCTTTAAACCTTTGACCAACTCATTAAACTACTATCTTCTAATTAGCTGTTTTTATGTTTTTTATATTTTATATTTAGTTTGATTAAAAATTTTAAATTTGTAAAAAACAATTTTCAAAATTCTTTGCCATTTTTCTAAATTTTTGTATTAATTTATAACTTTGAATCTAACTTTTTAATATTGTAGTTTAATTTGTAAAGTGTGACAATTTGAATTTTTAAAACCTTGAAAATTTTTATCAACTTTTTAAATTACTAATATTGAACGAACTTTTCTATGAAATTTTCTAAACTTTTTGCAAACATTTACATAATTTAGAGAATTTTTAGATTTTGAGTTTATTATAAAATGTTTAAAAATATTAATTTTTAAAATTTTAAGATTTTTAACCAGCTCATTAAACTACTATTTTTTAACTAATCTTTCATATATTTTTTATTTTTTTAATTATTGTCATCTAAAGTTTCTACTAATTTTTTGAAGTTTGATCAAAGATTTCAAACTTGTAAAAACATTAGTCTAAACTAATTTTCAATATTCATTGCCGTTTTTCTAAATTTTTGTATCAATTTCTAATTTTTAATCTAATTTTTTAAAATTGTATTTTAATTTTTAGTAGACAATATGAATTATTAAATTTTTTTAACTTTATACATTTGATTACAATTTTGAAATTTTTAGAATATTTTCTTAGCTTTTTGCAAAGATTTACATAATTTAAAAAAATTTTAAATTTTTAGTTGATTCTTAATTGTTAAAAATATTAATTTTTAAAATCTTGATACTTTTGAGCAATTCGTTAAAGTATCATTCAACTAGGTTTTAATATATTATTTATTTGATGATTTCTTGCCATTCAAAGTTTCTATTAGTTTTTTGAAATTTGATTAAAAAAGACAAAGTTTTAAAAAACATGTCTAAACCAATTTTCAAAATTCTTTGCATTTTTCTAAATTTTTGTAATAATTTCTAAATTTAATCTAATTTTAAAAATTGTAGTTTAATTTGTAAGGTGTAACAATTTGGATTTTTAAAACTTTTTACTAACTTTTTAAATTACTTTATTAACCAACTTTTTACTTTTTTTAATCAATTTCTTAAAATGTATACTAGTTCTGTAATAATTGATTTCAATATTTCAATTTCTGAATAACTCTCTAAACTTTTTGCAAACATTGTCATAATTTAAAAACAATTTTAAATTTTCAATTTATTCTAAAATGTTGAAAAACAATTATTTTTGAATTTTTTAAACATTTGACAAACTCATTAAACTACTATCTTCTAATTAGCTGTTTTTATATTTTTTATATTTTATATTTAGTTTGATTAAAAATTTTAAATTTGTAAAAAACAATTTTCAAAATTCTTTGCCATTCTTCTAAATTTTAGTATTAATTTATAACTTTGAATCTAACTTTTTAATATTGTAGTTTAATTTGTAAAGTGTGACAATTTGAATTTTTAAAACCTTCAAAATTTTTATCAACTTTTTAAATTACTAATATTGAACGAACTTTTCTATGAAATTTTCTAAACTTTTTGCAAACATTTACATAATTTAAAGAATTTTTAGATTTTTAGTTTATTCTAAAATGTTTAAAAATATTAATTTTTAAAATCTTAAAATTTTTAACCAGCTCATTAAACTACTATTTTTTAACAAATTTTTCATATATTTTTTATTTTTTTAATTATTGTCATCTAAAGTTTCTACTAATTTTTTGAAGTTTGATCAAAGATTTCAAACTTGTAAAAACATTAGTCTAAACTAATTTTCAATATTCATTGCCGTTTTTCTAAATTTTTGTATCAATTTCTAATTTGTAATCTAATTTTTTACAATTGTATTTTAATTTTTAGTAGACAATATGAATTATTCAATTTTTTTTAACTTTATACATTTGATTACAATTTTGAAATTTTTAGAATATTTTCTTAGCTTTTTGCAAAGATCTACATAATTTAAAAAAAAATTTAATTTTTAGTTGATTCTTAATTGTTAAAAATATTAATTTTTAAAATCTTGATACTTTTGACCAATTCGTTAAAGTATCATTCAACTAAGTTTTAATATATTATTTATTTGATGATTTTTTGCCATTCAAAGTTTCTATTAGTTTTTTGAAGTTTGATTAAAAAAGTCAAAGTTTTAAAAAACATGTCTAAACCAATCTTCAAAATTCTTTGCATTTTTCTAAATTTTTGTATTAATTTCTAAATTTAATCTAATTTTAAAAATTGTAGTTTAATTTGTAAGGTGCAACAATTTGAATTTTTAAAACTTTTTACTAACTTTTTAAATTACTTTATTAACCAACTTTTTACTTTTTTTAATCAATTTCTTAAAATGTATACTAGTTCTGTAATAATTGATTTTAATATTTATTTTCATTTTCAAAATTCTTTGCCATTTTTCTAAATTTTAGTATTAATTTATAACTTTGAATCTAACTTTTTAATATTGTAGTTTAATTTGTGAAGTGTGACTTTTTGAATTTTTATCAACTTTTTAAATTACTAATATTGAACCAGTTTTTTATTTTTTTTTAAATATTTTTTAATAAAAATCTTAAAACTTATACTAGCTATGTAAAAATTTGAAATTTTTAAATTCCTAGAATATTTTCTAAACTTTTTGCAAACATTTACATAAATTTAAGAATTTTTAGATTATTTGTTTATTCTTAAATGTTTAAAAATATTAATTTTTGAAATCTTAAAACTTTTGATCAACTCATTAAACTACTATCTTTCAACTATTTTTTTTGCATATTTTTCATTTTTTTAATTATTGCCATTTAGAGTATTTATTAATTTTTTGAAGCTTGATTAAAAATTTCAAATTTATAGAAAACATTAATTTAAACCTAATTTTATAAATTATTTGCATTTTTAATTTCTGCGTAAATTTCTAATTTAAAAAAAATGAAATTTTTAGTTTATTTTGAAAAGTTTGAACACGTTAATTTTTGAAGTCTTTAAACCTTTGTCCAACTCGTTAAACTACTATCTTTCAACTATTTTTTTAATATATTTTTATTTTTTTAATTATTGCTATTTAAAGTTTCTCCTAATGTTTTGAAGTTTGATTCAAATTTGTAAAAACATTTCAATATTTATTGTGATTTTTCAAAATTTTTGTATCAATTTCTAATTTTTAATCTAACTTTTTAAAATTGTATTTCAATTTTTAGTCAGAATTTAAATCTTTAAAATCTTTAAAATTTATACCAACTTTTTAAATTACCGTTATTAAACGAATTTTTTTACTTTTTTAATTTTTTTAATAAATTTCTTTGAATTTATACCAGTTCTGTAAAATCTTTTAAATTTCTAGAAAATTTCTAAACTTTTTGCAAACGTTTAACTTAAAAAAAATTTTAATTTTGACAATTCCTCCAGTACGCTCCAGCTGGATATAGCAAACTAATTGATTTCGATTAGATCTGTTTCCTTTGCGTTTTTTTTCTTTTGTGATTTTGTCTTTGATTGAGTTTATATGTTGGTTAGTGAATTTTACAATCAATTCCAAATTTTTTGAATCGAAAAGCGATTCTCAACACTGCAATATGGTAGTAGCATTTTTAGCATCAATTTTTACACCAGAAAGTTACGTAATGATGTTTTGACTCTTTGCCTTACGAAAAACTTAAGATGGATTTTTAGTCCACTTTGTACTTTTATTTTTTCTAAGAAACAACTCCTCAACTATGCCATAGTCTTGTGCTTCATGACCCCTCATCTTCCTGTTCAGTTGCTGAATTCTCCTCACGCTCCTCTACCTCATCTTCAGAAGCGATGTCGCCTAAATCTTCAAACCAAGCTGAATCTTCAGAGAAGTTTCATTATCTCTTTAAAAAGATCATGTTTTCTAGCCATTTTGGCAGAAACAGAAACAATAAAATTAGAAGTCAATCGAGCGTACTCTGCCTGAAAAATCAGGGTCTAATACAGCACTTATTTCTCAAGATCCCGACGAATTTCACACGAAACTATTATTTTACGTAACACCATTTTGTTGAGACCAATCCAAGTTTCTTTACCTTTAAATTTTTTTATAATTAAGCTGTTGCGTACGTATTTATTCGACAATATGTTTGATCAAAACACTGTTATTAAATCTGTAGAAGATGACACAAAATCACCAATAAAGGCTAATAATTGCACGTTTATAAACCAAGAAAAAAACATTTATTATAATCCGTTTTTGATTACCGCCGTTTTAAGGAATTTCGACGCGAATCAGGCAATTATTTTTACGTCGTTTTTTGTGGCCTTCATTTACTACCAGTATTTGCGGTCGATCTCAAAGAATAAAGGCAACAATTTGTCACGAAGATTAAACTTAATGTAATAATTATAAAGTCGTTACATCTGTTGCATAAAGTTACGCGTGCAAATCGTAAATTACACGGAGCTTTACCTCGTTTTATTTTCATTACAATTAAACGCGTTGCGTCCTTTAGAATATTTGCGATTAACGCGATATATTGCAAGCATTTTTGGAACGAATAGTGAAAATTTTTCAGGATGTGATTTTTAATATCGGGAATATCAGCCGGGAAAAATTGCTTGTAACGCTTATTACGGAACATACATTACCTCGTTGAACTACGTCTTACAAAATCTAATGAATTATTGCTTTTTATTAGATTCTTTTCTATAGTCTTTTTTTGTAATTATTTATTTGCGTTGTTATTACGCATTCTTTGGTTTTATAAATATGAATACGTTGCGTTGATCGCGGAAAATATTGATGAAAAATTCCTTAGCCGAACACGACCGTTTTATTGATTTTACGTTATAATTTCAACTTTAGAAGAATGTGTTGTTTTAACAACACCAGACAATTAGTGCATGTTTTAAAAAACTACAGTTCACTTCTTTACCACGAAGTATTTGGTACTAGGCTACTCGCGTTTCGACTTATTGTGACATTTCTAGTTGATTGCTTTCTCAGAAAATGTAAAAAGCAGTTTATGTGCGAATGTTGTTGGGCTTCTTGAAAGAGTAATCTTCGTAATTGTCCTTGTCTTTCTGTACACGCTTGCATAAATAAATTATAAGGTTTAACCAAATTCTTCCTTGGTTTTTTATTTTTTTAGCACAAATTTTTGTGCTGTCTGCGTATTTCCAAAAAAATCAGTCACAAAACTTTTTTTTCGTACGAGTGTATGACTATGTAAACGTGCGAAAACTGATTTGGTCCTTCGATCCAGATTTTTAAATGTAGTAATACAAAATAAATAAAATAATTGTTTACACTTTTATCCAAAACTGTTCAAAAAACAACATAAAAGTAATTAAAACAAAATTTAGATTATCTAAATTATTTTGATGCAGTTAGTTTACTAAATTTATTATTATAATTTAGATTTTAAAAAATGGTATGTACTTACTTAAAGCAAAAAAAAACAAAAGTAGGTCACAAACGAAGCCTTTTTAGTTAATTTAAATAACAAGCTGACCATTCACTAAATTAACTTTCACACTGTATATAACATGAATCAGCGTTTTTACCTTTACAAAAAATTACGTACTTATCAAGTCATCTATAAAACAAAATACTAAAAAAGTTGATTTAGTATTAGAAAGTCAACGTTGATTTTTCTTCAACAGTTACATTTTAAACACCACCTAAAATATCCAAAACAAGTTTTTTTAACGTACGGCAAGCATTTGTTACACAATGCCCACTTAATTAAAACTATAGGTTATATTAATTTTGTTTTGTCTGTCATTGCCACCTAGGATTGCGTTTTTGCGATTTTTTACTGATTAGTTTGTTAGTTAGTAAATTAAATACTAAGGCGCCAAACTTAATCTTGTCTATGCTAACCGTTTAGGCGCCAAATTGTTCCAAAAACTCCAAAAAACCTAAGCGAAGCAACAAAAATAAAAAACTGTGTCTACGTTTTAAACAACATACAAAGATTACAAGATTACAACGGTTAGCCAACAACGTCAGTAACGACTTGAAGTACATACAATTGTTAGGTAAAAGTAAAAAAAAACTTAAAAGATTACAGCTTACAAAAGCTGCAACTTAAAAAACTTCTTCTTCATTTTAAGTTATGGGCAATCTCTGTTTTTCTTCACGCATTGGGCTATGAAGTTTCTTCGACGGATGATGAGACCCAACTATCTGCCCATCTTTTTTGTGGTCTCCCCGTATTTCGTATTCCTGCGGGTTTCCGATCTCCAGCGATTTTAATTAATCTGTTCTCTCCTGCTCTGAAGACATGGTGGTTCCATTTCCTTTTTCTCTTCTGTACGAATCTAACAATGTCTGGTACTCCGCACTCTTCTTTTACTTCGGAGTTTCTTACTCTGTCCAGTCGTGTTGTTACCGTGGAGTCAGAGAAAGGCGTCGCGACGTCGGCGTCGGTATCTTCCGGACTCGGTATGTGGTACGCGTAATACCGTTTTATCGCGATTTAGGAAAAACAACACCCAAGTCTAGCAGAATGCAAGTTTATTAACTATATATTACAATAACGTTGTGAACTAACAATAATATTTACAAAATTAACTATATACATTCGCCGTTACAAGGGTACCTAAACCGCGCTCTCGAGTATCGCAAGCTGGTTGGTGATCCTCCAGACTCAGAGGATCATTAAGCGAAGGAGTCTTTCCGCGCCAACCAGTCAAGCACCTCTCAATCTTGGTCGCTGGAAGCGCCGGTTTTATACTTTTTTGCGTAGTTCTTGCGGAACCGCCTTCATCGGCGTATTGCGCCGTGGTTGGTTGTCGCACCGAAGGCCCCTGCGGCGAGCTGGTGACCCTGGTGAGGACAACATTTCCCCCCCGTCAAGGATGGTCCCGCGATGCTGTGGATCGCTGGAATTTGCATCGTGGCGGCCGGTGCGGAAGCTGGCGTTGGCGCTAGGTCTGGAGCAGCGGCGTTTGCCGGAGCTGGGCCTGCGGTTGGTGCCGGCCGTAGATCGTGGACGTGCACCTTGGCCCACTCGGTATTGGGTCGCTCGATCCAATAGGCATTGGTGCCAGCAGGTTGTAGGATTTTGGCCGGACCTATCCATTTGGGTGCGAAGCGGCCGCGGCCGGTATCTCGGTTACGTTCCATTACTAACGCGTCGTCGGCGTAGTGGGTAGCGGTCGGGCCGTAGTTGGCGTAGCGAGATCGATATCGGTGCTGGTTACGGTGAACTCGGCGGATTCGGTCTCGGCGGGGCTCGACTATTTGGTTGTTCGGCAGATGCCAGTCTCCTGGTCGTTGCAATTTATAACCTAGGAAGGTTTCGGATGGGGTCATCTTTGTTGCTGCGTTGTACCGAAGGCGCAGCTGGTAGAGGACGGTAGGCAAGACTTGGCTCCACTGGCGCGGGTCTTGACGGTGCAGCTGGACCCTTAGGGTTTTCTTGATCTCTTGATTACGGCGCTCCACTGGGTTAGCTTGTGGATGCCATACTAGGGTTGTCCAATGGTAACTCCCCCACCTTTGAAGTGCCGCGTCCCAGTTACTTGACGTAAATTGCGGCCCGTTGTCTGTAATGATGGCTCTCGGGTAACCATACCTCAGGAGCACCTCCGTTTCTAGTGCGTCAATGACGGTCGCCGCGACGGTGGAGCGGAGCGGGAACGCTTCCACCCAGCGGCTGTACAGGTCGGTTATCACTAAGATCCAGCGCTGGCCTTTAGTAGTCGGCTCGTAGGGCCCCATCAAGTCGACGGATATCACTTCCCATAGCTGCGTAGGTTCACGGGGGCGGACGGTGGCGGGTTCTTGCAACGGATCTCTCTTTACTGCGGTGCAAACCCAACAGGATCGTACGTGAATTTGTACTTGGAAACGAATACGGGGCCACCAGAAACGTTCGGTTATGGCACGGACGGTTTCGTCCATGCCCGGGTGTCCGGCTGTGGGTCCGCTGTGGTACTCTTCGACGACACTTTCGCGGAGTTGCAGCGGCACGAAGAGGGCTCGTCCGTTGTTGATTATTCGATACAGGTAGCCGGTGATGACTTCATACTGGCGGTGCGTTTCGGGTTCATCGTCTTCGCGAGGGCCTTGGTTATGGACCCTGTTCCATGCCGCGATAATGCGCTGGATTCCGTCGTCGACTTGTTGCGCATTTTGTATCTTTATTGTCAGATTATTTGGTTCGCCGACTATTTGGTTTAGAGCCGCGGTGTTGCCGGGAGGCGGAAGAAGTCGCTACTCATCGTCGATCTCAGATAGAGTCGATTGCGGGTGTCGAGATAGATAGTCCGGTAGCTCGTTTTCTTTGCCGGGGCAGTGCACCACGTCAAAGCTGAATTCTTGAAGCAGGAGGGACCATCGCATCAACTTGCTCTTGGTTTCTTTGCTGCGGTCCAGCCATGTAAGAGCCTTACTGTCGGTGCGTATCGTAAAACGGCGATCTTCTAAATAGGGGCGTCTGGTTCGCCCTGATAGAGAACCGCGGCGATACCCTTTCCGCTGGCGTCGGTCTGCAGCGTGAAAGGTTGGCGAAAGTCGGGCCGGCTGAGTTGCAAAGGTCGGCTGACGGCAGCTTTGAGGGCTTCGAAGGCATTCTCGGCTTCTTCTGTCCATTTAAACCGTTTTGTGGTTCTCAACAAGTCGCTGAGTGGGGCTTGTAGGACGGCACAGTTAAATACTCCAGCGTATCGACACCCAGCTTGCATTTATTTATTGCGATGCAGATACGATGTTGTTGTAGCCGCTCGAACACTAGTCGTAAGTGCTTCAGGTGGTCTTCCATTGTCTCCGAGTAAATAATGATATCGTCGAGGTAGACTAAGACGAATTTTCTCAAAAAACCGGGAACACTTCCTGTGTCATAAGCTTCTGGAAGGTCGCTGGGGCGTTCTTTAACCCGAATGGCATCACTCGAAACTGGTATGCCGCTCCGTCGGGGGTAGAGAAGGCGGTGTACGCTTTGGATTCGCGGCTCAATGGGACCTGCCAGTACCCGCTCTTGAGATCAAGGGTCGAAAATATTTTGGCCGTACCCAAGTCTCGTAGTGCCTCGTGTATGATGGGCAAGTTGGAACTTTCGTCATACTTCTGGGCGTTGAGCTTCCGGTAGTCGACGCAAAAGCGTGGGGCGCCGTCTTTCTTTTCCACCACTACGACGGGAGAAGTGTAGTCGGAGGTGCTGGGCTCTATTATACCCCTGGCAAGCATATTTTCGACTTCTCGGGCTATCGTAGCTTTCTTGGCCGGAGAATATCTATACGGCGGCTGGCGGAAGGGTTGGTCGATTCTTAACCGGATCTGGTGTTTTGTTGTTAGCGTTGTAGTGGGCCGTTCGTCAATGGCGAAGACGGAGGCAAAGTCCCGCAACAGGCGGCGAAGTTGTGTTTCGGATTCCACAGGTAGGCCATGCGGGATCACGTCGGTGTTGACTGCTGCAGCGTTAGTGGTTTCTCTCGTTTGCTCCCAGTAAGCCGTCCGACGGGCATCGGTGCCGTAATGGGTGCACCGACGGCAAAAATCCATAACCGCGTCTTCTTGTTGTAACCACTCTTGGCCGAGGATGAGTGACGAAGTGAGACATTCCACGGCGAGAGCTCGGCAGTTGCTCGCGTGACTGCCTATTCGAAACGATACGGTCGTTTCGCCGTGGATTCGCATTGTTGTCCCGGCCGCGGTGGTGGCTTCTTGGAGGTTAGAGGTTCGTAGCGGTGTCGTCAGGATGTCCCGCCGTACAAAATTGTGAGTTGACCCGGAATCGAAGATGGCTTCGATTTCTCGATCTTCGATAAACACTTTCGCCCTGGGCAGTTTCTGGCCGACATCCAACGCGTTTATGAATGAAACGTAGTGGTTCCTCCTCGTCTTGTCTCTCGGAACTTTGTTACTTTGCGTGTTTCTCATGATAACTTCTACCATGGTGGCTTTCTTCACTAAGGCTAACAGGTTAACCGGGGTGCAGTCAATAAAGTGTAGTTGTACCGCCGGTTGTAGCTGGCTGATGTACATTGCAATATCTTCTGCAGGGTCGATACCCAGGCGCCTCGCAAGTTTGTTTTGCCTGTCGAGGAATTCGGCCGCTGGTTCGCCTTGACCCTGCTTCTTCCCGTAGTATTGGCATTTTAGTTGGTTACGGGCGGCGACGTCGTCATATTCGGCGCGCAGCAGTTCCGCGAATTCTTCCACCGTCGTGGCGAAGCTGGCATAGGTTTTCCACCATTTTGCGGCGGCGTCGCGCAGGCAGCTGGCGGCTATCTTCAGCTTCTTTTCGTCGGTGCTTGCTTTCTCCAGAAGCGGCTCGATTTCTCGTAGAAATTTGTCGGGGTCCTCTAGTTGTGTACCCTTAAAGACGGGTGTTTCTTTTTCTTCCGGCCAGAAGGCGGCGAGGCCTTGCAGCATCTTGTGTGCTTCTTCTGACGTAAGCTTCTTTTCTTCCTTGCATTGTTGGGCGCCACTGGACGTAAGTGCGCCGTCGTCCAGTACGGTTGCTCGAGTATTTACCGGCATTCTTCCTTTCGCTCGTCGGAGGCGGGTTCCTCGTGGATTGCAGCTCGTTGCTCGCTACTTCGGAATTTTTCTTCAAAGTTAGACCCCACGTTCCGGGCCGCCAATTGTTACTGTGGAGTCGGGGGAAGGCGTCGCGACGTCGGCGTCGGTATCTTCCGGACTCGGTATGTGGTACGCGTAATACCGTTTTATCGCGATTTAGAAAAAACAACACCCAAGTCTAGCAGAATGCAAGTTTATTAACTATATATTACAATAACGTTGTGAAATAACAATAATATTTACAAAATTAACTATATACATTCGCCATTACAAGGGTACCTAAACCGCGCTCTTGAGTATCGCAAGCTGGTTGGTGATCCTCCAGACTCAGAGGATCATTAAGCGAAGGAGTCTTTCCGAGCCAACCAGTCAAGCACCTCTCAATCTTGGTCGCTGGAAGCGCCGGTTTTATACTCTTTTGCGTAGTTCTTGCGGGACCGCCTCCATCGGCGTATTGCGCCGTGGTTGGTTGTCGCACCGAAGGCCCCTACGGCGAGCTGGTGACCCTGGTCGGGACAACAGTGTCTTCCCCGTTATCATTCTCAAAGTATTCATTTCTGAGGTTCTCATCAGTTGTTTAGTTTTGCTGCTGTTAGCGCGTGTTTCTCCTGCATAAGTCATAACTGAACTTACCATTGCTTTGTATATTTTTATTTTGCTTTCCGTTCGGAGGTATTTATTTCTCCAGGTCACGTTTATTAGATATTCAGATATGCGTGCCTCCTTCATAACTTGAGTTTTGACTTTACTAAATAAACTTGCTCTATAATTTTGTCGTCTATTATCAGTTTGCATCGTCTCGGTTCTTTAGAGATTACAAGTGCTTTCGTCTTCTCGGTAGAAATTTCCATGTTGTATTTTCCCGCCGTTTTTGCAAACCCATATAGGAGTCGCTGAAGATTGTCTTCTGAATCCGCAGTTAATACTGCGTCGTCTGCGTAGCATAATATGTTGATACGTTCGTGCCCCATAACATATCCTCCGTTGCTTTTTATTCCGTCTATCAGCTGATCCATCACAATGCTGATGAGCACTGGGCTCAATGAGTCTCTCTGACGGATACTGCTTGTGCACTTTATTACTTTGGTTAAACCCATCGCTGTTTGGGTTTTCGTTATTGTGTTCGTGTTTATGTCTTCTACTATTCTTATCAGTTGCTCTGGCGTTGCTCTGGCGTGTTCTTTTCCTGCAGTATCATTGTTACGTCATCTAGTCTAACCCGATCAAATGTGTTCTCCAGGCCTTTTCAACTATCTGGCGCACAATGAATATAGCGTCCGTCGTAGACTGATTTTAGCGAAACCCCGGTTGTTCCGCATGTTTTGTAATATGAGGTGTCAATTTATCTAGAATTATTTGCGTGAAAAATTTCTGTGTTGCATTCAGAAGTGTAATTCCTCTATAATTTTCGTGGCTTTCTTTATCTCCCTTTTTAAATATAAGGACGGTTATACTGGTTTTTCATTCCAAAGGAACCTATTCTAGTATAATGTTAAACAGCGTTGTCATTTCTATCGCTAGGCAATCGCGGCCATACTTTAGAAACTCATCACTTATTCCGTCCAGCCCTGGGGCTTCTCTATTCTTCAATGTTTTTAGTCCTTTCAGTGTGTCATCATTTGCAACATTTACCATTACATTGTTGCTTTCTGTCGAAGTTCTTACTCTAGGGGTGCGTTGCTTTTCTCTATATAGCTCCTTGAAGTATTCTATCCTCTTTTCGTTGTTAATCACGTTGAGTTTTAGGGTTTCATTTACCTCCGACTTTCTATTTCTTAAATTTAAAAAACTCCTCTTAAAAATCAGATCAAATTGGTAGAAAATTCTCGAGACTAATCTCTGAGAACTTTCTGCCAAGTTCTTTTAACAATTTTTGGCAAAAGCTAAATCTGATTATTTTTGTCGTCTGTGCCAATAAACAACCGTTTTTTTTGTCTTCTTCTATAGTCTTTAGGACATAGATTTCTTTCAAATTTTTTCATAGGTCTTTGTTCTGTTTCTTCTCAGGTCTCTAGCCTTACTTAAGTCACTCGTCTATTTCAGTTGAGGACAACGTTTTTCTTTTTAATCTAACCATGGCCTCTATTGTTGTAATATTTTATTCCATCTTTGCTCTGGTTATCAGACATTGAATCCTGCAAAATCCAATCTCAGTTTTGAAACTCGTTCTTTAACGTTTTCCACCTTAGATATTTGTCTAAGTCATGTATTTGTTTTTTTGTCTAAGTTTTCACTTCTATCATCATTCTCTTTATGGCTCTTTGAGTTTTTACTGCTTTATCAATAATTATTTTGAATAGTGTCCAGGTTTGCGAACCATGACTCATAATCAGGAGAACAAACTGGTTAAATACTTTGGTTTTGAAAAATTGTGGAAATTATCTATTTGTCAGAATGTGTATTTCTTTTTCCCTTTTTCAATGCTGTTTGTCTCCGGTTTATTAGATATTTTGTTTCCTAACTTATTTTATTTGTTTTTGTTTTACTTCTCTTACCTACGTTCATAGGTGCTGCAAGCAGTTTTTTTGCTTACATTTTTATTGATGTTTGTCTCCTATTTTGATGTTTTTGCTTCATTTAGTAGTCTTTTGAATCTACTCCTTTTTCTCGTATTTTGATGTGCTCTATTATTGTTAGTTTTTTTGTATTGTAAACTTTTTTACTAGTTTGATATTCAACTCTATTTTAGCTCTCACCATTTGGTGATCACTTCCGCTGCTTACAGTACTGTAACCCCTTGAAAAATCTTCATGTTTTTACACAAGGAGTTGTATTGGCTTTTTGTCTTGCCGTCGGGACTAATCCAGGTCCATTTTCTGTTATCTTTTGCAAATAACTTCCAAGTTTGTCTCCATGCAGGTTCTTAACCTGATCCGTATTCACCTATTATGTTGTCTGTTTCGTCATCAGCTTTCTTTCTCTCTTTTGCGTTAAGATTGCCCATTATTATTGTTAGTTTTGCATATGTATCTTCTATTGCTCTTATTATCTCTTTGTAGGTTTCCACTTTGTCACCATCATGGTCAGTTTGAAAGCTTTTATGTTTTGTTTTGACTCATTTTTTACTATGAAAGTTGTATCTTCATTATGAACAACTCGATCTTTGGATCTCTGCTGCTTGCTATGTACAATTTGTACAACTTGTTTTCCTTTTTTTTAGTATTTTTGTTGTAGTATAACGTGTCGTTTTTCTGTCACCTCTAGAAGTCATGAGTTTTGAGACGGACATTTGTCTGTTTGAAGAGGTTGGCATAAAGCGTCTACTTGCCAGGCGTGTTGGTGAGTGTAGGTAGAGAGTAGCAGTGGAATTTAGATATTTTAGTAAGAACCTTAGAACATGTTTTTTTTCCCGATAGGGTTAAAACAGAAAACAGGCTCTTATGAGCAGGGTTGCATCTCTGAAATTTTTGCCAGGATCACAAAGAGTACTTACCCGCTACACGATGCAACTCTAAATTATTAAAGCACAGATAAAAGACACAGGGTTTTAGGCAGTGTTTAAACAATTTTTCATATTGTGCTTTTCAGTGTTTTTTGCTGATACTTTGATATACTTTAAAACTTTTTCCTTTGAGTCGACTGTCTATTTCACATAGCAAAAAGATGATCTTAACCAACTAATTAAAATAGATTCAACTCTCTCATCTGGGTACACGTTTTTACATTCCGGGCAACTGACTGGGTTGATAACTCAAACGTTGTGAAACTAGTTAACTGTTCAGTGTTTGCTGCTAATGGCTGCTCATGTTTAGTCGTCAGAGACAGCTTGGGGTCTTCTGTCAGTGGTACCTCAGGATTAGATGTAGACGGTAGCTCGACTATTAGTGCTTTGTCAGAATCTTCAGTTGATGTTACAGTCTCTATGGTTCTCTCCGCTGACTTTAAGGCAAGTTTTTTTATATTTTAGAAGATTTATTAGACTAAAAACACCCTCAATAGTTATTTGTTGTTGAGTCCTTAAATTTCTGGTTTAGGATCATATATGCCTGTAGTCTTAAACATATCAATGATGTTTGTAGAAGGCACCTCTTGAGCAACTTTGGTTAAAAAAGATATAAAGTGTTGTTTAGAGATCTTATTACGTAGATTCTGCCACTTGCACACCTTTTTGTTCCATTTTTGTTTTATACCTTTAAGTACTGCCACATCTAATGTCCATCGTGCCAATGTTAGTGTAAAATACATCTCTGAACCAATTATAAAAAAGTTTAGTCTCTCAGTCTCTCGCTTGCTGATACTGTGGGCATGTTATTATCAATTCAATTTTTTATCACAAATTTTTCTTTAAAAACGCATAACAGAGGAAGCATCTTACCATCAACAGAAACACAAAGCAATGTTGTTGTATTTTCTCTTTTAGAGGTGCTTGTTTTGCGTCGACTTTTCTGATTAACAACGCCATCAACTCTGATTTTGGAGGGATCGTGACAGAAAAAAAATTTGTCGCAGTTTTATATTTGGCCTGACTTCTCTTTCAAACCAAGTTTATCAACAAGATCCGTTATTTTTTCGAAAAAGTCATAAATGACCCAAGGATTAGTTTGGTCACAGCGAGAATGTTCAATGCTTTGAGGCAACCTAATAGATAGGCAATTCCTTTTTTGAAACAAAAGTTTTGAGTTTGTTTACAACAATATAACCTTACACAATTTCTGATACTTCTTTGTCAGTTAGACCAAACCCATTTTTTTCATAACTTTGATTGCATTGGCAAGTTTTTCTTCATCAGCAGCAGAAAGATAAGAAGTCACGCCCCCACCACCACTACTTGGGTCTTGAGATATGTGTCCGTTCTGACAAGTTCTAGAAACATAATGTTGTACAGTACTCCTGGGAATGCTGTATAACATTGCTGCTCCACGAGTAGTTTTCTTTCTATTTTTTACATCATGTACAGCCTTTTCAAGGTCTTCAGGCGAGTAGACTAGTCTAGCACTTTTTTGATATCTTTATATAGTTTTACACTATGATCTGCAACAGAAATTATGTATGTAATTTTTTAAGCTATTGATGAGTTAGGTTAAGTTACATAATAAGCATTTCCGTTTAATTTTTATCAAATTAACTGTTGAGGTAACTAAGTCCGTCATGACCCAGTTACTAAGATCCCATACTCTAGTGATTTTATTTATATATTAAAAACTTACATAACTATGAAAATCAGCAAACCGCACTTGTATTAAAAAATTTCCACACTAAAATTATATCGCAGCACAAACTCACAAAATGGCTTCAAATGAGGTTAGGCCTGTTGTTCAAGGAAGAAGAGAAGAAATAGGCGTGCCAAGTTGATAAACTTAAAATTGCTATAAATAAGCATATGATCTACCTGGGTCTTAGTTACCCCCTGGTCCCAGTTACCTCCGAGCACCTTACCACAACGTTGAAATCAAGCAATAGCACACATATAAGTTAAATTTAGTTACATCAAAAATTTTTACATATTTTTGACTATTAATGTAATATTATTACTTTAGATGCAACTTAAAGCAAGACATACTAAACAAGCAAACTCGTGAAAGTGTTTACTGCAAAACTTCCTCGGCCAGATGTAGTCGATGAGATCGAAAATCAAGTTTTGCTAAAATAAAGGTTAATTGAAGATTGTTTTTACAGTTTGAAGAGTCTTGCTGAAAAATAATCTTTGAAAGTCAGTGGTCGGACGGAAACTATTATTTTGAATTAATTAAATAAATATTTTTTATGTTAAAAAGTTGGTAAGTTAAAATTTTTCGAGTATAAAATTTGTCCTTAACACGCCCACTTTTCATTGTCGACTGTCAAATCTTTAAAAGCGATATTTATTCTTCTTTTCGTAATGTTTGGTGCAACACAGACTTCTGTTTAGCAGTCTCTAGGCCCAACAAAGTTTCTATCAATAAGTTATTTTACGCGATTCCCCTCACACGTTTCCTTTATCGGCGGAGATTACAAACAGATGGCATTTTTGGGGAAAAATTTTCATAACGCTGTAATTTAACCATTTACAGCGTCAAGTGGCTGGAAACCTTTAAGATTGCAATTTCTCTTGAAAGGAATTTTTACCGTCACCTACTACATTTAGTCGAGGGGAAACGCTGCGAATTTGCTATCCCAAATCATTGTATGCTATAAAAACGGAATATACTTGTGTTAACGCCGTATGTACTTTTTGTGTTAGATTTAATTTTACGTTTCAGGTAATAAAGGTACCGAATTAGCTAATCCTTTACTGGAAGAAACCTAACTCTAAGTGTTACAATTTCTAGTTTTACGATTAGTACTTCGTTGGTCATGTCGATTGTTAGAATGACCGTACGTACATGTTAGCTTAACACAATTAATTATAAGATCATTTTTGCGCCACAAAGTCATAAGCAGTGCGCGTTGAGTCTCTAAGCCTTCAATTTTATTTATATGCTTTCGTGATTTTGAATTTACGAATATAAAGTCATTCCTTCTTCGAGTGTAAAAGTTATACCGACTAGGTCAGTTTATTGTACGACGTGTTGCCCAGTAACTTATATTTTGTCCGACTTATGCATTAGCGTTTGGAAAATTTACGTAATTATACTTAAGTACCTTCTTTGTCCTCTTTGGAATTATTGTCTGATAAAATAAACATATATCCTGTGTTATCACTTCCGTCTTGTTATTTGTTCTTTTCCAACTAGAGTTAAACGATATCTCTCTAATTTCGTCTTTCATCGTTTTGGCGCCTTTTTGGATTTACTTTATAGTCTAGCATCACGAAACCTGCGACTCATTCTTTGGGAACAACTGTGTTAGCCGTTGCTAAATTTTTTTTGCTACACAAAAACCAGCGTAACAAATTTGGCGCCCAACGTGGGGCTCGGTTTTGTGTGTGCGATTATAATTCCTTCTAGTTTTATTGATTCTTTTACCTTTTCTTTGTGTTTCGTGGGTTCGATTTACTCAAAGTTTTACTTCGCTTTTTTAAGTATTGTGGCAAGACTTAACGTCGGAGTTACTTCAATAACTTTTACTTCTTTGATTATAGTGCTTTGGTTTGACTTTATATTAGTTATTTACTTACTTTTAATTTAATTAGATTTCTGGCCAGACACGTATTGTCGGACTTCTGCTTTGATTTTTGGATTAACTCGACTACGTCGGTTAACCCTTTTTGGCTTACTAGATTAGATGCTTATCAGTGATACTACTTGTACTTACTGTCATTTTTATTTGAGCTTTAGTCAGACATGTGCTTTTGATTTGCTATTTTGTTTAGTCTACTGTTTTAGGTTGTATTGTGTCTTTTAGTGTGTTAGCTATATATTTTTTAGAAGAAGAACCACCACTTCTTACTTTTTCAGCTAGCAGAACCAGTCTCAGAGCAAATGCAGCTCAAAGTCATTCGCCGGGATCTAACGCCGTTCTATCAACTTCTTTAAGCGTTGATTGAGATCACATCTATCGCTCAATTAATATCCTTAGGCAAGCGTTTGGAGTCAAACATCAATTCTCGTGATTCTTTCAACTTCTCGACAACAGAGATTGGCGACAAAGTTCAAGAGCCATCTATAGTCTTTGCTAGTAAAATTTCTACTTCCGTTTCTTCTGCCAGGAATAGCTATTTCTACTTCGAATACTTGTGTTCGTGGTCGTTTTCAAGGTGTTAAGCCTTTACGCACTGTTCGTACTCTTCTTTCTTGTATTTCTAATTTTTTTTTAGTTTGTAGGATTATTAGGCCTACTACCGATCTTTAGTACTTAGGTTTAGTGTTACTGCTTCTCCTTGTCGGTTCTCTCGTTGATGTGCTGTAAAAATCTTTTATGCAAACGTGTACGCATTTCCTCTTCTAATCCTTGCGTTTGGAACTAAGTTGTATCATCGGACCAGTGCAAGCAACTTATTCAGGATTACCACATTACATCTGGTTGTGATCACCGCAGTGTTAGGCGCACTCTTCGCTGTCACTTCTACCGGCTTCATATGAGACCTAAGGTTACCGAGTTTATACGTTACTGTTCTTGTCGCAACAAAACAACCTTATTAGGTCATGTCACGTTTTGCCAAGTACGACGAAGCTTTCCAACACTGGTGTCACTACTACGTCTACATAGAGATCGTGCTGATTCTCCTGATGTACAAGCCACTTCTTTTACATCCACTTCATCATTCACTTCTGCTTATTCTTTGAGGCCTCCTTCTTCTAATGGTTTTTTTCTTTTTCGTTGGCGTCACAAGCGTCGTAAGTGCTAATTCACTTTTTGGGCTTTCGACTTTAGACCTTTGCTATTATTTTCGTTCTTTTCTTTTGGTTTTGGTGGTTCTAGTCTTTGAATACGTTATTTGTATTTTGTTTGTTGTGGTTCGGATGCTATCTATTTGCTTTTACTCTTTTTGCTATCACCGATATTTTTCTTTTTTTGGTTAAGTTTCTGCTTAAAATTCTTTTGGTTTCTTTCTTTTCCGTATTACTTCAGGACAGACTACCTTTTCGTCTGTATATGTTTATATCCGCTTAATCGACCTGTTTTAATTGGTACGTCATCTATAGGATTCTTTTTTCTGATTTTCATTTTGGGTTTTCTTTTTTTGATTTTCCTATCCCGCTTGTCGGCATTAAAGTCTTGTGGTAAACTCTCCAATTTGGGACAGCAATTGTTGCGCTTCCGATCTATGGCTAACTGTGATATCTTTTGCTTCTTTCTTTTTCTTCTTTTTATCTTATTCTTTCTTTTCATTCTTCTACGGGGAGAAGAACGAATCAGGCATTAACATCAAGCTTTATCTTTTTGCGTCTTTTCCTATCTCTTATATTTTCTGCTCTTCATTTCTTTCTTCTTGGAGCTTATCTATCTTCTCTATGGGCTAACCATTTATTTTTCTTTTTTATGGTTTGCTTCTTGGGCGGTTGGTTGGACATCGAAGGGCTGATCACTCCCTTTCGTTTCTTCTACGGAGAAAAGAACGAATTAAACATCTACATCTTGTCTCATTTTTCTCCGTCTGTTTTTTTTTCCTTTCTTGTCTTTCTTACTTCTCTTTTTTTGATGTTGTCAGTCACTGTTACAATATTTCTTTTCTTTGAGTTTCTTTTGTCCTTAGAATATTCTAATCGGTTCTTCGGCATTTACATTCCAATGTGACATTCTAACACGACGTTTTGATTAGCAGTGAAGCTTCTTATTTTTTCTTATTCGTTCTTACTTCTTTTTTTTCCTCGGTTTTGTTTTACGCGGTTTTGATTTTTTTTTGTATTGGTATACTTTGGTGTTTAGCTTTTCGGAACTTGGTTATTGGAATACTGATTTTTTCTTCTCTGCCTTTTAGGTAGTCTGAATTGTGTCGACTTTTAATCAAAATATTTTTTTGTTTGAGATCTTTTCGTTGGTTTTTTTTTACTTAGATCTTTAGGGTTTGTTTGGTTTTTCTTCTGGTGGAAGAATCTCATATCGTCTGTTGACAACTTTTTGGACACAACTGTCTTAGTTTTTTTTCTTTTTCTTTCCAAATCCGCATATCACCATTCAAGACCTATTAGATACTTGGTTTTTCTTTTTTACTTTTTTAGTTTAGTTAGCTTTAGGGACTTATATTTATATTTTTTTTATTTATATTTTAGGGCGTTGTTTTTGACTGTGGTCTAAACTTTTTTTTTACCTATACTTCTGCTTTTTCTCTTAGTTTGCTTGGTATTGTTCGTCTGTGAGGTCACGGGACTGCGTTGTTCTCTTGCTTTATACCGTAACGACTGATGTCGACTTTCAACGAGTACTTCTTTCTAATATTTCACTTCTGTTGGTTCAAGTTTTTGTTTTTTTGGAGTATAATTCCGCTTCTTGCAACTTTTATGTTGCTGGGGGGAATTTGTTATGTTAAAAAATTAGTAAGTTAAAATTTTTAGAGTATAAAATTTGCCCTCGACATGCCCACTTTTCATTGACGACTGTCAAACTTTTAATAGCGAGATTCATTTTTCTTTTGGCAATGTTTGGTGCAACACAGACCTCTGTTTAGCGGTTTCTAAGACCAACAAAGTTATTTCACGCGATTCTACGTGAATATGCAAATTAATTTTGTGTCTATCTGAGCGAAAGTCTTTAATTAGGCGGATTTCCATACCCCCCACACGTTTCCTTAATCAGTGGAGATAACAAACAGATGGCACATTTGGAAAAAAATTTCATTACGAAACGTTGCTGTAATGTAACCATTCACACCGTCAAGGGGTTGGAAACCTTTAAGATTGCGATTTCTTTTAGAAGGAACTTTTACCATCAATTAATACATTAAGTCGAAAGAAAACGCTACGCATTCGCTATCTCAAATGATTGTATGCTTTAAAAACGAAATTTATTTGTGTTAACGCCGTATGTACGTTTTGTGTTAGATTTAATATTACGGCTTAGGTAATATAGGTACCGAATTAGCTAATCCCTTACTGAAAAAAACCTAACCCTAAGTGTTACAATTTATAGTTTTACGATTAGCACTTCGTTGGTCATGTCGATTGATAGAATGACCGTACGTACATGTTAGGTTAACACAATTAATTATAAGATAATTTTGTGCGTCACAAAGTCGTATGCAGTGCGCGTTGAGTCTCTAAGTCTTTAATTTTGTATATACTTTAGTGATTTTGAATATAAAGTCACTCCTCCGAATGTAAAAGTTAGACCGACTAGGTCAGTTTACTGTACGACGTGTCGCCCAGTATAGAGCGTAGCTTATATTTTATTCGACCCATGTATTCGCGTTTGGAAAATTTACGTAATTATACTTATGTACTTTATTCGTCCTCTTTGAAATTATTGTCTGTGGTAGAATAAATATATATTCTGTGTTATCACTTTGGTTGAGTTATTTGTTCTTTTCCAGCTACGGGTAGACTTAAACGATATCTCCCTAGTTTCATCTTTTATCGTTTTGCCGCATTTTTAGATTTACTTTTTTAATCTAGCATCACGAAGCCTGCGACTCACTCTCTGAGAACAACTGTGTTAGCCGTTGCGTAATTTTTTTGTTACACGAAAACCAGCGTAACATATTGAGTACATGACCTCAACGTTTAAATAAAGCAATAGCGTACATATAAGCTAAATTTAGTTACTCAAAAAGAATGCACGCATTTGTGGCAAAGTCTATTATTGTAATATTGTCTCTTTAGATACAACTAAGAACGACACAAACTAAATAAACAAACTTGTGGAAGTGCTTACTACAAATTTTTTTCGGTTAGATCTAGTTGATGAGCTCAGAGACCACGTTTTTGTCCGCAGGTGATCACAAATATCCTAGTAAGAATCTATCTAGGTTTATATCCAATACCAAAGCGCTAACACAAAGATGTAGAATTATCAACCGAAGAATTTAGTCGAGATGTATAGGGTGTGCATCAACTAAAGCAGTTTTTCTTCCTCTACGTTAAACTGCATGTTTTTAACCTTTTTTGGCAAGTTGAATAACAACTGTCTGTGGTTTTTTATCGCTACTCCAACTGTTTTTTTCTTAATCTTAATCCAGTGCAAACGTCACCGGTTGTTATTGTCCTCGATTTCTTTCTTTGTCTTTTGGACGTAAAAACATTATGTGTAAGTGGTTGCCTATCGTTAAGCTCAAGGAAGAAGACTTCTATAATTTCACAGCGAAGATCGGCGACTGCACAAAAATACATCTTATTATCAGTGTTTCAGTAATTTTCAATATAAATTGACTATACCAAATGCTTTAGGTAAAAAAAAGATTCTCCACAACTAAATTCGTGCAGTGACATGGTCTTTTAGATGCAACCACGTGGAAGAATTAAAAAAATGTGCAGTTTTTTAAACCACATGTTTAGTCCTTGCAATATTTACAAAAAAATGTTCAACTTTCACCTTCAGGTTGTTACTTTAAATCTTGCGGTTTTTAAGATATTTACAAAAGACGTAACGGGAGACGCTGTTCTTTTTTTTATTTTAGCAATTTTAACTGAATTAAAAATTTAAAAACAATTTTTGTTTATTTGTGTACTATTTCCAACGACCTTCTTAATTCGCAGTCGTTTTTAGGCGTCATCGTCCTTTCGAAACACATGTCACAGAAAAAATTCTTCCGGCGTAATTGTAATAATTTCAAACAGTTGACGTCCATATTTACACAATTTTTTTCGGATCTGCATTATTTATGACAGTTTATGTTTCGCGTCGTTTGAAAACGAAAATTATATTAAATTTAAATTACGGCGGACATTATAACCACTTATTATACTATTAAATATCTTAATAAATTTTTCATTTTGATTGCTATAAAATTATTTAAGGCTTATTACGCCACGCTACGTTTTTAATAATGCATACATTATGTTTTGGACAAACAAACTTGAGTAATTTCAGGTCAACGCCGAAACGTAAAAGTACTTGTAGCACCTGCGACTACAAGCTTATTGTACGATGAATGAAATAAACAATTTTCGGTGTGTTTTTTTTTGTTGTCGAGGTCGGCCGGGGACAGGTAAGTTTGTTAGATATACATAAAACCGGGCTGGTCGAGTGTAGTCATTATAAACGCCGAAGAAGAATCTTACGGCTGCCACCTGTCTCGATTCCACATCGCTATTGGTCCAGATTCATTGTTTTTTATGAACGTTTGCTTCAATTTTGTTGCCATACACTGTTAACCGCACGGTCATCGTCTTCTCTCCTACAAGGTGAAAATTGAACTCGAAACCCGCGCTTGAAAAACAGAAGCAAATTAATCTAAATTTCAAATCTGAATCAATTTTTGATTTTTTTTAGTCGCGTGTGTTAATGATACATCTAATCGATATTGGTAATGTAAGCAAAGTACAATAAAGTCTTGTTGCAATAAGACCTGAGTGGTCGATTTTTTGCTTCAATTGCGGTTTAATACTACGTATATTATTGCAAACGTCAATACACTAAGTATCAAAAAAATTCTGGTGGTAATGACATAAGAACTGGTAGTTCTTGTAACTGCGCATTTTTGTTCTTGCTTATCCACGTGTCGTTACTGTTAAAAACGCGTTTTAACAAAAGAAAATGATGTCACTGCTCAAGAACGACATGTACCCGACCCGTCACAGTTTAATTGCATTTTTGGGGCCAATTTTTCAGACAAAGCGGATTTTTCAAACATTACTGTCGTTAATTTTCACGTCAAATTTTTTTCTTTTAGATCTCAAGTACATGCATTCCAAATTCAAATTCTCAAAGCTGAAGTAATTTGCGATACCAACAATGTAAACAGACAATGCCAAAGGTATGAATGCTTCTAATAAAGAAGAACCAGTTACGTTAATAACCTTAATACGACCAGACAACTCTATAAATAATTGAGAGAAATGTGCTAACTGTTTTTTCTAAAAAAAAATGATACGCCACTGATACAATTTTGCTTTGTGGATTTTCATGACTGAGAAGCTCTTCTCTAATTGAAACAACTGTAAATCAGATAAATCAAACTATTTTCACTAAACAATTTAACTTGTCGACTTTGCAATTTTGGACAAAAATAGTAATTTACGTAACAAGCGTCGAAAGTAAAGCATAGCATAACAAACGCGGGGTCGAGCGGTCCATGTGAGTGAATTATATTATCAAACTTTCAGTCAGAGTAACTTACATTATTTTTTATATTGTCTGTTGTACAATTATTAATTGATTGTTGCATATTCGTCCTAATATAGTAAATGACTTTGAACACTTAATTTTATATAGATTTGCACTTTTCATTTTTCCGTTCTAGAGCTTTTTTTTGTCTATTACGTAACTAAACTAACGAACGAATATTGACGTTAGCAATGTTAACAGCACAAAAAATAAAATTGCATCATTTCCCTCAACCGTGGTTATATTGGATCGCACGGTTAATTTCGGATGATAGGGTAAGATTTCAAATTACACGCTACACTGTTAAGTTCACTAAGCAAAAATATTCCTAGATTGACAAATTACCTGCTAGGTCCATATGTGTTTTGGGCTCGATGAGACATTTAAAGTAAACTCTCAAAGTTGTTTTCCTTAACACAAAAAATCAAAATTAAAAGAAAATAGTTGTTTAGGGTAATATCGGACATGCCTCGCACACATCGTCACAAACTAAGAACGCCTTATCGGCGCAAATATTCCCAAGAAAATATAGAAAAAGTATTGTTGGAAGGTCATTATCAACGATAAGCATAAAGTGCCGTAACACATTTTCTCCTCTACTTTAAAATATACAAATCTTACTGCATGTAAATAAGACAAATAAACTGATAAATTCCTGAGAGATCACAGAAGCATGTTCATCCTCTTCGTTTGATTCATGAACAAAAGGCTCGTCACTGATTGTGGTTAATATGTTCTCTAGGTTGGGTGTTTTTTGGAGGTTGATCTTCCACGAAGTGCTCAGAGGTAATGGTTTGGTGGGTTGCATGTTTGGTTGTGGTTAGAAATGCGTAGTTAAGGGGATGATTTTAGGACATAATGGTTTTGAGGTATCAGAGTGAAAACATTTAAAGAATGATGAATTTCTTATTATAGTCTCGTCACTTCTTTCTGCAATAATTTGTGAACCTTTTACTTGTTCTATTTTGTATGGGTGTGGATTGAATCTGGGTGTAAGGTTGGTGTTACGAATCTGTTTGCAAAGAACCATGACTCCTTCTTTGAACGTGTGGGTTTTTGCTTGTCTTTTTCTATCAGCATACTCCTTCTGTTTTCTTCGATTTTATTTATATTTGAGTTGTATACTGTGATGTAATTTTTGTGATGTTTCTTTGAAATACAAGCTCAAACGGTGTTTGTTCTATTGTGGAATGTGGTGTACTGCGGTAATTTAAGAGAAATTGCTGAATTTGCGAATCAAATTGGTTAGTTTCTAAGTGAGCACAAATGAGTGATTTCTTGAATGATTTTACTAAACGTTCGGCTAAACCATTTGCTTCAGGCCAGTATGGAGTCACGCGTAAGTGTCTTATGCCAAGGTTTTCTAAAAATAACTTCATTTCTAAACCATTGAATGGTGGACCATTATCGGATTTAATCTGTTTCGGAATTCCAAACGTGCTAAATGTTCTTTCAAATATTGGTTTGATGCTAGAAAAGCTTGTCGATGGTATTACCTCATCAAGTGGGTATCTAGAATATTCATCTACTAGAATAAATATGTACTTTTTATTGTTAAACGGGCCAGCAAAATCTATATCTAGATGACTAAAAAGAACATCTGGTAGCTGTGTCAATGTAATTGGATCTCTGTGTTTGGTATCCGTTACGGCTTGACATAGTGTACAATCTTTTATGAAGGTTTCTGTTAGTTTGTCAATGTTTGGAAACCAAACTTTGGTTTGTAGCAACTGTTTTGTCTTTACTATGCCATGTGTTCTTGATGTTCCAACTCTATAGTCTGCTTTTGAAGTAAACTTGGTACGATGATGCGTGTACCTCTTAGTATTATGTCATCCTGGACAGTTATTTCTGTTTTTATTTTTCCAAACGGATTTAATTCTGGCTGATTCCACTTGTCCTTGCCATTCTTTATTGCATTTATTAATAATGTCAGTTTTCTGTCATTTTTAGTAGCTTCTGGAACTTGTTCAACTGTCATAGCTTTAGGCATTGCTCCGTGTATTATAAAATTCACATACTCTTCAATTTTGGTGTTGTCAGCCGTCGTTTCTAGAGGATGTCGAGATAGATAGTCGGATGGGTTTGCCTTTCCTGTTTGATGTACAACTTCAAATTCATATGGTTGAATGCGTGTTAACAGTCTCTCGATGTGTGCGCTGGGACAAGAACGACTGTACCCTAAGATTCTGAGTAGTAGGAGATGATTAGTATGAAGTGTAAACTTCGAACCGTATAGATAGATGTTGAAGTGTTGAATAGCCCAGGTGCATGCTAACGATTCTTTTTCTATTTCTCAACTGACGTAAGCGTTCTGCTTGAATACGCAATTATGTTGTTTCTTTGCGTTAACAAAGCACCAAGACCCTTTGGTCCAGCGTCTACAAAGAGATCGGTTGATTTATTGACATCAAAATATGACAGTGTGGTAGCTTGTTGCAACTGATTCTTCAATGTCTGAAAGACTTCATTGTGTTCTTGTTTCCACTCCCATATTGCATCTTTGAGTGTTAGGTCTCGTAGAATTTTTGTGTTTTGGGCTAAATTGGACAAAAACTTTGATAGGTAATTAATCATACCCAAAAGACTCCTAACTTCTGAAGGGTTTTCAGGTGGTTTCATGTTTACGATACTATTTACTTTATCACTATCTGGTTGAACTCCTTCTTTTGAAAATACATATCCAAAAAATATTATCTTTGGGACACTAAAAACACATTTTCCAGTATTTATTGTTAAATGAACTTCTTGTAGCTTTCTTAGAAGTGCTTCCAAGGACACGTTGTGTCCTCACTCTAATTGATAACTCCTGGAATACTTGCAATTACTTGTCTCACTGGGTTTTGAAAGATTTCTGCTGCTGCGTTGATAGCAAAACTTAGCCGTTTGTATCGATAGAGACCTGCATGTGTCGAAAAAGAAGTAATGTATCTACTTTCTTCACTTAAAGTTAGTTGGTGGTACCCATCTCTTAAATCATTACTGCTATACATTACTGAACCATTCAATTGATTGATGATGTCATCTAGTGTCGGAGTGATGTGACGTTCCCTTAGAATGGCCTTGTTGGCTGATCTCATGTCAACACATAATCTGATTGTGTCTTTATTCCGTTTTGGGACTATAACTAACGATGACAGCCATGGAGTAGCACCAGTAGTTTTTTCAATAATGTCCTGAGTTTCTAATCTGTTTAACTCTTCTTCAACTTACAAAATATAATTTTTTTACTTCCAAAGAGCAAAGAAAGAAATCAAGGACAATTCGCAAGTAAGACTAAAAAATAAAATAAAAAGCACTAGATTAATATTAAGTAAAAATAAATTAGAGTCGCGATAAAAAAACCTGTTAAAAAAGATTAAAAAGCTGCACTTTAACATAAAAGAAAGAAAAACTGCTTCACACCCTATACATCTCGACTAAATTCTTTGGTTGATAATTCTTCGTGTTAGTGCTCTTCTTTTGGATATAAACCTAGGTAGATTCTTAATAGGATATCTGTAATCACCTGCGAACGAATCCCTTTAAAGTTTTCTCTTGAATATTGTTTACTTTATGTAATTTTTGTAGTGTTTGTGGCCAAAAATATTTTAGTAAAACATGATTGCATCGACTAGATTTAACCAAAATTTTGCAATAAACGCTTCCACAAGTTTGTTTATTTAGTTTGTGCCGCTCTTAGTTTTATCTAAACTGACAATATTAGAATAATAGACTTTGCCATAAATATGTGCATTATCTTTGTGTAACTAAATTTAACTTGTATGTACGTTATTGCTTAATTTGAACGTTGGGGTACATGTATGGTGCTTCTCATTTATTTTGAGTATGATATAACTTGTTGGATTTTTTTTTCCTATTTTTGTGTGCTATTTCACGGAAAGTAAAATATAAGTTATTCGTCATCTCTTTATAGAACCTTTATCTACTGTTTTGTAGTATACGCTTTATGTGTTTGAAGAAACTTTAACAAATCGCTCTTTTAAAAAGAATAGTTTCAGCTTGACCACACACTTTCAAAAATTATTTCTCAGCAGGACTCTTCGACTCATAAATGAAGTAATCAAAACGCTACAAAGTAAATACTAACGCCACAGATCTTTGTGTGGTTGGGTAAGCCCGGATCAAAAAGTTGTATGGTTATATAATTCTATTTTTGTATGCCAAACGAGAATTTTATGGGACTAAACGAGCTATAAAATAAACAGCTACCGTAAAACTTCAATTTGCTACAGTGCCGCGTCATACTCACTTGTTAAAATCTTATTACAATCTGTCAGTACGTCTCTGTTAAAGAGCACAATTCCTATTGTTTAGTAACGATAAAAGATGTTCGCAGATGTTATAGCCTTAGAAAGTGTCGCTTTAACAATATCAGGAATGTCAAGTATAGTTACCGTTTTGCCTGGATTATTGGAGTCATCAACTGAAGCAAAATATAACTTCTTAAAAGATCCGTATACTGATATGTCAAAAGATTGTAGGCGATGAGAGGTGCGAGAAGGAAAAGACAACATTATAATATCATCCCCCTTACAAAAATTAAGCGCTTGAATAGACAGATGAGATTCATAGTTGTCCAACATTGCCGAACAAGGATAATCCTTTGAAGATTTTATATTATCATAAAAGTGCTTGCTAAACTTTAAAAAAGATTCACCCGTTTCCCAATTAGTTAGATAGGAAATACCAATACAGTCTAATGGTTCGTTGGTTATGAAATAATCCTGAAAGAAGACCCTTGGAAAATCGAACATTGGAGAAACCGAGTTTCCGATTGCGCTTACACTAAGGGCCATTGTGACTGTTTGTCTTCTTTTTGCTGAGGTAGATTTCTCTACTGCGCGCACTCTTTTTCTGGCTACAATTTTTATAAGTCTCTCTCTTTATTCTCAAAAAAACATAGAAAAGACATTGTTGGAAATGTTAGACGACCACTATCAACAGATATGCATGGGGTACTAAAATGCACTCTTTACGATATTTGCACAGGTGTGCATTTCTGTTAAACGGAGTTATATGAGATCGCAAAAATGATATCGGACGATATGGTAAGAATTCAAATTGCGCCCTACATATGTTAAGTTTTCTAAACAAGAATATTCCTAGGTTGACAAATAACCTTTTAATTAAAAATGCGTTTTGTGCTCGATCGAACATTGCAGGTAATCTCATCTTTTTCTGTTCTTTGTTTAGACGTTTAACCATTTCTGGTCCGTTGCGCGCCCAAAGTGTCATGCAATTTATTGCATTACTAAAGCAAAATTTTGTTACAGTATCCTGTACTCCCCCTACTGCAGGTTTTACGACCCAGTCTCTTGAGCAGAGTCTCAGAGTTAGAGTCCAGAGTGCCTAAGAACGCCTACTCCCTTTTTAAGGGACTAATGTCGCACGACCAAATAATTCGATCTCCAACTTGTGCTTAAGCTAGTTCCCAAACCTCCGAAAGGTCAACAACTATTTTGCAATGTTCGAATAACCCTCGTCCTTTTCACATAAACGCACCAGCATACTGGGGATACTGGAATTGCTTAGATTGCTTAGTTTAAGGCGCACAGCCACTCACTCTAAGCGTATTGGACCGCGTACGGCTTTCATAAGACGCTTCTTCTGCCGTAGGGATTAGTTCTCTCTACTATGCTTTTGTATAATAGGTTTACCGTCTGAAGATTGAACCGAGTTTCGGAATTGGAACTAGGTCGGGATATACCGGCAACGTTAGCCAGCCGCGGCTTCAGTTCCTGTCCAAGACCATCTTTCGAAATTGAGTAAAATGACTACTATTCTAAGGGCAGCCGTTCACTCCCGTAAAAAAATTGTATACAATAAAGTCCACAATCCGCGGACATTATACGGCCATAGAAGCCCATTAACAGATTAGCATCAACACGGCTACTACCACGCTAGAATACGGTACGTCTCGGCCGTTGATACAGAACCTTTAAGCTTTAAAATAGGATAGAAACGTATCTATTTTGAGGGCAACGCCACATGGTGAAATGTAGGTTCGTGTCAGTCATTTAGTTTACATCTGCACTGGAGAATCCAACACAGATGCTATCCAGAGTGCTATTTTTTCTATACTCTCTTCCTGTTTCTACTACATCGTCTTTCCGCGTTGTTTTTGGACGGTCCTTGCTTCGTTTGTCTGTCTTAGGGTTTCAATTTAGTATTCCTGCAGTCTATTTATTTCTTCCTACTCTTATCACATATTCGACCTAACACCACTTCAATTTGGCCGCTCTTTCAGTCCGTGTGATTTCTTATCCGTGTATTCCTTATCTTGTCTTTTAAGCTAATGCCCAACATTTTTCTCTCTATGTGTTGTTACGTCACTTTTAATTTATGAATCATTTTTTTAGTGAAGACCATAGTTTCAATTACATATATTAATACTGGAAGCACGCAAGTATTAAAAACTTTGGCTTCAGCTTTCGAGTTGTGTTTTTAGGAGGATTTTAAGTTAGTTTTCCAAACGTTGACCAACCTATTCTCATCCTTCTGCCCATTTCTGCTGTTTATTTTCTTTTCTTACTTTTGGATGGCCCAGATAATGTTACGTTTTCAATTTCTCTACTTTCAATTTCTATAGTTTCTTCTATAGGTATATTAGACATTATCTTTGTTGTATTTTTGTTTATGTTTAAACCAGGTAAGCTCACATAATATTAATATCTAGAATCACTGTTTTCAGTTAAATTAGGACGGCCAAAAAAAGGCTTTTTAGCTTGAAAACTTTGTGCAATGGGATTAATATTTATGTATAACCTTAACAAGACTCGCATAACCTCTAAATTGTTTTCCTTAACGCAAAAAATCAAGAATAACTGAAAATGGTTTTTATGGGTAATATATGCGATTTGCTTCGCACACAACGTCAGAAGCTATACTGTTTGACATTCAAATTGCGACACCAAGAAGAAGTGGGAGTTTTTTGACAAAATTTAGATGAAGGTTTAGCTAAATGATTAAAATTTTATTTAAATCGATCAAGTGGTAATGGCGTATCAGACGTTTTTTTGGTGACTACTAATTCATTATCGTGTGTCTTGCGTGCGAGTCTTAGTTGATTTTAGTATTATTATGTTTTGTGGTTCTTCTGTTTAACGTTTTTGAGAGTATGATTATGCTTAGAGTGCGACACCGTGAAAATTCTCTATCATGCGCTGTCATCATTGAAAGTCAGAATCGTCATATACATGAAACTTGTAGACGGAAGCAAACAAATGAGATGCACGATCGCTGTCTTCTACTTATGGCAATAAGAGACAGATTATCCAGTACCAGATCAATCGTCGATCAATGGTTAGGTAATGTAGCTCATCTTGTAACCCTTCGAGCAGTTTACTGTCGAATCGGAAGTTTATGATTGCAATGCTATCGACTACATCTTGTGCTACCACTGACGGATCAACACTAACATCAACGTTTGGAGTGGTGTAGGTTGCGACTTCACTAGAATCTGGAATGGTATAGAGTAGTCTTCAGTGATGAATTCCGATTTTGTTTGAGGATGAATGATCGTACGAAAGTCTTACAACAACGTGGAAAACGGCGCAATGTTCAATTTTTTAGTGAGCGTTATGTGCACCACACTGAAGACTATTATATGGAATGCTATAGCCTATAAGAGTAAATCCGAAGCAATATGAACACCCGGGAATATGTTAATAAGGTGGTAGAACTCCATATTCTTCCATTTGCTCAGTTTGAAAACCCACTTTTTCAGCAGGTTAATTTCCGTTCCCACATAACTAGACACTCTATGAACCAATTTGAAAAAGTCAATGTTAATTTCTTACTATGGCTATCCAGATCTCCCGACCTTTTGCCTATTAAACACGTGTGGTACATTATGGGTAGAAGATTGAAGAACTTAGCGCATCCTCCACAGACACAGAAAGCCATCTGGCATAAAATGCAACTTGCTTGGGATACAATAACTCAAGAAAAATTGACCAATTTTTGAAATCAATGTTACAAAGAGTACGGGAGTGTGAAGACAATAGAGGAGAGATCAACACTTTATTAAATAAAGATAGTGTTCATGTTTCTTCTTTTTCTTTGAGTTTTAATTATTTTGTACCTCTGAGTAGATAAACCTTCCTGCTAAATTTAGTGACAACATTTCCATCTCTTCTTAATATTTCAATGTCACAGAGTATAAGATTGCCTTATCGGCCCAACTATTCTTAAGAAAACATAAAAAATGCTTTGTTGGAATTGTTAAACGACCTCTATCAACAGATATGCACGAAGTACCAAAAAACACTCTTTATAAAAATGTGCATTCTGACAAACTCTGAAGAATGTTGTTAATATTAAATATAATATAATATAATAATATATTGTATAAAAAGTGATCATATTAGTGAAGAAGCAGGAACCGATGGAAACAAAAATCAAAAAGAGAAAACTGAATTGGTATGAAACATAATTAGAATTAAGCAAACCAGGCTGATAAAAAAATTTATGGAGGCAAAAAGGAAGAAAAAGTTGAGGAAATCATGGATGCAACAGATAGAAGAGATAGAGAAAAAGAGAAGTAAGACACTACAGTAAATGAAGAAGATGGTCGCAGACCAGAAAAAATGGGAGAAATGGATAAGTGAAGATTAAGAAATACCACTTCGCACGCTCCGAAGAGCCATAAGGAGGTAACGAGAAAAAGAAAAAGTTTTTGCTTAATTTGTTTAGGCGACTTTTTATTACTTTTATCAATTCTTGTAAATAAGTTTTAAGTGTTTCTAATATTGAACTCACCAGTACCAGTAATTAGTCTGAGTAGTCACTCTCTGACAAATATTTGCTTTTTTAATTTTGGCTTGTTTTTATTCTGTACTTTTTTGTCACCAAAACTATCTAATCTAGCTAACCGACTACTTCTATTTAAATGTAGACCACAAGTTGACTCAGGCCCTATTACACAAATTTCAACTTTCTTTTTTGTTCTGCTTTGTGGTTTCCTTCGTTTCCGTGGTAAATTTCCTGATCGTTTCTTAAGCACAAGCGGATATTGCGATCATTTTTGCTTGGAATACGGTTTCTAGACAGCTAAGGTTTACTCTAAAATTGCTCTCTGATGTACTACCAGCGATTCTTGTTCCAGTGCTTTGTTCAGTTTTGGAATCATCTGTATATGTTTTCGGTTTTCTTGGTTGTTGTCTATCTACCTCATTTTCTTTAGTTCTACTGGTTAAGGTTTGCGTAATTGAATTATTAGACTATTTCTGTCGGATTTCAGGGCTAGCATGTAGTTTTTTTTAATCTGAAAAATGTCGGTATGGTATCCTACTGTAGCACGAGTGTTCTCCCATCCGTTACATTTTAGCTGGTACGCTATTGCTAAAGTTTCTGATTCTACTTCTAAATGTAGAAGTGGACAGTCTAACAAAGTTTCCACTGTGGCAGTGAGCGTCGTTGACACCGCCTCTGTGATTCCTAGGCACCCAACTTCTGTAACTTACTGAGTTTTGTTATAAATTTTTTTTTTAATTTATGCCATCAAATGAGACTGTGTGATCTATTATCCTAAAATATATACAAAGAATCATTTTTGGTTTTAGTCCTCATATTTTACCTAACTAATTTCTAGTCCCAAAATGCCCGAGTAACTTCGTGTCTAAAACGAGTCTCAAATATTTAACTTCATTACCCAGTTGAAGTTTTTCTACTCACAATGTAAGTTTCTTCAAATCGTGTAAAAGCTGGTATTGTTTCTGGATAGAGATCACTGTTAGCCTCTCTGCTATACACCAGTTTTCCACTATTTTCAGAGCTTTTTTTATAAGGTTGAAAACAATTTCTTCGAACTAGCCACATATCAATATAGTCATATCATCTGCATATCTTTGCGCATGTATTCCGTTCTGGTCAAGCTCCCGTAACAGATTGTCTATTACTAAGCTTCAAAATAAAGACGATAACACCCTTCCTTGAAGGCATCCGTTAGCAGCAACTACTTTTCTGGTTGCATTGACCAGCAAGTCTGTAATTTCCCTGCTAGCTATTGCAGAGCTAGTCCATTCCTCTACAGCCAAGAAGCTTTTCGATTTTTGACAACTTACCTAATAAAGTAAAAAGAGGTGTTATCAAATGCTTTCTCTATATCTCAGAAAGCTTCCAGTGCAATTTCTTGCTTACTTAATAAAATTTCATTTCTATTTGTAAGCTCAATTCACACGATTTACAAGTTTGGTGAGCACGTTGGTGTCCATGCAAAGGTGTTGTACCTTGTGGTTTTTTTTTTAAATATGTTTATCTATTCATTTTTTAATAGTCTTGAACATAAAAAGAATTAGACAAAAAGATTTTACCTGAGCGTATAATTCTTGTCTTGGTGTAGGTATAAAAACTACTTTTACTTTCGCCTGATAATTTGGCACGTAACCTAGGCTACTACTTCTTTTAAAAAATGTGCACAAGACAAAAGCAAAAATTTCAAATCTTGTTTTGTAGCATGATTGGTAATATTCCGTTTAGATCTAGAGCTTTTATATGGTGCACAAGACTTTGTAGCGCAGATAATCTTACTTTTGTCCACTAGTTTGATAGCCAGTTTCCAGTCTTTTAATTCTTGTTTTTTAGGTATGGCATAGTTTAATCTCGTTACTACGTTTGCAGCTCTGTGCAATAGGATTAATATTTGTGTGTTTTTCTTAACACAAAAATCAAAACTAAAAGAAAATAGTTGTTTAGGGTAATATCGGACATGCCTCACACATCGTCACAAATTAAAAACGCCTTATCGGCGCAAATATTTTCGAAAAAATATAGAAAAAGTATTGTTAAACAATCATTATCAACGATATGCATAAGGGTTTATTCGTTTAACGATTGTGATTTAACGACGAAGTGTTGTTTTTGTGTTTTAACTGGTAAAAGAACAAGGCCGATAAGGTAGGATCTTATGTTCTTTGGTGCAATCAAGTTTGAGTTTTTAATTAAACTTTAAATTGAACCTTATTGGTGGAGTAGATTTTTAGTTTATCACCTATTAGTACTACGCACTGGTTGGCGTTTTTCTCGGTGCATAGCGTCAATCAGTGTCACCGCGCGGTTTTTTAGACACCTCACTCAAGAATGCCAGGGTCCGGCCACCTACTCATCCTTAGGCGTTGTTTGTTTACGATCTGCTTTGCACCTCTCTTGTCGTTTTTCTACACGCCAGTGTAACGGTTTCTTGTCTAACAGACAGAACTGTGTTCTGGTTACTGCCTAGTTTTTAAAAAACGGTTATCAATATTTAAATATATTAAGCAGCCACCTATTAGTTGTAGGGCACTGATTAACATTTAGGCAGTAACTGGCTGCTCCAATTACGTGTTTCTTTTTTGTGGCGATTAGATATCTGCTTAAAGCTTCGTTTGACACCAAGCACAACCTTATCGCACCTAGATTTAAATTGTGATAATTCGTTAAATTTTCACGTGTTAACGAATTTGGAACCGATGTACGAGGGTCGCAAAAAAGAAAGAAACATGGAAACGAATAAAATTAAAAGAATGTTCATGGAAATATGCAGCAATTAAATTCAAAACTAGATGCTGTAATGCAGGAAATAAAGCAAGTAAAGGAGGAAAAAATAATACTCCTCGAAAAATTGGCGGTACAGAAAAAAAAGAATAGGTATATTAGAAAGAGAAGTGAAAAAGAAATACATTGTAATAAAAGAAATAAAGGACAACGAGAACGAAAACGAGGAAGAAACACAAGACAAAGGTAATACAGTAATACAAAAGACAGGAATAAACTTTAACATAAAAGAAGAATTAGATAAAGCAAGAAGAATTGGAAAATACAACGAAAGAAAAAAAAGACCAATGATGATGAAACTAATAAAAGAATCCACAAAATGAATATTTAAAAAAATGCAAAAACACTAAAGGGCACAGATAACTGAATAGATGAAGATTATTCTAAAGGTGTACAAGAAGAAAAATGAAGATTGATTACGTACATGAAAGAGGCAAGAAGAAAAGGATATAAAGCGCTAATCAGATATGACAAACTAATAATTAATAACGAAATATACAGAACAAAAGACTTAGAGAAAGAATCAGAACATGAAAATGGAGAAGCAAGTGATAAAAATAGACAAAAAAGGACGGTAAACAAAAGATCCCCAGAAAGTGATAAGTTTCAAAAAATCAATCAAACAGAACTGTCCCAAAAAACTACTAAACACACATAAAGCACAAAATAACAATGACGAACATAGCAATGAACAGGGATACGGTTTACAGGAATCACCCAAATCAAATTGAAAGGAAATAGTAAAATACACAAGAAAAAAAGTGTATAAAAAAGATACATTATTAAAATAGGAACATGGAACATTAGAACACTATTAGAAACAGGTAAAATGGAAGAAATAGGTAGAGAAATGGAACGATACAAAATCAGTATATTAGCACTGCAAGAGATAAGATGGGGAGGCGAAGAAAGAGTAAACAAAGCAAAATACTCAATATTCTATAGAGGAAATGAAAAACAAGGTCAACATGGAACAGCATTCATAATAGATAAAAAGATTATGTACAAACTAATACAATTCAAAAAATTAGACGGAAGAATATCATATCTAAGAATTAAAAGTACAATAGCTAACACATCCATAATAAATGCTTATGCACCCACAGAAGGAGCAGCAGTAGAAAAAAAAGAAGTTCTCTATAACAAACTACAAGAAAGTTGTGAAAAAATACCCAAACACGATACATTAATAGTATTAGGAGACTATAATGCAAAAATAGAAAGAGAAGATTTCATAAAAGACGTGGCTGGAAAAAAAACTATCCAAAAAATAACAACAGATAATATAGACCATATTTTAATCAAAAGGAAAAGAGAAAGCATGATTGAGGATGTAAGATCATATAGAGGAACTAGCGTAGAAACAGATCACAACCTGGTTAGAACAAAAATGAAACTAAGCATAGCTAAAGAAAAGCGTAGATAACAAGTTAAAAAGATAAGCTAAAGAAGAAAAAAAGACATACAAAAATGAGATAAACAACTTACTACAGAAGGCGAACAAAAAAGAAAGTATAGAGGAAGGGTGGAATATAATTAAAACAATTATTATAAAATCGGCAGAAGGGATAATTGGAACGAAACGAGTTAGAAATAGAAAGAATGAAGATTGAGAATGATGAAGAATGCGAAAAGATAATAATGAGAAAAAAGAATAAAATGGATAGGAACCTGCAAGCAAAACCATTACGAGAATTACAAGAAAATAAGAAAAGAAGGCGCAAAATGAATGACAGAAAAGAAAAGTGAATACATCAACAAAATAATGGATGAAATAAGGAATGATAATAAGAGCGATACTAAGCTAAGTTAAGAACGCCAAAAAAACTGCAAATATATGCAGGAAGACCTGGGAAAATTATTTGCTTAAAAAAACAAAAAAAAAAGAAGAAACAGAACAAGAAGAAGAATCCCAAGATGAAGTTGAGAAGGACAAAATAAAGATAAGAGCACCACAAAAACCAAAAATTAGGGCGTGTACTAGTGTACACATGTAAGAAGTGAAACTTCTTTATGGCCTTATTTTTCGCAAAATGATCTACATGCAACTTTTAAGAAATTGGTTAAATAAAATTAAATTAGATAACGTTTAAACAAAAGGATTTTATTATCATAGACATGAATACAAATAATACAATTATTTCACTTTAACTTTTTGCTACTAAGATTATTACAGCATTTCATTTATTGTAATAGAATTATTACTATCATTGTCATCGTTATTATATATTTTTGTAATTAATGGCTTATGGTAACTGAAATATGAAATTGAATCTACAAAAATTAGTTAATTGATTTACAAAAATTAATAACATATTTCAGAATTTATACTCTATGCCAATTAATTGATGTTCATTAAATTAGCAGTCGTATTAATTAAAAATGTGACGCGTAACGAAATAAGCGACATGCTATCCCTACTGCGTTGGAGAAACTGAAAGTACTCTTCGTCTGAACCAACCGTGTTTCACTTTAACTTTTTGCTACTAAGATTATTACAGCATTTCATTAATTGAAATAGAATTATTACTATCATTGTCATCGTTCAATCAGAAATTGAGGTTAACCTTAAATATCTTAAATTTAATAATTAATGGCTTATGGTAACTGAAATATGAAATTGAATCTACAAAAATTAGTTAATTGATTTACAAAAATTAATAACATATTTCAGAATTTATACTCTATGCCAATTAATTGATGTTCATTAAATTAGCAGTCATATTAATTAATAAATACTATTTTAATGAAATCATATACATTGACCGATAGTTACAATAAGAAACTGAGGTTAACCTTAAATAAAAATATTTTAAATTTAAAATTAGATAAATTTTAAACAAAAGGATTTTATTATAATAGACATGAATACAAATAATACAATTATTTCACTTTAACTTTTGCTACTAAGATTATTACAGCATTTCATTAATTGAAATAGAATTATTACTATCATTGTCATCGTTCAAACAGAAACTGCGGTTAACCTTAAAATATATTAAATTTAAAATGTCATCGTTCAATCAGAAACTGAGGTTAACCTTAAATATATTAAATTTAAAATGTCATCGTTCAATCAGAAACTGAGGTTAACCTTAAATATTTTAAATTTAAATTAAAAAAGATGGCGCTAATGGAAAAATGTGACGATAAAAAATGTGACGTGACGCGTAAAATGTGACGGTAAATTTTTTTCCAACGCCGATAAAGAAGTTTCACTTCAAAAAATATAAAAAATTATAAATAAGCTAAAAAATCAAAAAGCAACAGGAACAGATAATATATGTAACGAAATTTTAAAGTATGGGGGAAAAGAACTGAGAGAAAGATTATACGGAATAATAAGTAAAGCATGGGAAACGGAAACAATACCGCAAGAAGTCCACTAGTTTGATAGCCAGTTTCCAGTCTTTTAATTCTTGTTTTATAGGTGTGGCACAGTTTGATCTCGTTACTACGTTTGCAGCTATGGATGTACTTTTTGAAAGTGTGTTTCTAGCATTAATTCTAGAGTTTTCTCTCTGAATTCTATCAAAATGGTATCCCGGCTTATAAATGCCTTGATGGTATCGTTCATTACGTCTATTTGTACCAAAGTTCGAAGTATTGACGGACATTCATCCTAAAGAAATCTTAATTGCACGTTCTTGGATTTCTGTACGTCTTTACTTCTCTCTGTGGCAATTTGAATTTAAATTTTATGCACATATGGTCGGAGAGTGATGGTTAAGTTGACCCATGTCACTGCACTGCACACGTGTAACAACGTAATGTCGATTACTTCACTTTTTGTATATGTGACAAAGGTAAGCTCGGTTCCTCAATTTACGACTTCTAGTTTATTACTAATAATAAAGTCTGTTGTTTTTAGTGCTTCCCCAAACCGTCTACAGGTGTGCGTTAGAGTCACAGCGAAGCACCATTTATATTTTGTTTTATCCGCAGAACTGCACTGATTCCACAATTTCTCGTGTTGGTAGTCGTTTTAGTTGATTATAAAGAAGGTATGCCAAAGCCATTATAAGGTTTCGTATCTTCCCTTCTATGTTTGTATTTAGTACCATTAGGTCTCTCGTGCTGAGTTTCCACATTGGTAGTAAGTGATTACCATTGTTTGCTAAAATGCAAGTTCTTGGTGCTTGTCACCACCTATACTTAGTTTCTTCACAATCCCTCTATAAACACAAGATTCTTGTACCAATGCAATATTTACATTGTTCATTCCTACATAAGTCTGTAGGGTAACCGAAGCGACCTTGCAGTTATGTAGATGTATCTGTAAGATCGTGAAGACACTTGCTATACAGCTGGGATCTCTCTCCTGTCGACGTCGTTGGTTTGATACTCGCCCTTACGTGGTCGATTTCTATCTCTTTTGCTTCTTCTTTTTTTTTCAAAGGTCGAATGAGACTCGAGGTAAGGTTTGCAGTCGAGACTACTTCTGTCCCTGAGCTATCACCCATAAGAAAGATAAGTTGTTCTTTCGGATTTTTTTCTTATCCACAATACTCTAAATTTCTATTAGAAGCTCTGGATATTAAACTTTTAAGCACTTGAGTACTTTTTTCGGTTCTACGGTAGGTTCCGAAATCTATACCATAGCCATAGCTGATTTTTGATTGTTCTTAGCATCAACAATGAGTTTCGCACCTGGCCAAAGTTCTTTTTTTGTGTTTGCACCAGTCAATCTTTAGTAGACTGATCGGCAGAAGACGCTAATAGATAGCTTCCTTTTAAAAATCTTGGAACAGATTATCATTCGGTTAATGTAATTAGAGCTTGAACCAGAACATAAGATCCGCTTGTTTTTTACTTAAGATAACACCTGGATATCCTTGTGGCATTATTGCCATTTGAATATGAGACACAACAGTAGCATAAAAGGTAGATTTTTTTACTCCTTTATTCTTCTTTGTTCTCGTGTTGCTGTGGTTGGAGTACTGTCTTCTGGTCGGTTGCGTTTTGTGCTTTCGTGATATGATGTGCGCTTTTGTCTCTAGTGTCTCAGGCCCTTCTTGCTGCTAAAGTTTTTCTTTGTGCAGCTTCCTTCTGAAAGTTTCTTAAACGGGTTCTTTTTTTCAGAGTCCACAGTCCCAGTGTCTCTCATATTTTTTTTGTTTTATTTACTTGATCCATAGTAGTTCCACGAGCAAGGAGAAAATATAAACAACCATGTGCAATGCCTCTATATACATAGTGGGTTATATACAACAAGGCCTTCTATCCAGTCACGCATCTGTCGGTTTGATCTTCCCTGCATCGTTTATCCCAGTGTTGTCTCTTGCCAGAAAACTACAGTTTCAGCTAGAAGAGCTGGTTTGCATTACAGCAGCGTTGAAATACGTTCGTTTGAGGCACTACTCCAACACCAAGGTAAATACAGTTGTCTTGACTGAATTTGTTAAGCTGCGTATTATGATACTCTGCTTACGTTCGTATCCACCATCCGGAGACGCTTCCGATAGGTAGCTCAGCCAACGTGAAACTATAATATAAAAATACAAAGAGTGTTTTTTTTAGTTATTCACTTGGCTGGGATTTGATTGTAAGTCATTAACGTAGTAGGTAAGCAGATCTTTATCAAAATGTTCATGACACATACGCAGTACAAAAAATAATAACAATAAACCGTTTCTGACTTAAATCAATCAGAAAAACACAAGCAACTGCCTTTACTGTTTATATTTACAAAACTTCTATATATATTTTGGTTTTTATTGCGTGTAGTGTTTTGTTGCAATTTTTAATTAAAATACTACATTACTCAATGATTGAAAAATATTAAATTACAGTTTGCGGTAATGAAAAAGAAGTATATATATTGGTATAGGCTCGAAGGACCAAAATCAAAACTAAATGCAATGATCGATGTAAACATTTATAAAACTCTTTCTAAGTTTTCTAATAATAAAAGTAGAACAACATAAAATAAATTATTGCTATCCGTATCTAGTTTTAGTTTAGAAATCAAATAATATGGGATTACCTAATAGTGTATAGATCAAATTTTAAGATAAATTAACTGATATTTCGATAGTGACAAAAGTAGAAACGACGATGGTGTATTTATAGAGCAGCGCGAAGTTGCGGTAAATATCAAGTATTTTATTTCGTTGAAACGTAAAACTTTTCGAACATATTAGAACCTTTCTTCGATCTTTATACCCTTGAACATATTTAAAGTGACACGCCATCTTATTCTTACATTATCATTCGAACGTAAACGAAACCCGTCTAGATTAAGCACACTATTGAAGCTTCTCTTTTTTCTTTCGACTTAGATTAATTGGAATTAATTATTTAGCGTCAGCTTTTCGAGTTGTTTACTGTTTTTGTATTTAACAAATGGGGAAAGTTTTACATTTCTAATTAACTAAGTCTGAAAGTTGTATGTAGGATTTTGAGGACTACTGTAAAGCACCTCTTAGGTGCTATAACGTGGTGCTCTAGCTGATTATTAAAATTATTTTAATGGTTATGGTGCTGTTTATATTTTATTTGTTTTAATGACGATAAATTTTCCTTACTACTTATTTCTGTTTTGTGAAAATATTCAAATTAAGTGTTACTTGTTTAATATTTGTTTTTCATTTGATTAGATTCGATTTCTTTTTGTTGTGCATGTTTCAAATAAAATTCATAAATTTTTGTCACTAAAATATCGAAAAAACTGTGTTGTATAGTTGTTTTCGTAGTAATTTTTCCAGCGTTTTAACGTCCTCGGAATAAATGTGCGTCAGCAGAATACAAATGGAATGTGCATTTATGCATATGTTACTTAATTAAATCAAAAACAAATATGAAACAACTAGAAAATTAAGTTGCCACAGGACTCCTTTTTCAGTGGTGGACCGTAATGCGAATTTACCGTGATGTTGCAAACATCACGAAAATTTTGTTGTCAGTTGTCGTTAGCTGAAGCGTTTTGTTGTTTTTCGGCCACAAACTTTCAAAGACATAGATGCGATCCTTCTGCATTTGTGCCTCGGCGAGTTTTGCAAAATTCTTTTTCTTTCATAATGTTTTTTTGTTCCGGGCTAACTGGGAACCGACACAATTCATTCTTCCGGCTGGTTGAGCGTTCTAAGAGTCTACGTTTTTTATTCATTAAGAAATTATTACTACAGACTATGGCAGATAGCAAATTGTTCAACACTAAAATGTAGTAAAATAAAGCAGTTACAAGATTAATGGCATAACATTCTGTAACTAGCTAAATCAACACATTTCTACACATTGGCTCATATAATATGCTCTGCATTCTGCGGAGTAAAGGGCGACCAAAACTCTCTCCCCAGTTCTGTTTTTTGGATTGCTCATCGCTGACATAAAAAGTAGCGTGAACTTTGTCGTCCTCCCTTCCGCAATCCGCGCATGAGAAGTCCGGTCTCTTACCAATGCGATGTAGGTATGCGCCTATTTCGCCGTGACTCGTCAACTACTGCGTGAGGTGTTAATTTGTTTTACCGTGGGTTCTGTTTATCCAATTTTTGTTTTTTGTTGCCCATGATGTGGCCGATTTCCATCGTGTCTGCTACTCAATTATTCCCGCGTCTTTATATAACACTCTTGCTCTGACCGTTGCCAAGGTATCCAATGGAGTGATCCTACTAACACCACCGATTTCCTCGAAATGCTGAAGCCGCCTTGATGAACAGTTTTCGGCGCAGCTGCTTCAACTGGAACTGCACCGAGCTGCACCTAGTAGCTTTTCACTTTGAGCGCAACGAAGGGGAGGGAGGGACCGCTTACATTATGCATCAGCCGCCCAAGGTTATTGGCGCCAGCTGTGGATTGAGTTGAGTGAACCAAATGTGTCTATTAAGAAGGATGCCAAGAATCTTGTTGTTTTTCCTGATGGGCACCCTGGTTCTTTCCAGAGTGACATGGTCGATATTTAGTCTTCTATTACCAGTTGCAAACATGATCTGGGTTTTTTCGTTAGTAATTTAAGTTGGATGGGAGGTAGTCAGTTTAGAATACGATTATAAGAGATTTGAATCGACCGCGCCAACCCGGTCGTGGTACAGTTGGCAGACACGAGGTGATATCATCCGCGTACGCAGTAATCGACGTGTCATTCGGCATTCGAGTTGAAAGAGAGCATCGTAGGTAGATTTTACAGCAAAGCGCCGTAAACAGACCCTTGCGGTACTCCACCTCTTTTGCTGTGGTTAACCATCCCACCAGATGGGAGGTTGCACGACAATGTGCGGTTCGACAAGTAGCTGTGTATCAGACGTATATACAGACTAAGTACATTTTCAATATAGATGTTCTACAAAGAAAATTGAAAGCATTCTGAACATCGAGAGATACAGCGCGGCAATAATTCTTTTTGCGTCCTTTATCCTTAAGTAAAGAGACGTCTTCAAAATTTACCGTATGGCAGAAATAGTAGAAAAAGGCTTTCAAAAACCGTGCTGGTACCTGGATAAGTTAGAAATAGAAACCAGCTTCGTCTAGACCGAGAATTTTCTTAAGTCTAAGTGAGAAAGCGGCCGCGACCACCTCGTCGGCACCAATTGGCTCCCCTTCGCATTCCTGGTGAATTGTTAGGAGAAACATAAGAGGGAGATTAAAGAAAAGAGTTTGAATTTGGTCGTCGTCGTTAAGGTTTGGGGTTTTGTTTAAGTAGTCTCAGTCTGTTTGTAGCGATTTTGTACACCAAACTCCAGACGTGATTGGCACACAATTTTTGCCACTTGTCCGGTTTTGCTGTTTTAATGGCCTCAGTAAGACTAGTTTTGAGAGTCTTGTAGGTGTCTTGTAATACTCGGATAGCACTGTCATTGTCGGCGTGTGTCTTCGAGAATGTTGAAGCCGTCGGCAAGCTATAGAATAGTTTTTCCTTAATTTGCCAACATCAGGAATCCACCAACAAGCGGATGGACGTGGAGGCTTAAAATGTTAGAGGAGGTAAGAGGTACAGTGCTGTAGGAAAATTTGGAGGTTTCTCGCGGTACCGATTTAATTTGAGTAAATTGCGTAGATGGCCAAAATCTCGTTTGGTCGTTACCTTTCTGCGCATGCGGCCCCTACCGTTCATGCTCGAGGATTGTCATGCGGGCGATGCCGCATTAAAACCTCCGGTCAAAAGTACCCGTCTGCATTGAATCTCCTTTTGGAGATCTTACAAATAATCTTTAAACTCTCGTGTGCGTTTGTTCGGAAAAAAATAGCAACTACCTATGCGTACGCCACATATCTCTTTCCGAACGCACCCGTTTATCTGAAGCACTTTACTTGGACGCAGTTGATCATTCAACAAAAGAATTCCTGTGACATCTGCCAGAATTCTATTAAAAATGTAACAATTCAATTTAGTTAAGAAGCTAACAACGATATTACGCCTTCGAGTCGTCTCAAGGTACCTATAAACTAGGCTTATAACTAAGAAACACAAAGAATATGGACTATAATAACATAATCAAAAAGTCTCTTACCTCGATCGGTGTTTTGCTATCTTGACAGCGACCTTGTAACCTAGGGTACATGCCGTGTGACCTTTGGAATCTGGTTTTCAGATTGTAGCTATTTGGTACAGAGTTTGCTGCGGTCAGAACTCTTGCAAAGCTTGGAACTATGCTCGGTGGTACTAGCATTTTGCGCATGTAAAGGTTTCCACTCTCTCTTCTATGGTACCGATTGAGAGTCCAACTTGGAACCATGTCCAATCAAATAATAGGGCTTGAGCTATGAAAGTTGGGACTCGCGCCGTTGCGGTTTGGGTCTCCCAGTTCTCATAAATGTGATAGAGATGAGGTTTTCATCTGGGTTAATTGTGTCGATAATAACGGTTTTTACATCTTCTGCCGTCGCTATTTATAGACGCTGTGAACATTTTTTGTTTGAGTTTGGCTTGTATCGAGGTCATGCTTTTTGTCGAGGACTAGTAGAAGGTTTTCAGCTTGTGTTTTCCAAGCCCATTTAATACCAATTGCGGCTGGGTCATTGCCTACAGCATCGGTTTCGCAATTCAAAAAGTCCGCGTACGTTTGGTTTTTTTGTTTTACCAGAATAGTTTTATTTTTTTCTTTTTGAGAGGCTACTTGCGTGTGTTTTGTGATAATGGTCACGTACGTGTCTGTATTGCGCAACACAGCTTGCGTCGCTTGTGTGAGGGTTTGCACATCGCATCCTGATCCAGATTGGTTTCTGCGTTTAGGTCTATATGTCTTAGAGCGTTAATCAGGTTATCAGCCAACATGGTTCTCTTGACGCTGTTAACTATCTCATAGTATGTTTTTTAGCCTTTCTTGGGGATTTCTGGCTCTAGTTCTTCCGTACCGAAAAACAGTGTTGTTTTAATAGTGTACAGTTTTCCTGGGCAACCGACAGCCTCCTCAAAAGATCGTAAGGTTTGCTGATTAATATTGGACAAGAGAACCAAAAAAATTATAAGTTTATTTGACCCGGGTAGAGTCGAATTGGCCGTTTTGAAAACGTTTGAACTTGTACAAGTATCCTATACAATAATCGACGTATGGTTCAAATGAATGAGTGTCCTACAAACTGCAAAGTTGAATCACCAGATAGAATTGCATAAATTGGACACGACCAGTGGTGTGACCAAATGAAAAGCAGATCTGCTCCATTTTCTACACTCCGAAGAATGTCAACCCGTTAGGCTGGCCTGCTTTTAAAACCAGAATACTTTAAGGTTTTTTTTACCGAGCCTGTTAACCACACCAACAACATCAGCAGTGATAAATAAAACTACAGAATTGTGTGATAACATCCGCAAACAAACATTATTGGACCGTTTGCAAAAAAATGAAGAAGAAGCCGAAGACTATATTAACGGAATAGATAGCGTTTATACGCCATCATAAACAGATGTCCCCAGAGACTTAACTAGAAAAAGTCTATACAAATTTACATAGTTCATGAAAATTGCACATCAAACGTAACGACCACAATAACCTTGGCTTGTGACTACGAAAACATAAGCCGACAAAAATCTACCAGATGCCAAGTTTCGAGTCACAAGGTGACGATTCTAACTTAGCTAGAAATACTACCAGTATGCGTTGTCCGTGAATATTCTCGACTGTTTGTACTGTCACCGTATATGGGCAAAAGTTTAATGTGCTACCAGAAACGATGTAGTTCCAAAAGTAAAAGAACTCGTCTTTAGAGACCCAAAAGCATATACAACTCGATTTAGGTTTTATTGTTTGGTGGGCACCCAGACTGAGGTGTCCATTAATCGAAGGAGTCGTGCGAGCCAAACGACTATTGCTTCTTGCAGCTCCGTGGTTTGTTTATAAAGTCTCAGTTACTGCCGGAGGCCACGAGATCGGAGGTGGAAGGCGCAGCGTGGGAGGGGTCCGATAACAGTCCGCTCTGGTCAAGAATGGTTTCCGAGGTGGATGGGGCTGAAAGTGGTCAAGTCGGCTGGTGCTGATGGTGGTCGAGTCGGGGCGGCCCGCAAGTCGTGAACGTGAATTTTTGCCCATTCCAAGTTTGCCAGCTCGATCCAGTAGGCATTCACTTCTGCTGATTGAATGATTTTGCATGGTCCGCTTCATTTTGCCGGAAATTTTCCTTTCCCTGATCCTTGGTGCGTTCTTTCCATTGCCCTGTTTGTACTGCGTCCACCATCCATAGCCGGATCTGTAACGATGCTGGTTTCGGTGCATTTTGGCGTTCCGCTGTTGTGGATCGTTGTCTCTGGATGTAGTTGGGAGTTCCCAATCCCCTGGTCGTTGAAGTCGTTGACCCAGTAACGCTTCTCCAGGTGTGGTTACGATGGCTGCGTTCTTCCGCGTTCTCAGTTGGTATAGAATTGTGGGAAGAACTTCGTTCCACGTTGCTGGATCCTTTTGATATAACTGGATCCATAACCCCTTTTTTATCTCTTGCTTCCTCCTTTCCACTGGGTTGGCTTGTGGGTACCATATGGGCGTTGTCCAATGATATGACTCCCATTTTAGAAGAGCAGCATCCCAGGTGACTGAAAGAAACTGGCCTCCATTGTCGGTAACTATGGCCTTAGGGTAGCAAAATCGTTGGAATACTTCCCGCTCTAGTATTTCGACGACGGCCGGGCTTGTGATCGTCTTTAACGGGGATGCTTTTACCCAGCGGCTGAATAGATCCGTTACTACAAGGATCCATTTTTGTGCGAGTTTTGTTGGCGTATATGGTCCCATCAGGTTGACGGACACTACGTCCCACGGCAGTGACGGGTCTCTTGGCCGGTTAACGGCGCGTTTTTGAAGCGTTCTTCTTTTTACACATGCATGATTTGACGTAGGTGAGGACGTCGCTTCGTATTCGTGACCACCAGAACCTTTCGACAATTACTCAAAGCATCTCTTCTGCTCTCGGGTGACCGGCGTCGTGACTGTCGTGGTATGCGTACATGACTCACTCTCTTAACTCAGTGGGCACAAAGAGCGTAAGCAATTCTTCGGTCACGTGGTACAAATAGTCCTCGTGTACCATATATTCATTGTGTGTGTCGGCTTCGTTTTCGGGGCCGTTGGCTTGGACTCTTTCCCAGGCAGCAATAATTTGCTGCATTTCCGGCGAGGTTTAGAGACCGGAGTTAATTGCATCACCATCGGTTTCTTTACGGTATTGCTGTTCGGACACGGCGGCAACAACCGTTCCCAGTGAGTCTCGGTGGATTCTTCCGAAGTTGGATTTCGGGAAAGGTGGTCCGGTAGCTCATTATTTTCTCCCGGGCAGGGTTCCACGTCAAAGTTAAATTTTTGAAGGAGCAGAGACCACCTCATTAGCTTGCTTTTAACTTCTTTAACGCGATCAAGCCAGGTAAGCGCTCGGCTGTCCGTCCTGAAAGTGAACCGCTTATCCTCTAAGTACGGGCGGTACCCACATGGTTGCCAAACATTCTTGCTCGTTCACGTGGTATTTCTGTTCGGGTGGTCGTAGTTTTGCGCTTGCATAGCTGATTATTTTTTTCTGACCCTGGGGCTCTTGGTAGAGAACGGCGGCTATTTCTATCCCGCTGGTATTCGTTTGCAAGAAGAATGTTTCATCAAAGTCCGGTCGACTTAGTTCTAAGGGTTGTGCGATGCTTTGTTTAATTTGTTGGAACGTTTCTTCGGCTTTTTCATCCCAGCGGAATTTTTGCGGCGGCTTTAACAGATCATGGAGCGGTGCTTGAAGCTGTGCACAGTTGGGTATATAGTCACGCAACCAGTTGGACAATCTTAGGAAGCGGCGAAGTTGCGTGCAATTAGTCGGTCGTTCAAATGCTGCAATGGTTTCAACGTGTTCCGGTAGTGGCACGTTTCCCGTGAAAGTGATAACATGGTCGAAGTATCTGTAGCTATCGACTCCAAACTTGCATTTGTTTTAACGCTACCATTAGTTGGTGTTGTTGCAGGCGTTCGAACGTTAATCGTAGGTGTTGTAGGTGTTCTTCCACCGAATTCGAGTATACCACAATATCGTCTAAGTACACCAATAAAAATTTCCGCAAAAATCCGGGAAACACTTCGTTGGTACCATAAATTTCTGGAAGCTCGCCGGTGCATTCTTAAGGCCAAAATGCATCACCCAAAATCGGTAGGTGGCTCCGTCAGGAGTTGAGAAAGCCGTGTATGGTCGTGAAGATTCCTCCAAATGCACCTGCCAGTATCCACTCTTCAGGTCAATAGTGGAAAATACCGTGGCCGTTTCGAGGTCGCGGAGCGTTTCATTTATTACTGGTAAATTGGAAGTTTCATCATGGGTTAACTCATTTAGTTTCCGGTAACTTACACAGAATCTTGGCGTGCCATCTTTCTTGTCGTTTACTACCATGGGTGACGAGTAGTCAGAATGAGATGCTTCTGTGATACCGGTCGCTAGCATGCTTTCCACTTCTCTGGTAATCACAGTTTTTTTTTGGCGGGTGAGTACCGGTACGTCGGTAATCGGAAACTCGTGGTCGTTTGCCGACCACCAGTCGAGAACACGAGTTGGAAGTTTTTTAGTAAGGCTACTAGTTGGGGTTGATGCTGGTCGGAGAATCCTTGGTCTATTTCGAGAGGATCGATTGGTTGGACGCGTCTGACGGTCGTGTCCCGGTGCCAGAATAGCGTTTGTCGCTGGTTTTTTTCAAAATGGATGTTTAGCCAAGACCCTTGAGCGGCTGTGGCGTAGTCATTAGATGGGGATTGCACGGCGATAAGAGCGTCGCATCTTTTTATGAAGTTGTGCGTCGCTCCTGTGTTGAATAGGACTTGTAAGTCGCGCTCGTTTAATCTGATGCGCGCGATGGGTCGTAGTCCTTCGACGTTTAGTTAGTTGAGAGCCGGCTCGTCCCCCGTTTCCCGAACTTGGTTCCAGTGGTTGCTGAGTAGAACTATCTCGATTGAAATGTTTTTCTGGGCAAAGGTAGAAACGGAGGCGTGTATTTCAGTGTTGATACTATGACAGTAGTAGGTTTGCGTTCTGCGGTTGCGATGGGTCTCAGGGCGGCTTCCAGTAACTTTGCTTTCTTAAGGAGTATCAGCACGAAAGTGGGTGTCGTATCGATAAAATGCATTTGTAACTGCGATAGAAGTTGCGTGAAGAAGTGCGGTCAGTTGACTTCTTATGGTAATGTTGTCGTATTCTTCTCGTAGCAAATCCGCGAATTCTTCGAACGTGTTTACAAAAGCTTCATACGTTTTTCACCACTTGGTGGCGTTGTCTTTGGCCGTAATTTTTAGTTGTGGCATTGGATTAGTGATCTTGTTGTCTTCAAAGTGCTTTTGTAGAGCATCGATAAGTACTTCCGGGTTTTCAAGCGTTTCGTCTTTGAATTGTGCTGGTTTTTCGTTATTAGCTAGCTTAGGCGTGATAAGGGCGAGTGCGCGTTTTGTATCTTCGTCGTTTTTTTGGGCGCCACTGGATGTATTGGACCCGGCATCCAGTCCGGAGGTTTTTGTTGATCTTGTTTCAGACATCTTGTACTGCGGTTGCTCGTCGTGAGTTGGAAGCGCGTTGCTTTCTAGTGAGCCCCACGTGCTGAGCGCCAATTGTTACCGTTGCCTAGGTAAGGAACGTAACGAGCGAGGTAGCGATGTTGGTAGCGGCGTTGGTGGTGGCGGAGGTGGTGACCGGTAAACGCGACACAAAAATAAATAAGAGATCGGCGTTCTTCTGTTTTTGTATTGTTTCTTGTAATCGCTCTTAATGTGATTATTTCCTTGGTGGTGTTTTGCCTTAGTAGTGTCAGCTCGCATTTCTGCTCTATATGTTATTGATATAACCATAGTTTATCCTGTTATCGATAAAATTATTCTTCTAGACTACGTCTCTCAAAAAAATTGAGACTTTTGCATCTTTTCTGGTTTGTGGTTTTACTCATCGTTGTGGTTGTTGGATACCTCGACTCTTTGGTATTGGAAATTCGTGATTTGTTTTGCAAGTTTGTCCCGAATGATTTCTCTAGATATTATTTCCCATTTGGTTTTACTATACTTTTTCGCCGTTGTTACAATGTGTGTAGGGGGCGCTGTAGTTCATCTTCAGATTCCGCGATCAAGATGGCGTAGCACACTATTAATATGTTGTTTTTTTTCCTCATTGATTATTTTATATAAAATTGTATAAGACTGCCGCTGTTACATTATTTGTTATAAAATTGATACTTTTTATCGACTACTGCTCGAGTTTATAATAAAACTTATCTATTTAGTATAAATTTTAATCTCGCCGTGGGTAACGCAAACCGACTTAAAAACGGACAAAGCTTAACATACACAACAAACAAATCCTTTTCTGAATATACATATTTTTTGTTAAAAACAATCCGTACGAGTCCTTTTAGAGATTACCAGATTTGCGGTATAGATTTACAATAAAATATTCTCTATAGATAAACATTTGATAATGTTACAAAGCACTGTGTATAAAGACATATTGTGTCTGCAACAATGGGTGAATATTTCTTTTGAAAAAGGAAAACGCACAAACCAATAGCGTGATCGCACGCAACTACGCCACCACTGCGACATTTCAACTAATGAATTTTCTTTAAACAAATTGCCGACGTCAAAGGTCATCATTCTGTGATGCATTACTCTATTCTTATTAAAATATGTTTACATTATTCCGCGGTGACTTGTAAATATACCCGCATGTCGTATATTTACGTTAACAACTGATATAAAACCGTATCGTCCCATCAATCAATGACAAATATTTACACGTAAACGACGCAAAGATTTAAGCGGCGTCGTTTAGACGAAAACCGCACGAATTAATAATCGAAGTTTTGGGCGTTGGGTAATTGGGACACTATTGTAATTAAGACGTCGAAGAAAATAAAATTTGCCAATTTGGGGACAAGAGTTTAAATAAACACTTTCAGTGCGTTTCCTTATATGGAAAACAGGTATCTAACCTGGCGTTATCAATATTCATGAGTGCATTAACAAAATGGTATTTGTGTGGTGTTCTGTAAGCACGACGCCAAATTTTCCAATAGTCAAAGACTCCGTGTGGTCTTTTCCTTACGCCTCAATTGCGTTCTTCGGTCACAGTCATGTGGAAGAAAACGAATCTATGTAAGCCCGACATCGTTAATATAAAAAAATTTAAATTAAATAAGCACGGTGGAATTACTACAGCTTCATAACTCAGTCTTAGTAAGACGTGGCCGAATTTAATGTAATTTCAGTCATTGGTGAATTGTCCCAAGTAGTTTATTACATCCCATCGAAAATATTTTCTAATTAATTTAATCTGTATTTACTTTTATGATCTCTTAAACTGTCTCAGTTTTTGTGCGTGTTGAGTAAGAATAAGACTACGCTAGAAAAAAATGGATACTAAAAATGTGTATTAATTATATGTATTACGTGACACCATCTCATTGGTGATTTATGACCACACGAATATTCTATGTATCCTTTCTGGTAATTTCATTTAAAATAATTAATTACAGTTGGAAAGTTTAAAAGGAACTTTGCGTCGAAATTTTACCTTATTTATTAAAGGAAACAATGGCGGAGTTCTTTCGTTCAAAAATTAATTCGAATTTATACGGATGAAAATGTTTGTCATGTGGGAGTTGTGCCCATTATGTAAAGTGATAAATAGAATAAATAATTTTTTCGTTGATGAAAAACGAGGTTCTGCTATAGTAAACTACATAACGGTTTCTTAACATTAAAAAAAATCTGCATAAATTTGTATAAAGGAATTCAATGACCACATGTAGGAATTAACTTTTTGAACCAAAAAAAAATCTTTGTTCTACAACACAATGAGCAGATAATTATCATAAGTTTCAAAAGTAGAAACGTCTAATGTTTTTTTTCTTCAATAAACAACGTTCAAAAACCATACAATCAACAAAGCTTAATTCATTTTGAAAGCAATTAAACAATATTAAATTAATATTAATTTATAAAAAATGTGTAATTTAAAAATTTGGATTAACACAAATCTATTTATTTAACAAAAAATGCTCAAAAAACCCTGAATTATAACAATTTTACAAATGTCTAATTTTTTAGTTTTTAAATCAACGTTAACAACTAAAAGAAACCAAAATTATAAAATTTTGAAAAGTGTTTATTTAACAAAAAGTGTGATGAAAATTGTCGGTTTAGCAACAAAGCAAAATGCGCGTAAGTCTTTAGCATCTTTTATTTGCAAAAACAAATACCGTTTTAGTACCAACCGAATTATGAAAATTTTACAAAGGTCTTTAAATTAATTAGTTTTTTTTAGATTTTAAAACGTTAACAAAAATGTAAACGAAATTGTCAACTTGGCGATATAGCAAAATTTGTGCAAGTTACAAAATTAATTACAGTTTTAGTGCCAACTAAATCATGAAAATTTTAAAAACATCTTTAGTTAGATTCAACTTCTGAAAAACACTCGTTAATTTAAAACGAAGTCAAAAAAATTGTCAGTTTGGCAATATAGCAAAATACGTACAAGCTTTAAACTTGCAAACACCAATACAGTTTTAGTACCAACTAAATTATGAAAATTTGACAAAGAGCTTTAACTTAACTATTTTTTTCACTGATTTTTTTTTAAGTTTTAAACCAACGTTAACAATATTGAGACTAACAGTAATTATAAAACCATGAAAAACATTTATTTATTTAACTACCAATAAGTGTAAAAAAAATTGTCAGTTTGGCAACATAGAAAAATACGTGTAAATTCTTACTGATTTTTTTGGAAAAACAAATTCGGTTTTAGTGTCAACTAAATTATAAAAAAATTACCAACATATTTATCTAAATTAAAAATATGAAAAAACACTCATTTATTTGATAAAAATGTGAAAAAAAAGACTGATTTGACAATATAACAAAATACGTGCAAGTTTTTAATGATTTTTTGGCCAAAACTGTCAACTGAATAATGAAAATTTTGACTTTATTTTTAGTTTTTAAATCAATGTTAACAATATGGAGACTAACAAAAACTATTAAAAGGATTTATTTATTTAACTAACAAAAAAGTGTCAAAAAAATTATCAGTTTGGCCACATAGCAAAATACGTACAAGATCTTAACAATTTTTTGCAGGAGTAAATCTAGTTTTAGTGTTTTTACAAACGACTTTAACTAAATAATAATTTTGGAAAACCCTCGTTTCTTCAATTAACAAAACTTGTCACAGAAATTATCAGTTTGACAATATAGCAAAATACGTGCAAGTTTTTAATAATTTTTTTGCACAAACATATTGAGCTTTAGTTCCTTCTCAGTTATGAAAATTTTAAAAACGTCTTAAATATGATTTTTTTTTAGTTTTTAAATCAACGTTAACAATATGGAGACTAACAAAAACTTGAAAAAATATTTATTTAACTAACAAAAAAGTGTCAAAAAAATCATCAGTTTGACAATATAGCAAATACTTGCAAGTCCTTAATAATTTTTTCGTAAAAACAAATTGACTTTTAGTGCCAGCTGAATTATTCAAATTTTAAAAACGTCTTAAATCGAATTATTCTTTTTTAGTTTTTAAATTAACGTTAACAATATGGAGACTAACAAAAACTTTAAAAAACGTTTATTTAACGAACAAAAAAGTGTCAAAAAAACCATCAGTTTAGCAACATAGCAAAATACGTGAAATATCTGAACAATTTTTTTGCAGGAATAAATCAATTTTTAGTGTTAACTAAATTATAAAATTTTACAAACGTCTTTAACTAGATAATAATTTTAAAAAACACTCATTTCTTCAACTAACAAAAATTGTGAAAGAAATTATCGGTTTGACAATATAGCAAAATACGTGCAAGTTCTTAATAATTTTTTTGCAAAAACAAATTGAGCTTTAGTGCCAACTGAATTATGAAAATTTTAGAAACGTCTTAAATGGTATAATTTTTTTTTTAATCAACGTTGACAGTATGGAAACTAACAAAAACTTTAAAAAACATTTATTTATTTAACTAACAAAAAAGTGTCAATTATCAGTTTGGCAACATAGCAAAATACGTGCAATATCTGAACATTTTTTTTGCAGGAGTAAATCAATTTTTAGTGTTAACTAAATTATAAAAATTTCACAAACGTCTTTACTAAATAATAATTTTTAAAAACACTCATTTCTTTAATTAACAAAAATTGTCAATGAACTTATGTTTGACAATATAGCAAAATACGTGCAAGTTTTTAATAATTTTTTTGCACAAACATATTGGGTTTTAGTTCCATCTGAATTATGAAAATTTTAAAAATGTCTTAAATCTGATTTTTTTTAGTTTTTAAATCAACGTTAACAAAATGGAGACTAACTAAAACTTTGAAAAACATTAATTTATTTAACTAACAAAAAAGTGTCAAAAAAATTATCAGTTTGGCAACATAGCAAAATACGTACCAGATTTTAACAAGTTTTGGCAAGAGTAAATCTAGTTTTAGTGTTTTTACAGACGATTTTAACTAAATAATAATTTTGGAAAACCCTCGTTTCTTCAATTAACACAAATTGTCAAAGAAATTATCAGTTTGACAATATAGCAAAATACGTGCAAGTTTATAATAATTTTTTTACACAAAGATATTGAGCTTTAGTTCCATCTCAATTATATAAATTTTAAAAACGTCTAATATCTGATTTTTTTTAGTTTTTAAATCAACGTTAACAATATGGGAACTAACAAAAACTTGAAAAAACATTTATTTAACTAACAAAAAAGAGTCATAAAAATTATCAGTTTGGCAACATAGCAAAATACGTGCAATATCTTAACAATTTTTTTGCAGGAGTAAATTAATTTCTAGTGTTAACTAAATTATAAAATTTTACAAACGTCTTTAACTAAATCATAATTTTGAAAAGCACTCGTTTCTTTAATTAACAAAAAAGCGTCAACAAAATTATCAGTTTGACAATATAGCAAAATACGTGTAAGTTCTTAATAATTTTTTTGTAAAAACAAATTGAGCTTTAGTACTAACTGATTTATAAAATCTTTAAAAACGTATTAAATCGGATATTTTTTTTTAGTTTTTAAATCAACATTAACAGTATGGAAACTAATAATAATTTTGGAAAACCCTCGTTTCTTCAATTAACAAAAATTGTCAAAAAAATTATCAGTTTGACAATATAGCAAAATACGTGCAAGTTTTTAATAATTTTCTTTTTACAAACATATTGAGTTTTAGTTCCTTCTGAATTATGAAAATTAAAAAAAAACGGTTACAATATGGAAACTAACAAAAACTTTAAAAAACCTTTATTCAACTTACAAAAAAGTGTCAAAAAAATCATCAGTTTGGCAACATAGCAAAATACGTGCAGTATCTGAACAATTTTTTTGCAGGAGTAAATCAATTTTTAGTGTTAACTAAATTATAAAATTTTACAAACGTCTTAACTCGGATTATTCTTTTTTGGTTTTTAAATCTAGGTTAACAATATGGAGACTAAGAAAAACTTTAAAAAACACTCGTTTGTTTAATTAACAAAAAAAGCGTTAAAAAAATTATCAGTTTGGCAACATAGCAAAATACGTACAAGATTTTAACAAGTTTTGGCAAGAGTAAATCTAGTTTTAGTGTTTTTACAAACGATTTTAACTAAATAATAATTTTGGAAAACACTCGTTTTTTTAATTAACAAAAATTGTCAAAAAAATTATCAGTTTGACAATATAGCAAAATACGTGCAAGTTTTTAATAATTATTTTTTCACAAACATATTGAGTTTTAGTTCCTTCTGAATTATGAAAATTAAAAACGTCTTAAATCGGATTATTCTTTTTTAGTTTTTAAATCAACGTTAACAATATGGATACTAACAAAAACTTTAAAAAACATTTATTTAACTAACAAGAAAGTGTCAAAAAAATTATCAGTTTGGCAACATAGCAAAATACGTGCAATATCTGAACAATTTTTTTGCAGGAGTAAATCACTTTTTAGTGTTAACTAAATTAGAAAATTTTACAAACGTCTTTAACTAAATAATAATTTTGAAAAACACTCGTTTCTTTAATTAACAAAAAAGCGTCAAAAAAATTATCAGTTTGGCAACATAGCAAAATACGTACGAGATTTTAATAAGTTTTGGCAAGAGTAAATCTAGTTTTAGTGTTAACTAAATTACCAAAATTTTACAAACGATTTTAACTAAATAATAATTTTTAGAAAACCCTCGTTTCTTCAATTAACAAAAATTGTCAAAAAAATTATCAGTTTGACAATATAGCAAAATACGTGAAGTTTTTAATAATTATTTTTAACAAACATATTGAGTTTTAGTTCCTTCTGAATTATGAAAATTTTAGAAACGTCCTTAATTAAATAATTTTTTTTAAATCAACGGTTACAATATGGAAACTAACAAAAACTTTAAAAAACCTTTATTCAACTTACAAAAAAGTGTCAAAAAAATCATCAGTTTGGCAACATAGCAAAATACGTGCAATATCTGAACAATTTTTTTGCAGGAGTAAATCAATTTTTAGTGTTAACTAAATTATAAAATTTTACAAACGTCTTTAACTAAATAATAATTTTAAAGAACACTCGTTTCTTTAATTAACAAAAAAGCGTTAAAAAAATTATCAGTTTGGCAACATAGCAAAATACGTACGAGATTTTAATAAGTTTTGGCAAGAGTAAATCTAGTTTTAGTGTTTTTACAAACGATTTTAACTAAATAATAATTTTTAGAAAACCCTCGTTTCTTCAATTAACAAAAATTGTCAAAAAAATTATCAGTTTGACAATATAGCAAAATACGTGCAAGTTTTTAATAATTTTTTTTTACAAACATATTGAGTTTTAGTTCCTTCTGAATTATGAAAATTAAAAAAAACGGTTACAATATGGAAACTAACAAAAACTTTAAAAAACCTTTATTCAACTAACAAAAAAGTGTCAAAAAAATCATCAGTTTGGCAACATAGCAAAATACGTGCAATATCTGAACAATTTTTTTGCAGGAGTAAATCAATTTTTAGTGTTAACTAAATTATAAAATTTTACAAACGTCTTTAAATAAATAATAATTTTAAAGAACACTCGTTTCTTTAATTAACAAAAAAGCGTCAAAAAAATTATCAGTTTGGCAACATAGCAAAATACGTACGAGATTTTAACAAGTTTTGGCAAGAGTAAATCTAGTTTTAGTGTTTTTACAAACGATTTTAACTAAATAATAATTTTGGAAAACCCTCGTTTCTTCAATTAACAAAAATTGTCAAAAAAATTATCAGTTTGACAATATAGCAAAATACGTGCAAGTTTTTATATAATTTTTTTTTTACAAACATATTGAGTTTTAGTTCCTTCTGAATTATGAAAATTAAAAAAAAACGGTTACAATATGGAAACTAACAAAAACTTTAAAAAACCTTTATTCAACTTACAAAAAAGTGTCAAAAAAATCATCAGTTTGGCAACATAGCAAAATACGTGCAGTATCTGAACAATTTTTTTGCAGGAGTAAATCAATTTTTAGTGTTAACTAAATTATAAAATTTTACAAACGTCTTTAACTAAATAATAATTTTGAAAAACACTAGTTTGTTTAATTAACAAAAAAAGCGTTAAAAAAATTATCAGTTTGGCAACATAGCAAAATACGTACAAGATTTTAACAAGTTTTGGCAAGAGTAAATCTAGTTTTAGTGTTTTTACAAACGATTTTAACTAAATAATAATTTTGGAAAACACTCGTTTCTTTAATTAACAAAAATTGTCAAAAAAATTATCAGTTTGACAATATAGCAAAATACGTGCAAGTTTTTAATAATTTTTTTTTCACAAACATATTGAGTTTTAGTTCCTTCTGAATTATGAAAATTAGAAACCGTTTTAAATAGGATATTTTTTTTTTAGTTTTTAAATCAACGTTAATAGTATGGAAACTAACAAAAACTTTAAAAAACATTTAGTTATTTAACTAACAAAAAAGTGTCAAAAGAATTATCAGTTTGGCAACAGCAAAATACGTGAAACATCTGAAAAAATTTTTTACAGAAGTAAATCAATTTTTAGTGTCAACTAAATTATAAAAATTTTACAAAGGTCTTTAACTAAATAATAATTTTGAAAAACATTCGTTTCTTCAATTAACAAAAAAGCGTCAAAAAAATTATCAGTTTGGCAACATAGCAAAATACGTACAAGATTTTAACAAGTTTTGGCAAGAGTAAATCACTTTTTAGTGTTAACTAAATTAGAAAATTTTACAAACGATTTTAACTAAATAATAATTTTTAGAAAACCCTCGTTTCTTCAATTAACAAAAATTGTCAAAAAAATTATCAGTTTGACAATATAGCAAAATACGTGCAAGTTTTTAATAATTTTTTTTTACAAACATATTGAGTTTTAGTTCCTTCTGAATTATGAAAATTAAAAAAAACGGTTACAATATGGAAACTAACAAAAACTTTAAAAAACCTTTATTCACCTAACAAAAAAGTGTCAAAAAAATCATCAGTTTGGCAACATAGCAAAATACGTGCAATATCTGAACAATTTTTTTGCAGGAGTAAATCAATTTTTAGTGTTAACTAAATTATAAAATTTTACAAACGTCTTTAACTAAATAATAATTTTAAAGAACACTCGTTTCTTTAATTAACAAAAAAGCGTCAAAAAAATTATCAGTTTGGCAACATAGCAAAATACGTACGAGATTTTAACAAGTTTTGGCAAGAGTAAATCTAGTTTCAATGTTAAATAAATTATAAAGATTTCACAAACGTCTTTAACTAAATAATAATTTTTAAAAACACTCGTTTCTTCAATTAACAAAAATTGTCAATGAACTTATCAGTTTGACAATATAGCAAAATACGTGTAAGTTCCGAATAATTTTTTTGTAAAAACAAATTGAGCTTTAGTGCCAACTGAATTATGAAAATTTTAAAAACGTTTTAAATCGGGAATTTTTTTTTAGTTTTTAAATCAACGTTAACAGTATGGAAACTAACAAAAACTTTAAAAAACATTTATTTATTTAACTAACAAAAAAGTGTCAAAAAAATTATCAGTTTGGCAACATAGCAAAATACGTGCAATATCTAAACAATTTTTTGCAGGAGTAAATCAATTTTTAGTGTTAACTAAATTATAAAAATTTTACAAACGTCTTTAACTAAATAAAATTTTGAAAAACACTCGTTTCTTAAATTAACAAAAAAGCGTCAAAAAAATTATCAGTTTGGCAACATAGCAAAATACGTACAAGATTTTAACAAGTTTTGGCAAGAGTAAATCTAGTTTTAGTGTTTTTACAAACGTTTTTAACTAAATAATAATTTTGAAAAACACACTTCTTCAATTAACAAAAAATTGTCAAAGAATTTATCAGTTTGACAATATAGCAAAACACGTGCAAGTTTTTAATGTTTTTTTTTACAAACATATTGAGTTTTAGTTCCATCTGAATTATGATAATTTTAAAAATGTCTTAAATCGGATTTTTTTTAGTTTTGAAATCAATGTTAACAATATGGAGACTAACAAAAACTTTGAAAAACATTAATTTATTTAACCAACAAAAAAGTGTCAAAAAAATTATCAGTTTGGCAACATAGCAAAATACGTGCAATTTCTGAACAATTTTTTTACAGGAGTAAATCAGTTTTTAGTGTTACCTAAATTATAAAATTTTACAAACGTCTTTAACTAAATAATAATTTTAAAGAACACTCGTTTCTTTAATTAACAAAAAAGCGTCAAAAAAATTATCAGTTTGGCAACATAGCAAAATACGTACGAGATTTTAACAAGTTTTGGCAAGAGTAAATCTAGTTTTAGTGTTTTTACAAACGATTTTAACTAAATAATAATTTTGGAAAACCCTCGTTTCTTCAATTAACAAAAATTGTCAAAAAAATTATCAGTTTGACAATATAGCAAAATACGTGCAAGTTTTTATATAATTTTTTTTTTACAAACATATTGAGTTTTAGTTCCTTCTGAATTGCAAAAATTTTAAAAACGTCTTAAATCGGATTATTCTTTTTCACTTTTTAAATCAACGTTAACAATATAGAGACTAACTAAAACTTTAAAAACATTTATTTAACTAACGAAAAGGTGTCAAATAAATTATCAGTTTGACAACATAGCAAAATACATGCAAGATCTTAATAATTTTTTGTAGGAGTACATCCAGTATTAGTGTTAACTGAATTATAAAAGTATCACAAACGTCTTTAACTAAATAATAATTTTGAAAAACACTCGTTTCTTTAATTAACAAAAAAAGCGTTAAAAAAATTATCAGTTTGGCAACATAGCAAAATACGTACAAGATTTTAACAAGTTTTGGCAAGAGTAAATCTAGTTTTAGTGTTTTTACAAACGATTTTAACTAAATAATAATTTTGGAAAACACTCGTTTCTTTAATTAACAAAAATTGTCAAAAAAATTATCAGTTTGACAATATAGCAAAATACGTGCAAGTTTTTAATATTTTTTTTCACAAACATATTGAGTTTTAGTGCTAACTGAATTATAAAAATTTTAAAAATGTCTTAAATCAAATTTTTTTTAGTTTTTAAATCACTGTTAACAATATGAAGACTAACAAAAACTTTAAAAAACCTTTATTTAACTAACAAAAAAGTGTCAAAAAAATCATCAGTTTGGCAACATAGCAAAATACGTGCAATATCTGAACAATTTTTTTGCAGGAGTAAATCAATTTTTAGTGTTAACTAAATTATAAAATTTTACAAACGTCTTTAACTAAATAATAATTTTAAAGAACACTCGTTTCTTTAATTAACAAAAAAGCGTCAAAAAAATTATCAGTTTGGCAACATAGCAAAATACGTACGAGATTTTAACAAGTTTTGGCAAGAGTAAATCTAGTTTTACTTCCATCTGAATTATGAAAATTTTAACAACGGATTTTTTTCAGTTTATGAATCAACGTTAACAATATGGAGACTAACAAAAACTTAAAAAAACATTTATTTAACTAACAAAAAAAAGTCAAAAAAATTATCAGTTTGACAGTATAGCAAAATACTTGCAAGTTCTTAATAATTTTTAATTTTTTTGTAAAAACAAATTGAGTTTTAGTGCCAACTGAATTATAAGAATTTTAAAAACGTCTTAAATCGGATTATTCTTTTTTAGTTTTTAAATCAACGTTAACAATATGGAGACTAACAAAAACTTTAAAAAACGTTTATTTAACTAACAAAAAAGTATCAAAAAAACCATCAGTTTGGCAACATAGCAAAATACGTGCAATTTCTGAACAATTTTTTTACAGGAGTAAATCAGTTTTTAGTGTTAACTAAATTATAAAATTTTACAAACGTCTTTAACTAAATAATAATTTTAAAGAACACTCGTTTCTTTAATTAACAAAAAAGCGTCAAAAAAATTATCAGTTTGGCAACATAGCAAAATACGTACGAGATTTTAACAAGTTTTGGCAAGAGTAAATCTAGTTTTAGTGTTTTTACAAACGATTTTAACTAAATAATAATTTTTAGAAAACCCTCGTTTCTTCAATTAACAAAAATTGTCAAAAAAATTATCAGTTTGACAATATAGCAAAATACGTGCAAGTTTTTAATAATTTTTTTTTACAAACATATTGAGTTTTAGTTCCTTCTGAATTATGAAAATTTTAGAAACGTCCTTAATTAAATAATTTTTTTTAAATCAACGTTGACAGTATGGAAACTAACAAAAACTTTAAAAACAATTAATTTATTTAACTAACAAAAAAGTGTCAATTATCAGTTTGGCAAAATTGCAAAATACGTGCAATATCTGAACAATTTTTTTGTAGCTGTAAATCAATTTTTAGTGTTAACTAAATTATAAAATTTTACAAAGGTCTTTAACTAAATAATAATTTTGAAAAACACTTGTTTCTTCAATTAACAAAAAGCGTTAAAAATTATCAGTTTGGCAACATAGCAAAATACGTACAAGATCTCAATAATTTTTTTGCAGGAGTAAATCTAGTTTTAGTGTTAACTAAATTATAAAAATTTTACAAACGACTTTAACTATATAATAATTTAGGAAAACACTCGTTTCTTCAATTAACAAAAATTGTCAAAGAAATTATCAGTTTCACAATATAGCACAATACGTGCAAGTTTTTAATAATTTTTTTGCATAAACATATTGAGCTTTAGTGCCAACTGAATTATGAAAATTTTAGAAACGTCCTTAATTAGATAATTTTTTTTTCAACGTTGACAGTATGGAAACTAACAAAAACTTTAAAAAAACATTTATTTATTTAACTAACAAAAAAGTGTCAAAAAAATTATCAGTTTGACAACATAGCAAAATACGTGCAATATCTGAACAATTTTTTTGCAGGAGTAAATCAATTTTTAGTGTTAACTAAATTATAAAAATTTCACAACGTCTTTAAATAAATAATAATTTTAAAGAACACTCGTTGCTTTAATTAACAAAAAAGCGTCAACAAAATTATCAGTTTGGCAACATAGCAAAATACGTACGAGATTTTAACAAGTTTTGGCAAGGGTGAATCTAGTTTTAGTGTTAATTAAATTATAAAAATTTAACAAACGACTTTTAACTAAATAATTATTTTGGAAAACACTCGTTTCTGCAATTAACAAAAATTGTCAAAGAATATATCAGTTTGACAATATAGCACAATACGTGTAAGTTCTTATTAATTTTTTGCAAAAACAAATTGAGCTTTAGTGCCAACTGAATTATGAAAATTTTAGAAACGTTCTTAATTGAATAATTCTTTTTTTAAATCAACGATAACAGTATGGAAACTAACAAAAACTTTAAAAAACATTTATTTATTTAACTAACAAAAAAGTGTAAATTATCAGTTTGGCAACATAGCAAAATACGTGCAATATCTGAACATTTTTTTTTGCAAGAGTAAATCAATTTTTAGTGTTAACTAAATTATAAAAATTTTACAAACGTCTTTAACTAAATAATAATTTTGAAAAACACTCGTTTCTTTAATTAACAAAAATTGTGAAAGAAATTATCGGTTTGACAATATAGCAAAATACGTGTAAGTTCTTAATAATTTTTTTGCAAAAACAAATTGAGTTTTAGTGCCAACTGAGTTATAAAAATTTTAAAAACTTCTTAAATCGGATTATTCTTTTTTAGTTTTTAAATCAACGTTAACAATATGGATACTAACAAAAACTTTAAAAAACATGTATTTATTTACGTAACAAAAAAGTGTCAAAAAAATTTTCTCAGTTTGGCAACATAGCAAAGTACGTGCAAGATCTTAATATTTTTTTTATAGGAGTAAATCCAGTTTTAGTGTTAACTGAATTATAAAAATTTGACAAACTTCTTTAACTAGCTAATAATTTTGAAAAACACTCGTTTCTTTAATTAAAAAAAATTGTCAAAGAAATTATCAGTTTGACAATATAGCAAAATACGTGCAAGTTCTTAATAATTTTTTTGCAAAAACAAATTGAGTTTTACTGCTAACTGAAATATAAAAATTTTAAAAACGTCTTAAATCGGATTATTCTTTTTTAGTTTTTAAATCAACGTTAACAATATGGATACTAACAAAAACTTTAAAAAACAGTTATTTATTTAACTAACAAAAAAGTGTCAAAAAAATAATCAGTTTGGCAACATAGTAAAATACGTGCAAAATCTTAATAATTTTTTTAAAGGAGTAAATCCAGTTTTAGTGTTAACTAAATTATAAAAATTTGACAAACGTCTTTAATTAGATAATAATTTTGAAAAACATTCGTTTATTTAACTAATAAAAAAGTGTCAAAAAAATTATCAGTTTGGCAACATAGCAAAATACGTGCAAAACCTTAATAATTTTTTTGTAGGAGTAAATCTAATTTTAGTGCCAACTGAATTATAAAAATTTTAAAAACGTCTTAAATTGGATTATTCTTTTTTAGTTTTTAAATCAACGTTAACAATATGGAGACTAACAAAAACTTTAAAAAACGTTTATTTAACTAACAAAAAAGTGTCAAAAAAATTATCAGTTTGGCAACATAGCAAAATACGTGCAAGATCTTAATAATTTTTTTATAGGAGTAAATCCAGTTTTAGTGTTAACTGAATTATAAAAATTTGACAAACGTCTTTAACTAGATAATAATTTTGAAAAACCTTTATTCACCTAATTAAAAGTGTCAAAAAAATTATCAGTTTGGCAACATAGCAAAATACGTGCAATATCTGAACAATTTTTTTGCAGGAGTAAATCAATTTTTAGTGTTAACTAAATTATAAAATTTTAAATCAACGTTCTTTGGAAACTAAATAATAATTTTAAAGAACACTCGTTTCTTTAATTAACAAAAAGCGTCAAAAATTATCAGTTTGGCAACATAGCAAAATACGTGCAAGATCTTAATAATTTTTTTATAGGAGTAAATCCAGTTTTAGTGTTAACTAAATTATAAAAATTTGACAAACGTCTTTAACTAGATAATAATTTTGAAAAACATTCGTTTATTCAATTAACAAAAATTGTCAAAGAAATTATCAGTTTCACAATATAGCACAATACGTGCAAGTTTTTAATAATTTTTTTGCATAAACATATTGAGTTTTACTTCCATCTGAATTATGAAAATTTTAGAAACGTCTTAAATGGAATAATTTTTTTTTAATCAACGTTGACAGTATGGAACCTAACAAAAACTTTAAAAACGTTTATTTATTTAACTAACAAAAAAGTGTCAATTATCAGTTTGGCAACAGCAAAATATGTGCATTATCTGAACATTTTTTTTGCAGGAGTAAATCAATTTTTAGTGTTAAATAAATTATAAATATTTCACAAACGTCTTTAACTAAATAATGATTTTTAAAAACACTCGTTTCTTCAATTAACAAAAAAGCGTCAAAAAAATTATCAGTTTGGCAACATAGCAAAATACGTACAAGATTTTAACAAGTTTTGGCAAGAGTAAATCTAGTTTTAGTGTTTTTACAAACGATTTTAACTAAATAATAATTTTTAGAAAACCCTCGTTTCTTCAATTAACAAAAATTGTCAAAAAAATTATCAGTTTGACAATATAGCAAAATACGTGCAAGTTTTTAATAATTTTTTTTTACAAACATATTGAGTTTTAGTTCCTTCTGAATTATGAAAATTAAAAAAAACGGTTACAATATGAAAACTAACAAAAACTTTGAAAAACATTAATTTATTTAACCAACAAAAAAGTGTCAAAAAAATTATCAGTTTGGCAACATAGCAAAATACGTGCAATATCTAAACATTTTTTTTGCAGGAGTAAATCAATTTTTAGTGTTAACTAAATTATAAAAATTTTACAAACGACTTTAACTATATAATAATTTTGGAAAACACTCGTTTCTTCAATTAACAAAAATTGTCAAAGAAATTATCAGTTTGACAATAAACCAAAATACTTGCAAGTCCTTTATATATTTTTTTGTAAAATCAAATTGAGTTTTAGTGCCAATTTAAATATAAAAATTTTAAAAACGTCTTAAAACGGATTATTCCTTTTTAGTTTTTAAATCAACGTTAACAACATGGAGACTAACAAAAACTTTAAAAAACATTTATTTAACTAACAAAAAAATGTCAAAAAAATAATCAGTTTGACAATATAGCAAAATACGTGCAAATTCTTAATATTTTTTTTGCAAAAACTAATTGCGTTTTAGTGCCAACTGAATTATAAAAATTTTAAAAATGTTTTAAATCGGATTATTTTTTTTTAGTTTTTAAATCAACGTTAACAATATGGAGACTAACCAAAACTTTAAAAAACATTAATTTATTTAACTAACAAAAAAGTGTCAAAAAAATTATCAGTTTGGCAACATAGCAAAATACGTGCAAAATCTGAACAATTTTTTTACAGGAGTAAATCAATTTTTAGTGTTAACTGAATTATAAAAATTTGACAAACGTCTTTAACTAGATAATAATTTTGAAAAACATTCGTGTATTCAATTAACACAAATTGTCAAAGAAATTATCAGTTTGACAATATAGCAAAATACGTGCAAGTTCTTAATAATTTTTTTGCAAAAACAAATTGAGCTTTAGTGCCAACTGAATTATGAAAATTTTAGAAACGTCCTTAATTAGATAATTTTTTTTAAATCAAGGTTGACAGTATAGAAACTAACAAAAACTTTAAAAAACATTTATTTATTTAACTAACAAAAAAGTAAAAAAAAAAAGTATCAGTTTGACAATATAGCAAAATACGTGCAAGTTTTTAATAATTTTTCTTTCACAAACATATTGAGTTTTAGTTCCTTCTGAATTATGAAAATTAAAAAAAAACGTTAACAATATGAAAACTAACAAAAACTTTAAAAAACCTTTATTTAACTAACAAATAAGTGTCAAAAAAATCATCAGTTTGGCAACATAGCAAAATACGTGCAATATCTGAACAATTTTTTTGCAGGAGTAAATCAATTTTTAGTGTTAACTAAATTATAAAATTTTACAAACGTCTTTAACTAAATAATAATTTTGAAAAACACTCGTTTCTTTAATTAACAAAAATTGTCAATGAACTTATCAGTTTGACAATATAGCAAAATACGTGTAAGTTCTTAATATTTTTTTTTGCAAAAACAAATTCAGCTTTAGTGCCAATTGAATTATAAAAATTTTAGAAACGTTTTAAATGGGATATTTTTTTAGTTTTTAAATCAACGTTAAAATTATGGAAACCAACAAATACTTTAAAAAACATTTATTTATTTAACTAACAAAAAAGTGTCAAAAAAATTATCAGTTTGGCAACATAGCAAAATACGTGCAATATCTGAACAATTTTTTTGCAGGAGTAAATCAATTTTTAGTGTTAACTAAATTATAAAATTTTACAAAGGTCTTTAACTAAATAATAATTTTGAAAAACACTCGTTTCTTCAATTAACAAAAATTGTGAAAAAAATTATCGGTTTGACAATATAGCAAATTACGTGCAAGTTCTTAATAATTTTTTTGCAAAAACAAATTGAGCTTTAGTGCCAACTGAATTATGAAAATTTTAGAAACGTCCTTAATTAGATAATTTTTTTTAAATCAACGTTGACAGTATGGAAACTAACAAAAACTTTAAAAAACATTTATTTATTTACGTAACAAAAAAGTGTCAAAAAAATTATCAGTTTGGCAACATAGCAAAGTACGTGCAAGATCTTAATATTTTTTTTATAGGAGTAAATCCAGTTTTAGTGTTAACTGAATTATAAAAATTTGACAAACTTCTTTAACTAGCTAATAATTTTGAAAAACGTTCCTTTATTCAATTAACAAAAATTGTCAAAGAAATTATCAGTTTGACAATAAAGCAAAATACTTGCAAGTTCTTAATAATTTTTTTGTAAAAACAAATTGAGTTTTAGTGCCAACTGAATTTAAAAACTTTAAAAACGTCTTAAATCGGATTATTCTGTTTCAGTTTTTAAATCAACATTAACAAACTTTAGACTAACAAAAACTTAAAAGAAAATTATTTATTTATCTAATTTGTCAAAAAAATTGTCAGTTTGGTAACAGCAAAATACGTGCTAAGCATTCATTTATTTTCTTACATTTTTTTTAAATTTTTTATTTTATGTTCAGAACCCCAAAACTAAGAAAAATCATAAAGTTTCAAAAAACATTCATTTATTTGTTTATCAAAAAAAAGTCAAAGAAATTGCGAGTTTTGCAATATAGCAAATTACGTTCAAGTTTTTATTATTTTTCTCACAAAACCAAATACAGTTTGAATTATGCACATTTTACGAACGTCTTTAACTAGATAAAAATTTAAAAAAACACTCGTTTATTCAATTAACAAATATTTGCAAGAATATCGTCAGTTTGATAATCTAGCAAAATACGTGCAAGTTCTTAATAATTTTTGGCAAAAAAAAGTCCAATTGTAGTGCCAACTGCATTATGAAAATTTTAAAAAAGTTTTTAACTAGATTATTTTTTTAGTTTTTAAATCAATGTTAACAATATTAAGAATAACAAAAACTATGAACTTATGTAAAAGATTTATTAGTAAACTAACAAAAAACTGTCAAAAATTATCAGTTTGGCAACATAGCAAAATACGTGCAAGATTTTAATAATTTTTTTGCAGGAGTAAATCCAGTTTTAGTGTTAACTGAATTATAAAAATTTGACACAAACATCTTTAACTAGATAATTTTGAAAAATACTCGTTTGATCAATTAACAAAAATTGCCAAAGAAATTGTCAGTTTGACAATATAATAAAATACGTGCAAGCTAATTTTTTGGCGAAAACAAATCCAGTTTTAGTTTCAACTAAATTTAAAAAAATTACAAACGTCTTTAACTGGAAAGGTTAACAAAATTAAAAATAACAAAATTTATAAAAATTTGAAAAACATTCATCTATTTAATAAAAATTTGTCAAAGAAATTGTCAGTTTGGAATTTAGCAAAATTTGTGCAAAATCCTTGATTACATTTTTTAAAAAAACTTTCAAAGTTCTATTGGCAATTGATTAAAAAAAATTGAGTCTACAAATTTTAATTTTTTTTATTTAATTAAAAAAGTTTGGTAATTTAGCTAAATTTTTGAACTTTTTGCCAAAGCATTAAAACTGTTATTACCAACTAAGTCATTAAAATTTTACTATTTGATAACATTAAGTAAACGCATACAACTCCAGAAATACAAACGTCTTTAATTTTTAAAAAAATTTTGTTTGGTTAGTTTTTGCAATAACGTTAAATTGTATTACCATAAATTTAGATAATTTTAACAAAGGTAAAGTCAGTTTGATAATTTAGCAAATTTTGTGGAAATTTCTATTGCCAATTGATTTAAGAAATTACAAATTGGAAAACTAGTAAACATATAAAATTCAAAAATACAGAAATCTAATTTAATAATTTTTTATATTTCTTCACGTAAACATTTTTTGTTTTTTAACAAAGAAAGAGCCACCTGAGTATTTTTTGCACAATGTGTCTAAATTATTTATTGCATATTTACGTTTACAATTTAAAACATTGCCGCAACTAATTCATGCAAGTTTTACAATTTGGTAAAGTTAAGTAAGCGTATCAAATTTCAAAAAAACTTCATTTAGTTATTTTTTCCAAAACGTTAGAAAACATTTATTATGAGAAATTTACACAATTTCAAAAACACCAATGTCTATTTTATTTGTTATTAATTTTTATATTTTTTTTTGCTTTTGATAAATTTTTTGCAAAAACATTTAAAGCTTTGTTGCCAAGCAAATAATAAAAGCTTTACCGTTTCAAAAAAAGTTAGGTAGTTACAAATCAAAAAACACAAACCTCATTAATTTGATTATTTTTTTTGAACAGTATTATTATAAAAATAATTATAAGTAATGTAAAATTATTTAAAGCTCTATAGTCATCTAAATCTTGAAAATTTTACAGTTTAGCGTATAAAGTATTTTGACTTTATTTTTAAGCGTTAATTTAATTTTCAGAACATTATTTCAAAAGATATAACAAAAAAATAAATAAAATTATAAACTTTTTTCAAACATCAATTCATTTATTAGAAAAATGTCAAGCAAAGAGTTTGGTAATTGAATAAAATGTGTTCCAATTTTTGATAATTTTAAACGTTTAAAGCTTTAATGCCAAGTAAATCATAAAACTTTTACAGTTTGGTGAAAGTATGAAGACACATGTAAAAGAACGTCTTTAATTTGACTATTTTTTCAATTTTTTTTTTAATTCATGTTAGCAAAATGTGTATACGTTTATGATAAAATCTTTTGCAAAATCGTTTAAAACTCTATGGTCATATAAATCTAAATCACAGATCAAAGAATACAAACGTTTTTAATTTTATTAATTTTTCAAAAACAAGTTTTTTTAATAAAGAAATTGTCAAAATGGTAGTGTTGCAATTTAAAAAAACGTGTAGAAATTGTTTGTGAAATCATTTAAAGCTCTATGGCCATCTACAGTTTGTTATATGTTTGTTTGTGCCAACTGAAACATGTAAAATTACGATTTGAATAATTTTAATAAGTTTAAAAAAATTTTATCTTAAAACTTTAAAAGCAAACAAAAATCCCAGATAATGCTAGTAATAGAATGAATTTTATATACAAATGTTTTTATTTATTTATTTTAAGTTTTAGTCTGTTATATATATAAATACTAAAAGTTTCTATGTATATAATGGGCATTATAAAATAAAAATGTATCTATTTATTAAAAAAAAATTGTTAAAGAAAAAACTGTTAAAATGACATTCAAATATTCCAGTGCTGATGAGTCTCAAAAAGAGGGTTATTGGTTCTCGCAATTATTCTGACACATTTTTGACACTTTGTGCAGAACATTTACAAAATCTACAAACTAACTAACATCTTTTATAAAATGTTAACATTGTCATTTATACCAAAATTTGCTAGACTAACTTAGTCTGTATAAAATCAATGGTCGTTAGACGCAATTTTGCTAATTCAACCTAAAAGCTTTTAAAGTCAAAAATTCTAATTTCTGTATTTGAAACAACGATATTAACCGAAGAAAGCTGAAGTTTGTAATTGTAAGAAGCGAAAGTGACGTGATACAAAAACTGAAATAAAAGTTTTGTAAACGTTTTTCTGTTATAAAAAAATTTCTTGTTTGTTTTATTTGAAATTTAAACTGTTTTTTATACTATTTTGATAAAATTCGTGATGGTAAAGTAAATTATAAAGTAGTAGGCGTTGTTTTATAGTTTCAGTTTTCTTAATAATTATGACACACTTGACTAATACCCATAGAAAGCTTGCTCTAATTATGGTTTCTATGCAACCACAAAAAGCACTAAAAAAGCGTTGGTTTTAAAAGCTACCAAATAAGCTTGTTCTTGTAGACGAATGCGTTGTTTTTGAGCGCCAAAAATTATTTGCAGCCATAATAAAGCTCGATAAGAATTGGTTAGCAACGCCACGAATGTTGTGTTTTTTTAACATCGTAAGCTTTTAGTTGTACATCAAAGCTTTGTCCATTTCAAAGTTCGTCCAATTACAAAAATGTGCTTTTTCCTGAAAAGCACTTATTTTAATTACACAATTTTTATCGAACATTTAACGTTATGATAACGGCAAACGCCGATGTTTTTTTTCAAACCGAATTTTAGATAATCGTAAAATCTTGGAAGGAAATAAGAAGTGAAACGCAACCCGCATTATTGAGTTAGCGCCGGAGCTTATTAGAATTTTTGCTACTTTTCATAATAGTGGGTCAGGGATTCTCGCCCCGCCTGAAAAATAGTTAAAATTTGACGAATTCTCTTCTGGTGCAAAGCTTTTACAAAACAACCTTTAACAAGCAAACAAAAACCTACTAAGGTCAGACTAATTACACTAATTAATCCAACTGCTCCCTTTGTCAAAGACTCAACAATCTCACTAACAGTGTACTGTGCTACTTGATCTCATACAAGAAGGCTGTTTCGATTGCTATAATTACCGTCGACGTTACTGTTTTCTTTCTCTATCATGATTGATTGTAAACGTTGCCGTCTTTGTTTAGCGGAATGTTGGTAGGATACTAGTCTTCAGTGTCTTTCTGACTGCCAACACGCGCAGTTCTACCGAGGAATAAACCCGAGTTAGTCCGGTTTCAGACGTCGTCGTCGTAGTTACGTATCGCACCTCGCTCGAAAGCTCCTATTTTTTTTCTTTACGGTGTTATCGGAAGTGACCTCGAATGGATTATGTTTATCATTAAAGGATAACCTTTTAGCGCCAAAGGAAAATTAGTGATTTTTTGGTTGATACCAAAAAACAGTGCCTTCTTGTTCAGTGGATTTTTTTATTACTTAAATTAGTGCGTTAGTGCAAGATTAATGGATTAAAACCTTTTTTTTTCTATTTGTGAGTGAGCTTTTATTTTTCGCACATTATTACTATCCCCTTTTTACACTTTAATTACGTTCGATAACGCTGAAAATATAAAAAGCTTCTTTGGCACACTTCGCTTTTAATGTTTCCTTGCACATAGATAATATCTTCCTTATCAAGATGAAGGATTATGCACTTTGAGCACGAAACATTAATAGATATGCGTGTAAAATTAACACGTAATCGTAACGAGTGCTGCGATTTTAAAGCTCCAACGTTAAAGTTGAGCTTTAACACGTAAAAACAAATTGTCGCATAATCGCTACTTGTTTTCATTTTATTACAATTAGAATTTTTTATGCAAACAATAAGCGTCGTGACTATTTAAAGTGCTCGGATACAAGCGCGAAATTCGAGCTTAAAGCTCCTTACAGGAAACGCACAAAAAAAACGACAAACAATCGACAATCTACCCACTAGATTAAGCGAAGGAAAATTTGTCGGCCAGATGTTTTGTTTGGTGCGCGAACTAGATAACCAAATAAATAATTCGTCCGAAAAGAAAGGAAAATGTAAAATAAAAATACGTTCAGTGCGAACAGTAATTTTCTTCTTTTGTAAAATATTCATCGAATTACACACGAAAAATTTTCTTTACGCAGCGCGCCGTCGTTCCAGTTTAAATTGAAAAGTTTCAAGTAAATTAGTGTGTTACCGTAGTTTGTTAAAAAAAACAAGTGCGACTTAATTACGTTTTTTAATCAAAATTGCTCTTACTTTAATTAACACGGCCTACTAGTGTTGCTATTATTTTTTCGTGTTCAACGTAAAAATATTTTGCTCTGTGGCGAATTTGATGTTGGTGATTTTTTTGGATTCGTGTTTAATTATTGAGAATTTTTATTAGTGTGCTTCTGTAATTTGTAATTGAAACCGTGGTAATTTTTTTAATTATTTAGTTATTTTGAATTGTTTATTTATTTTAACCGTTTGTGATTCTGTCTAAATCAGCTTTTCTAACTCATTTTTTTTTAAATTTTACAAAAATAAACACCCATCTTTTTTACAAAAAATGTGAATAAAAATAAATGTTCATAAAAACGTTGTGATACAATGTGTTTCAGTTTCTTCAATCAAACTCGTGTAAACGCCCGTGCGATTTATTAATATTTCTTCAATTCAAACTCATTTTGTTTTAATTAAATTAGCCTACTTAAAGATAATTAATAGCAGAACAATGCTACATTTTAATAGAAGTTTTATACTTTTTGATTGTTTTGATTTAAAAAAAACTTAAGTTTTATAGGTACTATTTTTGTCTAATTTTCTAAATAATTTTTACGAGTATTTTTATTTATAGTAGCTTAGTAATAGTCATTTTAAATCGTTTTTACATTTGTCGTTTAATGAAAATCAACTAAAAATAAATTATAAAAAATCTAAAATTTTTGTAATTGTAATTAATAATTAGGCGATCATAAAAATTTTTAATTTTGTCAAAAAATAATTTTGTTGCTTTGATTTTACTTACATCAATTGGCAGAAGTTAAATAATTTTGTTTTTATTTCTTTACGTAATTAGAATAAATTATAGATTTTAGATAATACTTTTTAAACACAATAAAGTTTCTTCTGACTTAATTAAACTTGTGTAAAAACACTTGCGATTTGTTGATAATTTCATTTAAATTCATATTGTTTTAATTAAATTAGCCTACTTAAAAATCTTGTAATTTACAAGTTCCTACGTGAATCTACGATAGCTACATACAAAAGTTTAATTTTTTTATTTTAAGAATTAAAATAGTTTTGTTGAATTATAAAGTTATTTTTTTTTAATTTATAATTAAATTGCGCGACCGTTCAATCGATTAATAATTTTTTTTAAATAAAAATCTTAGTTTAAAGTTCAGATAAATTAAAAAATTTTATTTTAATTTAAGTAAATTATTTAAATTTTGTAAATGTTTATTTTTTATATGCAAAAAAATTTAATTGTTGCATGGTTTAAAGCATTCTCTGTTCAACCGTAAAGATTAATCTAAATTTAATTAGCATAGCCAACTTTAAAAAAAACAGAACTAATTTGTTAATTTTTTTTTAATGTTTTGATATTATTTTAAAAATACTTTTTTATTTATAATAATTAAGTAAAACAATAAAAAGATCAATTTTTACATTAAAAATTAAGTAATTGTAAATTCTAATTTTGTAATTTTCTTTGTTTTAATTTAAATGTTAGTAATTTTTCAGTAATTATTCTAAACATTTTAATTTTTGAAAAACTTTTTCTAAGAAAATTACTGAGATTTAAAAAAAAAATTAGCAATTAAATATAAGTTTTTTAAAATTAATTATTTTTCTATTAATTGCAGTTAATGTTGTATAGTATTTTCTGATACGTCTTTTAATTTTTTTAATTATTGTAGAAGCTTGTGGAAAGTGACGTGCAATTTATTCAAATTTTGTTTTGAGTATATATACTTAAAAAATTCTAAACTAACACAACAATCCTGCAAATTTACAAAAAATATTGTGGCAGTGCTTTTCTTTTCTTTAAATTATTACAAAGGTGTAAAAACACGTGTGAGTTTTTATTCAAATTCATTTTGTTTTAATTATAACCTACTTGAACTTACTTGTAATTAAAAGTAACACAATGCTACACTTTACTTTTTCTTTGTAAAACATTTTCATGTAAGGCATAAGATTTGTTTTAAATTATTTTACCATAATTGTTTTTGTAACTTTTTATTTAAAAAAAATCTAATTAATTAACGTAAACTAAGCAGTAAGTTAATTAGCAAAATTAATTTTTTTAATTACATCACACTAAACTATTTTTGTTTACTAACAAAATTAAACATTTGTTTACATTTAAATTGACTTTGCACAATTATAAAAAAATTGGTAAAACAAAAAGACTTAATATTGAAAACGTTTCTTAAAAATTTAAATTAATTTACGTCTTCGAAAACAAAAATTTTTAATTACTTAATTTTACTTTAATTATGGGTTAACAATTATTTTAAGATTGTTTTTAAAAATTATTATAGTTTAATATATTGTGTTAATTAATGTAAAAATTTGTTTAATTAGATTAATTAGCTTACTTACAAGATTTTGTAAACAAATATCAGCATGTAATTATTTTTTTGTACACAAAAATTACGCTGTTTTATGGCATACATTTTTGATCTGTGCAGTCGTAATAATTAATCTAAATTAAATTAACATAACCTTACTTTTAAAAAAAAGTTTTGAGTTAAAAAGAATTAAACAGCAAAATTTTAAGATTTTCTTCTCTCTGATTTTCTTAATAATTTTCACGAATACTTTATTTAAAGTAGCTTTGTAATAAACATTCCGAATGCTTTCTACATTTTTCGTGTAATAAAAAGTAAATAAAAATAAATAAAGCAATTTTTAAATGCGAAGGAATTCTGAATATAATAAAAAATTGAGTTATTGTTGTATTATTTATTAGAATAAAAAATATTTTTTAATATGAAACTATATTCTAATTAAAAATTATTACGTTTAATTAAACGCGTTTCCCAAAACGCATTTGATTGTTTTAAGTTTATATCTAAGAAGGCTTTGTGATCAGGTTTTTGTTATTTTTTTTAAACAATCCGGATTTGTTTAATTTTTCTTTGTTATTAAACTTACAATCACATTTTTTTAATATATTTTTAAAATAAAAGTTTCTATAACTACGTGTTAATAATTTACTTATCTTTTAACTAACTTAAGTCATTAATTTTATTAGGCACAATTTAATTACTCTTCTAATCAAATTTCCTGATTCAAACAAATTTATTTTTTGTGTACTTAACCTAATCTAGGTTAAATCAAATACACGTTTTAGCAACGGTGGCTTTGGACACAAATTTTTCATTTTTCTTGTTGTTAATTAACGAGTTTTTTAATTCTCTACTTTGATAATATTTTTAACGCAAAAGTTTTATAAAGCTGCAGTAAAATTAATGTTAGTGTAAACCAACACACATTGCCAAAATTTCCGTTTACTTTAATTAGTCGTTTTAATTGTATTTTATAAACCAACTGCGACTTAATTACTTTTTTAATCAAAACTTCCATAAATGTAATTAACCTAACCTATTTTTTATAATTTAAAAAGCTTGATTATTTCTAACATAATAAATTTGGGAAAATATTTGTTAGAATTTATCGCAGAGCAAAAAAATTTTTATTACATCTACGGTGGCTTTGAAAAAAAAAATTTTTTTATACAGGATGGTATAAAACGAAAACTTATTCAGCGTCAAAGATTTACAAAGGAAATTAATTTTTTAATTAAGTGTTTTAAATTAAAAACGTTATAAAACTTAAAAAGCTCTAATAAAAATAGTGCTTCTGACAAACAACGCAGTTTGTCTATTTGCTTTTTAATTTATTTATTTTGTTAATAAGCAAGTGTGCTTTATTACCTATTTTTAAACAGCTTTTACAGTTTTAAAGAAAATTTAATTATCAGACACAATCGTATTTTGTTTTTTTGTCTATGTTGGCTATGCATAAATAAATTAAAACAAAATTCCAATCGTTTATTTAAAAAAAAACTTTTCAAGCTTCAGTAACTTTTCCCACGCAAATTTATTCACTAATAAAGTTTATTTGTTTAAACAACCGTGAATTTTTCAGAATTTTTGTATTTATCTACGTTGGCTATAATTTTTTTTCCTACGCGATTAAATTGGTGAAATCTGATACTAGTAATTTAATTTGTTTGAAAAAATTAGTTTAACAATTGTAATTGAAAGTTTTTTTGATTTTTGATTAATACATTGCTGTAACGATCTCATTGCATGTGTAACAAACGTTTTTTTCTAAAATAGTTTCTTGGTCTCAACGCTCATAACAAGCTGTGGATGTTTTTGATTTAATAACAATTTTTTTGTTGAAAGTACTGCGTTTCTTTGGGTAAATTTACAGCTATAAAAACCGTTTTTAAATTGTTTCCTTATTATCTCAGGTGGCTTTGTAATTATAATACTAATGATTTTCTATACTATTAAACTAATAGCCATAAATTTGCCGTTTCTAAATAGTTAGAAACTGTTTATTTATTTTGTAAAATCATATTTTTTTAATTAATAATTCAATTTTAATTTATAACTTCCTTAGATATTTTGGCGTTTTAAATAAATCTTATTTGAATCCCGTTTGGCGTGTTTTTCCATTGCTCGTTATTTTATCTTAAAGAAAATCACGTCTTGTTTTTATTAGATTTTTACAGCTAAGTTGGCGCTGGGCATTTTTTTTAAAGTTTTTTCTAATTCTTCAATAGTTTCTTTACTATATGTCAGCTTCAAAAATTCTTTGCAGTACTTCGAAATCTTTTTTTCCCATAACTTTTTGAATTAATTAACTCGGCTACATTTTTATTTTGTTAATTGTGGAAACATTAATGTTTAAATCTTAACAAGGTAATTATAGGTTTTTTTGAAATTGTATTTGCATAAGGATTTTTATTATAGAAACGATTTCTCGATTTTAATCAAGTAGGTCTATATATTCGTTTGTTTTTTATGTAACTACGTCAATTATTGTCGTAATCAAGATAATATATTTTAATTTTTTGTCGATTTCTCGAATTTATTAGATTTTTTAACACGATAAACATTAGAAATGTGTCACGAATTTTGTTCTTAGAACAAACGTATCAAAAACTAAAAATCGCTTTTTCATTAACATGCAGAAATATGTAATCGAAGTGGCCGTGAAACAAAAACCGGGAAACACATACGCCTACTAATAATAATAAAAAAGTGAATTTTTATTTAAATGCTTTTGAAGCATATACTTTTTAATTGCGTGTTTTGGCACCTAGTCGGTATCCTTTAATTTTACCAAGAAACGATACGTCTATTTTAAAGTAAGCGGCATCTACCGGTGACTATTAAAAATGTTTCTAAAAATAAATGCACTTGAACTAGATGTGCCCAAATCGCCTATTACGTGATCCATAAATATAATTCACAAACGTAACGATTAAAAAAGTTTAAACATAACAAAGTCGCCTTTTGAAAAATATAGTTTACATTATCATACATTACGGTGAAGTTTAAAACTTTTGCAAAAACAAAAATCCCTGCTGTTCCTCTTGTGAAATTTACAGCTGTGTTATCTTTTATTTAATTTCGCTATAGAAAAGCGTTTTTGCAACGCTTTTCATTCGTAATAAAATAAATTTCCAACCAGGTGCAACATCTACACCTATTTCGTGTAATTATTAAGTTTCTGTATGTCTCAACAACATTATTTAAGAAGTTTTGACAGGTTTCTTTTAGTATTCCTTTCAACATTGACTTTGTAGTAAGGCTTCTCTTATTTCCTCTTGAGATTTTCGCGCCTATTGCTATTTCTGCCTCGTAATCGTTCAGCGTAGGTTCCTCTACTCTTTTATTTATTTTTTATTATACGAATAATGCAAATTTACAAATGTTGTATCGAACAAATGGCCCATCAATTATTATCATGAAACCTGAAACCTTTCAGTGGATGGGCGGAAGTGCGATTAATTACTGAATATCGGCTACGTCATATCAGTTACTTTAAAACATGTAAGAATTTTTTAATGAACCTCATAATAATAGTAATAATTCGGACGATTGAAAAATATGTCGAGTAATCACTCGCTTGTAGTAACAAAGGATTAATTACGCCGACTTCTTGTTAATGGAATGAAAGGTTTGCGTTTGAATTGATGTAATCTACAGGAAATGATTGATAAATTAGTGACTTCCTTTAGTGTGTTTTGACAAAAAACATTGACGTTTTCCGGCGTTCGACATAAGTTTTAATATTAAGTACGAATCGGTGGGAGTTGCTAGAAACGAACTAATAATAACGCAGATTGATTTATTACGGACAAGGCTCAACCAATCGCGTTTGAGAATTAGAAATTCAATTGTTTTTTCACAGACCTACTTTGATTCATCAATAGTTTTAGCTTCCATTTCACTGCCGTAGTGAGAAGGATCAAGCTACCATAGTGGCCTTTTGATTTAATTAAGTAGCATATGCATAAATGCACATTCCACTTGCATTCTGCTGACGCACACATGTAAAAGTGATGACCCAATCAAGAACTCAACGTGGTCATTGCCATAGTACAAAGACTTATGACACATAACGCCAAGTGGTAACCCTGCCGTAATCACCGCGGTAGTGACAAGGTTGATGCTGTCATAGTGGCACATAACGCCAAAATCACCAAGACGCAAATTTTGACTGACATTCGTCACATCTCGGACAAAAAAAACATTGTCGTAGATGAAGTGTCTCGTGTCAACAGCATTAAAACGTAAAATGAAGTGACTTTTTAAGAAAAAAATTATTATTATGAGATGACGTAAAGAATGCTCCCTTTAAGCACTACGACCAGAAGAGATCTTTTGTGTCTCTTCGTAAACTCAACGGAGATCTATATCAGTGATGAATTTGATTAACCCTCTGGTTGGCAGTTGTTGAACTGCATCCTTTGCATTGAAGTGTTGTTCAAGGTGTTTCAGTATCGGTATTAGTCATTATCCACCAGTCCCATCTTTTTAAGAGGATACTTGCAATGGATATGTTCCGTTAGTGCTCCGCACAAAAGTCTCAGCTCCTTTCTACTTAGACTCATGATTTCCTTCATCTCTTTCTGATTGTGGTTTAGAAATTTTTTAGACTGGAGTTTCTTTCCAGATCCTTCTTTGTTTTTCCAGTTCTTTATAAGTTTCTGGAAGTTTTTCTGACCGAAGCGAAACGAAAGAATTGGTCCAATACAGGGTTCGACTGCTCCTAGGTTAGCTGGTTTATCTGCTTTCTCATTGTCTATTTCCTCATGTCCTGGTACCCAGACAAGCTCAACTTTGATCTTATCTGCAAGTTGTTTAAGGATCTATGGCTTTCGTAAAGCATCTGTGATTTGAAACTGTTAATATTGAGCGCCTTTAATGTTGCCTGACAAAATGGTTATCCTTTGATTGCATTTGCCACTGTTGATCAGTTATTCCACTGCCATGTTTATGGCGTTTACCTCTGCTTAGAATACGGTGGAGTTTCTAGCGAGAGGTGAGTGTCTCTTGAATCTCGATTCAACCACTTCTGAGCCCACGCTGCTCTCCGTTTTTAATCCATCAGTATACCATTTTTGAAAGTCATTCCCCACACATTCCGGTACTCCTTCTTTCCACTGTTTCATGTTTGGAATGTTAACTGTATTTATGGTAAGACTATTTTTGTTTGCATGGCATCACTCATCTAGGCCATTGTCATCATTAAGGTAAGTGTTTTTTGAGGTCACCTTCTTTGTAATGATATGCCTCTTGGAGTTTTAATGCTTCTAAAATTGCTTTCTTCTTAATTGTTGATTGCAGGGAAGCGACTCTTAATAAGGTCTCCATTCTTACTGTGGGTGTCGTTCTCATGGCACCTATGATGCTAAGGCACACTTGCATCTGTACCTTTGCTTTGGTGATTGCGGTTTTCGGGTTTACCTTGTTCCACCAGATGACACTTGCATATAAAATTTTAGGTCTGATTACCTGCTTGTAAATCCAAGTGTTCGCTTTCTGGTTTAGTCCCCTTCTCCTACCGACCATTTGTCGACATGACCACAGTGCTTTAATGGCTTTGTCAGGTGACTTTCTCAGTTCAGTTTTTAATCTAGTGTCATCCCCTGGTATTTAATTGAGAAGGGTAGTTCTGCCCCATCAATCTTTATGCTAGAGGTGTAAATCCTCCTTCGCTTGGTAAATGGAATCATCGTTGTCTTATTCGGGTTGATATACAATTCCTCTTTATGGCACCACCTCCTGGTTGAGTTTACGGCTGATTGCGTAACTTCTCTTATTGTTTTGTTATGCATGCCGCCTACTGTTATGGTTATGTCATCAGCATATCCAAATATTTTGTTACCCAACTTGTTCAGATCCTGAAGTACCAATTCTACTACCAGTGACTATAACAGAGGAGATAGAACTCCCCCTTGTGGACATCCTTGTGTTGTTTCCACTGCATGCGTTGCAGAGCCTAGGTTTGTTGATACTTCTTTGACATATAACATGTTTTACCCATTCGGTTTCTCCTTCTTTTGCTGAGAGATCTAAGTATTGATTCATACGCAGCGTTATCAAAGGCGCCTTCTATGTCCATAAAGACACCTAGTGCAATATCCTTTGATTTAATTGCTTTTTGTATACATTTACCAAGATGATATAATGCTGTTATAGCTGATTTTGCGTTCTTATAGGCAAATTAGTATTTATGTGTAGGTGCATTTTGTACTACCACTATTCTAACATACAGGTCGACAAGTTTCTTCATCATTTTGAACAGAAGTTACGATCACCTCATTGGTCGATATGGCTTTGCAGTGTCTAGAGGTTTGCCCTTTCTCTTGTGTATGAATACGACTCTTACTTTTCTTTTACCAGTGGTAGCAGGACGTCCACCGTATGTTGAATGAGTGCAGGAAACACTCCGTCGAGACCCGGGGCCTTGAAAAGTTTGAAGGTCCTTATAGCCCACTTTATTCTTTCAGACGTCACAATTGTTTTTGTAAGGAGAAGGTCCATCTTGATTTGTGATCTTTTTTATGTGTCTCCTTCTATCTTCAGCTCCCTTCGGTGCTATGCAGCCTGGGAAGTGTGTTACCATCAAAGTTTCTAAGATTTCTTTAAAGGTTGCTGTTGTTGTTCCGTCACTCTTTTTGAGTGCACCAATGCTTTCATGTGATTCTTTGAAAAAGCTTTCTGTACGCTGCTAATCTCAGGTACTTCTGTAAGGTTCTCATACAAAGTTCTCCATGAGCTCCTTTTGTTAAATTCCGTAAAGGCCTTTTGATACCCTTCCCAGTATTTGCTGTCTTTCGCTCCGTTAAACTCTTTCCTAGCTTGCGGAATTTGTTTAGCTCTTAATTCTACCAAACAAACTGTTGGTTCTTCTTGTTTATAGGAGACAGTTTTCCTCATAGATTTTCACTATGACCTTTATGGCAAGGTCCGCTTTTTTTTGAAATCGTTAATATTGCAATTGTATCGCACTACATAAAAACTAGGTTTGATGACATCCTGTAAAATTGATGATTCCGGCGTGATCAAGAATCCGACATGATCATTGCTTTAGTGCAAAGGGTTATGACCTTGACGTAATTGCCGCCGTAGTAACGAAACCTATGATGCCATAGTAATACATAACGCCAAAATTACTACAATGCTATTTTTGACCGACTCGGGCAATAAAAACGTTGTCGTAGATGAACAGTTTCTCGTTAACACGATTGAAGCCGTTCTAATAGATTTTGCTAAACTCGCCAAAGCACAAATATACAATGAGAATCTACAAAGGCATTTACGTTCTCGGAAGCTCACTGGAGTTTAAAGAAATGACGTATTTAAACACCGACATAACCGTCTACTGTGATATCTCTACGTAAACAACTCACTTACAAGTCGTTTCATCTGACAGCGCTTGGTATGGTCATTCCTCGATGCTGACTGCAAAGAATAAACAAAAACATGTTTCCAGTGTCGGTACTTAAAAGTTACACGATACACAAGCGCTACCATTGGAACAATCAAACAAACCCTGCTTTCTTACATGCATCGACAATTTTTTTCGATGGATCTAAGCTTACGCCATCAAAAACAAAAAACCGATACTGTCACTCGCGCTTTTTACAATAGTTAGATCGCACGATTTAGAGCACGTGGTAACAACAACAAACCAAGATCCACAATTTGAATTTTTGTTATTCAAACTAATTGGTCAACTTATGGGTATTAAACATCTACGAACTACAGGTTACCATCCACAAGCATGGTAAAACGTTTCCAAATTTTGCCATCAAGTTGACGTTGGAGTCTAATCTAATTCTCTAATCATTTCGTTTTTTTTTTTTTTATTTAAGTAAGTAGCGTATGCATAAATGCACATTCCATTTGTTTACGTTTACAACACAATGTAACATTGTATTCAGTGCATTAAATTCTTCTAATCGGCAAAATCGACAAGCATCTAACTCAGTTTAATTCGGCAAGCGGGTCGCAAGTATCGGTGTGCTAATCCTACACTAAATTAAAAAGGAGTCAAAACAAGTCAATATCACTCAACATTGAGAGATGTAGACCAATAACAACTTTAGATTCGTCGACTAATATAGAAATATCACAGCTATAATGTCGATGTTGGCCTTTTCGTACAAGCAACACAATTACTAACACACGTTATAAGTGATTAATTGTAAATTGAATGCAAATATTACTGGATCAACTACCTCGACTGCAGTCGCAAAATAAGCCGACAAGCGACAATGAGAATAATGAATCACAAAAAAATAAAATATGAGCACAAAAACTTATCTAACTGACAATTCTTCGTCAACAATAGTAATTTTTACTACTCCCTTTCATTTGATTTAAGAACGAAAATATGTGTGTTACAAGCTTTTTGTGTTTTACGAACCTGTACGGCTAACTCACGACAGTCGGTGAGAGGGTAGGGTTCCTAGATAATAGTGAAAAGATATTTAAGGGCGCCAGAGCTTATCCAAAGTCACTTCTGTCCCGCTCAAGACAGGTGGTAAGAAACTTGTAACTAGATGTTAGGTTCGTAACTGCTGAAAGAAACGAATAAAAAAAAAGAAACTCAATCGTTAATAACAATTTCACTTTAATTCCTCTATAAGGATAAATTTTAGTTCGAGTATAACTGAATATCCGAAGTATCGGCAACACACAACACATACGTAGGTGACATTGACATGACTAGCGAAGAGTAGGTGGTAGTGAAGTTCGTCTGCATACAATATGCGAAGTACACAAAATAATTTAGTAATAAGGCATTATTGACAATCAAACACAGTAATAATAAAGTACTACGTTACTGTTAACTTATCGTAACAAAGCGTGCGAAATTAATATAGCACTAACGTTAATCAATCGTTGGTAGTACACAGCATGCACAACTCGACATAAGTAAAATTTACTACCTAGCTGGTAAACAACAGTATCGATAATTACAGAATTAATAGCAAAAGTTTTGTGAGTGACCCGGTTGACTACGAAATAAAACATATAAAATCACTTACCATAAATACAGGAGTTTCCACAGGTGTGAAGAAAGTACTTTCCCCGACACATAACCCTGTAAGCAATTTGAATCGCAAATCGTGTCAAACTAATGTCTCACGAAATCAACATCTACAACAATTATTACTTAAGATACAAGAAAGTATAAATAATATAAACCGGTTGTCGTATGCTGTCGTACCCCTTGTCGTTGATTTAATTAGTTATAACCATAAGCCTTATAAAGAAAAAGTTAGCATCGTCCCATCCACATATATGTCGAGGTTCATTCCTTCGTAAATTGGTATCGAATCGTGTAGCACTCCTTGCCCGGGAAGGCTCCGCAAGACCCCCAAGTTTGTAGCGTGGAAATCGCCTTACGTCGGCGCTCGAGTACGGCAACGTGACGCCTTATTTAGTCGTAGTTTACGATATTCATTTATCGAGGAAGTAACAGGTGCGAAATGAAGGAACGCAAAATGGCTGTCAAAAGGAAAACGAATTACAAACGAATTTTTACTAAAAGACGACTTTAGCTTACCCTGTAACGCTTCAAAGAAATTAGGTAATTAACTAATTATAAATGGTTTTCCATTATTTCCCAGATGGTAACGGATATATATCAATATTCACTAGTTGCCAAAGGACATCTAATGAGAAAAGGATCGTTAGAGGGCGTCAAAACCCGAATCCAATTTCATGTCGAAAACACATAGGCGTACTTAATGAAAATTTCGACCGTAACAACAAAGGCGTACGTAAAGAAAATTCGACCGTAACATGTGGTATATAAGGTTATGTACGACTTTTAATGTTATTTTGCTTTTGGCTATGACTGCGTTCAAATGATCAAAGAAACGTGACGGATGTCACGTCAACGTACTTAACGACAATGCATAAGGTTACAGATGATATAAAGTTTGCTACTGAAACTAAATAGAAATCAGTATGATCTACGTTATGATTACATAAAATAAGTTATACGTTGAAAGCTGACCTTTAGTGAATACAATTGAAAACGATTATATAAAAAGCAAAATTACACAAAACTAAGTAATACGACACTGATGTTTTAAAAACAGACGAGAGTCTTCTCTTGTTCTTTCCGATTACATAAAACTAGGTGGATTAAACAGTTTACATATTCTAGAAACAGCCCGGTACAAAAACAGCGAAGCAATCTCACCAAACTTGCTTGAAAAAGGTAAAAAGACAACGTCATTTTTGGAAAGTGTTTTCCTATTTGAAACGTCGCGTTCTCCGGCACATCTGCTATAAGCGTAATGAAACTCACTACCCTGAAAAATTTAGCAGAATGAAAAACTACTTACATGTCGTAAAATAACAGTCAGATACACGAATGTTCACAGCGGTTTCGAAAAGTAAAATGGCCGTTATTTCCTCTATCGCGTTTATTCCAAACCTTAAGATGATTTGACAATCAGTAGCGTTGTGTATGGTAAACCAGTGCAGCCGTTAATTTTAATTTAAAATAAGGTATTGGACAATTGCAAAATAACGGCATGTAACCCAACTTAAACAAGTTTTGCGAATAATCTTTGAAAATTAAAAAATATTGACGGTACACGTATGGGATAAAGTAAAAGATTCAAAAAAAAAACTGCAACATTACCGGAATAACTGATCTATATTTTTGATAGTTCCTAACGTGTCGTCTTCGTTTTTGTTTCTAAGCGACAACTTGATAATAAAACAATTTTTGTGATATAAATGCCCACACTAAAGTTAATCGTTTTTCTGACGAAATAAATAAATTAATTTTCAACAAAAGTTAAATTTTACCACACGAAACCCGTCAGAGTTCTAACTCAGTCGTGTTCAAGTCGGTTATTAAAATAACAAGTCTGCGCAAATACAAAATGAGATAAAGCCTTAAGGTAACTCTTACAAAATTGTTTTTAATCCGCGTAATTAATTATTGCGTATTATAATTTATTTCGTTTTTTTTATGAGAAAGGCAACATTAATTGTAATTTAATTAACTTTTTCATTCTTTGAGAACGGAGCTGGAATTTATGTACACCCCTCGATTCTTAAATTAAGGGAAGTTACCCCTCGCTCAAATTGTGTCACAGGTCACGCGTTTCCAGAACATCGCCTCGAGTTTTGATAAATTAATAATAAGGCTGGTTGTCTTGGATCCTCAGTCTTCATTAGCATGAGTGGTATTAACTCGAAATTTCTACGTTACCGTTTGATTTTTTTAGTTTGTGTAGGGTTCAGGTTTAATTACGTAAAAACGTCGTATGTTCGAATTTACTTTTGGACAAGAGTCGACCGACGAATAATCGAATTGACGCTGAATGTTTCACAATTGTGTTGTTGGCTTCCGTTTAAATTGCGAGGGCTGTTTGATGAACAATCGCTGGATGTTTAAGTGCATGCTACTGAGTATAAATTTTTTATTGCGTGCGTTTTTTTATGTGCGTATAATTTTCAATTTTCTCTTCGCTTAAAGGACACTGTACCACAACCTAATTAAGTTGAATTAACACTGAGTTTGATTTTATGTGTCAACAGCGTTATACGAGCTTTGCGCTAATTAGTATCAATCAGGATTTGTACCAACTATGATGTTTATATTTTAAAGGTCTTAATTTGTTGTAATTAACAACTTTAATTCAGCTTATTAAATTAAGTTTGAAAAAAAGGCATAAGTTAGTCGTGCAGATTAGTTGCATCATAGTATGTAGTTAGTTAACCTCGCTTAAAGGTGACTAGATCGTTGTTAATAATGTTTTAGCTTGGCTTAATTTAACTGTAGTTAAGTTGTAAAATTGTAACATACGACTATATATTTGATAAGTTAAAGCCCAAAACTGTAAAACATAATTCCCCGAAGTTAGAATCTATGCATACATAAACCGCAAAGAAGAGCAAAGCAGCAGCTTTAGGGCACTTGGAGAAGTTAATTGCGCTTCCTTTACCATTGATACACAAAGTTTGAGTCTTAGAATCCCCCAGAACTACCCGCATACTGGGAGCAGTTGAGTTTAGACACCATTATCCTTCACGGTGAATTGGCTAATGTACCGTTACTACCTGCTTAATAGACTTTCACCAATTATGCTAATATATGGTTTTTCCATTTTTCAATTTTCTAACCTTTGTCATTTTCAAATCGAAAAGAAAATATGATTTATACTCGTATTAACACGACCGAATAAAAAAATCTAATTTTAACTTTTGCCCGATTTTCCGTATGAAAACATTAAAACGGCGGTTTTAAGCGTAAGAGAAAAAAAGTTGTTGGGAAAAGTTTTTTATACGTTAATTATGATACAGTTAAACGCTTTGTTAACGAACAATCTCGAAGGATAATTGAATTTAAGACTCTTTTTCATACTTGGACTTTGTCAGTTGGTGTTTCAAGGCGAAACCCGTCCTTTTAATTTAGTCCTTTTTCGAGCGTAAAAGTTGAGGTCGTGCCCGTAAAAGCGTAATTATATATATGGAGTTGCACGTTTTAATGGTGGGGATTTTTTTCGGTTAAAACAATTGCATGTAGGCGCTTCCGTAATCGGTAATTCACGTTAAACGCATTACGTTTGACAAGGTGTTAGGTATCTTGTAAAGGAAGTTTAGTTAATAAGCAGCAACACCTTTAGAACATAACTCACGAGAACCCAAGCTCTAATTTTATCTTTCGAAACGGATATCCTTACATATTTCATAGCCACGCAGCGCCAAATACGAATAAATTTATCGAATCTATTGCTTAAAGGGTGGGCGAGTTGAGGACGCGGGGGTAAATTGCAATAAATGGTCTTTCGACCAAAAAATCTTTCGTTGTAAACAATAATCGAATCGCCTTTTTTCGTACGATTTTTACGACAATTTACTTCTGCAAATTCGCGCGCCCGGTTTAAATCATTTTTTCGTCATTCATCATTCCGTTCTCTTCTTAGTACATTTTCTTGTTGGCCCCTGGATTTTCGATCTTAGTTTTTATATCATGTGGGAAAAGGCTTATTGAACCCCGTTCACTAAATCGATTTCGTTTTTTGTTTAGATGCATAAAGTAAACGTTTTTTTTTATTGATTGATTACTAATTTTTTATGGTTTGAAGCGTGGATCAAGGTTATGACGTATGAAGTTGCATAAGCCACGCCTCTTTATTCTAGCATTGTAAACAAAAGTCGTTTAAGACCGTTATTGCTTTGCGATAAAATTTAATTTGCACTTTACAACGCGCAAATTTCATAAGATGTTTGACAGAGAGAAAATTTCCGTTTAAAATCATAATTAAGAGCGCTAATAAGGTGTTTTATCTAACTTTATTGTTACATTTAATCAAACTGCTTTTAATATTGCGTCGTAATTAATCGTAGTTAGCTATGTTTTATTGTTTTTTTTAACGCCTACTTGGTGCATACGAGCTTTGCTCGAATATATGAAGGAGATGATGCATTATCATAAAACGAAATTGGTGATATTATAGTTGCGCATATTAGGTTGTGTCTTTATTGGAGCAATTTCGTGAAATTACGTTTACCTCGGAGACAATAACTTCTTTTGTTTTAACAAAAACGGCAACGTAGTCAATCTTTGTTTGTTTTTTTCGTTACAAAGTGCATATATCACAAACTAAGCGGTTTTATATTGAGTTATAAAACTAAAATATTGGTATTGGAAAGACGGTACATTGCTGTAAAACTTTTCGAACTTACACCTGGCGCTCGTTCGTATATTAAACGTGACCACGAGCGATGTCGGACACTGTACATAATAAACTGATATTGTTTCAGGTACGCAAAGCGAGACATCCGCAGACAATAACTTTTTTCAGGTGAGTTATTTTTCGTTTGTAATTCCATACTATTAACGCGCGCGAAAATAAAAATATTTGCTTCCTCGTTTCGTCGAGAACAACGCAAAGGGGCATTACTTCAAAAAGCAATAGTTACTTTGTTGCCTGAAGCTTTTCAAGCTACTGTTTGCGCCATCGTAAATGCATGTTCTCGACAATAAAACACACGTAACGCCTTAGATATGGTAATAGACCCGGATTTTTTTGTCTCGCGTTTTAAATTTAATTTATTACTTTTATAACCACCGAAATCGCGTTTTCTTCTAAAAAAAAAACAAAGCAAACTCGTACCAAAACAAAAACCTTAAACTAGCCTACTTCTACAACTTGGTAATTACACTATCGTGCAGACATCTTTTCTTAATCACGCACGGGTGAACGTTACATCAAATTTTTAATTCCTTCAACGAAATGCACTAAGCCTAAATGAAAACAATCAATAGGGACAAACCCCCCGTATTATTGTCTACTGTAGTCAATAATAAATTGCTTTCCTTAATTTAGGAAGTCATCAGATGTTAGAATTCACAACCCTCTCGCTCCGTCGCGCCCCTAAACGCTGATATCGAATTATCGATTCTTCATTACCACTTCATGCCTCAATAATTTATTTATCAAACATTTTTGGGCGAAATGACCGTTGATCTCAAATTTTACTGCACGTTTTTGCATACAATGAATGGCTTCGATTTGGAAACCGAGGAAAAACTCCCAGAATGAAGGAAAAGCGATTATCGAGGGAGTAACACTTCGAAATAAGTTTAAGGACGTATTTTTGTATATATTTTTTTTAGAACGATTTATGATTTTGAAAACTTTTTTTTAATTTAAAAACGACACAATAACCAATTTACGATTTCGTTTTTCGACAACAAAAACCGAATGATTAAAATGGCTTTTAACAGCGTATGAACGAATATCGATTTAATTACACGATGGTGATGTATATTATCAATTTAGAAGAAAAATAAGCGATGTTTATCTAAATTCGCAATGAATATTAATTGTTACGGTAATAAATTTGTTGCGCCAAAAATTCGCGCGGTTTTTATCAACAGTTGCAACTGCGATAAAAGTTTACTAAATATTAACTAGTTTTTAATGTGTTTGCTTTAACGGTTATAAAATATTCAACAATTTCTCGTACGGACGTACGTCGGCCAATTTAGATGTTTGCGTGGACGTGAATTGCTTTGTATTACATATTTAACCGTTTTATTTCAATTTTTCTTAGAACGAGTTATTAATTTTAACGATTTTCTAATTTTACTACATCGAACAGTTAACGTTTTGTATCTCACCAGGAAAACAATAAGAACCAATCGTATTTTAGACTAAGCTAATTTTCTACGTCAATCAGAATTTCTGTATTTGAAAAGGATCGAGTAGGCAACTAAACAAACGCCCGGTAATGCTGGTATTGGTTATTTAAAAACAATTGATTACTTTAGCCAACTTAGATTAATTGTCTATTTCCAAATTTAACTATGAATCTAACTAGCTGTGTCAATATATAAAAACAAGCGGCAATGTGCCAAAACAAAAATTATTAATCTAAGATGGATGTTTTTTTTTTGGAAAACGGTGAGTTTTATTTTTTCTTTATTTATTAACTTTTGATTTATTTTGTTTATTTTACGTTTGTGTTAGACTCATTAATAATAAACTTATTTAAAAAATTGTTTATTGAGAATAACTACTGCAGTTTGTTACGCATCCACACATTTACCAATGTTTTTTTATTGTTTGCTAACTGTAGCGTAAATAAATCAGTAACAAAATCTATCATACGAATATTATTTTTTCTTTATTTTTAATTTTCGTTTTTTTGGTATTCTGAATGAAGTGGCACTTTGAACTTGGAAGCATAGTTTGTCTCAAAAATTTTTTTTATTTGCTTGGGGGTGTCATGTTTAAAGTTTAAGCAGTTGGTACCATTGCTTTTTCCCAGATGTTTGGTTTATAATTTTAGAAATACAAATACTATTTGTAAATTGAAAATATTTTGGATAAATTATAAACTTGAAGTATTAACGGCGTAATCCATCAATATCGTGCATGCAAAAAAAAGATTTGAGCTGATTATCGGTATCTTTTTCTGTTTTAAATATTGTTAAAGAATAAAAAAAATGGTAATAATTTAAAAACATTGTTAACTTATCTTAGTTTTCACGGATCGCACCGTTTATACAACGTGGTTTTTTGAAAACGATCCACATAAACATTATGTGCAAAATGCCGAAACCGGTCAATTTTGGTTGTGAGGGGGACACTTAATTAGTTTTTTTTGTTTATTTCCACATGCGCTCAATAAGGTATCGTATAGGTACTCTTTTACGATCCCGGTAAAAGATAGACCTATCTCAGGTGTTAGCGACCCTGCCTACGTGAGCTCTTGATTCCCCTCCGTCTCCTATGACTGAAAGGTTGTTCATACCCAAATCCTAAGCCTAAAAACTCAACTTAACCTAGCTTATTCTAAACCCATTCGCCAAGGCGTTTTAATGCCAAATTACTCCTTAATGAAATGAAATGTCAAAGTTTACAACAGAAGTACAATACAAGGACATTCAGAAGTAATGACAAACTCATAGAACTAGAAGAAGAATTTAGCACAATGAACTGGGACATCATCGGGTTATGTGAAATAAGAACCGGACATGCGCTCAGTATAATAAAAGAACAGTACTATAAGCAGGTTTAAAGTATGTTTTTGTGTATTACAAGCTTATAGGTCTTACTCACACAGTCGGAGATAAGGGAGGTTTAAGTAAATAATATTTAAAGGGCGCCAGATCTTTTCTAAGTAAATTTTCTGTTTCGATCAGGACAGAAGCTCCAAGCTTGTAACGAAGTTTAGGTTCGTAATCCTTGTTACTCTGATGTTCGTGTAACCACAATAAAAGAGAAAGATATGTTACCATAAAGGAAAGATTAAATAGGTATAAAAACTTTAATTTAATAACGTCTATTAACAACAAGTCTTAGAAAATTTCCTATCAATAACTGCCGGAAGTATCGGCAACACACAATACATAAAGCTACACGATATCGACAGCGAAGAAATTACACGTTATATAATTAGGGTTCACAGCATCCGATATCACAGAATTAATTACTGACAATACCTAAATGGTATTACAACTACTATTACAATTGCGTAAGTTAAACAAGTTAAATTTCGTCAGTGACTTTCTTTGACAGCGACATAATAATTAAAAAGAAATTACCCGCAATCCAGTACTTGTCCGAAGAAAACGTTTTCCTCGTTGAGTAGGCCTAAAACAATTATGAATAGCAAATTGTGTCAACACAATGACTCACGAAAGTAGAAATCTACAAAACGGTTATTACTACAAGAAATTAAATATAAGAACCCGATGTATCGAATGCTGCTCCTCGTAATTATTAAAAGGTGGGTATAGCAATCGACTGACGTGTAAGACGTAAGATCTCGGAGACAAATTCTGGTCGAGACTTCGTTTTCGGTGTGGATAATAGGCCTTCCAGAATACTAATCGTTTATCGATATTAATCCCTCATTGTTCGTTATTAAAAAAAGCGTGATGGAACGGCTATCAAATTAAGAAAGAAATTACCAAAGAGTCCTAACAAAACGGATGTAAATAGCTTACCCGGTGATGGATAAATTACTTTAACGGCGTAGTGAAATTATAATTTCATTTTCGTTAACGTGAATGTCCTTAGAAACAAGCTATACTTAAATTTTTCCACAGCACCGGCCATTTTACGTAGTTGTCGGTTTAACGTCTTGACAGGAAATGACAGTAAAAAGAAAAATCGGCAGAGGGCGTCAAAACCGAAATCTAATACGAATTCAAACAATATACAAGGTATTACGTTATGAAATTTTTGCATGTAACATGTGGTGTGCCTATTTTAGGTTCATATCCCATGATAACGATCCCCACTTTTAACATCTTTAGTGATATGATGTTATATCAGAACCTATAAGGTAATTCTAACAGTGAGAGTCTTTTTAACCTTTGTTTAGTTTCACTATTGTCGAGTAGGTTCACTGCCAGGACATTTGTGGGATGTCAAGTCTTGTTATATAACGTTTGCTGTATTTTCTAAACTCTTCTTTAACGGTGTTCATTTTTAAATCATTTCTAATTTTAATGTTAAGTGGTGCGTTTGTGATGCGTAAAAACTTAAATTGAAATCTTTACACTATCTCCAGGTGTGATTTGGGGGCTGTTTCTCAAAGCTGCACTCTATTTGTCCATATAGACTTGAGGGCTAGTTTATAAATCAGAAGTTTATTAGTTAGTGTGAGCTTAGATTGTCTTTCTTAGAGCCAGTAATGTTCTCTTTATTTATGTCCAAATTGTTTCCGTTTGTTGTTTTCCAGTTTACTCTCTTATCTAGGTGCATCCCTAGGTATTTCACGCTGTTGGATTGGAGTACAATTTGATTATTAGATGTTATGGAAGGAGTGTTGCCTCTACGTTTTGTGAATGGTACTTGGGTCGATTTTGATTCATTTATTTTATTCTTTATAGTCTTGTTCAATTTTGTACTTTATAGACATGATGTAGGTAGTTTGCAGCAATAATTGGGTCGGAGTAATTCACCATTATTGTTTTATCGCCTGCGAATTTTGCTATTGTCTCTTGACTGTTGAGCCGGTCTGATGTGTACAGAAGATAAAGAACAAGGTCAAGTATTTTTCGTGTCGGTATGATTTCAGTATAACGTATGTGTGGAGGAGGTTGTTTTTTAGTTTGTAGAGCAAACCGGACTGCCCGATCTTATCTAAGGCCTGATTTACATCCAAGAAAACTGCTAAGCAGAAGTTCCTGTCTTCTAAATCTTGGTTCATATTATTGACTACTTTATGGTCTTGTTCAATGGTGCCATGTTTCTGCCTGAACCCAACCTGGTGGTTTGGGAGGAGTTTGTTCGAATTAATATACGGCTATAATCTTGTTAACAGTAGCTTCTCAAGTAATTTGTTTAGGACAAAGAGTAAGCTGATTGGTATATAAAAAGAAACTTCTTGTGGAGGTTTTGCCAGTTTAGGAATTAGTGTAATTTGGGCTACTATCCATTGTGCCGAGGCGTAGAGTTGCACTAAAAATGATTGTCAGCAGGACGACGCCCTTTCTAGGTAGTTCTTGAATAAGTTTTCCAGTTACAAGGTTATAGCCTGAGGCTTTGTTTAATTTTAAGTTGTTTTTAATCATCCTATTTACTTCAGAAGCTGTGAAGAGTATCGGTGACATCTGGAAGAGTTCTTCCAGTTTTTGTTTTGTTCTTTCTTTTTCTAGTAGTGTTGCTTGCGGTAGGAACGGCTGAAATACTGTTTCAAGTGGTGCGCGAACGCATATGCTTTTTCTAGATTAGTCCGGGCCCAAGTTCTGTCTTATTTGCTAATTGGGTGGATCGGTACTTTATAGCTTTTTTATGTTTCGTGCTGCCTTCCATAAGGAGTAGTTCTCTAAGTATTCGTTGAAAGATTGTTATGAGATTTTTTCATCGATAGAGGTTTTGTCGTAGCGGTTCTTGCCTTATGCGTATTTAGTTCTTTGGCAAATTCTTTGCAGACGTCTTTTGTTTTACTATTATTAAACATTTCTGATTGAGTCTTTGTGTTGCAATGGTGTGGATTCTCTAGAACATTCCTGTATGAAAAAGTTTAGGTAATTGATCACCTGCTCGATATCTGATTCTGTTTGTAATGGAATGTTGAGCTTTGTTTTTCGTTCGATTTGGTATTTGTAGTGTTCCCAATTTGTTCTTTTATTGTAAAGTCTTTCTGTCCTGAATTTTTTAATGATTGTACTACTAACAGTAGCTATTACTGGTGTGTGGTTTAAATATAAGTCTAGGTAGGATTCTATGTTTAAATAGTCAGGTGAGATTCCTTTCGTTTGTAAGAAGTCCAATAAGTCGGGCAGTCTGTCTAGGGTGTGTGGGCCAGTATGTGAGAGTATTTTGTTACAAGCGTCTAGTAATTTACGATCTTTGCATGGCCATAGGATTAAAACAATACCTGTCGGAGAGAGGGGAGGTTTAAGTGATAAGTTTATTTTAATGGGCGCCAGATCTCTTTTTGCAGATATAGTTCCTGCTAGATCTGCGCAGGAGGCCTAAAGCTTGTATAAAATTTTTAAGGTTTGTAAAGCTGGATGAAACAAAGAAACAAACTAAATCGTTAACATCAATTACTTTAATTACTTTAGAAGGATAACTTAGATATTAAAATTAGAGTCAATAACAATTATATAAGTCAATAGCATTACAGTAAAGTAAATTTAGTTTGAATATAAGTATACGTTAGTTCTAAAACACCGAAAGTATCGGCAACTCACAATACACTCAAATCATAAGTGTAACAGCCAGGACAAAATCTTTGTAAGTAAATTGCATTAATAATAATAATTGACGTAATCAGCATGCGATAGCAATTTAACTTAAATTAATTCACTAATAGTGGATAAGAAGCAAATCATTGTAAACGTTTTGACGCGATTAGTAAATATCATTCATGAGCAGCACCGTAGCGACAGCGAATAGTTAAAATCAAAAATTGTCTTATCAAGATTTAGTTAAAACGTCAATTGCCTCCGAATAGGAATGTTAATCGTATCTGCCCTTGTATCGCAGTGTTCGTAGACCCAATGCTTCCTTTTAGAACTTTTCCATAGTAGATGTGAAACACACATTTGGGAGGTATCACATGGCGCTGAGGAAACAACATGAAAATTACCTTTAATCCGAAAAAAGAATAGAAGACACTTACCCTGCGTTGAATAAATTAATTAATTATAGATATTTTCATTATACATCGTGTTTCAACACGTGGATGTTTTAAGAAATCAATTTTAATTCACGCAGGCATATGGTTATGTAGCGAACGACGTGAAAATAAAAATGACGACTTTTCTTTTACTCGGCCGGAAGGGACCAACGATGCTCTATATATGGCGTCGAGAAATGGAAGCGTAACTTTAATTCAAACAATATACAGGGTAGTGTATTTTGAAATTTATACATGTAACGATTTGTCGATAGATGGTTTAAGCTCAGATCTTGTATGATGTTGTATATTAATCTTCTTCTACCTGGCGCTATTAATCTAGCTCCCTATCCAGTGTTTTTGGTGTTGTAGCTGCCGTGTGCCAGGAATCTGTTACCTAGAGAGGTAAAATATTCTGAGGTTCCGTCTTTTTTTTCCGGACAGTTTGGAGGAAATCAAGCGGTTGAAATGGTGAGATTAGTTCTTGATAGACTGCATATTTTTGCAGTAGCTGAATTTTACAAAAAATGCTCGAAATGAGCACAGTTTTGTAGCAGACAGTAGTAAATCCTGTTTCCAAATTCTTCTTAAAATGTTTTTTCCTGAATTCTCCAACATTCATCAGCAATTTGTTGTCGTAAGTTTTTCAAATTAGCCGGTTGTGTTTTGTATATCGCTGGCTTCAAATGGCTCCAGAGGAAAACATCTAAACTTGTCAAGTCTGGTGATTGTACTGGCTACTCAATTTCACCACGTCAGCTAATCCAATATTTTGGTAATTGGTTGTTAAGTCAGTTACGAACGTTTACGACATAATGTGGTGGAGTTCCATCTTGTCGAAAAAAGAACTAATTTTTTTGCAACATCCCCAAGAATCCCTGTCCAAACGTTCAGTTTTTGGAGAGCTTAAGTATGACCTTCTCTGACAAAATCGAAGTTCTTATCGCTCTAGTAACGCACATGATGTTTATTAATAAAGCTCTGTAAAGTAAGCAGATGTTTTTTAAAAAGTTTGGGTTTGCAGTGAGTAAATTCGACATAATCTCACAAAATTCTATTCGTCTATCGTAATCATCTTCACCAAACTCTTGAACAATTTTCATTTTATAAGAATAGAAATTATGAATTTTTGTCACTTGACGAAATGATGAATATAAAAGCCGAGTAACTTTCGCAGTCTCGCGCAAACAGCTTTTGGGATTGACATTAATCTGCTCTATTACCTCATTTCATTTACCACTCTGTTACCATGTTTTGTTTTTATTTACTACCGATCCCGTGTCTATGAGTAAAACTTTTGCCCTAGCTCTAGCACAATTTTATTACAAAAATACGTTTGGTAGTGATAACGTTTATACCTACGTCGCACGTAGTTTACGTTCAAGAAATACAAAAATTAATAAAAATTAAAGAAAGTACTCACAATTGTCTAGTCATGCTAATAGCTATCGGCATGCTTGAATCGTTCCCTAAAATTGCCATAATATATAAGATGATATCACAAATAAGTTGCTCGTAAGTTAACCAATGCATTGTTGTAACAGAATGTACCAAACTTCCGAGTGACTTTAACTACTCCTATCGTAGCTGTGCCTCCATATTTAGTAAACCATCACACGAAGTATGTCAACGATTTGTTTCCAGATTACGTTTTGAAGGTAGTGTAATTAACTTTCCGGGACTCCTGATACTGCGTGAGGTGAATGTTCACCCCAACTTTATTCTTAATTTTAGTACGAAGGAAACTATGAACAATTTATTATTTTTGGTACAGTTTGGGTTATTTGGGCAACTTAATTTAAAAAAACTTTTTACACATTTGCCTCGTTTTGCTATGTTCTGGGCATACAAAATTTTTATACAAGATACATTTTGATTGAACTTTATTGTTCTTTGACACCGACCTCGATTTCGTGTTTTTTTGTAATATTTTGTTTATTTCTTGAACTGTCATTCTAGTTAGCCTGGGGCATATGACAAGGTTACTAATCCTCCTTCTCATATGGGGTTCTACTAGTTCTTTCCCTAATTTGAAAAGTAGCAATCGCTTTTTGTGGCGGCACTCTGATTTAAAATGTGGGTGCAGATTTCTCCATAAAACAAAAGCGTTCACTGCAGCAACGTCGGCCATCTTTTTGATTGTCTGTTGCAACCGTATTCTGCCACCATCTTATCCATTGTATCAACCGCACCCTTAGTATTATTATAGTGAGATGTGATCTCCGGTTTCTTGTGCTTTTCTTCCAAAAGGATATCATCGCGATGTTTAGATGATAGCAAAATAACGCTTCTGTTTTTACGTACATGCGATACTATGGTAACCTCTAGCTGATACGCAAAAATAGAAGAATGCACAGGACGTTGCCGTTGTGGCAAGAAATCTGCAGGTATGAAGGCTTCATTCTTTTTCAGTGTTCCATACACTGTAAGTTTGCAGTCTAGTAACTTTTCAGCCAACTCCAAAGAAGTAAAATGTTGTCTGTCGTGACTCCGTATCCAGGACTCAAACACGAAACGAAATCCAGTACTACCCTCTTGCTTTGGTTTCGTTCTGGTACATTTCTTTCTTTTCCCAAATAGATATGCAAGTTTTTGCAGTAAGAAGTCTCTGCGTCAGCCAGAATCCAAATTTTTATACCGTACGCAAGCTTACTCTTCATGTAGACTCCGAAAAGACATCTACCACGAAACGGCACCAGTTGTTCTCCAACTCTCAAGTGTGATCCTGGGTTGTAATACCTTTGACAGTTTTTTATAAAAATCTCAGCTACACCTCGTATCTGTTACTCTTCTCGTTGGCCTTGTGTCTTTATCGTCATATTTCATCCAACTGGAAATTTTCGAAAATCTGCCTCGGGGCATTGTTGTCGAGATGGACTATGGAAACAGGGGTCATCTTGCCACAGCATACGAATGGACTTACAATTAGCCTTTAGTGCTCCAGCACATACCAACAAACCAATAAAGGCATATATTTCAGTATCGTTGACATCCTTCCAATCATAGCATCTATCGCGTCATTACGATTATCAGTTTCATAAGTCTCTCGTTGATTTGTGAAGTTTACTATTTTATTCACCATATCACCAGCAATAAATAACTTGAACACTTGTGCCATACTGCTGGACTTAGGTACTTGGGGAGCAACACCAGGACGAACAGTAATTATGTTTTTCCATCGCTGCCGTTGTCGGTTGAAGGGCTGTTTCAGCCAAATTGTGTCATCTTTAGCAATGATCATATCTTGGACATCGTTTGGAATTCCTTCGTCGTCATCGTCGGAGTCCACTGTTCTCTTCAGTTTCTGAAGATTCTTCTAGCTCCTTCGAATTTAAATCATGATCCAAACAGTTCCCGAATTCCTCATCTATAAATAATAAAAAAATTTTGAAATATTACATAGAACCCTCAAGAGGTATATTTACTCACCGGACTCATAAGGAATTCGAGCCATTTCAACAATTCTTTGGGTTTGAAATGAAACTTGATTAGCCATCATCCAAAAGCAATTGAAACACACCTCTGCACAGACTTTACACTGATAAATCAGGAGTAAGTATAAAATCTATTAGAGCACTTACATGTATTGATACACTTCAAGAAGAAATATTTTATGATTATAAGCGACTTTCGGTTTAGACCGCGTCGTAGTTAAACACCCAGACTAAGGCTTGGTCCTAGTCTCTCCTTGAGAGCCGAAACAAGAAGTAAAACTTGGCCTTTGTCGTATTGTCGTTTGTGAGCCTAAACAAACTGACGTTTTGCAAGACATTGCAGCTTGCATCTTCAGAGTGGTAAATGTCACTGACAATACGGCAACGGCCAAGTTCTACTTCTTGTTTTGGCTCTCAAGGAGAGACTAGGACTAAGCCTAAGTCTGGGTGTTTAACTACCACGCGGTCTTAGCCGAATGTCGCTTGTAATCATAAACATAACAACCGCGAAAGCTTAAGATTTCATAAGAAACATTTTCCCAAACTTTCATTAGCCTAATGGGATAAGTATCACATTTTGTAGTGACCTGTAATTACTTTTGTAAAATAATCCTTTTTCAAAACGCCTTCATGGAATTTCTAATGACACCAATATAACTCAACAAAAATCGATAACCCTAATGGGTTAATTATTGCATTCCAGTGTGATTGATAGGTAATTCGAGTAGTAGTTGAACTTTCTATGAACCAAGTATGCTAATTACTTTACACAGAAAATGCCAAAAGATGTAATCTGGTACTTAGTCATCATATAAAGAAACCAAAATAAAGAATATCGAAAAAACTTATCGAAACAGGATCCATTAGGTATATCGCACCTAATACCACGTGGGGTGAATTTTCACCACCATTGCTATCATTTTTCAAATATATCTAAAAAACCGTTACTGGTTTTGACTTTTTTCTGGTTTAACAAGTACCTAAAAGTACAAAGAACAATGTAACGAGATATAAACCGGATACTACGGCTAATAACAAAAAATTCAACGAAGAAGTTCAAACTGGGAAAAGAATCCGAGGCTGGGAAGGTTAGCCCATTAGTACGTGCTTCTAGTCACCGATTCCAGTAAAATATAATTCATTGACATGTATCAAAGTGGCAAACACGTAGCGGTATCCCAAGTTGCTATCAAGATTACGCGAAAATCCAATTAAGTTCCAAAAATATAAATAAATCCTTACCCCAGAAAGACCTTCACATATGAAGCAAAACTACTACACCGATTTATAACGTTATATGACCATGTATGTCACCGGAAATATATATATTTTTTCTTAAATAATGTCATACGTTAAAAAAACAACAAAATGACAACCAACGTAGCCACAAGGCGGTCCGGGCAAAACTTATACAGTACGCAATTTATATCATAACATGGTCAATACTGCAAGAGGGTTGTTTGAATATTAAATTTATATTTAAAGTCAGTTTATCGAATAAGCAAAATGAAGCGTTACATATTTGCAATTGTAAATTAATAATAAAACAATTTTTAGTATTTCTTGGAGGGTCATTGACCAAATGACCTAATGTAAAAAAGAACACTAAATAATTTGAAAGGTAGTAAAACAACAGCTATCCAATATTGTCTAAAATATAGTCGACATGTTTTTCTAATTATTTCACGTAAAAGAAGTAATTATTAATGTGACGGAATAAGGTTATCTAATGAATAGGGTAAAATTAAGAGTTCATGGCCTTCTTGATTGTTTTCTTATAAAACAAAGTTTTAATTACAACTATTGATCCAAACAAAAATTTTTGCAAAGTAACCCTAGAGCAACAGGTAGGTGTTACATCGACTTTAACAATTTTAGCATTTTTGTAAGGATTGGTTACTTCAGAATTTATTAGACATCGAGGATTTTTTCTAATTAAGAACAGAGTGCGTTGTAATTACGATAATGTCACAAATAAATAACCCCAAAGAAGACTGTTTAATAAAAACGTATGTATACAAAGCTGAACCTGCAGGTTTTTAAGTTAAGGGTGCAATATTGTGTTTTCTTAAAAATAAATCTAGGTAGGCCACGACTTAAACGTCTTTGATACAGGGTTATACAAGTTGTTTTTAGATAGTATTTAGTGGGCTTAAACGTTTATAAAAATTAATATTTTTTCAACTAAAGAAAAAAGTAGAGGAAATGTGAGACTTAACTAAAAGCTTCTAATCGTAGGTTGTATGTCAAACTAAGAGATAATTAAACAATCTCCTCAATTTTATCTTTTTAATACAATCTAGCAATCGTCAAATTTTAGTTTTGACAGTTTTAATAAAAACCGATAGATGTCTTAACCATAGCCTACTGTATTTGGAAAAATGAAAAAAATTATTTGGTTCAGGAAAAAGTAAGGAGTATACTATTGGTTAGTAATAGCGAATACTGTGTAACCTGTTAAAAACAACAAAAGGATGTAGGTACTAGAAGACGGAATAATGTGCGCTAAAAGCACCTAGAGCAGAGCAACATCAAAATAAAGGCAAACTTAAATTTTAATTGAGCCATAAACGTATACTTTGAGATAGTTCCTTTTATTGTAGTCGTAAACTTTTAGAAAAAAAGTTTTCGTAGTAGGCCGTGTTTGAAACAATTGCATTTAAAAGTTAAACAACGCCGCCTTGGAAACAATAACGTTTAATTACTTTGGAGAACGTTCTACTAAATAATTTTGCTCGGGCATTATAAAAACGGATATATTATGCAGTACGGGTTATAAACGATGTTGAGAATGGCAAAATTCGGTAGTAGTAGCAAGTTGTAAATATACGGGTCGCTAATTGGAGGAATGCTCAAAGACCTGAAGGCGCTCCAATGTAATTTTAAAGTTTATGACTACTCGTGAAAGAGTTGCACTAGTGAATTTACTACCGACCTTTAGGATTCTTGTACAAATAAACGATCATCAAAGTTACATCTGTAGAAAATCACTTTGTAGCAACAGACGAAGAAGATTATAACCGCACTCGGTTATAAAATCATTATCAGTTAAGTATTGTTGTTGTAACTTAAGATTGTAGATACCCGTGTACAACGACACCTAACGTTGCCCACGAGACTTACACTTTAGATCGTAGTGACAGTTAAAGTTTCGAACTTTAAAAATTCGACGTAATCGCATCGTACTCAAACAATCACAATTCGAAAGTTTTTGAAGTAAAACACGCAAAAAAATGTTCGCGCTTGAAAAATTTTACACGATTAAAACGTCGAGAAATTGTAACGTCTGTTTCGTATCCAAAACTCGAAGATTTGTTGATTAGAAAACGTTTCAATAACAGATTTAACTGATAAACGTTGAGTTACACGGTGCAGAGTACGCGTGTTGCAATTCGAACTGCATTTATTTACCCGATTCGAAGATTAGATCGTTTTCACAATTTAAATTCGATTAACGTAAATAAATAACGAGAAAAATACATGCTGCGGTCGATCACTCTTTAACTAAATAAAATTGTTTGTATGGGTTATTCTTGTAGTCGAAGGCGAGATTAATTGAAGCATTGGGTGAAGTAATCAATACGTACTGCGTTTTTTATTAATAGGGGTTGGTTAATGTTGCGGTCCTTCGAGCCGGACTGGCGGGGAGCTTTATAAAAGATTTCTTCGTAATGTAATTTGTTAGGTTGTGCATGTGCGATGGTGTATGACAAACGATTGTCACAGGTAAAAGAGAGTGATGTAAATGCGCGTCTCCTTTGAATACGATTACGGAAACGCTTAGTGCCTGGCATTTCTTTGTATACAGTGAAAAATGAATCTTGGATTATTTGTTAGTGAATCCAAGATCCCAGGAAAACATTCCACGTGTTCTATTAATAAAGCGTTTGTTCCGCTGATACGCTCGACAGGGCGATATCATGACATTTTCCTCTGCTCATAAACAACGCACAAAACGTAATCCGTTGTTTCTACCAGGTCAAGACGTAAATAAACCGCGAGCGGTTATTATTTTCCACTTCGCGCTAATTCCATTGTATTTTCTTTAAATTTCATCGATACGGCAAAGGTAAATAGAAAGTTTAAAACGGAAGCGTGAATTTTCGCAACGCTTTCGAACTAACCCGAAGTTTGCCGATCAATAAAACTTTCCAACCCCTGTAGTTGTAGGAAACGAGCATTGATGTTTTTGGGGTCACAAAGGTACGAAAATACGAGTCCGGAATGTCTAAAATATGTTCCAAAACTTGTCTCGGCTACATTTTCGCTACTCTTTACGACTCTCTCACTTCACATATACTACAACACACTTCGTTTTACTTTAGTCGATTGTGACGTCGAAAAAAATTTTTTTTTATTAACTTATCCCTTAAATACTTTATGCTGCCAAAACGTACAAGTTTAAATTCGGTCCTGACAAGACTGTGTTAGATATTTTATAAGACGTTTCGTCGAGATCGTGCACCCGCCATTTGCATTTCGAGCTTGGAATGTACAAAAACAACTTGAAACGATAAACACACTCAAATAGGGTACTACCCTATAACATCTGTTCGTAAAGTCTCAGGAACACTACTCATACGACTTTCATATGTTTTAAAAAAAATCTTAATGCGTTAAACGAAGTAGGCGTTGCAATTTAAACCCGAAAAGTCTTTTTCCATGACGAAGCCTTTCTAAAGTTAAACTGCGTTCGTTGTTTGGATCCTATGCAAAGGCGATAAAATTACTATTATTTATTATTTATTTTAATTTAAATACTTAAGAGTCAAAAACTTTAGGCTCTAGAAAAAAATTTATACAGGAGTTTGTTATTTTCTAGAACATTAATAATTACGCCTTCGTGTTATTAATAATAATAATGATGATAATAATAATAACAACAACAGCAACAAAGCGTGTTAAATTAGGCGCAATTACCGCTTGTAAAAAGTGAATTTAGCTATTATACGCATTTGGACTATTAAACCCTAATATAAATCATTACAAGTAGGCCATTATGGTTGGTGTTATGCGCGAAAAAGGGAAAAAATACACATTAACAACTAATGTTAGGTGGAACATAAAACATTTATTAGATTTGCTTGCTTGATTTTAGAAGACGTAAAATACGCGCAAATGCCGATTGTAACCAAACAAATTGAGAAATCGCAATGGCTTTGAATCGAAAAAAAAAACGAAAAGCGTTAATCATTGGGTTATTTTTAACCTTTTGTTTTATTTTGAGGTTCTGCCTAAATTCTAAAAAGTGTTTCTTTTTAATGCGTTTTATTTTGTAAACGAAAAAATGAAATGTGAAATTATGTACTAAATTTAGTGCCGTGGCTTACTTAGATGAATGGTATGTTATTTTTTACTATTTGTGTTTGTTGCTATGTATCTAAATTTATAACAGTTGTCTTAGGTATTAAAATGTATCACTATTTTTGAGTTGAATGATTTTTGTTTTGGTTTGATTCTTATGTTACATTAATTTAACATCTCTGTTTTGTTTTTTTTTAATTTAAAAAAACATGATTTTTGATTTGATTCTTATTTTGCATAGTTTTTTTTTTAATAATTTTTTATTAAGAAATCTCCGCTTGTGATCGGCAATCATCTTTATTAATATTTTAATTTTAAAACAGGCCTCAAAAAAAGTAATTTTTTTAAAGCTGTTGAATTTGATTCTTGTTTTTCTAAGGTATGCTTTATGATTACTTTTGCAATTTCAAGATTCTTTGTATTTTTTTAAAAGTTTGTTGTTTCCTTATAACATTTTATTTGTCACATATTGCAATAAGTTATATTGTTTTTGGTTTTTAAGTTAATAAAATTTATTACCAATTTTTGAATTCATTTTGAAATTTTTTCAACTTGATTTTAATTGTTATATTACATGGATTTATTTATGCTTGCTTTTTTTATTAAAAATTTTTTTGTTTGTTGCCAAATCTCAAAAAATTTTTTACTAAGCTTAAAGATGTGGCATTTCCAAAAAAATATTTTTATAGTGATAAAATTTGTTATTTTGATATTTGCTAATATTTTTTTGAAAGTTTTTTTATTTCACATACATTTTTATTTATAAACAAAAAATTCAATGTTGTAAGTAAAATCTGCTGCATGATTTAGGTTTCAAACTGTAGCATTTGTAAAAAAAATATTTTTGCAGAAACAATAAATAATTCAGTTGTTGGTTTTTTTAATTTATAAAATTGATTATTGTTTTTTAAATAAACTTTGTGATTTTAGAATTTTTTGTGTCTTTTTGAAAGTTGAGAAATTTGAGTAATATTTTATGTTATTTATTTAAACTTTTATTGTAATTATGATTCAAGAAATGTTTGCTAGTAGCTGACAATCAACCTCGTCAATAATTTAAGTTGTTGACAAGATTTATCACTGTTTTTTTTAATTAATTTTGCAATTTTCTAAAACGTTTGGTATTTGCGAAAGTTGGATTTGATAATTGTTTTAGAATACATTTTGATTCTTCTTTTTTGTGATTTTTGATTATAGAAATCTTTAATTAAAAAATATTTGCTGGCAATGATTTAGGTATAAAACATTTGCATATGTAAAAATTTTTTTTTGTATAAACAATAATGCGATTTGTCTTTTGAAAGTTGAAAAAAATTTTATATAAATTTATTTGGACTTTTTTTGGAATTATAATTAAAGAAATGTAGCTGACAATTATTCTCGTCAATGATTTAAGTTGTTGACAAAATTTATAACTTTTTTTTCAAATTAATTTTGTAAAGCGTTTGGTACTTTTAAAAATAGGATTTAATACTTGTTTTTAAAAAAAATTTAATCTTTTTTTATAATTTTTTATTTTAAAAATCTGCTTTATTTTGATATTGTAATTTACAGCGGTTGCAGTTAAAAAAATATTTTTTAGTAGAAACAACCATAAATTTTGTTTCTGATTTTCTCAATAAATTAAATTTCAAATTTTATTTGTTTAAGTTTTTTGAAAGTTATTGATTTGATTCTTATTTTACATAGATTTTTATTTGTAAACAAGAATCGTCTATGTTTTAAGTTAAAATCTGCGGCACTGTAAAAAAAATATTCTTCAACAAAAACACGATCATTAATTTGGTTTCTGATTTTTAGCAAATAAATGTTGACTACTATTTAAGAAAATTTTGTAATTTTTAATTTTGAGTTTTCTGGAAAAAATTCTTTAGTACACATTTTTGTTTTTTTATGTAACAAAATTTATTATTTTTTAAATAAATTATGTAATTTTAAAATTTTTTGAGTTTTTGGATTTCATTAATATTTTACATTGACTTATTTATGTTTTTGTTTTTTGTAATCTTTAATTAAAAAAAAATTTAGTATTTTTTTTAATTTATAAAATTGATTGTTTTTTTTAAATAAATTTAGTGGTTTTAAAATTTTTTGTGTCTTTTTGAAAGTTGAAAGATTTAATTTATATTTTATGTTAATTTATTTGGATTTTTTTTGTAAATATAATTAAAGAAATGTTTGATTGTAGCTGACAATCATTCTCGTGAATGATTCAAATTGTTGGCAAAATTATCACTGTTTTTATTACTTAATTTTTTAACTTTGTAAAACTTATGCTTTCCTTGAAAGTTGGATTTGATACTTGTGTTACGAAAAATGTTTACTTTTTTTGTAGGTTTTGATTAAAAAAATCTGTGCTTTATTTTAACAATATTCTAAATTTACAGCGGTTGCAGTTAAAAAAATATTTTTTAGTAGAAACAACTATAAATTTTGTTTCTGATTTCCTCAATAGATTAAATTTCGAATTTTACTATTTGTTTGAGTTTTTTGAAAGTTGTTGATTTGTTTCTTATTTTACATAGATTTTTATTTGTAAACTTCAAGAATCGTCTATGTTTTAAGTTAAAATCTGCGACACTGTAAAAAAATATTCTTCAGCAAAAACACGATCACTAATTTGGTTTCTGATTTTTATTAAATAAATGTTGACTACTATTTAAGACAATTTTGTAATTTTTAATTTTGAGTTTTTTGGAAAAAATTTTTTAGTAGACATTTTTGTTTTTTTATGTAACAAAATTTATTATTTTTTAAATAAATTGTGTAATTTTAAAATTTTTTGAGTTTTTGGATTTTATTAATACTTTACATTGACTTATTTATGTTTTTGTTTTTTGTAATCTTTAATTTAAAAAAAAATTGCTGATAATAATTTAGTTTTTTTTTAATTTATCAAATTAATTGTTTTTTTTAAATAAATTTAGTGGTTTTAAAATTTTTTGTGTCTTTTTGAAAGTTGAGAGATTTAATTTATATTTTATGTTAATTTATTTGGATTTTTTTGTAAATATAATTAAAGAAATGTTTGATTGTAGCTGACAATCATTCTCGTGAATGATTCAAGTTGTTGGCAAAATTTATCACTGTTTTTATTACTTAATTTTTTAATTTTGTAAAACTTATGCTTTCCTTGAAAGTTGGATTTGATACTTGTGTTAGAAAAAATGTTTACTTTTTTTGTAAGTTTTGATTAAAAAAATCTGTGCTTTATTTTAACAATATTCTAAATTTACAGCGGTTGCAGTTAAAAAAAATATTTTTTAGTAGAAACAACCATAAATTTTGTTTTTAATTTCCTCAATAGATTAAATTTCGAATTTTACTATTTGTTTGAGTTTTTTGAAAGTTGTTGATTTGATTCTTATTTTACATAGATTTTTATTTGTAAACTTCAAGAATCGTCTAGGTTTTAATTTAAAATCTGCGATACTGTAAAAAAAATATTCTTCAGCAAAAACACGATCATTAATTTGGTTTCTGATTTTTAGTAAATAAATGTTGACTACTATTTAAGACAATTTTGTAATTTTTAATTTTGAGTTTTTTGGAAAAAATTCTTTAGTAGAAATTTTTGTTTTTTTATGTAACAAAGTTTATTATTTTTTAAATAAATTATGTAATTTTAAATTTTTTTGAGTTTTTGAATTTCATTAATATTTTACATTGGCAAATTTATACTTTGTTTTTTGTAATCTTTAATTAAAAAAAAATTGCTGATAATTTAATTTTTTTTTAATTTATAAAATTGATTGTTTTTTTAAAATAAATTTAGTGGTTTTAAAATTTTTTGTGTCTTTTTGAAAGTTGAGAGATTTAATTTATATTTTATCTTAATTTATTTGGATTTTTTTGTAAATATAATTAAAGAAATGTTTGATTGTAGCTGACAATCATTCTCGTGAATGATTCAAATTGTTGGCAAAATTTATCACTGTTTGTATTACTTAATTTTTTAATTTTGTAAAACTTATGCTTTCCTTGAAAGTTGGATTTGATACTTGTGTTAGAAAAAATGTTTACTTTTTTTGTAAGTTTTGATTAAAAAAATCTGTGCTTTATTTTAACAATATTCTAAATTTACAGCGGTTGCAGTTAAAAAAAATATTTTTAGTAGAAACAACCATGAATTTTGTTTCTGATTTCCTCAATAGATTAAATTTCGAATTTTACTATTTGTTTGAGTTTTTTGAAAGTTGTTGATTTGATTCTTATTTTACATAGATTTTTATTTATAAACTTTAAGAATCGTCTATGTTTTAAGTTAAAATCTGCGACACTGTAAAAAAAATATTCTTCAGCAAAAACACGATCATTAATTTGGTTTCTGATTTTTAGTAAATAAATGTTGACTACTATCTAAGACAATTTTGTAATTTTTAATTTTGAGTTTTTTGGAAAAAAATTCTTTAGTAGACATTTTTGTTTTTTTATGTAACAAAATTTATTATTTTTTAAATAAATTATGTAATTTTAAAATTTTTTGAGTTTTTGGATTTCATTAATATTTTATATTGGCTTATTTATGTTTTTGTTTTTTGTAATGTTTAATTTAAAAAAAATTGCTGATAATAATTTAGTTTTTTTTTAATTTATAAAATTGATTGTTTTTTTTAAATAAATTTAGTGGTTTTAAAATTTTGTGTGTCTTTTTGAAAGTTGAGAGATTTAATTTATATTTTATGTTAATTTATTTAAATTTTTTTGTCAATATAATAAAAGAAATGTTTGATTGTAGCTTACAATCATTCTCGTGAATGATTTAAATTGTTGGCAAAATTTATCACTGTTTTTATTACTTAATTTTTTAATTTTGTAAAACTTATGCTTTTCTTAAAAGCTGGATTTGATACTTGTGTTAGAAAAAATGTTTACTTTTTTTGTAGGTTTTGATTAAAAAAATCTGAGCTTTATTTTAACAATATTCTAAATTTACAGCGGTTGCAGTTAAAAAAAATATTCTTTAGTAGAAACAACCATAAATTTTGTTTCTGATTTCCTCAATAGATTAAATTTCGAATTTTACTATTTGTTTGAGTTTTTTGAAAGTTATTGATTTGATTCTTATTTTACATAGATTTTTATTTATAAACTTTAAGAATCGTCTATGTTTTAAGTTAAAATCTGCGACACTGTAAAAAAATATTCTTCAGCAAAAACACGATAATTAAATTAGTTTCTCATTTTTAGTTAATAAATGTTGACTATAATATTTAAGACAATTTTGTAATTTTTAATTTTGAGTTTTTTTGAGAAAATTCTTTAGTAGAAATTTTTGTTTTTTTATTTAACAAAATTTATTATTTTTTAAATAAATTGTGTAATATTAAAATTTTTTGAGTTTTTGGGTTTCATTATTATTTTACATTGACTTATTTATGTTTTTGTTTTTTGTAATCTTTAATAAAAAAAAATTGCTGATAATAATTTATTTTTTTTTTAATTTACAAAATTGATTGTTTTTTTTAAATAAATTTAATGGTGTTAAAATTTTTTGTGTCTTTTTGAAAGTTTAGAGATTTAATTTATATTTTATGTTAATTTATTTGGATTTTTTTGTAATTATAATTAAAGAAATGTTTGATTGTAGCTAACAATCATTCTCGTGAATGATTCAAATTGTTGGCAAAATTTATCACTGTTTTATTAATTAATTTTTTAATTTTGTAAAACTTATGCTTTCCTTGAAAGTTGGATTTGATACTTGTGTTAGAAAAAATGTTTACTTTTTTTGTAAGTTTTGATTAAAAAAAGATGTGCTTTATTTTAACAATATTCTAAATTTACAGCGGTTGCAGTTAAAAAAAAAATTTTTGTAGAAACAACCATAAATTTTGTTTCTGATTTCCTCAATAGATTAAATTTCGAATTTTACTATTTGTTTGAGTTTTTTGAAAGTTGTTGATTTGATTCTTATTTTACATAGATTTTTATTTATAAACTTTAAGAATCGTCTATGTTTTAAGTTAAAATCTGCGACACTGTAAAAAAATATTCTTCAGCAAAAACACGATCACTAATTTGGTTTCTGATTTTTATTAAATAAATGTTGACTACTATTTAAGACAATTTTGTAATTTTTAATTTTGAGTTTTTTGGAAAAAATTTTTTAGTAGACATTTTTGTTTTTTTATGTAACAAAATTTATTATTTTTTAAATAAATTGTGTAATTTTAAAATTTTTTGAGTTTTTGGATTTTATTAATACTTTACATTGACTTATTTATGTTTTTGTTTTTTGTAATCTTTAATTTAAAAAAAATTGCTGATAATAATTTAGTTTTTTTTTAATTTATAAAATTGATTGTTTTTTTTAAATAAATTTAGTGGTTTTTAATTTTTTTGTGTCTTTTTGAAAGTTGATAGATTTAATTTATATTTAATGTTAATTTATTTGGATTTTTTTGTAAATATAATTAAAGAAATGTTTGATTGTAGCTGACAATCATTCTCGTAAATGATTCAAATTGTTGGCAAAATTTATCACTGTTTTTATTACTTAATTTTGTAAAACTTATGCTTTCCTTGAAAGTTGGATTTGATACTTGTGTTAGAAAAAATGTTTGCTTTTTTTGTAAGTTTTGATTAAAAAAATCTGTGCTTTATTTTAACAATATTCTAAATTTACAGCGGTTGCAGTTAAAAAAAATATTTTTTAGTAGAAACAACCATAAATTTTGTTTTTAATTTCCTCAATAGATTAAATTTCGAATTTTACTATTTGTTTGAGTTTTTTGAAAGTTGTTGATTTGATTCTTATTTTACATAGATTTTTATTTGTAAACTTCAAGAATCGTCTATGTTTTAAGTTAAAATCTGCGACACTGTAAAAAAAATATTCTTCAGCAAAAACACGATTATTAATTTGGTTTCTGATTTTTAGTAAATAAATGTTGACTACTATTTAAGACAATTTTGTAATTTTTAATTTTGAGTTTTTTGGAAAAAATTCTTTAGAAGACATTTTTGTTTTTTTATGTAACAAAATTTATTATTTTTTAAATAAATTAGGTAATTAAATTATTTATCTGTCTTTTCCACAAAAATACTTAAGTTTTAATTTATTTTATTTTAAACATGTTTCGACATTATAAAATGTCATCGTCAGTGACTCTATTAATATTATGTTAATTATGTAATTTTAAAATTTTTTGAGTTTTTGGATTTCATTAATATTTTACATTGGCTTATTTATATTTTTGTTTTTTGTAATCTTTAATTAAAAAAAAATTGCTGATAATTTAATTTTTTTTTAATTTATAAAATTGATTGTTTTTTTAAAATAAATTTAGTGGTTTTAAAATTTTGTGTGTCTTTTTGAAAGTTGAGAGATTTAATTTATATTTTATGTTAATTTATTTGAATTTTTTTTTGTCAATATAATAAAAGAAATGTTTGATTGTGGCTAACAATCATTCTCGTGAATGATTCAAATTGTTGGCAAAATTTATCACTGTTTTATTACTTAATTTTTTAATTTTGTAAAACTTATGCTTCCTTGAAAGTTGGATTTGATACTTGTGTTAGAAAAAATGTTTACTTTTTTTGTAAGTTTTGATTAAAAAAATCTGTGCTTTATTTTAACAATATTCTAAATTTACAGCGGTTGCAGTTAAAAAAAATATTTTTTAGTAGAAACAACCATGAATTTTGTTTCTGATTTCCTCAATAGATTAAATTTCGAATTTTACTATTTGTTTGAGTTTTTTTAAAGTTGTTGATTTGATTCTTATTTTACATAGATTTTTATTTATAAACTTTAAGAATCGTCTATGTTTTAAGTTAAAATCTGCGACACTGTAAAAAAAATATTCTTCAGCAAAAACACGATCATTAATTTGGTTTCTGATTTTTAGTAAATAAATGTTGACTACTATCTAAGACAATTTTGTAATTTTTAATTTTGAGTTTTTTGGAAAAAAATTCTCTAGTAGAAATTTTTTTTTTCATGTAACAAAATTTATTATTTTCTAAATAAATTATGTAATTTTAAAATTTTTTGAGTTTTTAGATTTCATTAATATTTTACATTGACTTATTTATGTTTTTGTTTTTTGTAATCTTTAATTAAAAAAAAATTGCTGATAATAATTTAGTTTTTTTTTAATTTATAAAATTGATTGTTTTTTTTTAAATAAATTTAGTGGTTTTAAAATTTTGTGTGTCTTTTTGAAAGTTGAGAGATTTAATTTATATTTTATGTTAATTTATTTGAATTTTTTTTTGTCAATATAATAAAAGAAATGTTTGATTGTGGCTAACAATCATTCTCGTGAATGATTCAAATTGTTGGCAAAATTTATCACTGTTTTATTACTTAATTTTTTAATTTTGTAAAACTTATGCTTCCTTGAAAGTTGGATTTGATACTTGTGTTAGAAAAAATGTTTACTTTTTTTGTTAGTTTTGATTAAAAAAATCTGTGCTTTATTTTAACAATATTCTAAATTTACAGCGGTTGCAGTTAAAAAAAATATTTTTAGTAGAAACAACCATGAATTTTGTTTCTGATTTCCTCAATAGATTAAATTTCGAATTTTACTATTTGTTTGAGTTTTTTGAAAGTTGTTGATTTGATTCTTATTTTACATAGATTTTTATTTGTAAACTTCAAGAATCGTCTATGTTTTAAGTTAAAATCTGCGGCACTGTAAAAAAATATTCTTCAGCAAAAACACGATAATTAATTTGGTTTCTGATTTTTAGTAAATAAATGTTGACTACTATTTAAGACAATTTTGTAATTTTTAATTTTGAGTTTTCTGGAAAAAATTCTTTAGTAGAAATATTTTTTCATGTAACAAAATTTATTATTTTCTAAATAAATTATGTAATTTTAAAATTTTTGAGTTTTTAGATTTCATTAATATTTTACATTGACTTATTTATGTTTTTGTTTTTGTAATCTTTAATTAAAAAAAATTGCTGATAATAATTTAGTTTTTTAATTTATAAAATTGATTGTTTTTTTAAATAAATTTAGTGGTTTTAAAATTTTGTGTGTCTTTTGAAAGTTGAGAGATTTAATTTATATTTTATGTTAATTTATTTGAATTTTTTTTTGTCAATATAATAAAAGAAATGTTTGATTGTGGCTAACAATCATTCTCGTGAATGATTCAAATTGTTGGCAAAATTTATCACTGTTTTATTACTTAATTTTTTAATTTTGTAAAACTTATGCTTCCTTGAAAGTTGGATTTGATACTTGTGTTAGAAAAATGTTTACTTTTTTTGTAAGTTTTGATTAAAAAAATCTGTGCTTTATTTTAACAATATTCTAAATTTACAGCGGTTGCAGTTAAAAAAAATATTTTTTAGTAGAAACAACCATGAATTTTGTTTCTGATTTCCTCAATAGATTAAATTTCGAATTTTACTATTTGTTTGAGTTTTTTTAAAGTTGTTGATTTGATTCTTATTTTACATAGATTTTTATTTATAAACTTTAAGAATCGTCTATGTTTTAAGTTAAAATCTGCGACACTGTAAAAAAAATATTCTTCAGCAAAAACACGATCATTAATTTGGTTTCTGATTTTTAGTAAATAAATGTTGACTACTATCTAAGACAATTTTGTAATTTTTAATTTTGAGTTTTTTGGAAAAAAATTCTCTAGTAGAAATTTTTTTTTTCATGTAACAAAATTTATTATTTTTTAAATAAATTATGTAATTTTAAAATTTTTTGAGTTTTTGGATTTCATTAATATTTTACATTGACTTATTTGTTTTTGTTTTTTGTAATCTTTAATTAAAAAAAATTGCTGACAACAATTTAGTTTTTTTTTAATTTATAAAATTGATTGTTTTTTTTTTAATAAATTTAGTGATTTTAAAATTTTTTTTTCTTTTTGAAAGTTGAGAGATTTAATTTATATTTTATGTTAATTTATTTGAATTTTTTTTTGTCAATATAATAAAAGAAATGTTTGATTGTGGCTAACAATCATTCTCGTGAATGATTCAAATTGTTGGCAAAATTTATCACTGTTTTATTACTTAATTTTTTAATTTTGTAAAACTTATGCTTCCTTGAAAGTTGGATTTGATACTTGTGTTAGAAAAAATGTTTACTTTTTTTGTTAGTTTTGATTAAAAAAATCTGTGCTTTATTTTAACAATATTCTAAATTTACAGCGGTTGCAGTTAAAAAAAATATTTTTTAGTAGAAACAACCATAAATTTTGTTTCTGATTTCCTTAATAGATCAAGTTTCGAATTTTACTATTTGTTTGAGTTTTTTGAAAGTTGTTGATTTGATTCTTATTTTACATAGATTTTTATTTGTAAACAAGAATCGTTTATGTTTTAAGTTAAAATCTGCGGCACTGTAAAAAAAATATTCTTCAGCAAAAACACGATCATTAATTTGGTTTCTGATTTTTAGTAAATAAATGTTGACTACTATTTAAGACAAATTTGTAATTTTTAATTTTGAGTTTTTTTGAAAAAATTCTTTAGTAGAAATTTTTTTTTCATGTTACAAAATTTATTATTTTTTAAATAAATTATGTAATTTTAAAATTTTTTGAGTTTTTGGATTTCATTAATATTTTACATTGACTTATTTATGTTTTTGTTTTTTGTAATCTTTAATTAAAAAAAAATTGCTGATAATAATTTAGTTTTTTTTTTAATTTATAAAATGATTGTTTTTTTTTAAATAAATTTAGTGGTTTTAAAATTTTGTGTGTCTTTTTGAAAGTTGAGAGATTTAATTTATATTTTATGTTAATTTATTTGAATTTTTTTTTGTCAATATAATAAAAGAAATGTTTGATTGTGGCTAACAATCATTCTCGTGAATGATTCAAATTGTTGGCAAAATTTATCACTGTTTTATTACTTAATTTTTTAATTTTGTAAAACTTATGCTTCCTTGAAAGTTGGATTTGATACTTGTGTTAGAAAAAATGTTTACTTTTTTTGTAAGTTTTGATTAAAAAAATCTGTGCTTTATTTTAACAATATTCTAAATTTACAGCGGTTGCAGTTAAAAAAAATATTTTTTAGTAGAAACAACCATGAATTTTGTTTCTGATTTCCTCAATAGATTAAATTTCGAATTTTACTATTTGTTTGAGTTTTTTTAAAGTTGTTGATTTGATTCTTATTTTACATAGATTTTTATTTATAAACTTTAAGAATCGTCTATGTTTTAAGTTAAAATCTGCGACACTGTAAAAAAAATATTCTTCAGCAAAAACACGATCATTAATTTGGTTTCTGATTTTTAGTAAATAAATGTTGACTACTATCTAAGACAATTTTGTAATTTTTAATTTTGAGTTTTTGGAAAAAATTCTCTAGTAGAAATTTTTTCATGTCACAAAATTTATTATTTTCTAAATAAATTATGTAATTTTAAAATTTTTTGAGTTTTTAGATTTCATTAATATTTTACATTGACTTATTTATATTTTTGTTTTTTGAAATCTTTAATTAAAAAAATTGCTGATAATAATTTAGTTTTTTTTTAATTTATAAAATTGATTGTTTTTTTTTAAATAAATTTAGTGGTTTTAAAATTTTGTGTGTCTTTTTGAAAGTTGAGAGATTTAATTTATATTTTATGTTAATTTATTTGAATTTTTTTTTTGTCAATATAATAAAAGAAATGTTTGATTGTGGCTAACAATCATTCTCGTGAATGATTCAAATTGTTGGCAAAATTTATCACTGTTTTATTACTTAATTTTTTAATTTTGTAAAACTTATGCTTCCTTGAAAGTTGGATTTGATACTTGTGTTAGAAAAAATGTTTACTTTTTTTGTTAGTTTTGATTAAAAAAATCTGTGCTTTATTTTAACAATATTCTAAATTTACAGCGGTTGCAGTTAAAAAAAATATTTTTAGTAGAAACAACCATGAATTTTGTTTCTGATTTCCTCAATAGATTAAATTTCGAATTTTACTATTTGTTTGAGTTTTTTGAAAGTTGTTGATTTGATTCTTATTTTACATAGATTTTTATTTATAAACTTTAAGAATCGTCTATGTTTTAAGTTAAAATCTGCGACACTGTAAAAAAAATATTCTTCAGCAAAAACACGATCATTAATTTGGTTTCTGATTTTTAGTAAATAAATGTTGACTACTATCTAAGACAATTTTGTAATTTTTAATTTTGAGTTTTTTGGAAAAAAATTCTTTAGTAGAAATATTTTTTTTCATGTAACAAAATTTATTATTTTCTAAATAAATTATGTAATTTTAAAATTTTTTGAGTTTTTAGATTTCATTAATATTTTACATTGACTTATTTATGTTTTTGTTTTTTGTAATCTTTAATTAAAAAATTGCTGATAATAATTTAGTTTTTTTAATTTATAAAATGATTGTTTTTTTAAATAAATTTAGTGGTTTTAAAATTTTGTGTGTCTTTGAAAGTTGAGAGATTTAATTTATATTTTATGTTAATTTATTTGAATTTTTTTTTGTCAATATAATAAAAGAAATGTTTGATTGTGGCTAACAATCATTCTCGTGAATGATTCAAATTGTTGGCAAAATTTATCACTGTTTTATTACTTAATTTTTTAATTTTGTAAAACTTATGCTTCCTTGAAAGTTGGATTTGATACTTGTGTTAGAAAAAATGTTTACTTTTTTTGTAAGTTTTGATTAAAAAAATCTGTGCTTTATTTTAACAATATTCTAAATTTACAGCGGTTGCAGTTAAAAAAAATATTTTTTAGTAGAAACAACCATAAATTTTGTTTCTGATTTCCTCAATAGATTAAATTTCGAATTTTACTATTTGTTTGAGTTTTTTGAAAGTTGTTGATTTGATTCTTATTTTACATAGATTTTTATTTATAAACTTTAAGAATCGTCTATGTTTTAAGTTAAAATCTGCGACACTGTAAAAAAAATATTCTTCAGCAAAAACACGATCATTAATTTGGTTTCTGATTTTTAGTAAATAAATGTTGACTACTATCTAAGACAATTTTGTAATTTTTAATTTTGAGTTTTTTGGAAAAAAATTCTCTAGTAGAAATTTTTTTTTTCATGTAACAAAATTTATTATTTTCTAAATAAATTATGTAATTTTAAAATTTTTTGAGTTTTTAGATTTCATTAATATTTTACATTGACTTATTTATGTTTTTGTTTTTTGTAATCTTTAATTAAAAAAAAATTGCTGATAATAATTTAGTTTTTTTTTTAATTTATAAAATTGATTGTTTTTTTTTAAATAAATTTAGTGGTTTTAAAATTTTGTGTGTCTTTTTGAAAGTTGAGAGATTTAATTTATATTTTATGTTAATTTATTTGAATTTTTTTTTTGTCAATATAATAAAAGAAATGTTTGATTGTGGCTAACAATCATTCTCGTGAATGATTCAAATTCTTGGCAAAATTTATCACTGTTTTATTAATTAATTTTATAATTTTGTAAAACTTATGCTTTCCTTGAAAGTTGGATTTGATACTTGTGTTAGAAAAAATGTTTACTTTTTTTGTAAGTTTTGATTTAAAAAATCTGTGCTTCATTTTAACAATATTCTAAATTTACAGCGGTTGCAGTTAAAAAAAAATTTTTTTAGTAGAAACAACCATAAATTTTGTTTCTGATTTCCTCAATAGATTAAATTTCGAATTTTACTATTTGTTTGAGTTTTTTGAAAGTTGTTGATTTGATTCTTATTTTACATAGATTTTTATTTGTAAACTTCAAGAATCGTCTATGTTTTAAGTTAAAATCTGCGACACTGTAAAAAAAATATTCTTCAGCAAAAACACGATCATTAATTTGGTTTCTGATTTTTAGTAAATAAATGTTGACTACTATTTAAGACAATTTTGTAATTTTTAATTTTGAGTTTTTTTGAAAAAATTCTTTAGTAGAAATTTTTTTTTCATGTAACAAAATTTATTATTTTTTAAATAAATTATGTAATTTTAAAATTTTTTGAGTTTTTAGATTTCATTAATATTTTACATTGACTTATTTATGTTTCTGTTTTTTGTAATCTTTAATTAAAAAAAAATTGCTGATAATAATTTAGTTTTTTTTTTAAGTCATAACATTGATTGTTTTTTTTAAATAAATTAAGTGATTTTAACATTTTTAGTGTTTTTTTGAAAGTTGAGAGATTTAATTTATATTTTATGTTAATTTATTTGGATTTTTTGTAATTATAATTAAAGAAATGTTTGATTGTAGCTGACAATCATTCTCGTCAATGATTCAAATTGTTGGCAAAATTTATCACTGTTTTTATTACTTAATTGTTTAATTTTGTTAAACTTATGCTTTCCTTGAAAGTTGGATTTGATTCTTGTGTTAGAAAAAATGTTTACTTTTTTTGTAAGTTTTGATTTAAAAAATCTGTGCTTTATTTTAACAATATTCTAAATTTACAGCGGTTGCAGTTAAAAAAAATATTTTTTAGTAGAAACAACCATAAATTTTGTTTCTAATTTCCTCAATAGATTAAGTTTCGAATTTTACTATTTGTTTGAGTTTTTTGAAAGTTGTTGATTTGATTCTTATTTTACATAGATTTTTATTTGTAAACTTCAAGAATCGTCTATGTTTTAAGTTAAAATCTGCGGCGCTGTAAAAAAAAATATTCTTCAGCAAAAACACGATCATTAATTTGGTTTCTGATTTTTAGTAAATAAATGTTGACTACTATTTAAGACAATTTTGTAATTTTTAATTTTGAGTTTTTTTGAGAAAATTCTTTAGTAGAAATTTTTGTTTTTTTAATTAACAAAAAATTGTTTTTTAGATAAATTATGTAATTTTAACATTTTTTGAGTTTTTGGATTTCAATTATATTTTACATTGACTTATTTATATTTTGTTTTTTGTAATCTTTAATTAAAAAAAATTACTGACAATAATTTAGTTATTTTTAATTTATAAAATTGATTTTTAAATAAATTCAGTGATTTTAAAATTTTTTGTATCTTTTTGTTGAGTTGAGAGATTTAATTTATATTTTATGTTAATTTATTTAATTTTTTTTTGTAATTATAATTAAAAAAATGTTTGATTGTAGCTGACAATTATTCTCGTCAATGATTCAAATTGTTGACAAAATTTGTCACTGTTTTTTTAAATTAATTTTGTATTTCTGTAAAACATTTGGTATTTTCAAAGTTGGATTTGATACTTGTTTTAGAATACATTTTTACTCTTTTTTTGTAATTTTTGATTTAAAAAATTTGTGCTTTATTTTGTCCATATTTTAAATTTATAGCGGTTGCAGTTAAAAAAAATATTTTGTAGTCGAAACACAACCATAAATTTTGTTTCTGATTTTTTCAATTGATAAAAATTGTAATTTGACTATTTCTTTGAGCTTCTTTAAGTTGTTGATTTGATTCTTATTTTACATAGATTTTTATTTTTAAACAAGTATCGTCAATGTTTTAAGTTAAAATCTGCGGCATGGTAAAAAAAATATTCTTCAGCAGTAACACAATAATTACTTTGGTTTATGATTTTTAGTTAATAAATGTTGACTACATTTTAAGATATTTTTGTAGTTTTTTTTTACTTTAGTAAAAAAATTAGTTTTTTTTTAATTGACAAAGTTTATTATTAGTTTGTAAATAAATTACGCAGTTTTAAAGTTTTTTGAGTTTTGGATTTTATTAATATGTTACACTGATTTATTTATGTTTTTGTTTTTTGTAATCTTTAATTTAAAAAATATTTGCTGGGAGTTGATAATTATTCCTGTTAATGATTCAGGTTTAAAGTTGTATATGTAAAAATTTTTTTTTTGTTTAAACAATCAATCCAGTTTTCTTTAATTTCTAAAATTGATTATTGTTTTTTAAATAAATTTTGTAATATTAGAATTTTTTGTGTTTTTTTGAAAATTCATATATTGGATTTATATTTTATGTAAATTTATTTAGCTTTTTTTGGAATTATAATTAAAGAAATGTTTGTTTGTAGCTGACAATCATTCTGGTCAATGATTCAAGTTGTTGACAAAATTTATAACTCTTTTTTTTTAATTAATTTTGTAAAACGTTTCGCATTTATGAAAGTTGGTTTTCATACTTGTTTTAGAAAAAATGTTTACTCTTTTTCTGTAACTTTTGATTAAAAACATCTGTGCTTTATTTTGATAAAACTTTAAATTTACAGCGGTTGTAGTTAAAAAAAATATTTTTTAGTAGAAACAACCATAAATTTCGTTTTAGGTTTCTTTAATTGATTAACATTCTCATTTTAATATTCGTTTGAGTTTTTTTTTTAAGTTGTTGATTTAATTCATAGATTTTTATTTGTAAACAAGAATCGTCAATGTTTTAAGTTAAAATCTGCAGCACTGTAAAAAACTATTCTTCAGCAGAAACACGATAACTTATTTGGTTTCTGATATTTTGTAAATAAATGTTGACTACTATTTAAGACAATTTTGTAATTTTTAATTTTGAGTTTTTTTGAAAAAATTCTTTAGTAGAAATTTTTATTTGTTTTTAGTTAACAAAATTTATTATTTTTTGAGTTTTTGGATTTTATTAATATTTTACATTGACTTATTTATGTTTTTGTTTTTGTAATCTTTAATTAAAAAAAATTGCTGATTCTCATTTTTAGTTAATAAATGTTGACTACTATTTAAGACAATTTTGTAATTTTTAATTTTGAGTTTTTTTGAAAAAATTCTTTTGTAGAACTTTTTGTTTTTTTATGTAACAAAATTTATTATTTTTTAAATAAATTATGTAATACTAAAATTTTTTGAGTTTTTGGATTTTATTAATATTTTACATTGACTTATTTATGTTTTTGTTTTTTGTAATCTTTAATTAAAAAAATTACTGATAATAATTTAGTTTTTTTAAATTTATAAATATAAAATTGATTGTTTTTTTTTTAATAAATTTAGTGATTTTAAAATTTTTTGTATCTTTTTGAAAGTTGAGAGATTTAATTTATATTTTATGTTAATTTATTTGGATTTTTTTTGTAAATATAATTAAAGAAATGTTTGATTGTAGCTGACAATCACTCTCGTGAATGATTCAAATTGTTGGCAAAATTTATCACTGTTTTTATTAATTAATTTTGTAATTTTGTAAAACTTGCTATTTTTGAAAGTTGGATTTGATGCTTGTTTTAGAAAACATTTTTACTTTTTTTGTAACTTTTGATTAAAACTATCGGTGCTTTATTTTGACAATATTTTAAATTTACAGCGGTGGCAGTTAAAAAAATATTTTTTTAGTAAAAACAACCATCAATTTTGTTTCTGATTTCCTCAATTGATTAAATTTCTAATTTTAATATTCGTTTGAGTTTTTAGAAAGTTGTTGATTTGATTCTTATTTTACATAGATATTTATTTGTAAACACGAATCGTCAATGTTTTAAGTTGAAATTAGCGACACTATAAAAAAAATATTCTTCAGCAAAAACACGATTATTAATTTGGTTTCTGATTTTTAGTAAATAAATGTTAACTAATTTAAGACAATTTTGTAATTTTTAATTGTGAGTTTTTTGGAAAAAATTCTTTAGTAGAAATTTTTGTTTTTTTATGTAACAAAATTTATTATTTTTTAAATAAATTATGTAATTTTAAAATTTTTTGAATTTTTGGATTTCATTAATATTTTACATTGACTTATTTATGTTTTTGTTTTTTGTAATCTTTAATTAAAAAAAAAATTGCTGATAATAATTTAGTTTTTTTTTAAGTTATAAAATTGATTGTTTTTTTTAAATAAATTTAGTGATTTTAAAATTTTTTGTGTCTTTTTGAAAGTTTATATTTAATGTTAATTTATTTGGATTTCTTTGTAATTATAATTAAAGAAATGTTTGATTGTAGCTGACAATCATTCTCGTGAATGATTCAAATTGTTAGAAAAATTTATCACTGTTTTTATTAATTAATTTTGTAATTTTGTAAAACTTGGTATTTTTGAAAATTGGATTTGATGCTTGTTTTAGAAAAAATATTTAGTTTTTTTGTAACTTTTGATTAAAATAATCTGTGCTTTATTTTGACAATATTTTAAATTTACAGCGGTTGCAGTTAAAAAAATATTTTTCAGTAGAAACAACCATAAATTTTGTTTCTGATTTCCTCAATAGATTAAATTTCGAATTTTATTATTTGTTTAAGTTTTTTGAAAGTTGTTGATTTGATTCTTATTTTACATAGATATTTATTTGTAAACACGAATCGTCAATGTTTTAAGTAGAAATCAGCGGCACTGTAAAAAAAATATTCTTCTGCAGAAACACGATAATTAAATTGGTTTCTCATTTTTAGTTAATAAATGTTGACTACTATTTAAGACAATTTTGTAATTTTTAATTTAAGTTTTTTTTGAAAAAATTCTTTAGTAGAAATTTTTTTTTATGTAACAAAATTTATTATTTTTTAAATAAATTATGTAATTTTAAAATTTTTTGAGTTTTTGGATTTCATTAATATTTTACATTGACTTATTTATGTTTTTGTTTTTTGTAATCTTTAATTAAAAAAATAGTTGCTGACAGTAATTTAGTTTTTTTTAATTTATAAAATTGATTGTTTTTTTATTAATTTAGTGATTTTAAAATTATTTGTCTTTTTGAAAGTTGAGAGATTTAATTTATATTTTATGTTAATTTCTTTGAGTTTTTTTAGAATTATAATTAAAGAAATGTTTGATTCTAGCTGACAATCATTCTCGTCAATGATTCAAATTATTGACAAAATTTATCACTTTTTATAAAACGTTTGATATTTTTGAAAGTTGAATTTCATATTTGTTTTTAAAAAAAATTTAATCTTTTTCTAAAATTTTTTAATAAATAAATTTTATTTGTCAATATTTTAAATTTCTAACGGTTGCAGTTAAAAAAATATTTTTTAGTAGAAACAACGAAAATATTTGTTTCTGATTTCTTCAATGATAAAATTTGTAATCTTAATATTCGTTTGAGTTTTTTTGAAAGTTGTTAATTTGATTCTTACTTCACATAGATTTTTATTTGTAAACAAAAATTGTCAATGTTTACATTAAAATTTGCTGCAGTGTAAAAAAATATAACACAATAATTAATTTGGTTTCTAATTTTTAGTTAATAAATGTTGACTACTATTTAAGACAATTTTGTAATTTTTAATTTTGGGTTTTTTTGTAAAAATTATTTAGTAGAAAATTTTGTTTTTTTAAATTGACAAAATCTATTATCAGTTTGTAAATAAATTATGTTATTTTAACGTTTTTTTAAATTTTTGGATTTCATTAATATTTTACATTGATTTCTTTGTGTTTATTTTTTGTAATCATTAATTAAAAAAATGTTTGCTGGCAGCTGACAATCATTCCTGTCAATAATTTAGGTTTAAAACTGTTGCATATGTAAAAAAATGTTTTTTTTATAAACAATCAATAAATCAGTTTTCTGTTTTTTTTAATTTATAAAATTGATTGTGGTTTTTTAAATAAATTTTGTGATTATAGATTTTTTTGTATCTTTTTGAAAGTTGAGAAATTTGATTTATATTGTATGTAAATTTATTAGCACTTTTTTTGAAATTATAATTAAGGAAATGTTTGATTGTAGCTGATTCAAATTGACAAATGTTTCACTGTTTTTTTAAATTAATTTTGTAAATTTGTAAAACATTTGTTATTTTTGAAAAAATAAATTTTTACTCTTTTTTTGTATTTTTGATTAATAAAATCTGTGCTTTATTTTGTCAATATTTTTAATTTTGGCGGTTACAGAAAAAAAAATTTTTTAGTAGAAACACAAACATAAATTTTGTTTTTGATATCTTCAAACTTTGTGATTTTAGAAGTTTTTGTGTCTTTTTGAAAGTTGGGAGATATGATTAATATTTGATGTAAATGTATTTGAACTTTTTTTGGAATTATAATGAAATGTTTGCTTGTAGCTGACAATCATTCTTGTCAATGATTCAAATTGTTGACTAAAGTTACCAATGTTTCTTTAATTAATTTTGTAATTTTGTAAAACGTTTGGTACTTTGAAAGTTGGATTTGATACTTGTTTTGGAACAAATTTTTACTCTTTTTTTGGAATTTTTATGTCTTTGTTTTTGTAATCCACAATTAAAAAATTATTTGCTGACAATCATTTCTGTGAATGATTCAGGTTTGAAACTGTTGCATACGTAATACATTTTTTTTGTATAAACAATCAATAATTTTTTTATATATAAAGCTGATTATTTTAAATAAAATTTGTGATTTTAGAATTTTTTGTGTCTCTAAAAGTTGAGAGATTGATTTATATTTTATATATTTTTAAATTAGTAAAATGTTTTAAAAAAATTTTTTTTATTGTTTTTAAAAGTGGCTGAATTTGGTTGTTGTTCGCAGTTATTGTCGTCATTGATTTAAGTTTATGTCGTTTATTTTATTTAATTTTTTTAGTTGATAATATTCGTAATTTTTTTTAGATATTTTTAATAAATTTATGTATTTCTTTACATTGTTCTTTTTTCTAATTTTAGTTTAAAGAAATCTTTGTTGTTAACAATGGGTTTTGTCAATAATTCAACAAAAATTTTTTAGCAGAAGCAATAATTTATAATTTCTAATTAATAATATTTGTTAGTATTTTTTAATTAATTTTACTATTTTTAAGTCTATTTAGTTTTTCAGAAAATTGTAGGCTTTGAGTAGTATTTTACATGAATTTATTCATTTTTTGTAATTTTTTATTTAAAAAAAAATTTTAGCCAGTAATAATTTTCGTTTGAGTTTAAAAAAATCATTTTTAGAAATGCAATAAATGATTCTGTTTTCTGGTTTTCTTAATATATCAATTAAATAAATTTAAAATACTAGAATTTTTTTATTATTCAAGAAAATGATTTTTAATGGATTGAATCATAACTACTTTTGTTTTTGGTTTTATAGTTTATTTATTGATTGTTTTTAAAAGTTGCTGAATTTGATTAACATAAAATAGTTTTGTTTATTTTCTACAATTATATTGTCGTCAATAATTTAAATTTATGCTGTTTTTTTATTCTATTTTTTTAGTTGATAAATTTCGGTTTTTTTCAAAATATTTTTAATAAATTTATGTATTTATTTACGTTTTTCTATTTTGTAATTTTGGTTCAAAGAATTGTTTTTGTTATCAATGGTTTTCGTCAATGTATTTTTATACTTAATTTTACAATTTTTATGTACTTTTAGTTTTTCTGAAAATTGTTGGATTTGATTAGTATTTTACATGGATTTATTTATTTTTTGTAATTTTTTATTTAAAAAAGTTTTGTATCTATTAATCATTTTTGTCAATGTTTTGAGTTAATAAATTCATTTATAGAAATGCAACAAATGGTTCTGTTTCTTTGCTTTATTAATATATAAATTAAATCAATTTAAAATACTAGAATTTTTTGAATTTAAAAAAAAAGAGTTTTGATGGATTGAATCATAAATACTTTTGTTTTTGGTTTTTTACTGTCTTACATAGAATTATTTATGTTACTTTTTATTAAAGAAAGATTTGATTGTTGCGAAATATCATCTTTGAATTAATAAAATGTTATTTTTCAATCAATTTTTTTAACTGTTTTTACAAGTTGCTGAATGTGATTAACACGAATTAGTTTTGTTTATTATCTACCATTATTTTGGTCGATAATTTAAATTTAAGCTGTTTTTTCTTATTTAATTTTTTTAGTTGATAAATTTTGGTTTTTTTTCTAAATATTTTTAATAAATTTATGTATTTATTTACATTATTCTATTTCGTAATTTTGGTTTAAAGAATTGTTTTTGTTATCAATGGTTTTCGTCAATGTATTTTTATACTTAATTTTACAATTTTTATGTACTTTTAGTTTTTCTGAAAATTGTTGGATTTGATTAGTATTTTACATGGATTTATTTATTTTTTGTAATTTTTTATTTAAAAAAGCTTTGTATCTATTAATCATTTTTGTCAATGTTTTGAGTTAAAAAAATTCATTTATAGAAATGCAACAAATGATTCTGTTTTGGCTTTATTAATATATAAATTAAATAAATTTAAAATACTAAAATTTTTTGAATTTAAAAAAAAATGATTTTTGATGGATTGAATCATAAATACTTTTGTTTTTGGTTTTTTTAGTGTCTTACATAGAATTATTTAGGTTACTTTTGATTAAAGAAAAATTTGATTGTTGCGAAATATCATCTTTGAATTAATAAAATGTTATTTTTCAATCAATTTTTTTGATTGTTTTTACAAGTAGCTGAATGTGATTAACACGAATTAGTTTTGTTTATTATCTACAATTATTTTGGTCGATAATTTAAATTTATGCTGTTTTTTCTTATTTTATTTTTTTAGTTGATAAATTTCGGTTTTTTTCTAAATATTTTTAATAAATTTATGTATTTATTTACGTTTTTTTTTGCAATTTTGGTTTAAAAAATTTTTTTTACGATTAATGGTTTTTGTCAAAATATTGTTATAATTAATTTTACAACTGTTTAATATATTTAATTTTTCTGAAAATTGTTGGATTTGATTAGTATTTTTTACATAGATATATTTTTTGTAATTTTTTATTTATAAAATTTTTGTAGCCGGTAATCATTGTTGGCAATGTTTTAAGTTTTAAAAATTTAATAAACTTTTTTTTTAAATTTATTTTTTTGATTGTTTTTGAAAATTGTTTAATGTGACTAACATAAAATAGTTTTGTTTATTGTCCACAATCATTGTCGTCAATGATTTAAGTTTATGTCGGTTTTTTTGCTATGTTGTTTTTTTTAGTTGATAAAATTCGGAATTTTTTCTAAATATTTTTAATAAATTGTAAATTTATTTAGACTTTTTTTTTGTAATTTCAGTTGCTATCAATAGGTTTTTGTGAATGATTCAAAAAAATTCTAGCCAAAATACAATTATGGTTTTTAATTTTGGTTTTTTCACTTAATACAAAATTATAAGTATATTTTGAATTAATTTTACAATTATCAGGTATATTTAATTTTGTGAAAATGAGAGTTTGATTATTATTTTAATGGATTTATTTGTTTTTATTTTTTGTAATACTTTATTTAAAAAAATTTTGTAACCGGTAGTCATTCTCGTTAATAATTTAGGTTTAAAAAATTTATTTTTTGAAATGAAATAAATGGTTTTGTTTTGGTTTTCTTAATATTATGATTTATAATTTAAAATATTAGAATTTTTGTAGAAAATATTTTTTCATTGAATCATAACTTCTTTTGTTTTTGATTTTTGAGTTAACAAAAATAGTTACTGTTTTGTTATTTAAATTATTGAATTTAATTTATATTTTACATAGAATTATTCACGTTCTTTTTATGTAACTTTTGTAATTAATTTTGTGCGTTTTCTATATTTTTATTGTTTTTAAAAATTTTTGAATCTGATTAATGCAATAAATGATTTTGTTTTTGTTTTTCAAACATCTAAAGTTTATGATTACTTTTCAAATAAATTAATATTTTAGAACTTTTTTGAGAGTTTTTAAAGAAAATCTTTTTTTGTAGAATCACAGCCACTTCTGTTTTTGGTTTTTGATTTAACAAAATTAATTACTGTTATTTAATTATATTTTTTTTGTTTTTCTACTTAATAAAATTGTCTTTTTAAAAAAATTTTGTTCGTAACAATAATTCTTGATGCAATAATTGATTTTTTTAGTAGATAAAATATATTCTTTAGTAAAATCATAAAAACTAATTCTGTTTTATGGTTTTTGAACAAACATTATTCATTACTGTTTTTAAATTAATGTTAAATGTTTTTTAGTTTTTTTGATTGATTTATATTTTGCTTGTATCGATTCAAGCTGCTTTTTTGTAATTTTGATCCAAAAATCTTTGTTTATTGCCAAAAATCACTTTTGTAAATGTTCTAAGTTCATCTTTAGAAAAATATTCTTTAGTAAGAACAGAAGAATAGTAAAATTTATGATTGTTTTTTGTTTTCAGATAGCAATTTTGCATTAGGGATTTTTTTGTTTATTATATTAACATTGTTATCACATTTTTGGTAATTCAAATTCTTTACGTCTGTTTAAAATTCACAAATACGATTATGTTATATAAACCTATTTTTGTCAATATTTTTTTTGTTTTTTAATTAGAGAAGTAAAAAAATATCTCTTAAAAAACAAAAGAATCTATTTACATCACAAGGAAAGTTAAGCATACTGTGATTATTCTTTGAAACTTTTTTTAAACTAATTGATTGATTCTTAATTAAAAAGGGACAATTTTATTTAGTTTAAATTATTTATTAATTTAATTTGTTATATAAAAATAATTAAATATTAGTTAACGACAAATATACACTGATGAGAACCTCGAATTACCGAATTTTAATGTATCGCCTCCACTTTGAATTTAAAAAAAATTCTATATATTAAGCGCGCTTAAATGTAAATACTTAAAAAGAAAATTGTACAAAGGGACTAAATAAATTGAATTTAGAATGCGATGCACTGAAGGAACGTTCCGACACGAAGCCTACATCTTACGTGTACAATAATAATAAGAAAAAAAGGAATACCGAAGTAATACTAATGTGCTATGATAATCACAAGAATTTCTTTTGAAGTTACTAAGAATTATTTGGATGACAAGATTCGAATTTCCATTTTATTTTTTTTCTTCTTGTACTTGATGTTGAAGCTTTTTACATTTAAGATAGAAATTGTAATTTAAATATAATTATTTTTTGAATATTTTAATATTAAACGAGGATTAAGCCTCGGTTTACATGACAATAATGTAAAGATTCTAATTAAGCAGTTACTTTAAGATGTGTCATTACGCCCTTCGATTTTTAGGCCACGCTTTGCTAATTTCGAATTTCAAATGTAAAAGATTCCATTTCCTGATATAAATTAAATTTCAGTTTATAAAGTTACTTTTTAGTACCTTTCATATAACATTCATACGCATACAAAACACAAAGAATGCGCGTTTTGATTTGAATATCCATTGTATATTACCACCGTCCTGGAAAGTTATCAGCATTCAAAGTATAACGAGAAATAAGTATGAAAGGAAGATTTTTTCGACTACAAAAAAAATGGACGATGAAACAAGAGGGGGAAACGGAAAAAAAGAGAGACGTTTTTTTTAACATCGTCGTAAAAGCTGTAAAACTTTTCGTTATTTAGTCCCATGTTGCTAAAACAAAAAATGTTTGAATTAATTAAACGATTTCGAAACTTTTTCGTTTATCTCTGAGGTATAACTACACTTTCAAACTCGCGGAATTGCCCTCTTGTTATTGTATTACGAGGGACATTTCAAATAATTAAGGTGGCTGCGAAACAAAAGACTTATCGTCAACATCGTATGTTACTTTTTTTTAGTGCAAGGGTTGCTTTATATAACGACACGCACGATTACAATTGCAATTAAACTTTGTTTAACTGTTAATGGTCCTTCTAGCCCGTCACTTTTAATTGTCGCAAAATACAAAACGATTCTTTTTTATTCTAAATTTAGTACTCTGCGAAAGACGAAAATAGTACATTGGTATTTTTAGAAAGAATCTTTAGTTTGTCAAACCGGAAGTTGTTGTACTCACGGCCAAATTAAACAAATTTTTGTCATATTTAGAAATTAAAAATTTTACTAAAACAACAGGAAATTACATCAGTTTGCTAAAATTTAAAACAATTTAGTCATAGCCAACTTATTTTAATATAAAATTTAATTGACTCATCGAAATTTTATAACTAAATTAAATTGTTTATTTTATTAGTTATTGTAATATTTAAAAATATTTTTTTGTGTATATATGAATGTCGAGGTTGTGCAAATCATAGCTTTACGTCAACATGTCTCTGCTTGCAGACTATTTAATTTGAACCAATACCATCTAGGGAGCTTACGTGACATATAGTTTCAGACGTCTGTAATAATGCATCTTTATCCCAAAAGTGTATGTTATAAATAGCAATTACATTTATAAAATTTTAAATTATTGGACATTAAATTAATTAATTAAAAAATGTTACCGGGATGAATCCAATTCTATTAAAATGTATTATTGTCAAATACTAATTTTTCTTATTAGTTTGTTCGATGTAAGTTTGATTGCAGTCTTTGCAATTAATTTCTTATACTCTTTGACTTTCTAAAACAATTTTGTTTTAAGGATTTAATATCAGGTTAATTTTGCAGTACGGTAAAAATGCTTTGACAACGGGTGGATATATTGGTCCTTTGCTTTTTTTTTATTTAAATTTTAACGTTCGCTGTAAGCCCCGGTGATAAAGCCTATTTTTGATTAATGCGTTTTAAACTAATAATAATTCAAATTTAATGGTATCAGGGTCAGTTAATCTGTGACCTATCAAAGCTTTGATAATCAATTCTTAATAGCTCGGCTTATGATAGGAGTTGGCGTTGGTTTTTTCTGTACTAATACATTCAGAAACGGCCGTTTTCTTTAATTTCTACTGTAAATTGAGTAAAGTAACAGAGACTCGAGAAGAAAAGGTCATTTTTAAACAAATTGCTATTTGTCCAATGTAGGTTGAATTACAGCCTTTGCAAGGAATTTTTTGTACTCATTGGCTTTCCAAAACAGTTTTTTTAGGATTTTCTAACAACGTGTTAATTCTGCCTTGCGTTATAAATATTGTGCGTATTTTATGTTTTTTTTTATATATGCAGTTGATCTTGTCTATGGCGTTCGTCCTTTATGTATTGGTTCTTCGTTTTTTTTTTTCCCCGTTTAGGTTTTAAAGCTTTTTGTAGATTTTGGGGGTAAAACCTAGTTTTGGTTAATGCATTGTCAACTAATAATAATTTAAATTTAATGTTATTGAGGCAGTTAACATTTGTGACCGTTGTATCAACGTTTTGATGACCGATTTTAATTGTTTCGGGCATAGATCATGTAATATAAACGCTATTTTTTAAGTGTTTTCAGTTACTAGAACTAAACTAACTTGTTTTCTTAATATTGTTAATCACTAATTTTTTGTAAGTTTGTCCGATGTATGTTCGATTACAGCTTTTGCAAAAAAGTTGTTTACTCTCTAGCTTTTTAATTCAATTTTGTTTTAAAGGTTTGGTAACAACGAGGTAATTCTGCCTTTTGTTGTAAATGTGTCTATTTTCAATTTTTTTTAATATATCTGATCTTGTGTATGGCGTTTGTTCTTTATGTATAGGTTCTTTGTTTTGCGCTCATTTAGGTTTTAAAGCTTTTTGTAGATTTTGAAGGTAAAACCTAGTTTTGGCTAATGCGTTTTAAACTAACAATATTTTAAATCATTGTTATTGCGGTCAGTTAACATTTGTGACCGATGTGTCAACGTTTTGATGATCGATTTTATTTAGCTCAGACATAGACCATGTAATCCAAACGCTTATGTTTTTTAAGTGTTTTTAGTTACTAGAACTAAACTAACGTGTTTTTTTAATATTGTTAATCACTAATTTTTTGTAAGTTTGCCCGATGTATGTTCGATTACAACCTTTGCAAGAAATTTTGTTTACTCTCTGGCTTTTTAATTCATTATTGTTTTAAAGGTTTGGTAACAACGAAGTAACTCTTTGTTTTGTTGTAAATGTTGTGCCTATTTTTAATTTTTTTTATTGTAGTTGTAGTTATTTACATATAGGTTCTGTGTTTTTCTCTCATTTAGGTTTTAAAGCTTTTTGTAGGTTTTAAAGGTAAAACCTAGTTTTGGCTAATGCGTTTTAAACTAGTAATATTTTAAATCAATGTTGTTGGGGTCAGTTAACATTTGTGACCGATGTGTCAACGTTTTAATGACCAATTTTAATTGGTTCAAACATAGACCATGTAATCCAAACGCTTGTTTTTTAAGTGTTTTCAGTTACTAGAACTAAACTAACTTGTTTTCTTAATATTGTTAATCACTAATTTTTTGTAAGTTTGTCCGATGTATGTTCGATTACAGCTTTTGCAAGAAATTTTGTTTACTCTCTGGCTTTTTAATTCAATTTTGTTTTAAAGGTTTGGTAACAACGAGGTAATTCTGTCTTTCGTTGTAAATGTTGTGCCTATTTTCAGTTTTTTTTTAAATGTAGTTGATCCTGTCTATAAAGTTCGTTCTTTAAGTATTGGTTTTTTGTTTTTTTTCGTTTAGGTTTTAGAACTTTTAATAGGTCTGGGGTTTAATCCTAGTTTCTAATAATAATTAAAATTCAATGTTATCGGGGTCAGTTAACATTTGTAACCGATGTATCAACGTTTTGATGATCGATTTTAATTAGCTCAGACATACACCATGTAATCCAAACGTTTATTTTTTTTAAGTATTTTTAGTTACTACAGTTAAAATTTTTTTCTTAATTTGTTAATCGATAATTTTTCTAAAAGTGTCTCCGATGTATTTTTGATTGCAGCAGGAGTTTTGTTTACTTTTTGAAGTTTTAAATCAATTTTGTGCTTTAGATTTTGTAAAAATTTTGTTCTAATATTATATCTATTTTTTAAATACAATTGATCTTGTCCGTTCCGTTGTTTCTGTAAGTATGAGATCAATTAAATTTTACCAAACAAACGTAAATCTAAACGGTGAAAAAACACAATAAAAAACTAAGAAGAAAAAGCTCATTTTTTAAACAAATTGATGTAGTTCTAAAGTTTGCGAAAGTTTCATGACTTAAAAAAAATGTTTCTAAAAAAACGGTAAAATTGCAAAACCAAATTTGTAAGCTTCGTTACTATTTCTTCTAGTTACTAAAATTAGTCTAATTTTTTTTTTATTATTGTTCATCACTGATTTTTCAGTTAGTCTGTCCGATGTAGATTGAATTGTAGCCTTTGCAAGAAATTTGTTACATTCTTTGGTTTTTTAAAACAATTTTATTTTCAGGATTTTGTACGAACGTGGTAATTCTGTCTTTAGTTATAATTATTGTGTTTATACGTTTTTCAAAATTAAGGTTGGTCTTGTTTATCGCGTTGTTTCCTTAAGTACGGCAAGAATGCTTTGGCGAATAGATCTATTGTTTTTTTTTGTATTTCTTCCATTTCTAGTTTTAAAGTCTTTTTAGCTAGTAAAATATTTTTTTCATATTATTGTCAATTACTAATTTTTTTGTTAGTTTGTCCGATGTATGTTTGATTGCAGCCTTTGCAAGTTTTGTTTACTCTTTGACTTTTTAAATAAAAATGTTTAAAGATTTTGCAACATCGTGTTAATTTTGCGTTGAATTGTAAATATTGGATCTAATTTGTGTTTTGGTAAAATACGATTGATCTTGTCCTCGAAAAAATCTTGTCTTTGGCGTTGGTTGTTTAAGTACTGGTCTTTACTTTTTTCTCGTTTAGGTTTTAAAGCTTTTTGTAGATCTTAAGGGCAAAACCTAGTTTTGCTTAATACATTGTAAACTAATAACAATTCAAATTTAATGTTATTGGGGTCAATTAACATTTGTGACTAATGTATCAACATTTTGATGACCAATTTTAATTGACTCGGACATAGACCATGTAATTCAAACGCTTATTTTTGAGTGAGTGTATTTACTTACTAGAACCAAACTAATTTTTTCTTATTATTGTTAATCATTAAGTTTTTTGTTAGTTTGTCCGGTGTAGATTTAATTGCAATCTTTGCAAAGAATTTTTTATACTCTCGCTTTTCTAAATAATTTTTTCTTTAGGATTTTGTAAGAACGAGTTAATTTTGTTTCTCGTAAATATTGTGCCTATTCTGAGTTTTTCTAAAACATGGTTGATATTGTCTATCCAATTGTTTGTTTTAGTACAGAAGAATGCTTTGGCAACGAGTAAATCTATTGGTTCTTCGTTTTTCTTTCGTTTCTAGTTTTAAAGTCTTTTTAGTTACTTGAACTAAAATACATTTTTTTCTTATTTTTGTTAATCACTAAGTTTTCAGTTAGTTTGCCCGATGTTGATTTAATTGCAACCTTTGCAAAGAATTTCTTATACTTTTTGGCTTTTCTAAACAATTATTTCTTTATGATTCTGTAAGAACGTGTTAATTCTGTTTCTTGTTGTAAATATTGTGCTTATTCTGCGTTTTTCTAAATCACGGTTGATTTTTTCTATTGCATTGTTTGTTTAAGTACGGCAAGAATGCTTTGGCGACGGGTTGATCTATTGGTTCTTTGTTTTTCTTCCCTTTCTAGTTTTAAAAATCTTGTTAGTTTCTAGAACTTAAATATTTTTTCTATTAGTGTTAATCACTAATTTTTTGTTAGTTTGTCTGATGTATATTCGATTACAGCCTTTGCAAGGAGTTTTGTTTTGTCTTTGGGGTTTTAAATCAATTTTTTTTAAGAATTTTTTCTAATTTAATTTGTTTCTTATTATTGTTAATCACTGATTTTTTTTATTAGTTTTTCCATTATCGGTTTAATTGCAACCTTTGCACAGAGTTTTTATACTCTTTGGCTTTCCAAAATAATTTTGTTTTCAGGATTTTGTAAGAATTTGTTAATTCTGTTTCTCGTTGTAAATATTGTGCCTATTTTGCGTTTTTCTAAAATACGGTTGATCTTTTCTATTGCGTTGTTTGTTTAAGTACGGCAAGAATCTTTTGGCAACGGATAGATTTATTAGTTTCTTTGTTTTTTTCGTTTCTAATTTTAAAGTCATTTTAGTTACTAGAACTAAACTATTTGTTTCCGTATTTTTGTTAATCACTAATTTTTCTGTTAGTTTGTCCGATGTAGATTTAATTGCTGTCTTTACAAGCAATTTCTTATACTTTTTGGCTTTTCTAAACAATTTTTTTAGGATCTTGTAAGAACGTGTTAATTCTGTTTCTCGTTGTAAATATTGTGCCTATTCTGCGTTTTTCTAAAACACGTTTAATTTTGTCTATTGCGTTGTTTGTTTAAGTACGACAAGAATCTTTTGGCAACGGGAGATCTATTGGTTCTTTGTTTATTTTTTCGTTTTTAGTTTTTAAGTCTTTTTAGTTACTAGAACTAAAATAATATTTTTCTTATTAATTTTTCTGTTAGTTTGTCCGATGTAGATTTAATTGCAGCCATAGCAAGAAATTTCTAATACACCGGCTTTTCAAAACAATTTTTTCTTTTAGGATTTTGTAAAAACGTTTAATTCCGCCTTTTGTTGTAAATGATGTGCATATTCTGCGTTTTTCTAAAACACGGTTGATTTTGTTTATTCTGTTGTTTGTTTAAGTACGGCAAGAATGCTTTGGCGACGGATATATCTATTGGTTCTTTGTTTTTCTTTCGTTTCCAGTTTTAGTCTTTTTAGTTAATTGAACTAAAATAATTTTTTTCTTATTTTTGTTAATCACTAATTTTTCAGTTAGTTTGCCCGATGTTGATTTAATTGCAACCTTTGCAAAGAATTTCTTATACTCTTTGGCTTTTCTAAACAATATTATTTCTTTATGATTCTGTAAGAACGTGTTAATTCTGTTTCTTGTTGTAAATATTGTGCTTATTCTGCGTTTTTCTAAATCACGGTTGATTTTTTCTATTGCGTTGTTTGTTTAAGTACGACAAGAATGCTTTGGCCACGGGTTGATCTATTGGTTCTTTGTTTTTCTTCACTTTCTAGTTTTAAAAGTCTTGTTAGTTTCTAAAACTAAAGTATTTTTTTTTATTAGTGTTAATCACTAATCTTTTGTTAGTTTGTCTGATGTATGTTCGATTACAGCCTTTGCAAGGAGTTTTGTTTCGTCTTTGGGGTTTTAAATTAATTTTTTTTAAAGATTTTGTCTAATCTAATTTTTTTCTTATTATTGTTAATCACTGATTTTTTTATTAGTTTGTCCATTATCGGTTTAATTGCAACCTTTGCACAGAGTTTTTATATTCTTTGGCTTTGCAAAATAATTTTGTTTTCAGGATTTTGTAAGAATTTGTTAATTCTGTTTCTCGTTGTAAATATTGTTCTTATTTTGCGTTTTTCTAAAACACGGTTGATCTTGTCTATTGCGTTGTTTAAGTACGGCAAGAATCTTTTGGCAACGGAGAGATTTATTAGTTTCTTTGTTTTTTTCGTTTCTAGTTTTAAAGTCATTTTAGTTACTAGAACTAAACTATTTGTTTCCGTATTTTTGTTAATCACTAATTTTTCTGTTAGTTTGTCCGATGTAGATTTAATTGCAGCCATAGCAAGAAATTTCTAATACACCGACTTTTCAAAACAATTTTTTCTTTTAGGATTTTGTAAAAACGTTTAATTCCGCCTTTTGTTGTAAATGATGTGCATATTCTGCGTTTTTCTAAAACACGGTTGATCTTGTCTATTGCGTTGTTTGTTTAGGTACGGTAAGAATGCTTTGGCGGCGGGTAAATTTATTAGATCTTTGTTTTTCTTTCGTTTCTAGTTTTCTTATTATTGCTAATCATTAATTTTTCTGTTAGTTTGTCCGATGCAGATTTAGTTGCAACCTTTGCAAAGAATTTCTTATACTCTTTGGCTTTTCTAAACAATTTTTTCTTTATGAATCTGTAAGAACGTGTTAATTCTGTTTCTCGTTGTAAATATTGTGCCTATTCTGAGTTTTTCTAAAACACGATTAATTTTGTCTATTCAATTGTTTGTTTTAGTACAGAAGAATGCTTTGGCAACGAGTAAATCCATTTGGCTCTTCGTTTTTCTTTCGTTTCTAGTTTTAAAGTCTTTTTAGTTACTTGAACTAAAATAATTTTTTTCTTATTACTGTTAATCATTACTTTTTCTGTTAGTTTGTCCGATGTAGATTTAATTGCAGCCATATCACGAAATTTCTAATACACCGGCTTTTTAAAACAATTTTTTCTTTTAGAATTTTGTAAGAACGTTTAATTCCGCCTTTTGTTGTAAATGATGTGCATATTCTGCGTTTTTCTAAAACACGGTTGATCTTGTCTATTGCGTTGTTTGTTTAAGTACGGCAAGAATGCTTTGGCGGCGGGTAAATTTATTAGTTCTTTGTTTTTCTTTCGTTTCTAGTTTTCTTATTATTGCTAATCATTAATTTTTCTGTTATTTTGTCTGATGCAGATTTAGTTGTAACCTTTGCAAATAATTTCTTATACTCTTTGGCTTTTCTAAACAATTTTTTCTTTATGATTCTGTAAGAACGTGTTAATTCTGTTTCTCGTTGTAAATATTGTGCCTATTCTGAGTTTTTCTAAAACACGGTTGATTTTTTCTATTGCGTTGTTTAAGTACGGCAAGAATGCTTTGGCGACGGGTTGATCTATTGGTTCTTCGTTTTTCTTTCGTTTCTTGTTTTAAAGTCTTTTTAGTTACTTGAACTAAAATAATTTTTTTCTTATTATTGTTAATCACTAATTTTTCTCTTAGTTTGCCCGATGTTGATTTAATTGCAACCTTTGCAAAGAATTTCTTATACTCTTTGACTTTTCTAAACAATTATTTCTTTACGATTCTGTAAGAACGTGTTAATTCTGTTTCTTGTAATATTGTGCTTATTCTGCCTTTTTCTAAATCACGGTTGATTTTTTCTATTGCGTTGTTTGTTTAAGTACGGCAAGAGTGCTTTGGCGACGGGTTGATCTATTGGTTCTTTGTTTTTCTTCCCTTTCTAGTTTTAAAAGTCTTGTTAGTTTTTAGAACTCAAATATTTTTTTTTATTAGTGTTAATGACTAATTTTTTGTTAGTTTGTCTAATGTATGTTCGATTACAGCCTTTGCGAGGAGTTTTGTTTCGTCTTTGGGGTTTTAAATCATTTTTTTTTAAAGATTTTGTATAATTTAATTTTTTTCTTATTATATTATTGTTAATCACTGATTTTTTTATTAGTTTGTTCATTATCGGTTCAATTGCAACCTTTGCACAGAGTTTTTATATTCTTTTCCAAAATAATTTTGTTTTCAGGATTTTGTAAGAATTTGTTAATTCTGTTTCTCGTTGTAAATATTGTGGCTATTTTGCGTTTTTCTAAAACACGGTTGATCTTGTCTATTGCGTTGTTTGTTTGCCGCAAGAATCATTTGGCAACGAATAGATTTATTAGTTTCTTTGTTTTTTTCGTTCTGATTTTAAAGTCTTTTTAGTTACTAGAACTAAACTATTTGTTTCTGTATTTTTGTTAATCACTAATTTTTCTGTTAGTTTGTCCGATGTAGATTTAATTGCTGTCTTTACAAGGAATTTCTTATACTTTTTAGCTTTTCTAAACAGTTTTTTTTAGGATTTTGTAAGAACGTGTTAATTCTGTTTCTCGTTGTAAATATTGTGCCTATTCTGCGTTTTTTGTTTAAGTACGGCAATAATGCTTTGGCAACGAGTAGATCTATTGGTTCTTTGTTTTTCTTTTGTTTCTAGTTTTAAAGTGTTTTTAGTTACTAGAACTAAACTATTTTTTTCCGTATTTATGTTAATCACTAATTTTTCTGTTAGTTTGTCCAATGTAGATTTAATTGCTGTCTTTACAAGGAATTTCTTATACTTTTTGGCTTTTCTAAACAATTTTTTTAGGATTTTGTAAGAAAGTGTTAATTCTGCTTCTCGTTGTAAATATTGTGCCTATTCTGCGTTTTTTGTTTAAGTACGGCAAGAATGCTTTGGCAACGAGTAGATTTATTGGTTCTTTGTTTTTCTTTCGTTTCTAGTTTTAAAGTGTTTTTAGTTACTAGAACTAAACTATTTTTTTCCGTATTTATGTTAATCACTAATTTTTCTGTTACTTAGGATTTGTTTTTTATTATTGTTAATCACTAATTGTAAGTTTGTTCAATGTGTGTTTGATTGCAGCTTTTGCAAAAAGGTTTTTTTAAATCTTTGGTCACGTTAACTACAAACAACTGCTTTTCTCATAGAAAGAAAACGAGATGAACTAAAAACAACAAAATAAAATGATTCAAATGCGGGACTAATGAGTATTGGGACCACCAGCAGTTTTAACACTGATTTTTATTACAGAATAAATTTGAAAGAAAATAATTTGTTATGGTATAAAGCAAGCTGTGGAAAGCACGCGTCGCCATCTTGTGCTTTCCAAGTATTTAAAATTATTAATTACAAAACCGATTCGCCGAATTGATCGATGTAAACAACCGTACATGTTGCACCTAACGTGACGAAAATTTAAAGACAGAATAAAAATGACATAAAGCAATTTATTATGTAATTTAATGCCCGTACCGGAAAATGAAAAAAGTTTAGTAGTTGGTATAAATTTTAATGAAAAAGTATTTTCTATATTACCCCGAAATCGAAGTTTAATGAACTCATTAAAACGTGAAGAAAATTGTTATCAAATGACCCTTGTCCGGTGTTTTAACAGTTATCGAAATACAACATCTTTTGTATCTGGTAATAACTATAGTTTGGCGTGCATTCTTTAATTTTTTTCCTATAATGATTAATCGAGTTTTTTTGTGTGAGTAAATCTGTTAACGTACAAATTTATTATATTCATTAAACAATAGTTTTTATCGATTCTATTAGACAGTGTTTCGATTAACGCGTTATTCTAGCGTGCCTTGAAAACGCCATTTTTTACGTACGTCGAAAATGAATTTCTAATTATTTGACGGGTAAAGTGGTTGACGTGCAAACGCCGAGTGCTAAATTTTAACGTGTTTAAAAAAAATTTCCTCGAGTTATACTTGTCGTGGTTCAATAAGCAAGTTTATGTACTCAATTTTTTCCTAAGGTGATTGCGAGACCCTGCTAAGAGTAATTTATATGCGCTTAATTCTGGCAGAAAAAATTTCGGGGACGCTTTCAAGTACAAAGGATGTATATTACACTTTCCGTCGCTTTGTAAATTATGCACATAGCTATTTGACGTTTTCATCTAATTCATTACGACTCTCTCAAATCTAATATATTTTTGCAATTTTACTTTTCCCTTATACAGTATATTTAAGCTCGTAATTTTAAGAAAATGTTTGATCTGTCGTACGAAGGTGGCTGCGATCGTTGCTGTAAAACAAAAAGTAATCGCACGTCGTCCAAAGCCACCTTGGTGTTTGAGTTTTTTTATTCGTAATCGAGCTGTCGGTGAAACCACCCGTTTGACGTTAAGGTCAAAAGTTAACTCCGCCGAATTACCCTGTCATGTGTAAGTGAGCTGTGAAAAAAAATTAATTACGTTTTTTCGCAAAATGTCTTTCGGATCATGTAGTTTATTACTTTGTAAATGAACCGAAATTAGTCCCGTAGGTGTTGATTAATTTACAAAGGGGGAGCGTGATTAATTTTGTGGTTTACTTTATTAGGAAAAAAGGCGACTGCAGTTGGATTTTGTAAATATTTATTATGTGCACAAGAAGTGGAGGGGGCGAAACATAAAATGCTGGACATTTTAGCTAGACATTCAATATTCAATAGTATTTAAGTTTTTAAAAATACTGTACAACAAAAACAATAATAAATTAGAATTTTTAGCTTGTGGTCCTTCGATCCGATCGCGTCGTATTAGATAAATGCACAATAATCCAAAAATAAAATAATCAACTTAAAAAATTTGACAACGTTACAAAGTTATTAGTTTTGTTATAACAATATTAGATATTTGAAGAAATATATTTATATTTTTAGAGCATACATTTTTTGGTCTTTGGAGCCGTGTCAATTAAGAAACCAAGAATTTGTCAAGCTCGAGTTGACAGTGGCTGGCACTGCAGTCTTGTAATGCATTAGAAAAATTATAATTACCATTATTTAACAAAATAGTTACTAGCAACAACAGGAATGCTTTGAGCATACGTTGTGAACAACACTATTAGCCTTGAAGCATCTCTTGATAATTACATACTTTTTTTTGTCACAAATTAACTCGCAACAAGTGGCGCCCAACAAAGAGGCCGAATAACGAATACAATGCAGCCGATTGAGAAGAAACTTCACCATGGATCATCTAGCTAGGAGATGCCAGCTATTATGATGACGACAATACTGGCAGGACAACTTATCCAGCTAACATCGGACGTCCAGCAACCAGCTCCTTCTCAAAGTGCACCGTCAGACACCAAGGAGGAGATTACGTGCTTGAGTTCACAAACGCAGTCCAAATCTATAAAGACTGCAAGCATATAAGTGAACAAATCGCATTAATGGGACTACCAATGTTCCTGGAAAAAGCAGTAACATGGTGGAAAAGTATCAAGAATACTATTACAACGTGGGATGAAGTCATGGATACGCTCAGAAAAGCTTTTGGATCCACAAAGGCACCTTATCAGGTTTTGAACGAGATCTTTGCCACAGAGCAAAACGACTTCACACTAACAGAACGCTTCATATGCGAGAAACTGGCACTTTTAGTAGAACTCCAAGAAGATCGTCGTATGCCAGAACCGCTACAATTAGACACAAGATACTGTCTGTTGCATCGCTGCATAAAGAAAAAACTCGCTAAAACACAGTTCAATTGGAAACTCTAATACAGAGTTACGCAGGTTCGAAGAAGAACTGACAAAACCGATACCCAAACCAACACGAACAGAGCCAAATCGATATAACACGCAATAAATGCAATTGTTGCAAACACCTAAGCCACACGGTCGACGAATGCACAATAATAAAAAGCAAGAAGCAGTTTCTACGCCTACTACAACCGCTAACACATCACTTGCGTACTTCGGTTGCATGACCTTGGGCGTCATCAGAAGTCAATGCCCAAAATGCAACGACAATCAGGCTGCATTGGCACAGCTTATTTTTTACCTAGCCTACGACGCGCAGACAACAGTGTCCCATTGTACACATCAAAGTCGGTGAAACAGTTGGGTGTGCGTACATCAACACAGGAGCACGTCAAAGCATTGCCGGCCACACTGTTACAAGCTTTTGCTATTTTACAAACCTGCACGGCCAACTCACAATAGTCGGTGAGAGGGGGGGTTCATAGATACATTAAATATACTTAAGGGCGCCAGAGCTTATCCCAAAGTCACTTCTGTCCCGCTCAAGACAGGCGGTTTAAACTTGTAACGAGATGTTAGGTTCGTAATGCTTCTACTCGACTGTTCGAGTAGCCAACGTTTGTTATTAGATAACGACGATACAAAGAGACAGGTATGTTGTCATAAAAGAACAAGTAACCACAATAACAACTTTAATCTAGAATCGTTGATGATTATCACAGGTATATCGAATTCTCCTTACAGAAATGCCAGTAGTATCGGCAACACACAGTACATAAGTAAATTACAGTGAACATGAATAGCGAAGAATAGGTTATAGTAAATATCATTTCTATACAGCATGCGAGATACACGAAATAATGATTATAAGTACGGCATTAATATTACAATATCATAATAATTATGGGTAGTACACAGCATACGTAACATAAGCAAATTTACTAATTAAATGGTAATCCAATTACGTTAATCATTACGGAATTATTATTATTAGCGAAAGTTTCGTGAGTGACCGTGTTGACGACGAAATAAGATACATAAAACACTTAGCACAAACACAGGAACTTCCACTCGTACGAAGAAAGTACTTTCCTCGGCAAGCTATCCTGTAAACACTCTTAAATAGCAAGTCGTGTCAAACTAATTCCTCACGAAAGTGAAATCTACAAAATGATTAGTTATATTTAACACAAATACACAAGGCCGAACCCGGTCGTCGTGTGCTGTGATACCCCGACGAAACGGTGGTTACGCAGGTATCTGCCGCCTGAGTAGAATCTCGACAATTGTAGTTAGCTCTTCGGTGCGTTAAATTTTTGCCATATGTAGTATGCCTCAGATTACATTCATCCGACGAAATTATTATTCGAAATTGATTCTTCATCAATAGTTAACGACGAGGAACGAATACCCGCACGTGGCGGAACGGCTATTAAATTACGAGAAATTACCACAGAGTTTTAATAAATGACAGCTATTATCTTACACGGTGACGACTCAAACGTATTATAAGCGTAATACCCTTATAAATTGGTCCCCATTACGGTGGATGTGTTTAGAAGATTTCAATCGCCAATTCACCGGCCATTTTATGCAGTTTTCAAGTTGAAGAATTCGTCGTAAATGACAGTCACGCGTAAAAGATCGGTAGGGGGCGTCCAAACCGTAAGCCAACTTCACGTCAAAATACATAGGCGTACGCAATGAAAATTTCGACCGTAACAACACCCTCCATAAAACACTGAAACAGTACCACAAAAAGTCTTAACAACGAGGGTCAACGTAGTCCTTTAAGGAGAAACTGTGCCAACAGGCTTCGTGATTTTGCCAAACACGATGAATCGAACGTTACTCGTGGTCAACTTAATAGAAGCGATTCCTGTTTAAAAACGACCCATGTATCATGGACTACCGTACTACGAACACCCAACGACTCGAGGACCAACATGGTCAGAATAAACGGACTGTAAGGAGTTGACGATAGCAGGTTCGAAGAGGAAGTCACCGAGTAACGTTCAAACAGTAGTACTCCGTGTTTGCCACATAAGGAGACAAAATTCTCCCTGTACTCCCGCTTTCTGTTACGTTTCCGCGGTCTCTGAGGAGGAAACTGCAACGATTGGAGATACAGATAGCCGACATGGAACCACACAAACTACGCCAAAAAGAGGGGAAAGCGCTAGTGCCGCAAGAACAAGAAAAAACGCAGCAACTATAACAGGCATTTTTGAACGTGTTTTCATCAGGGCAGGAAGCAACGCTATACGGCGAACACAGGATCGAAACTAGTAATAACCCGCCGGTAACCACAGTTCCATATTATTTGGAGAAAAAAAATAATAGTGCTACAAAAAGAAGTAGACAAGAAGCTAAATATTATTTAGAAGTGCGATTCATCATGGGTGATGGTGCCAAAACCTGACAAACATCTACCCAAAGCTGAACCAGATAACTACCCTTGATTGTTACCAACTCTCCAGGATGGATGACCTAATCCAGACGGCACGAGCAAAGGTCATCACCACCTTAGACCTCCAAACAGAGTACTGGCAAATCTCAGTCCGCGAGTGCAACAGAGACAAATCCGCGTTCGTTACTCCGTTTGGCGATTTCAGTTCTGCGGAATGCCTTTTGGACTCCGCAACACACCGGCGTCTTTTCAACGGCCGATAAACCGTTTCCGCACCAGCATCTCACAAGTTACCCTATTAATCTACTTGGATGACCTCATCTTGCTGTCAAAACCTAGTCAAAGCCATGTGAAGGACCTACAAGTATTATTACGGCAACTACGAAAATACAAACTGCAAGTAAGAACGAGTAAATGCATCTTCGATTGCAAATAAGTCAATTACTTTGGGTATTATATAAACCGGGAAAGCATTTAGACTCAAAAAAGACGATAGCCATCACCCGGTTACCAGAACCAAGAACGATCAAGCAGTTAATGTCTTATCTGCAAACCTGCTCGTGGTATCGGCGCTTTACTCTGCTAAGGAGAAGGAACAGATGAAAAGCTTGTAGAATATACAAGCAGACTCTTTCTACCAGCAGAAAAAAACTACTCTACAACAGAGCAAGAAGCTTTTGCGATTATCTGGGCTATAAACAAGTTCAGAGGTTACCTAGAAGGAAACGTAATAAAAGACCACCAACCACTGAAATGGCTTCTAACGCTGTGGTCGCCAAGATTAAGCTTACTCCCTGGGCACTAGCACTTTAATCTTATAAGATAACTCTAGGGAAAACTAATGTGGTAGCGAATATAACGACCATCTTGCCCACATGAAGAAAAAGAAGAGTGCTTTGCGTGTATGATCTATTGATATTCCTACAAGATCGAAACAGACAACTTCAAGATCCAGAGCTGCAAAAAATCATCCAATGCTTTGAGCAACCAGACTTTGCATTAAAAAACTGTTCTCTATAGACAAATCGAGGATACTTGATGTCAAGAAGTATTTTATTCCGGTACGATTCCGAAGTTGACACCGAAGAAGCGCAACAAGTGGTTCTAGCCCAGGAACGCGAGGCCATCATGAAAGAGTACCATAACGCCCCGACGACCGGCCACTACGAAGAAATCCAAATATTCCAGCGTATAGCCACTTGATACCATGAGGAAAAAATAGCCGACCACGTCAAACACTGCATAGAGTGCCAAAGATTCAAAACGAACAACCAGAAGCCAGCGGGTCTGATGCAGGCGCCAGCACCAGCCCAACGATTTGAGAGACTCGCCATCAACTTGTTCGAGCCTTTACCGGAAGGGTCCAATGAAAAAAAAATGGATTTTTACCACAGAAGATATAATGTCGAGATAGGTAGAATTCTTCGCTATTACTACAGTAGATGCTCGCACCTTAATTAGCGAGGTGTTCTTGAGATATTGCACGCCACGTCGAATTTGCAGCGACAACGGTACACAGTTTGTAAGCGGAGTAATGGAACACGTTGCCTATTACTTAAACATCAAACAGACCTCACACCAGTATATCACCTACAAACAAATCTAGTAGAACGAAAAACAGGGAACTCAAAACCCACCTAGCCATACTGGTACAACGCACACACAACCACTGGCCAAACAAGCTCCCAGCTACCGCCTTAAACACGGCAGGATCTCAAAGTACAGGATACAGAGCGGATTACTTAATCTTTGGAAGGGAATGTAGAATCACAGATAACGTGACGCGTGACCAAAACGCAATTATAGAAAGAGACACCTTCATGCCTACAATCACTCCGTATCTTCTAAGAATAATCGACGCCATCAGAAAATCAAACGAAAATAACCAACGGGCACAGGATCGTGCCAAGAAAATTACAGATTAGGGAAGACGGGACACCCCTGCATTCTAACCAGGTGACCTAGCATGGCTTACCACGCACCCACTTAGCAACGCCGCTAAAAAAACATCGGAGATGGATCTTACCAAGTATTAACTCAAACATTACCTATCACGTACCAACTAGCAACATCAAACTCTCCGACCACACTACTAAAGAAGTTCCACATATATATGCTAACGCCATAGAAGGGAAGCGAAGACAATGGGCCAAAAGCAATCCTTCTAATTAGAAAAAGAGGAAGACCTCTGAAGAAACAAAATTTCCTGAACCTTACGTCGGGACGCTTATCAGGTTCAGAGGAGGAGTCTGTAACATCTTCGCCTGCACCATTAAGAGAGGGCGCGCTCGGTTGTAACTCACAGAAGGTCCGCTAGCGGAATCCCAATAACGACTTGTCTACCCGCAACAACAGAGATCTTTCGATCATACATTGTGACCAATACCATCAGCTTAGTAGCATCTCTAGGGGATCACTTGCTCGCGCTAACCGGTACATGTCAATATCTTAGGAATAAAGTGCGATTACAAGTTTATAATTTATCTATTAGTCACTCCAAGCTACGTACGTTTTTATTGTGTACGAAGTGACTCCGAAAGGACCGCTTTGTCACAAATTAACCCGTAACAAGATTGGTTTTAGAATAATTATTGGTAACTGCTGAAATGTGATTGCAGACTATTGAGAAGTGGGCGACTCTAAGAACGCTTACAGCTGCAAAATTTAAAAATAATTTTTGCATTCATTTTTATTAGAAAACGTTAACTGTTCAACAAGAACCAGATCAACTATTTTTGTTTCTACTTCAATAATAAGAGCGAAAAATCCAAGTACTCATAACACCAAGTATTTCTTGGTACATCTAAAATAACGGTTATGATCGGTCAGTATAAATAAACCCCAATAGTTTCAATTCAAAAACAGTAGGCCGCCGACGTCACAATAACAAATGACGAACATTTTATCATGGCTAACTATCAAAACGAAGGCAGCGTTCAATTTTTTTGTGATATCAATTAGTTAGATTTATTAAATGGGAATTATGCGTGTCGTTCTGCTAATATATAAGTAATGTGTTAATACATTCTCGAGATGACTATCAAAATGTAATTATAATCATTACAAGCAACGTGTATGCATACTTCATATGTATACAAAACTAATGTCCGTCATTACAATAAACCGCTTAATAGACATTTTCCCCAAAAAACATCCGTGACTGTTTCTATTTTAGTTGTTATGGTAATTATGAAACGTAATTTTATTGATTATAACCTGCAGTTGTAAATCCATGCGGTCAGAGGCATCAATCCTGACAGGAGAAATGGGAAAAAAATCGAGGTTTTTTTCCCTCAATGATCGTTTAATTAAATTGTAACTACACTATTTAATTTCCTCGCTGTAATTGCGTTAAATGAAGTAGAGGAAAAAAATTAATTAGCACCCACTTCTTCTTTGATGCGATTATATAAAATAAAGTGTCGGAGCACCGGCACACATTAAATTCTAAACAATAATTTGAGCGCTCTAATTAAATTTTATTTGTTAAAAATGTAAACCGACAAAGTAATTAACAGTTATTACATTAAAGTACATTTACATTTTTATTAGGAAACATTTGTTTAATATTTTAACATTTTTGCAAACAAAGCCCACTCGGATATTTTACTCGAGTACATGCATACAACAATCTTTTTTGTTGTTTTTTTTCGCGTTTGGCGCGCGGCTATTCAATGGAGTGCCACTAAAATTGTTATGAAGAGAATGAAAATTGTTTTTAACAAATGTGGAGTTTGTGTTAATTTGTTTAGTGATTGTTTATGACGCCACGATCTTGTTTTTTATTTAATTTCTGCTTTTTGTTATTTAATTTTTATTGTTACAGTGTTTGTTATTAATTACTTTTAATTGTATTTTTTAATCTTGTTCGTATTATCTAGCTACTATTTCACTGCTACCTTTTCTTTTAACTTTGTTTTTGTTAAGTTCAAGGTTACGTAAACAATGTTATAGACGTAGTTTTTAGTTATTGGTTTTTTATGCATAAATTATATGAAATTAACCTTTTTCATTTCTTGGTTCACAACAATTTCTAAGTGTAAAAAAATCGATATGTACGGATATTCCGATGCAAATTATTATCGATGTTCTGATACGCATCGATATTTCCGTAGCATATCGATATTCCGATATTCATCGATGATCTGATATTTATTGATATTATATTCCGATTTGTATTGATATTTCGATATGTATGGATATTCTGATATGTATCGATATATCCGTTGCATATCAATATTTTGATATGATATTGAGATACTTACTGGTATTTCGTATTGGTATTATAATAATCATCGATATTCTGATATGTATAGATATTCCGGTTTGTATCGATATTTCGATGCTTATTGTATTTCGATTTGTGTCGGTATTCCGATATGTATCAATATTCTGATCGATTTATCTGTAGCATATCAAAACTCCAACACGTATGAGTATTCCGATATGTATCGATTTTCTAATGTTTTTAATACTCGAATTACCTTATTTAATTAAAAATTCATTTCGATCTGAAACAGCACGATTAAAGCAAAACGCTATTTAAGAGTTGATGTATTATAATCTAAAACACAGCAATTGTTTTCAATTTTATTACTTTAAAAATTTGTTACGTAAGAAAACGGGATGATTAAGTTTATTCACCTGCAATTAGAGTAATCGTATTGATTTTTATTAAACGGACGAGCAGTGTAAGAACAACTTCAGTTTCGAACGCAAAAAAGAGACATTTGTTAGAAGCACATTTGAAATTCCTAATTTGTTTCGTTAATTGCTAGAGTTTGAAAGTCACCGCTAGTTACAACTCTCAAATTAGAACCATAAATTAAGAATGCAAAGTACCCCAAGTGAAAATCGACCGGGGCGGCTTTTAACGAACCAGGTTAAAAGCCTAAAATTTCGCCAACGCCTACTTGATATATCAGCAAATATATTATTCATGAAAATGTGTGCCGATTGGGTATTTGCGCAAAAATTCATTTTTTTTAATCCGTTAAGATTAAACTGAATGTGAAACATCCTTGTTTGAGATTATGAATGAAATATTAATGCGAACCCAAACATTTAATTTCCTCTACTTGAAAAATTCAACAGAAGTTGATTCGCTCCTTAATTTTAAATTAATTTATTTATTAATTTTTAGGTCTTTTTTTTCCATATCTGTGATTAGGAAACAAAACCGTGTCTGAGGTTCGGACATTTCAATCCGAACTGCTTCCATATCCATATATTAAAGTTAGGGTTACCAGTAGCGTGATTTACTCGCACAAAAGCTAAAGGTCTTCGCTATATTTTCCAATGTTCGGATTACGAAATGTATCGGCTTTCTCAAGTAAATTATTAGTTTAACTACTAAATTATTACTGAAGATACAACCCCCATCACACGTTATAAATTAAAAATTTCGCCCGATTTCGCTGTTCCAACGCGCTTATAACAATTATGCAAATCGAGAAAATTTGTTATTCGGCAAATTTAATCGATGCGTGCGAATTTCATTTTGCTCAAACACTTTTCGCATTTTTTTTTTCAATTTGATTAATCTTCATTTTGACGTTATTAGTAACATTTCTTAAGCTAAACCATTATTAGTTCTTGTAAAATTTATCATAAAAATCAAGATTGTGTTTGAAACAAATAACTAAATAAAGCACGGGTAACTTGATTTTACGCCAAAATGGATTGTAACAATTGCAATTTGTTTAATGTAATTGTGGAAATTGCATTAGTACTCCTACTGCTGATGAGTCTCTAAAGGACGTCACAGTTACGACGAGCGTTAATTTTAATGTATCCTATTGGAGCTAGAACTACCGCGGCTGCTAGCACCAGACCTAGTTAAAGGATGTGCGCGATCCGATTACGGAGTCTTGGATGAGTCCCATATCGTTATTTTTGTCACTGAATGGGTAATTTGCGCACCTGCTGCATTTTTTAGATATGGTAGTCGTTTCTCGGATTCCCTCTCGGGACTCGAACCATGATTCCCGGTTACCCGTTACAACCACGGTAAGCGCATAATCTAGCATCGAAAATTGATAAAGCAGACATTTGAAAGATGCATCGTCTGTGCGTGACCATGCGATTGACATAAAGTTATTCAGATTCGTTGTGTGATTTATGTAACGATGACAACGCGACATCGCAAAATGTCGTCCCGCGCTACGTATTGGTTTCGATCGAGTACTTCTATCTCCGGTCAGAATTCTGTTTGCATGCTTTTTTTGTTACTTATTCGGAACTCATCTATTATCTTAATTCTATAATAGATCGAGTATTTGTCTTTATGAGTGCTGTGTTATGTTAGTGGAACAAAGCTTAATCAACTAAACTTTCGAAAAAATTGAACTAAAGGTAAAATAAGTATTGTCTTTACCAAAATATACGAAGACTATTTTTTTTCAAGCTTCGATTGATCACTATAGGAAAGCTTCGGGAAAAATCCGCTTGGTTTGTGCGCAGACGTCTTGCGCAGTATCCCTAGTTGATCCAAGGAACGCGTCGATTTGCAATTGTCATTTTTGAGTACGTTGGGAGCACATAAACATGCTTCGAAAAATAAAGCTTCCCACTAAATGTGAATTGTGTTTAGTAGTTCAATTTCTACATGATGAAGGAAGCAATGCACCTGAAATTCAAAGACGAATGAGTAAAGTGTACGGTGAAACGTTCATGAGTGACAGCAAAGTATGGAAATCGTTTAGGAACTTTAATGCTGTAGGCACAAATGTTTATGATGCAGGCGGCCAGAGAAAGAAGCCAGTGTCAACCGACGATCTTGTTCAGCACGTGTATCAGGCGATTCACGGAAATTGTCGGTTCACAATTTCTGAGTGATTTGTTTCCTGAAATTTTACCACTGTGAGTGAAAGACTCGAGTACCGCAAACTTTACGCGAGATGGGTTCTTAAGATGCTGTAGGACCATTACAAAACTCAGCAAATGGAGGTCGCATTAACTTTTCTCTAGCGCTACCATTATAACGGAGATGAATATTTGGACAAAATTGTCACAGGAGTTTAGACATGAGTCCATTACGCATCAGAAAAAACAATCCAATCCAAACAGTGGATGCATTTGACTCCCCGAGTCGTAAGCCAGTAACATGCCAATGCACGTTCTCCAACAAAAAGTATATGGCTACAGGTGTTCTCTTGCTGGAATTCACGCCACGTGGCACAACAATCACTGCAGTTTCGTGCAGCGTGACTCTTAATTGTCTTCGAAGGGCAAACAAGAGAAAAAAAAGTTGTTGTCAGGCACTGTCCTTCTTCATGACAATGCGCGGCCACACACTGCAGTTGTAACAACGATCCTCGTGCAGTTTTGATCACCCACTATATAGTTCTGACTTGGCTCCCTCAGACTTTCATCTCTTTGTCCACATTGTTCTATATAATTTTTTTCTGATTCTCACTATAATTTTCATTTAGCGATAACAATAATTTCTAATAGTTCTTTTGTGGGTTGTTGATCTTTTTATGGCTTCAAAGGAGTCATGGTGATTCCTTTGTTATCCACAGTAGTCATCTCTCTTCACTAGTTTTTTGTTCTCAATAAAGTGTTAGCGCGCTATATTAGAGATTAGTTGGGTCAAGCTCCCATAGAGGAAAGTACCATAGGCCCAGGGTTGGTCCAGGCTTGTCCCAAGACTGTACAAGCCATCTTTAAACTCTAAGGTAAGAATCAGACATAATTACTTGTAGTATCCTCGCTTCGTGATAATTGCGGAGTAAACAAAAGAAATTATATTTGAAAGTTTTTTCCTTCTAGTTAAAACGTACTAACATTCAATGACTGTATAATTGAATCTCGGAGATTTGATTCATCACCTTTACTACTCTAGCAATGAGAAAAATCTTACATTTAACTAACAGATGATGTAAACAAGGATGGCGGCTGCGCTAAACGAAAATACCCGAATCTCGCCATACGTAACCGAACGGCTCAAGTTTCAATTCTACACTTTCGATATTATCATAACTCAACTTATTAACCAATTTTTTTAAATTTTTAACATTGAAAAAAAATTATTATTGCTATTTTCTTGGATAATCCAGCCTTGGCCAAGGCTGGGTCAACCAGTCTTGAACTAAGCTTGGGTCCCTATGGAATAGGAAGGCTGGGTTATCCAGGCTTGGGCCAAACTTGGATTCTCATGGAATGGCCAAGGATAGGTTATACAAGCTTGGGCCAAGCTTGGCTAATAATTTGCATGGCCGAAGCTGTCTTGGCCCAAGCTTGGGTTTCCATGGAATAGCCAAGGATGGGTTATGCAAGCTTGGGCCAAGCTTGGATAAGAATTGGCATGGCCGAGGATGGGTCAACCAGTGTAGGACCAAGCTTGGGTCCCCATGGAATGGCCAAGGCTGGGTTATCCAAGCTTGGGCCAAACTTGGATTCTCATGGAATGGCCAAGGATGAGTTATACAAGCTTGGGCCAAGCTTGGCTAATAATTTGCATGGCCAAAGCTGGGTCAACCAGTCTCGGCCTAAGCTTGGGTTTCCATGGAATAGCCAAGGATGGGTTATCCAAGCTTGGGTAAGAATTGGCATGGCCGAGGATGGGTCAACCAGTGTAGGACCAAGCTTGGGTCTCCATGGAATGGCCAAGGCTAGGTTATCCAGGCTTGGGCCAAACTTCTCATAGAATGGCCAAGGATGGGTTATCCAAGCTTGGGCCAAGCTTGGCTAATAATTAGCATGGCCGAAGCTGGGTCAACCAGTTTAGGCTCAAGCTTGGGTCCTCATGGAATAGCCGAGGCTGAGCTACCCAGTCCTGGGCCAAGTCTGGGCCAATACAGGTACGCCAAACTTAGGTTTCCCAGTACTGGCCCAGGTCTGGCCCCGTTGTCTAACTCTGGGGTTACCTGTATAGACTATTCAGTCCTTTGCATAACTGCTCGTCCCTGATAGTTTGGCTAATATTGTGTCACGTTAGTGTGCTTTTATAGTCTTTCTTCTTTTGGATTAACTCTTGACATTCAATTGTAATTCTTTCTTCTCCGCAGGTACATTCTGGTGTTTTGATGTGTTTCATTCTGTAGCTGTAGCTTGGGAACGTATCGTGTGCTGTAAGAAATTTTATGATTTCTTCTGTCTCCTAGAGCATCGAGAGATGTCGTTCTATATGCTTTGGTCATCTGACTAAAATGTTTCTTTGTACTCTATTTATTTTTTTCTACGTCTTCTGGGTGCATGTAGTAGCTCTAGAGTTACCACAGTTAGCCAATTAGGTAAATGTAGGTACGATCTCATGAACTATAACTCATCTGAGTCTTTCGCGGATATGTATATATATATATGCATAGCTTAATCTTTGAGACAAGCATATGACTGCTGACATGATCAACATAAAAGTTATCTAAGAAGTAGTTTTCGTATATAAAAAAATATCGTTGCGGTTGGTTGAGCGCTATTCTCATTGGGTTTTGATCAAAAAGGGGCGTGTCTTCGATAAACAAATAACAACCGGAAACCAAAAAGGAGATAGTTCGAAACCGTGATCAATATGCTTTCCTGAATTTTCCTATTGAAGAAGAATTGAAATCTTGCAATTACCAAAGCGTTATCAAAATCTATGTTGTGACTTGTGGTAGAAATGATGATCAGCAACAGCAAATTTAGAAATTATGAAATGCGTGTGATGACAACGACTAGTTTCTTCGATATAAATTAAACTACATGAAAGTGTATGAATGAAGAATCTGAGAGATTTACTCTTTACAAAGACGTTTTTTTATTTTATCTGTGATTTTATAGATGTATGATAAAAACGCAATTTATTCCGTTTTATATAACCATTGCTCAACAGAGTTTTAGTAAGATGACCGATTCTAAATTCGTGGGTTAGAAAATATAAAACGTGAACCACAGATAAAATAACAGAGCTGTGCAGAATGATGATGACACAAAGTTTGAAATGATCAGATGATCGTGAGTCGGATTGTTAGTGAAAACCACTCTTCAGGTAAGCCATGCCCTTGCGCCACCTTTTCTTTCAGGTAATAATGGAAACAAACGTATAGGCTAGAGAAAAGGACATATCCCAGATCCGAAATCCCCAAAAGTACACTAGTTATAAAACAATTGAGTTAACATAGAAAAACAACAGTTTCGTTTATTTTCTTATTTACATTGTACAGCTGACACTAAAAGAGAATGAGACAAAATCAAAGAAAACGTCGTCGCGTACTTACACTTCTTTTACAATAGAAATTCTTTTAGTATCGTAATTAAATTATTGACGATTAATTAGTAAGCTTAACATCTGAATAAAATTTTTAATAAGCGCATATGAAATGGAGCGTTTCATTTTGAACATTTCGGTGGTACACAGAAACCATCACCATAAGATACAAACAACAGACCTAACCAGGAGATATAAAAAGAATCAGAGACATAAACAGCAAATATGAACCGGAGATAAACAGAAGCTACAAAGAAAGCCTACAATACGAAATCCGATCAAATTATTCGAAAAAAATTTCCGTCACCATAAGATACAAACAACAGACCTAACCAGGAGATAAAAAAAGAATCAGAGACATAAACAGCAAATATGAACCGGAGATAAACAGAAGCTACAAAGAAAGCCTACAATACGAAATCCGATCAAATTATTCGAAAAAAATTTCCGTCGCCCCCTTCAATCTTCAAGTACAATGAATAACGAAAAGGGAAAAGGGAAAATATCCGTAAGACAGATGTCGATAAATGATAAGAAGTTGTATCTTTTACCCATCTTTATGCGTCCTTATGCTAAGTGCATGCAACGTAGTTGAAGTACAAGAACAAAATGACCGTGATCGGCTAAAGTTGAACTAAGCTGCGTCGTCTGACGGCTCAAAATTTAACTAACGCACGGAAACTTGTCTTTGTGAGCCGGCATCTGCATAGTTGTCTAACCACCAGTACAATGGGTTTGCAAAAACAGAATGACCTAAAAGTGCGTCGGTCACAAGAACGTTGAGAGGTATGTGGATTATCAATAACACGAACTAAATTCAAATCATTGATGATGTAATGAGAAAGATGTTTTATAGTAGACCCAACAGCACATAAAATGTTTTCTTTAGGAATGCTGCAGCAAAATTCAACCTTTTGGATAGTACCAATTCCTGTTCTGAAATGAGAGTCAAAGTAGATAATCGAAGAATTTTTGTGATTCTTGGATTCCGACAATTGAAACTTTTTGAGATAAAGTTTAGTGGTAAATCGTAGAGTGCTCCTAGACTAATGGTAAGTAATGTTGTCAAAAAGATTATAATCATCAGCTAACTCAAAATGAAAACGATAGAGAAATCGTGTCTAACCCTAGTCTGATCTTCTCAATCCGTTCTCGTTTTAACGCTAGGCTAGGTCAATAACGTTTTTAGAAAAACGTGTCTGGAAGCGGAACTTGATTTTGAGAAATGCCGGATGCTGTGGTCACGACAACGACTAAAATATGTTTAAATGCATACAAGTTTGACGAGTTTGTGGCGGAGTAGCTGTGTAGGACCCGAGACGTTTAAAAAAGTATTCAAGATACTCAAAGTATCATTTATGGATTAACTTATTTAATTTTATTTATTTATTATTTGTTTTAATCGATTTGCAAGATTGTAGAGTAGATTACTTAAGTAATCTGTAAATTTTAATTTTTTGTTTTGTTTGATCTATGTAACATTTGCTGCAATGAATGCAGTTGATTTGTTATACAACATTGTTTTTATTCTCATTCTTTATTCTCTCTAATAATTTGTGTACTCATCGGTTTTTGAATTATTTTATAACTATAATTATTTTAATTAGTAAGACATTTTTTTCTTATACAAAGCGTTCAAAACTTTTTCTTTGCAAACGTTCAAACAAACTCAATTAGTTTCATATCCTATAAATGTCACAGCGGTAAATTTATCAACGTGTCTTCGTAATTACATTTTTAAGGATAAATCGAATAGAATTTATTATCAAAAAGGGACAACTTTACGGACGCGCGTAAAAAGATCGTTTCGAAAAAAATTTAAAACTTTTGAAACCTTCGTCATATTATAAGCTCCGTCGCGGGCAAAAATAATTCAGCGACCTTTTTATGACCCGCCAAAAAAATGTGTACTTTTGTTGTTGTACGTAGAGGGTACGCAATCGATTTTGTAATTTCAATGGGGAGGGGGAACCTTTGTATCCTTTCGTATTCTATCTATTCTATCAATCAAATCTACCCGTAGTCTTAACGTCAAGCTTAGTAGTGAGATGTCATAATGGGTTTCAATTATTCTGTAAAATTAAGCAAAACGTCGTCGCGTAC